>CAWUFW010000820.1:0-2400000 GCA_963921515.1 Calotriton arnoldi
TCCTCTCCCTCATCTTGGTTTTCTGCGACATGGGGGTCTGTTGGACCAATGTACCAAACAACTGGGGCTCTACCCTGAGGATCTCATCTACCAGAACTTCCAATTCACTGTCTAGGAACTTTGGATTCTTCTTTGGGGGCATGGTGATGGATGGTGGTGGTGATTGATGTATGTGTGGGTGTGCAAGTGAGGGTGTGTGAGTGTAGGTTTTGCTGGGTGTATGTGGGGGTGCTATTTGTTGAGGTGCTGATGGTGTGTGGCTTGTGTGATGGATGAGCTGTGAGTGTGTCTGTGGTTGCTGTCTGATGGTGTTCTGTGCTGGCAGGTCAGTTGAATTTGCAAAGGATCATGGTCAGGATTTGTGGGCTTTATATGGGTGGAGTTGTGGGTGTGTCTTTGTTCCATGTTTCCCCCCCCCAGTATTTATTGGCTTTGTAATTGCTTGTTTGGCCCTTTTCTTTGTATTTTTCCTTTGTAGTTTTTGTGCATGTAGGAGACGTTCTTCTGACCGAGTAGGACGCAGCAGTTGTCTTGTGCGAGCTTCTCCGAGTTGTTCACGCTGTGTTTCTGCTGTGTTTCATGTGCAGCGTACGTGTCGGTCGCGGGGTATTGGGTTGCTTTGGCTGGGTTTTGTATGCGTGTCGGTCGTACGGCTTGGGCTCCGTGCGACTCGGTCTGGTTTTCCACGCATTGCATCATACTGCGCGGGTCGTAGTTCGCGGGTACGTTTCGTTCGGGTTCATTCCTGGTGCGTGTCGGTCGGTTGGATTTGCGTAGTTTCCCGTCCGGATGACTGTTTTCCGTGCGGTTGGGTCGTTCGGCTTGTGTTCCGTACGAGTCGGTCATGATTCACATGCATTGCATCGTACTACGCAGGTCGGGCAGCGCCAGTACGTGTCGGTCGGACTATATTCCCGTACCGAGTCGGTCGGTGCGTTTTCCGGCCCGAATCGGAATCGGCCCCTTAATCTGAGCTCTGCCTTAAAGCTGTGCCTTGAAAATCATAATGATCAGCAATTTGTATGATTCTGATTACAACGGATCACTGACAAAATATCGAAGGTCAAAATATCGATGTTCCCAAAATATCGGGACATAAATATCGATGTCAAAAATATCGACATCCTATCTACATATTGGTAAGTACTAAAATATCGAAAAAAAAAAATATAGGGGCCCATTAGGATGGCGGGCGGAAGCACAACCGCCGTGCTGGCGGATGCAAAAACCACCAGTTACCGCCGGCACGCAGCAGTCCACACGCCCGCCCAATTACGATGCGAAAAGCAGGCCAAACACCGCCGGCAAGCCAGCAACACCGTCCGCCATCAAAGTGCGCCCGTACACGTAGCGGCGCAGCTCAACTGACACACACCGTCCGACGAAACACGTCCCGCCCGGCGTATAAATTACGATGCCGCAAACAAACGGCTCCCACGGCTAAGAGACACCGCACGTGAAAGAGAGGCGGTAACACGGACGCAGAGCACGGACAACGAAGAAGCGGCACCCCGAGCATGAATCCAGCACTGCAGGCCCTTCCCATGCTTCTGCTGATGCACCACCAAGGACGCAACGTACCGCGGAGACGCAGGTAGGCACACACACAACAAGTGCACGCAAACAGCGCACACAGTGCAAGGGCGGAAAAAGCGGACAACCCCCCACCAGCGCGTGTACACTACACATCCACCATTGCATCCACATATGACACACAGGCCAAATCCTAACATCGCGGAACACATGTGTACACACCACCTGGGACTAGGAACCAACCACCCCGTCACGGCCCCAAAGCGCCGATGACGCCGCCACACATGCGCACAACGCAGAGGCCAACCGCAGCGCCATGCATGCGTCGCACACAGATACAGGGACACAACCAAGCAGCACACACATCAGCCCCACCCCGAACGCACATGACACGTGACAGGCCTGCCACAGACATGTCCCCAACGCCCAATTCACGGACAACACCCAACGCCACACAACCGACGCACACATGTCAGTGAAGTCACGCAACAGCAGGACACACCCCAGTGTAACAAACATGGCGTAGCACACAGCGGCGGCAACACCAACTAGGAGAAGCAGGGCCCCTTCGGGAAGAGGAACGCCAGTACCACACTGAAAAACCCATACCACCCTGCACATATGAACAAGACATATGAAACGGAACACCAAAGAGCCCGGGGACCGACAACAGGTGGCCCAAGAATAACATCCACACACAAGGCCCAACGCAGAGCGGAAAGGCAGCCTGCCGCCCACACAAGGGAGAGCAGACAGCACTGAATGACCTTCCATTCCAACTCCGAAACCACAGCCCTACGACAGAAGCCGGTGAATACAGCCATTGTCCAAGAATAGACCAACACAGGCATGCCGAGGAGACCGACCACAGGGCAGATAGCGCATATCACAGAAGCACACAACGGACGGGGAAGAAAGAAGAAAACACTCCCCCATGTCGGCCACATGCAAGTTAATTGGAAGGAGTCACACAGCACTGACCTTGAACTGTCTGAGAAGCATGTGGGAAGAGGGCCCGTGTCCTCCAAACAAGCCAACAGAACACAAGTCCTGTCTCCCTACGACTACACAGAGCTCACAGCAACCCCGGAGCGTGCACATTGCAGACTGCACACACAGCCGGAGCACGCCATCTCAACGAACCGCTGCGAAATGGCAACCGCAACACACCTACCCAACTACGCCGAACAGCTCAAGCTGTACAAAACCAACATGATACATACATTGGGATGCGATCTCCTGTCCCTGCTGAACGTAAGTTACCGACTGACTTACCGCATCACATTGTTCAGCTGCGTCATGCCCGTCTTCTACTGTCGGAGGTGTCCCTACCAGCATCCCGTCGAGATATGCCTCTCCAACCCGGCATGTCTGAAGGCGGACCTGCTACCACTACTCCTCCCTCTGGACGCACACGACAGGGCCTGCTCTGCCTATGGGGGCATGGCGTATGTGGCCAACATCGCACCCGCACTGAAATGGGACCACTGTGCCTCCACACGACGGATCATCGAGAACAGCTACATCGAATGTCACCCAGCATGCCCCATCATGGTCCTCCAAGGGACAACTTACGAACAACACCTTGACAGCCACCATCCGCTTCATTGGCTGGCAAACATGTACACCACCAATGACATGGAAGCCCTGCTGGACGGCATCGCATACCTGACAACCTGTAAATACGTCGGACCACAACGCAGGTTCCCCGAGTGACCTATGATGTCCAACCCCGCACCCATGCTCAGCTTCCGCACGGACTGGCCAGTCACCACCACAACAGCCATACCAAACGACCGGCAACTGTAACCACACCATCAACGACATCGCCATGACATCGGATATGACCGGGACATGCACACTGTTCCCCATCACATCCAGGAACACCGCATGCATCGTGGGAGGCAGTGGCATGGGCTCTGTGTATCGCACCCACATGGACGGAACTGCACGAACAACCAGGACACGACATGGATCCAGCGCACATGGACACACACACCGCTCAGTGGACATGAATAGGTCGCCTGGAGTCTGTGGGTGCTGCACCCCTCCCACCCCCGCCCCGGGAATCCCATACCAGGACCTTTGCATGGACGACAAGTGCATACAACAACAACACGACCCCAGTGACTGTGACATGTCCAGTAACCACCACAGTGCAACAACAAGTGGCACGCCGCTGCATGCACGCAAGCACATGCCCTGATGTCATCTCACATGCACGCGTGCATGAGGAACAACCGCAGCAAACCTGTCACATGGAACTGAGATGGACTGTGCCCATGATGCCAAGCGGTCTGGTAGGCTACATGTATACCGTCTGTGTCAAAGTCCGCAGCTCCGCAGCTATACGTAAATGTACATTAGCACAGCCTTGGCCAAGCAGATGTCACTCTGAAGCCCACATCCCACATGCAACAGCCAATCACATGTAACCCCACACCCTATCCCATTTGCAATCATGCTCAGTATATCCTCAACATGTATTCCGCTGCCAGTAGTGTCCACTATACTGCATCACAGAGGACAGAAGACTCAATATAATGTTTGAAACCAAAACTGTCTCCGCTGACTCATTTCACAAGTACGAATGAGAGAGGATGAGAGTATGTGAAGTACACGGCAGTCGTGACATGACCATGTAGTCCACTGGTATTGGATGTCAACGCAAATGAGTAGCACTACTGTGGAAGACACACATGTGTCGTGTGAAGTCGTATGGACGCAGTGCTCAGGTGGGTGGGTGCGACGGGTAGATGCGCACATGCCAAGTTGGAGCACGCCGTGTTGGGAGGGGTCATGAACAGTACACCACCGCTTCCCTGGGCATTGTGAGAGGACACCTGTCGGGGGGAGTGAACACGTGTGTGCACAGCAGCCGGGCACACGTACAAAGCGGTACCAGGCGCACCTCAGCCCACCCTCTGTGGACAAGCTGGATCCTGTTGTGCGCCCGCCATGCCCCTTGACAAGGCACACACAGCCCCAGTCGACCAGGTGTAACCCCAACATAGTCAATCCGCACAGGCGATACAGGGCACGGGATGGCAGTGGAGCATGGTGTGTGAGAGGTCTCCTCGCGCTCCTCCTGGTCATATCACGCAGGCAATAGAACCTCAACGTCTAGCATGGCAACAAGTCAAATGGAAGTGTAGGGGGACGCACCACAGCACGAGCAGCACTGACGTCACGGGAGGTGGCTCGCACCATCCCATCCATTGCCCATCATACCAACCACGCCACATGCCATTGCGACTAAGTGCAAGCGCGTGCGCCACCACCCCTGAGCCCTCCCCAGAGAGGCCAAAGAGTGAATGTGTGGGCCATCAGCCACAGACGGACGCGGCCTGGCCGCAAGGGCAGCCACAGCCACTGGGTGTCGCAGGTGGCGGATCCGGAAGGCGAAGACTGTGATGCATAGTCCATGCAGGCCGGGTCTCCATTTGGGGCACCACGCAGGTGGACGGCGTCCCGCCACACATCATACCCTGAGACAGCCCACTCGTGCAACTGGACCCACACATACACTCCTTGCCCTCTCTGGTGCGAGCTTGGGGCTGCCTGTGCAAGCGCTAGCCTCGCAGGTGAGCATGCATATTGGGGGGCGAGGGGAGGACATGAGGGCTGGGGCGAAGATGACTGTATCACTGTCAGTTAGTACAAGGGATGACCCAGATGTGGAAAGGAAGAGACGTGTCCCGTGTGTACTGCAACTAGTCGCCAATCCAACTACCCCCCCATGTCCGGAATGTAAGCCCGCACCTAGGCCCGCCCATCCGCCACATCGAACATACCACCAGCACGACAACCTTCCCATTCGAAACACTGACTGGGGGTGGCGACCAGTGAACAATCATGTGTAGCCTACCCACGCGTACATGTGGGCCCTCCATGATCCATGTCACCTGCGGCAAAGACATGACATGCGCAATGAGGGAAGTGAGGAGAGCTGTCCGCCCCACGCGCAGAAGGTGCATCAGCTCCACAGACCCAGCAGCGAGTCCAGCAGGGGTCACATGTGCAGGGGCAGCTGTGCCTGGTGTGAAGGCACATGCATATAGACAGCACATCGACCAATGTGTAGTCTGCCCACATCCACAGTCCATCATCATGCGGACATAGGAATTGAACACAGGGCAACACATCTTAGTTGGTGCACCCACCGTGACCAACAATGCGCAATCATCGACGTACCCGCCCTGTGCATGGCCCCCCACCCAACGGAGGCACATCCAGTGCCACCATCCCACACACACAAGCCTTCCACGGAACATGCTGTGTCCAATGGTCAGTACAGAGTCAGCGCCCATCTGGTGGATCCTGAACAGGAGACACATGCACACACATGCCAGCTCCCACTATGTACGTCTGCCACCTGGCACGTGCAATGTAACCTCTCACCTGTGACGTGTGACTGCAAGCACACAGCCGTCTTGGCATGGGGCTGTCAATGTGGACACCTGTCAATGTTTCGGGAGCTGTGATCCGTACAGTGCTGTACATAGGGTGCAGTGCTGACACCTACTACTGTCTCATATCCCCTCGTGCCACAGGTCCCACTTGTTTTGGCCGCTCAGCCTGTGCCCACATCGTCGTCGTCGTGTGCCATACTCATCCAGCCTCGGAAGCAGTTCCATGCTCAGCAGACACTCATGTTGCCGTGGCGTTGCCGCTTGACGAATATGCAGTCAGTCCCCATCAGCACGCCCCGCAAGTCATTGGGGCCTAGATCCCCATGTGCATGCACATGGCAGTGGTATGTCTCACTAGCCATTGCCATTGTTGGGAGACCTGTGTAAGTGTATTGTGGCCGTGCCGTCCCAGCTTGACAGCTGGGCTGTGGCTCATGTGCGTGCTCAGTCATGTCAGTGATGTGTATGCGAAATTGCTATGTGTTGTGTTGCTTTGACATGTGTCCTCTGCAATTTCCCTAGGCGGAGACCGAACATTGACCGCCCATACCAATTGCTGGTGGACATGGACGATACAGAGGTTATTAGGAAGTTTCGGCTGGACAGGCCAACCCTGCATCGACTGTGTGCCATGTTAGAACCCCATCTCCGTCCCCGCAGGGTGTATCCAACAGCATTCACCCCCACGGCTAAGGTGATGGCTGCCCTGCATTTCTTCGCCACTGGGTCATTCCAGCACACAGTGGGCAGTGGAGGAGGGATGTCCCAGCCCATGTTCAGCAAGGTGCTGAGGGATGTACTGGCAGCCATGATGCTGTACCGAAACAGGTACATCCGCTTCCCCAGGGCTCGTGAATTGGCGGCAGTGAAGGGTGCATTCTATGCCCTTGGCAGAATCCCACACGTCGTTGGAGCCATTGACTGCACACATGTTGGCCTTGTTCCACCACAGGCCACTGAGCACCTGTACCGCAACAGGAAGCACACGCACTCCCTGAATGTGCAAGTGGTGTGCCTTGCGGACATGGTGATCACCCACGTGTGTGCAAAGTTCCCAGGCTCGGCCCATGACGCACACATAATGCGCAACAGCATCTTGCCACGGCTGATGGCCAATCTGCAACAGGATCGTGGCTGTATTGTCGGTGAGTATGTGGAGTGGTGTAGCGTGCTGGTTGTGCGATGCTGTCCCCTGTCCAGTTGGAATAGCAACGGTTCTCTGTGTCCCTCACACCCAGGTGACTCTGCGTACCCGAATGGGGCATGGCTGCTCAGTCCATTGAGGAATCCTCGCACCCCAGCAGACGATCGATACAATGAGGCACATGGGAGGACCAGACGTGTGGTCGAGCGTACCTTTGGCCTCCTCAAGTCCAGGTTCAGGTGCCTGGACCGCACCGGGGGTGCACTGGCGTACTCCCCACAGAAGGTGTGCCAGATAGTGGTGGCGTGCTGCATGCTGCACAATCTGGCCATTCGGAAGCAGATCCCCCTCATTGTGGATGACGGAGATCAACCAGGGCCCCAGCCCGCAGACCAGGACAGCTCGAGTGAGGAGGACAGCGGAGAGGAGGAAGCTGGGAATGTGCGGCAGCAGCTCATCGCCCGCTACTTCACTTGACGGTGAGTGTCCATGTACGACGGCTGATGTGTCTGTATTTGTGCAGGTGTGTGTGTGCTGTGTCCGGGTGGCCTTTTGTTCACTGCGTGCTGTGTGTCAACGCTCCATGCCCAGGTTAGTATGCCACTGATGGTGGCTGTGGCATTGTGCCCTATTGCTCTGTGCGATGTGTGTACATTGCTTGTAGTTGTTGACATGTACTGTGTGATGGGTGTGTGACACACTCATTGAATGTGCTCCTGTTCTGTCTCCCACCCCTAGGTCCCTACAGGCCCTCCGGATTCCATTGCCATGCCACGCATCAGGTGCCTTTCCGCCCAAGGTGGCCGTTGTATTCCGTACAAATAAAACACAGGGCACAAACAGCAGTTAGTGAAAAAGGTGCATTTATTCCAAACTGTGACATGTGATTGTGTGTAAGGTGATGACAAAAGTGGTGCGTGCAGTGACAATGAGCTGTCGGTCATGGCTGCGTGAAGCTCAGGGTGTACCCACTGGTTCTATGTCCATAGTCCAACACACACATGCCATCCAGCTGGCTGTGTGGAGTGGGATCGTAGAGCAAGTCAATGCAGTGGCTGGTCAAGGAAGGCTGGCGGACGGCTGGCTGGCTGCCTCACTTGCGACTGGAGCGTGCGAAGTCCTCCCGGGAGATCTGTTTCCTCTTCGGACGGCCCCTTCCACGTTTGGGAGGGGGGTGTGTGGTGGCGACCTGCTGGTGGTGGGTGAGGTGTGCTCACTGGCTGTGGACGCAGGGGAAGTGGACACTGCTGCCCGACCCTGCGCCCTAGCAGGTGGTGGCGGAGGTGGTGTTGCTGGCCTTGCCTGTGACCCCACCGCCACCACCAGCTGGCCCATGAGGTCCACGAGTTGGTCCATACGGGACACGAATTGGCCCATATGGGCGTCCATGGACCTCAGCACCCCCAGCACCTCCCGCGTGTCTGTAGCAGACCTGACCCATTGTTCTTGGGCCTCCTCATAGGCCCCAAGGACTCTGGCCATTTGAGGCAGGGCATGGCTCCCAGGAGAGGCTGGCGTTTCCCTGACCCTGCTCCTCCTACCAGTCCTGCTGCCACCGGCCTGCCCACTAGCCACATTGCACACCACGGTCCTCGCTGTGGCTCCCAGGGTGGATCCAGTCGGCCGGGCCACCACCTGCGCTGGGGCTGGTGCCAGCGAAGACGTGGTGGTGGTGGTGGCGGTGGTGGTCGGTGCGGCGATGGTGGCGGTTGCGGCAGTGGTAGTGGCCGCAATGACCGTGGGTGTGGCCGCAACGACAGTGGCAGCAGGGGGCTGGGACTGTTCAGCATCCCTGGATGATGGGTTGGTGGGTAGGAGGGGTCCTGGGGAGCGGCTGGGCCCTGCCACACCAGATGGGCCTGCTTGGTGGTCCGTGTCCGAAGAGGAGGACAGATCCTCCAGATCCGTGTGTCCTCGTTGGGGGCTTGTGGGCTGGCTGTGCTGGCTGCTGTCTCCATCCCCAGCATCCGGCAGTTCGTCACCTGTGGAGAGAATGAGATTTGTTATTGTGTTGCACCTGGCGAAGTATGTATTTGTCGTCTGACATTGGCAGTTCGTGCAATCTCGTACATGGGTTTCCCGGAGGCGAGTGTGTGGCTGTGGCATCTGTAGTTGTGTGTGCTAGGCAATGGGACTGTGTGCTGTGCACATGTGGCATGGGACGGATTGGCCATGCCGATGGGTGTGTTGCTGTGCCCCTACTCATTGTGACTCTGGTGTATGCGGGCTCCTGGCCCATCCTGGGTCTGGTTTGTACTTTGCTTTTGGGGTTCATATGGAACGCTTAGGCACCCATATGGCAACATGGGGGCCATGCCCCAGATTCACATTTGGGAGGGATATGCTTTTGGGGTACATGCTGTAAGCCATGGGTGCCGAACGTGACATGTGTTGTGGCAGCATGACAGTGCATGGTTTGAGGTGTGTGCATGCTTGACATGGCCTGCATATTTGCTGTCTGTTGTGATTACTGGACATGGCATTGGACGCATCGTTATGAGTGAGTGTTGGTTGTGTGCCAGCCAACGTATTGCAGTTGTCCCATCTCCTTGGTGTGCGTGCTGCCCTGTGCCATGTGCATCACTGCAGTGCTCGGGGGGGCCCATGTTGTGTGTTGTTGCTCACAGTGTGTCGTGCGCTTCATTGACTTCTGGCACATGGTTGGTCATGGGCATGTGTCTTAGCGTGACTGCTGTATATGTGGCAGCTGTGCGGATGACATGCCTTTCATGAGACTGGGGCTGACGGATGGGATGGATGGTATGTTGTATGTGCATGGTGTGTATGTGTGTTTGATGGGTTCAGTGGTGTTCGTGTGCATTTATGTAGTTCCGCTCTGTTGCGTCTAGTGTTGTTTGTCTTACATAGGCGTAGTTGTGGGGTGTGTGGTTGACAGGCAGTAGGGGCTACATGGACTGGACTTCAATGGTGTTTCGGTTGTGTGTGATGGGTTGCACAGTGGCTGCCGTGTGGTACTATGTTCAGTGTGGCTTGTGCATGCAGACGTGGCTCCTTGGGTGTTGCTGTGTTTGTGATGGGTCATGTGGGGTGTGAGTCTGTTGTTCATGTCCGTGTGCACATTGTTCACTTGTTCGTGACGGTGGGCGGTGCTGCGTGTTCGTCTGCTACGTGACATGTCCCATGTGTTGGTCGTGTTACGGCCCTCATGCCTCCAGTAATCCAGCCCTGTCCAGTTTCCCACCTGCAGGTTGTTCGGGCGTGCACTGTACTGGATGCCACATGGTTCTAAGCGGGGGTGCTCCATGTTGCAGGTCTGTGGGGGTGGGGGGTGTTGTGGGTCGTAGTGGTGGCTGGACACCCACTGACACCGATTGCTGTGGACCGTGATGTCTACCTTTCGGCTGTCGTTGTGCACTGCGGTGGCTGACACGTGGCTGTGGGGTGTGGGGGATGCTCCTCCTTGCTGTACTGTGGGACTAGGGGCCTGGTGTGTGTTGTACTTGGGCTGTCCACCCTCCCACCCACTGCACTTTGTGTTCCTGCCACTTAACTGTTACTTGTCGGTTAGTGCAGCTATGGCGGACACATGGGTGTGGTGGGTGCTCGTTGTGGCGCTTCTGGCATATTTGGGGACCTGTTGGTGGTTACGTGGCTGGCTGAGTGTACACATGTCCCCACGCATCTTACAGTTGTTCTGTTTGGGCTGTGTGTGGTGGTGTCTGTTGCATGTGTGTGTGATGTGTTGTGTATTGTGTGCTGGACATGGGGGTGTTTGTCCCTGGGAGCTGTGGCATGGTGGTAGTGCATGTGAGTACATAGCGGTGTGCTGGTATACATTAGTTTGTACTTACCAGCCTCCACTCCCCCTGCTAATCCGGCGAGGATCTCGGGATGTATGATGACTCGCACCTTCTCCTCCCACGCTTTGAAGGTCTTGAAGAGCGCGGGATTCCCTCCGCCAGTGACGGCAGCCAGCTCTCTGTTTTTGCCCTCCTTCTTCTTGACCAGGCTCTTGACGTCATTCCACCGTTTGTTAATTTCGACTCTGTTCCTGGGCAGGGTCCCGACTGCATTGACCTGGTCTACGATCCGGTTCCACATTCTGTTTCTGGTGGCTAGTGGTGTGTGTTGGACCATGTTCCCATAGATTTGTGGGTGCACCTTGATGATCTCGTCGACCATGACCGTCAGCTCCATGGGCGTGAACTTGGGCATTCTTTGTGGTGCCATGGTGTTTGTGGTGCTGGTGCGGTGTGTGTTGTGTAATGTGCAGGGGGTTTGTGGTGCCGGTGTTTGGTGGTGGTGGTGGTGGTGGTTGTGATGTGTGCGTTTCTGTGGTGTGCTGCTGTCCTTGCTGTGTCACTGTGTCCTCTCCTCTCCTCTCTAGTTTGCAATGTTGCAAGGGGTTGTGGTCTGTGGGAGTGCTGCTTTTGTACTTACCTATGTGGGTGTGTCCTCATGGTCTGTTGTTTTCAGGTGTGTTGTGTCTGGTGTTCTGGCCTTTGTAGTTTTTGTTTGTCCAGGGGGTGTTTTCGGGATGTGTACTGTGCTTGTGTATTTGTGCGTGCCTTGCTGTGTGGACTTATTGGCCATGTTGTGTGCTATTGGTTTTGTGAGCGGATGGTTTCTGTGCAGGGACGTGGGCGCCATGGTTTCTGCCGTGTCGATTGGCATCGGCGTTGTTTGCGCTGGCGGGCGGTATATTTGTGGTTTTCCCGCGCTCATGGCGGTGCGATCGTAATTTCACGTGCGGTGTGTCGGCCGTGTGGGCGGGCGGTTTTGTGTTGTCGTGCGTGTTTCCGTCCGTGGCGGGCGGTTTGACTCCGACTCGGACGATGGCGGGCGGTATTTTGTGTGATTTTTCCGCCGATGGCGGTTTTCGGTTTGTGTTATCGTAATGGCGTGGTCGGTGTTCAGACGGTGTATGCGGGCGGAATTTTGCCGCTTCCATGCCTGGCGGATTTATTTACGCCGGGTATCGTAATGGGCCCCTTTGTTTTTATTTTAAAAAATGGGACACATTTTAAAAAATATTTGTGTTACATTTTTAATTTTGATAAAAAAATGTAAATTTTTATAATTTTTTGTTCTTTTCCTAGTTTTGAAATGTTTTATATTTTTATATATTTATAATTTGATTATTATTTAGGGGCCGATTACGATGCAGTAGGAGCCATCTTTACCGCATTGTAATGACCAATTCGGATTCCGTTCAGACCGAGCCATTTCGATGGGCTCGGTTGGAAGGGAATCCAAATCGGTCTTCGGTATGGCTTACAATGGGCTCGGAGAGCCCGTCTGCCATCCGGAATGCCCACAGTAATCCCCTGGCCGGCTCTTTCCGGCCGAGGGAGTATGATGGCAGTTTCCCACTGCCTTTTTGTGCAGGCCTTTCCGGCACAAAAAGGCATTGGGAAACTGCTTTGGGGGCCCCAGCAGGGCCCCCATGGGGGCCAGTCTGCTGAATGGTGGCCTAGGGGGCACCTATGGTCCTTGGGGTGCCTGCCACCGGGTGCAGGGATGAACTGCACCTCTGCATTTAACAATGCGAGCATGCATTCCGTTCAGAATGCATCTTCCCATTGTTAAATATAGGACTCCAACCGAACAGGGTTCGGTCTCATCCTAATTGCAGGTCTGGAACCGAGGACAAGAGGCCGTTCGGTTCCAGTTCCTGAACGATGTCGGGGGGACTCCGGTCCCTCTGACATCATAATCAGGGCCTTAGCATTTTCCTTTCGTTTTTTTGGTTAGGAGTTAGGAATAGTAATTTTTGGGGGGTTTATTATCCAGGACTTTACCTGAGTTTAGTTGGTTCTGGAGTTGGAATAGTAATTTTTTGGGGTTTATTATCCAGCACTTTCACTGAGTTTAGTTGGTTTTGGAGTTGGAATAGTAATTTTTTATGGTTTATTATCCAGCTCTCCCCCTGAGTTTAGTTGGTTTTGGAGTTGGAATAGTATTTGTTTGGGGTTTGTTGTCCAGCACTTTCCCTGAGATTAGTTGGTTTTGGAATAGTAATTTTTGGGGGTTTATTATCCAGCACCTTACCTGAGTTTAGTTGGTTTTGGAGTAAGGAATAGTCAATTTTTATGGTTTATTGTCTTTTTTTAGAGTTTATATGTACATTCAAATAAAAAAGGAGGCGTATGTTAGTTTTTATTGTTAACTTTTTATTTGCAAACACATGTATGTTTTGTTGATGTTCACAATTAAATTGTTTTTATTTGGTATATTCTACCTTTTTGAAAATATTGAAAAACATGATTCAGACATTTTGATGTTATTCGAATGTATTATAAAGTATAATATATTTTTAACATATATTTTTCAATGTACATTTGCAAAATTAAAAAAATATATTTTTACATACATATTTTTTTCAACAGTTTTGAAAAATGGTACATTTTTCTGAAGTATAATCATGCAATAGTAAAGAAAATATATTTTCAGTTCTTTCATTATAAATGTTTTGATTTTCAATTTATCTTTTATGAAAAAAGTAAACATTTTAGTACATTTCTGTTTACATGTTTTTAATACATTTTATGTAATTTTACTTTTGTTGTAAACTTATATATTATGTATTTTACAAAGTTATATTTAGTACATTTTGTTTTTATTATTTTGTATAGTAAATATTATTTTAAAAAAAGTATTTAATATATTGACATAATTTACAAAAAAATGTACGAATATATTTTTGTATCCTATATTATTTTATTAAACATTGTTATATTGGTTGCATATTTACAATAGTTTTTTTGCAATTTTATATTTTGAAGGTGCGTACTTCAAACATACATTTTAATATATATTAAATACTAGGGTGTCCATTACGATACAGGGCGGTAAAAAATCCGCCATCTACCATAGCGGTAGAAATCCGCCCGCCCACACCGTCTGAATACCGACCGAGCAATTACGATGGCGTGAGCCGCAAACCGCCGGCGGCGGAAAATACACAAAAAATACCGCCCGCCCATGTCCGAATCCAAGTCCATCCGCCCGCCACGGACGGAAATACGCACGACAACCCAAAACCGCCCGCCCTGACGACCGAGATACCGGCCGTGAAATTAGGATCGCACCGACATGAGCGCGGTAAATCCACAAATACACCGCCCGCCAGCGTAAACAACAGTGACGGAAATGGACACGGCGGAAGCTCAGGCGGCCACGTCCCTGCACAGAAATCATCCGCGGACAAAAACAAACACACACAACATGGCCAACAAGTCCACACAGCAACCCACGCACAAATACCCAAACACAGTACACATCCCGAAAACACATCCCCCTGGACAAACAAATAAACTACAAATCCCAGAACACCAGCCACAACACACCTGAAAACAACAGACCATCATGACACACCCACATAGGTAAGTACAAAAGCAGCTCCTTCACAGACCACAATCCCTTGCAACACTACAAACTGAGGACGAAAGCACAGAACACAGCGAGACAGAAAGGACAGCAGCACACCACAGGCACGCACCCATCACACCCATCACCACCACCACCAAACACCTGACCCACAAACCCCCTGCACATCACACACCACACACCGCACCAGCACCACAAACACCAAAACACACACCATGGCATCACACAGAATGCCCAAGTTCACTTCCACTGAGCTGACGGTCATGGTCGACGAGATCGTCAAGGTGCACCCACAAATCTATGGCAACCAGGTCCAACAGACACCACTATCCACCAGAAACCGGTTGTGGAGCAGGATCGTAGACCAGGTCAATGCAGTCGGGAACGTGCCACGCAACAGAGGCGAAATCAACAAAAGGTGGAACGACCTGAAAAGCGTGGTCAAGAAGAAGGAGGCCAAAAATCAGCAGCTGGCTGCCAGGACTGGCGGAGGTAATCCCGCGCTATTCAAGACCTTCAAGGCGTGGGAGGAGAAGGTGCGAGTCATCATACATCCGGAGATCCTCACCGGATTACCAGGGGAGTCGAGGCTGGTAAGTACAAACAAACGTATACCAGCACACCGCTATGTACTCACATGCACTACCACTATGCCATAGCTCCGAGGGACAAACACCCCCATGTCCAGTACACAATACACAAGACATCACTCACTCATGCAACAGACACTCACACACACAGCCCAAACCTACCAACTGACATAACCATGGGGGCATGTGTACAGTCAGCCAGCACCGCAACTCCCACCAGGTCCCCTCGTACTCCAGAAGCGCCAGAAGGAGCACTCCCCACACACATGTGTCAGCCATAGCTGCACTAACCGACAAGTAACAGGTAAGGAGCCGCAACACAAAGGCAGTGGGTCGGAGGGGGACAGCTGAAGTACAACAGCCACCAGGCCCCCAGTCCCACAGCGCAGCAAGGTGGAGCACCCCCCACACCCATGCGTCAGCCACTGCAGTGCACACCTGCATCCGACAGGTAGACATCTCACCCCACATGCAGGGGTTCCTGTGGGTGTCAGGCCATCACCACAACTCACAACACCGCCCCCACTCCCACAGACCAGCAACATGGAGCACCCCTCCCGCCCATAACCATGTGGCATCCATTGCATTGCGCACTCAAAAACAACCTGTAGGTGGGAGACAGTACAGGGCGGGGTGTCTGTAGGCATGAGGACAGTATTACGACTGACACATGTGACATGTCACGTAGCAGAGGAACACGCAGCACTGCTCCCTGTCACAATCATGTGACCAATGTGCACACGGACATGTATCACAGAGTCATACCCCACATGACCCATCACAGATACAGCAACACCTAAGGAGCCACGTCTGCATGCACAAGTCCCACTGGAGTACAGACCCACACGGCAGGCACTGTGCCACCCATCACACACATCAGCAACACCATCGAAGTCTTGTCCATGTAGTCCTCACTGCCTGTCACCCACACATCGTACAACAATGCCCATGTAAGACAAACCTTACTAGAAGTAACAGCGTGGAACCACAATATTGCACACAAACACCACTGGACCCATGAAACACACAGGCACACAATGCACATTCAACATATCATCCATCTCATCTGTCAGCCCCAGTGTCATGGAAGGTATGTCATCCGAACAGCTGGCCCTCATACAGCAGTCATGCAGAGATACCTGCCCATGACAAATCATGTGCCTGCAGTGACTGAAGCACACATCACACTGTGAGTAACAACACACATAATATAGTCAACACCCCAAGAGCACTGCATTGATGCACATGTTCGAGGGCAGCACGCACACCAAGGATTTTGCCCATCTGCAATACGTCGTGTGGCACACAACAAGCACGAACTCACAACAATGCCACCAATGTAATGTCCACAAATGATGACAGTCAGCAGATATGCCGGGTATGTTAGACAGACACACACCTTTGTCTATGCACTGTCATGTTGCCAGAACACATGTCACGTTCTGCACCCATGACTCACAGTATGTACCCCAAAACCATATTTCAACCCAAAAGCGTTGAGGGGGCTGTACCCCTTTAGCCATCTGCGTTTCTAAGCGTTCCATTTAAACCCCAAAACCATAGTTCAACCCAAAAGCGTTGAGGGGGCTGTACCCCCTTTTGCCATCTGTGTTTCTAAGCGTTCCATTTGAACCCCAAAACCATAGTTCAACCCACCATCGTCGATGGGTCTGGAGCCCGCATACACCCGAGCCACAAAATGTAGGAGCATAGCAACACACACCCATCGGCATTGCTAATCCGTCCCATGCCACATGTCCACATCACACAGTACCATTGCCTAGCCCACGCATACACACATCGTACATCCACACACACGCCCCTGGGAAACCTGTGCACGACAGTGCACGAACTGTGAATGTCAGACAACCAATACATACTTTGCTAGGTGCAACACAATGACCTATCACATTCTCCCCACAGGTGCCGAACAGCTGGATGCTGGAGAGGGAGACAGCAGCCAGCACAGCCAGCCCGCAAGCCCCCGACCCGGACTCACGGATGTAGAAGACCTGGACACCTCTTCGGACGAGGACCACCCACCAGGCCCGTCTGGAGTGGCAGGGCCCAACCGCTCCCCAGGGCCCCTCCTACCCACCAACACATCACCCAGGGCTGCTGACCAGTCACAGACCCCTGCTGCCACGGTCGTTGCGGCCACCACCACCGCCGCAACAACCACCACCACCACGCCATCCCTGGCCACAGCACCTGCGCAAGGGGTGGCACGCCCGTCGTGCTCGACCCTGGGAGCCAGACAGAGGACCGTGGTGACCAATGTGGCGAGTGGGCCGGTCGGTGGCAGCAGTACCGGTGGGAGGAGCAGGGTCAGGCCAACGCCATCTGAGCCTGGGAGCCAAGCCCTGCCGCAAATCTCAAGAGTCCTTGGGGCCTATGAAGAGGCCCAAGGACAATGGGCCAGGTCGGCTGCCGACACGCGGGAGGTCCTTGGGGTGTTGAGGTCCATGGACGCCCATATGGGCCAATTCGTGACCCGTATGGACCGACTTGTGGACCTCATGGGCCAGCTGGTGGTGGGGGAGGGCCCAAGCAAGGCCAGCCACACCACCGCCGCCACCACGTGCTGTGGCGCAGGCTCGTGCAACATCTAGTTCCCCTGCGTCCACAGCGAGTGAGCAGTCCTCAGCCACCACCAGCAGCCCACCAACACAACCCCCCTACCAAACGTGGAAGGGGCCGTCCGAAGAGGAAACAGGTGTCCAGAGAGGACTTCGCACGCACCAAACGCCAGTGAGTCAGCCAGCCACCCTGACCACCTACTGCACTGACTTGGACTACGATCCTACCCCACACTGCCATGTGAATGGCATGTGTCTGTTGGACTGTGGACATAGAACTTCATGGGTACACCTTGACCATCACGCAGCCATGGCCGTCAAATCATTGTCACAGCATGCACCACTTTTGTCATCACCTTGCACACAATCACATGTCACCGCTGTAAATAAATACACCTTGATCACAATCTGCATTATGTGTCCTGGGTTTATTCAACGATGTGCAATCGCCACCATGAGCAGAAATGCATCTGCTGTGTGGTATGTCGATGGGACAGGAGAGGCTGTAGGGACCTAGTGGTGAAAAACAGAACAAGAGTACAGTCAATGAGTGTGTCACACACTCATCACACAGTACTTGTCACAAACTACAAGCAATGTACACACATCTCACACAGCAACAGGGCACAATGCAACAGCCACTGTCAGTGGCATACTAACCTGGACATGGACCATTGACACACAGCACTCAGTGAACAAAAGGCCTCCGTGACAGAGCACACATACACCTGCACAACTACAGCTACATCAGCCGTCGTACATGGACACTCACCGTCAAGTGAAGTAGCGGGCGATGAGCTGCTGACGCACATTCACAGCTCCCTCCTCCCCACTGTCCTCTTCACTCGACCCGTCCTGGTCTGCAGGCTGGGGCCCTGGTTGATCTCCGTCATCCACAATTAGGGGGATCTGCTTGCGAATAGCCAGATTGTGCAGCATGCAGCAAGCCACTACTATCTGGCACACCTTCTGTGGGGAGTACGCCAGTGCGCCCCCTGTGCGGTCCAGGCATCTGAACCTGGACTTGAGGAGGCCAAAGGTCCGCTCAACCACACGTCTGGTCCTCCCATGTGCCTCATTGTAGCGGACATCAGCTGGGGTACGAGGATGTCGTAATGGGCTGAGCAGCCAGGGCCCATTCGGGTAAGCAGAGTCACCTGGGTGTGAGGGACACAGAGAATCGTTGCAATTCCAACTGGACACAATACAGCATCGCACAGCCAGCACGCTACACTACTCCACATACTCACCAACAATCCAAGCACGGTCCCGTTGCAGATTGGTCATCAGACGTGGTAGGATGCTGTTGCGCATGATGTGCGCGTCATGTGCCGATCCTGGAAACTTCGCACACACGTGTGAAATGACCATGTCCGCAAGGCACACCACTTGCACATTCAGGGAGTGGGTGTGCTTCCTATTGCGGTAGAGGTGCTCAGTGGCCTGTGGTGCAACAAGGCCAACATGGGTGCAATCTATTGCACCAACAACGTGGGGGATCCGTCCAAGGGCATAGAAATCACCCTTCACTGCCGCCAATTCACGAGCCCTGGGGAATCGTATGTACCTGTTCCTGTACAGCATCATAGCTGACAGTACATCCCTCAGCACCATGCAGAACATGGGCTGGGACATCCCACCTCCACTGCCCACTGTGTGTTGGAATGACCCACTGGCGAAGAAATGCAGTGCAGCCATCACCTTAGCCGTGGGGGTAAATGCAGTAGGATACACCCTGCGAGGACGGAGGTGGGGTTCCAACAAGGCACATAGGCGATGCAGGGTGGGTCGGTCCAGACGGAACTTCCGGATCACCTCCACATCCTCCATGTTTGACAGCAATTGGTAGGGGCGATGTATGTTTGGCCTCCTCCTAGGAAAGATGGAAGTGGACACATGTCAAAGCAACACGCCACAGGGCATTTACACATACACAAATCAGAACTGACTGACCAAGCAATTGAATCACAGAACAGCTGACAAGTAGGGACAGCACAGCCACAATACACATACACAGGTCCCCTACCAATAGCAATGGGCAGTGACACACACCATTGCTATGAGCATGCACATGGGGAGTTAGGCCTTAACAACTTGTAAGGCATGCTGATGGAAACAGACTGCATATTCGGAAAGCTGCAACACCACGGCAACATGACTAGCTGCTGTGCATCACACTGCTTCCGAGGCTGGGTGTGTAGGGCACACACCAACAACGCTATGGACACAGGCTGAGCGGCCAAAACAAGTGGGACCTGTGGCACGAGGGGATATGAGACAGTCATTGATGTCCCTACTGCACCCTATGTACAGCACTGTACGGATCACACCTCCAGAAACATTGACAGGTGTACACATTGACAGCTCCATGCCAACACGGCTGTGTGATTGCAAATACACATCACAAGTGACACGTAACGTCGCACGTGCCAAGTGGCAGATGTACATAGTGAAAGATGGCATGTGTGTGCATATGCATATCCCATGCTCCCATGCCAATGTGTACATGATGATATGCCAACAGACATGTGGAGGCTGGCCACTGGCCGTCCCTGCCTATGCACACAGCATGTTGTGGCCCCGTCCATTGTGGACCTGCACCCACACACAAATCATGGCCACACCTGCAGATGCATTGCGCACATTAAACTGTGTGGTGCACATGGCATCAGCGGACTGTACCCGCCATGGGCCAGGCCCTTACGGCCAACTCCAATGACCCTCGCGGTTGCACCCTGCGTGTTCCACCATGGAGGTAAGCGTCCCGGGCCAGCTGGGAGCAGGCCATCGTCTGCAATTGAAGCTGGCAGACATGGTACACAAATTGCAGCAGCTTGGACCCACTGAAACTGCCCCAGGGGGCTATGTGAGTGTGTGAGTGAGACCGGCATTACCACAGCTACCTGGGACTGCAGCCTGGCACCCCTCAACAACACCTGCTGCTGCCACCTCTCCACCTACACGTGGATGACGCTGAGGATATGTCCAGGTCCACTCACCAGCGAGGAGCTGGAGATCCTGGATTCCGAGCTCCACGCACACTGCACATGGCTATTCCTTGCGAAAGTTGTGTGTGAGAGACAACTGCAGTGTGTGTGGGAGTGCATGTGGGGGTCACACATGTCGTTGATCCGCAGCACTATGAGTCAGAGCCTGTGGTGTTCAAACATGCACTGCTCACCATGCTGACTGCAGGTGGCAGTGGTATGTGAGCTCTCGGGCGCTTTGACATGTCTGTCCCTCCCGAGTGGTGGTACATGGCAACTTCATGTCAGACATCCAGTGACACAGACAATTGGCAATGCAGGTCTCAGTGCACTTGTTGCTCGTGTGCATGTCAGGCTGGGGCCATGCTGCCCTTCTCAGTCCCAGCAGGCCTGGCCTGCACATTGACTGCACAATGCCAGTAGGTGACAACACAGAATGACTAGTGGGTTACATGTGTCACCTGTTCAGCACTCTCCGGATGAGCGCAAACTCAGCCCTGTACATTGGTCACACCATGCCTCGTGAAAGGGATGTGTGTGTGAGATAGTGCCACTGAATGTGACCACCGTTGCGGGGTGGGCCATGCGCAGGGCGAGTACGTTGGTTGTTGCGCAGTGTTGGTCACAGTGGGTACACCAACACAGATGTGTTGCCTTGTGAACTTTTGCTAGGTCCGCCTGACAATGGACAGTAGATGTGGGCAGACTACACATTGGTCGATGTGCTGTCTATATGCATGTGCCTTCACACCAGGCACAGCTGCCCCTGCACATGTGACCCCTGCTGCCCTCAGTGCTGGGTCTGTTGAGCTGATGCGCCATCTGTGCGTGGGGCAGACAGCTCTCCTCACTTCCGTCATTGCCCATGACATCACTTTGCCGCAGGTGACATGGATCATGGAGGGCCCACATGTACGCGTGGGTGGACTACACAAGACTGTCCAATGGTTATCACCCCCAGTCAGTGCTTCGAATGGGAAGGATGTGGTGCTGGTACTCATTTTAATGTGTAGAGTGGGCGGGGCTAGGTGCGGGGCTACATGCAAGACATGGGAAGTTCATCGGCTTATCTACTAGTTGCAATACACACGAGACACGTCTTTTCATGACCACATCAGGGTCATTCCTTGAACTGACTGGAAGTCAAACAGTCATATTTTACCCTGTCCTCATGGCCTCCCCTCGCTCACCAATATATGCGTTAGCACCTGGGAAGCCAGCGCATGCACAAGCAGCTCCAAGCTCGCCCCAGAGAGGCCAAGGAGTGTATGTGTGGGTCCAGTTGAACAAGTGGTCTGTCTCGCGGCATAATAAGTGGCGGGACGCCGTCCACCTGCGTGGTGCCCCGACTCGACACCCGGGCAACATTGACAATGCATGACAGGCTCCGCAGTCCGGATACACCACCTGCAACACACAGAGGCTGTAGCTGCCCTAGCGGCCCAGGCCGCGTCCAACTGGAGCTCATGGACCCACACATTCACTCTTTGGCCTCTCGGGGGCGAGCTTGGAGCTGCTTCTGCACGCGCTGGCTTCTCTGTTGCAATGGCATGTAACGTGTGTGGGGATATAGGCAATGAGTGAGATGGTGCGAGCCACCTTCCGTGACGTCACTCCTGCTCGTGATGTGTGCGTCCCCCACTACTTCCATTAGACTTGTGCCATACTACTAATTGAGGATGTGTTGCCTGCGTGATGTGTCCAGGAGGAGCGCGCCATGACATCTCACCCACCATGCTCCACTGCCATCCCGTGCCCTGGATTGCCTGTGCAGGTGGACAATGTTGGGGATACACCTGGTCGACAGGGGATGTGAGTGCCTTGGCAAGGGCCTGGCGGACGCACAGCAGTATCCAGCATGTCCACGGAGGGTGGGCTGACGTCTACACCTGATGCAGCATTGATCGTGTGCCCGCCTGTTGTGCACACACGAGTTCACATTCATCCCCAGACAGGTGGTCTTTACAAATTCCCAGGAGAGCAGCAATGTACTGTTCCGGAATCCTCCCAACACAGCGTGTTTCAACATTGCATGTGCGCACCTACCCGTCACACCCACCCACCTGAGCCAAGCGTAACTCCCGCTTCACATGACACATGTGTGTCATCCACAGTTGTGCTACTCTCTCAGGGCCGGACCTGCAACTGTCCCGTAGCACACACACAGCACCGATTCGTACTGGCATCCTGTTAGATTGGTAGGCACACTAACCCATCTCCTTCTGAGACAGTGGTGGCTGTGATGGATATTGTGACTGGGCACATGGCTTACTTTCAATGTGTGCATTTGGGAGGTGGTGGTGTGTGGTGTGTGATTGTGGTAGCGTTGGTGTGTATGTGTGTGTCGTGTCCATGTCGACTGCACACATATGTCACCCCGGGACATGGTGGATGTTTGTTACCGTGCTGAGGTCTTTGTATATGATGTGATGGGTGTGTTGTATGTTGCACAGTATGCGGTGTGTGGGTGTGTCCTTGCAGTTCAGGCTGACTCCTACTTGTTATGGTTCAGACGTTGTGTGTGTGCAGGGTGTGTGACTGTCAAGATTGTGTCTAGTCCAATTGTGCATGTCAGCATTTCAGCAGTTCTTGCTCACTGTGCAGTGCTGCCCACCCACTCTGATGTCGTGTGTGTGTTTTGTCAGGCATTGCTGTGGCATGCTTTAGCGTGGCTCCCACTTTTTGTTGCTGAGTGTGTGGTCAGACTGTGTGGGTCATTGTAAACATGTGTATGACTGTGCTTTGTAGTGAGCAGGCCGTCAGTGTTGATGTGATGATCTTTCGGGCGACTTCAGAGTGTGACAAGTCCTGCTCCACGAGCTGTGGTATTTCCCTGTGGCCACTGTTGCGGCTACTCATTTGCGTTGACATCCAATGACAGTGGACTACATGGTCATCTCACGACTGCCGTGTACTTCACACACTCTCATCCTCTCTCATTCGTACTTGTGAAATGAATCAGCAGAGACACATTTTTGCTTCAAGCCATGTATTGGGACTTATGTCCTCTGTGATGCAGTATAGTGGACACTACTGGCAGCGAAATGCATGTGGAGGATATACTCAGCATGATTACACATAGCATAGGGTGTAGGGGTACATGTCATTAGTTGTTGACTGTGGGATGTGTGCTTCAGAGTTACAACTGCTTAGCCGTTGCTGTGCTAATGTACATTTGCTAATTACTGTGGAGCTGCTAACTTTGACACAGACAGTATACATTTCGCCTACCAGACCGCTTGACATCATGGGCACAGTACATCTCAGTTCCATGTTACAGGTTTGCTGCTATGGTTACTCATACACACGTGCGTGGAGGTGACATCAGGGCATGGGCTTACGTGCATGCAACGGCGTCCCACTTGTTGTTGCAATGTGGTGGCTACTGGACATGACACAGTCACTGGGGTCATGTTGTTGGGGGATGCACTTGTTGTCCATGCAAAAGTCCTGGCACGGAAGTTCAGAGGGAGGTGAGGTGACAGCTCTCACATACTACAGCCGAACGATTACTGTCCACTGACCGGTGCATATGTTCATGGGCGCAGGATACATATTATGGCATAGTTGTACGTGCAGTTATGTCCATGTGGTTGCCATACACAAATCCCATGCCTCTGCCTCCCCCTGTTCATGCAGAGTTACTGGATGTGATGAGGTACAGAGTGCATGTCCCGAAAATATCCGATGTCATGGCAGTGTAGTTGATGGTGTGGTGTTAGTTGCAGGTTGTGTGGTATAGTTGTTGTACTGGTAACTGCTCAGTCCGTGCGGATGCCAGGCATGGGTACGGTGTGGGACATCATTGTTCAATTGGGGGTGTTGCGTCGGGGCCCGACGAATTGACAGGTTGTCAGGAATGCGATACCTTCCAGCAGGGCTTCCATGGCATTGGTGGTAAACATGGATGCCATCCAATGTAGCGGATGGTGGCTGTCAAGGTGTTGGTCGTAAGTTGTCCCTTGTAGGAGCATGATGGGACATGTTGGATGACATTCGATGAAACTGTGATCCAGAATCCGTCGTGTGGAGGCACAGTGGTCCCATTGCAGTGTGGGTCCGATTGCAGCCACATACGCCATGCCCCCATAGGCTGAACAGACCCTGTCGTGGACGTCCAGGGGGTTGAACAGTTGTACCAGGTCCGCCATTGGACATGCAGGGTTGGAGAGACATAAATCCACAGGATAGTGGAAAGGACACCTCCGACAGTAGAAGACGGGGATGACGCAGCTGAACAATGCGATGCGGTAAGTTAGTCGGTAACTTACGTTCAGCAAGGCCAGATTTTCACATCCCAATATCTGTATCAGGTAATGTTTGTACAGCTTCATCTGTCCGGCGTAGTTGGGTAGGTGTGGTGCAAGTGCCATTTTGCTGAAGGGCGATGTGATGGCGTGCTCCGGCTGTCTGTGCAGTCTGCAGAGTGCAACCTCCGACGTTGCTGGGAATTCTGTTATGGTCGTAGGGTGGCAGGGCTTGGGTTATAGTAGCTTGTGCGAAGGACACGGGCCCTCATCCCACATGCTTCTATGAATGGTCAAGGTCAGTGGTGTCTGACTCCTTCCCGATAACTTGCATGTGAACCACATGGGGGAGTGGTATCATTTTTTTTTCCCTTCGGAATGTTCTTTCGTGTTATGCGCTATCTGCCCAGTGGACGGTTCCCTCTGCATGCCTGTGTTGGGCTTTTTTTGGAATAATGACTGTGTTGTCCTGCTTGAATAGTTGAGCTGTGGTTTCGGTGTGGGTATGGAAGGCCATTCAGTGCTATCTCCTCTCCCGTGTGTGGGCGGCACGCTGCGTTTCCGCTATACGTTGGGCCTTGTGTGTGGGTGTTGTAATTGGAGCCACCTGTTGTCGGTCCCCCGGGATCTTTGATGTTACGTATTGCATGTCTTGGTATTGGGTGCAGGGTGGTATCGGTGTTTCTGTGTGGTACTGGCGTACCTTTTTCCGACGGGGTCCATATTCTGCTGGGTGATGTTGCCGCCGCTGTGTGCTTCGCCATGTTTTGCACACAGGGGTGTGTCCTAACTTGGCGTGACATCACTGACATGTTCGGGTCAGTTGTGTGACGTCAGGTTGGCAACAGTGAATTGCCGGTTGGCGACATGACTGTGGCAGGACTGTCACGTGACATGTGCGTTCTGGGTGGGGCTGGTGTGTGTGGTGTTTGGTTGTGACCCTGTGTTGTTTGTGTGCGGCGCATACATGGCGCTGCCGTTGGCCTATGCGTTGTGCGCATGTGTGGCTGCGTCGTCGCCGCTGCGCTGCGGGGCCGTGACGGGGACGTTAGTTCCTGGTCCCAGGTGGTGTGTCCCCGGTTGTTGCGAGTTGTTACAATTTGCCCGATGTGACATTTGTGGGTGCAGTGGTGGATGTGTCGCGTCCACGCAGGGGTGTCGGGGGGGCCATGTACAGTTTTACCGCACTTGCACTGTGTGAGGTGTTTGCGTGCCCTTGTTGTGTGTCTGCCTACCTGCGTCTCCGCGGTGCGTTGACTCCTAGGTTCTGCATCAGGTAGAGCATGGGGAGGGCCTGCAGTGCTGGATTCATGCTCGGGGGTCCGCCTCTTTGGTATCCGTACTGTGCGGTCGGGTTTCCGCCTTGCTTTCACGTGCGGTGTCTCTTAGCCGGGGGAGCTGTTTGGTTGTGGCATCGTAATTTGTACGCCGGGCGGTACGTGATTCCGTCGGGCGGTGTGTCTCCATTGTGCCGCGCCGCTACGTGAATGGGCGCACTTTGATGGCGGGCGGCGTCGCTGGCTTACGGGCGGTGTTTGGCTGACTTTTCACACCCTAATTGGGCGGGCGTGTGGGCTGCGGCGGGCGGACGGTAACTGGTGGTTTTTCCATCCGCCAGCACGGCGGTGGTGCTTCCGCCCGCCATCCTAATGGGCCCCTAGATTTTTTATTTTTTGATAATATAATATTTAATATATATTTTACAATTTTTGGAATTTTTTAAAAATCTTTTAATTTTTTTTTACAATGAATAAAAATATACATTTAATTTTTGGGATTTTTTTGATTTTTTTCTCCATTCTTGTCTATGGGGAGTCAGTCTTTTTTTCATTTTTATTGCGTGTCCATTTTTCTTTTTTTTCTGTCTATCTGTTTCGTTTTTAGGTCATTATGCAAGACTGAACCTCGCAGTTGGGAGCTGTGTTTCGTCGGTTAAGGTAAGTTTGATTTAATTTACTTTTAAGGTAGTTTTAGGGTAGGGGCGAGGTAGAAGAAGCCCTCTAGACACCAGGGATTTTTTTTTATTGATGTTGGGGTGGGGACTGCCCAAAATGGGCATGACAATGCCCCCACCCCTTGTGAAATTCCAGTCTTTCTGCCTCCCAGAGGGGCAGAAAGCCCACTAGAAACCAGGGATTTTTTTTATTGATGTAGGGGTGGGTGCTGCCCAAGATGGGCAGGCCAATGCCCACACCCCCCCCCCCAAAAAAATGCAACAGTCTTTCTGTTCCCCCCAGGGGCAGATGGGGGCAGTAGCCCCTAATCTTCCCCCAGGGGTGGCAGAAAGCCCACTAGGCACCAGGGAATCTGTTTTTTATCCTGGATTCCCCTAGGTGTCTAGTTTTAAAAAATGGATAGGTTTGCTAGGTTTCCCTAGGTGCCGGCAGAGCTAGGGTTCAAAATCTACAGCTAGGCATTTTGCAAAAAAATGGTCCGTTTTCACAGTAAAAATGTGGTGTGTCCACGTAGCGTTTTGGGCCGTTTCCTGTCACGGGCACTAGGCCTACCCACACAAGTGAGGTACCATTTTTCTTGGAAGACTTTGGGGAATGCGGGGTGGGTGGAATTTTGTGGATCCACGCAGATTCCAGAACTTTCCACCACAGAAATGCGAGGAAAATGTGTTTTTTTGGACAAATTTTGAGGTTTGCAAGGGATTCTGGGTAACAGAACCTGGTGAGAGCCAGTCAAGTCACCCCATCCTGGATTCCCCTGGGTGTCTAGTTTTCAAAAATGTATAGGTTTGGCAGGTTTCCCTAGGTGCCGGCAGAGCTAGGGTTCAAAATCTACAGCTAGGCACTTTGCAAATAAATGGTCCGTTTTCACTGTGAAAATGTGGTGTGTCCACGTTGCGTTTTGGGCCGTTTCCTGTCGCGTGCACTAGGCCTACCCACACAAATGAGGTACAATTGTTCTCGGAAGACTTTGGGGAATGCAGGGTGGGTGGAATTGTGTGGATCCACGCAGATTCCAGAACTTTGCACTACAGAAATGTGAGGAAAATGTGGGTTTTTTTTTACAAATTTTTAGGTTTGCAAGGGATTCTGGGTAATAGAACCTGGTGAGAGCCAGTCAAGTCACCCCATCCTAGATTCCCCTGGGTGTCTAGTTTTAAAAATATATAGGTTTGCTAGGTTTCCCTAGGTGCCGGAAGAGCTAGGGTTCAAAATCTACAGCTAGGCACTTTGCAAAAAAAGGGTCAGTTTTCACTGTAAAAATACAGGGGCCGATTCCGATTCGGGCCGGAAATCGCTCCGACCGAGTCGGATTCGGAGAGATATCCGACCGAACCGGACTCTAGCAGTCCGACCGAACGAGTACGCATGCTATCGGACTCGATTCGGTCGGACTCCCATTGAAGTCAATGGGAGCCGGTCGTACGACGCGTACACGGGCTCCCATTGACTCAATGGGTGCGTCGTGAACAAGGGCGCCCCCTACAGCGGGTACGCGTCAGTGCGACTCGCGCCGTATATGCATGTGTGCGACTCGCGCGGCTACGCGTACAGGGGGGTCCGACACGGACCCCCGAAGTCCGGCTCCGACTGCTCTTTTGAGCCGGACGGCGCGAGTCGGTCGGACTGTTCGAGGCGCGCATCGTACTTGCCCGGTCGGGGAACGTCTCCATTGCGTGGTGCGAGTCTAGTCCGTACGTGTCGGTCGGAGCGGTTCGGAGCTGGGAACGAGTCGGTCGGGGATTTCGCGTACGCTCGCATCGTACTTGCTCGCGCAGACGGGTGTTCGAATCGGTCGGAAACAGGGCGTCCGAATCGGATCCGGTAAAGCCGAATCCGATTCGGTGCCCTACCGGCCGAGATCGGAATCGGCCCCAAAGTGTGTCCACGTTGCGTTTTGAGCCATTTCCTGTCGCGGGCCTACCCACAGAAGTGAGGAATTATTTTTATCGGGAGACTTAGGGTAACACAGAATTGTAGAGCAACTGTTATTACCTATTGACTTTCGATGCATTTCTGCCTTCCAAATGAATGAATGAATGAATGAATGACAATTTGTTGAGCGCGATAGCTACCCTTAGGCGTCCTAGCGCTGCAGACTATACGGGCATGAAAGACACTTAGGGCTGTCCGGGTTTATTGAAACAGAAAAGTCTTAAGGAGCTTACGGAATGAGAGTATATTAGACTCTGATCGCAGATGCGGGGGGAGAGCATTCCATAGTTTGGCCGCGTTGTACGAGAACGAACGGCCACCACATCTTGTTCTTTTTATCCTGGGTACATTGGCAAGAAGGGAGGAAGATGACCTAAGCTGTCTAATCGGCCGGTAGGGAGTGACCAACGGTTGATTTATGGCGGGGCCTGTCTTCCAGAAGGCCCTGTGGGTGATACAGAGGGCCTTGAATTTAATTCTCTCCCGGACTGGGAGCCAATGTAGGCTTCTGAGGCCAGGACTGATAGGAGATCGGGCGGGGAGTCTGAAGAAGCGTTCGAGCGGCACAGTTTTGAATGACCTGAAGCTTATTCAGAGTGGATTGCGGGGCTCCCAGATAAAGGGCATTTCCAAAGTCCAGGCGTGACAGAATAAGGCCCTGAACCATGATCTGTCTCACCTGGAATGGAAGTAGGGGGAGAACCTTCCGAAGCAGCCTTAGCAGACCATAGCAAGTGGCCGCGAGTTTGGTTGCTTGGTGATTGAAACTGAGGGTGTTATCCAGCCATATACCCAGGCTCTTGATCGTGTCCTTGGGCACTGGGGCAGAGCCAAGACAAGATGGCCAAAGTGAATTCATAATATACTTGGGGGCATTGCCTAGGAGCGTGAGCTCCGTCTTGTCTCCATTCAGCTTTAGGCAGGATGCTGTCATCCATTTAACCACCTCCTCCAAGCATTCGCTCAAGTTGTTATGGGCTATGTTAGGCCGATTGAGAGCCACCACTAGCTGAGTGTCGTCGGCATAAGTGATGATTTTTATGCCGAACGGACAAACGATTTCAGCTAGTGGGCTCATATATATGTTGAACAGCGTGGGGCTCAGGGAGGAGCCCTGAGGCACCCCACAGCCGAGAGGTTTGCTGGGGGAGGTGATTTCACCCTCGAAAACCTGAAAACTGCGGTCTGCCAAAAATGACTTGAACCACTTGATGACATTTCCTGTTACTCCCAATTTGGAGAGTCGTTGTATTAGTATTTCGTGGTTTACAGTGTCAAATGCGGCACTTAGATCAAGGAGAATGATTGCTGCCGCACCCCCTTGGTCCAAGATCATTCTGGCTTCTTCGGTTACTGCAAGGAGTGCGGTTTCGGTCCCGTGCATGGGTCGGAACCCCGTCTGAGAGAGATCAAGCAGATGGTTGCTCTCCAGAAAATCTGTCAGTATAGTATTGACATGTTTCTCCAGGACCTTGCTCAGCCATGGTAGTAAAGAGATCGGCCGATAATTACCGGGGTCCTCCTGATCCAGATTGTTTTTTTTTAAGAAGGCCTTGACCATGGCGCATTTCCAGGGGGGGCGGAACTGTGCCCGAGGACAAGGAGGCATTAAGTAGGTCAAGTGTAATGGGGAGAATGTTGCTAATCAAAGGCAGCAAGGCATGCGGGGGCGCCGGGTCTAGAGGTGAGCCAGATTTCACCTGGTGCATGATAAAATCCAATCTAAGGGAATCAAGAGGAGGAAAAGTGCCCAGGGTGACCAAGGACGGAGGGGCCATGTTTAAGGACTGGTCGAGTGTTATGTCTGTTGGGGGGGGCGGGAAGGAAGTGTATATTGTTAATATTTTTTGGGAAAAAAACTCTACTAGGTTATTACAATGGGTTTGTGCATCGTTCATATTTGATGACTTTTCTGGGAGTTTAAGAATAGATTTGGCAATCTGATATATTTCTTTTGGTTTGGAGGCAGCTGCTTTGATTTTTTCCTCAAAGAAGATTGATTGGGCGGATTTAATTTTGTTCTTATAATTTTTTATTGCATCCCTATAGGCAGTTTTTCTTAGAAGGGGAGTAGTCTAATCGCCACTTCCTCTCAAGTTTTTTACAGCTTCGTTTCATTTCCCGTAGACTGGGGGAATACCAGGGTGCTGTTGCGATGCAGCGCTTTCTTGCTAGATTTTTTGTAGGGAGTACAGAGTCCAAAGAGTTAAGGATCCAGTTATTAAATTCCTCATTAGCTACAACGGGATTAGGGTTTTTGAGTGGCCTGGAGGTTTCAAGAGCTGACAACCAACGGTCCAGGGGAAGTCTGGACCAATTCCGTGTTTTTCGTGTCGTGAGATTTGTGGGGATGTCAGAATCAGGGGTGGTCCAAATAAGAGGGATCAGTGAATGATCCGACCATGGTAGCGGGGAGGGTGTTCCGACTGTAAGGTCCACGCAGTTACTAAAAACAGGGTCTAATAAGTGACCTTTAATGTGGGTGGGGCTGCGAACCAGTTGGTTAAATTGCAGTGCGGCGAGGCTCATGGTAATTTCTGATGCGATATGGTCGGTAGCATCATCAAAGTGAATATTAAGATCACCTAAAAGAGTGTAGTTAGAAGGCCTGCAAGCCATATCAGCTAAAATGGACGGAAGGGTATTTAAGAACTCTCCTATGGCCCCCGGTGGGCGATATATGAGTAGGCCGGAAAAGGTGGTGGTGGGGGAGAAATCAATGGCGAAGGAGAGACTTTCACACTCTGGTATCAGATTTGAGGAGTGGCGGCACTCATAGCAATCCTTAAAAATGATCGCTAAGCCTCCTCCTCTGCCCTCCTTACGGTCCACTCACTGTATATGGTAGCCCCGAGGAAGAGTCTGAACAAGGTCTGGTTCTGACTCAGCATGGAGCCAAGTCTCTGTCAGAAAAAGAACATCTGGCTTGAGTTCCTCTAAAAGGATGGCGATTTCTGTAGAGTGTTTAGGGAGTGACCTGCAATTTAGGAGATACATGGTGCGCTGAGTATTTTTCCTGCCCAAAATGGGCTGGTACTGAAATCCACAGTGGATGCAGTAAGTGTGTTTGTCTGCCATATCCCAAGCATGTTGACAGCTGGCCGAGGTGGAACTTCGCAGCTTATAGAGGGATTTGGGGCTGTAACTCCTAGAGTCTGGAGGTAATCGGGCAGGGTAAGTGGCCCCTGGCCCCGGCCGGCCGCGGACGGGCGCAGACGGGCTTGCCTTTGGCGCGCCTTTGGCATGCCAGCGGCGCGCCCGCTGCGCGCGTCCGCTGCGCGAGGCAAATGGCATCCCAGTTATGTAGGGGAGGGAAAGGTCAGCTGCAGATCAGCTGGCTTGCCTGGGTGCGCCGGAAGTCCTGGTTGCTTCCTGTCATGCCTGGGTTTCCCTCCACTCAAACCGAACAATCGGCGGTGGACCGGGGAAGAGCACTTGAAGTAAGTACTAACAAATACGAGTGCAGGTAAAGACAGCAAGACGACGATCGAGTTTAAAAACAATTCCCCTTTTTTTAAAAATAGTGAAATAATGAACTAAGTAATGCGCTATGTGAAATTAATGAGCCCTTTACCAGGCGCTCCTGATTATTACTGAGAAGTCTCTCTCACACCTGCGCACGTCCGCAGAAGTCAGAAGAAGTCATTTTAATAATTTTCATGCTAGTATGGGTACTCACAATTTCGGAAATGTGCAAATATCTACTGTTTCTAAACTCTATATTTTGTTCCAATTTCAGAAATACATAGGTGTCTTTCATACTGATTTTTCCATGTATATATTTTCCCAAATTAATTTTTATATATCCTGTACATAATAAAAAACCATTGCAAGACGCTGCTCAGTTATTGGCTCTGGGTTCATCGGGTTCTTGGTGAACCTACAAGTCCTATATATCCCCAAAACCAGAAAGGTCCAGCGGATGTAACGGTATATTGCTTTCAAACAGCTGTCATAATCAAAGAAGTTACAGGTGAAAACGTTGACACAATGGCTGTTTTTTTCAACTAATTTTCCATTTTTCCTATATTCAACTGTTAGTTTCTATAAAGAAACCTTGAAGGATCTACACAAATGACCCTTTGCTGAATTCAGAATTTTGTCTACGTTTCTAAAATGTGTAGCTTTCCAGGATCCATTATTGCTTTCATACCCATTTCTATCATTAACTGGAAGGAGGTTGAAAGCACAAAAAATAGCAAAAACAGGCTATGTCCCAGAAAAATGCCAAAACTGTGTAACATTTTTTGGTTTTCTGACAAAAGTCTGCTTGTCCCTGAAAGCTGGGAAGATGGTGATCTCAGCACCACAACCCCTTTGTTGATACCATTTGCAGGGAAAAAAACATACGCTTTCATCTGTAGCCCTTTTTATCCCATTTTTCAAAAGATTTTGCTGTATTTTGGCTAATTTCTGGGTCCCCTCCAGGGGAATCCACAAACCCTGGGTGCCTTTAGAATCCCCATGATGTTGGAAGAAAAGGACGCAAATTTGGCATGGATACCTTACGTGGTCAAAAAGTTACAGGGGCCTAAGCTCGAACTACCCCAAATAGCCAAAAAAAGGTTTAGCACAGGGGGGGAAAAGGCCTAGCAGCGAAGGGGTTAATTATGTTATGTTGTATTTAATGTTGATATTAATGTGTGTGTTTGTACATGTTATTGTGGGAGGGTGTTCTTTTTTTTTTCTTTACAGGTTTCCCGTTTAGTGACGATGCGTTTCCTTTTTTAAAAATGGAAAATGTATTTTGTTTATTTGAAACAAGTTACTTTTTTGCATTTCCTTTTATTTTTCCGGTTTGTTGGAGCATTTTTTTTTTAAGCTAATATTTGTGTATTTGAGGGTTTCGTCATTTAGAGGATTGCGTAGTTAGAGCCTTTTTCTACAGTTGTATTTTTGAATTTTTTGGGGGGCTTTCTTTTCTGATGGATTCGTTTTTCGATTTATCTATTATGGATTTGTTCGTTTTCGAGGACCGTCTACTGCGACATAACTGTAAGTTATTTTTTAATATTATGGGTGGGAAATGTTGTTGGTTACATTTGGTTTGTTTGTTTGTTTTTTATTTTAATAATGATATTATGTCATATATTTATATGTACGTTTTTAATTTTTAAATGACATAATTATAATTATTAATTGAAAAAAGAGTAGAATTATGTTGTTTAAATGTTTTGTTATTTTAAAATGCCTTTGATGTTTAGCATTGTTTTTGTGTAAAGTATAGATTTAGCAATCATGTCTAGGTATTCTAGCCCTTTGGTGTTTGGAAATAGTCGAGTTTTGTGTTGAAGGTATTCATACATTGTTTTTGTTTGCTTACTGAGTTTCAGTCCTATTTTAGTTAGGGTTTGCTCTAGCCTTAGCTCTAGATAGCTCTGTTCTTTTTTGATGGCTGCTATTAGTTTGTGTAAGGTTGGTTGTCCTCTCCCTTTTGTGGCTTGGAAGGCATTGTGCCATCCTTCCACTGTGTTATTAGTTTTAGCTTGTTGAGCTAGAGTGCTATCATAGATGTTCCACTAGGGGATTTGGAACTTTGGTTGCCTACGGTGCCCTGACCTATGTAGCCTTCCCACCCAAGTGTCTTCAAAGTAGTCTAGGAAGGGAGTTAGTTTTGTTTTGTTTGCTTGGTAGAAAGGGCTTTCAAGAAGTATTTGATTGTGGTTGGCTACTTCAGTTGTTGGTACATAGGCCAGGGCTATAAATTTTTTGATTTGATAGGCAAAGTTGCTATTGGTGGCGTAATCTATACTTAGGGCCCGATTCCGATCTCGTTCGGAAAGCAGTGGGACGGAATCGTGTCCGGAATGCTTTCTGCACGACTCGGGTCTGGGGATTCTGACCGAACAAGTACGATGCATTTGAATGCATCCGGATACGATTCGGTCAGACTCCCAGTGACTTCAATGGGAGCCTGTGTACCGAACGCCTACACAGGCTCGCATTGTCAAAAGGGGTGGTTGAGGATAATCATGCACCCTGTGGCGGGCACCCCATGGTGCCTGCCACACTGTGCATGGTTGGGAAGAAGGGACCCATGGGTACCCCCACCGGCCCGATTCGGAGGGCCATGGGTGAAGGGGGGCCTGCTATGGGCCCCCAAAGACCAATTCCGGCAGCTTTTTCGATCTGGGCAAACCGTCTCGTGAAGGCTGTCCGAATCATTCAACGTACTTGCTCGCTTGGAAAACCTAGTCCATAGAGCTATACGATTCAGCTCCGGAAGGCTCTATCTTTCTGAATGCCTTGCAGAACCGATTCGTTAAGGCTTTCAAGGCATCGTACCTCGTCGTTCGGACCTGTGAACGATGCGGTCGGGAACAAGTGCTCCGGATCGGTTTAGGCAATTCCGCGTACGATTCGGAGCCCTTCCGAATAAGATCGGAATCGGGCCCTTAGAGTAGATTTTTGTAGGTGTCTCCAGATACTTTGGTTGAAGTGATAATAGCAACCTTGTATTGCAGTTAGTGGGTATATTTTTAAAATTGAGTAAATCATTGCTTGTTCAAAGTCAATGATTATTTTACTGTGGGAAGTAGTTATCGGTGTGTTGTTTTATTGTTATAAGGACCTGTATTTAGGTGGTATTTTGCTTATTGGGGAGTAGTGCGTATATGAAGGGGATGCTAGTGTCTTTATATTCGCCGTGGATGGTATAGAGTTGGTAAAAAGGCTTGGGGCAAACTTTGAATGTACCATCCATCATCCATGTTTCGCAGTTTTTTAATTTTTGTATGTTGTTGGTCGCAAAGATAATAATTAATTTTTCATGACTGTTATTGTCATGAACAATGAATTTCTAATCTTTGTGGGTGACAATGTATTCCGGTAAGATTTCTATTTCTGAAAATGTTTGGGGGTGGGTGGTGTTTGAACAATAGCTCTTTTAGTTCTGGCTATTAATCTTTTTAGAGGGGGATTGAATGGTAGTTGTCCTGTGACATGTTCAGGAACCCTAGTTAATAAGTTTTTTAGTATTTGGGTACTGGTTTGTTGGGAGCTGGTGCTTGCTTTTCTGATTGTTTCTAGAGCATCTCTGACCTCGATTTCTGTCACATTGGGGGGATGGTTGTGCTTCCTGACATTAATTACATTTGTTTCTACTGTTGTGGCTCTCCCATAGCAAGAATTGGAGTAGTGTTTACTACATTTCCAATGGGTTCTGTTTCCTGTTATATTTCTTGCATTAGTATAGCCCATGTAGCATAGAAGCAGTTTTCCCTTTTGTGATGTGATGAATTTTGCTCCTTCTGCCATTTTTTGTCTATCTGTGAATATATGTATAAATATATATATATATATTTATTAATTATAAGGTCTTGAATAGTAAACATGTTTGTATAAATATTATATTTGAAAATAAACTTAAATTTGTCTTACTTTAATTTTCTTGTTGGATATTTTATTGATGGTTGTGGTTGATTCCCTGGTTTCTTTTTTTCTGCTGGTTTAAAAGGATTTTTTTTTTTAATTAAAATGTTACATTTAATTTGATCATTTTGTTTATTTAGTTTCTATTTTTATTTTGTTGAGAAAAAAAATATTTAGGGCCTGATTACGATAGCGGTTAACCCGCCACCGAGAGGCTGTTGGTGGGGGGTTCACTGCCCTCGTGCGGCTTTTTTCCACCTGCCAGATTGTGATGGCGGGCGGTGTGCTGGCGGGTGGAAAGCTCACCCACCATGGGTCCGACAGAAGAAATTGTTCCGATTGCCTGTCGGACTGCCCGCATCCCCAGAATGGTGGCGGTGCCTGGCAGGCACCACCCGCCTGATTGGGATGCAGGATTCCCGCCAGCCTTTCCTTGGTGGTTCAACCGCCATGGAAATGCTGGTGGGGATGTACTTTGAGGGCCCATTGCGGGCCCCGCTTGATCAGTGACAGTTTGTGTATGCACTTGGGAGGCACCATTTCCCTGCACCATGTGGAGAAGTGTGGCTCAATGGTTAGAGCGGCAGACCCTGATGCAGAGGTCTAGCCCGGGACCAGGGTTCAATTCCCGCCTCAGCGGGTCTTGGGCTCAATTTCCTCGGACCTGATAATTCTCGCCTCGGTGCCTATTCTGATCATGGGTCCCACTCTTCAACTCTGGGCAATAGCTTGCTTAATCTCCACAACGGCCCCCACAATGCTAGGATGCCTGGCTTCACCTTGGGGGTGCCCAGGAGTGGGCATCTCACAGGGAAAGGCCAGGAAGGGTTCCACAGCGGTATGCGTACAAGCGCCTGAGATACCCCTTCGCGGGTCGATTCGGGCGCTATACAAATACTACTACATTTACATTTACATTTACAGGGAAATGTAAACAGTGCACCTGCCGCAATGTTAAATATAGCAGTTGCGACTGCCACAGTGGCGGTCGCATTGTAATACCCCCTGTGGGACACCCGCCTTGTAGGTGGGTGGTCCCACTCCCTGACACGATGATCGTAATGACCCCCTTACTATTTTTAGTTGATTAAGTTTATTTCGTTGATGTTGTTGTTTTGTTGAAGTTTGAAGAAGCTGTGAAGTGAGAAGTATTTGTTAGTTATATTATGCTTTTTTATTTAATTTATTGTTTTTTATTAGTTTGCTTTATTTGTTGGTTAATTTATATACTTACTTAGTTTTATATTTTTCTTTAATGTTAATTTTGACCTTTTTCTAAGTTAATCATTGTTTTGAGTTTTTTAGGTGGAGTTTTAGTGAAGTGTAATCTGTGAAACATAAAGAAAAACGTTATAGTTTTAGTTAACCCCTTCGCTGCTAGGCCTTTTCCCCCCCTGTGCTAAGCCTTTTTTTGGCTATTTGGGGTAGTTCGTGCTTAGGCCCCTGTAACTTTTTGACCACATAAGGTATCCACGCCAAATTTGCATCCTTTTCTTCCAACATCCCGGGGATTCTAAAGGTACCCAGGGTTTGTGGATTCCCCTGGAGGGGACCCAGAAATTAGTCAAAATACAGCTAAAGTTTGTGGTTTTTTGGAAAAAAGGGAAAAAAGTGCTGCAAATGGTATCAACAAAGGGTTTATGGGGCTGAAATCGCCATTTTCCCAACTTTCAGGGACTGACAGACTTTTGTCAGAAAACCAACATTTTTTACACAGTTTGGCATTTTACTGGGACATAGCCTATTTTTACTATTTTTTGTGCTTTCAACCTTCTTCCAGTTAATGGTAGAAATGGGTATGAAATCAATAATGGATCCTGGGAAGCTATACATTTTAGAAAAGTAGACAAAACTCTGAATTCATCAGGGGGTCATTTGTGTAGATCCTTCAAGGTTTCTTTATAAAACCTAACAGTTGAATATAGGAAAAATTGAAAATGAGTTGAAAAAACCAGCCATTTGTGCCAACGTTTTCACCAGTAACTTCTTCTAATTATGACAGATGTTTGAAAGCAATATACCATTACATCCGCTTGACGTTTCTGGTTGTGGGGATATATAGGACTTGTAGGGTCACCAAGAACCCGACGAACCCAGAGCCAATAACTGAGCAGTGTCTTGCAATGGTTTTCTATTATGTACATGGTATGTAGCAATTCATTTGGGAAAATATATACAGTGAAAAATCGGGATGAAAGACACTTATGTATTTCTGAAATTGGAACAAGATATAGAGTTTAGAAACAGTAGCTATTTGCACATTTTCAAAATTGTGAGTACCCATACTAGCGTGAGAATTATAGGACATTTTTCAAAGTGACTTCTTTTTTACACATTGTCTTTCATTTGGAACGCAAAAATGCATAGAAAGTCAATAGGTAATAGCAGTTGCTCTACAATTCTGTATTACCCTAAGTGTCCCGATAAATATGGTACCTCACTTGTGTGGTTAGGCCTAGTGCCTGCGACAGGAAACAGCTCAAAACACAACATGGACATACTTCATTTTTACAGTGAAAACTGACCTTTTTTTGCAAAGTGCCTAGCTGTAGATTTTGAACTCTGGGGAAACCTAGCAAACCTATACATTTTTTAAAACTGGACACTCAGGGGAATACAGGATGGGTGACTTGTCTGGATCTCACCAGGTTCTGTAACCCAGAATCCCTTGCAAACTTCAAACTTTTTCATTAAAAAAAAATGTTCCTCATATTTCGGTGGTGGAAAGTTCTGGAATCTGCATGGATCCACAAAATTCCACCCACCCCGCATTCCCCAACGTCTTCCGAGAAAAATGGTACCTCACTTGTGTGGGTAGGCCTAGTGCCCGCTGACAGGAAACGGCCCAAAGCGCAACGTGGACACACCACATTTTCACAGTGAAAACTGACCCTTTTTTTGAAAAGTGCCTAGCTGTAGATTTTGAACCCTAGCTCTGCCGGCACCTTGAGAAACCTAGCAAACCTATACATTTTTTAAAACTAGACACACAGGGGAATCCAGGATGTGGTGACTTGTCTGGCTCTCACCAGGTTCTGTTACCCAGAATCCCTTGCAAACCTCAGACTTTATACAAAATTAAAACATTTTCCTCACATTTCTGTGGTGGAAAGTTCAGGAATCTGCGTGGATCCACAAAATTCCACCCAGCCCGCATTTCCCAAAGGCTTCTGAGAAAAATGGTACCTCACTTGTGTGGGTAGGCCTAGTGCCTGCGACAGGAAACGGACCAAAACGCAACCTGGACACACCAAATTTTCACAGTGAAAACTCACCCTTTTCTTGCAAAGTGCCTAGCTGTAGATTTTGTAACCTAGCTTTGCTGTCACCTAGGGAAACCTAGCAAACCTATACATTTTTGAAACCTAGACACCCAGGGGAATACAGGATGGGGTGACTTGTCTCGCTCTCACCAGGTGCTGTTACCCAGAATCCCTTGCAAACCTCAAACTTTGTAAAAAAAAACACATTTTCCTCACATTTCTGTGGTGGAAAGTTCTGGAATCTGTGTGGATCCACAAAATTCCACCCACCCCGCATTCCCAAAAGTCTTTTGAGAAAAATGGTACCTCACTTGTGTGGGTAGGCCTAGTGCCCGCGACAGGAAACAGCCCAAAACACAACATGAACACAAGACATTTTCACAGTGAAAACTGACCCTTTTTTTGTAAAGTGCCTAGCTGTAGATTTTGAACCCTAGCTCTGCCGGCACCTAGGGAAACCTAGCAAACTTATACATTTTTGAAAACTAGACACCCAGGGGAATACAGGATGGGGTGACTTGACTGGCTCTCACCATGTTCTGTTACCCAGAATCCCTTGCAAACCTCAAACTTTGTAAAACAAAAAACACATTTTCCTCATATTTCTGTGGTGGAAAGTTCTAGAATCTGCATGGATCCACAAAATTCCACCCACCCCGCATTCCCCTAAGTCTTCCGAGAAAAATGGTACCTCACTGTGTGGGTAGTTCTAGTGCCCGCAGCAGGAAATGGCCCAAAACGCAATGTGGACATGCCCACATTTTCACAGTGAAAACTGACTCTTTTTTTGCAAAGTGCCTAGCTGTAGATTTTGATCCCTAGCTCTGCTGGCACCTAGGGAAACCTAGCAAACCTATACATTTTTGAAAACTATACACCCAAGGAAATCCAGGATGGGGTGACTTGTCTGGCTCTCACCAGGTTCTGTTACCCAGAATCCCTTGCAAACCTCAAACTTTGTCAAAAAAACACATTTTCCTCACATTTCTGTGGTGGAAAGTTCTGGAATCTGCATGGATCCACAAAATTCCACCCACCCCGCATTCCCCAAAGTCTTCCGAGAAAATGGTACCTCACTTATGTGGGTAGGCCTAGTGCCCGTGACAGGAAACGGCCCAAAACGCAACTTGGACACACAACATTTTCACAGTGAAAACTGACCCTTTTTTTGCAAAGTGCCTAGCTGTAGATTTTGAACCCTAGCTCTGCCGGCACCTAGAGAAACCTAGCAAACCTATACATTTTTTAAAAATAGACACCCAGGGGAATTCAGAATGAGGTGACTTGTCTGGCTCTCACCAGGTTCTGTTACCCAGAATCCCTCGCAAACCTCAAACTTTGTAAAACAAAAATAGATTTTCCTCACATTTCTGTGGTGGAAAGTTCTGGAATCTGCGTGGATCCACAAAATTCCACCCACCCCGCATTTCCCAAATGCTTCCAAGACAAATGGTACCTCACTTGTGTGGGTAGGCCTAGTGCCAGCGACAGAAAATGGCCCAAAATGCAAGGTGGACACACCACATTATCACAGTGAAAACTGACCCTTTATTTGCAAAGTGCCTAGCTGTAGATTTTGAACCCTAGCTCTGCCGGCACCTAGGGAAACCTAGAAAACCTATACATTTTTGAAAACTAAACACCCGGGGGAATTTAGGATGGAGTGACGTGTCTGGCTCTTACCAGGTTCTGTTACCCAGAATCCCTTGCAAACCTCAAACTTTGTAAAAAAAAACAACATTTTCAACATATTTCTGTGGTGGAAAGTTCTGGCATCTGCGTGGATCCACAAAATTCCACCCACCCCGCATTCCCCAAAGTCTTCCGCGAAAAATGGTACCTCACTTGTGTGGGTAGGCCTAGTGCCCGCAAAAGGAAACGGCCCAAAGCGCAACGTGGATACACCACATTTTCACCCTTTTTTTGCAAAGTGCCTAGCTGTAGATTTTGAACCCTAGCTCTGCCGGCAGCTGAGGAAACCTAGAAAACCTATACATTTTTGAAAACTAGACACCCAGGGGAATACAGGATGGGGTGACTTGTCTGGCTCTCACCAGGTTCTGTTACCCAGAATCCCTTGCAAACCTCAAAGTTTGTAAAAAAAAAACACATTTTCCTCACATTTCTGTGGTGGAAAGTTCTGGAATCTGTGTGGATCCACAAAATTCCACCCACCCCGCATTCCCCAAAGTCTTTTGAGAAAAATGGTACTTCACTTGTGTGGGTAGGCCTAGTGCCCGCGACAGGAAACAGCCCAAAACACAACGTGGACACACTACATTTTCACAGTGAAAATTGACCCTTTTTTGCAAAGTGCCTAGCTGTAGATTTTGAACCCTAGCTCTGCCGGCACCTAGGGAAACCTAGCAAACCTATACATTTTTGAAAACTAGACACCCAGGGGAATACAGGATGGGGTGGCTTGTCTGGCTCTCACCATGTTCTGTTACCCAGAATCCCTTGCAAACCTCAAACTTTGTAAAACAAAACACATTTTCCTCATATTTCTGTGGTGGAAAGTTCTGGAATCTGCATAGATCCACAAAATTCCACCCACCCCGCATTTCCCTAAGTCTTTCGAGAAAAATGGTACCTCACTTGTGTGGGTAGTCCTAGTGCCCGCAACAGGAAATGGCCCAAAACGCAATGTGGACATGTCCACATTTTCACAGTGAAAACTGAATCTTTTTTTGCAAAGTGCCTAGCTGTAGATTTTGATCCCTAGCTCTGCCGGCACCTAGGGAAACCTAGCAAACCTATACATTTTTGAAAACTATACACCCAGGGAAATCCAGGATGGAGTGACTTGTCTGGCTCTCACCAGGTTCTGTTACCCAGAATCCCTTGCAAACCTCAAACTTTATCAAAAAAACACATTTTCCTCACATTTCTGTGGTGGAAAGTTCTGGAATCTGTGTGGATCCACAAAATTCCACCCACCCCGCATTCCCCAAAGTCTTCCGAGAAAAATGGTACCTCACTTGTGTGGGTAGGCCTAGTGCCCGCAAAAGGAAACGGCCCAAAGCGCAACGTGGACACACCACATTTTCACAGTAAAAACTGACCCTTTGTTTGCAAAGTGCCTAGCTGTAGATTTTGAACCCTAGCTCTGCCAGCACCTAGAGAAACGTAGCAATCCTATACATTTTTTAAAACTAGACACCCAGGGGAATCCAGGATGAGGTGACTTGTCTGGCTCTCACCAGGTTCTGTTAACCAGAATCCCTTGCAAACCTCAAACTTTGTAAAAAAACAAACATTTTCCTCACATTTCTGTGGTGGAAAGTTCTGGAATCTGTGTGGATCCACAAAATTCCACCCACCCCGCATTCCCCAAAGTCTTTTGAAAAAAATGGTACCTCACTTGTGTGGGTAGGCCTAGTGCCCGCGACAGGAAACAGCCCAAAACACAACGTGGACACACCACATTTTCACAGTGAAAACTGACCCTTTTTTTGTAAAGTGCCTAGCTGTAGATTTTGAACCCTAGCTCTGCCGGCACCTAGGGAAACCTAGCAAACCTATACATTTTTGAAAACTAGACACGCAGGGGAATACAGGATGGGGTGACTTGTCTGGCTCTCACCATGTTCTGTTACCCAGAATCCCTTGCAAACCTCAAACTTTGTAAAAAAAAAACACATTTTCCTCATATTTCTGTGGTGGAAAGTTCAGGAATCTGCATGGATCCACAAAATTCCACCCACCCCGCATTCCCCTAAGTCTTCTGAGAAAAATGGTACCTCACTGTGTGGGTAGTTCTAGTGTCCGCAGCAGGAAATGGCCCAAAACGCAATGTGGACATGCCCACATTTTCACAGTGAACACTGACTCTTTTTTTGCAAAGTGCCTAGCTGTAGATTTTGATCCCTAGCTCTGCCGGCACCTAGGGAAACCTAGCAAACCTATACATTTTTGAAAACTATACACCCAAGGAAATCCAGGATGGGGTGACTTGTCTGGCTCTCACCAGGTTCTGTTACCCAGAATCCCTTGCAAACCTCAAACTTTATCAAAAAAACACATTTTCCTCACATTTCTGTGGTGGAAAGTTCTGGAATCTGCATGGATCCACAAAATTCCACCCACCCCGCATTCCCCAAAGTCTTCCGAGAAAATGGTACCTCACTTATGTGGGTAGGCTTAGTGCCCGCGACAGGAAACGGCCCAAAACGCAACTTGGACACACAACATTTTCACAGTGAAAACTGACCCTTTTTTTGCAAAGTGCCTAGCTGTAGATTTTGAACCCTAGCTCTGCCGACACCTAGAGAAACCTAGCAATCCTATACATTTTTTAAAACTAGACACCCAGGGGAATTCAGCATGAGGTGACTTGTCTGGCTCTCACCAGGTTCTGTTACCCAGAATCCCTTGCAAACCTCAAACTTTGTAAAACAAAAATAGATTTTCCTCACATTTCTGTGGTGGAAAGTTCTGGAATCTGCGTGGATCCACAAAATTCCACCCACCCCGCATTTCCCAAATGCTTCCAAGACAAATGGTACCTCACTTGTGTGGGTAGGCCTAGTGCCAGCGACAGAAAATGGCCCAAAACGCAAGGTGGACACACCACATTTTCACAGTGAAAATTGACCCTTTATTTGCAAAGTGCCTAGCTGTAGATTTTGAACCCTAGCTCTGCCGGCACCTAGGGAAACCTAGAAAACCTATATATTTTTGAAAACTAGACACCCAGGGGAATACAGGATGGGGTGACTTGTCTGGCTCTCACCAGGTTCTGTTACCCAGAATCCCTTGCAAACCTCAAACTTTGTAAAAAAAACACATTTTCCTCACATTTCTGTGGTGGAAAGTTCTGGAATCTGTGTGGATCCACAAAATTCCACCCAACCCGCATTCCCCAAAGTCTTTTGAGAAAAATGGTACCTCACTTGTGTGGGTAGGCCTAGTGCCCGTAACAGGAAACAGCCCAAAACACAACGTGGACACACTACATTTTCACAGTGAAAACTGACCCTTTTTTGTAAAGTGCCTAGATGTAGATTTTGAACCCTAGCTCTGCCGGCACCTAAGGAAACCTAGCAAGCCTATACATTTTTGAAAACTAGACACCCAGGGGAATACAGGATGGGGTGACTTGTCTGGCTCTCACCATGTTCTGTTACCCAGAATCCCTTGCAAACCTCAAACTTTGTAAAAAAAAAAACACATTTTCCTCATATTTCTGTGGTGGAAAGTTCTGGAATCTGCATGGATCCACAAAATTCCACCCACCCCGCATTCCCCTAAGTCTTCCGAGAAAAATGGTACCTCACTGTGTGGGTAGTTCTAGTGCCCGCAGCAGGAAATGGCCCAAAACGCAATGTGGACATGCCCACATTTTCACAGTGAACACTGACTCTTTTTTTGCAAAGTGCCTAGCTGTAGATTTTGATCCCTAGCTCTGCCGGCACCTAGGGAAACCTAGCAAACCTATACATTTTTGAAAACTATACACCCAGGGAAATCCAGGATGGAGTGACTTGTCTGGCTCTCACCAGGTTCTGTTACCCAGAATCCCTTGCAAACCTCAAACTTTATCAAAAAAACACATTTTCCTCACATTTCTGTGGTGGAAAGTTCTGGAATCTGCATGGATCCACAAAATTCCACCCACCCCGCATTCCCCAAAGTCTTCCGAGAAAATGGTACCTCACTTATGTGGGTAGGCCTAGTGCTCGCGACAGGAAACGGCCCAAAACGCAACTTGGACACACAACATTTTCACAGTGAAAACTGACCCTTTTTTTGCAAAGTGCCTAGCTGTAGATTTTGAACCCTAGCTCTGCCGACACCTAGAGAAACCTAGCAATCCTATACATTTTTTAAAACTAGACACCCAGGGGAATTCAGCATGAGGTGACTTGTCTGGCTCTCACCAGGTTCTGTTACCCAGAATCCCTTGCAAACCTCAAACTTTGTAAAACAAAAATAGATTTTCCTCACATTTCTGTGGTGGAAAGTTCTGGAATCTGCGTGGATCCACAAAATTCCACCCACCCCGCATTTCCCAAATGCTTCCAAGACAAATGGTACCTCACTTGTGTGGGTAGGCCTAGTGCCAGCGACAGAAAATGGCCCAAAACGCAAGGTGGACACACCACATTTTCACAGTGAAAATTGACCCTTTATTTGCAAAGTGCCTAGCTGTAGATTTTGAACCCTAGCTCTGCCGAAACCTAGAAAACCTATATATTTTTGAAAACTAGACACCCAGGGGAATACAGGATGGGGTGACTTGTCTGGCTCTCACCAGGTTCTGTTACCCAGAATCCCTTGCAAACCTCAAACTTTGTAAAAAAAAACACATTTTCCTCACATTTCTGTGGTGGAAAGTTCTGGAATCTGTGTGGATCCACAAAATTCCACCCAACCCGCATTCCCCAAAGTCTTTTGAGAAAAATGGTACCTCACTTGTGTGGGTAGGCCTAGTGCCCGTAACAGGAAACAGCCCAAAACACAACGTGGACACACTACATTTTCACAGTGAAAACTGACCCTTTTTTTGTAAAGTGCCTAGATGTAGATTTTGAACCCTAGCTCTGCCGGCACCTAAGGAAACCTAGCAAGCCTATACATTTTTGAAAACTAGACACCCAGGGGAATACAGGATGGGGTGACTTGTCTGGCTCTCACCATGTTCTGTTACCCAGAATCCCTTGCAAACCTCAAACTTTGTAAAAAAAAAAAACACATTTTCCTCATATTTCTGTGGTGGAAAGTTCTGGAATCTGCATGGATCCACAAAATTCCACCCACCCCGCATTCCCCTAAGTCTTCCGAGAAAAATGGTACCTCACTGTGTGGGTAGTTCTAGTGCCCGCAGCAGGAAATGGCCCAAACGCAATGTGGACATGCCCACATTTTCACAGTGAACACTGACTCTTTTTTGCAAAGTGCCTAGCTGTAGATTTTGATCCCTAGCTCTGCCGGCACCTAGGGAAACCTAGCAAACCTATACATTTTTGAAAACTATACACCCAGGGGAATTCAGGATGAGGTGACTTGTCTGGTTCTGTTACCCAGAATCCCTTGCAAACCTCAAACTTTGTAAAACAAAAATAGATTTTCCTCACATTTCTGTGGTGGAAAGTTCTGGAATCTGCATGGATCCACAAAATTCCACCCACCCCGCATTCCCCAAAGTCTTCCGGGAAAATGGTACCTCACTTATGTGGGTAGGCCTTGTGCCCGCGACAGGAAACTGCCCAAAACGCAACTTGGACAGACAACGTTTTCACAGTGAAAACTGACCCTTTTTTTGCAAAGTGCCTAGCTGTAGATTTTGAACCCTAGCTCTGCCGGCACCTAGAGAAACCTAGCAAACCTATACATTTATTAAAACTAGACACCCAGGGGAATTCAGGATGAGGTGACTTGTCTGGCTCTCACCAGGTTCTGTTACCCAGAATCCCTTGCAAACCTCAAACTTTGTAAAACAAAAATAGATTTTCCTCACATTTCTGTGGTGGAAAGTTCTGGAATCTGCGTGGATCCACAAAATTCCACCCACCCCGCATTTCCCAAATGCTTCCAAGACAAATGGTACCTCACTTGTGTGGGTAGGCCTAGTGCCAGCGACAGAAAATGGCCCAAAACGCAAGGTGGACACACCACATTTTCACAGTGAAAACTGACCCTTTATTTGCAAAGTGCCTAGCTGTAGATTTTGAACCCTAGCTCTGCCGGCACCTAGGGAAACCTAGAAAACCTATACATTTTTGAAAACTAAACACCCTGGGGAATTTATGATGGGGTGACGTGTCTGGCTCTTACCAGGTTCTGTTACCCAGAATCCCTTGCAAACCTCAAACTTTGTAAAAAAAAAAAAAAAGTTCCTCATATTTCTGTGGTGGAAAGTTCTGGAATATGCGTGGATCCACAAAATTCCACCCACCCCGCATTTCCCAAAGTCTTCCTAGAAAAATGGTACCTCACTCCTAGTGCCCGCAAAAGGAAACTGCCCAAAGCGCAACGTGGACACACCACATTTTCACAGTGAAAACTGACCCTTTTTTTGCAAAGTGCCTAGCTGTAGATTTTGAACCCTAGCTCTGCCGGCAGCTAGGGAAACCTAGAAAACCTATCCATTTTTGAAAACTAGACACCCAGGGGAATACAGGATGAGGTGACTTGTCTGGCTCTCACCAGGTTCTGTTACCCAGAATCCCTTGCAAACCTCAAACTTTGTCAAAAAAAAAACATTTTCCTCACATTTCTGTGGTGGAAAGTTCTGGAATCTGTGTGGATCCACAAAATTCCACCCACCCCGCATTCCCCAAAGTCTTTTGAGAAAAATGGTACCTCACTTGTGTGGGTAGGCCTAGTGCCCGCGACAGGAAACAGCCCAAAACACAACGTGGACACACTACATTTTCACAGTGAAAACTGACCCTTTTTTTGCAAAGAGCCTAGCTGTAGATTTTGAACCCTAACTCTGCCGGCACCTAGGGAAACCTAGCAAACCTATACATTTTTGAAAACTAGACACCCAGGGGAATACAGGATGGGGTGGCTTGTCTGGCTCTCACCATGGTCTGTTACCCAGAATCCCTTGCAAACCTCAAACTTTGTAAAACAAAACACATTTTCCTCATATTTCTGTGGTGGAAAGTTCTGGAATCTGAATGGATCCACAAAATTCCACCCACGCCGAATTCCCCTAAGTCTTTTGAGAAAAATTGTACCTCACTTGTGTGGGTAGTCCTAGTGCCCGCAACAGGAAATGGCCCAAAACGCAATGTGGACATGTCCACATTTTCACAGTGAAAACTGACTCTTTTTTTGCAAAGTGCCTAGCTGTAGATTTTGATCCCTAGCTCTGCCGGCACCTAGGGAAACCTAGCAAACCTATACATTTTTTAAAACTATACACCCAGGGAAATCCAGGATGTGGTGACTTGTCTGGCTCTCACCAGGTTCTCTTACCCAGATTCCCTTGCAAACCTCAAACTTTGTCAAAATAACAAATTTTCCTTACATTTCTGTGGTAGAAAGTTCTGGAATCTGCGTGGATCCACAAAATTCCACCCACCCCGCATTACCCTAAGTCTTCCGAGAAAATGGTACCTCACTTATGTGGGTAGGCCTAGTGCCCGCGACAGGAAACGGCCCAAAACGCATCGTGGACACACAACATTTTCACAGTGAAAACTCACCCTTTTTTTGCAAAGTTCCTAGCTGTAGATTTTGAACCCTAGCTCTGCCGGCACCTAGAGAAACGTAGCAAACCTATACATTTTTTAAAACTAGACACGCAGGGGAATACAGGATGAGGTGACTTGTCTTGCTCTCACCAGGTTCTGTTACCCAGAATCCCTTGCAAACCTCAAACTTTGTAAAACAAAAACACATTTTCCTCACATTTCTGTGGTGGAAAGTTCTGGAATCTGCGTGGATCCACAAAATTCCACCCACCCCGCATTTCCCAAATGCTTCCAAGACAAATGGTACCTCACTTGTGTGGGTAGGCCTAGTGCCCGTGACATAAAATGGCCCAAAACGCAACGTGGACACACCACATTTTCACAGTGAAAACTGACCCTTTTTTTCTAAAGTGCCTAGCTGTAGATTTTGAACCCTAGCTCTGCCGGCACCTAGGGAAACCTAGCAAACCTATACATTTTTGAAAACTAAACACCCAGGGGAATTTAAGATGGGGTGACGTGTCTGGCTCTTACCAAGTTCTGTTACCCAGAATCCCTTGCAAACCTCAAACTTTGTAAAAAAACACATTTTCCTCATATTTCTGTGGTGGAAAGTTCTGGAATCTGCGTGGATCCACAAAATTACACCCACCCCGCATTCCCCAAAGTCTTCCGAGAAAAATGGTACCTCACTTGTGTGGGTAGGCCTAGTGCCCGCAAGAGGATACGGCCCAAAACGCAACGTGGACACACCACATTTTCACAGTGAAAACTGACCCTTTTTTTGCAAAGTGCCTAGCTGTAGATTTTGAACCCTAGCTCTGCCGGCACCTAGGGAAACCTTGAAAACCTATACATTTTTGAAAACTAGACACCCAGGGGAATACAGGATGGTGTGACTTGTCTGGCTCTCATCAGGTTCTGTTACCCAGAATCCCTTGCAAACCTCAAACTTTGTAAAAAGAAAACACATTTTCCTCACATTTCTGTGGTGGAAAGTTCTAGAATCTGTGTGGATCACAAAATTCCACCTGCCCCGTATTCCCCAAAGTCTTCCGAGAAAAATGGTACTTCACGTGTTTGGGTAGGCCTAGTTCCCGTGACAGGAAATGGCCCAAAACGCAGCATGGACACACCACATTTTCACAGTGAAAACTGACCCTTTTTTTGCAAAGTGCCTAGCTGTAGATTTTGAACCTTAGCTCTGCCGGCACCTAGGGAAACCTAGAAAACCTATACATTTTTGAAAACTAGACACCAAGGGGAATACAGGATGGGGTGACTTGTCTGGCTCTCACCAGGTTCTGTTACCCATAATCCCTTGCAAACCTCAAACTTTGTAAAAAAACAAACATTTTCCTCATATTTCTGTGGTGGAAAGTTCTAGAATCTGCGTGGATCCACAAAATTCCATGCACCCTGCATTCCCCAAAGTCTTCCAAGAAAAATGATACCTCACTTGTGTGGGTAGGCCTAATGGCCGCAACAGGAAATGGCCCAAAACGCAACGTGGACACACCACATTTTCACAGTGAAAACTGACCCTTTTTTTGCAAAGTGCCTAGCTGTAGATTTTGAACCCTAGCTCTGCCTGCACCTAGGGAAACCTAGCAAACCTATATATGTTTGAAAACTAGACACCCAGGGAAATCCAGGATGGGGTGACTTGCCTGGCTCTCACCAGATTCTTTTACCCAGAATCCCTTGCAAACCTCAAACGTTGTAAAAAAAACACATTTTCCTCACATTTCTGTGGTGGAAAGTTCTGGAATGTGCATGGATCCACAAATGTCCTACCACCCAGCGTTCCCCCAGGTCTCCCGATAAATATGGTACCTCACTCGTGTGGGTGGAACAAGTATCCGTGACAGGCAAGGGCCCAAAACGTATTGAGGAGACATCAAAATTACCTATCACAAAACAACCTTGTTTTGCAAGGGGGGTCACCTGGGTTTTTGGCACCAAATTCGGCGGCAATCTTGGGAAACCTACAAAACCTATACATTTCTGAAAACTAGACACCCGGGGGAGTCCAGCGAGGTATTGCTTGCATGGGACCCCCAAAGTTTTCCTACCCAAAATCCCCTACATACCTCAAATTTAGCTCAAAAAATCAAGGTTTCTCAAATTTCTGTGTGGGGAAGTTCTGGAATCTGCATGGATCCACAAATTTCCTACCACCCAGCGTTCCCCCAGGTCTTCTGATAAAAATGGTACCTCACTCGCGTGGGTGGGCCAAGTACCCGCATCAGGCAAGGGCCCAAAACGTATTGAGGAGACATCAAAATTACCTATCACAAAACAACCTGGTTTTGCAAGGGGGTTACCTGGGTTTTTGGTCCTGGGCTCGGCGGCCATCTTGGGAAACCTACAAAACCCACACATTTCTGAAAACTAGACACCCGGGGGAGTCCAGCGAGGTATGGCTTGTGTGGACCCCCAACGTTTTTCTACCCAGAATCCCCTGCAAACCTCAAATTTAGCTGAAAAAAATCACATTTTTCTCAAGTTTCTGTGTGGGAAAGTTCTGTAATCTGCATGGATCTACAAATTTCCTACCACCCAGCATTCCCCCAGGTCTCTCAATAATAATGGTACCTCACTTGCGTGGGTGGGTCAAGTACCCGCGACAGGCAAGGGCCCAAAACGTATTGAGGAGACATCAAAATTACCTATCACAAAACAACCTGGTTTTGCAAGGGGGGTCACCTGGGTTTTTGGCCCCGGGCTCAGCGGCCATCTTGGAAAACTACCAAATCCATACATTTCTGAAAACTAGACACCCTGGGGAGTCTAGTGAGATATGGCTTGCGTGGATCCCCCAACGTTTTCCTACCCAGAATCCCCTACAAACCTCACATTTAGCTGACAAAACCAATTTTCCACATATTTTTGTGTGGAATCACCGTGCCGGCACAAATGTCCTACCCCACAGCGTTCCCCACAGTCTCCCGAGTAAAATGATACCTCACTTGTGTGGGTGTCCAATGCAGAATTGGCTAAACACATATTTTTAAAAAAATGTAGCGCTTAGAATTCTCGGTGCTATACCCTTAATCCCTATGTTTTTGGCTCTTCCCAGTCACAGGCCCTTGCCCCACCCACACAAGTGAGGTATCATTTTACTCTGGAGACTGAGGGAAACGCTGTGGGGTAGGACATTTGTGCCGGCACTGTGATTCCACACAAAAATAAGTGGAAAATGTGTTTTTTCAGCTAAATTTGAGGTTTGCAGGGGAATCTGGGTGGGAAAACGTTGAAGGATCCATGCTAGTCATACCTCGCTGGACTCCCCGGGTGTCTGAGTTTTCAGAAAGTGTGGGTTTGGTAGTTTCCCAAGATGGCCACTGAGCCCGGGCCAAAACCCAGGTGACCCCTTGCAAAACCAGGTTGTTTTGTGATAGGTAATTTTGATGTCTCCTCAATTTATTTTGGGCCTTTGCCTGTCGCGTGTACTTGACCCACCCATGTGAGTGAGGTACCATTTTTATCAGGAGACCTGGGGGAACGCTGGGTGGTAGGAAATTTGTGGATCCATGCAGATTCCAGAACTGTCCCACACAGAAATTTGAGAAAAATTTGATTTTTTCAGCTATATTTGAGGTTTGCAGGGGTTTCTGGGTAGGAAAACTTTGGGGTGTCCACGCAAGCCATACCTCGCTTGACTCCCCCGGGCGTCTAGTTTTCATAAATGTGTGTGTTTGGTCGAATTCCCAAGATGGCCACAGAGACCGGGGCCAAAAACCCAGGTGACCCCCCTGGCAAAACCAGGTTGTTTTGGGAAAGGTAATTTTGATGTCTCCTCAATACGTTTTGGGACCTTGCCTGTCACGGGTACTTGACACACCCAAGCGACTGAGGTACCATTTTTCTCAGGAGACCTGGGGGAACGCTGGGCGGTAGGAAATTTGTGTCAGCCCAGTGATCCCACAACTTTCCCACACAGAAATGTGAGAAAAATTTGATTTTTTTCAGTCAAAATTGAGGTTTGCAGGGCATTCTGGGTAGGAAAACGTTGGGGGGTCCATGCAAGCCATACCTCGATGGACTCCCCCGGGTGTCTAGTTTTCAGAAATGTGTGGGTTTGGTAGGTTTCCCAAGATGGCTGCCGAGCCCGTGGCCAAAAACCCAGGTGACCCACCTTGCAAAGCCAGGTTGTTTTGTGATAGGTAATTTTGATGTCTCCACAATACATTTTGGGCCCTTGCCTGTCACGGGTACTTGACCCACACATAAGACTGAGGTACCATTTTTATCGGGAGACCTGGGGGAACGCTGGGTGGTAGGAAATTTGTTTCAGCCTGGTGATCCTATTACTTTCCCACAAAGAAATTTGAGAAGAATTTTATTTTTTTCATCGAAATTTGAGGTTTGCAGGGGATTCTGGGTAGGGAAATGTTACTGCCCCCATATGCTCCCAGGGGGGAGGCAGAAAGACTGTCTGTGGAAGAATCTATGGGGGGAGCAAAGGCCCTTGCCCAAGGGCCGCTCCCCCCTCCCTGGTGCTAATGGGTGGATCCCTGCTTGGGGATCGCCCTCCTGGGGTGATCCCCAAGCAGGGATCCACTAGGGAAGGGTATCATTGGAAAGGGGAGATTCTCCCCTTTCAAACGATACCTCTCCCATGTGTTTCATTTCTCGGGGTGCTAAGATAGCCCCATAAGCACCGAAACTGTGAAACTGAAACTAAGTTTCAGTTTCGTTTTCATTGTAATGATGACAGCGTGCCATGCGCGTGATCGTCATTACAATGAGAACGCCTAACAGGCTTCGGGAGGTTGGGGAAGCTCTTCCCCACCCCGCAAGGCAAAGAAAAACATTGGGAAATCCCTCTGCTGTCTGCAGCAGAGGGATTTTCCATGCCTGTACGCATGACGGAATGGTTCCGTCATGAGCACAGGAGCACTGGTGCTCATGACGGAACCATTCCGTCATGAGCACCCAAAGGGTTAATTTGATTATTTCTATTATTTAGTCTCTATTTTTATTTAGTTTTAAAAAAAATATACTTACAATTTTTAGTTGATGAAGTTTTTTTCGTTGATGTTGTTGTTTTGTTGACTTCTGTAGAAGCTGTTAAAAGAAAAGTATTTGTTAGCTATGTTTTGCTTTTTTATAAAATGTATTAGTTTTAATTTGTTTACTTTATTTGTTGGTTAAGTCATATACTTTGTTATATATTTTTTTTAATGTTGAATTTATTGTTGTTTTGGCCGTGAATCTTTGTTTTGTATTTTCTAGGTGGTGTTTTAGTGAAGTTTGATCTGTGACATATAACGGTAAACATGTTATAGTTTTAGTTAATTTTTTTGTAAGCTAATTTTATTTATTTAGGTACAAAGTTTTGTTCTGACCTTTAATGATAGTTTTTCTGAATAGTTGATTGTGTAGGTCTTTTCGTTATGTTTTCTGTCTTGAAAGGTTTGTGCTTCCTCTGTGTTTGTCCGTTATATGGTAAATTTTGTGTTAATTAATTGATTGCTTTTATAGTGTTTATTTAATTAGTTAGAGTTTTCTATTGGTTTGTGTTGGTGTAGTTTAAATTTATTGGTCCAGATAGCTTTTTTGAAATTTTTCGCAGTTACTATTTAATTTGTTTAATATTTATTATGTTTATTTAATGTTTGTTTTTATTTTGATTATTATTGTTATTAAAATGTATATGTAGATAAATGTTATATATTTTGTTATATATGATATATATTTATGTTTATTATTTTTGGTAGTTGTGGTTTTTTTATGTTGTATTGTTTGTTTATTTATTTGTTTTTGCATTTTCAGTGTATTTTGTTTTATTTAATTTTATTAATTTTGTAATTTTTTTGTCTTTTTTATAATGTTTGGAACATGTTATTTCCTTATATTATTGAAAATAGTTTATTTTTATGTATAAACTTTATTTTCGGCATAGTTTATATGTATTGTATCGATGTTTGTGTTGTCGATATTATTTATATCGATGTTTTTGTTGTGTTATATTTTATTTTAATGTTATCGATATTTTTGTGTTCTTTATTTTTGTTGTCGATATTTTTTAACTATATTTTTTTATGGATGTTTGTGTTATTTCTGTTTTGTGTGTTTGGTGTCGATATTTTTGTATACAATATTGTTGAATCGATATTTTTGTAGTTCGATGTTATAGGAGTCAATGTTGTATCAGTGATCCGCTGTACTGCATCCTAAGGAAACTAGTCTGCGACAATGTACTGTGACCTATGAGCAGTAGTCCAGCACTCTGCCTAACTTGTATGCCCAGATGTGGGTCTTGTACTCACTATGCCAAATAATTCAATCTATACCTCACTGATGAAATCTGAGTAGACCTGTATCTGTCTGGCATTGCTGATGTTCTGATCTGGAGGGGACTTAGGCCTGCATTTAGAGCATGATTGTTCTGATTAGATTAGGAACAATGCATATGCCTGGTCACTATCTAGAGAGGCACAGTAGGTGAAACATGATGGAATGGCTTGCAGTTAGGGTGACTGCTAGAGATTAAGATTAAATATTACTTCTATCACTTTATTGTCTGTTCCTATTGCTAGTTCAGACATATGATATTTGTCAGAAAATGCCTCTTGTTGTGTGGTCACTCCAATTTTCCAATTTTTGTGGACTAATACTGCTGTTTTTTACAGCTAACCAGGGCCCTCTGCATGTGACCTGTTCCTTACAATATGTTGAAATTGGCTTACTCCTAATTGGCATATTTAACTTTCCTATAAGGCTCTAGTACAAAGGTATTCAAACTGTGGGGCGGGCCACCCTGGGGGTCCGTGGCTGTATTCCCAGGGGGGCACGAATGCATCTTCAACTAGTTGTTATTTGTCCCGATGTGTGTGGAGCGCTTTGCTGGGGAAAACCTGGTTACAAGTTAGCACGACAGAGCGTTTTCCCCCATATAAATGGAGTGGCAGTGTGTATGTCCTTCAGTGCGGCCCCCAGGCAGGGGAGCCACAATGTGCAACAGTCCTAGAGTTGAGGGCCACATCTGTATGCGACATTGCCACCAGCTGCTAAAGAACTGCCCTTGCAAGGCCGCTCCTAAACGAAGCTGCCTTGCTAACAACGTGCTCTATGTCGAAGTGTGTGGGCCGATCCAGCCTCGCGTGATGAGCGCTTGAAGGGCTCGCACTCCTGCATGCACAATACTGGTGTGTGAGCGCCGAAACCCCGGGCATGAAGGAGACCAGCTAGGTTCACCTTGAAGGTACTGTAAAGGAGGGGCAGTGCAATCTCCACCGCTGTCCTGCAACTTCGTAAGGCTGCATTTCAATACCGCAGCTGAGCCCCAGAGTCAATGAGAAACACTGCCAATCTTATCTCCAAGGTGCCGGGAGTGGTAGGGGCCCAGAGGGGGATTGCGGTACGTTCATTACAGCTGAAGCGCTTGGTTTTCTGAGATGCAACATGAGAGGTCTTCACTGTATTGTGCAGCGCCTCATGCAGCCGACTGCATGTTCTGAGCTCTGTTCACCTGGATTGGGATGGGACCCAAATGGTCCCAGTGTTGTTGCACTGCGCTCCTTGCAGAGCGGGATAAATTAACAACGAGTTCCCAGTCTCTATGAGGCCACGATAAAATAGCCCCAAATTCCAGGGCCAAAGCAATTGTCGTGGTGAACCACTGAATTACCATATTACCAATAATTGAAGTGCAGGTGCCTCTGTGCCCTGCGTGGGGATACTCAATGGCCATATAACAAATAGGAGCACCGGTACGCTGCTTCCTCTGTGTTTATGTTATGGGCCGGCGCTAGACATAGGCAGTATGGGCTGTTGCCCAGGGCCTCGCTCTCAGCCCGCTAGCATGGGGCCTCGCACCAGTGCAACACACCACCAAACCTTATCACAACTGTGGGTTGAACCACCAAGCTCAAGATCCAAAGAATCATTTGGTCCATCCAATGTTGTTACTATTAAGGGGTCGATTCCGATCTCGGTCGGAGACGCACCAAACGCCATTCGGTCGGGAAAAAAGCCATGCGAATGCCTGTTTCCCGACCGATCTGCACATGAATCCGAACGAACAAGTACGATGCGCACAACAGCACAGATTCCGACCTAGTCGTACTCACCCAATCCAGGTCCTGATCCCCGACCGAGCCGGATCCGTAAGCGCAGATACGAGTCGCCCGGAAGCCAAAAGCAGCCCCGTCCGGCCGGACAAGTACGATGCGCTTCCCGTACGCGCCGAACCCGTCGCTACGCACGGCACGTCAAAGCATCCGGAGAGGCGCACATAAGCTCCGATTCGCGCCACAACACGATCCACGGCTACGAGACGAACACGCAAGCGACGAGGACGAGGCGAAGCAACGACAAAGACGAACGAGACGAACCAACAATGAATCCCATCGTACCGATCCTACCAATATTCTACATCTACTACCGGAACAGGCACGGACGCGTACGGCGCAGAAGGTAGGTCAGACACCAACCACAAACACAAACTACACGTACCCGACATATCACACACACACACAGGGATGCAGAAATTACTTACTCCAGAAACAGCAGCACCATAGGGGCGGGATGCCCATCACCAATGCCACATATACACATAGGGGCCCGGATGCCTGTCACTACTACCACCCTTACCCAGGGGTGCCAGGTGCCTACCACTACTACCACCTCTACCCATGGGGTGCCAGGTGCCTACCACTACTACCACCTCTACCCAGGGGTGCCAGGTGCCTACCACTACTGCCACCTCTACCCAGGGGTGCCAGATGCCCACCACTACTACCACCTCTACCCAGGGGTGCCAGGTGCCTACCACTACTACCACCTCTACCCATGGGGGCTGGATGCCTGTCACCACTACCACCCTTACCCAGGGGTGCCAGGTGCCTACCACTACTGCCACCTCTACCCAGGGGGTGCCAGATGCCCACCACTACTACCACCTCTACCCAGGGGGTGCCAGGTGCCTACCACTACTACCACCACTACCCATGGGGGTGCCAGGTGCCTACCACTACTACCACCTCTACCCAGGGGGTGCCAGGTGCCTACCACTACTGCCACCTCTACCCAGGGGTGCCAGATGCCCACCACTACTACCACCTCTACCCAGGGGTGCCAGGTGCCTACCACTACTACCACCTCTACCCATGGGGTGCCAGGTGCCTACCACTACTGCCACCTCTACCCAGGGGTGCCAGGTGCCCTACCACTACTACCACCTCTACCCATGGGGTGCCAGGTGCCTACCACTACTACCACCTCTACCCATGGGGGTGCCAGGTGCCTACCACTACTACCACCTCTACCCAGGGGTGCCAGGTGCCTACCACTACTGCCACCTCTACCCAGGGGGTGCCAGATGCCCACCACTACTACCACCTCTACCCAGGGGGTGCCAGGTGCCTACCACTACTACCACCTCTACCCATGGGGGTGCCAGGTGCCTACCACTACTACCACCTCTACCCAGGGGGTGCCAGGTGCCTACCACTACTACCACCTCTACCCATGGGGTGCCAGGTGCCTACCACTACTGCCACCTCTACCCAGGGGTGCCAGGTGCCTACCACTACTACCACCCCTACCCATGGGGGTGCCAGGTGCCTACCACTACTGCCATCTCTACCCAGGGGTGCCAGGTGCCTACCACTACTACCACCTCTACCCATGGGGGTGCCAGGTGCCTACCACTACTACCACCTCTACCCAGGGGTGCCAGGTGCCTACCACTACTACCACCTCTACCCATGGGGGTGCCAGGTGCCTACCACTACTACCACCTCTACCCAGGGGTGCCAGGTGCCTACCACTACTGCCACCTCTACCCAGGGGTGCCAGATGCCCACCACTACTACCACCTCTACCCAGGGGGTGCCAGGTGCCTACCACTACTGCCACCTCTACCCAGGGGTGCCAGATGCCCACCACTACTACCACCTCTACCCAGGGGTGCCAGGTGCCTACCACTACTGCCACCTCTACCCAGGGGGTGCCAGGTGCCTACCACTACTACCACCTCTACCCATGGGGTGCTGGATGCCTACCACTACTGCCACCTCTACCCAGGGGTGCCAGGTGCCTACCACTACTGCCACCTCTACCCAGGGGGTGCCAGGTGCCTACCACTACTACCACCTCTACCCAGGGGTGCCAGGTGCCTACCACTACTACCACCTCTACCCAGGGGGCTGGATGCCTGTCACCACTACCACCCTTACCCAGGGGTGCCAGGTGCCTACCACTACTGCCACCTCTACCCAGGGGTGCCAGGTGCCTACCACTACTACCACCTCTACCCATGGGGGTGCCAGGTGCCTACCACTACTGCCACCTCTACCCAGGGGTGCCAGGTGCCTACCACTACTACCACCCTTACCCAGGGGTGCCAGGTGCCTACCACTACTACCACCTCTACCCATGGGGGTGCCAGGTGCCTACCACTACTACCACCTCTACCCATGGGGGTGCCAGGTGCCTACCACTACTGCCACCTCTACCCAGGGGTGCCAGGTGCCTACCACTACTGCCACCTCTACCCAGGGGGTGCCAGGTGCCTACCACTACTACCACCTCTACCCATGGGGGGCTGGATGCCTACTACTACCACCCCCACTCACAGGATGGCAAATACATGCCACAAGAAGCACACACCAGCAGAAAGAATGCAACACAAAGACATCCCCTCCAACACCATGACAAGCGTGTGTAGACTGTGTCAAATGCCTACAACACTGAACAGGACTGTGGACATACAATGTGACCCCCTATCACAAGTGCCACACATAAATGTGTGTGGCACCCACAATGCAAGCAGGCCATGACCATTGTGGCAATGGGGTCCAAACCCCCATCATCACAGTGCCCAAAATGTAAGTGTGGGGTCCATAGCTGAAGCACATATTGAACATTGTGGCAGTGGGGTCCAGACCCCCATCATCACAGTGACCAAAATGTGAGTGTGGGGTCCATAGCTGAAGCACATATTGAACATTGTGGCAATGGGGTCCAAACCCCCATCATCACAGTGACCAAAATGTATGTGTTGACAAAGAATAAGCTGCAACTGCCAAACTGCATGGATGATTCCTGGTCACAGAATAACAAACACATCAGTGGCAAAGTAGTGCTTGTGTCCCATAGCAACATAGAATGGGGAGGCAAACAGTGCAGTGCAAACAAGACATACCTTTGGCCATGTGCAGACAAACATCACCCATGGGGGCTGACACTGTCAACATTCATCAATGACTCAATGACAGAAGTGACCATCAGAATGCAGACCCACATATTTGCACCAATGGGCACACAAATTCAGATACCCAGTGGAGACTGTAGAAGGGAGGTGAACAGATACCATCCCATGGCAGCAATGGGACACACACACAATGATCATTGTGCTGACTGATGACCTAGGAGTCCCAGGGACAGCAGGGCAAACACACCAAACAACATACAGCCAATGGCACACCTAAGATATGCCAATGCAGTGGTGCAGATGCACATACACAAACAGGCAGACCCACACTGCACATCAAACACAACAGGTGAGGGGGGGTACCAGTGTCCCCAGGCAACCACACAACACATGAGGAGGCCTGAATACCAATTACACAGATGTGCATACAGTGCCACACAAAGGTAACTCATGGATCCAAATCCCCTATGTGGGCAATCAGGCATTGTCAGATGAGAGGGAGCACAAATCACACATGTCACACAAGCATGTAGGAACAGCAACTGACACAGCAAGACACACAGACACCACAGCACCACACCCATGGCCCCCACAATGTGTTGACCCTGGGCTGCATTACAATCCCACTGTGATGACAAAGCTAGATGTCGTTCACACTGTGAACCACAGTCATGTGTCCTGAGCAACAAACTACCATCACACCTACACAAGCACAAATCAACCAGCACGGCCTGTCAGCCAAGGCCAACATGGAGGCAGGGGTCTAGCCGGGCAACAACTCTCATCTGCACACACTCAACACCACACACCTCGACCTCCAACAATGTGCAGCAGTGAAGCTCACATGCACTGGTGACATTGCACATGCACCCATGACAATCCCAGGGGGTGGTGGGAACCAAGGTGCAGAAACACATCACACATGGCCACTCTACCAGACTCCTGAATGTCTGACACACTGCACACTACGCTGTACATGGACATGACGGCAATACCACACCAACCAATGGGATCCCAGTCACAGTCACACACCTATGAAGAAGCCAAGGTCACCCACAAAGAACACACATAGGCAACTACCAACATTGCAGCCCTGAGGAGTGCCAGCAGTCACACACACAACGTGTCACAACCAATGAAAGCTAACACAAACCAGAAATCACATGACAGGTGTAAACAACAAGTGCAAAGGGGAATCCGGACTGTGACACATCAGCGTCTGCCCACAAACTCAGCCCTGACAGCAAACACACCTATGGGTGACACCCTGATGACCAGTAATGTGCCATGCACCCACATCACAGAGAACCCAGGGAGAAGACTTTGGGGGAACATAGCTCAACTCAGCAAGCATCACAAACAGGAACATCACTAGGGATCCCAGCATGCACAGCAACATGGAAGTGAACACACACACATGCTCATACAACACACACCTTGGGCGCACAAGATGTCACAGGAGTACACACTGCCATGAGGGGACTCCACTCCTGTGTGAGGAAAGCTGTGCCATATGTCGCATCAGTAGGTCTCCATCATGTCAGCAGAACACTTGGTCACACAGTCAACAATTAGCACCAAATGAAGGCTCCCGTCACATCAGCCTGGTCATGGGAATGTCAACGAAATCAACAGCACAGATCCAACACACATGTATAGCAAGTTGCACTGACAACACAGATGAGTCCTTCCCCATTGATGCCCAAACCTGCATGTCCAGTGGAGATGGCCACACGGTCAGGGAACTAGACTAATTGAACAATGGCAAACACAACAGATGTGCATGGGTGGAACCCACAGATGTGACATTGCTAACGTAAGTAGGAAATCCCATTGCCAAATATTGAATACATGACACCCTCAGATGCTGCTAAGGACGACATGGATTCACCACAGGATAGGACACTGTCCCCCTGGAACACATGGGTTCCTGCACAGTAACACTTCATTTTCATGAGTCCAAATATCACCATCACTGCAGCAAGGGCATGGTTAGCGTCATCAACATCATGTACATCAGAAGTAAAAGCACTAGAGAACAGAAAGTTGCTTTATTCAGCATGTGGGTTCAAAACTTGGAAGAACTGCAAGGTATCAACAAAGGCCAATGGCCAGTCCATCAAGGAAGTCTATACAGGGTGACAGTGGCAGATGTCACCCTACGCATGCAGGCACTGATCACAACCGGGGACAATCCCCTAGGAGGGGCATACGGGGGCAGGCCAGGCACCGCAGGGACAGGATCAGGGCACACCAGGAGGAGGCAGGGAAGGGGTGGTGGGTGCTGGAGAGCCACTGACAACTGCAGTGGAGGTGTCTGACATGGTGTGTGCCGGCACAACTGGGGGGCATGACTCAGATGTTGTGGGTGCCGGCACAACTGCAGTGGACCCTGCAGATGGAGTGGACAGGTCCGCCACTGCAGCGCCCAAGTCAGACAGGGTGATAGTGGACTCCACTGCAGTGCCCACCTCCAGGGAAGGAGAATGGGGATCAGGTAAGGTGGGCAGGACAGAGGGGAGGACACCCTCACCACATCAGTGGTACAGACAAGCGCAGCGGGGGTGTGGGGCCGGAAGAGCAAGTGGCAGGGGAGAAGGCCTGACCCTTCTGGGGATGGTGTATCTGTGGGTGGGGGAACCTGGGGCAGGGTGTGGTGGGGGCACCTGTGGAGTGGGGGCCTGAGGAATGGAGGAAGGAGACTTGGTGCCTGAGCTGCAGGGCGGCGGCGGGGTCTTGCTCTTCCGGGACCGGGGGACTTGCGGGTGGGGGCCTCAGTCGGTCTGCGCCTGGGGGATGGTGTCCGGGGGCCAGGGGCACTCCGCTCCGTGTGGGTGGGCTTCCTCTTCCCCTGAATGCTGGATCAGCTGGGTCGGAGGGGAAGAGGCCAAGGTCACAGAGGAAGAGCCGCTGTGTCTTTGGGGTTGCAGGTGAGGCAAGGGAGGGATCTTTGGAGGGAGAGGCAACTGAGGACTGCGCAGTGCTTGTGGATGCGTGTGTTTGTGCCTGTGCCCCATCCCCTGTGAGTGTGGTTGCAGTCCCCTGACGGTGCGTGCGTGTGCGTCTTGTTTGTGGCGTGTGTGTCCGTGTGCTGCATGTGTCTGTGCTGGTGTGTGCCTGTGCCAGTGTGTGTGTGCTTGGGACGGGTAAGGTGCTGGGGAGTGTGGATGGGGCAGAGGCAGGAGGGGTGAGGGACTGTCGGAGGAGGGACACTCCTGCCGTCAGGGAGGAGTCCATGGACCTATTGCCCCTCTGTAGGTCAGACATGCCCGATGAGATGCCCTCCATGAATGACACCAGCTGAGTCAACAGACTGGTGTGTGCATGGAGGACACTCAGCATCGCTGTCTGTCCTACATGGAGCTGGCGGAGGAGGTACACAGACTCCTCACTCATGGCAGCAGGGGACACAGGGGCAGGGGGTGCGGTGCCTGGCCCGAAGGAGACACGCTCCCGAACATGGGAGCCTCCACGGACCTCGGGAATGGGAGCCGACGGGAGGGCGGTGGTGGTGGTGGTGGTGGCGGGGACAGCAACACTAGCTGGGGTGTGGTGGCTGCTGACACCCGCCTCCATAAGGGAGTCATCGTCCGAGTTGCTCTGGTCCTCAGCTGAGGTGGATGGTGCTGAGGACTCCTCGGTGTGGCTCCCCTCGCCCTCGGTGCCACTGGGTCCCTCCGACCACTCCTCGGCTGCTGACCCAGTCTGGCTCTGCGGCTCCTCCTGGTCCGTGGAGCTGTCCCCTCCTGTGGCCGTGGATGTATCTGCAATCAATAGGGAAACAGACAGACATCAGTCACCTGCACCGAACGCACACACCACAGTAAGTACAGCACATTACAGAGCAAGCCCTGGCATCCTTAGTTGAACATTGCTAAAACTGCACAAACAGAACAGGAGAAGTCAATTGTCAGTCTGATGGTCAACCATGGCACTCACATCCCACCTGGCCTTGCACCCATCTGTCTGGTGCCTGTTGGATGGCAATACCCCAGTGTGGACACATGCACCACCTACACAGTATTTGGACAGTTCAGAGAACCCGGTGAAGCATGTGGACATGCACACATCACAACTCTTGCCACTGAGTCAGTGCAGGTGTCCGGATGAAAGGGCTGCCCAGAGTCAAATAGGAAATGCATGTGATGCATACCAGCGACAGACACCATGATGCACCCATGTCCTGATAGCCATTGCCACAATGGTGTGCATGTAGCACATGTCACTCCCCTGCAGGATCACTAATAGGAAGTCACATGCCATGGCACAGCCATGCCTGTTAAGTCATACATCACTGTCTCCAGTCACATGGGCAGGGCAGCCAGACAACAACACTCTGCACTGTGTCACAATAGTAGATCATGGGGAATGCAAGTCCTGGAGCTGAACAAGTGCACATGTACATCCCCCACACACCACATCATCTGTACCCTCATCTGTCCAGGTCATACCCATTGGACATATGGGAGACCTGTAACACTACCCTCTGCACCTGAGCACATCACAATCTGCTGTGAATGGGAAACAGCTGCCTGAACCTCATATTCGCATACCCCAGTCTGCACGGTCAGGTGATCAAACACCTATGTGTCACACATGTATCATCTCCTATGGTCACATCTCCGGTGGCATGCGGAGCCCCAACCGAGGAACACCCCAGCAGACCTGACAACGAAGCCACAGCACACTGACACAGAGGCAGACACCTGAGGGGACAAATCACTGAGCAAAACGTGTCAGCTGATACACGGCAGTGGGAGTACAGAGTGTATTGTATGGCCTGGAGTAGGCATGACTGTCCTGTGCCACATGAATGAGGGATGAGCCCTGGACAGTAGGCAGCTGGCTAAGTATGTGTGACACACGTTATATACACACTCCTGGGGCACAAACATTGTTCCCACCCGCAGCATGGGTGTGTGCCAGATAACCCAGGCACATGTGGTGGATCAGCTCAGCAATTGGGCCACATATCAAAATGACACGCAGAACACATGTCAGAACACAGGCAATGTGTAAGCAATGGACCCACCCATGATGCCCACCACAGAGTCAGGGAAACAGATGCTGTCCCCCACCTTGAGTCAAGCAAACTGCAAGGACACAGTACCCAAGTGACACAATACCCTGACTGTAAGGGCCACACCTGGGTATCAGATGAGGAGTGGGCAGTGCACAATAGAGGGACATGGGTCCTGGACCACAAGACTGATGTACTGTGGAAGTTTAACCAGGCCAGAGGAGGGCACATAGCATGGCAGACATAGTTCACAATGCAGACATGGACTCACCCCCTCCTTGCTGCTCTCTGTCCTTCAGCTGCCCATCCAGATCAGGGAAGACCACCGCCAGGATCCTCAGCATGTGGGGGGTCAGGGTCCGGTGTCCGCCCCTCCTGCGAGGAGGCGACAGCTTCAGCTGGACCCATGCGATCCTCCGGGTCCAGCCCCGAAGGTCCTGCCACCTCTTCTGGCAGTTGCGGATCCGGCGCTTGTAGACCCCCACGGATCTCACTGCCCGGACGATGGTCAGCCATATCTTCTGCTTCTGGTGGGCATCAACCTGTGAGGATAACAAAGTGAGAATGCCATTACTACACATGCAACATATCCGTGCATTACACAGTTGGATATACATGTCTCAATCACAGGGGCACATGATGTACACAGGCAGTGCAACGATGGCTATGGACAGTATGCCAGCAGTTACTACATGGTATCATTGCCTGGGAAGTAAAACCTTGTTTAAATGCACTGTCACTGCACTATACCTGTCCAGTGCATGTAACTACACACTATGGGGGGTGACAACTACTCAGTGAGCCTGCTAGCCAGTGGCGTGCAGACTGTTAGCCTTGCTAGTCAGACAACATGCACATTTAGAAAGGCAGTGGACAGAACACTGACCTGCTCCCCTGCTTTCCCATACAGCTTGCTGTACTGTGGAAGGAGGCTGTCCAGCAGGGCCTGGTTCTCCTCAGTGCTGAAGGCTGGGGCTCTCTCCACAGTACGTGCCATTGCAGGGTCCAGAGGGTGCAGATACAGCAGCAGTGTAGTGGCAGATGTCGTCCTGGAGCATGTAGTGCAGGCAGGTGAGCTCTCAGGGGAACAGCCAGCATTATATGTGTGCTGCAGAGGCAGATACTGTCCCATGTGTCCAAAGTGATAGGTCCAAGTCGTTTACATCATCTGAATCTGGCCAATCCATGGAATTGCACCACTTACACACGCCCCCAGCATCCTTCAAATGTTCAACTTCATGACACCCATGAAATTGCAACATTGTTGTGGGTGACCAACTGAATTTACAGCATCAGACTCGTTCAAATTTTGAAAACGCGTCCGTTGCCAGGCCAGGCCATAGCCAATGGGTGCGCACCGATCGGACCATTGCTGTTCAACGCGTACATAGGATACAACGCGTACCCGCACACATTGAATGCAATGGGCCGGCCGGGCACACCGATCGGACCATTGCTGTTCAACGCGTACATGGGATACAACGCGTACCCGCACACATTGAATGCAATGGGCCGGCCGGGCACACCGATCGGACCATTGCTGTTCAACGCGTACATGGGATACAACGCGTACCCGCACACATTGAATGCAATGGGCCGGCCGGGCACACCGATCGGACCATTGCTGTTCAACGCGTACATGGGATACAACGCGTACCCGCACACATTGAATGCAATGGGCCGGCCGGGCACACCGATCGGACCATTGCTGTTCAACGCGTACATGGGATACAACGCGTACCCGCACACATTGAATGCAATGGTCCGGCCGGGAACACCGATCGGACCATTGCTGTTCAACGCGTACATGGGATACAACGCGTACCCGCACACATTGAATGCAATGGGCCGGCCGGGCACACCGATCGGACCATTGCTGTTCAACGCGTACATGGGATACAACGCATACCCGCACACATTGAATGCAATGGGCCGGCCGGGCACACCGATCGGACCATTGCTGTTCAACGCGTACATGGGATACAACGCGTACCCGCACACATTGAATGCAATGGGCCGGCCGGGCACACCGATCGGACCATTGCTGTTCAACGTGTACATGGGATACAACGCGTACCCGCACACATTGAATGCAATGGGCCGGCCGGGCACACCGATCGGACCATTGCTGTTCAACGCGTACATGGGATACAAAGCGTACCCGCACACATTGAATGCAATGGGCCGGCCGGGAACACCGATCGGACCATTGTTGTTCAACGCGTACATGGGATACAACGCGTACCCGCACACATTGAATGCAATGGGCCGGCCGGGAACACCGATCGGACCATTGCTGTTCAACGCGTACATAGGATACAACGCGTACTCGCACACATTGAATGCAATGGCCAATGTGTGCGCACTGATCGGTCCATTGCTGTCCAAGGCGTATTGCCAATACAACGCGTACCAGCGCACATTGAATGCAATGGCCAATGTGTGCGCACTGATCGGTCCATTGCTGTCCAAGGCGTATTGCCAATACAACGCTGTACCAGCGCACATTGAATGCAATGGCAAATGTGTGCGCACTGATCGGTCCATTGCTGTCCAAGGCGTATTGCCAATACAACGTGTACCAGCGCACATTGAATGCAATGGCCAATGTGTGCGCACTGATCGGTCCACTTCTGTCCAAGGCGTATTGCCAATACAACGCGTACCAGCGCACATTGAATGCAATGGCCAATGTGTGCGCACTGATCGGTCCATTGCTGTCCAACGCATCCCTGTACAAGTCACTGGCATATGTCACCATGCCTGTCACAGGTGAACATATGCCAGCCACATATACTTCCCAGGCAGTGAGGGGCACACCTACAACACCACAGCCTGTCCAAACTGTATCTTAGGGCATGTAAGGCTGCATTACCTATTCCGTGTATGGGGGTGAACATGTTGTTCTGTGGGTGTCACTTGGGGGCAGCCACCCCCAGGCTGTGCACGTGTTTATGGGGACAGAATCCTTGGTGTTTCGTGTACATGACCACTGTGATGTGCAACTGTTCATATCTGAGCATGTGGCATGGTCACAGTTCACGGTGGTGTATGTGTATGTCATGTCACATACCCCCTGAGTCCCATGTGGGACGTTATGTTCAACCCAGGGTGACCCATTGGCACAATGGTGATGGTCCTCCACAGTCTGTGTGCATGTTGTGATTACAATGTCTCTGATTTCATGTGCACAATGGGAGGCAGTCTCCACATCCACGTTGTTTGTGCATGGACTTTGATGTTGTGCGTGTGTGTGTCACAGACGTCCATGTCTGTCCTGCCGAGGCAACAGGGACCACTACCTGTGGGGCTCATGGTTGTTTTGCTGTGGTGTATACATGATACACCATGTCATGCCAGTGTCCATGTGGCAATACAGGGTCCCTGGGAATCTACCTGTCGTTGAGCTGTGATGCCTGGGGCACATCAGTCCTCACATGTCACTGTGGCGTGTGTTTGTTATTTGGCAGCAGGAGATGGGTACTGGGACACGGCCTCATGGTATCCAATGGCACGACCTGGGACTTATTGATGCCACTTGTTGGACTGTGATGTTAGATATTGGCCATGTATGTGCCATACATATCCGTACGGAACTGCACACATCATGTACTTGTGCCTCATTATGATGTATCATGTGATGTTGAGTGTGTTCAATGCCACATATGTGGGGTGACTGACAATCTTGCTTTCTTCACCTATGCACTGCAGGGCACCAGCTGTCCATAGACCATTCCCTGACCTGGCAACGATGGTGGAACGTGACAGCATCCGACGGTACCGCTTCACCAGGCAGCTGATTGAGGATTTGGCAGTGCGCTTGGCACCACATTTGTAACCTGGCCGTCCGTACCCTACAGCGCTGACCCCCAAGGTGAAGGTGATGGCAGCCCTACACTTCTTTGCCACTGGTACCTTTCAACACACTCTGGCGACTGCTGGTGGGATGTCACAGACCATGTTCAGCCGTGTGCTCCGGGATGTTTTGGAGGCTATGTTGATATACCTGAACCAGTACATCTATTTCCCTAGACTCCAACGACTCACTGGCGTGAAGAGTGACTTCTATGCCCTGGGGAGGATGCCGCATGTCATTGGCTCCATTGATGGGACACATGTGGCGTTGGTACCACCACAGGCCCAAGAGCAGGCCTACCGTAACCGCAAACACTACCACTCGGTCAATGCACTGGTGGTCTGTCTTGCAGATATGAGCATCACACACGTGTGTGCCCGTTTCCCTGGTTCTGCACACGATGCCTACGTGATGAGGAGTAGTCGCATCCCGAGGATGATGGCACAGATGCGGAACCAGCATGCCTGGCTTGTAGGTGTGTACTGACTTTGTACCATTGTGTGTGTTCTGCTATGTAGTGTTCCACCCTCTTTTCCAACTCTGCTAATGTGCAATTGTCTGTATGTAGGTGACTCCGGATACCCCAACATGCCGTGGTTGCTGACGCCCCTCAGGAACCCTGTGACACCAGCCCAGATGCGCTACAATGAGGCACATGGTCAGACCAGGAGAGTGATTGAGCGGACATTTGGTCTCCTGAAGAGCCGCTTCCGCTGCCTCGACAAGACAGGAGGGTCCCTCCCATATGCCCCAGCAAAGGTGTGCAAGAGTATCATCGTCTGCTGCATGCTCCACAACCTGGCAGTGCGGAAGGAGTTGCCTCTCATCCTGGATGACGATGACCAACGTCCGCCACCTGTGGAGGATCCTGGCCTGGACCACGATGCCAGTGATGATGATGATGATGTTGAGGGTGATGTCCGCACACAGCTCATCACCAACTTCTTCAGCTGAATGTGAGTATCCAGAGATGGCATGTCAATGATGTGAGTTTGCATGATATGTGTTGGTGGTGCTCTGGTGCTGTTTGAGTGTGTCCATGGGCTACATGTCTATATGCGTGCAGCGATGTGTCCTTGCAGGTAGTCTGTACTCCCCAACAGTGTTGACATGCTAACTTGGTTCTGGGTGGGTATCTTGTAACATGTATTGTTCATGAGTATTGCAGTTCTGTCCTGTTCTTCAGTACTTTTGACTGTGTGTCATTTCTGTCCTTCACAGGGTACTTTCTGAGTCGTTTGGTCAACTGTGATCCCCAACACCGTGATTTGACTTCCCAGGTGGTAGCTGTTGTGTCCCTACAGGTGATGTGCACCACACCCATGGACTTCCTTCCTTCTACACTTGTTGACTGTGTGCCCGCTGCCAGGTGGGATTACCTTGCATCTGTGGTGGTTACAACATGTTGCAAATGTGTAATAAACCTGTGCTTCACTTTGTGATGTGCGTTGTCTGTGGTCACACATCTGACTGACATTTGCTTACTGCACCAGTGGGCTAGTTAACACAGACTGTGAATAGGTGTTGGGTCTGTGCAATGCAACGTATTTCCTGGCAACACCAGTGTAGGCGATGAGTCAGATGTCCATGGTGTGTATGTGTTGTGTAGCCCTGGTGGTGTGCCTCCCCCATATGTGTGAAGTCGCCATGACTCACATGCCGGTGTTGTACTTGCTGTAGCAGTTAGCATGCACAGTGTCATTTCCCCATCATCATCGCAACTTCTGAGACAACATAGGAATCACAACAGAGGCAAGTATGGTGTATAAGTGAGTTTATTGACATACATGTGTGAGTATAGTGCACAGGTTGTTGGGTGCTGTACATTGTGATTGTGATCCAAAGTTCCTAGATAATTTGGAAGTCCTGGTAGCAGAAATGTCCAGAGTAAAGTCCACAGTAATCAGAGACATTGGTCCAACTTGAGCTCCCCATGTCATGTGGGAGAGTTGTGTTGCAGTCAACAGGGTGAACAGTTTGCGCACAAAGGTTATTCTCCAGAACAGGTTTTGGCTTCCTGGGGGTTGCACATGGCCATCGGCCTCTCACTTGCCCCTCCTCGGACGGCCCCTCTTCTTTGGGGGACCCTCAAGTGCAGGCTGCTGCGGTGCAGGGGACTCTCCGCCAGAGTCATCCTGCCTCCCTGTGGCAGTTGCAGTTGTTTCAGCAGCAGATGTTGTGGGCACACAGGGAGGTGTTGACTGGTTGCTGCTCATCTGGCGGAGGCATTGTAATATGTCCCTATGCACCGCCGTCATCTCTTGCAGTGTGTCCCACTTGGACTCCACGCGGGACATGTGTGAGTCCAAGCGGGCATGATGGGCAGCCTGCTGCTGTTTAATGTCCCTGAGGAGCCCCACTACCTGGCTGAACTCTCCGGGTGCTGGACTGGTACGCATCAGCTATGCGTGCCAGTTGTGGGTCATCATGCAGTCCAGACCCCTCTGTGAGCAGCGACCTATGTCTCCCACCCTCCCACCACCCCTGGCGACACGTGCAGTACCTGAGGTGGCAGGCACAGGTGACCCTGGGCCACCTTGTGGGTTGTTGGTGGTGGTGGTGTCCATGGCCCCACGTTGGTCCAGGGTCCCTGTGCTGGTGGTGGTGCTGCTCCTTGGTCTGTCCATGTCGGCAGGGGTGGTATGTGTGTTGACAGTTGTTGGAGGGGTGGGTGCAGGGGGTGCAGCTGGTGGTCCTGCTGGTGCTGCATGATGACTTGCTCCGGAGGTGCCAGGTAAGTCTTCTTCATCCGAGGAGGGCAGAGGCTGTTCCACACCAGTGAGCTCCGTATCCTCTTGAGCCTGGGACGAGGACTCCTCAGCATCTGCTGCTGTGTCCCCATCATCACCTGTTTTTGGGAGACACACACAATGTATGTTATGTTTCTGCAGGCATCAATGGTTGACACACCTGACAGTTGTGACTGTGCCTCTGGATGCGGGCCTGTACAATGCATTGTCCTAAGTTGTCACAGTCAGGGGTTGATATTGGTGTAGCACATTGTCCTGCATTATTTGGGCATGTCTATGTGAATGTTGGGGTGTGTACATGGTCTGCATTGGTTGTATTTGGTTGTCATCCGCTCCTCCTTCCCACCCAGCCAGATATCCCACCATGGACCGTGCTTCCATTGCAGGGAGTGCAAGTTGTCTTTCAGGATGTCAGTCAGTGGTGTCCTGCTGTTGGTTGTTGCACAGTTGCCAGCAGGGCCTTGTGCTCCCCACAGCAGTAGCCAGTGTCAGCCATCTTGTGAGTCCTTTTCCACTCCCTGTGATGTGAGCATGGTTCAGGGTGGTGTTGATGGGACAGTTGTGGGGGTGACCAATATCTGTGCCTACCACTCCCATCATGCTATTGCCTCCACCCCACTTTCCAGCATGCCCATACTTCCTTCCTTTTGACTCTGCTTCCCTGTGGGGTGGGCTGCCTGTGCTGACAGGATGGCTGGGAGTGTTGTCCGGGCAGTTGTTTGGCTAAATGTCCCAGGAGTGTCCCTGTGCTTCACACAGCATGACCCAGGGTGGTGGTTCTTTGTGGAACCTTGAGTTAGGATGTGAGGCATTGCATTCCACCAGGTGGCTTCTGTGGAGTATGTGTTGAGGGGGGGTGTGAGGGGAGGTGCTTGTGACTATGGTCAGTGCTGTGAGTCCTCCTTCCCACCCAGCCAGATATCCCACCATGGACCGTGCTTCCATTGCAGGGAGTGCAAGTTGTCTTTCAGGATGTCAGTCAGTGGTGTCCTGCTGTTGGTTGTTGCACAGTTGCCAGCAGGGCCTTGTGCTCCCCACAGCAGTAGCCAGTGTCAGCCATCTTGTCAGTTGTTTTCCACTCCCTGTGATGTGCGCATGGTTCAGAGTGGTGTTGATGGGACAGTTGTGGGGGTGACCAATATCTGTGACTACCACTCCCATCATGCTATTGCCTCCACCCCACTTCCCAGCATGCCCATACTTACTTGCTTTTGGGTGGACTTCACTGTGTGTGAGTGTGAGAGCAATGGCAAGATGGCTGGCAGTGTTGTCCTGATGTTAGTTGGTAGCCAGTTCCCAGCATGGCCTTGTGCTCCCCACAACAGAGCACCAGTGTCAGACATCTTTGATGGGGCTTTCCACTCTCTGTGGGGTGTGCATGCTTGAGTGTGAGCTTGCTGGGCCATGTGGGTGGGGATGTTGAGCTGTGACTACCACTCCCATCATGCTATTGCCTCCACCCCACTTCCCAGCATGCCCATACTTACTTGCTTTTGGGTGGACTTCACTGTGTGTGAGTGTGAGAGCAATGGCAAGATGGCTGACAGTGGTGTCCTGCTGTTGGTTGGTGGCCAGTTCCCAGCATGGCCTTGTGCTCCCCACAACAGAGCACCAGTGTCAGACATCTTTGATGGGGCTTTCCACTCTCTGTGGGGTGTGCTTGCTTGAGTGTGAGCTTGCTGGGCCATGTGGGTGGGGGATGTTGAGCTGTGACTACCACTCCCATCATGCTATTGCCTCCACCCCACTTCCCAGCATGCCCATACTTACTTGCTTTTGGGTGGACTTCAGTGTGTGTGAGTGTGAGAGCAATGGCAAGATGGCTGGCAGTGGTGTCCTGCTGTTGGTTGTTGCACAGTTGCCAGCAGGGCCTTGTTCTCCCCACAGCAGTGCCCAGTGTCAGCCATCTTGTCAGTTGTTTTCCACTCCCTGTGATGTGCGCATGGTTCAGGGTGGTGTTGATGGGACAGTTGTGGGGGTGAGCAATATCTGTGACTACCACTCCCATCATGCTATTGCCTCCACCCCACTTCCCAGCATGCCCATACTTACTTGCTTTTGGGTGGACTTCACTGTGTGTGAGTGTGAGAGCAATGGCAAGATGGCTGGCAGTGGTGTCCTGATGTTAGTTGGTGGCCAGTTCCCAGCATGGCCTTGTGCTCCCCACAACAGAGCACCAGTGTCAGACATCTTTGATGGGGCTTTCCACTCTCTGTGGGGTGTGCATGCTTGAGTGTGAGCTTGCTGGGCCATGTGGGTGGGGGATGTTGAGCTGTGACTACCACTCCCATCATGCTATTGCCTCCACCCCACTTCCCAGCATGCCCATACTTACTTGCTTTTGGGTGGACTTCACTGTGTGTGAGAGCAATGGCAAGATGGCTGACAGTGGTGTCCTGGTGTTGGTTGGTGGCCAGTTCCCAGCATGGCCTTGTGCTCCCCACAACAGAGCACCAGTGTCAGACATCTTTGATGGGGCTTTCCACTCTCTTTGGGGTGTGCTTGCTTGAGTGTGAGCTTGCTGGGCCATGTGGGTGGGGGATGTTGAGCTGTGACTACCACTCCCATCATGCTATTGCCTCTACCCCCCTTCCCAGCATGCCCATGCTTCCTTCCCTTTGACTCTGCTTCCCTGTGGGTTTGTGTGCCTGTGCTGACAAGATGGCTGACAGTGTTATCCTGGGGTTAGTTTTGCTACAAGTCCCATGTGTGTCCCTGTGCTTCACTCAGCATGACCCAGGGTTGTGGTTCTTTGTGGGATATTTGATTGGAGTGTGAGGCAATGCATTCTCCCAGGTGAGTTTTGTGGAGTTTGTGTTAGGGGTGTGTGTGAGAAACGCTGCTGGTAACTATGGTCAGGGCTGTGAGTCCTCCTTCCCACCCAGCCAGATATCCCACCATGGAACGTGCTTCCATTGCAGGGAGTGCAAGTTGTCTTTCAGGATGTCAGTCAGTGGTGTCCTGCTGTTGGTTGGTGCACAGTTGCCAGCAGGGCCTTGTGCTCCCCACAGCAGTAGCCAGTGTCAGCCATCTTGTAAGTTGTTTTCCACTCCCTGTGATGTGCGCATGGTTCAGGGTGGTGTTGATGGGACAGTTGTGGGGGTGAGCAATATCTGTGCCTACAACTCCCATCATGCTATTGGCTACACTGACTTGCCCAGCATACACATATTTCCTTTCTTTCAGTGGGCTTCACTGTGTGCTGGTGTTGTAGTGGTGGCTACTTGTCTGGATGTGTTTGTCAGTTATATTTGTGCCACTGCCTAGCTGTAGTTGTAGTTGTGTTTGTACATGTGATGACACAGTTAAATGTCACTTTGTGATGGCATGTGTTGTGTTTCTCTGAGTGACATACACATTTTGGGATGATTCTGTTCTGGTTGCTGTGTATTTGCTAAGAGTGCATGGTTTGACTCTCCCCTTGACAGTGATGTGTGTGTGTAGTCGCAGAATATTGTGTACATTTGTTGTGCACTCACCAGGCTCTGGGATGTTTTCTAGTCCATAGACGCTCACTGGTGGTAGGATGGCCCGCACCTTCTCCTCCCAGGGCCCGAGGTATACTGGCTTGGCAGGAGGGCCACTGCCGGTGTATTGGCTCAAGATGTAGTCCTTCTTCAGCAGCTCCTTCACCCTCCTGCGCACGTCATACCACCTGTTCTGGATGTCTGTCTTTGTGCGCAAACATGGTGATTGTGCGTTCACCCTGTCGACGATCCTCTCCCACATCTTTGTTTTCTGTGACATGGGTGTCTGTTGGACCAGTGTACCAAAGAGCTGTGGCTCTACCCTGAGGATCTCATCTACCAGGACTTCCAATTCACTATCTAGGAACTTGTGATTCTTCTTTGGGGGCATGGTGATGGGTGGTGATGGTGAGTGATGTGTGTGTTGGTGTGCAGGTGAAGGTGTGTGAGTGTGTGTTTTGCTAGGTGTATGTGAGGTTTCTATTTGTTGTGGTGCTGATGGTGTGTGGCTTGTGTGATGGATGAGCTGTGGGTGTGTGGTTGCTGTCTGTTGAGTGCTGGCAGGTAATTTGAATTTGCAAAGGATCATGGTCGGGATTTGTGTCCTTTATATGGGTGGAGTTGTGGGTGTGTCTTTGTTCCCTGCCCCTCCCCCCAGTATATAGTGGCTTTGTAATTGCTTGTTTGGCCTTTTTTGTGTATTTTCCCTTTGTACTTTTCGTGCATGTAGGAGACGTTCTTGTGACCGAGTCGGACCCTGCAGTTGTCTCGTACGGGCTCGTCCGTTTCGTTCACGCTGTGTTTGTGCTGTTTTCTATGCTGCGTACGCGTCGGTCGCGGTGTTTTGTGTTGCTTCGGCTCGCAGTTTTGTATGCGTGTCGGTCGTACGGCTTGTCCTCCGTGCGACTCGGTCGTGTTTTCCACGCCTTGCATCGTACTTGGCGGGTGGGAGTCCGCGGGTACGTCTCGTTCGGTATTGTTCCGGGTGCGAGTCGGTCGGTTCGAATCGCGTGTTTTTCCGGCCGGATTGCTGTTTTCCGCGCGGCTCGGTCCTTTGGCTTGTGTTCCGTACGAGTCGGTCGGGTTTTGCTCGCTTCTCATCGTACTTGGCGGGTCGGGCTGCACCGGTACGTGTCGGTCGGAATTAATTCCGGCTCCGAGTCGGTCGGTACGTTTTCCGGCCGGAATCGGCCCCACAGTTTCTTTATTCTTCTTTTTTGATAAAAAAACGCCAAGCAGCCAACGCGTTTCATCCCATTTAAAAGGACTTCATCAGGGCTCATTAGTTGATATGGGTTTCATATTTTAGCTCTGTTTTGAAATGCAATTACGCTGTGAAGTTCAAACTGTCTGTAACTCCGCAGTCGGGCTATACCCTCTATATCCAAGGTAAGTCAGAAGTGATTGGCTCCTGTGCCATGGGAGTTTTCAAACTCGGGACGCCAGCAATCCACGTCTTAGTCCATGCGCATGGACTAAGACTTCTTTTTATCAAAAAAGAAGAGTAAAGAAACTTAATAGTAACTACATTGGATGGACCAAATTATTCTTTGGATCTTGAGCTTGGTGGTGCAACCCACAGTTGTGATAAACTTTATCTTGGTCGTGAAGACTGCTCTGTAGAAACAGCGGGAGCAGTGGCTGTGCACACCATTGGAGTGTAATACTCCAAACATTGGACTTTCTGTGGGATATTTGTGTGGGAAACTTTTGTTTCTTCCTTAGTGGGAGGTGCGTCACATACTTACTTGGTGTGTATGTCTGGTTTTGCTGTTTCTTTTTTGTACACCACCAAACCTCTTTTGCCACTGCCGATTGACCCATTGAAGAAAGGTGTCTGTTTGCAATTAGGCTTACAGGAGGGAGCCCCCTTCCTGGGCCTCTCAGGGATGGTGTGGGGAGGCCTAGGTGAGGGGGACACTTCATCTTGAGCCAGTTGCAAAGAGACGCATTTTGTCCTGCAATTAGGCCTCCGGCCTGGCTGCCCATTGAGAGGCACTGCGGGACACCCATTGTCAGCACTTTACCGTCTGCACAGTTTTAACTCTCAGCCCCCAAGCTATTCTCACACCTTCAGTCTATGAATCACATGCTATAGCTTCACAAGTAGGTGGCCATGCCTTGGGTGGGGTAGCCATTTACGTTAAATGCAATCTGGCCGTTCATGTATCGCTGATAAGTGAGGGAAGTGGAGACTATATTTTTGTTAAGGCAAAGTGGCTAAAACCAGACTCGCCAGCCCAGATTGATCAAATCATGATTCTAGGTTGCATCTACCTTCATCCATTCAAGATCAAACGAGAAGTAACCCTAAGCAGAATGCTACCAACAATAAGTGATCTCCATCACCAGGTCCCAGATGACCTATGGATATGATAATGGGTGACTTTAATGCCAATTTAATGGCCTCAGATCTAAACTCCCCCCTGGTAGCCCTGGACGACTCCGCCTGGTCTATTCCAGATATAAACAGCCAGTATCAACGAAAAGATAATCATGGCCTCAAACTCTCAGCTTTCTTTAACAATCTGGGTCTTCGTATCCTACACGGTAGAGCAGCCGCTGACTCGCCGGCAGCTTACACCCACCTTTCAAACTTCAGACTGGCTACATTGGACTACATCTGGATCTCGATTGCCCATTTCCACGCAATTCAGGACTTCTCGGTAACACCTACCATGGCAAGTGACCACGCAATCATCACCTGTGATATCATAGCCCTGTAATGTCGCAGCCCTAGAATCAAATTCATCGGTGAGGAGGAAAAACTGGAACCAATAAACAAAATTAGGTGGGCGATAGAGCACCAAGATAAAATCAATTCAGAAGTGGAATCTCTATTGAAGAAAGTAACCCCGGGTAACAGCGAAATGCCCTTAATTAAATCATGGGAACTCCTCTTGGAAGAAACAACGCTGACTAATCCAAGACCCAACTAACTTCTCCCAAAAACATTGTCGCCTCACAAAACAAAAGCTACTAATAGAGGCAATAAAACGCAAATTAAATAACCTTGTGCACAAAACCACTAAGGCGGTGCCAGAACATAGCTCTCTAAAGGCAAAATGTAAAGGCGTACATCGGAGTATGGAGTCGCAAGACCACTGCAATGACCGAAAAGAAATCACATCCGTTGAAGTCTTGCACCTCATTAAAAAAATGCGCTCTGGAGGGGCACCAGGCCCCAACGGTATTCCGCCCATGGTCTTTAAAGGGATGGCACGTAAGTGGGAAACAATCATGGCACCTTTATTCTGGGAGCACAGGCTGGGAAGAGTCATGGAGGGGATCCCTTCTTGTCCCAATACACGAAAAAGGCTAAAGATATATCCCAGAAAACTATCGAATGATTGCGCTCCTAGATGTGGATGGGAAATGCTACGCTAGTATACTGCTGCAAGAGCTGACAGCTTGGGCCGAAACGTGCAAATTGATCCCTCACACGCAAACAGGGTTCCAAAAGGGATCACACATTGAAGACAACCTGATCTGTATTTCCAATCTGATCAAAACAACATTGGCAAAAAAAGGCAGGGCCCTGTAGCTTGCATACATCGATTTCCAAACTGCCTTTGACAGTGTGTCCCGCCTGCGACTATGGATGAAACAAAAAAATTGGGGCATTGATAATACGCTCTTAACAGCACTGATTGCTTTATACTCGGACACCTGGGTCAAGATTAGAGTCACAACAGCCTGGTCCACCACCAAAAAAATACAAACCAACAAAGGCTTAAAGCAAGGATGCCTATTGGCCCCAATGCTTTTTAATCTATACTTGGCCGATTTACCTGAATGGTTGGCTTAACCACGAGCGTTTCCTCCCAAACTAGCTTAAACCAAAATTCAATTGCTCCAATATGCGGACGACACGATATTGCTCGACCAAACCCAGATTGGTCTACAGCGGCTGTTAACGGCACTGTCTCTATACTGCAGAGAGAACAATTTAAAAATAGACTCGGCAAAAACAAAGGCAATGATAATCTCACGACAAACAGAAAGGAAAGGCGCATGGAACATTGAAGGTAAACCCATTGAGATAGTGCCCACCTACAAGTACTTAGGAGTGTGGATCGACCATAAAGGACGGTCCTCCGCTCACATCACTGCAATGCAAGGAACAGCTCAATCTTTAGAAGGCATTTTTTGTAGAGCAAAGAAAGCCATAAATTCACCTGATCTCACTCCCTTAATCTGAATAATGGGGGCAAAATTTTTACCATCTGTAGCCCATGGTGAAATAGCCTTCAAAGACAAGATGACAACATGGCTGGACAGAGGACAGTCGGCCTGTTTTTGTAAAGTCTTTTTCCTACCGACCGCTACCTCTCATGCGCACATCCGTAGGAAATTCAACGTTTCATCCCAAAAGTGGATCCTGAAAGCTAGATTTATAGCGTATTGTCTAAAAGCTAAACAAGCCCGGGAAAAAACACTAAAGAAACACATCTGGACAATGATAAACACTCGAGGGTCCACATGGTGCAAATTTCTAGCCCATTGTGTCGTGGTATTGGAAGCAAAGGAAATATGGTCAGCCCCCCTATCCATACTAGTGGCCGCAAGACTTTTAACAAAACAGGCGAAGTTACTGTCTGCCGACAGTGATATGCAAACATTGAACAACTTAAGTCATGGAAGCTGGGCATCAAACCTCTATAATAGAGGGACTTTGCCACATTACCTGTCCTCCCCTTTAAAACCAATAATGAAGCGTCAATTAATAAAATTGCAGTTCGGATTGATCCCACTGTTGGCATACAAATAAGGGCGAGGGTACAAAGAGTCTGTAGCTACTAAGAGCCGAGCATGCGGAGCAGTAGAGGAATCACTAACTCACATACTGTGCATCTGCGAGACACTGCGCCACCTGAGAATATACTGGCTCCGCCCAATCTGGCGCATTTTATATATACAGACATGTCAAGTTGCCCTAGTCGAGTGCATGAAAGGTGAATCAGTGCAGCTGGCGACACGCTTCTTGAAATATCTGATGGCAGTAAAGGCAGTTTTGGACTCCGACCATCGCACAGAACTATAATTCATAATGCTGTGTCAAGTTTTCTCTTTTTTAAGGCGTCAAGTTTATAGTTGCTTAAGCGGAGTTTTAAACGTTTTTAGATTTTTGCGCAACCAACTGAAATAACTCTTTTTACACTCTTTTATAATATTGGAACATATGCACTTTATACTGTCATTTTATATGTGGCCTCATTGCAATGATTTTAATTAATTGTGCAATAAAAATTATCTATCTATCTACCTTCAGCCCGATATGAGCTGTGAAAGAGGTGCTTGTAGGTGGCAGAGAGGGGAGCTGCGGCCCAGGAGGAGTCTGCACAAAGCAGCTTCTGGAGCCCTGAAGGTATCACTTATGTAAATTAGAGGGGCCTCGACCATTCCCCTTCGCCCGGGGCCCCAAAAATCCTAGAACCGGCCCTGTTTATGTTGACATCGTGTGATCTAATAGTAGATATGTGAATAATAGATATGGGGATTTAGGTGTTCTCAATATAATCAAGCTGATGCATTTTCCATGCCCTGATGTATGATGCATGTTGTTTTCTGATACCATAACTGTCAGTATAACGAGTATCATGTATGTAACTGCATGATGTGCACAGTATTTCTAATCTATGTCATTTTTGGACTATGATGTATATATATATATTTACAATATAAGAGACATATTTTTATATAATGCAGAGTTGTAGGTATGATGAGGACAGCAGGTGCTGTGGCACCAGGTCCCAGTGGTATAAGGGGCCATCTAAACCCCACATCTGTTTTACTATTCTTACTATTAGATTACTATTACAGTAGGGGCCAGTGGCCACTTGCTTTGGCAGTGTTGCTTTGGGCCTCTGAGTAATGATGCAAGGGTGGGAAAAATTGTAGCAGAGGAGACACTTTTCTGTGGGCATCAGAGAGAAGACAGTGACTGGGATGGGACAAAATGGGAGCTCATGTTTTTAACAAAGGGCAGAGGAGACATCCCACTTGGCGAGGCAGTACTGATCACTGGTGAAGTAGGTGCAGCAGGGTCCACTGGTCTAAGGGGCCCACTGTATTACAGTTATGTCCTTTTAAAAATAAAAAAGGGTATATGGGCTAATTTTCCTTGCTAGCATTAGGACCACGGGCACCTTTGCTGCAAAAAGGGGGGCAACACATGGGAGCTCATGTTTTTCTGGGGGAGGAAATGTGGCCTTATTATGAGAGATGCTGAATTTGGAACAGGGGAACTAAGTTACAAAATCTCACCTTGTGTAATGTAATTGGAGGATATTTCTTGCTACTAAGGGACATGGTTATCAGTACTTCAGCAGGTGCAGTTGCATTGGATCTGAGGGGTGTGATAGGCTCACAGAAACCCAACTATGGGGAGCAGAGTTTTTTTGGTTAATTCATGTTTTTGCTTGATGAATTTGCTATGTTAGAAGTCTCACATTTATTGTGGAATATACGGCACAGAAAACATCTCCCAGAAATGCTCTCATAAGCCCTGCCCCCTGTGCTCAGCCTTGCCCCTCCCCAATCCTTGTCATAAAGGTTTGGAAGGGTCCCTGGCGTCCAAATGTTTTATTTGGGGGGGCTTAGAGCATAAAAGTTTGAAGACCTCTGCTCTAGTATATGGTGTCCCAAAATACACCCATGCGTGCAAAGTTAAATGTTATCTATAGACTACAGCACTATTGTGCCAGCCACTAGTGTGACAAGACAAACATGACTCCAGGCCTACCACTATAGCCTGTATGCTGCATTTTTAAAACTGCAGACAGTCCTGGCAAAATGGCCCTTTATGGCAGGAGAAAACATAATTTTAAATATCAATAAGCCATCTCTATGTAGGCCTTGTAGCCCACAATGCAGGGTGCATGCTATTTAAAAGTAAGGTATGTGGAAATTGAAAGTTAACTTGTCCCTACAGTGACTAGCACCCAAAAACTATTTTCACAGTAAGAAGGCTAACTGGTCCATAGAGAAACACCTGGAAGCAATATTATGTATTAATTCTGCTATCATTGGGAAGGGGTAAGCTAGAAATATCATTAAATGTCCCCAGTTAAAACATACCAACTAGTCTTGACCTGGACCCTGCTGGTGACCTCCACTGTAGTGTTTTTTGGCCCCCTCAAATGCTGTTGCTGAGGTCCAAGGACAGTTAGCTGTGTCTAGCTGGACTTCTCCTACCACCTCTGAAGGACCAGGAAAAACCTGCCAAGCTTATCTGTACAAGGTACGACCTCGCCATTTTGAAGAATTTCCCCTGATTGGCGCTTCTCCTCAGGAACAAATTCAATTCAGCGGGACCTCAGTAAGGAGGTATTGGGCCTCCCGGAGCCCTCATCGGATACAACTCACAACCTTGCATCTTTGGGGTATTATGAGCTCTGAAAAAGAGAGAAAGACTGAAGTTAAAAATCTAGACCAGATGAAGATGCCAAAAGGATCTGGCCAGCGATAATATTAACCTGGGCATGGAATTCGAATTTTCCTACCCTGAGGTTTTCCCACCAAAACCAGTGGCTTCACCAGATCTCATCCAACCCTTTTCCGACGTTGTCGAGCCCTCCTCGGAGGCAGCCTGTTGGCTTCCACGCTGATGGATTTTGACTTCCATGTTTGAGGCTCAGGGGCCTATTTACGAGCCAGTTTGTGTTGCGTTTGCACCATGCAACATGATACATTTGCAACGCAAACCTAAAGTGAGAAATCTGGAGCAAAGCAATGCAGCGCAAATCGCTGTGTTGCCCTACTCTGCTCAAGGGAGGTATTTCATGGGTGTTCCCACTCAACACCCATGGTATTTGACACATTGCGAGATTTACCAGAACTGGTAAACCTGGGAATGCAAATCACAACTAGGAGCCAAGGGGGAGAAAAACAGAACAGGTCGCCCCCCACTCACAGACTTCAATACAATCAAAGACCTGCTCTGTTAGTAGTCTGGACTCCTATAGACGTCCACATATATTTTCTCAGGCACAAAATATTGTGTGCCGCAGCAGTGGATCAATATCTCCCATCTGCCATCAAGTGTCTAAAATCACTATTTTTGAACCGCATGTGTTGTACTGTATCTACACACTGTAACCCCCCTCAAACATCACCAAGAAGAAAAGTGAAAAGGGGAAGTGAAAAAGTGGGAACAAAGAAGGCAGTGCCTCACGGGAGTAACACCATGGGAGTTTACAGACTGATACTCGCCTGTATCCTCAGGTTCTCATCATTAGCAACTGCCAACTTTTGCAACAAAATAAAGAGTGAGGAGAAAAGAAAAAGTGCAAAGACTGTGTATGTTCGTGCACAATGCATAAACCCTGTATAGGAAACCGGGGTCTAGCATTAGAACAACCGGTGTACCTAAGTCTAAAACCGAGCTAGACAACCACTAGCTGAACTACTTTATTTCTTAGCTGTGTGTCTGCTCCATTAAAACCAACATGTTTCATTGCCCATAGAAATTTGCGGCAACTTCATCAGGGTAGGGTCAGCGTCCTCACTGCACCACTTTCCTCTGTTTATCAAACCGAGAGGTTGTCAATCTTCAGCATACCTGCAACCTCATGAAAATGCTTCTAACCCTGTGTGTGTATGCTAGTCCACAGACACAGCATCCGGCTCAGTCACTGCTCTCAGTCAGTCGAGACTCCTCAGTCAGTCGAGACTCCTCGGGTTACCAGCCACCGCTCAGCACCAAAAAGATCTGTCTTCCCAGGAGAGGTGTAGAGAGGAGAAATATCTTTGTTTCTTGTCATTACTTCCTCTTTCTAAGTGTGCTGCATCTGCAACACACATAGAAAGAGGAATATGGCTCTAAAGATTGTTTTTGTGCAGGAATGTGCCCCTTCCTGCACAAAAACAATCCTGCATGCAATGCAGGCACACTTGCTCCAGGATGCAAGGGTGCCTGCATTGGCGCTAGACTGCCAAAAGGATGCCAGTGCAGGGGAAAAGGCAGGAATGCATGGTATTGCCTTAAATACAGCGCATTCCTGCCCTTTCCGTGTCATGCAGTGCAGCACAGCAAAGTGGCTTGCTGCGCTGTGTGACAAGTTCATAAATCTACCTCTAAGTCCCAAGGTAAAACCTCCGACCGGGTCGAACCTGATTGGTCTATCCAACCCGTGGTCCACTGTGGTCATCCTAAAATCATGCCTAGGTCCCAATCTACCATGGACAATTGACCCGCATTGGTGCTTAGTGACTTTTGGTGCTAATTATATTTTAAAATCTTTTCTAAATCTCTCTCTGGTTCCCCCTATTGGATTGTTATCATTTTGGTGTCATTCTGTTCATTCTGTCCATTAAATTATTTTTATAAATTGGTGTGTGATTATTGTGTTGTGTTCTTCTCTTTTTAACTGCTTTGGCACTTTTAAATGATTTATACATTTTCTCTAAGTTGAGCCTGTCTGCTCTATACCAGGGGTTGAGCTCAGCTATAAATTACTGAAACCTTTAATTAATCCTAATAAGATAGTGAACTTATTACCTGTGGTGGACTACCTACCAGCTTCCCAATTAATCATTTATGTTCTCACAATATTTCATATAATAAAACTTTCACAGGCGTACATAGTAATTAAATCTAACTTCAACTCAGCACCAAGTTACCTGTACTCTGTTAATTTTTTTTATTTTCTTTTCTTTGTTAATCTCATTTCCATCTAAAGGTCACTGAATATTTATTGAGGAGGTGATAGCTTTCAGCAGCATGCTTGTCAGAAAGGCAGTTGATCCTGAAAGCAGAATAGTGCTTTGTAAAAGGGACAATTATGAATGCTTTGAATTCTAACATGAATCAGTTTGGAAGACATATGTGCCTGGGCCTTGATGGTACACTACAGCCACTTGCATTAGTACTGTACAGAGATTGTTTGTATTGTATACCAACCATGCATCTCTTGAAAATTAAAAACAACATATATCAAGGAATGCTAGAAAGGGTTTATTTATATCCTCAAATGTAAATTTAGGGTTGGGTATACTCTGTACCATCTAGGATTTCACAATACCCGTGATGGTTTGAACTTCAAAATATTGAGGACTGAAAACCATCCTACAGAAATAACATAGAGCTTTTTGCTTTGTGCGTGGCACCCCTCTTTTAATTACCAAGATTATGCTTCAAACTTCAAACAATGGCTAAAAAAATACCCTTATATGAATGTGCCGGAGAACACCAGATATTGCGGCCAACAGCGAAAATGTTATCATCCTGCATAGTGACACTTTTCCTGATAAGAATGTTTGTGGGTCAGGGTATATTAAATGGCATGCCACTTATTATCAGCAATGTATATATACTAAACATGGGTTAGATATTTTTTCTGGAATCTTCAGCCCCCCTAGTGTCACTCAAGAGCAGGCACCGTTGATTTTGAGAGGCGACTATAACTGTGTCGCCAACCTAATACTTGATAGATTCATGCCTTTGCTGGCAAATTCTCTGATGATTCAACTTGTGGTAGACTTCTGGATATGGATTGGATACTAGGACTCTGGGTTGTCTGTAGACTCATGCACAGGGACCAAAGAGACTATGGGGTCGATTCTGATCTCGGTCGGAAGGCCTCCGAATCGGATTCGGCTTTACCGGATCCGAGTCGGAGGCTTTGTCTCCGACCGAGTCGTACAGAGGTCCGGACGTCCAAGTACGATGTGAATGAATGCAAAATCGCCGACCGAATCTTTTCCGGGTCCGAACCGCTCCGTACGACTCGTTCGCACTCGATTCGTACCGCGCAATGGAGACGTTTTATGACCGAGCCAGTACGATGCACGATCCGGACAGCCAGATCGAGTCGGAGCCTCCGACACGTAAAAGCTCTGGGAAGCGGACTTCGGGGTCCGTGCTGGACCCCCTTCACCCGTAGCCTTACGAGTCGGACACAGGGGGGACCCAAGGGTCCCCCTATACATGCATGTACGGTGCGGATGGCACCAACGCGTACCCACTACAGGGGGCACCCTTTTGCGCAACGTACCCATTGAGTCAATGGGAGCCCATGTACGCGTCGTACGACCGGCTCCCATTGACTTCAATGGGAGTCCGACCAAACCGAGTCCGGCAGCATGCGGCCGCATCGTACTCGCTCGGTCGGACTGCAGGAGTCCGGCTCGGTCGGAAAACAATCCGGATCCGGATCGGTCGGAGTGCTTTCCGACCCAGATCGGAATCGGCCCCTATATGTTTCTTCTCCCCTGCATATGATCTGCATATCCGATTTGACACGGTTTTGTCACTCATGCTGAATACTTGGGATGCACTCTGTCAGACAACAAACCACTCTTTTTGAAACTTACATAGGGTGCCAGCTGACCCTCACCCCAATGTGGAGGTTCCTGAGTGCACATCTTCAGGAACCCATTTTTATGGAACCACTGGGAGGTGCCATACTGGAATATTTCCACTTTAACCACCAGAAGGTGACATGCCCTCACGGAATTGGACACTTTTCAGTGATTCATGTCTTCTGCTTGGCCAGACTGTTGGGGGTATGGTGTTGTTGGAACTGGCACTTTCTGGTTGACTGAGGCGAGGCTCTAGCCAGGCAGAACCCACCACTCCCGTCAGTGTGGGTGATTACACTCACTGTATAACCTGCAGTACTTGGTACCACCGTGTTAAAATTACACCAGTAATATGTACACTTGGGAAAGATCCCACTTTACCCCGCAGCACCCTTATGTGGTGTGAAACGTTGCCAGAATGAGGCCCACCTTGGCAATTATTATAATTCAATACTACACAGTTATAGAGTGCAACCCAGATCACAACGATATCAGAAGTGTGTACACACAGATAATGACAACACTTTTAAACATCACTGTGGACCAAGGCGCACAGGTAAAAACTAATGTCAAGTTTAGTATTATTTTGGCAAGGAATCAATGTGTAAAGCAACACCACCGTGTGGTGTAATTAACAACAGGCAGTCACTCCCACATGCTCACTCAGCACCGATACCCGGTGCCACGGATATCAGGCAGGTCAGTATGGAGCACACTCACACACACAAACACACGCACACAGCACTGTAATGCGGTACAACTGATATCCGGCAGGTAAGTTAATAATGCACATGCAGACCTTGTGTCCCAAGCCCTCCTCCATCATTCAGCTAACCCTGACTACCCTATACCCACGGGCTGGAGATAAAGAAAAGCCTCCCCCTGATACTAGGTTGATCGCGGCTGGAGTCACACTTAGTCAGTGTCCAATGGAAGAAGGTGGGGGCAGACAGCAATGCTAATTAGATGGCAGTCGACAAATGAGGGTTTGGCTACTACTCAGGAAGTTCACCCACGGTATGTAGAGCAAAAGCGGGCTGAGGGCGATAGTTATTCAATCAAAGGATTCCTAACCCTGCCTACTGGCAACAGCCCAGTTCTGTGAAGCACAGGGGGGGGCACGCAGTCTCATGACCCACTTCCAATCTCTCTGGGAAGCGTTCTTTAGCCCAGTTAGTTACCACTCAGGCCCAATCCAGGCAATAATATCTGGTCAAACGAAGTCGTCGGGGCCTGGTGAGGAGAGGGCAGTTGGTCCGCCTCACTGAGGACACAAAAGGAACAATAAATGAATGGGGGATGAAGCATGGGAGCCTTTCGGAAGAAGGAGGCACCCTGTCAGACATATCTTGATCAAAGCAGCATACAGGTAATCCGGGCACAATGGGACACAAATCCACTCCTCTGCACCTCCCTGGAAATGAGGCACAACATCTGGTGCACGTTGGTACAAGTCGCGCCAGACAGTTCTGGTCACACACAATGAAGAGTCACAAACTCAGTACCTCCCTGGAAATGAGGCACAACATCTGGTGCATGTTGATTCAAGTCACGATTGACGAAGGGGGCCATGCAGGGTCCCTCATCCGGTGAATCTTCTCACCACCAACAAGATGCTTATGCGTGTTGAGGCCCATGATGCATGGGTCACACTCCTTAGATGCAGGCAGTACTTTTGGGGCTCCGCACAAGGCAATCCAGTCTCCAGGCACAATACTGAGTTCCACGCTCACGCCGCACTACCAGTTGGGATCCAGCAGATGTTGGGGGCATGTAAGAGGGCACCACTATCCAGGTGTCACAAGTAGACAGTGTGGGTCCCTTGTGGTAGGTAATTGATGTCCACACAGCAGCAGGTAGTCAGCACAGGCCAGCCACTATTTAGGAAGGGTGCACGGTCCCTTCCAATTACAGTAATCTTGCTTGTGCACAACAGATTCCTCTGGCAGTCTGCACCACGCAGTTCCAGGATCTCCGGTCCCATTTTCCACAAGTGTGTCTCTACCCTGCTGAAGTATGGCACCAGTAGTTATACTGTAGTGTGTCTTTGAAGTTGCGGGTGGTTCAGAGGCTTTCCCTTTGAACCGCAAATGTGTTGCCTACATGTCAGTCCTCTCTGCCATGGGATGCAGATCTTAATCTTTAGTGGGGCCATGATCTGGCTTCCCAGAGGTCAAGTGTCAAAACCTCTCCCTCCCATCTACCCAGTCAAGCCCTCAAATGGCAGAGGTCTGTTGTTCCAGTTGCATGCCCAATGTTTATTGCTGTCTCTGGGCAATGCACAGATGTGCTCCCCCAGCCTCCAGTGTGGACTGAAGTCAAACTAAAAGGCACACAAAGATTTTTAGAGCAGAGAAATGCCCACTTTCTGGAAGTGGCATTTCTAAGCTATTAGAAATTATAATATTATTTAATTACAAATTAATGACAAATCCTTCTTTACCACAGGAGACGGTTTGTCAATGTGAAATCAATGATAGGAAACCTTATGAGGCTGCTCCACTGTAAGCCACTATTTCAGCTTGAAGTAATTTCAACCATTACCCCATGTTAACCTATGAGAAGAGCAAACCTCATAGGTAGTGAAAACACACTGTGAATTCTTCACTGCCTAGGCAGGGAACACATGAGTACCTGCTCTGCCTTTCACCTACCACTTGATTCATCCCTTAAGACGTACCCCAGGGGTGCCATAGTGGTAGTGAAAGATCCCCTCAGGATTGGCCAGTGGTTTAGAAAGGCCAAACAAAGCATAGGTGTAATTGTGCACACAATAGGCCAACAATGGCAGGCTTGACACATGTTTAAAAACCTCATAGGTTCAAGTGTGCACCCAGAGGCCTGCAATGACAGGTTTGAGGCATGTTTAAAAACATCAGGTAAGCATCACCTCCTAACATGTGTAGGAAGGGTGCATGCACCTTAACACTGCATTTACAGTGGGAAAGTGCCCAGAGCACTAATGCCACAAAAAGAGAATCAGCAAAAACCCTGGTGTTGTCCAATGGGAAAAGCCGACCTCCTAGGTAGGGAAAGCCAACATGGGGGTTCTTCAGTACCTGGGCAGGGAACACTCATGTGTACCTGCCCTGCCTACCACTTGCTCCACCCCTCAGGGCTTACCCTCAGGGTGCTCCAGTGGTAGTGGAAGGCCCACTTAGGGTTGGCTAATGAGTTAGAAATGCCAAACTGAACATAGGTGCCACTGCGCACCCACAGGCCTGAAATGGCAGGCTTGAAACATGTTTGAAAGGCTATTCTGGTGGGTGGCACAATCAGTGCTGCGTCCCACCATTAGCCAGTGCAGAACCTGCCTTGGGTATGTGGTGTAACTTTTTACACGGCGCTCACAGGTACCACGCCTAAACCAATCAAATAAGCACCACTTCTAAGCATGAGTAGGACAGGTGCACGTGCTTTCACATTGCATTACAGTGGGAAAATGCCAAGAGTCCTAAGGCCACAAAAAGAGATTCAGCAAGATCCAAGAGGAGAAAAAGCTAAATGTTTTAGAGAAATCCCCTAAGAAGGGCCATGTCCAACAGGTGGACATTGGAGAGTGTCCTGACTGTGGGCAAAAGTGGTCTTGCATGACCTAAATTACACCTCCTGGGGACCCCAAAGACCGTTGGAAGAGAAGCATGCCACAATATTGGAAAGTCTACATGTACTGAACCTCTGCAAGCATTAACATAATTCTCATGCGGAGGGGGACAGTGGGCAGGCTGTTGGCCTTGTTTGATTAATCAGATCGCTAATGCGATGGGTGGCATGGTGTTCACTCAACCTGAGATACATGAGGTCTTTACCCAACACTACAGGGATCTTTATGGGGAGGGAGTTGCCATCTCAGGTCTGAGGCTATTAAGGAGCTGGCATGGGGTAACACCGGGCACAGAAGGGCTACCGGTGGAATTCTATTAAACTTACATGGCCCAGTTGTTGCCCAGTCTTGTCGAGATGTATACAAAGGCATCAATGTGAGAAATAACTTTAAAAATCAAATTTCGACTTGCAAACTATATTAGAATTGGACCTTAGAAGGTGTTTAAACTGCTGCAGAAATGTTTTCACATAGAAAATGACACGTAGGAAAATTTTCTTGCTTTATAACATGAAAGAATACTTTTAAAATGCATTATTAATGTCACAATATAATTCATAAATTAATCACACGTAGGGGAAAGGTGCTTGCTTAAATGTATATGAAATTAAATATTTTTTTTGTACTAAGATATCGTTCTTAAATGTACCTTTTTAATAGGCCCAAAAGCCTGTTCTTTGGACTCTTGCTCATAGCTTAATAGATGTTTATTTACAACATTTTGCCTAGCACCAGCATCTTGCTTAAGAATGTGCTGACTACACCCTTATGTTTCCTTAGCTTCATCATGTCACTTTAGCTCATTTAAGCTGAACAAAGAACATTGCTGTGACTGTTAGAATAAATAATGATTTAGATATATTTTATATATGCCTCACTAAAACATTATTACTAGTTTTGTCTCAGCAAAACCGACTCGCTTTTTATTCACAATGAACATAGAGCTTAGGTAAAAAAGTTCTCATGAGAACTTTCCTTCATGTCACAAGTATATGCAACATTGTTTTATTACATACCGGTGTGGATATTTGCTGTGAGAATCAAGAGAAGAAGCATTGGAAGTTGATGACACCATCAAATGAGCGGTTTCCACTGGAGGAGAACTATTAACACTTGCTAAGTTTCAGAACATTATTGTGCAATTTAATAATAATAAGTGTTCCTAGCTAGAGAGATTCCAGACCCCACACCAGAGACCCAAGACCAGACTCGACTTTTTCCTCTGAGACACACTTGGAGGAGACCCCTTATGACTCTGCAGAGAGTCACTTCTTATTCTAGCTATTTGTTACCGACAGCTATTGCTAAAGGTGTCTTTATTCTTTACCTTATCCAAACCTTTTTCTGATCAATACTGCTGCAACAATCATTTCCTTCTTTACTGACATTTTGATGGTTGCTACTGCAACTGTAGGGAACTCGGCTGGGTTTCCAGAATGACTCTCTATTATTATATTCCATATAGGTACCATAATATAGGCCCCGGTAACTTCATTACCCTTCACCTATATTCTTCCCTACATTACACTTGTCACGGTTTACAGGGACTGACCTTTTACCTAATTACGGCACTGCATTCAGAACACGGGTTTTCCCTAGTTCGAAATCTCATATATTATACATGAGGATTCTTGGAAGCACAGCAGGACTATCATCTCCTGCATAAAATCTATGTACAAAGTTCATGCCCGACGTCATCCTTAGGCCGACACAGTAATACAGCGAGGTAGGACCCCTGGGGAGACCTATGTGTGTATATACATCACATCTTGCTAAGATAGAGCAGAGGAGACCGAGACTTGCCGGCCGACACACTGACCAGAGACGCTGAGGTTCCTGCATGCAGACACTCCAGCTCGCAGTGGTCTAACATCCCTCGCGGGGTGTCCAACTCAAGACCAGGACGGGGTCCCACAGTCTCTCACTTCAGGTAATGGGGTTGACTAAATCCTAGAGGGATTCTTGGCTCAACACTTACATACATGCTAGGTACACTTAGGTACATCTAGTTAGGGAGGCATCGTAGGAGTACGCATCTTTTTATCATGTGTTTTATATACTCAAATGTATACATGATTATTGCAAGATGGTAGAGCTATACCATCCATTCACCTTTATAGTACTGCTAATCATTTATATCTTATACTGTCTAACGGTTGTTGCAGCTCATTTATTTTACACCAGAATAATAACTGCTCAATAAATGTTTATTCGGTGTATCTCTCTGAGACAGACTAAGTAAGCACGAGTGACTGAGCGAAAGCTAGTAAATTGTTTCCACGGTCCTGAGGGATCAGGGTTGTCATGTTCGATGGTTGCCAGGAACTATTCTCTCCTTGGTAAGAGGAGATTCTAGTGGCACTGTGAGTTAGTTGGTACAAAAGGGCCAACATACCCGGTGGGGGTGTTCAGAGTCAGTCTGACACCGATCCTACAGTGTATGTTGTCTAAACGTGCAGATTCTGTAACCTTTTTAGGAACTACACAACACTATGAGAAGTTCTATCTTGCTCTTTTCTGAAAAGGAACTCTTCATGGGTTCTATTTAGGGTAGATTAGGCTCTTAGCTAGTTTAGTTGCAATTTTCCTTTATGGAACACTTTGCATTGATTTATGCTGTCATTATTCAATCTTTTATTTGGCATTTCTGTAAACTGTACTAATCTGAATAAAGATGAAAAACCTACTAATCCTTTAAGATAAATAAAGGTTTGAAAACTATCAACCTCTCATCATTGATTGAACATTAAGGATGTGGCAGTTGATATATGCATGATTTGTATTCTCGTTCCAGCTCCATTCCAAAATGGTGCCAAAGGTCCATTGACCTGTCAGGGAGCCATCAGGATTTCCAAAGGACGAAATCTGTAAGTTGGGGTGTTAGGTCTTAGAAACCCTTTGCAACCCTTCCTAGAAAATTTCCCACAGTTTCTGATAGCAGAGTTATGGTTCATACAGCGAATGGAGCATTAAAATTAGTACCCAAGACATATTAAAATAATCTCTGATTGCACTTTCCAGTGTCAATTTGACGTATACAGAACTGAATCAAAACATTTGGTCTTACTTGAAAATTTGAACGCTCAATTGTCATTATGAAATGTCTTAAGGATTTTAAGAAATTTGTCTGGGGAGATGGGAGATGTATTCCCATATGCAAAGGTGAGGAGGCACCTCCTGAGGGTACTCCGGTATACATTATGACTACCGAACATGGATTAAATTCATGTTTGTGGCTTCAACAGTGGAGTAGGATTACAGAAATTGATGGTGCTTTATGTTTCTGAGATATGGGGCATTCAATACTAGAATCCTAGATCATTTCAAAGGAAAATTGTACGAGATGACGCCACCACATCGACTCATGCAATATGAAGCTTTTAATGCTTGGGAAAAGGTTGCAAGGGAAAAAGAGAAGGATAAATACCAGAGAAGGACAGGAAGAGCAATGCAGAATTATGCAAATGCTCTATGGGATGAGGAACAGCGCAGATGGAGGAAAGGTATCATTGAAGGAATCAGATTATATCTGACCCTAACATCAGAGGGTATGAAAACGAGTAAGGATTCTGCTAAGCAAGAGGGAAAAGAGTTAGATACTGATTTGGGAGATGGGATATTAGAACAGATGTTGTCTTCCTGACCACCACCACCTGTAAAATATTCTGATCCAGAAGAGTCAAGTGCTAGTGCTAATCAGACCATAGCTACAGCTCCAGTGGATCCAGATCCACTTCCTATTAAAAGACCCTACAGATTTTACAAATTGCTCCACCAGTTGTGAGACAACCACCAGCTGTGGTCCCCATTGATAATGTTCCAGTTGCACCTCTTGTGGTTGCTGTGCACCACCCAAAATTGAGAGAAGGCCAGAAGTCTTAATGACACCAGTTGTTGGAAATGCATCGACAACCCAGAATACAAAGATAGTTCTGTGGAGACCCCTGCAAAATTTGCAGGCTTTAGTCGACGGAGAAGGGACCCTAGTCTTTATGACTCCCTTAACTGTGAATGATTTAATTGGAAATGAAGGTGGATATTTACCAGCTTGGATGGAAGAGATTACTGGAGAAAAAATGATAGCAGTCACAGAGCCCCCAAAAGACTCAGAGACAAGAAAAGATAGATCATTGGATAATCCTAAATTAAAAATAGACTTAGAAGAGCTGGTCAAGGCTTGCCTGGAGTATGACCACTTGGATCAATATCAGAGAAATTAGTTAACCTGCCTGTGTATGGAGATTACTCAAAGAGCTGCTTTGATACATGACAAATTGGCAGGGATAGCGAAAATGTATGATGTGGATCTTACTAACAACATAAATCTGTATCATAGTTAAAGGGTTGAATTGGATGATCAGGCAATTGAAAACATGAGGATTACAAGAATGCGTTTGCACATTACGGAGCTGGTCAAATGCATACACAGATGGAAGGATGTGGACAAGTTGGAACTTAGATGAGCAAATAAACACAAAAAGAGGGAAACAGCGGGCAAACAGGATGAGTTGGATGAGGTAGCGGCATATCCACTGAGGGAAGTAGTTGAAGGTACCTATGTACATGTTCCATGGAATAGAGGTGATTTTACAGCATTTATGAACAATTTTCCAAAATTGAGAGACAAGCTGGTGCAGTGGTATGCATAAGTTGAAATGTTTGACATTGTGGTACAAGCAGATTTATGGACAGAGTGTAAGGTAGCCGTACAATGGCCGAAAGGAGAACCACCTAGAAAGAGAGGAAAGGGTGCACCTTCACCAATGGGGATGGAAAAATATGAAGCGGTTATGACTTTTTTTTAAAGAAAAGATTCCTTCCAGCGTACTGATTAGTTAAAGATTAAAAGTACCACAAAAGAACCAAAGGAGGACGTTCATGAGTACTATGAGAGATTACTGCAGGTGTTGAAACAGCATAGTGCATATGAATAACTGAAGAAAAGGAAATGGGATTTTTGTGGCTAAATTTGTTCTAGGTTTGAAACCTGAAATTAGTGCCCACATTACGCAACATGTGATCTGCTGGCAGACCAAGTCGTTAGACGTAATGTTGCGTTATGCAAAATAGTGCAGTGATGAATTGGATATGAAGCGGAGGAAAATAAAGGGAGAAACTTGCGTTGGCACAGGCTAAGTTGGTTCAGAAAGGTTTTCAGAACCTGTCTTTTGCAGGAAATCATTGAATGATGCAGCTAGTTGTTGTTCAGCAGTCAGGATTTTCAGGAAACCAAGGTGGAATGAATATGCCCCACAGCAGAGGTAGAGGACTTCCCACAGGCATGGGATCTGGAACGGACATTGCTGCAATGAAAAAGGTTACTACCTGTCATGTTTGTCATAGGGTGAGGCATTGGAAATGAGAATGTTGATTTAATCCTGAAAATGCTGGACGATTAATGCAAAATTCACAGGGTGCACCAGTACAGAGGATGCCTATGCAACAAATGCAGACCCCCATGCAAAATCAAGCCCAGATGATGCCCCCACTCCTCTGCAAATGGGGAACCCTAAATTGTATCTAAATCAAGTGCCAAAGTTTAACACAAACCAGTTCCAAAATGCTATGCCACAATTTCAGAATCAAAATGTTGCAGGTCAATATCCTTTATTTGAGACTGATAAGTTTGCCTCTGATAATTCCCAATGACGGTGCCAGAGAGAGGAAAAAGATTGCGTGCTTGGTGCAGTCTTAGAGGTAGATCAAAGTGGCCCATATGCAGATGCAAACGTTTATGGTCACGATGTGTCTTTCCTGATTAACACATGAACTATCCGTTTTACTGTTAGAACAGTGGAAGTGCCAGAATTGCCTCTCTCTGAGAAAACGTTCCAAGTAGTTGGGGTTATGAATAAACAGATGCAAAATCCTATTTTAAACAAGTCCCAGTAAAAATAGGAACTTTTTAAGAGAAGCCCCAATTTGAGGTCTGCGATACAAGCCCAGTAAACTTGCTAAGAAGAGATCTTTAGTATAAGTTAAATTGCACAATATACTGCACACACTTTACGGTGTTGCCTTTCAGACACATGATGAGGATGTTGACTTTAAAATGATTAGACAGAATGCTGAAGTAGGAATGTTTCCTTTGTTGACAATTTCCAAATTACTAAATGATCCCAGAGACACTGTATGTGCAGAAGTTTGGGATCTCACAGGGAAAGACATTGGACTCATAAAAGGTGTAGATCCAGTCCAAATCAGATTAAAGCCAAAAGCTGTTTACCCCAGAACACCATCCTATCATTTGTCTCCAGAGACTATTGCAGGAATACAACCAGTGATTGAAGACATGCTTCAGAAAGGCATACCGAAAGAGTTGATTGGAAGCCCATGTATGTCACCTACTATGGGTTTACAAAAGCCAAACTGCAAGTATAGGATTGTCCAAGATTTAAGGCGAATTAATGAGATAGTAGTGCCTTGTTGTCCCTTAGTACCAAATCCTGCCACTGTAGTTTTTCAAGTTCCCTTTACTGCAGAATGGTTCACAGTCATTGACTTCTGTCAGGCTTTCTTCTCAGTGCCTTTGCATGAAGATAGCCAATACATATTCTCATTTGTCTTCCAACAGAGGACAATCCCATGGTTTCATGTCCCTCAAGTGTAAACAGAGAGTATGTCCATCTTTAACCAGATCCGAAAAAGAAATCTTGAGAATTTGAAAATGCCTTGAGAGTCTAGCCTTGTTCAATACATAGATGATCTGTTAGTATCATCAGATACACATGATGCTTGTAAGTACAACACCATTGCACTTTTAAATCACCTGGCAGAAAACGGACACAAAATGTCTCCAGGTAAACTGCAACACTGTCAAAAAGAAGTTCAATATCTGGGACACATCATCGTGAAAGGAGTCAGAAAGGTGTCACCAGAGAGAGTGGAAGCCATCTAGAACACAGAAAGAAATCAGGATGTTTTTGGGAATGGTTGGCTACTGTAGACAATGGATATCGAACTTTTCCTTAATGGTAAAGCCTCTACTGAGGGTGACACATCGAGATGTGTCTGATCTGCTTCCTTGGGATAACGAATGTACAAAAGCGTTCCTAGATCTGAAAGAGAAATTGTGTTGTGCCCAGGCTCTGGGAATGCCTGATTATACAAAAGAGTTTACCCTGTTTTGCAGTGAGAGAGATGGGTGCTCACTATCAGTTTTGACATAGACATATGGAGGGGCCCTAAGACCTGTGGCCTATTTTTCTGCAATACTTGATCCCATAGCGGCAGGACTCCCAGGCTGCTTGAAGGCGGTTGCCGGGGTGAGTGCTAGTTTGGGAAAGAGCAAGAATATAGTGAAAGGATACCCTTTAATTGTCATGGTCAACCACTTTGTGGAGTTACTGTTGACCAAAACTAAAATCTAACATTTGACCCACAACAGAATTTGCTTGCATCTGATAAAGTTGTAATCAAAGGTTAATTTATAATGTTTTAAATATTTCTACTCTTATGCCTGTGACTGAACAGAAAGAAAAATGTGAAGAGTTTTATCATGATTGCCGAAGTGGTGCTGGACTATGCACAAAACAGAGACCTGGACATTAAGGATGAACCACTAAATGAGTCCATCCATGTCCTATTTGTTGATGGTTCATGCCTAAGAGGAAATGAAGGCACACTAAGAGCAGCAAATGCTGTGTGCTCCATAAATGATGTGATCAAAGCTTCTTGGCTTCAGTCTGTTCTCGTCACACAAGTTGCAGAGTTAATTGCCCTTACCCAAGCTTGAAGTTTAACTGCCCAAATGAGAGTCACCATCTTCATGGATATCCAATATGGTTTCGGCGTAGTTCATGATTTTGGGCAGCTATGGTTGCATTGTGGATTTCTTACCTCCACAGGAACGCCTATTCGAAATGGCCAGCATGTCAAGAATTTGCTTAAAGCGCTGCAAATGTCTAGTGAAATTGCTGTTGTAAAATGTCCAGGACATCAAATAGGCAGCTGGTATGTTGCCATGCGATACAAAAGGGGATGATGGACGGAACGTTTGAGCCAATCAAACACTCACCCCCAGTCAACTGATCTGGGTTTAATCCATCATCATTCTTTAGCTCACTCCACCACCCCAGCCATGGGCAACAAATACGCTGACTCCGTAGCCAGTTATTTTGCAATGCTAGCATGCATATTTAATGGAGGCTTCACATGCGAATCTGAGGAAGAAAGTGTTTTTGCAATTATGATGGAAATTACTGATATTTGGGAAGAATTGAAAAGGGTGCAGAAACATATGTCTGAAGCAGAGCAGAATGGATGGATCAGGTCAGGTTGTGTAAAGAACGCCAATAACATTTGGATGTCAGCTGATGGAAGGCCAGTGTTGCCTAATAACTTCTTGTTTCCAGTGCCCATTACTATCATGGGTTCACACATTTAGGGAGAGATGACATGGCGAGACTCTTTCGATAATGTTGGTACAACCCCAGATTTCGAATAATTGCTGATGAGAATTGCAAAAGGTGTGTCACATGTCAACAGCTAAACATAGGGAGGAAAACATATGTTGGAAGCACACACACAGGGAGATCAAATGGCCCTTTTAACAGACTCCAGATGGACTTTATGGAGATGCCTGTGCAAAACGGGTTGATATATGTCCTAGTGATCATCTGTGTTTTCTCGAGATGGGTAGAAGCCTACCCAACAAGGAGAAATGACAGCCTTACTATGGCTAAACTGTTACTCCGTGAAATCATTCCAAGATTCAGGATGCCGGTCCTTCTTGAGTCAGATAAAGGAACACGCTTCAATAATGAAGTGATGAACATGCTATGCGCTGCATTACAGATTGAACAACAGCTATATTGCAGTTACCGACCAGATGCATCAGGTGTAGTCGAGCTGATTAATGGAAAAATAAAATCCAGATTGTTAAACGTTTGTGCTTCAACTTCACTGAAATGGCCAGGTGCATTATCACTGGTATTGATGAGCGTTCAAAGTATCCCAGGCAGGCAGACAGGACTATCCCCGCATAAAATATTGATGGGGAGGGCTATGAGACTGCCTGCTGTACCTGCAAATGCCCTTGTGAACATCACAGATGATATCATTTTGGACTACTCCAAGACACTCACTGATGTGGTTCATTCTGTCTCTCATCAGGTATCAGCTGCTACTAAAGACCCCCACCAAGAACAGTGCCACGACCTCAATCCTGGTGATTGGGTCATGATCAAGAAGCACATTCGGAAGACTTGTCTTGAGCCCAGATGGAAAGGCCCTTATAAAGACATACTGAATTTGAACTCTGCTGTTACATTTGCTGGAATTACAAACTGGATACATGCCTCACACACCAGGAAGAGTGAGCAATCTGGAAGAAGCATCTTTGGTCTGTGATCTAGAAAGAAGAGCATTAGTGGTCACAACACCAGTCGAGAGACTACCTAGACCTACAGCACCAGCACCTGTTGAAATACAGAGAAAAGCACAAGGAGAAGAATGGGGTGAAGATCAACAAGCTGAAAAACAAGTACACGTGCCTGAGGTGAAGCAAGTGGTATTGAAGTCTCAAAGACGAAGCAGAGACTGAACTTCATGCTTAAGGCATCTGTGAAACTGATCAAGGAGAAGAACAAGATCCTAGTGAAGGAACGAGCTCTGGGACAAAAATAGTTCACCGCCAAGCACAATGGCCAAGAAATATCATCAAAGAGAGATTGCGGTTGACGTGTGGCGCACGAGCAGTGCTCACATTCCTGACACTGGTTTGCTACTGACGTTGCCATGGAGCTCTCAGCATGCTCCCTGTGACTTCTTCCGCTGGCCTTTTGATTTGTTGCGCGAGGTGAGACGCGCTCGAGCCCAATAGCGCCCTGATGAAGTTCCCAGTGTGGGAATGAAACGCGTTGGCTGGAGTGTTAATGTTCAATGCTTTTTTATACTGATGAAAATAAAGAAATCACAATTTTTGTAAATACAATTGACTATTGGACTTTGTGTGATGCGCACGCCTTTGAAAGTGATTGATTTTCTGATCTGGAGCACAGTGACGCCACGCAACGGTTGGCGTAGGGGCAGATTTGCGCATCAAAACTTTATTTTTTGGAACTGGCACGAGGTGCGGTACCTGTGGTCCGCCGTTGTTCAAACAGAGACTGAAGAGACGCTCATCAATAGCACAGATTCCAGAGACAGTTCATGAGGAGAGTGAGACAGAAGACAAAGGTGATCTTGATCTAAATCATCAGGTTCTAAGGAGATCTAGAAAAACTTGAATACTTTGCCAAAGATATTCTGCCCCTGATGGTCTTACTACATGAATGCCACACTGAATGTTACTTGGAAGATTTGTGCAACGTGAACGCTAAACTGTTAGAACCCCCTTGTGCTGCAGAGACATTACTATTTTGAAAACTCAATTGAAAAGCAAAAGCGAACTTAATTCAAAAAGAAGAACAACTATGAACTGTGCCTACTAGATTTTTATTGTTTTAGTTACTTCTTTTACCAAAGACTAACCTAGGTCCGGGAAGAAAATTACAGAAGAATATGGATAGCCATTTTAGAAGAACACGGTTAACCCTATTGGATTAAGGATTGTCTATTAGGGAACTCTATTAAGAAGAAGAAGAAGAAAAAACAGAAAGAAAATCTTAACAGCTTTAAAATGAAGATCATTTGCTAATCTTCTAAAGCAATGTATTCTATTAGTGACACAGAATGATGTGTTGCATTTGAAATAGATATACCTGTATCATGGGAGTAATTTTTGTAATGATAGTTATAATAAACACAATAGTATTTGTAGGATTTTACCTAACCCCTGATTCAGAGCCCCCTGGTACCAATGTCACCAATACACCTACACAGAATTTTAGGGATAGTATTTGTACTAAACTGTTTGTGAGCTACAAGAAAGATGATTATTCTACTAATGTTTATTCTAGATTTGTACAAGAATACACTAATGCAATGGATGTTAAGGATTGCTATGTCTATGCACACTTATCGACTTCTGTTTCTTAAGAAGTCACATATTATCACAAACCTTTGTTTTATGCAGTCTCTTGTAGCATCTTGCTTTCACTAGTTTATAGGCAAGGACATTTCAAATATGTGTCTTCAAACTATGATTTAGTACTATCTAGGGTGCCTCTACTAGAAAGCATGAATCTACACCAGCCAGAAAAAAAAATGATGGATACTGCTTGCCATTATTTCTTTCCAAACTTACCTGTAGATAGCGTGAAGGCTTATAAAAGGCTTACTGCGACCCGCAGAGAAGGCTTACATTATGTCTTTAGAGGACAGATACATGAACATGACAAAAGCTACAGACTGAAAGGGAGATGTTTTAGAGAATGTATGGAAGAAGGAAGAAAACGAGTTCAGAAATAAAATGGTTTATCCTAAATTCAAACTAGACAGCCGACACAAGGGAAAGATTTGTTTTTATAAAAGACAAACAGTATTACTTTCGAACTGACCAGGGGAACATGGCAAATATTACAGGTAGATCAAAACACAATACCAGGAGTTTATTGCATTTGTGGACAAAATGCTTATTTTTCTTTGCCTGCTGATTGGGAAGGAACCTGTTACTTAGGCATACTAATTCTAAATATGTACCAGTTTACTAGTTTAGAAGCACTAACATTAACACCAGCACGCAGATAGAAACGTAACACAAGCAAAGTAGCTGGTTTGGTAGAAGATATATTTGGAGCAGTGATAAAACCAGTAGGAATAATCCTGAATGATGAAAAAGAACAGAAAGTTAGCTCCTGTAGCTAATAAAATGGTTACAAGCACTTCTGGAGCGTTACTCCTAATTAAAACTGAATTCATTGCTTATAGGTCCATGGTTTTGCAGGACTGTCTTGCTTTAGGCATATTACTTGCTGAAAAGGGAGGAGTCTGTCACATGTTGAAATTAACACATTGCTGTGCATTCATACCAGATGAGAGCAAGCAGATAGCAAGTTTTGCAAACATTATTTCAGGTATAGAACCCTAATTGCGTGAACTGGAACCACCAAGTTTGTGCAAAAATGTTGGAAAAGGATTGAGCACCATCAGAAATTGGTTTTCGACAGCTGGGAAGGGTATACTGAAGGCGATACTAATGTCAATAGTGATAAAAGGGCTTTGCTTAATATTCCTTTATGTCCTATTTCTGAGCTGTAAATACATTATGAGATAGGAAATATTTCAAAAGAAAATATATGAGAGGGACATGGGACTGTGCGGAATAATGAACGACGACCACATGAGGGTACTTAAACATTGCAGGGGAATCAGAAGTATAAGATGAGACACGTCAGAAGACAAAAGTGCCTTCTAGATTTGAATTTGCATGTGAAGCAGAACAAAATTGTGTGATGATTTAAAATCATCAAAAGGGAGGGAATTGTGGGAAATAACTTTAAAAATCAAATTTTAGACTTGCAAACCATTTTAGAATTGCACCTTAGAATGCATTTATACTGCTGCAGACATTTTTTCACATAGAAAATGACACGTAGGAAAATGTGCTTGCTATGTAACATGAAGGAATTCTTTTAAAATGCATTATTAATGTCACAAACTCATTCATAAGTTAATCACATGTAGGGAAAATGTGCTTGCTTAAATGTATATGAAATAACATTAAGATTATTTTTTGTACTAAGCTATCATTCTTAAATGTGCCCATTTAGTAGGTTCAAAAGTCTGTTCTTTCAGCTCTTGCTCATAGCTTAATAGATATTTATTTAGAACATTGTGCCTAGCACCAGCATCTTACTTAAAAATTTGCTGACTTCAAGCTTATATTTCCTTAGCTTCATCATGTCACATTAGCTCATTTAAACTAAACAATGAACCTTGCTGTGACTGTTAGAATAATGATTTACATATATTTTATGTATGCCTCACTAGAACATTATTACTAGTTTTGTCTCAGCATATCCAACCCGCTTTGTATTTACAATGGACATAGAGCGCATCTTTTAGCTTAAATAAGAAAGTTCTCATGAGAACGTTCCTTCATGTTACAAGCATATGAAACATTGTTTTACTACATACTGGCATGGATGTTTACTGTGGGAATCGGAAAAGAAGCATCGGAAGTTGATGGCACCATCGGATGTGCGGTTTCCATTGGAGGAGAACTATTAACAATTGCTAAGTTTCATAACATTTTTGTGTGATTTTATATTAATAAGTGTTCCTAGCTAGAGAGATTTCAGACCCCACACCAGAGACCCAAGACCAGACTTGACTTTTTCCTCTGAGGCTTGCTTGGAAGAAACCAGTAACGACTCTGCAGAGAGTCACTTCTTATTCTAGCTCTTTATTACCGGCAGCTATTGCTAAAGGTGGCTTTATTCTTTATCTTACCCAAACCCTTTTCTGATCAAAGCTACTGCAATTATCAATTCCTTTTTATTGACATTTTGACAGTTGTTACTGCGTCTGTAAGGAACTTGACTGAGTTTCCAGAACAACTCTTTATGTGAAGTTCTATCTTGCTCTTTTCCAAAAATGAACTCTTCATGGGTTCTATTTAGGGTATATTAGGCTCTTAGCTAGTTTAGTGACAAATGTCCTTTATGGAACACTTTGTATTGATTTATGCTGTCACTAATCAATCTTTTATTTGGCATTTCTGTAAACTGAACTAATCTGAATAAATATGACAAACAGATACATAAAGGTTTGAAAACCCTATCAACCTCTCATCATTCACTGAACATTAAGGATCTGGCATTTGATGATGTATGGGTGATTTGTATTCTGTATTCTCATTCCAGCTCCATTCCAAAACAGTGACAAAGGTCCATTGACCTGCGAGAAGCCATCAGGATTTCCAAAGGACATAATCTATAGGTTGGGGTGTTACGTTTTAGAGACCCTTTGGAACCCCTCCTAGGAAATGTCCCAATCCAGCTTGTGGTTCCCTGCCGACAATACTAGGGAGACTTTAATTATCTCAATACCCAAGTGTGAGGATGATGAATTGAATGTGGCTCCCTATAGGCCATTGTCTATGTTAAACCTAGACTCTAAAATTCTCAGCAAGATATTAGCAAATCGACTGGCCCTGGTGCATGGTGACCAGTGCAGGTTCATCCCTCAACACAATACCTCTGCTATCAGGAAATCTACTCAAGTCATAGATGAGACATTGACATCTCATTATCCAAATGGGGTGGTCTTATCTGTAGACCTGTGCAAGGTGTTTAAGATGTTGCCTTGGGGATACCTACGAGCAGCAATGTCATGAATGAACCTGGGGGTGTGATTGAATAGGTGGATGACCCTGCTTTATGTAAAAGCTCAGGCTTAGGTTCTGATAGTGAGGTGTATTTTACAGGCATTTCCGTTGTGCCAGGAGATTAGGCAGGGTTACCCACTGTCTCCAATGCTCTTTGCACTGGAGCCAGTGTTGCTTTGGATCACTCTACTCTCTGCTCTGGGAATTAGTTTGGCATGGTAGGCGACAAAGGGTATCTTTGTACACCCTGGGGCAGATTTACAAGCCCCTTGCGCCTCCTTGCGCTACCGTTGCGTCAATTTTTTTGACGCAATGGCAGCGCAAATAATGCGGCCAATTTACAACGTGACGCATCTCGGGAGATGCGTCACGTTGTAAAGCCCTTCGCCACATTATACCTGCATCAGGTATAATGTATGCAGGGTGGGCGTTCCCACGCAGGAAGGCCTCGTAAAAGTGACGCAGTGAAATCTACAAGATTTTACTGCGCCGCTTTTGGAACGCCACTGCGTCAAAACCTTACGCCTGCTTGAAGCAGGTGTAAGAACTGACGCAGTACAGTAAGTACAGGCCTCAAAATACATTGCTGGAGTTGCGTCGTGCTTGTGACACGACTGCAGCAATGCGTGACTTTTGGGCCAACAGATGCGTCCGAATTTCTGATGCATCTGTCAATCCTTGCGCCATGGTGCGTCGTATTGTAAATACGGCACATCCATGGTGGCGCAAGGGTATCGCAGGCTGGCGCAGGGAAACTGACGCATCTCTACAGATGCGTCAGTTTCTTGTAAATCTGCCTCCCTGTGTCTTCCCACAAGGCAGGGAGGTCTGGCAGTACCTGATTATAAGTTATGTTATCTGTCAGCCCAGTTGTAATGGTTTGCACACAATTTGGCAAGGGTGAACTTGCCAGAAGTTGGTGAAGTGGTAAAGTCAGACAGATGGGGCACTAGTGACTTTGCTAGTGGACCGGAAAATTCCAGAATTGAAACTGTGGAGGCCATTTTGGATTATCCTCCAATGCCAACAGCCTGACCAGCTCTGTGATACTCAATGACTACAAGAGGCCTGCAGAACATGTGCAAAAGGCAAGTGACCTCCAGAGAACCTATGTACCCTTTTGTTTGTAAACAGATTTTACACAAGGCTTGTTCGGAAAACAACACTTAGAACACACAGCATTTAGACAGGTATTGTGCAAATACTGTCTACTGATGCACAGGCAGCTGGCCTGTGGCAACCTCACAATGTCCATCTTGTATCATGCCACTGGCACGTACCTTTCTTTTCTGATTTGTTATAGGCCTAATGTATGTGCAATAGTGCCCTGTCTGGCCAGCACTGCACAATGTATTTCTTCATAAATCTGAGGAAATATCCTTGTAATTTACTTGAACTGTATGCACATTGGATATGTATTTAGCATGCCCTTTGTTGTTTATATTATAAACGACCACACTGGACTTCAGCAAATTGAACCATAGGTGGCTTTGCCGATGGTTCCCGTGTACACATATATTAAATTTCACCTATGAACTTAGATGAAGTCTTAGGCTGTACTTTATTTTGTAGGCTTCTACACCACAACCCTATCCTCTTGAAGTGCTGATCTGCTGCCTTGAGAGCCATGGTTCAGAAAACGAGTTAACATCTGTTATACGCTCTCGAATTATCGCTGGTGGGGATCTAACTCTGGGGAGGGATGGGCTTTTTGATAATGTGATGCATGCATGAGTGGGCCTGGATGGCAGGTGGTTGAAATAGAGATTGTTGGAGACTGCTATTCTGAGGGTGCTTTCTGGGACTTACGCTAGTTAACAGAGGAAAATGGTCTCCCTGGGCCCAATTTTTGATGTATGGCTTAGTGGTGCAGTCAGTTCAGCGTCTCTGGGGTGGAGGAAGGCTGGAGCCGAGTACTTGTGAATTCTTCCAAGTTTTACTGATATTTAACAATGGATGCTGACTAGTTTCCCGGCTCTATAAATCCATTTTAAGATGGTATCCATTAGGCTCTCATTTCTACATTATAAATAGGAAGTGGTGATTAGCAGACAATTCCAGTGGAAAGAGTGGGAGCAGGTGTTAGAACACGTTTATACAGTCTCGAGGAACACTTGTTACAAATATACACAGTTTAATTGTTTACACAACTCATAACTAGGTCGAATGTGATGATGCACCCTGGAGTTAAGAAATGTCCTTGCTGAGGCCTTGCAAATGCAGGCTTCATCCAAATGGTGTGGGCTGCCCGGCTTTGGCCTTTTACTGGACCGGAGTCATTGATGATTTGGAGCGCACCTTGGGTAGATAGGGATTGTTTAGGAAGGAGAAGTGTCTTCTGGGTACATGTTCTAGCCCTTGAGAGAGGAAGCTGAGAAATCAATTCTTGAATCTGACTCTAGTTCTTGCTTGCAGGGGGGAAACAGCTGGAGCATCGCGGTCTGAACCACGAGTGTTCTGACTATGCAAGCTATACCACGCATATACGTGGTTAAGGCAGTGCGCGGTCTAGCTGCAGGAAGACGGAAGCAGGAAGACACCGCGGTGAGGTAAGTGGGGCTGTTTTTTTAAGGGCTGGGAGGGGGTCTGGCCAGGTTTTAGGGCAGTGGAAGGTGTTGGGTTAGTTTAAGGGACAGCGCAGGAGGAGGAGCGGGGGAGCAGGGGGTCAGGGTAGTGTGAGTTAGGGTGCAAGGTTTTAGGCCTTAGGGCAGTGGGAGGGGAATGGGTAGTTGGGTTTGTTTTTAGGGTGGGGTCAGGGTAGGTTTTAGGGCAGTGGAAGGGGTTGGGGTAGTTAAAGGGACAGCCCGGGGACGGGGGGAATGGGTAATGTAGGGTTTTAGGCCTTAGGGCAGTGGGATAGGAATGGGTAGTTAGGGTAGTTTTTAGGGCTGGGAGGGGGTCGGGGTAGGTTTTAGGGCAGTAGAAGGGGTTGGGGTAGTTTAAGGGACAGCACATGGGAGCGGGGTCGGGTAGTGTAAGTTAGGGTGCAGGGTTTTAGGCCTTAAGGCAGTGGGAGGGGAATGGGTAGTTGGGTTAGTTTTTAGGGCAGGGGTCGGGGTAGGTTTTAGGGCAGTGGAAGGGGTTGAGGTAGTTTAAGGGTCAGCGGGGGTGGGTAGTGTAGGGTTTTAGGCCTTACGGCAGTGGGAGGGGAATGGGTAGTTGGGGTCGTTTTTAGGGCTGGGAGGGGGTTGGAGTACGTTTTAGGGCAGTGAAAGGGGTTGGGGTAGTATAAGGGACTGTTAGAGGGTGATTTTGGGGTGGTGCTATACCACCTTAATTTGAGCAGGGGTGCGCTATCTAAAATAAGGAAACACATGTGTGAGATGCAGGAACTGAGTCAGAGTGGCACCGTTTATTCAAAACAAATTAAACAATAAAAAGAGACACATCTCTAGTCAAAAATAACTCTAAGCAATCTAGTAAGTAACAAGTGTCAAAAACTAATTTTGGATGAAGAGCAAAAACATGCAATCTAGTAAGTTCTAAAATCATGGCAATGCAAAGGAAAGAAAAAGAGAGAGAGAGAAGATTTCAAAATACAATAAAGCCTTACAACCTCAATCAAAAATGCTAAATAAAACGGTTAACCGGGAACACGCACGTCGTGACCCAAGAGTTCACAGTGCAAGGTGTTCAACGAATGGACTGGGAGCTGCTCTTTTATATTATTTTAATAAGGAACTGCTAACCCCAAGTCCTGATTGTGATAGATGTTTGATCGTCAATCATACTAAAATTTGTATATTTATCGAAGCCAATTTGCGTCACTTCTCGGAAATTTTATAAAAAAGCAGAAGATTACAAAAGGTTATAGGTCATTTATTCGGGCAAGTTGCTGTCTTAGTTCCTAAAGTTAGCAGAAAAACATCAGATGTGAAGCAATGAAATGTTCCAGCTAGCCCTCACCTGATTCTTACCCCATCGTGTTCCTCTAACTAACGGAGGTTTCGTATTTGTGCTATATCATCGTGATGTGCAGAACAGAAGTGCACATCAAGGACAGTGGGGGCTTGAGGACTTGTTTACCAAAAAGGCAGTGGCTGAGTTCATAGCCTTGGTAGGAGGGACATCTGCATTCTTACTAGGGAGGCATAAGGCCTACCATTTGCAGTAAATGTTTTAAGACAGTAGGGGCAATTTAGCAAAGTCCTACAAATTGGGCTGGCAGGGCCATTTAACCGCTTAACCTCAGCGGCAATTCCGCCGCAGTGTGGCCGTTTAGCGGAGTGGGCGGGGCCGCGTCGGCCAACGGACGTTCGCAGCACTACAGAGGTAGTGCTCGCGACGGCCGTTGGCCGACGGGCGCACGCAACGGGTTAAGACTCTCGTGCTTCAGATGTAGGACAAAAACAGCCAATGTATTATATGGTAAACCTAGACCCTGCTTCATTTCCCTCCTCTTGTTCATTATTGAACAAAACTCTTATAGTGTACTTAGCAGGCCCTTGGTCTTGTTGGGGCATCCAAGGTGTGTCATTAACGTAGGAACACTGTCTTTCCTGCTGTGTTCGCAACTCTACATATTCTCCTTCGGGCATGTCGGTGAGGGATGTATAAGGCGTTGGCGTCGGTGATGGCGTACCTACATTGGGATCCTCCCTTGTTTGGAATCTACCCGGGGGAAGTTGAGGGCTAGAGATCTGGCTCTGGGTAATAGTGACAGGCTGCAGTGAATGCTTTGTTAGCTCGACAACTTCTAAGAGTGCTATGTTATCCCCATTCCCTGCTCCACTATCCTTATGCATGGTCTTTCTGTATGTTCCTGTTCCTGCATTATTCATACCTACTACTTTATTACTGGCATTTTTCACACAATGACATATTATCTCTACGTCACAACAAAGGAGCAACAGCACACCGCAAACCGGTACTACAATTTTTAGGAGGGCAGACAGCCATGAAGGCATCCAGCCAAAGTCGAACCAGTCCTTGGCTATGTCTGCCCTGGCACCTCCTTCATCAACCATTTTCTTCCCTATATTGTTTAAATCCTCGATGGCCTTCATGAGCGATCCATTCTCTGCGTCATTTGCAGGCACGACCGTGCAACAGGAGCTCACGATCTTGCGACATACTCCACCTTCCATGGCTGTTAACATGTCCAAGACATACCGGTGTTGTAGAACCATAAGCCGCAGGGGGCATAGTTCTTCCTTGATAGCATTCAGCCCATCCCTGGTACTGTTGAGGGCCCGCATCACCTTGAGCCAGCGTGCATTCGCTTTGATCTGGAACATTGGGACGAGGCTGTCGAAAATGATCTGAGCATCGTTGAAGAGCCGGAATTCCTGCAGTATGTCATCAGAGGCTGTGTTGGCGAAGTGCTAAGCATACCGTCGATGTCGGTGGAACAGAGTGACAGAGCCCATCATTGGATGGGCATGGATGTGGGAGATATTAGCTGCCGAAACGACCAGGTAAACTTTGTGCATGGTCACCAGGGTACACAGTCCATTCCATCGAGGAGGCAATTGGAGATGGAGGCGTTCTCCACAAGTCCAGTAGAGGTCCATTAGACTATAGGTGCCATATTGCATGTCCAAATTGAAAATGGTGCTGTTGCATCCTGAGTTGCAGCCCACAGGTACCGTGCCATTTCCTAGAAAACAGAGAAGAGGTGACTTAAGTTTGAATGCTTTTTTATGTTTAGACATTTTCTCCCCACCCCAAGTGTACCTTCCACCCTCCTGGGACCAAATGTCAAAGCACTCATCCTCAACTTCCCAGTCTATCCCATCGTCATAGTCTGAATCAATCCAGGGGGGTCCTAAGGATGCTGCTCTACATAGTAAGTTTGTTGGGGGGCTCCATTTGTCATGTACAAAAACACGGGAGTGCAGTTGAAGGACGACCCGTCTCTGACATGTACTAAGGTTTCTGTGAGGATCACAAGATGCTGAGGGGACTGATACCCCTAAAAACCCCTGCCGTCTAGTAAAAGCAGGCTTGTCCTCAAAAGATGACACTCGTCTTTTACGCATATCTTCTCATTTTATCTCAAGATGGACTCTATCAGTAAGAACCTCGAACACTATTGGTGCGTTGTCCCAGGTGGGAGTATGAGCATATACTTCAGTTATGTTGACCCAGTTAACCTGAATTTGACCCCGAATGCGGCAGAGAAACAAGTGTAAGACGCATTTTGCAATTCGAGAGGGCACTTCCCTAGGGAAAATCAGTCTGTCTTTGCCTACTGCATGGGGAATGTATGAGCACACATAACAGGATTCGTTTGTTCTCTGCTTCCCAGCTATTGTCATGTCTCTATACAACATGTTTTCCAGTAGGGAGTCATGGACCCCAGGCTCCCCTGTTGACTCCTCATTACTCTGGTGTGGCTGGAGGGACTTAATGATGGACATATGGAAGTCATGATGCCAGGCTGCTGGGGCATTTCTGCGTAGGCGGGACAATAGTGGGGGGTGTAATGTGATATCAAGGGTATCGTCCCATTCTGTATAATTTTCAATGGGGGAAGGAGATGGGGATGCAGGGTGCTCATAGGTATTTGGGGTGCTGATGGTACTGGCAGAGGAATTTGAACCTGTGGTACTACTATGGTGGCAATTTTCAGTACATGTGCTAGCAGGTAGATGGGGAGGTGACATGGGGTGCACAGTGGTGTTGGCAACTTCAACACTTTGAGGAATACAAGCCTTTTTATCAATACAATGAGAAATAACAGCGAACCAATTAAACATAGCTAGTGCTACTCCGACAATAATGTAAAATATTAAAATGTATGTACATAACCTCGCATAGGACACTTCCGTGCGGCGGGTGTTGCGGCTGCGTCTGAATCCATAAACGACCAAGCGATCACCGTCTTCTTCTTCTTGGACAGTCAATGGAAACACGATGCCTTCCTTTTGTTCATCTCTTAGGGGCCTATTACGATGGCGGTCAGGAAATCTCTTCGACCGCCATGGTAGCGGGAAAAGACCACCCGCATGTACCGCGACATCACCGCCGGTCGTATTAGGATGACCCGCTGTCAAAATCCGACCGCGGCAGTCGGATCGCGGGCATTAACATTGCGGCGGTTGCTGCTGCCCGCAGCATCGCCGCGATGCCGAAAGGAGCATGTGCTGCATTTCCCTGCACTGCGTGGCAGGCACTGCACAGTACCTGCCACCTGGTACAGGGAAATGTAGGGGGGACCATGGGTACCCCCCAGTGCACCCACCCCCCAACACATTGGGGGCCCGCAACGGGCCCCCAGAAAACAATCTACGCATGCCTTTCAATGGCAGTCTGACCGCTGAGGAAAGGCTGGCTACCGCCGGCATCATAATCCTGCCGGCGGAAGCCTGCTCTGCACCGCCACCATTATCCCGGTCCTGCTCCGCCCGCCAGGCAGGAGTGCGGATGGCAACCGGCGGTAAAGCGGCGGTCGGAATTTCACACCGCAGCCATCCTAATTTGACCGGCGGTGTTCTTGGTTGCGATGGCGGGCGGATTTCCACCGCCGGTACGGCGGGCACCACCGCTGGATCGGCGGTGGACATCCTACCGCCATCGTAATTACCCCCTTAGTTCTGAGGTGGTGCAGGGTCGACCCTGATATCTGTTCGGTGGATCCATGCTTTCCTCTCAGCAATGCGGACAGCTGTGGGTGAAGAGTCTATGACTTTATAAGGTCCTTGAAATTTGGGATCCTTCCACCGTCTGACAGCTTTTCGGACAAAGATCTGTGTTCCGGGATGGATTGGTGGGAGCTCAGGAGCGATGGGGCCCTTCTCCTTCCGCTTCGATACCTGGGTAGAAAGGAACTGTGCAGCGCTTGTTAGTGTACACAGATACTCGTACCTTTCAGCTTTCACAATTTCAGAGGAACTTTCAGTATCAGTTTTTGGTCTGGTGTAGGGAACTGACATATTTATTGATCGGCCAGTGTCAAGCTGGTGGGTGTTAGCTGGTGATCAGAACTTGGAGAATTCCTGAGTGCAAACAGAGCAATTGGTAGGCAATAGAGCCATTTCTTTCCAATTGTGGCACTTATCTTGCTGATTTTATTTTTGAGCAGGCCGTTAAGGCTTTGTGGGTGATATGCCGATGATAATTTATGTTTAAGGCCTAACATGGTAGTTAGAAAGGGAAAAACGGCATTTGAAAAATGGCTGCCGTTGTCGGACCGGATTGCGTCTGGCAAACCCCAGCGCAAGATGACCTCTCGGAGCAGGAAGTTGGCTGCTGCTTTGGCATCGCAGTGGACACATGGTCCAGCTTCGATCCACCGTGAGACAGTAGCGGCTCGTGGTGGGCGTTCTGCTGGGCGGTGACGCAGGGCGGGGAGTAGTAAACTACGGAATACGGCGCACAGAGGTAAGTACACAAACAAAGAAATAAAACGAGCTTCATTACGCCGCTGCATCGCATTTTGCGATGCAGCGCGCAACAAAATTTGTTTTATTTCTTTGTTTGTGCACTTACCTCTGTGCGCCGTATTCCGTAGTTTACTACCCCCCACCCTGCCCCTCCCCCGCCCCGCGTCACCGCTCGGCAGGACGCCCACCACAGGCCGCTACTGCCGTGAGATTGGGCGCAGGGTCAAGACTGATTTGCATATGGCTGGGTCCAAACTGGATCACGGGTATGCCCAGACGTGGGTCCCGTGCTCTCCATGCCACTGGAATCAAGCTATCTTGGCTGATGAGGGCTGAAAGCCCGAAACCGGTCCTAGGATGCTTGTTTCCAGTCCAGGGAGGACCTGGCCTGGCAGTTCGGGCTGGACTGTTCCCATTGGGCGCAGGGTCAAGACTGATTTGCATATGGCTGGGTCCAAACTGAATAGCATGGTGAGCAAAAACGATGGATTTAGGCCCAGATCTCTGTACTGGGGAGAATGTATGACATTGTTCTGCATTCTGTCCATCAATTGTTGTTTTTGCATTTGTCACCCCGAGTGGGACGGGTATGCCCAGACGTGGGTCCCATGCTCTCCATGCCACTGGAATCAAGCTATCCTGGCTGATGAGGGCTGAAAGCCCGAAACCGGTCCCAGGATGATTGTTTCCAGTCCAGGGAGGACCTGGCCTGGCAGTTCGGGCTGGACTGTTCCCATTGGGCGCAGGGTCAAGACTGATTTGCATATGGCTGGGTCCAAACTGGAATGGCATGGTGTGCAAAAAAATGATGGATTTAGGCCCAGATCTCTGTACTGGGGTGAATGTATGACATTGTTCTGCATTCTGTACATCAATTGTTGTTTTTGCATTTGTCACCCCGAGTGGGACGGGTATGCCCAGACGTGGGTCCCGTGCTCTTCATGCCACTGGAATCAAGCTATCCTGGCTGATGAGGGCTGAAAGCCCGAAACCGGTCCTAGGATGCTTGTTTCCAGTCCAGGGAGGACCTGGCCTGGCAGTTCGGGCTGGACTGTTCCCATTGGGCGCAGGGTCAAGACTGATTTGCATATGGGTGGGTCCAAACTGGAATGGCATGGTGAGCAAAAAAACGATGGATTTAGGCCCAGATCTCTGTACTGGGGTGAATGTATGACATTGTTCTGCATTCTGTCCATCAATTGTTTTTGCATTAGTCACCCCGAGTGGGATGGGTATGCCCAGACGTGGGTCCCGTGCTCTCCATGCCACTGGAATCAAGCTATCCTGGCTGATGAGGGCTGAAAGCCCGAAACCGGTCCTAGGATGCTTGTTTCCAGTCCAGGGAGGACCTGGCCTGGCAGTTCGGGCTGGACTGTTCCCATTGGGCGCAGGGTCAAGACTGATTTGCATATGGCTGGGTGCAAACTGGAATGGCATGGTGAGCAAAAAAACGATGGATTTAGGCCCAGATCTCTGTACTGGGGTGAATGTGATGACATTGTTCTGCATTCTGTCCATCAATTGTTGTTTTTGCATTTGTCACCCCGAGTGGGACGGCTATGCCCAGAAGTGGGTCCCGTGCTCTCCATGCCACTGGAATCGAGCTATCCTGGCTGATGAGGGCTGAAAGCCCGAAGCTGGTCCTAGGATGCCTGTTTCCAGTCCAGGGAGGACCTGGCCTGGCAGTTCGGGCTGGACTGTTCCCATTGGGCGCAGGGTCAAGACTGATTTGCATATGGCTTGGTCCAAACTGGAATGGCATGGTGAGCAAAAAAACGATGGATTTAGGCCCAGATCTCTGTACTGGGGTGAATGTATGACATTGTTCTGCATTCCGTCCATCAATTGTTGTTTTTGCATTTGTCACCCTGAGTGGGTCGGGTATGCCCAGACGTGGGTCCCGTGCTCTCCATGCCACTGGAATCAAGCTATCCTGGCTGATGAGGGCTGAAAGCCCGAAACCGGTCCTAGGATGCTAGTTTACAGTCCAGGGAGGACCTGGCCTGGCAGTTTGGGCTGGACTGTTCCCATTGGGCGCAGGGTCAAGACTGATTTGCATATGGCTGGGTCCAAACTGGAATGGCATGGTGAGCAAAAAAAACGATGGACTTAGGCCCAGATCTCTGTACTGGGGTAAATGTATGACATTGTTCTGCATTCTGTCCATCAATTGTTGTTTTTGCATTTGTCACCCCTAGTGGGACGGGTATGCCCAGACGTGGGTCCCGTGCTCTCCATGCCACTGGAATCAAGCTATCCTGGCTGATGAGGGCTCAAAGCCCGAAACCGGTCCTAGGATGCTTGTTTCCAGTCCAGGGAGGACCTGGCCTGGCAGTTCGGGCTGGACTGTTCCCATTGGGCGCAGGGTCAAGACTGATTTGCATATGGCTGGGTCCAAACAGGAATGGCATGGTGAGCAAAAAAACGATGGATTTAGGCCCAGATCTCTGTACTGGGGTGAATGTATGACATTGTTCTGCATTCTGTCCATCAATTGTTGTTTTTGTATTTGTCACCCCGAGTGGAACGGGTATACCCAGACGTGGGTCCCATGCTCTCCATGCCACTGGAATCAAGATATCCTGGCTGATGAGGGCTGAAAGCCCGAAACCGGTCCTAGGGTGCTTGTTTCCAGTCCAGGGAGGACCTGGCCTGGCAGTTCGGGCTGATCTGTTCCCATTGGGCGCAGGGTCAAGACTGATTTGCATATGGCTGAGTGCAAACTGGAATGGCATGGTGAGCAAAAAAACGATGGATTTAGGCCCAGATCTCTGTACTGGGGTGAATGTATGACATTGTTCTGCATTCTGTCCATCAATTGTTGTTTTTGCATTTGTCACCCCGAGTGGGACGGGTATGCCCAGACGTGGGTCCCGTGCTCTCCATGCCACTGGAATCAAGCTATCTTGGCTGATGAGGGCTGAAAGCCCGAAACCGGTCCTAGGATGCTTGTTTCCAGTCCAGGGAGGACCTGGCCTGGCAGTTCGGGCTGGACTGTTCCCATTGGGCGCAGGGTCAAGACTGATTTGCATATGGCTGGGTCCAAATTGGAATGGCATGGTGAGCAAAAAAACGATGGATTTAGGCCCAGATCTCTGTACTGCGGTGAATGTATGACATTGTTCTGCATTCTGTCCATCAATTGTTGTTTTTGCATTTGTCACCCCTAGTGGGACGGGAATGCCCAGACGTGGGTCCCGTGCTCTCCATGCCACTGGAATCAAGCTATCCTGGCTGATGAGGGCTCAAAGCCCGAAACCGGTCCTAGGATGCTTGTTTCCAGTCCAGGGAGGACCTGGCCTAGCAGTTCGGGCTGGACTGTTCCCATTGGGCGCAGGGTCAAGACTGATTTGCATATGGCTGGGTCCAAACAGGAATGGCATGGTGAGCAAAAAAACGATTGATTTAGGCCCAGATCTCTGTACTGGGGTGAATGTATGACATTGTTCTGCATTCTGTCCATCAATTGTTGTTTTTGCATTTGTCACCCCGATTGGGACGGGTATGCCCAGACGTGGGTCCTGTGCTCTCCATGCCACTGGAATCAAGCTATCCTGGCTGATGAGGGCTGAAAGCCTGAAACCGGTCCTAGGTGCTTGTTTCCAGTCCAGGGAGGACCTGGCCTGGCAGTTCGGGCTGATCTGTTCCCATTGGGCGCAGGGTCAAGACTGATTTGCATATGGCTGAGTGCAAACTGGAATGGCATGGTGAGCAAAAAAACGATGGATTTAGGCCCAGATCTCTGTACTGGGGTGAATGTATGACATTGTTCTGCATTCTGTCCATCAATTGTTGTTTTTGCATTTGTCACCCCGAGTGGGACGGGTATGCCCAGATGTGGGTCCCGTGCTCTCCATGCCACTGGAATCAAGCTATCCTGGCTGATGAGGGCTGAAAGCCCAAAACCGGTCCTAGGATGCTTGTTTCCAGTCCAGGTAGGACCTGGCCTGGCAGTTCGGGCTGGACTGTTCCCATTGGGCGCAGGGTCAAGACTGATTTGCATATGGCTGGGTCCAAACTGGAATGGCATGGTGAGCAAAAAAAACGATGGATTTAGGCCCAGATCTCTGTACTGGTGTAAATGTATGACATTGTTCTGCATTCTGTCCATCAATTGTTGTTTTTGCATTTGTCACCCCGAGTGGGACGGGTATGCCCAGACGTGGGTCCCGTGCTCTTCATGCCACTGGAATCAAGCTATCCTGGCTGATGAGGGCTGAAAGCCCGAAACCGGTCCTAGGATGCTTGTTTCCAGTCCAGGGAGGACCTGGCCTGGCAGTTCGGGCTGGACTGTTCCCATTGGGCGCAGGGTCAAGACTGATTTGCATATGGCTGGGTCCAAACTGGAATGGCATGGTGAGCAAAAAACGATGGATTTAGGCCCAGATCTCTGTACTGGTGTAAATGTATGACATTGTTCTGCATTCTGTCCATCAATTGTTGTTTTTGCATTTGTCACCCCGAGTGGGACGGGTATGCCCAGACGTGGGTCCCGTGCTCTTCATGCCACTGGAATCAAGCTATCCTGGCTGATGAGGGCTGAAAGCCCGAAACCGGTCCTAGGATGCTAGTTTACAGTCCAGGGAGGACCTGGCCTGGCAGTTCGGGCTGGACTGTTCCCATTGGGCGCAGGGTCAAGACTGATTTGCATATGGCTGGGTCCAAACAGGAATGGCATGGTGAGCAAAAAAACGATGGATTTAGGCCCAGATCTCTGTACTGGGGTGAATGTATGACATTGTTCTGCATTCTGTCCATCAATTGTTGTTTTTGTATTTGTCACCCCGAGTGGAACGGGTATGCCCAGACGTGGGTCCCATGCTCTCCATGCCACTGGAATCAAGATATCCTGGCTGATGAGGGCTGAAAGCCCGAAACCGGTCCTAGGGTGCTTGTTTCCAGTCCAGGGAGGACCTGGCTTGGCAGTTCAGGCTGATCTGTTCCCATTGGGCGCAGGGTCAAGACTGATTTGCATATGGCTGAGTGCAAACTGGAATGGCATGGTGAGCAAAAAAACGATGGATTTAGGCCCAGATCTCTGTACTGGGGTGAATGTATGACATTGTTCTGCATTCTGTCCATCAATTGTTGTTTTTGCATTTGTCACCCCGAGTGGGACGGGTATGCCCAGACGTGGGTCCCAGTGCTCTCCATGCCACTGGAATCAAGCTATCTTGGCTGATGAGGGCTGAAAGCCCGAAACCGGTCCTAGGATGCTTGTTTCCAGTCCAGGGAGGACCTGGCCTGGCAGTTCGGGCTGGACTGTTCCCATTGGGCGCAGGGTCAAGACTGATTTGCATATGGCTGGGTCCAAACAGGAATGGCATGGTGAGCAAAAAACGATTGATTTAGGCCCAGATCTCTGTACTGGGGTGAATGTATGACATTGTTCTGCATTCTGTCCATCAATTGTTGTTTTTGCATTTGTCACCCCGATTGGGACGGGTATGCCCAGACGTGGGTCCTGTGCTCTCCATGCCACTGGAATCAAGCTATCCTGGCTGATGAGGGCTGAAAGCCTGAAACCGGTCCTAGGGTGCTTGTTTCCAGTCCAGGGAGGACCTGGCCTGGCAGTTCGGGCTGATCTGTTCCCATTGGGCGCAGGGTCAAGACTGATTTGCATATGGCTGAGTGCAAACTGGAATGGCATGGTGAGCAAAAAAACGATGGATTTAGGCCCAGATCTCTGTACTGGGGTGAATGTATGACATTGTTCTGCATTCTGTCCATCAATTGTTGTTTTTGCATTTGTCACCCCGAGTGGGACGGGTATGCCCAGATGTGGGTCCCGTGCTCTCCATGCCACTGGAATCAAGCTATCCTGGCTGATGAGGGCTGAAAGCCCGAAACCGGTCCTAGGATGCTTGTTTCCAGTCCAGGTAGGACCTGGCCTGGCAGTTCGGGCTGGACTGTTCCCATTGGGCGCAGGGTCAAGACTGATTTGCATATGGCTGGGTCCAAACTGGAATGGCATGGTGAGCAAAAAACGATGGATTTAGGCCCAGATCTCTGTACTGGTGTAAATGTATGACATTGTTCTGCATTCTGTCCATCAATTGTTGTTTTTGCATTTGTCACCCCGAGTGGGACGGGTATGCCCAGACGTGGGTCCCGTGCTCTTCATGCCACTGGAATCAAGCTATCCTGGCTGATGAGGGCTGAAAGCCCGAAACCGGTCCTAGGATGCTTGTTTCCAGTCCAGGGAGGACCTGGCCTGGCAGTTCGGGCTGGACTGTTCCCATTGGGCGCAGGGTCAAGACTGATTTGCATATGGCTGGGTCCAAACTGGAATGGCATGGTGAGCAAAAAACGATGGATTTAGGCCCAGATCTCTGTACTGGTGTAAATGTATGACATTGTTCTGCATTCTGTCCATCAATTGTTGTTTTTGCATTTGTCACCCCGAGTGGGACGGGTATGCCCAGACGTGGGTCCCGTGCTCTTCATGCCACTGGAATCAAGCTATCCTGGCTGATGAGGGCTGAAAGCCCGAAACCGGTCCTAGGATGCTTGTTTCCAGTCCAGGAGGACCTGCCCTGGCAGTTCGGGCTGGACTGTTCCCATTGGGCGCAGGGTCAAGACTGATTTGCATATGGCTGGGTCCAAACTGGAATGGCATGGTGAGCAAAAAAACGATGGATTTAGGCCCAGATCTCTGTACTGCGGTGAATGTATGACATTGTTCTGCATTCTGTCCATCAATTGTTGTTGTTACTGCCGCGGGAATGGGCAGACCACTACAATGAGGTATCGATAGTTTTGACATCTGTCGATCATGTCAACATAGTCAATGTGGAGTTCCTTAAAGGGGCCTTTTGGTTTCGGAATTGTGGAGGCAACAGTTTTCATAGTTGGGTTTGACGAGTACTGTTGACAGATGAGGCATTTGTTAACAAAAAGCTGTATTAGCTCGTGGGCATTGGGGTCGAACCAGTCGGTTTGTATAGTTATGGACATATTATCACGTGAAATATGTGTGGGAAGGTGTAACTGGGCTAGCGCCACCGGCCTGTGGCATGACAGGTTTTCCTGTCATTGTTTGTTTGTAGATAAAATCTGAGGGATCTTGTTGTACTCCCCTCTTCTTCCAGAGCTCTTTCTTTTGATCTGGTGCACCTTCCTGTATTTCTCTGAGGTGTAATTGTGCAATGTGATCATATGGCTGTGTATCGTCAATAATGTATGGATGTGTGAAATCAAGGGTGTGTTTCTCTGTACCTTCTTAGCTCTGTTGTTCTGTTGTAGGTACATTCTGGGCAAGCAAGATGGGGGCGTGCTGGCATTCTGGTGACACCGCAGGCTGGGGCCCCCTGGCAGCGTGTTTAGCTGCCCAGTCTGCCAGGGTGTTACCTCTGGAGACAAAGTCTTGCCCATTTGTGTGGGCTGCACATTTGACTACAGCTACCTCAGCTGGCAGTGTCAGCGCGTCTATTAGTTCTTCAAGTAAGTGTCTGTGCATAACAGGTGTGCCATCTGATTTGAGAAAACCACGCCTTTTCCAGCGTAAGAAGCTGGAATGTGTTGTTGTTGTGACATATGCAGAGTCTGAATAAACAGTGATGCGTTTGTCCGCCCCATTTTTCAAGGCAGGAATCAATGCTACTAGTTCTGCCGCTTTGGCGGAGTAGTGCAAAGGTAATGTGATCTGTTGTACAATATCCAGGGAGTCAGAGGAGTCATTGTGTTGTGCTCTAACCACTGCAGCTCCTGTATACCTGATCCCTGTTTCTTGATCAATGGTAGACGACCCATCAACAAAATATATGGTACTGTCTGGCAATGGGTCCTCTTTTGCTGCTCCTGACTCATCTGGTGAGGATGTGGCACAATCATGAGGGTCATCATCTGTGGCGGCAATGGGGTGGGCGAAGAATGTTGCAGGGTTTACTGTATGGCACTTAACAACTTTTAAGGAGGGCAACGATAGTATGACTTCGTAGCCCGATACTCTCTGTGTAGTGAGGGTGGTCTTAGCTTTCTGTATTATTGCAAAGACAGCATTCTCAGTATACAGTGCTAACGGGGAACCCATGACTATGGGGGTGCTTTTCTCAACAGCGAACTCTGCTGCCGCTAGGGCTTGTTCACATGGGTAGTGTCCTTTCATTACAGAATCTAGCATGCCACTGAAGTAGGCAATGGGCTAATGGCCCATGGGATATTTCTGGGTAAGGACTGCTGTCATGACTTGGCCGTCGCAGTGAGTGAACAGGTAGAATTCGTTGGTATAGTCAGGGGATCCTAACACTGGTGCATTTGTAATTTCATCTTTTAGTTGTGTGAAGGGGTACGCAGACATAATATCGAGTTGTAAATATCGATATGCTATAATATCGATGTTTAAATTTCGATATGACAGAATATCGACCTGCAAGAATATCGACTACAAGAATATCGACATGCAGGTATGAAATATCATTTTACTTAATATCGAAGTTAGTAATATCGTAAGTCAAAATATCGTTGTTAATAATATCGAAAAATTTGTTAGTGTTTTTTATGTTAGTATATGTGTTACAAGTATAGGTTATTTTTTTAATGTATGTTTGAATTTTCTTATAAGTAATTAATTTTATGTTAAACATTTTTTGCGTATTTACGTTCCGTAGTGGGTTGTGGGTTTATAGGGGAATAGGATGGGAAGTAATTTAATTATATATTAATTAATAATTTTTTTTAAGTTCTTAATTTTTAAAATAAATAAATATTGCGTTTTAGTTCCGTAGCAGGTTGTGGGTTTATAGGGGAATAGGGTGGGAAGTAATTTAATTTAAATTAAATTAGTTAATTGAATAATGTATTAATTAATATTAATGTTTTTAATAAATTATAATGTTAATTGTGTTAATTAATTGGTTATTAATTAAATTTTAATTGATTAGTAATTAATAGGTAAGTATGGTAAATGTGTAATTTTTTAGGTGTGGGTTGTGGTTTTATAGGGGAGTAGGGTGGGAAGTAATTTAATTATAATTAATTAATTAATAATTTTATTAATTCATATTTATGTAATTAATATTTTATATTGTTAATTGTGTTAAACAAAATGTATTAATTAGTTAATAATTAGATATTATTTATTAATTATTAATTGGTAAATATGTTAATTGTGTAATTTTTTAGTTGTGGGTTGATAGGGGAGTAGGGTGGGAAGTAATTTAATTGTAATACATTTTTAAATATTTTTATATATAATATTTATTTAAAGTTATTTTAAAGTGTTAATTGTGTGATCTAATTTATTTTTGATGGTTTTTAATTTGCTTGTTAATTGTTATTAAATAATTAATTATTTGATATTTAATTATATTAATTGTGTCATATTTTATAATGTTGGTGTTGTTTATAGGGGAATATGGTGGGAGGTTAATTATTTTTGAGAAATTAATTATTTGTTAATTAATGATAATTATTTTGCAGGAGTGGGAATACTAAATTATTCCCCTCCGCTATCCAACACTTTCCCTACTGTTGCATTTGCTGGAGTGGGAATAGTAAATTATTCTCCTACGCTATCCAACATTTACCCTACTGTTACACTTGATGGAGTGGGAATAGTAAATTATTCCCATTCGCTAACCAACACTTTCACTACTGTTGCACTCTCTGGAGTGGTAATAGTAATTTTTACCCCCCGCTATCCAACACTTTCCCTACTGTTGCATTCGCTGGAGAGGGAATAGTAATTTGTACACACCCGCTATCCAACACTTTCCCTACTGTTGCACTCACTGGAGTGTTAATAGTAATTTTTACCAACCCGCTATCCAATACTTTCCCTACTGTTGCATTTGCTGGAGTGGGAATAGTAAATTTTCCCCTACGCAATCCAACATTTTCCCTACTGTTTCACTTGGTGGAGTGGGAATAGAAAATTATTCCCACCCGCTATCCAACACTTTCCCTACTGTTGCACTCGCTGGAGTGGGAATAGTAATTTTTACCCCCCGCTATCCAACACTTTCCCTATTGTTGCACTCGCTGGAGTGGGAATAGTCATTTTTACATACCCGCTATCCAACACTTTCCCTAGTGTTGCACTCATTGGAGTGGGAATAGTAATTTTTACCCACCCGCCATCCAACACTTTCCCTACTGTTGCACTCGCTGGAGTAGGAATAGTAAATTTTACCAGTTCGCTATCCAACACTTTCCCTACTGTTACACTTGTTGGAGTGGGAATATTAATTTTTACCTCTCCGCTATTCAACACTTTCTCTACTGTTGCACTCAGCGGAGTGGGAATAGTAATTTTTAACCACCAGCTATCCAACACTTACCCTACTGTTGCATTTGCTGGAGTGGGAATAGTAATTTTTACCCTACGGTATCCAACACTTTCCCTACTGTTGCAATAACTGGAGTGGGAATAGTAATTTTAACCCCTCCGCTATCCAACACTTTCCCTACTGTTACACTTTGTGAGGTGGGAATAGTAAATTATTCCCTTCCGCTATCCAACACTTTCCCTACTGTTGCACTTGCTGGAGTGGGAATAGTAAATTATTCCCTCCGCTATCCAAAACTTTCCCTACTGTTGCAGTTTTTGGAGTGGGAATAGTAATTTTATTCCCTACGCTATCCAACATTTTCCTATTGTTATAGTTAATGTAGTGTAAAAATTTTTTTTAGAAATAAATATGAATTTTAATATTTTCATTTATTATATATATAATTTTTTTAGATTTATATTACATCTTTATGTATATATATATGTATGTATACTTTTATTATGTTTCTGACATTTTATAATTAAATACAATAATTATTTATTAATATTTTTAAGTTAATATATATATAATTTTTTTAAATATGTATGTTTTATTTTTTTATATATTACATTTATTATTTATCATTTTTAACTATTTTCAATAATTGTAACTATGTTTTTATTAATTATATTTATTTTTTAATTAATTTTACATTATTTTTAAGACATTTAAAAAAACGATATTTTATACAACGATATTTTAAACAACGTTATTTTGGTTTCGATATTTTTGTACTTACCTTTGTTGAGATAGGATCTCGATATTCTGTCCATCGATATTCTGGACTCAATATTGTTGTAGGTTGATATTCGGTCCGTCGATATTATGTCAGTGATCCGTGTGAAGGCTGTCCTCATTTCAGGTGTCCAATCTAGCTTATTATGTCTGTCTTTGGCCATTTTAACAGCTTTCAGCAGTGGAGCAGTGATAGTAGAAAAATCAAAGACCCACTGACGAACATAGTTAACTAACCCGAGGAATTTCTGCATGTCTTTGACTGTCTGTGGCTCGGGGGTGCATTTTATTGCCTCAATTCTATCTAGGGTGACTGTTCATCCTGATGCTGAGAGCAATTGGCCAAGGTAGTGTACTTCTTTCTGGCAGTACTGAAGCTTGTTTTTGCCTACCTTGTATCCTCTTTGTGCTAATGTTGTCAATAGGGCGATGGTATCTTTTCTACATTGTTGCTCTGTAGGACTGCAGATCAATATGTCGTTGACATGCTGTAGCAGGGTGCTATCACATTGGAAATTGGACAAATCAGCCTTTACATCTCTGTTAAAGACACTGGGGGATTCACAATAGCCTTGAGGTAACAGTCTGTAGCTCATTTGAGTATTTCTAAATGTAAAAGAAGATCTGGGTGTAGTAGGACACTGAAAAAGGCATTTTTCAAGTCTATTACAGAGAAGTATTGTGTGTCTGGAGGAATATTCGTGAGAATTACTGATGGATCTGGGACGATCGGAAATTCTGGTATCACTATGTTGTTAAGGGGGTGCAGGTCATGAACTAAACGCCATTGATTTGTCTTAGACTTGCGTACAGGAAATAGACAGGTGTTGCATGGAGATGTGCAGGTGTATATGACTCCCTGATCCAGTAATGCTTGTATGGTGGGGGCAATACCCTCCTCTGCTTCCTTGGACAAGGGGTACTGGCGCACTCTTGGGAGTATGGCACCCTGTTTGAGTGTTATTCTAAATGGGACAGCAGAGTAAATAAGGCCTACATCATTTGGGCCAGTTGTCCAAATGTTGCTGGGTACTTGAGCTAAATCAGAGTCATGTATAGAGTCAAATTGTTTGGCAGGAGTGGGTGTTCTTATTTCCACTGATACTGAGAGGGGGACTTCATTTTCATAGACAATATCACTTTTTAAATAAGGTTCAGGAGGTCCAAACAGTTGGTCATCTAAGATGTCCCTCACTAACCCACCTGGTTGGATGAAAATGACGCAGGCCCAGGTGCGGGCACTGTCATCGAATGCTTGGAAGGTTCCATATGTGGGTGCTATTTCAAGACAGTGTATGTCTAAGATCATGTGTTTGTCCGGGACTTGGGAGTCCTGCGACTGTGGCCGAACGAGGAAATCTTTTGGAAGTTGCACAGTGCAGCCTTTAAGTTCCGGTGTGGTGGCAATAATGATGTGAAATGCAGTGAAGAATGCTTGTTCATCCACTGGGCGGGCCCTTATCTGATCGTTCAAGAAGGAGTCAAAAGTCACTGCCATCATCCTGGCCCAAGGTGTGCTTGGGATGGAGCAGGTCATGGTGCCATCCTCATCAAAGTGAATTGTCATGTTTAATTTTGCCATGAGGTCATGCCCCAGGAGATTTACTGGAGATCGTGGTGAGTAGAGCAGACTTTGCTCCACAGAGCGACCTCCTATCTCTATTGGTACTGGCTCAGTGAAAGGGACCCTAGCTATTGCCCTAGAGAATCCCTGTGTGTCCGCTATCTGATCTGAAATGGGCAGTGCTCCTCCTGTAATACAGGAGTAAGTAGCACCTGTGTCAATGAGAAAGCTGTAAGTTTTGTTGTTTATCGTGACAAAGATAATGGGGTCCTCTTGAACATCTGTTGTGCACGACAAAACTGGCCACACAAGAGTTGTCTGTGGGCTGTCCTAACAACTATACCCTCCAGCTTGGTACTGCTGGATGGTACCCTGCGCAAATGCATTGTTTGTGCTTGGGACATCATCTGATACATAGGTGTCTGTTGCAGCTGCACCGGTGCCTATACCTGTTGAGTCGGTGCCTGTAATTGTGCCACTGCGGGTGTTTGGAGATGTAGTCGTTGCTGCATGGGTTTCTGCTGTACTGGTGGGAGGTAGTATTTTATTTGGGGCTGAATTGGCTGCGGCTGAATTGGCTGTGACTGCATTGGCTGCTGTTGAGAGGACTGGGTGATGGTCTGTTGTGGAGGTCCTGGGACCACCATTCTTCCCTCATTTCGCATTTTAGCGTGGCACTCTCTTTGCATGTGGCCAATTTTCTGACAATAAAAACATACGGGGGGTCCTGACTGTTCTCTGATCCTTTGTTGTCCCAGCCCTATACCTCTGTCCTGCATCCCTGAGTTTCTAGGCCTAGTCTGCTGGCCATCATAGTATACACAAGGAGATGATGGACGGAGTGCTGAAACTTTTCAAACACTCACCCCCAGTCACAGATCTGGGTTGAATCCATCATCATTCTTTAGCTCACTTTGCCACCCCAGTTCAGACACAGCTATATGCAAATCAGTCTTGACCCTGTGCCTCATGGGAACAGTCCAGCCCGAACTACCAAGCCATGTATTCCTTGGACCGGAAACAAGCATCCTGGGACCAGTTTCGGGCTAACAGCCCTCTTCAGCCAGGCTAGCTTGAATCCAGTGGCAAAGTGAGCAAGGGACCCACGTCTGGGAATACCCTGCCAACTTAGGGCGAACAAAGCAAACACAAGGAGATGATGGACGGAGTGCTGAAACTTTTCAAACACTCACCCCCAGTCACAGATCTGGGTTGAATACATCATCATTCTTTAGCTCACTTTGCCACCCCAGTTCAGACACAGCTATATGCAACTCAGTCTTGACCCTGTGCCTCATGGGAACAGTCCAGCCCGAACTGCCAAGCCATGTCTTCCTGGACCGGAAACAAGCATCCTGGGACCGGTTTCGGGCTAACAGCCCTCTTCAGCCAGGCTAGCTTGAATACAGTGGCAAAGTGAGCAAGGGACCCACGTCTGGGAATACCCTGCCAACTTAGGGCGTAACAAAGCAAACACAAGGAGATGATGGACGGAGTGCTGAAACTTTTCAAACACTCACCCCCAGTCACAGATCTGGGTTGAATCCATCATCATTCTTTAGCTCACTTTGCCACCCCAGTTCAGACACAGCTATATGCAAATCAGTCTTGACCCTGTGCCTCATGGGAACAGTCCAGCCCGAACTGCCAAGCCATGTCTTCCCTGGACCAGAAACAAGCATCCTGGGACCGGCTTCGGGCTAACAGTCCTCTTCAGCCAGGCTAGCTTGAATCCAGTGGCAAAGTGAGCAAGGGACCCACGTCTGGGAATACCCTGCCAACTTAGGGCGAACAAAGCAAACACATGGAGATGATGGACGGAGTGCTGAAACTTTTCAAACACTCACCCCCAGTCACAGATCTGGGTTGAATCCATCATCATTCTTTAGCTCACTTTGCCACCCCAGTTCAGACACAGCTATATGCAAATCAGTCTTGACTCTGTGCCTCATGGGAACAGTCCAGCCCGAACTGCCAAGCCATGTCTTCCCTGGACCGGAAACAAGCATCCTGGGACCAGTTTCGGGCTAACAGCCCTCTTCAGCCAGGCTAGCTTGAATCCAGTGGCAAAGTGAGCAAGGGACCCACGTCTGGGAATACCCAGCCAACTTAGGGCGAACAAAGCAAACACAAGGAGATGATGGACGGAGTGCTGAAACTTTTCAAACACTCACCCCCAATCACAGATCTGGGTTGAATCCATCATCATTCTTTAGCTCACTTTGCCACCCCAGTTCAGACACAGCTGTATGCAAATCAGTCTTGACCCTGTGCCTCATGGGAACAGTCCAGCCCGAACTGCCAAGCCATGTCTTCCCTGGACCGGAAACAAGCATCCTGGGACCGGTTTCGGGCTAACAGCCCTCTTCAGCCAGGCTAGCTTGAATCCAGTGGCAAAGTGAGCAAGGGACCCACGCCTGGGAATACCCTGCCAACTTAGGGCGAACAAAGCAAACACAAGGAGATGATGGACGGAGTGCTGAAACTTTTCAAACACTCACCCCCAGTCACAGATCTGGGTTGAATCCATCATCATTCTTTAGCTCACTTTGCCACCCCAGTTCAGACACAGCTATATGCAAATCAGTCTTGACCCTGTGCCTCATGGGAACAGTCCAGCCCGAACTGCCAAGCCATGTCTTCCCTGGCCGGAAACAAGCATCCTGGGACCGGTTTCGGGCTAACAGCCCTCTTCAGCCAGGCTAGCTTGAATCGAGTGACAAAGTGAGCAAGGGACCCACGTCTGGCTGCCGTGGCTCATTGTTATAGGTGGGCTGTGTCTGTGTGTATGGTGCAACTCCCTGCGCGTTGCCTGCTAATGCATCCATGGCATTCTGAGGAAAACCGATAACGGCAGTCATTTGGTTCACTGGTGTTGCTAGCATAACTGTGTCTAGTGCATCCTTTTTCCTATTAAGTTTCTGCTGAACTAGTTTGGCGGCTACATTTTCAATTGCTAGCTGTCTGTTCCTGTCCTGTTCCTGCTTCTTTTTACAGAAGTAAATGATGTGGTCTTGTATTTCAGGCCATGGTTTGCATTCCATGGCTACTATCCCACCTAACTTATCCTGTATGTCAGTGGGCAATCCCTTCTTTAGTGTGTGGTAAAAGAACCTACTGTTCCCTCCTGTTGCACTCCATTTTTCCCCCCAACTCCTGATGCCATTTTTCCTTCAGTCTTGAAATGTACTGTGCTGGGTCCTCATTCTGTCGCATTGTTTGTGACATTAGGGACTCAATGTCAGGGACATCCGGGAATTTGCGGCGCAACCGGGACAATACATGGGCTCGTATGCTGTTGAATGGGACACCATGATATTTTGTTTCAGTGAGCGAAATTTGGTGTTCACGCTTTTTAGTATGTCTTCTGCTTCCTCTCCAATCAGGGAGATGAGCAGACTCTTGATGTCACCTACTGCGAGGTTTGCACCAGCAGTGTGTTTTTCCAAGGCTGCTATCCATTTGCCAGCACCCTCTGTCAGTGGGGGGAGTTGTTTTTTCAAATAGTCTTTGTCCATTTGTGGCCATGGGACATAGAGAGGGGGGTCATGTGCATATTTGAACAGCAGTAGTATCTGGGGTATTACCCTGGTGCTTGCTGCTGTGGGTCGTGTGTGGTCAAATTCACATGCATATTTCTGCCATACTTTTAGGCTTGCCCTCATGTAACTGTAGTCAGAGTCTTCATCTCCCTCCCTGTGTAGGATGGAGTCTTCTGCTGTTGCCATGTTTTGTGGATCGAAGGACCCAACTCGTGGCCACAGGATCATTTGTGGTGCTAGACCTTCTGTCCAACCTGCCAAATTATCAGTGAAGGTATTGACATAGAAGTCAGAATCCTCCCAGAGTGTAACTATTTTATTGGGCGTTAAGTCATTGCGGTGTAAGGCAGTATGTTTGCTGAGCATTATGTTATACTTATTTCTCTGCCTAGTGGAGCGCAGTAGGGCTGTGCCTGAGATACCATAGGATGTTTCGTCAGGCCGCCCATGTGTTCCCAGCACCTTCAGTCATTCTATCTCTGTCCTTCTCTTTCTTTTTTCTTTTTGTTCCTCTGCATCTAGATGCTCCCTTTGTGGCGTGGTGTGCATGAAAGTAAGTGTGGACCTAGGTGGCAAGCCAAAAGTGTATGTTATGGCTGGTGGTAATGTCTGTGGAGGTGCTTGCTGCAGTTGGGCAGGGGTGTTGTCATGACTAGTTGTTGCAGCTGTCTGGGGCATACCCGAGACAGTGGCCTCAGCATTTTGTGGTACTGCAGCACCCTGTCTTCCCCCTGGAGTGTGTGACTGCAGTGCTTCTTGTAGTGTGGTGTCTGCCCTTGCATCGTTTGGTCGTGCTATGATGCCTACGTTACCGAGCATTTCAGTGAGTTGGTCATGCATTTGCTCTACTTTCATTGACAGGCGCCTGACAGTTGCACCTTCATTGTTGGGTTTGGGTGACTGCACTTTGTGTAGTATGTCTGTGTGAAAGTCTTCGGGTGTCATGCTATCCATGCTTTTACTTAATTCAGGTCTGCTTCTCCATTTGCTTAAGTCTGAATGGGCAAATGTCTCAGGGAGTTCTTGCTCACCGCCCCTGAACTGGCGATGTGGAATCAGAAGGTCCAGGATAGGTGGCCTATCCTTATGCTGGGACGTGGCACTACTTGAAGGCAACTGCTCATGGGAGTTGCGGCGCGGATTTGGAAGGTGTTGCTGTTGGCCAGTGTATGAGGCGCTGGAGACAGAGTGTGCACTGTGAGACGTTGAATGCGATATGCGGGAGGCGTTATCATACTCTTCATCATCATCATGCTGTTGTACTGTAGTATTTAGTACTGGTGTGAGCTTTAGTGTGAATTGTGCATCTATTTGTCCTGGTAGCCCTTGCACCACAGCTTCTACGGCTGGGTTGTGGGCACTAAGGCATTGCAGCCCCTGGAATTGTTCCATTGTGTCAGCGTTTATTGGGGGAGGTGGTGGAAGAGTGTCATCTGGTATTTGAGAGAAGCCAACGGCTGGCATGTCATTTGAAGTTGGGGCCAAGTCAAGGGCCGTGATGATATTGTGGTACATGCCACTTGCATGATACGCCGGTGGGGCTGTGGGCATGGGTATAGGCTCAATGTTTTCTTTAAAGGTGCGCCACAATGCTAGGGTGTCTTTGCGCTTCTGAAGCTTGCTGCCTGAGTACTTGGCCTCTAGGAAGGTGGTGGTATGATCTAGTGTAGCACGGTCAAAGGTGCCTTCAGGTGGCCATGGGTGTGTTAGATTTTTTGTGTGCTTATGTAGTTCCCTGCAGTGTTTTATTATGCACTGCTCCTGCCCTGTGAAGTTCTTGAGTACATGCTGTAGTGGAGTAGCCATACTGATCTTCATTTATAGAGCTGTACTTGGATGTAATTGGGAGACGTAGGTGGGGACTATTGTCAGCCTCACCTGTTGCTCTTGTGTGATATCGATGCCTAAAACCTGGAACACGGTCAAGAGGACAGTGCTAGTTAAGGGCGTTGCCGGATTGAATGTGGAAGGGTGGCCTTCTGAGAGACAATGACATGGTTGTTAATGAGATATACGACAATATGTGGTACTGTGGAGTCCACTGATGCCATGCTCATTCCCTAGTGTTTTCTGAAGAGGTATAGTCTAGTTCTGGAGCAGGTGCATGCTCCCCTTCTTGTTGCTGACCTCTTGAGACTAGCAAGAGTGATTCCTGAGAGTCAGTTTGCTGTATTGTATCATCAGAGTTATATGTGGATGATGTTGGTGTGGCCGGCGGGGTAATATCTGAATGGGGGGCTCCTTCTATGGATCCCACAGAATAATTGGATCCTTTTGAGGAGTCCCAACAATCGTGAATCACCACTGGAGAGACAGGTGAATATAAAAATGGTGTGTATCGTGAGCTTTCAACAGTGGAAGAGCCCTGTGAGTAATTTGGCCAGACCAGATCCAGGTGTGTTGTGTCTGGAAGTGCGGGGTTAGGCCTGGGATGTGTGTGAGCAGTACCCGGTGGTGGCAGCTCTATTAAGGTCAGTACAGAGACCCTTATTTCTGTTGTTGGAGTTAAGTTTACTCCCAGTATGTCCCAAGCTATTGACAGAAGGTCACTTTGGTACTCATTTAGCGGAGTTACTGTGTCTGTTTGGCTGTTAAATACAGCAACCGGTCTGTTATGGAGCGAGTGGAGGATCACTTCTGTTATTTCATTGTGGTTATTATTCATTACGCGTGTGAACCTTCCTAGCGCTCACCAGAAACGTAAATCAAGGGTTAGCCCTTCGGCCCTGTTCCAATGTTGTCTGCTAAGGACTTCCTTCCACTCGTGAGCCTATTTTAATCATTCCTAATACTTTTTTTAACAGGAACTTTAAGCCGGTGTTTTCAAGTTAAATATAACAATGTATTTTTAAACATTTATAAACTACTAATATGACATGGGCAGGGGACAGGGGGTGGCATTGTGTGCTCAAGCTTAGCAGGGAATGAATAATGGGCAAGTATATTTAACAGAACGGAGCAAGTCAACATGCACACGAAATATACATATACAGTTTTACACCTAGATTTTTGTCTCGCTAAACAGAGAAAACACAATTTGAATTGATGCACCAGGCACCGTTCTTAGAAGAAACCACAACAGAGTCAGTGGAAGATATGGAGACAAACAAACCACGAGCTAGCTATGCAACCATGCAACAATTAAAAAGTCGACTATTCTTTCACAATTAATTAAAAGGCAAAACTGTGCACTTTTGTTTGCCAAAAAATAGAAAAAGAAAACGAATTTGTACGATGTAAAATATGTTACTAAGAAGGAGTGTCTATTTTCTTTCACACGGGGAGAGCAGGAAACCACAGAGGAAGCTGTTTTTGAAAGTGAAGCACTTCCCCTTTATTGTGCTACGCAGTTAGAACTACTTTCTGCTAAAATGCGACGATATTATAAAGCTATTTATTTTTATCTATCAGCTGTTAACATTGTTTAACTCTTTAGAAGCTGGATTTTTCTAATGCTGTTTTAGCACTAAATAAACTCCCTTGCCAGCCCACCAGACGTGGACTGACGAACACTTGCAGAGGCTGGAGATTTCTAATACTTTCTTAGCACTATAAAACTCCCTTGGCAACCACCGTGCTTAAGCTGTCGAATACTTGTAGGAGTTCTGACCCTTTCAGAACCCGCAAGAGCTGGGAGACGCAAGGCGTGATTCCCCTTACCTATGTAGGCGCATTACTCTTTTGCATCTGTTGTCAAAGAAGATACCCTGGCATGAGAGATGTGACTTTTTCCTGTCTTATCTACTTGTATGACATGTCCCACTGACAGACCAATGAGACAAGTGATCCCTATCTTGTTAAGACAGGCGATATGAAGAGAAACATATAATATGAAAACCCGTGCACGGGAAAACCAAAAAAACCATGACCGTCAAAATCTAGCAATAAATCCTGGCTCAGTGCCTGCTCACACGTGTTGTATTAGAAGGGTTGTTTGTCACGGCAAGACACCAGTTAGCAAGGAACTGTGGCTTTGGTAGCACTACACCTACAGGTTCTCAACCCGACCACAGACATCACACTTAGGGTGAGGCAAACAGAAAAAAATAAAAGCTCTTTGACTTACCCATGTGTGTGGCCATTCAGTCAGGAAGAGGCACCGAGGCACAATCTCCGGCCGCTGCCACAGGGGAGGTTCCCTATCCCTGCAGGCTGGAAATTCTCTGCACGTCCCTTCGTGGTCGCCAGCTGTTAGAGGGCGATTTTGGGGTGGTGCTATACCACCTTAATTTAGGCAGGGATGCGCTATCTAAAATAAGGAAACACACATGTGAGATGCAGGAACTAAGTCAGAGTGGCACCGTTTATTCAAAAACAATTTAAACAATAAAAAGAGACACATCTCTAGTCAAAAATACAGAGGTGCAGAAAGAGGCAAGAGGGGTTCAGAAAGAGGGAAGACGGGAGCAGAACAAGGCAAAAGGGGTGCAGAAAGAAGTAAGAGGTACAGAAAGACACAAAAAAAAGTGCAGAAAGAAGGAACAGAGGTGCAAAAGAGGCAAGAGGGGTGCCAGAAGAGGGGTATGAAAGAAGCACGAGGGGTACAATAAACAAGTGTCAAAGACTCATTTTGGATGAAGAGCAAAAACATGCAATCTAGTAAGTTCTAAAACCATGGCAATGCAAAGGAAAAAAAGAGAGAGAGAGAAGATTTCAAAATACAATAAAGCCTTACAACCTCAATCAAAAATGCTAAATAAAACAGTTAACCGGGAACACACACGTCATGACCCAAGAGTTCACAGTGCAAGGTGTTCAACAAATGGACTGGGGGCAGCTCTTTTATATTATTTTAATAAGGAACTGCTAACCGTAAGTCCTGATTGTGATAGATGTTTGATCGTCAATCATACTAAAATTTGTATATTTATTGAAGCCAATTTGCGTCACTTCTCGGAAATTTTATAAAAAAGCAGAAGATTACAAAAGGTTATAGGTCATTTATTCGGGCAAGTTGCTGTCTTAGTTCCTAATGCTAGCAGAAAAACATCAGATGTGAAGCAATGAAATGTTCCAGCTAGCCCTCACCTGATTCTTACCCCATCGTTTTCCTCTAACTAACGGATGTTTCGTATTTGTGCTATATCATCGTGATGTGCAGAACAGAAGTGCACATCGAGGACAGTGGGGGCTTCGGGACTTGTTTACCAAAAAGACAGTGGCTGAGTTCATAGCCTTGGTAGGAGGAACATCCGCAATCTTACTAGGGGGGCATAAGGCCTACCACTTTCAGTGAATGTTTTAAGACAGTATGGGCAATTTAGCAAAGTCCTTCACATTGGGCTGCCAGGGCCATTTAAGACTCTCATGCTTCAGATGTAGGACAGAAACAGCTAATGTATTATATGGTAAAACTAGACCCTGCTTCAGGACAGCACACAGGGAGCAGGAGCAGGGTAGTGTAACTTAGGGTGCAGGGTTTTAGGCCTTAGGGCAGTGGGAAGGGAATGGGTAGTTGGGTTAGTTTTTAGGGTCGGGGTAGGTTTTAGGGCACTGGAAGGGGTGGGGGTAGTTTAAGGGACAGCAGGGGTGGCAGCAGGGTCAGGTTAGTATAGGGTTTTAGGCCTTAGGGCAGTGGAAGGGGAATGGGTAGTTGGGGTACTTTTAAGTGTTGGGGGGTTGGGTAGGTTTTAGGGCAGTGGAAGGGGTTGGGGTAGTTAAAGGGACAGCACGTGGGGGCAGGAGGGGACAGTGGTCGGGGAGGTAGGGTAGTGATGACCTTAGCCACACATACCCCTTTACCATTCATGCCTATACCACAAACTTGTGTGTGAAAGGCATGCATGGTAAAGGAATGTGTGGTTAAGATGCATTCATGGTTGGACTACGTGGTAGAGGCACGCGTGGTAAAACCATTTGTGCTTCTATCATACATATTGGGATGCACTGGCGATCTCCTGAGTTCCGCCACACTGTAGGTGCAGGAGAGAGGTAGAAACCTGAGCCATAGTCGAAGGGCCTGCACTCTGCGCTGAAGAGTGTTGTGGTGTGCGACAGAAACCATTGGCTCACTTACAATCGGTGGTAGTGGTGGCCTTTCTTGCTCCTCAAACATAGACACCAGGTAGCCAGGCTGTGATGGATAGCAGAGTAAGCCTATCCCCCCTTACCAGTTTCCCTTCAACATACGACGGGTGGGAAAAACAAAAATTGGGTGGTGTTGGCAATCAGACTAGGAGGACCAAAATGCAAGACGTCAGGGGTCTCTTTGGTACTGGGATGGATCTCTAGGGGAAAACATTGGTATAGTACTCACTGAGAAGAATATTGTATTGTGGTTCTGGTTTGGGGTTTATTTCTAGTTATCTTTTGATATACAGAATATGTTCTGCATATTTACTGAATACATGTCAACGTGATGCTGCTGGATGAAGTGTATGTTAATTCTCATACTATGCGCAGCACTGTTTGTAACAACCAAAATGATCAATAAAACATATTAAAAAATAAATGCATGTGCGTGGGCATATTGTATGGGGCAGAAATACTATTCTATTCTAGATTGACTTATATAGCACATGGCTACCCGTAGGCCTCCCAATGCTGTCAGTGTGGGTAAAGGGGAAGAGCATTCTAAGGTGCGTTCTGGAACAACCAAGTTTTTAAACCTCTACAGAAGTGAACTTGGAGAGAAAGTGGGAGGGTGTTCCACAATTTAAATTAATTGAAAGAAAAGAATCGCCCCCCGCTTTTGCTCTCTTAATCAGGGGGGTCTTAGCCAGAAAGGCATTAGAGGAGCACAGGTTTATAGAAAGTAAGCAATGGTCTAGAGATAGCTGATCCTTTATCAAGCAGTGCTCCATGTACAATGCAGAGGGATTTAAATGTAGTCCTCTCCGTTATAGGCAGCCAATGAAGAAGGCACATGGCACGGCGAGCGGATTGATGTCTTGGAAGATCATTCAGTAAGCGGGCTGCGGAATTCTGTACCACCTGTAGGTTTTTGATTGTGGCTTTAGGGGCTCCTAAATACAAGGAGCTGCCATAGTCCAGGCGAGAAAGGATTTCTCTTCGCAGGGAGAGGAAGAATAGGTATGGTTTTGTGCAACATCCTCAACATCCCATAACCAGTGGCAGCTAATTTGACAACTTGAGTATCAAATTTGAAAGACTCATCTAGCCACCTCTCTAAGCTCTTTATAGCAGATTTAGGTGATGGAACAGGACATAGTCAGCTAGGCCAGCACAGTTGTGAACAGGGATCCCGGTTATTGCCCAAAAAACATCAGCTCGGTTCAATTTAAGACAGAAGCTCCTCATCCAATTTGCAACCATCTCAAGACAGGTTCCTAAGGATGGAGCTGTAGTGCTCTCTCGGAGTAAGTGAAAAGAACAGTAGTGTGTCATCAGCATAGGTCAAAATCACAACCGTGCCAAGTCCATGTGCCAAGCGGAGCGTAGAATACATTTGTCATGCAGGATGGTAGCAGTTTTCAGCCTTGAACTAGTCTGGCATCCAGACAACCCTCCCAATCTCAGATTCTTTTAAAACCTGAAGACCATGGGAATCCAAAGAGGCATCACTTGTGTGTACCACATAACTTTTTATTATCCAGAATTATCCAGAATGCCTCGTAAACATCCACTATGGATAGAAAAATATTCATGTGCTGTCAATGATGTGAGTTTATGGCCAATGGCAAACGTCCTACCACTCTTTATTCCCAAATTTATTTTAAGAAAAATTATACCCTACATCTGTGAGTGGGCATATATTACCATGGGAAAAGAGGCCAAAACTGTAAGCATGTACAGTAGATGGAGACTTGCTTTAGTAAAAATGAGGGAAATTATATATTTTAGCCACAGTTTTGCATATGAATTTGCAGAGCATTCATACTAGGTAACTTCATGCGGTGGAATTCCCTGCTCTTTAGGTTTCAAAAGTATGTGGAGCTGCTATGGTGGCATGGGTGCTGGGCGAGCCTGCGACAAAATCTTCCTCCATCCCTCATGCTACATTTTGTTAAACCTCTCTATAAATAAAATTTGAATTAGTGGAGGTTTTGGCCTCATCTTTTCTGGTATTATATGCTTACTCAAACATTAATAGTACTGCTTTTATCTGAGGGAGAGTAGGAATACAGTACAGCAAAGTATGACATGCATGGGTTTAGTGAAGATTCCCCCATTGTGTCACATAGGCACGGAATATCAGATGTGTATTGTTGCCCATCTCAAATGTACTCTATCAGCATGGGTACCAGAAGAACAATGGTCAAAATCTATAGACATCCACTAGCCACATTTCAGTGCAAAACACCCTTCTAGGACAAATGACTTAGTCATCCTATCATCTAATCCTCTGTCATGCTGTATGCCAATCTGCAATTGTGTGGTACTATTGTTTTCAAGGAGGCTGTGGAATGCAGTAAAAGGGTGATATTTGCCATTTGTGATGAAATAGTGTTTTTCCTCAATATTTGATATTTGGATCCTATAAAAGGGTTGGACGGGTGTGCACGGAGCACACATTTCATGCCTTCTTGGATAGTCCAGGGTCTCTGGCTATAACAAGCATCTGCAATGCACTAGGTCTCGCATTTACGCTGAAGTTTGAGCTATTGGCTTTGTAAATGACAATGCCTTTTATTTATGTTTTGGCTTTTAAAACATAAATAAAGGCATTGTCATTTACAATGCCAATAGCTCAAACTCTCGCAAATGCTAGACCTATTGCATTCCAAATGCTTCCAGGCATCACTGAATTGCCCCCTTCTGTCTCCCATGGCCCATGAAGAGCTCCCTGTTTGCTATGAGTTAAATAAACAAGCCTGTGGTCACAACTGCGCACAAGGGATCCTCCTGTCCTTCTGCAGCAAGAGAAACTAATTAAAGAAAATAGTGCTTATAGACTAAAGAAGACATACCGTTTAACAACCGAAGTAAAAGTGCCAGTCCTCATGGGAAGTTACAAACGAAGACAAGGCAGTACTAAGGAGGGACTAACAAGCCTAATAACGAATCAGAAGCCAGCATTTAGGAAGGACAATGACACAAGCCAATGACAAATATCGGTGGAGAGTGGGCGGGGCTTCAAGTACATACTCCAATACAGCATGGCTCGCAGAGCAGCGCATGCGCTGCCCCGGCTCGACCTAAAATTGTGTTGGATGGCAAGTTCCCTGGGTGCCAGGTGATCCAGGTGCCCAAAACTACAGTCATAACAAAGATCAAATCTCAGTGACAAACGTGCACCCAAAATGCTCTACACATGGATGCAGTTTTATTCTGTGGCATAGTCATCCTTAGCACTGGGCACAATTAGCAGGTGAATTTAAAAAGAAAGTGAAATTTGCCATTTTTTTCCCCCAGTTGGCAGAATTAGGTTTGCTCCATGGGTGGCAAAAAAGCACAAAGCCCAGCACAGTTGCCTTTAGGAGTACGGTGAGGGGTCGGACAATGTAATGAAATTAACACAATTACCAATGCACGGCACTTCATTGTCTGGCCCCTGCCAGTGCTGGACAGGACTCATATTCCTCACTGCACAGACTGAGGACTTCTTGTGCTGCAGAACATTCTACCTGAATTCCACCTTTATTTTAATCCAGGACAGGTGGATGTAAAATAAGAGAAAACAGGCAGAATTACCCCTAAATTTTGCATTTGCTTACTGCAGCTTGAAGGAAAAAAAAGAATGTGACCTTCTGAGTCATCCACATCGCTTTTTGATAGAGTGAAGAATAGACTAGTAGGGTGGGATGTGTAAGGGGACCAGACAATAGGCCAGCTGAAGAGCTCCTCTGAATTCCCCAATTATATAAACAAAGTAACATTCCTTGAAGTTAGCACATCTCCGCTTCCTCAGGTGGTGTTTGAGAAGTAAATCTGCTGGAGTATTCGACCGTGGGAGCTGACTTGCAGATGGTGGCAAGAGGACAGAGAGAGACACGCCCTGCCCGGGGATGGCCAGCTTTCAGCTGTCTGCTTTTTTATTCCTCGAAAAGTGATCTTTATAGTGCTGAGCAAGATGGCTGCCGGCTGACTACTGTGAGAGTCGCCTCTGGGTTCTCACCCCGAGAAATGTAAAACTACCGGCATGCTGATACACACCTACCTGGTTGATCGGTTGATCTTGTGGTGGTGCGATAGCGGCTTCCGACGGAGACTGAGGGGGCTGACTTCGGCAGTTGAGGCGCACCTGGGATTCCGCACAGTGGTTGGCGCACGCCGGAGGCGCTCGATCCAGGGAGGAACGATGGGTCCAAAGACCAACAAGCCGAAGGAACCCCTGAGGGAGGCAGTCACCACAGGAGCTGCAGCAGGACGCGGCTCAACCCAACCTCGGCGCGGTGCAAATTCTAAAAAGACCGAGGAGGCTGGATGCAAAGCGCGAGATGGAGGAGCGGACGGGCGGAATAAACTGCGAACGGCTAATGTGGAGGGCGCTTCACGACAATCGTCTGTTGCCGAGGCTTTCTCGCTGGCATCTGCTGGCAGTATAGTGAACACCCCAAACGCGACAGAGTCCAGGAAAATGGAGGCTGTTGGTGAGACAGGCTTGGCTCCACCTCCATCTTCCAGGGATACTATGTTGCTGCAGCAGCCCGGACTGGAGCTGGGGCCACAGGGAGAGAATGCTGTTAATCGATCAGCACAAGAGGTGCTGCCAGTGTCTACAGCTGCTAATGGGAGAAGCATGTTAGAACAAACAGGACTCCTGCTCGGGACGTAGCTCACTGAAAAAGGTAAAGACAATTCATCTATAATTATGCCAGATGTCCCTGAACTAACTTTGCCTTGGGGGGGGGGGTCACGGGCCAAAACTTGGCATCATTATGGTCTAAGCCAGTTTTGGGATCTCCAGAGGGAGACAAGTTTTTCTCCCTTACCGATGACACGGACATTTCTTTTTCAAGTGAGGGCAACACAGCTGATGGAACTGATTCAGGGGACTCTTCCATCGCTCAAGAGGGGCGACGCAGTAAGACTCTCACCCAGAAATGCAGGAATAAAGTAAGAACCAGCGCTTCTAAGTCATACATAGCTACAGCCCGCAAGCTTAAGTGGGATTACTCCGCTACCAGTCAGGTTTATGATGACGATGAGGCACAAGCCTGCTAACTCTGTGAGCTCCGTAAATGAGCCTGCCACCTCACCATCACTTGATCTTGTGTACTGCACCTTGAAACAGATGCAGGGTGAGGCTAGGCAGGAGAGCCGTAGGGCACATCAAGCTACTAAGAAATTGCAGGGATCCCTTCGGAAGGTGAATAAACTATGTACCGACATCGCAGAAAGGGTAACTCATGTGGAAGAGAGAACTGCAACTCTGGAAGAAGAAGTCGGCAAGCTGCAGTCATTTAGGGAGTCGCACGACAAGCAAGCAGAGGATGTGCTCTGGAAACTTGAAGACTTTGAGAACCGGCAACGGAGAAACAACGTGAGATTGCTGGGCCTAGCAGAAAATATCGAAAGGGATAATATAAGGTCTTTTGTCGTGAGCCTCCTAAAAGGAGCATTTCCCGATCTCTCTCATTGGATCTGGGATATGGAGGTCCAGCGGGCACATCGCTTTCTGATGATACAAAGAAAGGGCAATGCAACGGATCAACTGGTACGGCCCAGGGCTGTCCTACTCTTTTTTGCCAACTTTCTCCTACCTCAGGCCATAATGGACAGAGCAAGGCTGGATGCAAAGCGTACACTTGAGGGGCACACATTCTTTGCTCGGCCGGACTTTTGCCATATTACGGTTGAAAGGAGATGGAGGCTCCGACAAATGATAACTCCCTTTCAGGGGACCGGCTGTGAAGCATACCTGCTATACCCTGCTCGGCTTAAAGGAATTCTGAATGGGAGGGTGCAAATGTTTACCTCTGAAATTAAGGCACAGGAGTACCTGCAGGAGATTAAAGAAGCTAAAGGAAGGCCTGGATCTGCACGGCCTTCCCAGGGGGGCCCCACTGTAGGCTGAGACTTCTTGCACACAATAGTGGCATGGCTTTCTAGAACTGCCTTTGGTCAAAATGTGTATCAGTTCCTTTTTATAATAGGTGTATTTAAGGGATCGAGGTGGGCACTCTATGGCGACTCGAGCGGTAAGATTCGGCTGCCACACATAGGTCATAGCTGAACTATTTGCTCGTGAGGGGCGTAGGGAGGGGGTGGGGAGGTTGGGGTGGCAGGGGGGGTGGAGGTGGGACAGTGGGAACAGGTAGGGGCGAGAGGGGCAGCACAGCACTTGAGGAATATTTTGATAAATGGGGAAACTAAAGATAGCATGTTGATTTATAAAATAATTGGTGCAGGATCTCAAAGACATATCAAAGTTATTATCATGGTAGGCAAACTGCCTTTATGTAGTAAATGAGTATTCAAATTATCTCAATGAATATATGTGGTTTGAATGACCAGGGCAAGAGACAAAGAGCTGAAATAGTCCTGAAAACTCTTAGGGCTGATATTATATGTCTCCAGGAGACTCACATAGAGGGCACTAGAGGGAGTATTTTGGAACAGCTAGGGTATAAACTTATTATCAATACTAAGCAGGGGGCTAGAACAAGAGGGGTTGCCATTCTCTCACGGCGGGGGGATATATTTTTCAAGAGAAGCCAATTAGATTGGTGGGGCAATTGGGTGCTGGTTGAATGTATGTTTCAAGGTGTCACTTTTACTATTAGTTCAGTGTATGGTTCGACCGCAGATGACCCCGAGCTTTTAGAATTCTTGGACATAGAGCTTGCACGGTGGCCGACCTCCATAATATTGTGCGGCGATTTTAATATCAATGGCTTGGGAGGACTTTGGGGAAACTGGTGATAAATAGCTGGGAAGAAAGAGAAAGGTTGTCAAGGCTCTCACTAATCTAGTACAAAATAACGGACTAACTGATGTGTGGCCGCACCTAAAGCCAGTGGACCCGGGTAGCACGTTCTTTTCTGCCCCCCATAAATCAGTTGTTCGACTAGATTGCTTTTTTGTCTCTCATCAATCAAGGTGTAAAATAGAGAAGCATCCACGGATCATCTCGGATCATAACCCCTTAACACTAATAGTTACTTTAACAGGGGCGGGAAGATCAGAGCAGGTTTGGACATTCGAAAGAAGGCTTTTAAAGGATCAAGAGTATGTAGCGCATATGAATGAATGAATTAAGGGGTTTTGGGATATTAATAGGAGGAGCACAAGATGTGGGGTGGTTTGGGACACGTTTAAAGCTAGGGTTAGGGGAGAGACACTTAGTTATAGTCTGCACTGGCAAAAGAGCGAGGCGCAGCGAGAGAAGACGCTCTATAAGACCTTAATGGAGGTAGAAGAGGACCTCGCAGCTGCCTTGGCGTTGGGTTCTTCAACGGATAACTTACTGCTTAAACTGGCGCTAGCTAAGGCAGAGATAGGGGACATTACTGCAGCCAAGGCAGCTGAAAAATGTCTTGGTAGGAGGGAGCTCTGTTATGAGTTCAGCGAGCGGGTGGGTCACGTCTTGGCAGCATGACTGAGACAAAGAGCACGGCAGGAGAGATCCTCGAAGTTTTGGACGCTAGCGGAAATCTGATTAGGGGCTCACCGGGGATTCGAGAAGGATTCCGGCAATACTATAAAAACCTGTACTGTGAGGAACAACAAGGGGAGGAGAGCCAGATCTTAGAGTACTTAAGCGATATACCCATACAACGTATAACCCCCGAAGATGCAGAGTCACTTGAGACTTTATTGACCATGGAGGAGATCTATGGTGCACTTAGTAGTCTCCCCTCTGGCAATGCAGTAGGACCGGACCAGATTCCACTAGAATTCTATAAAACCTTTCTTAATATATTAGGGCCGGATCTAGTGTATACTGTCTGTCAAGCTCAGCAAGGGAGCTCGGTTCCTGAATCCTGGGCTGGGGCAGATATCACTATATTTATAAAAAAGGGCAAAACACCTAGAGAGCCAGGTTCTTATAGACCTATCACGTTAATGAACAGTGATGCTAAAATACTGTCTAAGGCCTTGGCGACTCGTTTAAACTATATTATTGGGAAAGTGATCCATCCACGGCAGCATGGGTTTATACCTGGGAGGGGCACAACAGATCACACTCGTAGGGTTATAACTTTGTTTGACGCAGCTGAAGTCTCAGGGGATCCTATGGCTTTGATACTCTTGGATGCTGAAAAAGCATTTGAGAGGGTCTCCTGGGACTATCTGTGGACAGTTATGAAATGGTATGGAATCGGGAAATCCTTCCTCAGTGCAGTACAGTACAGGCTCTGTATAAAGCACCGATAGCCCGACTGAGATTGAACGGGTGGTATACAGCACCTCTATCAATTACACGGGGTACGAGGCAGGGTTGTCCGTGCTCGCCCCTGCTTTTCGCCTTATACATTGACCCTCTGATTTGGAAGATGGACGCCAATAATGTAATCAAGCCAATTAGATATCATGGGCTTGAAACAAAAATCCTGGCCTACGCAGATGACATTGCTGTGGTTAACCCCGACCCCCATACTGCTCTAGCCGCAATTGAGTAAGAAGCCCAAGTCTTCGGCTTGATTTCTGGGTATGCACTCAACCAACAGAAGACTCAGATAGTAAAGAACAGGATGGTAGAACTGGACGACTCACGGGTGACTGACGCTGCAATATATTTAGGCATTAGCATCATACCTGATCTGGGACAGCTGGTAGAAAGAAATATGAACCCAATAATCCAAAAAGCAAAAAAGACTTTGACAGAATACATAACCTCCACCTGTCTGTGGTTGGACGGAGTAACGTGGTTATGATGGTTTTTCTACCCAAAGTGCTGTACCTTTTTAGGGCTATCCCATTAGAAATTGAGAAACAATGGTTTACAATGCTGGAAAACATCTTGAATAGGTTTATTTGGGCACAGCGGAAAACAAGGAGAGCCCTAAGGTATATGACGCTACCAAGGGAGAGGGGAGGCTGGGCAGTCCCAGACCTTAGAATGTACTACTGGGCTGCTGCTTTTCAATATATGCGGGGTTAGTAGGCGGGACGGTTGAAGACCCATGGATTAAAACCGGCTCTCCAGATGTTTATACGTTACTACTAGGGGAGGATGCATTGAACTGCTTACTGAAATATAGTGAACCTAGTTACTACAAAAGAACAAGATTTAAAACATTGGTGGCAGCATTTAAGATTTGGGCAGCGTTTAAGAAGAAAACTGGTTTAGGCAGAGTCAACTTCTACACTCAGATGTACAGAAATCCTATGTTCCCTGGAATTTTCTCTGATAGCGCAATGTTAGAGTGGGAGGGGTACGGCTTCGGAAGGTAGGCGATCTCATAGGGCCAGAGGGAATTCGATCATTCGGAGAAATTCAGGCTAAATTTGGACTAGATAAAATATTTTCTTTTAAATATCTTCAGGTAAGGAGTTTTCTGGGAAGTAAAAAAGGTGGACTGAGTGGCTTCAGGGAAGTCAAAACAATTGAGGCTGTAAGGGACGATGAGAACTGTACTATTAGGAGAATTTATGCAGAACTCTCTCTTCTGAAGCAGGACGATCTAGAGAAGCAGGGGAAGAAATGGGCAGACAAACTTAGCACAGACCACGAGGGATTCCTCGAGTCCTTAGACTTAGGACAGACTATTTTGTGTTCATCAGGGCTGCAAGCCCAGCATTTTAAAACAATAATTTCACTGTATTATACCCCGGCAAAGATAGCGCAGTGGGGGGGACAGGAAGGAATTAGATGCCCCCGCTGTAATAGCACCGACGCTGATATAGTTCATATGTTCTCAACCTGTTCACAGCTCGTAACATTAGTGAATGCAATTGAAAAATTCCTGGACCAAAGCCTGAATCTAAAGGTGTTGCTAACGCCCTTACTAATGCTTCTGGGGATTAACAGAGGGAATACGCAAGATCCGTCTCATTATTTCCTTTTCTTGGCCATGGCAGTGGTGAGAATCTGTATTGCCTCTGCCTGGCTTCATAAAATGGCCCCGACATTCCAGCAATGGCTTGCTAGGCTGCTCGCCATTTTTAACCTGGAAAAGGGAATCTATGAGAGAAAGGGCAGAAGTGGGAGAAAGCTTGGCAGGCGTATTTGTGCACCAATTTATAGATGGAAGGAAGACCGGGCTGAGAATAGATCTTCACTGACTGCTTGATCACTTTTCTTTTCTACGCTATTTTTATTAGGATGGTCTTCCGCCCACTCTTAAACGACAGCAGGTTTTGGATTAGTAGATATAGTAATCTTGGTATTCATAGACCTACCTGAAGCATCTTACTTTTTCTAGGTCAATCGATTTAATGTTTATATGCTTTGATGGTCTCCTTTTATCTTCTGTATGTATACTAGATGACTGATAATTCCTCATGTACTAATTGTAATTGTGATAATGGTGTTGCAAAAAAAAAAATCAACAAAAAAAAAATCAAAAAGAAAAGTGATCTTTATAATGGAGTAAATGGTGGGCTAATACTCCTGATATTCTCCCCACGGGGCTCTGAACTGTAGATTATGGGCGAGGAGCCCAAGGGTGCAATCTTATTGTCAAGATGCTTGTTCCCCACTCTATTCAATTTTTTTAGTTTTATGGAAAAAGAACTCTCATATCCAAGGTGCATTTCAGAGCGCCTAAAAGTGAGAAATTAAAGGTAACATCTCCAATCTGCTACCCATGAGAAACAAGAATGCAGTCAGGGGTAAAGGTCATAGAGAGGTACTCATTGAGCCAGGATGACCAACTTTAACTCTATTTCTATCAAAAGATGGCCGACTGGTGAGGAGCCCACAAAGGGAGCTCCGAGCGCTTGGGATTGGAACGGACTGGATATCCCTGTTAGCGACAGTGGTCTCGGAACCGAACATAGTATGAGAAATATCATAAGGAATTCTGCAACACACCGAAGCAATTAAGGTATCCCCCCAACCCTCCCGCATCTTGGAACTCAAACAACTGCGACAACCCTGCCTCTCACCCCACTCGGCTCCGATAGCTAATGGGCTGGACTCGGACCATGGAGCTGGACCCCCCATTCCTCTAATGGTCAGGAGGCGAGAATCTAGCCCCGCTGGAGACACCGCAATGCTGATACTGGGCAACGGAGGATAACCATCGACCAGTGCTCACCTACCTATCTCCCTATCACGGGACCTTCGTTTCGAGGGCTACAGAGGTCAGAGACACGCAGAAGTGCTCCCTCTATGCCGGTCCTTCTCCTTGGTGCAGGTCAGGGAAGACTTGAGGAACAGAGCTCGGCCACACTGAGATCGCTCCACGAGGGCACACACAGGAGACGAGCGCCGGGATCGTAGCTCTCGTTGTGCTGAGCACTCCGCTCTTCACGAGTGTCTGAGCAGACGTGGATAAGAGGTAAGACCAGGAATGCCTCTGCCTGGTTATGATTAGGACTCGTTGGTGATTGTACGGGGGCAAGCGGCAATCGGAGCTCTTGTCGCTCGGAGTCCTGTAGCCTAACTCCGCCCCTCACGGGCATTGACCCAAATGACTTAATTGAAGCAGTCACTCTATCGAGACCCTGAGCGGCTAGGCTTATTGTCGGCTTTTGGTTTTGGCTGCAACGTTATTCGTGAATATTCTATGTTAAGCGGCGAAATCTACTAGAAATGGGGGTTTCACACTTATTGGATTTACCCCCTGTGCACTAACACAGGCGGGCATTGCCCATATCCAGAGACCCGCATCTTCATGCTGAGAACTCACTCGGGGATTCCCGTCTCATCGAACCAACAGGCACCAGCTGCCCGATGCTTGCAAAATGGCGGCCGCATTTACTCACCTTTACCAATGAGTAAGGGTCTGCTTTCAGTCGGATGTTTAGGCAGGAAGAGACACCGATCTGACCCGGAAGCAGATCACAGAGGAAGTGGAAAAGGACAAAGCACTCACTTCACATATAGAAACTGAAAAAAGACTACTCCCTTACTGGATCCTCTAATTGAAAGAGAGATAGGACTACCTTTTTGGTTCTGATAACTACTACTAATGGTGCGACCATCTTGGACTGACTCCCTCACATTGGATAAGCCCCTAGACGTCGTTGATAACACTCTTCGGTCTACCCTCCACATGTACACAGGTGAGAACGCTTATTCTGACCTAGCCCCTCATCCATTACATGCCTCCAGCTGGGCATTCGCCTCTCAGACTTGAACCAACCTCTAATCCACCCTCCCCCTCCTTTCCCTCTGCCCTAAGCCGACACCTGCACCCCTGTTGTGTCAACACCTTCCTCCCCATCTCACGCCTACCTTCAAACTATCCAAGCCCATCCCCCTTCACAGCATAGGGGCCCCCCTTGACTGGCCCAACACCACAACCACGCATACCACCCCATACCACTCTATCCCCACGGACAAGCTCCAACCCCACTATGGAACGCATGGGCCTACACACTTACACCATTAATTACCCCCCCCAACCTTTCGAAAAAAGCCGCCAAACGCTTTAAACACAATTTGTTAAGATCACACCCCGAAACACCTATCTCAGACCCCTACTTCTCAACAAACAAGGGGTACATAACCACTGATATTATTTTCTACACCGAAAGACGAGCGCAATGGAGGAAAGCTTTCCTCGCCCTGTTCGCGATCTCCTCCACCAGGAAAACTGCATATGGTCTCACAATTTCTATCTCCCCCTCCCCAATCTACAAAGCCGCAGCAACTATCACCATTTATCACAATTGGATCATCCTTATGCAATCATCGGACCGTAGTTTAAACCTGCTGGATAACATCTTCCCTATCCTCAAGGAAATAGTGGTAAAATTCCACCCCCTTCCCATGCAGCTCCCACCCCCAGCACACCTCCTAACCCCCCCCTATTTCTCAGTCTAATCACCCTCATCGGATGACACCATCAACATTCACACTCAATCCCAGTGCTACCCCCTCCTCCTCTCCCGACTCTCTTACAAGACACTCCCCTCTCATTACACTACCAGCATTTACACCCATGCCAGATTCAGCAGTCACCTCTGGAAAGAACATACATCCCCCCAATTCCAACCCTTCCCCGTGCAAAACCAACACGCCCACGGCTCCATCCACACCTCACACCCCTATGATACTTATATCGACACCCCCCACTACACCTCACACCCCAATGATACTTACTTCGACACCCCCACCAGTCCACCCCCCACTCCAGATAAGCAACCAGGCAGGACGCAACACAACGACCTGAGTTACCCTCAAACTACCTACTGGACACAGGCACACCTCCCATACCCACAATCCAATCATTAATCAGGCTATCACCCACACCGGACCCTAGACTTGACGAGATTCTACTCTTTTTACGGCAAGTCAAAGAGGACCTACAAGCTCTATGCGAATTGTTTCTTCACCAACCCCCGACCAATAGATCTGAACAAGAAAACAGGACAAACCTCCACACTAACCACTCCAAACTCACCTCAAAACAACTGCCCCCTAGGTGGAGATCAGTTTGTCACCACAATACTTCAACCCGCCCAATCCGAAGGACCAACCCTCTAACGGATAAAAACTTACTCTCCCTACTAAGCTCCTATGATCTCCCACAACCCACCCTCAACACAGCGCTCTCAGACAACTTACACAGACATTCACTAATCCAAATTATCACTTCCAATACTCACAGATTCACAAAACATAATCCCAAAGGTAAAGTTGAAATCAACCTTAGACAAGTTCCCCTTATACAATAACCCAACTCAACCCTATTCAAACCCCGTCTTAAATGCATACTGCTAAATTGTAGATCTGCCTCAAGACATGCAGCTGATTTAGCTGACCTCATACTTACGCAAGAACCGGACCTATTAATTCTAACTGAAACATGGTTAAATGAATCTTCTACGCCCATCCTCGACATACTGGTTCCCCCAAACCATGATATCATCAGACTAGCACAGAATTGATAAGCCAGGGGGTGGGATTGCCTGCATACACCGGAACAATGTCTCAGTGAACCGATCCCAGTCTCCAGTATTCTCATCTTGCGAATACCTATGCTTAGACATAACTAGCAATAACAAACCAGTTTGCTCTCTTGACATTCTCTATCACCCACCAGATGATAACCTCACCTTCATCGAGCATCTCATGGACATTGTTTCTACTAATGCCGGACAACAAAACACCCATATATTTCTTGGAGACCTCAATCTCCACTGGAATGATCCTAATGATTCAGCAGTCAATAGTCTCAAAACCTTCCTCTCTGACCTCGACCTCACCCAAATCTGTAACAGCTCCACACATGATAAAGGGGCAATCCTTGACTTAGTCATCTCTAAGGCCGAATCCATTCAGCTTGATACAATCCGTCCATGTGCTTGGTCCGACCATCACATCATCACGTTCTTCATCAACGAAACAGTAAAACTTAATTTTGTTCAACCCACAAGAACCAAAATATGGAAGAGGGATCTGAAAAATATCGATCCTGACCTAATCACAACCTCCAGCTCCAACATCCTTCTTCCCCCAGTAGGGCTAACCGATATTCAAGATCTCACCAACCACTACTTCAATTCCATGAACATGGTATTAGACGAGGTCGCCCCCCTACAACTGAAGAGAGTCTCCATAAAAGACTCAAAACCCTGGTACGATGGCAGACTCAATGAGGACAGACGATCCTTAAGATTAATCGAACGAAGATGGAGATCTGCACCATCCGCCAACCACCTCAAGCTGCTAAGAATGAAGAGAAACGCCTACTACAGAAAGATCAGATGATCTAAAGCAGACTTTTTCAGTTATCAATTAGGCCAAGCCAAGAATCGTCCCAAAAAACTATTCGAGCTAATCAAAACGCAATCTAAGGATCCACCCCACCCGAGCTAATACAGGTTTACTACCCAACTGCGAAGCGTTTACCTCCTTCTTCACTCTAAAGACTGAAAACTTAAAGAAGGTCCTACTCAACGATTTAATCACACATACTGACACACACATTGCTCTTCACCATCCCTTCCAAGAGTCACACCCCGGAGCTCACCAAAGCTCGACCTCAAAAATAATGCATCTTGGTCCTCCTTCAATACTTATAGTGAAGATGCTATACTCAAAATGCTCATAGCCTTGAATCCCGCCAATCACTTCACAGACCCTCTAACCGCAATCTGCATAAAAGACTTCATCCCACTGCTACTGCCTCTTTGGACCAAGATTATAAATTCCTCTCTCCTTCAAGGAATCATCCCTAAAATCCTTAAATCCGGACAGGTATCCCCCATCCTAAAGAAACCAACGGCTGACCCCGCGGACTTAAATAATTACCGCCCAATATCCAACATTCCTACCCTGGCCAAGCTCTTAGAAAAATGTGTACACCTTCAGCTTGGAAAACACATAGACCACTTCAACCTTCTCAACCAATACCAATCCGGCTTCCGTGCAGGACACAGTACTTAATCAGCTATGACCTACATAATAGATGATGCACTACAAATCCTAGACCAAAACGAAGCCTGCTTGCTTATCTTGCTCGACCTTTCTTCGGCTTTTGACACCGTCAAACACGACAACTTGCTTGACCTTCTGAAACACAGAATAGGTTTATCCAGATCCGTTCTAAATTGGTTCTCATCGTTCCTCCAAAACAGATCGCAACGTTTTAAGGTTAATCATTCCCTGTCCAAACCCGTCCCAGTCACCCTAAGAGTCCCACAAGGATCATCCCTCTCTCCGACACTTTTCAATTTATTCATGGAACCACTCACCGAAATTCTCAATTCCTCTACCGTACAGTATCATATGTACGCAGATGATACACAACTATACCTAAAGATCCATTCACTAGAAGACATCAAATCTCTCAACACAACGCTAGAAAAAACTCAGACCTGGCTGGCCGAAAACCATCTAAAACTGAATACCCTCAAAACCGAATTCCTCGTAATCGCTCCTCCCGCCCAAGTAACCATAATTTAAGATTGGATCAAACACCTAACAGCACTCAACTGCCAACCTCTTATTGCCGACTCAGCGAAATCACTAGGAGTAACTCTGGACAGAAATCTAAATATGCAGAAACACATCAGCACCGCAACTAAAGGAGCAAACTTTCAGATGAACACATTGAGAAAACTGAAACCTTTCCTGTCCGAAAAGGACTTCAAACTGGCAATACAAGCACTAGTTATCCCAAGAGTGGAATATGGAAGTATCTCTCTCTGCGGCCTTCCCAGATACTCAACGGCCCCTCAATCAACGCAGCAGCCAGACTTATTACTGGCTCCAAAAGAAACTCTCACATCTCCCCGGACCTCAGATCCCTTAACTGGCTACCTTTCGAAGCCAGAATTCAACTAAAAATCGCTTGCCTGACGCATAAAGCCATTCATCACAACACTCCTAGCTATCTGGCACAGAAACTGGTGCCTTCATGGGGCAACAGAGCTTCCAGAAGTGCCAATAACCTTCTACTGAAACCACAAAGATTCTTCAAGAAGAAATCTTACAATCGAGCCTTCTCAGGGATGGCGCCCAGGATCTGGAATGCCCTGCCCCAGAAACTAGACTGAATCCCTCTACTGCTTCTTTAAAAAAAGAAGTGAAATCTCTTCTCGTGGCTAAATTCACTTGAGCCAGGGTATTGTGATTATACGATTCTTGATCTGTATGGAACTTTATGTTATTGACTATATGCCTATGTGTCTTCTATATTTACCTTGTAAAGCGCTCTGATACCCTCAAGGGTCTTGTTCGCGCTATATAAAACCTTCAAAATAAATAAATAAATTTAAAAGTTTCTATTTTTTAATTTTTGACAGAAAAAAGTATTTCTGTTATTCGGGTGGCAGTTAAGCCCCTCTGAGGAGGCAGACTGCAGGGTCATAGAGTTGTACAGCTTGTATTAGGATACCGGACTCCCCACTCTATTTCTGTTTTTATGTCCCACAAAAATGGATCCTCTGTGTCCAAGCTAACATCAGGGCCCCTGAGGGGGGCTGTGAGAGAAACACCCTGATCTTCCCCTTCCCAAAGATTCTCTCCCAAAAGGATTCCCGCCCTAGAAATTCAACAGATCCACAATCGCTAGGCGTGAATCAATTCAATTCAATTCAATTCAAAAGAGCTTTATTCGGTATATACAACAACCATAAAAGCAAGAACAAAATTTAGCACACATTTGTTAAGACATACCAATACATAAAACAATTCAATTCATTATCAAGCATGATACTTTTCCTTGCAGCAATTGATTTTTGGATATAGGACGCAGCGTAAAAACATATCCCAGGATCATTGAGAGTAACCAACAGTTTCATAGCAGCATGAGTTGTTCTCGCATTATGTTTTATAAAAAGTGGTTTCAGATAAAAACATCTAAAAGTAGAATAAAACTTACAAAAAAGCATAAAGTGCATGGTGCTTTGTTTAGATTGCCCATCACAAGGGCATTGGATGAAGGGGCACATTTTCATTGTAGGGAAAGCAACTAGGTGGTGTGCTATACCTAATCTCAAACGAGTCAGAACAAAACGATATGAAGGCCTAGTCACTACCAACAAGTAATCTTGAGATCCAACTCTAAGCTCCATCGTTTGGTAAAATGCAAGGCTGGGTTGTTTCCCTACCACTCTCATACGGGTCTCTATTTTGTTGGATAAAAAAATATCCTTACTCTCCTGTTTAGATATGATTATCACGCCACCTGGATTTGCCTGAATCTGAAGATTAAATAAATTACTAAATGAATCATGGATATATTTAAGCCAGGGGATACGCAAACTTTTTTCAAGGAGCAGACAATCTTTAATGATAGTCTGAGTAAATTTGATCTCATCTTTGGCCCAGATGGATCTCCATAACAATAAAGGCTGCATAGCAATCTGATCCGATAAGTAGTTTATTCCTACTTCTTGATGTATTATTTCAGTTGACGCTGATGGGGGTAGACATAAAAGGCGTTTTAAAAAATAATTTTCTTCATGTTGTAAAATCTGATTTTGATTATGACCCCACACCCCAGGACCATAAAGGGCTGAGACAACACATCTAGCCTTATATATGTCTACCATATCCTTGATACGGCAATTGCCTAGCTTTGATGCGAATCTAAAGATCCCATGGGCACTCTTGACCATCTTAGACCGAACGTTAAGTAGTTCATGCGTCCAATTCCCATTACCTGAGTAAGTTATTCCCAGGTAGCAGAAGGTATTAACAGATTCTACTGGCGAACTCTCAATATAGAAAGTTTTGCATTTCTTGGTTTTATGGCCACAGGCCATTACAAAAGTTTTGGCCTTGTTAATTAATAATTTCCTATTGGTTATAAAATTACTAAAATTATCTATTAATCGTTGTAGGCCAACTGGGGTTCTAGAGAGCAACACCGCATCATCTGCGTAAAGTAGGATAGGTACGGGGCTTCCTGCGATTTGGGGTGCATCTGCCTGTATCAACCAAAGGGCTTTGTCAACTTCATTTATAAATAGTGAAAAAAGTAGTGGTGCTAAGACACAGACCTGGCGGATACCTCTTTTAACCTCAAAGTTTGGTGTGCACTCGCCATGCTGTCCATATCGCACCTTACATGACAGTTTCCCATACAACCTTGCAAGGAAAATAAATTATTTCTTTGGGGGCCCCAAGGTTGAGCCAGGTTGGCCACAAAATGGTATGATCAACAAGATCGAAGGCACTACTGAGGTCTGTAAAGCACAGGTATAATCTTTCCTGCTTGGCGCGCGTATATTTACCTATCAAAAGTTCTAAGTTGACGCATTGTTCTAGAGTTCCCAGCCCTTTTCTAAAACCATATTGTACTGGTGAGAGCATCTCGTTTTCGTTAGCCCAATCTTCTAGTCTCACCAATAGTATTCTGCTCATCACTTTAGCCGATGAGTCCAGAAGCGAGATGGGCCGATAGTTTTTAGCTTCTGACTTTATGCCTTTTTTTAAAAAAGGAATTATCACTGATTGACCCCATGATGATGGTATATACTCTGTCACGGCTAAGTTCAAAACTCTAGTTAAAATAGGGCCCCATAGTTGTATTTCAGCTTTATAGACGTCAATTGGGACCCCATCTGGGCCTGGTGCTTTACCACCCCTACTACCAGTCAATCCTACCTGTACTTCGTCAATTGTGATATCTAGTGGTATTACAGGCCACTTACTTCCTGTTGGGGTTTGCGTCCTAGATACATCATGGTCAGGTGGGTTAAAAATACTAGAAAAATGTCTCACCCATGCATCGCAATTAACATGGGACAGTAGTTCGGGGAATGATTCAGTCTTTAAAAACGGTGAGTTCAAGGTTTCCCAAAATAACTTATTGTTTGCTGTATCCGCTGCCATAGATAACTTGTCCCACGCTTGCTCTTGAAGCTTACTTTTCCTTGCCTTAAGGGCCAATTTATAATTAAAACGGAGATTTTTGATTATATCATTGTTTCTAGGTTTATTGCCAAGGGCTTGTTTAAGTTGGCATAATGCCTGTGTACAAGTGTGGTCAAACCAGCCCCTGCGTTGTCTACTTTCTTTCCGAAAGGTGCGGTTAGTATCCCCTCAATTACAACATACATTTTTGAGAAATTAGCTAACAGCAAAGAAGGGCTAACATCCTCATTGAGGCAATAAGAAATCTCTGCACCACATTTTGCAACAATTTCATATAATACTTTTGCCGGTTCCACACCTACCCATTTAATGCGTGTCCCATTCGGTCTAATAGGAACAATGCTAGTTATAAAATCTTGATTTACTACCACCTTTGGGCCCCAGACAAGAATAGACATAGAAATACAGTTATGATCACTCAGTGCTAACTCAGTGATCCATGGGGTAGAACACAAGTCGCTAATACTAGTTGAAATTAACATATGGTCAATAATGGATGCAGAATTTCTGCCTTTAAACGTTGGTATAGGGCCACCACTAGTATCCCTGGCACACTGTAGTAGTACCAGATCATATTTAGCCATCATCAAATTTAGAGCCCCGCCATAATCATTGTGTGTGAAATGTATACAATCGTCATCCTTGCCGTACATATTCCCACAGACCTTAGTCATCGACATTGAACATGATTGTATATTAAAATCCCCCACCCATATTATTAAAATATTGGTTGTGATCATGCTTAACAAATTATTAAGTCCATTATCTAAATCAAATGCAATATTACTACGTGTTGAATCAAACACGTTGTTGTAGAAATTAACCACAACCACGTCCCTACTATCGTTACAATGCAACCACATGGTCTGAGAGTGTGCACCAATCGTGATAATTCTTTTAACAATAAAAACCGATAACTTATTTGAAGTAAGGGTCAAAAGCCCCCCTTTGGCTCTACCAGCAGGCGAGGGCACTGCCTGGAGTCAATATGAAGTGAACCCTTCTACATACACCGGTTCAGTCCACCAGGTGTCTTGCAGGCAGATTATATCAAGGTCACTAGTAATAAAGTCCTGCCATCCTGGAGAATCCTGCTTACTCCTTAGGCCGGCGACATTCCAGGTTGTAATTGTATAGCCTTTCTCTGATTGCTCCCCTGGATTAGCCCTTCTATTATCTGTACTTAAAAACGGGGCCTCTGTTAGTGTGCTCTCAGTGTTTGTGGGAACAGTGGGTTCAGTTTCCGGTACGTTAGTTACAGGCAATGCCCCCCCGCCTTTGTCAGCTGCCCAGTCTCCGATAAAGTGAGGCTTCGAACTGGGAAAATCAGTACCCTTTTGTCAATCATTATCTTGTAGGGTGCTCAGCGCCTGATATCTATTTGAGACTGGTAAATCATGTTGGGGATAAGTTGACAAGAATGATGTCGTACAGAGGGGGTTTCGTTCAACTTCCCTATGTTGCGTAGGTCTTAAATGCCTATAAAAATAGCCAAGGGGTTGTAGTGACATGTACGAATCAAATTCTAACGGTAAGGGTGCTCTATCCAAGGTGTTTCTAGCCCAGCTTGGATTTCTAAAATTAATAATTATGCAGTCTCCTTTGAGACGCTTTTGTAAGGGGTCAATCCATCCGACTCTTCGTGTCTGGAGTATCTGCTTAGCTCCTGTCACCGGATAGCCACAGTTCTTATCAAGCCAATGTACTACTCTATTCTTTAGGGTCTCATGGCTCTCCGTTTGGCCAGGCTGTAGGGGGGACACATTCACCAGGACTGCAACATATGGGCAACATTCGGGAGGTAAATTAATAGAAATATCTACTGTTCTCTTGTGAGTCATGTTCTTACCCGACTTAATATATGTAGCAGTTGATTGTTCCGTGTTGGACCTATCCCCTCCGGCTAATTGAAGTTGGTTAGTCAGGGTCTGTTGTCTTAATGTTGTCTTAATGGATTATAGTTTACCGGCTCATTATTTCCTTTTTTTGACCCTGTGATTGTCATGTCATTCGTCCCCCATCGTCCCCCATCAGATTCTCTACCTATCCCTTTGTTTCTTCCATTATCAGTCGGGATAGTTACCCTAGGCGCGGACTCAGCTTGCCCTCCCCTTGTTGCGTCCCTCCTTGTCCCAGCACTGGTACATGTATCCCTCAATAGGCCACTAAACTTAGTAACCTCGCTAGACAGTTTGTCAATTTTCTCATGGATCGGCCTAAGCAGCTCATCGACCTTCGTTATAATTGTGGCTATAATTAATGATGTTTGTGTGTTAACAGTGGTGCCTTGGCTGACTAAGCTGCTGCATATGGGGTCTGTGGGGGTCTGCATAGGGCCTTTCTTACTTTTGGGATTCCCCACCACTGTTTGTCTCTTTTTACACCCTCTCTTTCTCTTCGGGGATGGCGATCTATCAGATATATGCAAATGAGGAGAATCAGGTTGTATATGTATATGCAATTCGGGTTCGGATTCTATTATATTTTCAGTGGTCCTAGGGGTTCCTTGAGACTCGATATGGGCAGCTACCACAAATTGCGTGCTCCATCCCGATAATAATCCACTGCTATCACCTATCTGCCCGCCTGCCACCGTACCGGGTACCCAGGGATAAACGGCGTTCTGTCCTATCTATTTCATCAGTGATTGCACTGACTGCTCGCACTAAAAAGGAGTCAATCGTGGTGCGTGGATTATCAGATGCAGGTTTTTGGATCTTGCATCTAGCCATATTGGCTTCCCAGGGGGTGTCTGAATGTGGGATGTAAGCAAATAAAATCTATAATACAAACACTCCTAGTTTTAATCAAAAGTACAATGTGAAAGAGCAAAATGCTGGGTTCAAAGTGCAACGTGCTAGAGAGTAAAATGCGAAGATTATAAAATCACACAATTATTAAAAGATCACCGAGCCCTTTAAATTGTTCTTTTAAAAGGTATTTCAATAAAAGAAAGTACAATGTTTAAGATGAGTCTGATCAAGAATTGGTTGCAAGTTGGATCGAAGAGGTTAGTCAGTGATGCCTTCCTAAAACAAATTCCTAAAGTTAGGACGCATACGTAAGTGGTATTTCTTGCTCCTGGGCACCGTTAACTCGCTCCTAGATGATATGATAAAGAAAATATTTTATAACGTGTGATTTAAGGCTCTCACCGTCTTCCAGTTAATCGTTTAAGGACCACAACTTGTTGTCAGCAGAGTAGGCCCAGAGTTTTGCCAAGGCCCACTAGGACGCAGAAACGGGGATAACCTAAAAGACGGCTCCGTACTCAAAAAAAGAAAAACCAAGAGGGGTAGCCCAGCCCGGTCTCAAGCGGCCGCGGACGGGCGCAGATGGGCCTGCCCCCGCATGCGTCCCGCGCTGCGGGAGTGCTTTGCCCTTTTTCAGCTCCTCCAGGCGCAGCAGGTGAGCGTCGGTGGCCTCGCGCCGCAATCGATGCTGGGCCGTGTGGTTCTCTGGCCCCCGGTAGCTGGCGTCCCGCTGACGGTTCGTGTCCCACGCTGCAGGAGTGCTTTGCCCTTTTTCAGCACCTCCAGGCGCAGCAGGTGAGCATCGGCGGCCTCGCGCCGCAAGGAATGCTGGGCTGTGTGGTTCTCTGGCCCCCGGTAGCTGGCGTCACGCTAACGGTTCGTGTCCCACGCTGCGCGAGTTCTTTGCCCTTTTTCAGCGCCTCCAGGCGCAGCAGGTGAGTGTCAGCGGCCGCAAGAAATGCCAGTGCGTGTGGTTCTCTGGCCCCCGGGAGCTGGCGTCCCGCTGACGGTTCATGAATCATTTCAGGAAAGGATTGAGGCTCATTGCAAAAGTAACAATCATCTGCAATGCAATAGGTCTCCCATTTATGCGAGTTTGAGCTATTGGCATTGTAAATGACAATGTCTTTTATTTAAGTTTGGGTTTTTAAAACATAAATAAAAGGCATTGTCATTTGCAATGCCAATAGCTTAAACTCTCGCAAATGCGGGACCTATTGCATTCCAAATACTTAAAAGCATTGCTAAGTTGCTCCCTTCTGTCTCCCATGGCCCCTGAAGAGCTCCTCGTTTGCTACGAGTTAAATAAACAAGCCAGTGGTCACAACTGCGCATGAGACACCCTCCTGCAGTAAGAGAAACTCACTAAAGAAAATAGTGCTTACAGACTAAAGAAGATGTACGGTGTAACAACCGAAGTAAATGGGCCAGTCCTCATGGGAGGTTACAAATGAAGACAAGGAGGTACTAAGGAGGGACTTACAAGCCGAATAACGAATCAGAAGCCAGCATTTACAAAGGACAATGACACAAGCCAATGACAAATATGGGCGAAGAGTGTGCAGGGCTTAAAGTCCATACTCCAATACAGCATGGCTCGCAGAACAGCGCATGCGCTGCCCAGGCACAACCTAAAAATGTGGTCTGCCTCAATCCTCAAGCAGGGATACTTTTGGTGGGTGGACCTTGTTGTTGGTATGGGCGCTAGTGAAAACAGGGCATACATCCCTTTCCAATATGGCCTCTACTGTTGGCCTCCTTGCCCAGAGTGACACAATTTAACAACCTTCTTTTGTGTTCAAAGGCTGCTCAACAAAACCTGATTGCCTACTATGCAATCCCTCCATCTCTCGTGGGGGAGGGGTAAATGAGGGACATGGTACCAATATTTCCCTCAAGGTGAGGGTAAATTATGTCACCTAGGCTGAGTAAATGTGCATATTACAATAAGGCTTTTCGCTTAGTCGCAAACCATCTCCATAGCTCTCAATGACTGGAATTCAAAAATTTGTGGCTAACAGGTCGCTGCACAGTGAGGTGACACTGCTTGGCGGCACTTAATGTTCATACAGCTTCGCGCAGTGAAAAATAAGCATACCAGTTTAGACAGAGGAGCACGTGTCCGACTTCTCTCCCCTTCTGAAAAAACAAGCTAACGAAGCTATGAAGAGATTAGTTTTGGAAAGACCCCGTTACAGTTGGGTTTCACTTGGCTACTTTCTCGGGAATCAACCTCCTCCGTGGACGTTCACTATCCCTGCGTGCCTTTTATTAGCCCCTGTGCGCGCACCCGGAAGGATTAGTAATTTGCAGTGCGTGGTGCGGCCAGACCAGGGAAGCCACCTGCTCCCAGCCTGTGCTCGCCTTTGACAGACTCAGCCCAGGCTTTTCAGCACATCCATCCAGGTCACCGCCGAACAGGTGCAATTACGCTGCCCATGGGAGTCCAATTTGCCTCAAAATAAAACATGCTTCCTTTCTCGGAAACGCTTCAGGAAAATAGACAGGTCTCGGGCCAGGAGCGGTGGCGCGTCGCCGCTCCCATAGACGCCCAGCAGGCAGTGACCCGGCCTGCCCAAGGAACCCAGAGCAGAGGCGACCCCTGCTCCCGGCTCAGCGGGGACACCTTCAGCCAGCTAAGCAGATCTAGGGCAGGCGGAGGAGACTGAAAGGGCAAAACTGTAAAGAGAGCAAACTGTAAGTTCTGATTAGTTTTATGACTTTGCCTTCATGCCTCGGGAGCTCGATTGATCACGACTTATACTACAAGGAAAAAAAACCTTAAACTCGCTCCTCAATCTCTAGCTGGCTTTCAAATGCAAATCCGGCACCGCGAGGTGGGTTGGATCCGGCCCCGCCCCCTTCAAAGCCCCATTCCTGAATCTTTCTCTCATCCAAAGGACCGATTCCTTCTGCAGATCCCGTGAAAGGGGGACGTCGTCCTCTTTTGGGTTTTGTCTGGTTTTTTTCAGCACTCAGTGGTGGTCTGCGGGAGGTACAAAAGTGCCCGTGCTCCCTGCAGGCGCCTCAGTGGAAGCGGCTGAAAGGTGGGAGAGCGCGTTCTCTCTGCGGCCAGAGCTCCAGGGACGCCGCTGCAGACCGCAGGCGCGCACAGCCACTGGAGCCGGGGAGGTGCCGGTCACTGCTGGTCGCAGCCCTCACTGGATTGTATGCACAGGGAAGGTCTCGGCACGAGGAGCAGAGGTAAGGAGTGCTCTCCTGCAACTGGTCGCCGGCAGAGGATGTCTGTGGCTCTATGATTCCGGGTACCCTCTCCTCTCTGCTCGCGCGCAGCGTGGTGCGGAGGCTGACAGCACATCCGGCGCGCAGTGCAGCGACATTCACAACTTACTTTATTGCCAGATGCTCGCATTGAGGGTAGGACGCGCTAGATATTTATAGAAGTATAAAAGAGGAAACAGGCAGGAAGGTGAAACGTGAAAAGACTTGGGAAGGAGCTGCGGTGGCAAAATGTGAGGAGGTGACAACTGAAGACATGCTTGGAAGCGATCGCTGCTATTAACGCAGGTTGTGTTATAAAATAAGCAGAAACTGGAAGGCGTGCAGTATACCGTTTTTTGGGAGGGGGAGGTGAGACCCGTGTAACCGACTGCAAGAGCGTGTCTCCTGCCTTCTCTTGAACCTAAGCCTTGACTGCAAGGGCGGCAGGCACGGCTGCGTGTCGGGGCTCTGTGTCCCACCTCCTGGGGAGGACTGTAGTGAGCACATACTGACGGGTACAGACGTCCTTCTCACATTGCTATTGCAGGGTCGGACTGGCTTTGTGGTGGCATGGGCGTGTGTGAGACCTGCCCACCCCCACACCTCCTATGCGCTACAGCCTGCGCACGCACGGCCGCCGGTGTCCGGCGCCTGCACGTGTGGCCAGCCGACTCGTTTCAGAACCTGGGTCAGCGCAGTCTTTTTCGGAGGAAACCGCAGCTGCCAGAGGAGGTTTAGCGGAGGGCACACTCAGCTAAGGTGGGTACCCCTTGGGTTTGGAGCACGTACTCAAGTTCAACGGACCCGAGGGGTGCTGCCGGCGCTCTCCCTGGCACCCGCTTCCCACCACGTGGAAGGCTGACTTCAGAAGTGGGCTCTCCCTGCTGGAAGGGCAGTCTGCACTTCACAGCTCGCCCTGCCGTCATCCCAGCCAAAGTGGATAATCGCACAGGCTCAGCCAAGAATAAACGCCGAGTCAACAAAAATGTGCCGCGCGGTGGAGCGACAGTGCCGGCTGGCAGCTGCACCAGGGTGAGCCTCGGCGGTGCTGCAAGGTCGGGGCTTCGCCACCTTACTTCAGCGTTACACTTACAGGGGTGTCTCGCTGCGAGTGATGCTAAGGGCGTACATATCTCCAAGCAGCAAGCACCGATGTTGCTGGGACGGGGGTGGGGAGCTCTGCGAGTTGAAAGAATGATGGTGTAGTGCAGAGGAGGCGCACCTGTTTGAGGGCTGGGAGGAGGAGGTACGGTCGGTTTAAGTCTTGCTGTGCTGCTGTTTGCATCGCCAAGCCCCTCTTGTAATGACGAGAGCGGGTCAATATGAATTATGTCTCAATAAAGCTAACGTGCACTGGAAGACGCCTGCACGCGGCACTGAACGACCTTCTGGAGGTCACAGGGCGAGTTAGCGGGCACCACGTCCCACATGCTAATGGGCCGGAGGGAACTGCGCTGCACATGACATGGGAGGAAACAAAGGCACGTTAGGCGAGAGGGAGCGCGACTGCTCTCGTGCCAGGGCGACAGGAGTCGTCACCAGCAGCTCGGACTCCGGCAGCCTGGGCAGCAGCAGGCGAGGGACAGGAGGGGTCACAAGTGTCCCTCGGAGTGTGCAGGTAGGGGCTCCAAGGACAGAGGGATAGCTTTAACTTGTCTTGTTGCAGTCAGGACCCACTCACCCCCGTGTCTTAAGCCGACGTGGGCACTAATTTGGCAATTCTGAGGCGCAGAACCAGGCGGTGTCAACTGCGGTATTTAAGCTGGCATCAAGCGCGGTATATTAGACGCGGTACCAAGAGTGGACTCCGTTTTTTTGCTTTTATACCACGAGGGTTGAACATTCAAGGCTGTTTATATGAAAGAAGCACAGTAAGTCTGACATCTTCGTTTTGCTGCAAACATTAATGTGGGGGTTTCAATGTGAAATGAAGGAGCGCTGTGCCCACATAGAGTGAGATATCCAAATGAGGGCTTTTTATAGGGTGTTGGGAGTGTGCAGGCAGGTTGCAGAAACAGAGTTCTCGTGCGCTCCCCTGCACGATAACCGACATCAGTATCCAACTCCTTTCTGGAGCCTGGGTCGAAAACAGGAAATGGGTGAAGTGGTGCAATGTTCAAGACGAGTGCAAGTCGCAAAGGGATGTGTAATTGTCTGCGCCCGACCCCACATGCACCACAGATGTGTGGTGTATTGCTTTATCGGCTGCCAATGTCAGGGAATAAAGAATCTCTCTGTATCTTTTTTTTATCAATTTTAGGGCGGATTGTGTTCCAGCATGAGGAATGAGGCGGCCCACTTGTTGGTTATGCCAGCAGTGGATGAGGGTGGGTATAGTTTGGGTGTGGCGGTTGTGTTGGCCGTGCAGGGATTGTGGATGGTAGTGTTTCTGGTGGTATTGGTGCTGTGGATGCTCGTTGTGGTGGTATCGGTGGTATGCTGGTGGTATTGGTAGCAATACTGTTGTTTATGTGTAGCGTTGGTGGTGTTTTTGATGCTAGTGTTGGTGGTTGTAGTGTCGTTGGAGAACTGGTTATTGGTAAAGGCAGTTTTGATGGCGCAGGTGTTTTTGGTGATGTTATCTCTGGTGAAGGTGTTGGTAGTGGTGCAGTTTTAAATGTTGTGTCTGGTGGGAGTGTTGGTGGTGGAATTGGTGGCAGTAGAGTTGGTGGTGGTAGTGTTGCTTTCAGTATCTATGCGGATGGTGATAGAGTTTTAGGTGCAGCTGATGGTCGTAATGTTGGTGGTGTATTATTGATGGTAGCAGTGTTGTTAATGTTAATTTTGTTGTCAGTGATGTTGGTGACGTTTGTGGAAACAGGATGAACCTATTGCTGGTAAATGAGATGAACCTACACTGCTGAGTCATGGCACCTGTTCCAAACACCCCGCCTGGGATCGGTAGTGTGTTCAGCATTAAAATAGACAGCTTCACTATTAGCACTGTAACCGGAAGTGCTTCGCCCACTCTTTCTAAATGCTCTTGTGGTGTGCAAGTTGAACACATAGAACAATAGTGAGCTTTGAGGAATATGTAAATTACAATCCAGAAGTTTCCATTTAGCTGGAGTGCTGATAAAGAGAGGCAGCGGTTGTATTTGGCATGTGGGCACAAGAGGCACGATTTTACACGCGTCCACCTGCAAAAGCGCGTGAGTAACACGGGTGGTGCATGAGTGAGACTTTTACAGTGAGTAATGCATATCCTCATGCGCGCTGTGGAAATAACAGATATTCGTAACGTTTTCAAAGGCAATTGTTTCGACGCCTTCAGATACACGTGCATTCACGTGCAGTTTTCAAAGAAAAGCTTTTGTTAATCGAAGGGCTTCATTGGGCACAACTGTGTGCAGCGAGATGTGCAGATCTGCGCGCCGGGAGATGCGCACAGCTCCGGGGAGCTTGGAGAGGTCCACTGCTTCTTAATTTGCACTGCTCTGTCGGTGCCGAAAGAGATACATCCTCCTGCTGTTGCGCATCTTCAAAATGTGTACAGCCCCGGAGTGAGTCTCATGCATGGCTCCGAGAGGTGTACAGCACCAGAGCACTGCCTGAGGGACGCAGATCCGGGGGGCTGGAAGAGGCGCACACCTTCGAAGCGCTGCAAGAGTTTAATGGAACGGAAGACAGCAGCAGAGCTCCGGAGTGCTGCAAGGCTTCAGGGGTACACAGCTCCGGATAACTTCTAGATGTGCACAGCTCCTGGGTGCTGCAAACTGAATAGCTTGGAAGTGCTTTCATTAATGGTGTCACAGCAGGTTCGGGGCGCTGCTAGACATTCAAAGGTATGGGGCGCTGCAAGAGTTGTGACTTTCTGGAGCGCTTCAAAGGATTGTATAGACAGTGACTACAGCCAGACGTGCACAGCTCCAGAGCGCTGCTAGAAGCGCACAGTCCAGAGGCGCTAAGAAAACAGCCCATCTACTGAGTGCATCGAAAGCGGACAGGTGGGCTCAACCCCTTCCTCATTTCACACCGGAGGAACAGATGATCCTCCCCAGGCAGCCATTGGCCTCTCTGGTGCATGTACACTTTTCCTGTAGCGTGGTATCCCAGATGGCTTGTGCTGCCCAGCCTCTGCTTGTGAGTATTACTTTCACCAGCAAAGTCCTCTAGTCACGAGAACTGCAGTGGAAAAGTCAGTGCTTTCTGAAAAGCTGGTAAGAGGAGTTCTATTTGAAATGAAGTGCATTTCTAACTCTAATGCAGGTGTCTTATACCGTAAATTAAAATGAAGACGAACATATACGTATCTGTGTCATAAATATAAATGTTTATTCAATTTCTGTAAATTAGCACGTTACTAAAACTATATACGTATTTGTTTAATAAATGAGTCTCATACTGAAAAACACTGAACGAGAAAGTGTTATCCTTTCCAAAGGAGACCCAAGGCGCGCGTTTTTTCTCTTTTACAGACTTGTGGGGCTACACTGGCATTTTGTTGGTGTACACGACGAGCACCCTCCGACTTAAAACCATACAGATGAGGGCCAGGAGGGCGAAGAACAACGCCATGGCGACCAGCCCGATGGAGTCCTTGCCCAGCGCTGCGCCTCCGGCGCCCTGCCTGGCTGTGGCTGTGCCGTTCAGGGTGCTGTTGTTCTCAGTGGCAGCGGTGCCAGGCTGTTCTGCTGCTCTGAATACTTTGCCTCCCCCGAGGGGCGCTGCTGAGGGAGATGGCGCAGCCCCGGGGAGGGCGGGGGTCCTGATGTGTCTTCTGAACGGCGCTTGGCGCTGCTCCTGAGAGACTCCACTCTCTCCTCGTAGGCGAGGCGCTTCCTCTATCCCCAGACTCGCCACACTTTCACAAGTCGTGTTGCTGCTTCCAGTCTCTGCCTTTGATGCCAGGACCTCTCCGGGAGAAGTTACATCTGCTGGGGACACCGTTCTAGGTGAAGACAGACCCGGGGAAGGCTCACTTTTGCTTGCTAGGTTGAACAGGTACGTCCTGAATTTCTTCACGAACATGACTGCGCAATTGGTTATACGCCCGCATGGTTCGACCTCTGCTCCCTCAAAGGCATTGGGACCGAAGTCTGCGTCGGGGGGCTGCAGGGACGACCCCTTCAGGCAGAGAGATGAGATCAACAGCGCCCCCAGCAGGCGGCACCCGCACAGGGGCATGTCGCCAGCACACCAGCTTCAAAGGGCGCCTTCTCTCCGTTGTCCGCCAGAGGGCGCCTTCTTCAGCCGGCCCTAGGTACCTGCGCAGACCACCCTGGGCCCCCCTCGCTCCCAGTGCGCGGAGGTTTCCTGGCCTCAGCCAAGGAACGTTCTCCGAGGCTGATGCAGCGAGAAAGTCGAACTGTCCCATTGTGACGCGCACCGGCGTCCGCGAGCGGCAGTGAACGGCGGCCGCGCGATGGAGCGGGCTCCTCGCGGGCGCTCACAGGTGCCAGGCTCACAGTAGATTGCAGCAGGTGCTTCTCCTGTGGGGTAAGACTGACATACTGTCAACTTTCCCTCGCCGGGCACTGGCGTTTTACTGAGCCTACGAGCTAAGACATCATTTTCTTATTTTCTACTTCTGGCGTTTTGCGCTTTATTTGAGTTGGGAAGGGGGTCAGGTAAACAAGGTCTGTCCACTGTCCCCTTAGCAAGACCCTGACCACAGAGTGTCGCCCCCTGCGTCGGTGTTTACAAAGCAGGAGTCAGCTGAGGACCACGAGTCCTTTATACACGTAAACGTGTGGAGGTGTCTCCGGGATACAACCGTGGACACAGCATCAGGAGCAAAGTAAAATGTTGCTTCAGCTTGTTTTAGCGGTATGTACCGCGGGGTTTTTGCTGCCGTCCAGTGGCGGCGTAGGGGTGGCTCGGTGCCCACTCAGCCCCGACAAGCGCGTGTACGTTTCTTGTGGCTGTGGGCGTGGGGGACGCCAAACGAGGTTGCGCTTGAAAGCCTGGCAGGAGGGGGTGGACACGTGTGATTGAAGACCCCGAGGCGGCGGGTGGCTGCCTCACCGATAAATCTACCGGGATAATGATGCCGGTATGTTTTTTCAGGTTGTTTGAAAGCAAGCCAAGCGCTGTTTTTTACTTTGTTACTGCTGTATTTTAATTCATCTGCGTGACGCTGTCACCTTTACTTTTTTTTAAAAGTGAATCACGAATATAAATCAATGTGTCTGACTGGCAACAGATAGTACAGCTAGGTTTCAAGAACTTTACCATATACTCACGAAGAAAAAGTACGACCTGTCCATAATGACTCTTTGTTCCTGGGCTTGAAAGGGGGGGTGGGAGGTGGAGGGGAGAGAGTGTTCGCGGCTGTCAGAACTGGATGAGTGTGCAAAGGACACCTCAAGCACCCATGGTTCCATTCAAGTTGTGCCTTTCTGCAGTGTGAGGCTGGTTTGAACATGTTTGTCAAAGTTTATTTTGGTTTGCACCCCAAAACTATTGAAGAACAACACTCGAAGCATAGCCAATAACAAGATTGGTTGTAGAAACATGTTAATGCGCACAGCGCATTCATTTTCAAAACACTGCACACGTTTACTGCGGTGGTAGCAAGAGTAGTTTGCTGTCTTTAAAGTTTTACAAATGTGCCATGTGCAGAAAGACCTTACCTCTTTGTGTGACCTCTTTGAAAGCTGAACTAAATCTCACTGCCAACATAAATTTGAATAGCATATGATTATAAGGAGATACTTGTGTTTTCTTGAGAGATAACCCCTTATATTCCATGCACATTTTCACACGTGTCTTCCTTTTAAGCATAGAGTATTCCCAGAATGCATCCCTTCATTCGTTGAGGCAAACTTTTTTCAAGGCTAGGCCTTGACGCTCCAAGATATATAGTTTTGAATGGCTCATTAGCAGATGTGCCGGCCATGACTGCGTACGTCAAGAGGTCAGACCTCTTTAATTTATTGCATAGTAGAAACAAATTATATTTAGGCATGCAGCCATGTAGAGTTTGGCATAGCCTATGTCATTGCAATTTGTTAACGTTTTACAATGCAGGTTGTCGTACTAGCGGCGTGGCAGCATTCACTTTCTCTTCAATGTACAAATGAAGCACAAAGGAGGTGGCAGCAATTGTTAGCCCTTCGACAATGCAGCACAAGTTTCTTGCCTGGCACTTACTCGCTTAGTTGGTAGTCCTAGATGGGCTAAAACAGCATGTGACTGTGACCCATTGCACATCAGAGAGAACATTTTACAAGTCCCTTGGCATGTAAGGGGGGGCTCCACCTGACAAGTGGTGTGTCCAGCAAGAAACCCTGAGATAAAAAGTTTGGTCAGCCCCCAGCCCTCCATAGTGATGTAACTGCTAAAGTCTATAATGTTGTGCATAACATACTGCTGGCATAGTAAAACAGAAGTTAAGCGGTATTTGTATGGGGTAAAATTAAAGGTAGAATAGCACACACGATATTCACTAGTGCCTTCCGATCCTCACTCACCAAACATTAAATGCTACAGCACAGGCAGGAGCAGTCCTGCAAGCGTCCCTCACAAACACAGAGTAAGCGTAGCACAATCTTCCCCATCACACAACAGACTGATGAAGCACAGGCAACACCAATGCATGTTTTCTCTCAAAGAACAAGTGCAGCTGGGGTAACAGCAGCCTAAGCCGCACATCCCAGATGTGCCAGAGTTATATCAATAAAAGCTTATTACAAAGACCAAACAGGCATAGCACGGGCAACAAAAAGCAAAGGCAATGGGCAGGTCCTATTCTGAGGGACCTCCTGCTCCTAATGCTGCATGCGGGCAAGAATGTAGTAACATTGGTATGTTATGCCCCTGACTATATTTGCCTAAGAAGAGGCAGGAGCAGGAATCTGCTCCAAGGTCCTCCAGCTCCAACAGTTTCTGTTGGAGGGAGGGTGGGGCAGACGCCTGTTTAGTGTAATAGGGAAGGGGCCTGTTGATGGGACTTCTGTCATCTTCCAACACCCCTCTACCATCCCTCAAAGCCCCACTGAACTCTCTACAGTTCATTATACTTTTTGTTTCTACTGACTCCTCAGAATCCCTTAGTCTGAACATTGGGCCCATCAGCAAGTTGCTATAACATCCCTCGGCTTGCCATAACAGATCATATGCTGGCTCCCAGGGACCTGTAGCAGGTTCCCACATAACGTTGCCCATTCACAGGCCCTTATATGGCCCTCAAAGAGCCACAGCCAAGTCATAAAGACCTTCAGACAGTCCCAACAGCTAGACCTCAACCAACCAAAACAAGTCTTCAACACTCTCCACGACCTTCTTCTCTTCCTAAGATATCCTCCGTCAGTCATCCACCATCCTCTTCAAGTCCTGAGACAGCCTCTGCCATCTCATAGGCATTCCTAAGGAACCAGCAATTTACTATCAGAAACTCTCTGCCCGTATCCAGCTTTCACTGCCCCTCAGTAACCATCAAATGATGTTCAGACCCACTGGTTCCCATAAGTTTTTCAGCTCCCTCTGCTTAACATCTGCATTTCTATAAACACCATCGACCTTCTACTAACCCATCATGCATTATCCTCAGCAAGTCCTTTGCCTGATTAAGTGATGAGACTGCAACGTTGTTTGTCTACTGAGGCAGGCATGTAAAAAACATCTTTGACACTTATTAAAGGTGCTGCAATTAACAAATGGGCTGGTGGAGTTAGTTTGTCCCTTTCAGAGATTTAACAGAAATCGATGGACAATGCTACAGTTATGAAACTCAGCTGATGGTTAAGGCACATTATGATGGTGAAGGGCAGAACGTCAATTAATGCACATTGCTTGTCAGCATTATCCTAACCTCACCCCCACCCCCAGACAGCAAATTCCCACTGGCTCCATCTGATTCATGCCTCTGGTTTCCATTTTTACTTAGCTAAAGAAGGTGTAGAGTGGAGATAGAGAAGCATTAACAGAGACATTCTAACTCTTCCCATTGGCCAACCTATCAGCATTCCACTGAAAAAGCCATTTTTATAGAAAAAAATTGCAGGTCACCAGCCAACAGGCTCGCAACATCCCTACACAAACTGCAACTTGCTGAGCAATCCACTATTATTGCTCTGGCTACCGACATTTTCCCTGATAGTCTCTAATGCACACCGTGCACTGCTTTTCTCCCTTCCCTTCCCAACCCATCCACCCTCACTACAAACCTCCTCCCTTTTCTGTGAAGTGGTTTCAGCACTTTGACACAAACCTGAAATACATCGGCTCTTACTGTCTTTCTTTATTATTTATTTTCTGTTTCTTTTTTGTACAATTTGGTGTGCACCAAAAGTCATTGGCTGAAAATGTAAATAAAGCTGAATTATATACACCATATGCTTGACATAAGTCAAGGGAGTTGCACAGACTCAGATCTTGCTTGTAGAATCCCTGAGAATCACAGGAAGGAGAATAGGCCCTCCCACATTGCTTGCAGCAGTGGTCTGGTGTTGGCCCCCACATGTCAAAGACCTCTGCCATCTGGATTTCTTAGAAAATGTAAGGTACTTCCTTCTGAGGTTCTCTAAAGTGATTCCCAGCACCGTTTATCAGCATAACAATTATCTTTCCCCAGCCCCTCTTAAGTCAACATAATGTGATTTTGGAGTGGTAGGAAAAAAGTTTATACTTTTTAACCTCTTAAAGCTAATATGTATGAAAATCCCATTACAGCTTAGCATTACATACAAAATCCTCTGTGCAGAGTTTCAAAACTGACTAAAATGCTCGATGCAGTAACTGGCTCCATTATTGTGAGAGGAAGTTGCACTGTACCTGAGATCAGGTCCAAATCTTGTCCTGGTCAACCTGAGGATAACTGGGATTGAACACTTAGGGTTCCCCAGATTTAGGATCCTGATAAACAGTACCAAAAGTGTGGAGGACCCTAAACCTTGGTTTGACAGTTCAGCTTATAATAATGCCCACAGTATAACACTTTCTAGGTTCCTACAGGCATGTGTTCATATCTCACTACTTTTGTTGGTCCAAGAATAAGGCTTTGATAACTCATTTCTCAGCTTCAACGAGCTACATTTGTTAAACCTTTTGATTTGAGTAGTGCAAAATTAAAGTTCTTCTGGAAAAGATTTTCAGAGGTATCAAATTTATCAACTTTGTGAAGCTGCAATTTTTGCCACCTTCAGAAAAATGTTTATGCATGCAACATTTTTCACAAATAATATTTTACAGATGATTTCGCCAGAAATTGTCTCATTTTTAGGTTGAGCATTCGAGACCTCTTGTATATACTTTAGTATATACTTATTATTATATACTTATATGTGTATGTACTTTGTGGACTCTGGAGGTCAGCCCTAGGACTTGTCTTCTTCCGCTTAGGGACTTTTTTTTCTGTTTAACTGCCTCTATTTAACTGTCTTGATAGAAAACGACCAGCAGAGGTCAGTAAAATACCAGAAATGCTTTCTGCTGAGGGACTTTCTTTTTTTAATTTTTCTGGCAACTGCCTCTATTTAACTTTCTTGATAGAAAACGACCAGTAGAGGTCAGTAAAATACCTGAATCACTTTAGCATTCTCTAGATTCCAGTCCATAGAAATTGTCTTCCACGAGCACCCGTAGACAATAATATTTTTTTCAAATCTTGTATTTTCAGTGATATGACCACCGAAGGCCCTGATTTTATATTAAATACAGAGCTTTGGACTATACCATTTGCCACTGAAAGGCAATATTTCTCTCCATGTGTTCCCATACCTGGAGTGTCACGCAGTTTGGTGCTTATTTTCCCTCCATGTTAAAGAACAGTAGATGTTTCAGCACCGAGGCTAATGTGCTACATAGCTAAATACATATAAGGTCCCAAAGGCGAGACCGATTGCATTGCAAATGCTAGTTTCAAAAACTGTTCCTACAAAATATTGTATATTATATGATGGATTTGTGAAAGTGTGTTTGCCTTTTGGTAATTCGCTTCAATTAATTGTTTTATTTCAAATATCGGTTCATTTTTTTTAAAGCTTTCGAGAAAGAATATTACACGTTACTGCTTGAATTAAACCAAAACATATTTTAAACATCTTTAATAGGCGTTCTTTCAATTCTTGTTACAGAAGATAAAACAACACTAGAAGCCAGTCACAGTACCTCTCTATTAACCACCACCCAGGCCAGACATTTAAGCACGCTTTTACATACAGCATGCCATTACATGCATGAATTAAATACAAACAACCTGCATAATGACACACTCTTTCCTAACTTATATTTCGCCCATTCAGCTTTTAGTAACACACCAGCATTCCTTACAGTCGAGGCTGGCATGGCTCACGGGTGGCGGCCGGGTGCGGGGGGTGGGGAGGCGGGTGTTGCACGGGGGGAAGGGGGATTGGAAAAAAAAACTTTCCTCGAGGCCGGGTCCCGCATCTTCTCTGCTCCTGCTCTCCTGCATCTGACAGGAACAGGAAGCAGGCAGTCAGGCTCCCTCCCCTAAGCCAATCACAATGCTGCAATGCAGTGTTGTGATTGGTCTGAGCGGCGTGATATGGCTCTCAGCCATGGACTGGAGGGGTGGGCATGTTCTCCATGCAGGCTGTAATGCAGCCTGCATGTCGAACAAGGAAGTGCGCATGACTGTTTTGGGCGGCCCGAGAGGGCCGACCAAACAGTCATTGCGCACTTTAGGAGTAGGCAAACCACTCCTCCCCTGCCATGCTCAGAGAGCAGAGCAGCCCCGCCCACCCGCCCGCCGCAAAGCAGCAGGACATGCAACATAAAATGACAATAACTCTAAGTTATTGTCATTTTATGTTTCTTACTGCTTATAAGCAGTGGGGCGACACTCCTCCACCATAGCGGAGGAGCCGCCCCTGATTCCTTAGCTATTTACAATTTGACCCTGGTTAAATAGGGCTTCTCCTAAATTACAGCTAGTACTTTATGTTTATGTTATAGTTGTGGACACAACAGTTCATTTAGTAGATTTCTCTAGAGTATGTTTCCCGCTTTATCGTTATCATTACATCCAGTTTCCTTGAATTTCAGTATTAGTACATGAGCTTTCTACGAATGCTGTCTGAGAACTTCTACGCAATCGTCATACAAACCTTTGCTATAACCTTTGCAAGATTTATGAATTTGAACACCTTTTTATCCATTTTCTTCCTTAGTCCCTGAACATAGTAAAATAAGGTACATCTTTTCTCTCCCTACTATTCCTTCAATATACTTTATTGCTTTGTTTCCAAAAACTCAAAATAATTCTTAACTGACAGTTAGTCCCTTGAAATATTTTTATAATATGCCCCTTCAGAATGGCAACTTGGACGTGGGCCAGGCATACACCTATTCATCCTTTGCATCATGACTGAATTAACATATGTGTGAAGTAGACAATATAACTGTCTTTACTTAAATATATAATTATTATTAGTGCATAGCATGTCTCACTCCACTGTTTATCCCTCAGCTTGCACCCCAGATATTTGATCCATTTACATTTGAACTCGGTTGTTTTTCAATTTCTTTCAGCGCAGCATTTATAGTGGACACTGATCTATCAAACATTGCATGCTTTAATCAACTGATTAACTTGTGCCCCTTCCCCTGCTATAGTCATCCACCTTCACCAATCCTGAATCCTGCAAAACGGCCTACCTTAAATCGCGCTGCATCGCATTTGGCGATGCAGCGCACGCAACGAAATTTGTTTTATTTATTTATATGTTTACTTACCTCTAATCGGCCGTAATCCATAGTTTACTACCCCCCGCCCCATGTCAGCGCCCGCCAGCACTCCCACCACGGGCCGCTACTGCATGTATCACCAACTTGGCAAAACAGTCTTAACCCAATTTTTGAGCACTAAGGCCACAGAATATGTCCCTGCTTTTTAACTACGCTATCCATGCAGATTTTCTGGAATGGAACTATCCCATCATATAGAGCCCTCTCAGCCTTCACTGTGGCCTGCAACACTTCCTATAATATTCCTTGATCGTCCAGGGATCCCTCCATCTCCCATTCTGAGGTGTCCTCTCCATAAAAGCCGCTGAACTGCAAACTGGAAATAGGTACTGCTGTAATAATGCAATTATTTAGGGAAACCTAAATAAGCTTTAATATATCTAAAAGTCAGTTCAGTTTTTCACGTTATGTGTATATACAACTTTTTTCATACAGACATCAAGTCTTCCCGGAGACTACAGGAAATCAGACTAAAATTCCTTCGAGTTTTTTCTGTGTAGACTAAAATGTCCGACTCCTATAACACTTTCTCAATTAGATTTTGGGCTACAATCAAGCATTAGTCAACACAGTATATTTTCCTTTCATCCCTACCTTTCACTTTCTCCCTTAAGCAGTTACAGGTTACCAAATCCTGAACTTGTCTCTGTTTTGATATTTACTCCAGAAATGTCAAAAAACATCTGTGAGCAGCCCCATCCTGAATATTATGACTGGCTATTTGTCTTTTACCAGTCCAATGGATGGACTAACAGAGCCTGCTAGGCTTTTGTTGACTAGAAAAAGGCAAGTGACAAGGGAGCTCTAATTACATATAGTTAAGACACATTCTAAAATAAAATATATCATAAATCTATTTATGCTATTATTTTTAATGAATACTATTGTGAGTTCTAAAACGGTGTACCTTAATTAGCAAACTGGCGATAGGGTTTTCATGGTACCATATGATTCCATGAACCCAGCGGCGTCACTAGGGTTGGTGTCACCCAGTGCGGTAACTCGGTAACTCATGGTGTCACCCCCTCACGACAGACTATTTAATAAATAGTCTCATTTGGGAAAGGTGTCACCCCATGTGATGGTGTCACCCGGTGCGGTCCGCACCCCCCGCACCCCCCTAGTGACGCCACTGCATGAACCCTTTGCAGATTTTGTCAGAGACCAGAAAAAGGCAAGCAATGAAACAATCAAAAACATTGAAACACACTATTAATGCAGATCTTTACAACTGCGCAAATGCAACATCGGTAAATAGAAAAGTTACACATTTAAACTATATACATCGCTGCCAGTGAATCATTTTTTATATTCATGTGGACTTTTCCATAATTTGGATGTACTTGACTGTTACACTGGATTCACTGCTCCTGAGATCACTCCCTTCAGTGGATGTTGGCGGTGACAAGGAACACTTCTGAAGCCGGTTCCCAAATGTTGATATTTCCATTTGTTCTCATGCTATGGAGTAAGAGGATGCATTTTACTTTTTATTTTTTTATTTTTTATTAAAACATTATTTCAGTAAAGCCTTGCAATATTTGAGTTAACTCCTTCCATACAAAATAACAAAAATCACCTTTCTCCATCAAAATCCTGCAGTCCTGACAACAAGCAATGCTTTTAACTAACTCCATGGTTTCAGTCTTAAAGGTACCGTCCTTTCATCCCACAGCTCCCCTGCTGTAACATCTATCATGTAAGTACATTAATGTGATGTAGTGTGGGCTCAGAAAGGGACATGAATGCCAGGTTACCCTAGTTTACAGGACGAGCGCACAGTAATGAAACAGTGTACTTATAGTGAAGTCAACCCACCAAACAGAAAAAAAATACAGGCCCTCATTTATGGGAATTTGATGTAGGGCACAAAGGCTCCTTGCTGCGCTGCCCTATGCCAAAGTGAAAGGGCAGGAATGCACTGTATGTATGCTTGCATTCCTGGCCTTTCTCCCTGTGATAGTGCTGTTTTGCCTGCCTAGCGCCAACATAGGCACCCTTGCACCATGGTGCCTTCGTTGCATGCAGGATTGGTTTTGTGCAGGAAGGGACACCTTCCTGCACAAAAAAATCCTAAGAGGCGTTTTTCTCTTTCTATGCGTGCTACAGAATGCAGCACAGATAGAAAGAGGAAAAAACGAGGCGAAATAAACAGATTTCTCCTTGTTATGCCTCACTTCCGGAGGTGTACGGATTTGGCGCTTCCCCAAGTTTACATGAGTTTGTAAATCTGGGGAAGCATCAAAATCCATGGGTGTCACGTGGGGAAACCTTCCGGAACATCCATGGAACTCCTCCCGGGCGCAGAGTACGGTGACGCAGCGATTTGCACTGCATTGTCTTAATCCAGATTTATGAGACCACTCAAAACCATGCAGAGTGGTTTTGCATGGCTTTATAAATCGGTATGAGATCCCTATGTGACGCACGTACCACTTTACGTGCTGCAAAATTGACGCTGGGCTCTCATAAATAAGCCCCACAGTTCATAGGCTATCCAATTGAAAAAGAACATGACGCACCGTGCTTAAACACATTCAGATAGAATATTATGTACAGAAAGTGTTTTTTTAAGTGGCTGTATTTTACAGTTTAGTTAGTACAACTTTTGTGCTGCTTGATTTCTCTACTATAAATTTATGGGTCCTTTGAGGTGCAGACTTGTCTCTCTCAAGCAGCTACTTAAAAAACCCATTGTTTAAATGAGTGCGGAGCTGCACAGGGGAGTGGGTAAGTGAGTGAGTGAGTGAGTCAGACAGTAAATTAATGAGTGGTGGTACTTACAAAGAGTTAGAGCTGCCTCAAATATACCCAAAGTGCTTTGAAGAAAAAGGCAGACAAAATGTTGCAATAGTTGTCAATTTCACTAAGCATCATCACTAAGGTATTGGTGGTCCAATACTTCTTAGCCCTGCAAAAAGAAATGAAAATTTGAACCCCCGAGTCAATTTCAAACCATTGCTCTATTAAATTGGGGTCTGGACAAATCTGCAGTTTAAGAACACCCAAAAAGACAACAGGGCAATGAATCGGCCTTTAAAAGGTCACTTTTTATTGAGTGCAGCAACCCATCCCCGTAACTGCCATCTTTATCTACAAATACCCTTATGGCACCCCTCAAAACCCAACCTATAGCAACAGCTGAGAACCACTCTTTCATCACAACCCTTCACACTGACTTTAACAACAGAGGAAAACCAACTAGTCACTCCTACCCTAGCCTAAATCAACACCCGAAGACAGCAACCACAGCCAACCATTTGCTACATAACTGCAAAACATCTCAATTTAAACACATATCCACAAAACAGCCTCACCTTGTGGCAGTTGCATAGACATATTCTACCACCTGGTCTTATGGTACTTCCCTATATAACTCAAAAGTATCTTCTTCAGGATGTCCTGCTTCACCAACATGTCTGACTGAAAGACACTTGCTTGAACACTTACCTTGTGGAAATTGATATGGAATGGACATGCCTTAGAGGATAGCGACGGGCATGTGTGTGCGAGCTGTGGAATCAGATTAGACGTGCTGCTGGTGCCATGCATCCATGACACCATGATCAGTCCACTTGCTGGCTTAGCACATGCAGTGTGTACAGCATGATGTCCTGAACGATATTCTAACCCCAAATTTCTCCTCCCGGATGTCAGTCGACATTTTTCTGGGAGGTTACATTCTACGGAAGAAGACACAAAGTCCTCCAGATGAGCAGTCTGGTTGCTTGCATCCCACTGAAAAGCCTAAATGCAATGGATTGGAAAAAAAGAAATGAATTTCACTGTGGTGGCATTTTTCTGGCTGGCATACCCCGAGAAGGAGATATTGGCCATCAACTATTGGAACTGTGGCTGTATGCTAAAATGAGCGTACAGGATAATGAGACGTTTCTAATACTTGCTCTAATTGACATCCAAACAGGATAATGGTTTCCATGTGCTTTAAGAAACTGCTCTTGGTAGTTCTGCAACTGCTCTCTATGACAGATTGTCACACAACTTTGGTGCATTCCATTTCCTTGATTCAGGACAATGCTCTTGAAACAATGGCTATGTTGTTTATTGTTAATTCTGGCCATCAGACTCGCCAAGAAGTTCTTGCTGTTCTTTACATAAAGTTAAATCCTGCAAAACTGTCAGATGAGATCCATACTGATGGATTTTGTAAAAGGGTACACACACACATGTATAAACATTAATGCAACACAATTTTCCATTTCACTACTTTTACTTTGGGCCTCATTACCTCCTCGTCCATCTTCCTGGATTCAGTCCTTACGCGTGAGCTACTTCTCCCTTCTGGCAGAACCAGTTCCCCAGCTGAAACCCAAAAAGTTCCCCCAAGATGGCCCCCATTACCCAGGAGTCACCTCAAAAGGAAGGTACTAACGGAGCACTTCCTGTAACATACCACACCAAAAAGACAACAGAAAAACAAGAAATAGTCAACCACCATGCCTGGGTGGGAGGGCAGGACTTAGGACTGCATCCAGGAAGACCAGGAGTCGGAGTAATTCCTCGTTTCAGGAACTGAAATCTCCTGGTGAAACAAAACGGATCGGTAGTGTATCAGCAGCTCTCATATTTCCAATGGGACCGGTAACTCCTGTTACCTGCGCCATCGGGATTTAAAGGGGCCGTGTAATGAGGCCCTTTGTAGCATAAAATAACTGTGTTTCCTAAATTCGTTGCACTTCGGTAGATTACTTGTGCACGTCTAAATATGCCATGGCCTGCAAGTATGTAGCTGCATTATTTACCACACCAAGGCACAATATATTGGCTCCCATATTCTACAGACTTGATTTCTGACTCGCTTTGGCTGCTTTTAACTACCCACAAGTGCATTTTCAGGTATTATCCATAACAGACGAGATAAATTAAAGTGCAAAATTTACTAAATTCATAGTAACTGAAAGGATAACGCAGGATGCTATGCGAGTGATTTTGTTGAAACGGGATTAATATGCTTTTCAGCAGCAAAGCAAAGTGCATTATACCAGCTGGTGCTCTTTGATTCAATCAATTCGCCATCTGTAAGTTCCATAGGCAGGCCTAATTTGTAAGTGGTTTCTTTTTTTCTAGGTAGTAGCATTCATAAAATGTGCAGTAACCTGTTTCTCCGCAGTTGCTATACTTTAACGCTGCCTCAGAATAGGTCTGTACCCTTCATTTAATTGTAAAACAGCTGCTTCCTGTCCTATATGCACAAATCAATACATATGTTTTCAGAAAGTACATTACTGTGTGCTAATTTTGTTTTAATCCTGCTGAGCGACTGTCATAATCAAGTGGAATCCATTAATATAGCGAAATTAAAATTCAAAAATGAGGGAAATTGACATATGATGTTCACATGTTTTCATATTGAGAGGCAGTACAAGGTGTGAATGCCTCTTCCAACCAATATTCTATTTTCTCTTCTTTCTTAGGTGTCATTTGAACTATATTCCCAGTGAAGTCTTTTTAGATGCAGTGACCTTTATCAACTGAACTCTCCACAGAATTGTATCTCTGGGACACCAGCTGACAGGGCGCCAGAGGCTAGGGCTGCTGGGCCAACTGGAACGGAGCCTGCTTCCTTGTCAAGGTTTTTTTCCGTTTCCGAAGAAACATAAAACCATAAGAAAAGATGAAGCTGGGAAAGGTGGAACTGTGCCATTTTTTGCAGATATTTGCACTTTTATTTTGCCTTTCTGGGATGAGCCAATCAGAGCTCTCGAGGTCGGGATCCAAGCCCTACTTCCAGGGGGGGAAGTCAAGAACCAAGCGCAGCTGGGTGTGGAACCAGTTCTTTGTACTGGAGGAATACCAGGGCACTGATCCTCTCTATGTGGGCAAGGTAAGCATTCGATTCTGTGACCTCCATTCCTCTAATAGAACAAGACACGGTGGGATGGGAACCGAAAATGGACCTTTGTCCAATATGTGTGTGTTTGTTTTTATTTATTGTTATGTCTTGTCATCGGCGCTGAATATTGCCCATCTATCTTTAGTGTATCTCGTAGTGCAGTGGGCTGTGTGGGAGGTGTATATGTTTATTTATGCTCTGTATGGTCAAATTGCAAAGTACTACAATATGTATTGATATGTTTGATTACAGAACAATTCATTTTTAGAGTGAACGATTTTCACAACCCTTAAAAATAGTTCACACACATTTGCATACATTCATGTATTGACTGGATTTTTTTGTTTTTTTAAATGGAAGTTATGGTTGTTTACTTAAATCAAAAAATTATGAACATTGTGGAAAATATAGAAATTTCCCTAAAAAGCTAGTGTTGAAAGAGTTCTGTAGTTCAGATTGAAATCATAAAGCACCTGAAATTCAGCGGCATAAGTGACCCAGAGACAGTCTTTGGCCAAGCCCAGAAAGTTCTGAGCTCAGGGTATTTCCTTTGTCTGCTTCCTGTGTCTAGTTGCCCCACCCAAAGATTATGGAGGACATGGCATCTGGTGGTCCCATTAGAGCACCAGGAGAAGGGTGTATCCTTCAAGTAAAGACCTTTCCCCTCTTTTCCCAGGACCCAAGGGGCACAACTTTTGAATAAAAAGCTCAGTGCACAGAATATGGGGGCTGATTAGGATTTTGATGACATTACCTCCACCCACCTGACAGAATACCATCTGCCAAATGTAGAGATTACGTCATTTCTGTACATTGAAACCACAGCCAAGGCAAATTCTTCAAGGAAGAAAAGGTTTGGTGAACAGCCGTCATCGAATTTGATGGCCATTCACCAAACTTTAACAAGTTTTGTTTTTCAAAAACAAAAAGCTAATGCCCTCCACATCCTGGAAAGGGGGAAGGGGGAAGGGGTTCTTTTTCCCATCCCTTACTTACAGGTTTTTCCAGGCAGTGGTGGACAGGAAACAATAACATCACACTGTCCACCCTAAATAGGGTGGATGGCATAATTCCTTTCCTCTGATGGCTCCAAATCTGTTGAGCCATCAGAGGAAGCTTTCCATCGAGAGAGCTAATGGGTAATCCATCAATGAATAGCTTAGGCTCTGCCTGTCCCTAAATGAGGCAGGTGGATTAAGAGCTTGATTTGAGTGTAGGGCAGAGCTGGAAATGGAATCTTCCAAATTGGTAGTGTTCACCAATGGGTTGAAAAAAGTCTTACTTAATCACAAATTTGGATGCTTTTGATTCTTAGTTAATTCTGGTTGTCCTGAACAATAACATAGAACAAAGGACAGCCAACACGTGTTTTGCCCCCGTCGGCAGGCAGGCCCGGGGCTTTCTCAAGGCTGATTATGTACAATGTGAATGGGGAAGAAAAAAAGGAAGAGAGCAAGAAGTAGCTAAAGAAATGATTGAGGCGGAAGGCTGGAAAGATAGCAAATGAAGATGACCAAAAGTAGTCAGAATAGTCAATTGGCAAGGTGTATAGAGCACAGAGCGGAATAAAAAAAGTATCACTAATTTGATATCAAAGAAAAGGAAAATCCCAACCCACAGACCAAGTGATCAGTACCAAAAACATTACAGGTCCGATTTAGAGTTAAGCGAACATTTAAAGAATGTAAATAGTATCAGTCATCGTACGTAAGTTGTTAAGTCACAACCGGGTATACAGATACATTCCGTATGTACAGAGTGCAAAATAATATTACGCGAAAACAAAGGATAAAATTAAGTCTTCCAACTCAATGGGTTGAGTGTCTTCCCATTTTGGACATCTGCATCCCACAAAATTATGCCCATTACACTAGGGCAGACACCACTGGGAGCAATCACCCCTTCCTCCCTTCATTTACGGATTAAGAGTTTGGCAGACAGGGTACTTTGTCGTGTTTGTGATGGATTATCCTGTCCATCAAACTCTAAACTAGGACTATAATCTCAGTCATATTCTACACCCATTCACCATTTTCTCATATCTCACAGAGTGAATCCATGGGCCATGACTAGTGAGCTGGGCTGAAGCCATATCCTTCAGGCAAGCCATATGCCAAGCATCCTGCACTAGATCCTGCAGGGTGCAGATTTTTTAAACATGTTCAACAAGTTATGGCTCAGTGCACTGGCTATGGACATGTCCTGCATCTGGCCCGCTTGTCCTCAGAGCTTGTCCACAGAGCTCACCAGATATGGACAGTTCCTGTGAGTTCTAGACACTGAATTGTGCACTATCCCCTTGGGATCAGTACCTAGGTACATGGCATGCATGACCTTATACCATGCCTTACCATTGGCATCTCTGCTCCAATTATCACAGGACATAACGTTTATCCTGAGAGTTATAGGCATATGGTGTTTCTCAGTTATGCTTTTATCCCTACGCCCCTGCACCCAGAAATCACAATGCATATCTTTTCAGAGTATGTCATTCGTCCATGCCCTGCACCCAGTCTCCTTGCTAACAAAGACTGTGGCCATGTCTAATCACCTCTAGCAAAGAGTATTAGGATAGATAGATAGATAGATAGATAGATAGATAGATAGATAGATTAGCTAGGTATAAAGGCATATGGGCATGCAGGGAGTCAGATATAAAGACAAATACTGTATATGTTGGTGTCAAATGAACAGGTTAACAGAAATATTCACATAACCATACCCAGAGAGAGGAAGGCAGCCAGGCAGGCTAGTAGAAAGTTGGTCATGCTCGTTGATTAAAGTAGGTTGGTTTGGGTGAGCGAGGGGGCGGGCATGTAAGCAGGTAGGGAATCAGGGAGACAACCAGACAAACAAATTCAGACGAACCAAGTGATTACTACTCCAAATAGACCAACACAAAGACTACAATATATGCATTAAAGTGTCATTTCTGGATATAGTCCCACTACTGGAGTGAACCCTTCACTACATCAGCTAGAGCCGGGGTGGGAGGGACTGATACTGAGCCCCAGAGCTGGTCTTATGTTCAGGTAACGTTTAAGGTGACTGGCCCAGAAATCAATGCTGGCCATATTTTTGGACATGTGCCCAAGCCTCCCTACATAACCCTTGCCTGTTTTAGCAAGACGAGGCATGTTCCATCGGACATAAGAGAAATGAGGTGAACATTCAGCCTGTTAAAATTCTTTTGTCGGTAAAGTGTGTTGAAGATTCACACAGTTTTGCTGATTCTGCTGCTGAATTATTCAGCAGCCACTCATTTCAATATTCCTTCCCTCCAGTCGTCCTAAACCATCCTGTCATCGGTCTGCTGGGGCAGAAGGTTTGCTACATGACTTTCCTGTGCATACACTTTACTTTTTTTTAAAAGACAAGGCACGCAAAATGTATAGTGACAGGCTATGTTCCAGTTCAAAGCATCTTCACATGCAAAACCCCCTGCTGTTCAATTTGTGGGATAGAAAAACAGCTCTGCCAATTCGCCTTGCCTGTGACTGCCCTTTCAGCACTTATAACGACAACCCTACTAGCACACCTCCATCATTCTGCGATTAGTACAATAACGAACCACTAAATCCGGGTCTGGTGGCTTAGTGGAGTAGTGCATCCACTATAGGGGCTTGTGTTTGACCTCATGGCCACAGGTTCAAATCCTGGTGGGTCCACTCAGTCCTTCGTACTTCTGAGGTCGATAAAATGAGTACCATTGAGTTGGGTACCAATAAACATCTGGTATTAAGCGCCTTGATACCCTTTGGTGATACGTGCGCTTTACAAATACATGTGTTATGTTAAATAGCACCTCAATAATGCACTGTATCATTCCTACCATTCTAGTGCTCCAAATCCCATAAAACGTTTTTAGTCTTGGCCTTAAGCAACTAATGTTACTAAAACCCTAGCAGCTCCACCAGTGCAGCGCAGTTTTCTAGTCAGCATACAAATGGACTGTAATTCACAGCACCGTCAATATGCTGCTGTTTCAGACTTGATTTTTTGCCAGTGGGTGCTTTCCCACACTGACCAGAGGGCCTGTGTCCAGGTCCAAGTCACGTCCTCTCAGATCTCTCCGGATAGCCTGGGAAGCATGTTGTGTGACTGACACAAGGTAACTTCTTCCAAGTCGTAGCATTGATAATGGTAATAGCATCTTACTTGCAAACCCAAAAAAGTCCAAGGAATACCAGCAAAACGTGAAGCACTTGATCACATTCTTTAAAAATTGTGCTGTTAAATGCACTATTTTCCCCATTTTTTCCTGGATGGAGAATCCTTGAATCCTCCTGGGGTGGTGGCTCACCATCTCGCTTTCTAAAACCCGTTCTGCATGTGGTTTAAGGTGTGTGTGGGGGGTATTTTTTTCTTGGCTACACCCCTGTGTTTTTCACTAGCCGGTTTCACATCCATAAATCGTGCATGATAACTGCAGGGTTCAGTTGTTTGCGAGTCTTGAAAATCCTTTTGTTTAATTACTCACACATTGTTGTGTTTTTTCTTTGTTTTTTTTAAAGAAAACTGTAAATTTGGAATGTATTTGGATATTTTTTGGCAGTGCCTTGTGACATCAAAAGCTCTGAACACGTTATCACAACATTAGTGCAGGCTCCAATTTAATGGGACTAGGGGCCATATTATCTAGAACGGCGCAAATATTATCGCCGCTTTAGCGGCAGGAAACTGCCGCTAAAGCGGCGATAAGCGGCTTGATAATATGCCCTAGAGAATTCCAATAGAAGCCTAGGTTTGATGTCCTCGACACTAGGGGGCATATTATGAAGAACGGCGTTAAAATTATCGCCGCTTTAGCGGCAGGAAACTGCTGCTAAAGCGGCGATAATGGGCTTGATAATATGGCCTTGTGAATTCCAATAGAAGCCCATGTTCTGGTGTCAACCTGGGCTTCTATTGGAATTCACAAGGCCATATTATCAAGCCCATTATCGCCGCTTTAGCGGCAGTTTCCTGCCGCTAAAGCGGCGATAATTTTAACGCCGTTCTTGATAATATGCCCCTAGATTCCTTAGAATGAACACTCATGCAAAGTGGCTGGATAATATTTCACATATTAAAAGAAGATGTTTAACTGTCTATTCCCTGATGAATACGAAATCACCTTTTAAAAGCTTCAGGCTGGTTTGTATTATTTTATTCGCCATGGAATTTGAAATTTGGGCGTTTATGATTATGTAAATACACAGAAAAGCCTCTCAATGCCTAATACATACGCTATGAAATCACTCTACAAAGAAGATCGCACAATGTTTAAGTACCTGTTGCTATGGGTGATGATTCATCTCAGAGGAGGAAGCATTTACATTGAATCCTCGAAGGAAGGTATTGCTCCTGGTATGAGTCTACCTAGATTTTCTATTCTCTATGTGTTGCCTAGTAATTCATTTGTAGTCAGTTTTCAAATCCCAAATAAAAAGGATGCCACAGAGCAAACAATGGAAGTCCATACGGGTGTTAGGAAACAAAAATGCATGATAAACCGAGAAACAAATGGAAGATAAAAAGGTAGAAACTGTAGAAGAGAGAAGGAGGTAGACAAGGGGGAGTGGGAACAGGCACATCGAATAATTTAATGACACTTAACAAAAAATAAATAAAACTTAAAATACAGAAAGCAGGAAAACATTAAGTGTGAAGAAGTCTTTTTATATAAAATGATTTGTACCATACTATTTGTATGTCGCATATTGAGTACCTGTTTGCACTTTTCATTAGTAAATGTTACACAGCAGTCCCTCCACTGTCAGAGAAACCATTTCTTGGCATGGCAAACGTTGAAACTTTTCAGAGACATTTCTATGGCAGCCTCATTTGTATAAAAAATAATTTCAAGCCCCATTGAGATATCTGCCTAGGGTGATTTTATGACTTCTGAGGGAAGTTTCCTGTGCTATTGTCAGAAACTATTTCAGCCCTCCAAAAACACCGGTGGAAACCAAGCAGAACCAAGCCTCTTGGCTGTTTATTTTTTCATCTTCTGTTTGGTTTTAGAAGAGAAAGGAAGTATGATGTACAGAAATTGACTCAGAACCTATGTTTGTCATGTTGACGTGTCGGATGTCAGCATGTGGTGCTGTCTTTCACGGGAAGATGTCTGCGATTTAGAAGTGCACGTGTGTTTCATCAATAAGACATTATTTACGGCTACTCGTTACTTTGTCTAATCAATTTCTTTCAACCTCATTGCACTGGTTGCCACCGCGGCATTCACTCTCATATCACACACGTAATTGCACATTTATAATAGATATACCTGCGGACTGCATGCACAGTGAACTCATTTAAGAAGTCTACATTTCAGAGTTTTGTATCTAATTATCTATTTATAGCAAACAAGAAAGCAGCATGCTCTGAAGATCTCTTTCTCAAAGCTTCTTTCAGTGTGCTATGTGCAGAAATACATTTCTATGCCATCCTACAGAATGAAACAGAAGATGAGCCCTGTCAGGCTGTTGGAGTCTGCCAACTCCTCTGCTGAATCTTGACGCACAGCTTGTACAATGTCTCCAGCTCTACTGTAGTTTAACAGGCATTAATAGTTCCAATGTGTCAGTTCAGGCCTTTTTTTAACTCACTTACGGTGTTTAACTTTAGCACCGATGCTGGGAAACTCTTTTATGTTCTCATGGTGACCCTAGGTCCAAGTTCTAGGTGGTTCTTCATGGTTCCATTTTATCACTATGGGTTATATTTAAAAAAAAAAAAAATTACAATTAAAAACCAGAAAATGTTTCCTGATTTAGGTGCCTTTCATTCTAATATATTTTGCTGTCGACCAAAAATGACTGGAGGAAAATACCTGCCTCTTGCTCTCATTTATTGCAATCAAGAATCGCACCACGCTGCTATTTGCTGGCTACCATTTGATTCTGCCTGCGTGAAAATTATGCATAATTAAAAAGAAAGCTGGGACACGCCGCCCTTATCCTCACCAACTTACGTTGGTGTCTGATTGAGACACAAAAATACAATTTAAATTGGGCTCCTAATATACAAAGCCTTGATAATGGGCAGGCCCTTGTACCTGACCAACCAACCTAATATCCTGGGCGGTCAACGAGTGCTTAGAATAAAGAAGCATTTTAATTTAGAATGGCCAAAAACCCTGCAACACAGCTTTTTTTGGAGTAGCAGCTTCATTTGTGCATCTCGTCCTGTGGACGTCAGGAGCCAAACTATTGCTTCAATAGTTCAAAAAACACTTAAAAGCTCACCTATTTCAACTCCACTTGGCATAGGCTGTCATCCAGTTCTTGCTTTTCTATCCTCTGCTTCCTCATCCTTTTTTAGAGCTAAATAATTTTGTACCAGTTGTTGTATGTGAAACACCAATAACCCTTCATTGGAGCTCGAGGGTTTTGTGAATCTGTTAAATAACTAAATAAAAACATAAATAAATAAAAACATAAATAAATGTTTTAAAAAACACACATTGAACCTCCCCCTAACTGTGGGACAGTTAGAAGCCCTTCTCCTAAATTTGGAAATCTGCTCCATGGATAAAGAGATGTGGATTCTGGAATTAGACAAACTAATACTGACTTGTCTTTGCTTGTGCTGTGTTGTAAGAAACATACCTCCATTTTTCAAGTAGCTGCAGCTCTACAAATGCTAATAAACTCTGTTCTTGTGTTTGCCAAGCACGTCATTGATTTTGTCTATTATGAGGTCAACCAATTTCATCAACTCTCAGAACCCCTGCTCTTTTTAAGACTTTTAGGATGGCACCTTCATCCTGGACTGCTCCTCTAGCATTTTGTAAAGTGCATAATGTTGCACTTCTTTTGATTAATGCTAAGAACCAACCTACATAGTAAACTTTGCAAATAACCAAACCTTTCCATCTAACACTTTTTCCGTGTGTGCAACAGTTGTGGTGAATCCAGCAGTCCATCTATGATATGGCAAGATTTGCACTTGCCCACTATTCCTAAAATAAGAAACATAGATAACATGAATAAACCTGTGCACAACCCCTGGTAGGTTGAAACAGAGCAGTCAAGCTTAACTTAGAGGCAATGCGTTAAGTATTTGTGAAACAATTCAAACAGTAATAAAGTGGGAACACCAAGGACCCCACACCGGAGCAGAAAAATGTAATTTCATTTAATAAATAAAACAAGACCAAAATGACTAACAACCAATCAGTAGAACTGAAGATATGCAATTTTAAAGATTTTACTGAAAATAGTGCCAAAAAGCACAAAGCACCAACTATGGATATCTGGTCGCGCTGGACAGGGTTGAAGTCACCATCGCTTTTTTGTACTATCCACAACTGTGATAGAGCTCAGGTCGGCTACAGTCACCAGATTCATCCCGCTGAAAGTTTACCTTCTCAAATCAGTGTCAAAAGTCCCATTTGCAGTGGAGGGGTCTGCGAGGAGCAGGGAAAACGTCACAGGAGACTGTGAAGAGCAGGCCAGGCGTCATGGATGGGTGTTGCTGGAGCTACACATTGGTGGTCCCCATGAGCGGTCGACGTTGTAGCGTAGAAAGGTGGATACCAAAGGTTTGTATTGAATGGCGGCGCTGGTGGCGAGGTCTTGGCACGAGTGGGCCCATTCGCAGTTACGAAGAGCCCAAAAACTTCAATACAGCTCTCTGAGGCCGCATCAAGGGTCTAGGACCTAAGGGGCACCACTTGGGTGTCAGGAACTCAATTCAGCTGGGTTCAGGGGCAGGTGCAGGATCCTGGGGAGTCTTTTATGTCCCTGAGGCTCAGATCATGAGGCCAGCAGACTAGCCCTTGAAGTCACTCCGGTAGCTCTGGGTTCAAGGTGAAGTTGCAAGTCCAGGCAAGAGGATAGCAGGGCAGCAGGGCAGCAGTTCGCCAAAGCAGTAGCCCAGCAGAGCATCAGTTCAGCTGAGTAGCAGTCCTTGCAGCAGCACAGCAGTCCTTGTTCCTGGCAGAGTCCACAGGTCCAGAAGTGTACTGAAGAGTTGGGTTCTGAATCCCAGTATATCTGTCCAGTTGTGCCTTTGAAGTAGTGGAGAAGCTTCTAGAGGTTTCCCTTTGAAGTCCCCAGGCAGCTTGCCTCCTTTATCCTCACTCCATGCTAACTACAGGGAGTAGCAACCCTCTGTGTGGAGGCAGGACATAGCCTATTCAAGTGTAAGTGGGGCTGTGCCCAGCTCCTCTCTCCCACCCTGCCAGCGAAGGCCTGTCCAGGCACACCTAAGCTCCCTATTATGTGTGACTGTCTAGGAGGAATACACAAAGCCCAACTATCAGCTACACCCAGTCATGTTACCCAGAGACAGGCTAAAGGCACTACATGGCCAAGGCAGGAAAATGTAAATTTTCTAATAGTGGCATTTTCAAAACTGTAACTTAAAATCCTACTGCACCATAAGTTAGGATTTTTCATTACAATTCTAAAGACACCAAACATTAACTGGTTACCTGCCCCTAATTGGAAATTACAACTTATTAAATATAATAAGGTAACTCCAGTGTTATCTATTGGAGAAATAGGCCTTGCAGTAGTGAAAAAAACGAATTTAAGAGTTTTTTTTACTACCAGGACATGTAAAGCTTAAAATTACATGCCCTTCTTTTCAGTACAGTGCACTCTGCCCTCTGCGCTGTCCAGGGCCTACCCTAGGGCCAGCTTATATGTATTAACAAGGAAGGTTTGGGCCTGGTTAAAGGTTTATTTTGCCATGTTGAAATGGCAGTTAAAAACTGCACACACAGGCTGAAATGGAAGGCCTGGGACATGTTTAAAGGGCTTCTCAAGTGGGTGGCACAGTCAGTGCTCCAGACCCACTATTAGCATGTCCCTGGGTACATGTAGTACCACTTTACTAGGGACTTACAAGTAAATTAAATATGCCAATTAGGTGTAAGCCAATCTTACTATATTTAGAGGCGATAGCACAAGCAATTTAGCAATACATATTAAATAATGGTTTCATTGACTGAAGAACCTTTCATAGGAGTGACCTGTAAACAAATTATTTGTGACAACACTCACCTACCATATAGGCCCTCATTACAAGTAGTCTGGTATGGGAAGCAAAAGTTATCGTATATGATGAAATCCGGCACAGATGTGTTTGGATTTTATCTGGTGCGATAATTAGCAACTATTAAAAGTATTGCCCTTCAAATGGGAAATACTATGTGGATTTTAATGCACCAAAATGTGCATGGTCTGGTAATTACTGGGCTATTCCCCTCCCCCTTAAATTCAGGACGGTATGACTTGGGCAAATTTGACAGACCTGGTACTTGCCTGGTGCAATAAAAAATTCAACACATATAACTGTAAGCCTTGGGAAAACGTGTGTTTGTTCATAGTCAGGCCATAGAAGTCTGTGACAAGATCTTTTTGAAAAAGGTGAGGTAGCTAACATTGTATTTATGAACACACTGGAACACAAATATTGCTGCCAGCGGCTTCAGCCTTCGTGTGGAGGTATTATATACTATTAAATTCCAAAACATGAATAAGATGGTCCAACGAAGGCCAACAAATACATATGGCGCTAAGGATTATCTTTAGCTAGCACTAGGCCAGGTCACCCCGAGCAAAATGGCAAAATAAGGTTTGAAATGGATATAACAAGTAGTTTTCCAACATTTATTGGAGGGCCGTCTTTTTGCAATTAAAAAGACAATGCCTCCCTCCCCAATGGTAGCAAAAAGGTGCATTAAAAGAAGCGCAGAAAGGAATACAACAGGGAAGTTAAGACGACGAAAAGATGCATTACACCAACTTCATTAATAAGGCAAATCCTTAATCGAGATAAGTACTTAGCATTTTCCAAAGGCTAAAGAACATAGAAACAATTTAAAGTCAACCCAGGTTCCACACTGCAATACGGCACATGCCTTCTTTTCTTACATAAATCTCAGAAAATCAGAAATAAGAGAAAGCATTACAGAAAGCCCAAAAGAACCCCTTTATGGCCAGTGTTGCACCCTCACTTGGTTCTTTGCTTTTTACCACATGATTCCTGGAAAAAGAGCATGAAAGTAATTCAGAAGTACAGATCTAAGCTACAGGCCTGACTGTTCTGCCTGCTTCATATATAAATGACATTTTCCAAACACAAGTCAGTATAATGCCAAACACTTAAAGCAAGAGACAGCCACTCCACTCCTGAATAAATCAATGGCCAGCCCAAATTTCAACTTCGGACCAATCACAATCTCCATATCCTGCTAAAATTATTGAAAGGGAGGTTAAAGATACAGCTAGAGGTACACGAGAAACAAACAACATGAACTACAACTTCGGAGGTGCATGGTTCGGAGTCACTTGTACAAACCTTTCAATTACGTCAAGTTGTTTCTTACGCTAAGCCAATTCATTTGAGACAGTCTGAGTTTGTTTTGATGTTTTGATCGAATACATCCTGAGTACATTTACTTAAAAAAAAACAATTCACAGCGAACAACTGTTCAGAGGCTTCTCTACTACTTTCTCAAAGATGTATATAGAATATTCAACTTCTAATCAGAATTGTATAGCAAAAATGTATATGCTGTCTGAACAATATATTCAAATTATGTTACTATTTAACAATTGTATGTACATATTCTCTGTACAAATTTTCAATTTCATATTCCAAAACTGAAACACACATTGGTTATTCCAAATTTGTATCAATTACATCATTATAATTCGACCAATAATTTCATCCATACTTAGTCCATTACTATGTAAAACATCTAGGGCCTGATTAGGACTTGTTATATTCCATATAGGTATCATGACATTGGCCCAGGTAATCTCATTACCCGCCACCTATATTCTCTCCCTACATTACACTTGTCACGGTTTACAGGGACTGACCTTTTACCTAGATTTTACACTGCATCAGAACGCGGGTTTTCCCTAGTTCGAAATCTCATACATTATGCATGAGGATTCTTGGAAGCACAGCAGGACTACCAGCTCCTGTATAAAATCTATGTACAAAGTTCAGGCCCAACGTCATCTTAAGGCTGACACAGTAATACAGCACATCTTGCTAAGACAGTTAGAGGAGACCAAGACTTCCCGGCCGACACACTGACCAGAGACGCTGAGGTTCCTGCATGCAGACACTCCAGCTCGCAGTGGTCTAACATCCCTCGCGGGGTGTCTAGCTCGAGACCAGGATGGGGTCCCACAGTCTCACTTAAGGTAATGGGGTTGACTACATCCTAGAGGAATTCTTGGCTTAACACCTACACCAATGCTAGGCACATTTAGGTACATCTAGTTAGGGAGGCATCGTAGGAGTACGTACCTTTTATTATCATGTGTTTCATATACTTGAATGTATTCATGATTTTAGTAAGATGGTAGAATTATACCATCCTTTTACTTTCATAGTACTGTTAATCATTTAATATGCTATACTGTCTAACGGTTGTTGCAGCACATCTATTCTACACCAGAATAACAACTGTTCAATAAATGCTTATTGAAAACGCCCAGCTTGTTTATTTTGTGTATCTCTCTGAGACAAACTAAGTAAGCACGAATGACTGAGCGAAAAGTAATATATTGTTTCCACGATCCTGAGGGATCAGGGTTGTCATGTTTTGAGGTTGCAAGAAACTATTCTCTCCCTGGTAAGAGGAGATTATAATGGCACTGTGAGCTAGCTGATACAGACAGGCTAACTTACCCGGTGGGGGTGCACGGAATCAGTCTGCCACCAGTCCCACAGTTTATGTTATCCAAACGCGCAGATCCTGTATAGGTCATATAGGAACTGATAGAGCGCTGATAGCACTCTATTTTGTATGAGTGCACTATACTCATGGTTTAAACGCACTCTCATGTATTCGTATTGTTTGCAGTGTTTTACGACTATTAAGAAACATTTATTTGAATCATTTGATGTTGAAAACTACTGAACGCATTTAAGTAGAGCTTTGTATGTATTACGATTCCTTCATGCACAATGTACAGGACGAAATTATTTCTATACACCGTAATTGTGGTTAGTTTAAGTTGCCTGAATTATAGGCCCAAAGTCATAAGTTTCGATTCTCCTAATTAAATGTTGTTGTGTTCGAAATTAGAATGCTCTCATCCTACTGCAGCTGAAAGAATACACATCGTTATTTTCAGAGTTAAGGAGAGACCCGGAATGTCTTTGAAGATGGCTGGGAAGCGAGAAGGGAGGATGCCTTGCGTATCTGGTCTGTCTGAAAGTCAAGGCCACTGGAGAGAAGATATCATTAATTAAATTTGTGTCATAAAAAAAAAAAAGCTAAGCTACTGCATAGAGGTGCATTGGAAAGTTTTAAGAAGAATGACGTATTGTGGGTTGAATCCCATCTTTTGTATGATGCGCAGGGACAGTGAGACGAGACTTTTGCTAGCTTTCGGAGGAGAAGGAGCATCTTAGAGCAAGCTCCATAGCCATAAGCTAAAAACGACCCATTTGACGTGAGTACTTCTTAGGAAGTCAACACGTGCTGACACCATTGGGGAATGATAGAAGAGAGACAGGAAGGGCCCTCATGTAGAGCAGTGTAGGGAAAGATTTTGATTTCTTTCAATGAGCCGAGAACTGAATATCGCATCTATTCTGTGTTGCGTTGTGATTTTGGAATTTATAATCATCTGTCTTTTGGGCCGAATTACTTATATTCGTAAACTTGGCTCTGTATTAATTTTTCTGTACCTCTATACTTTGCTATTGAGATGTATTTACATCCAATAGTTTTTGGCCTTATAATAAATAATCAAACTGCAATTTGGAGTTGGTGGTCTTTTCAGGCATGACGACTTTGCTGATATCTGTCTGAGTTGTTTCCTCCTCTCAACCACTTTTAGGTAAATAAAAGATTGATCGCTTACGCTATACTTAGTAGGGAACATTAGGTGTGCAATTTAGCGTAATCAGACCTACACGACAGACTTTGGCCGGCGACCCACTGCCCATCAGAGCATCACAGGGCTTTACATCTGCAACTGTGGCCTGACTCCACCTGCCATATTTAGAGATCATCCCTGGTCTAGCGGTGATCTGTGAGTCTTGATAGGAACCACCTTCACAACGATTCCTCCGAAGGCACTGCAAGTTTTGTGTGATGCTGCCTTCTTTCAGATGCCAGGACACCAAGCATTTTCGTTTTTAAGAAGCAAACTCCCTTGTAATTGAAAAACAAAACAAATTACTGCCAAACCACGGGAGACTTCTCCCCTGGTGATGGAGTTCTTTTTATTTTGTTTTAATTCCAGTACCCCTACGTTTTGTTTGGCAGGAAATAATATCAGACCATCCGCTCTAAAGAGGGTGGGTGGTCTCATGTCCTTACCCCAGCAGCCTCTACTCTGTCAGGCCACTGGAGTAAGCTTTCTGCTGGCGCAGCCAATGGGGACTACTCTGTTGGAAAGATAACAGTCCTCACGACTCTAAATAGGGCAAGTGAACAATCAGTTTGGCAGACATGGTACTCTCCCTCACTTGTGTTGGATTACTCTGCCAAACTTTAAATCAGCTTCTTAGTTTTTTTATACTCAAAATCTTACCCATACATATATTTAAATTCTTTGTTTCTTGTTGACACGTTTCCTTCCTCAATCCTTTCACAGTTGGGGGGTTTGTGCATCATTTAGCTGGAACTTTTTTTTTTTTTTTTAAACCAGCATTAGGTTTTTTAAACACAAATCTCTTTGGTATCTTTGTGCACCCCTACAAACTATGTATTGTTTTTCTGCACATGATGAGCTATATATTGGAGCGCCCCTGCAGCAATATTTCTCTGCAGTTTGAAAATATAACAAAAAATATGGAGATTCTTTATTTTATTTTTTTAATTTAATCACTATTTTGTTGCATTTCCCAATTAGCTAACCATAAAGCCCAGAACACTAAACAAGAAACTGTAGCACTGAATGCCTGGAGGCTGTAAATACCAAACATGTGTGAATTTTCCTAGAGAATATAATCTGCACAATAATTATGTAATAATAGCACAGATGACTGCATTGTACCCGAATTACTGTTTCTGGTGCACGTTTTACTTGATGACACAAATTAAAGTCAGTACGGCCTGCCACCATGTCCAACATGGTGGCGGCTGGCACGTACGGCTTTCCTTGGCATACCTCCAGCATGCCAGCTGTGCACTGACTGCATGGCTTGCAATACAGCCGCTGTAGGGCACATATTAACTGGCCATCTGAGGAAGAACCGTGAATCATTTTCTTGGCATATCTCTGCTGTCAAGATCAGGGTGAGTCTCCCAAATGTCAGTGTCACAGAGTAAGAGGGTTCTAAAAGCAAAAGCCCTGCCGACAAGAACAAAAAACAATAAACTGAAATTTATCACGGAGTAAAATAGATCCTAACAGAGCTGCCTCTTACAGCTCTGTGCAGGGTCCTCACTGTAGCCCCCTTTCACATTCTGAGCGAAATCATCTTAGCTATATTTCCGATTCTTTGTAATTCCCCATTTCATGTTCACACAGCGCTTCATAAATTATATTGAGTAATGATCAATAAGGGGATAAGTAAGTTATTTGGGGCAGTTGGAGCAGTTTTAATCTTCCATTCAAAATGACATTGTTGCATGTAACTATGGCTACTGCTATAAGACTATATGTAGACTTTTTGCACATACTGCATAGGTGATATTTCTCGTTTGAAGCTACGTAGACCTCAGAACCACTGCATTTCACTTTCAGTTAACTGTGGCCTTCAACACAGGTGGTCAAGATTCTCTCGCCATCATCACCTTATGGCTGTGTTGGAATTTCTGTACAGCATCTCTGCCACTTACAGACGTTTTTCCACACATGTTGCACCAGAAAACCATTGTTGCACAAAGGCTACTTTTTAAAACTTGGTGCTGTAAACCATGTTTCCAAGCGAAGGCATGATTGTTCATTAGGAGCATCCACTCAGGACCTCTTTGAAGCCCAATATGCAATTTCATTCAGGCATGTTAAAAATCATTTTGAAATGAAGCAACATAGGGACCAAGCAAACACAAGGAGATGATGGACGAAGCGCTTACACTTTTCAGACATTCACCCCCAGTCACTATTAGATCTGGGTTGAATCCATCATCGTTCTTTAGCTCACTTCACCCCCCAAGTTCAGACCCAGCCATAAGCAAATCAGTCTTGATCCTGCTCCTCATGGGAACACTCTAGCCCGAACTGCCAAGCCAGGCCTTCTCTGGACCGGAAACAAGCATCTTGGGACCGGTTTCGGGGTAACACCCCTCATCAGCCAGGCTAGCTTGAATCCAGTGGCAAACTGAGAAAGGGACCCACGTTTGGGCATACCCTGCCAACATACAGCAAACACAAAGAGATGATGGATGGAGTGCTGAAACGTTTTAGACACTCACCCCCAGTTACAGATCTGGGTTGAATTCATCATCATTATTTAACTCACTTCACCACCCCAGTTCAGACCCAGCCATATGCAAATCAGTCTTGACCCTGTTCCTTATGGGACCAGTCCAGCCTGAACTGCCAAGCCAGATCTTCCCTGGACTGGGACCGGTTTCGGGGTAACACTACTCATCAGCCAGGCTAGCTTGAATCCAGTTGGAAAGTGAGCAAGGGACCCACATCTGTGTATACTCTGCCAACTTAGGGCGAACAAAGCAAACACAAGGAGATGATGGACTGAGCGCTGAAACTTTTCAGACACTCACCCCCAATCACTATTAGATCTGGGTTGAATCCATCATCATTCTTTAGCTCACTTTGCCACCCCAGTTTAGACCCAGCCTTATTCAAATCAGTCGTGACCCTGTTCCTCATGGGAACAGTCCAGCCTGAACTGCCCAAGCCAGGTATTCCCTGGACCGGAAACAAGCACCCTTAGACCACTTTTGGGATAACACCCCTCATCAGCCAGGCTAGTTTGAATCCAGTGGCAAAGTGAGCAAGGGACCACGCCTGGGCAAACCCTGCCAACTTAGGGTACACAAAGCAACCTAGGAACCAACTTTAGAAGCATTAGATATGGGGTCCTATCATGATGGGCTGTGCTGGCTCAATGTAGAGACCTGCACCTGTGTTTATGTGCACACAGGGGCATATTTACTAGAATGGTGGCGCAGGGCGGCACAGCAAGTTACCTTGCTATGCTGCCCTGCATTACAGGGAAAGGGCAGGAATGCATCGTATTTATCCAATACGGTGCATTACTGACCTTTCCCCCTGCGCTGGTGCATTTTGGCAGCCTATCGCCAATGCGGGCACCCTTTCACCATGGTATAAGGGTGTCTACGTTACAGGCAGGATTATTTTCGTACAAAAAAGGGACACTTTCTTGCACAAAAACAATCCACAGAGGTGTTTACCTCTTTCTATGTGTGCTGCAGAGAAAAAAACGAGGATAAAAAAAGATATTTCTCCATGTTATACCTCACCTGGGGAGGCATAAGATTTTGACACATTCCCAGGTTTACAAGTCCTTGTAAATCTGGGAATGCGTCAAAAGCCATTGAAGTTGCATGGGAACACCCACCGCAACACCCATGGAATGCCTCCCTTGCACAGGGTAAGGCAACGCAGCGATTTGCGCTGCGTTGTATTACTTCATATTCGTGAAGCTATTCAAAGCCTCGCAAAGTGGCTTTGTGTGGCTTCATAAATATGGTTTGTGGCTTTGCATCGAGCATGTACCACATTGCGTTGTGCAAACATGATGCAAGGCCCTTGTTAATGTGCCCCTTAGTGTGTTAAGTAAATTAATGTAACCCATTTCTCTCCAACTTAGCACTTTATTTTTAGACAGCCCAACTTTGGACACAGTGGTGAGGTTTGCCTCTTTCTCTTTCCGAGCTGTACTGTCTGAAAAAGAATCGCTCCTCAGAGAAATATCGGGTTAAATAAATTCAGTGCAGGCGCATCAAAAAACGCGCTCTGTGCAATCCCAGTATGTTCGGGCCAACTGTTTTAGAAGGACTATTCTAGTGGTTTTAATCAAACTAATTTTATTGTAACTAAGAGCAATCTCAAAGCAAAAAATTTGAAAATATTTAAATAATGCAAACAAGAAATATTTTAGTTATTAGCATGTCCTCTTAGGTTAATTACTTAATACCAAAATCAAATTTTACAGATAATCGCCTCCCCTATTTTCACTGGCAAATATTGCTACTATGATCAAGATAAATTAGTTTGCACACCTGATACTCATAATAACACCACCTAGTAACATATATTTAATATATTTCCATGTGTCTCATCCTTTGCCGCAATCAATGGAAAACACATTCTCCTTGTCACTTCTGAAATCCATATTATAGTTTGACATGCATAGCAGTTCTGAGCAACTTGCCTTCAAAAATATCCTCCTGAAATGTTCAATAAATCTTTCTATTAATATAGCTGTTCAGGCTGTCTGCCTGGTACTTCATTTTTCTTCATTTCTTACAGTCAGGAACTTTGCTCATGCCAATTGCTGTAGTAAAGGTCATTTTCTTCCGAGCAGTGTTAAAATTGCATACTTTGTCCAGTCAGTTTCTTTAGCCTGTTTTCACTTCTTAAAGAGAGTCTGTCTTCACATCCTTTTTCACCCTCCTCCTCACTTCTGCTATGTGAGAGTTGATGGCGAATAGGCCAGGAAGTCAAAGAAAATCTAATAACATGCATAGTGCTTTGACCCAAAAAGAGCTGTGCAGGCATTTTGGTGCTCATGCCATCACTGCCCAGCATGAAATGATGGCTTAGCTCCATAGGGAAGTTTCTTTTGGTGGTATTTCCAGCGGAAGTAAAATTATACGGCACGAAATTTGATTGCAAACTTTGGCAGGAAAATAGTTTTTAGTTTATTGCTGGGTCTAGTGTCCATACATTAGGCACATGTGGACATTGAGGGCCAAGTTGATAAATATTTTGCTAAAAGTAGGTGTCATCTATTCTTGTTGTAATCCTGGCTTACTCCTGGAAATCATTAGAAAGACAGAAGTTCTACAAAAGTATGTCAGAACAATTTGTTTTGTGAATATGGCCCAGTGTAAATCAATGGTAAACAGCCTTTAGTGCGCAGCTGCTAGTGCGCATACCATTACTTCGCAAGCGTTACTACGCTTGCGATGTTACAACGCGTACCATTAGTACGCAAGTTGTTACATCGCAAGCGTTGTTACAAAGCATGCGTTGTAATGGTATCCGCTATCCACATCGTTGTTTGGAAGGAGCTTCCGTTTCCAAACAACGACGTGCAGATCTGACGTCGCTGGAAGCCGCTGGAAGCCGGAGAAGAGAGGAACCATGGAGGAGAGAGAGGTAAGTGTAGTTTTTTTGTGTCGTGCAGGGGTAGTCTTTTAGGTTGTAGGGTTGTGTTTGAGTAGTGTAGGGTCATGCTGGGGCTAGTGTTTTAGGGTTTAGGGTAGTGATGTGGTGTATGTGTAGTGTAGGGTAGTGTTTTAGGGTTTAGGGTAGTGTCGGGGGGTCGTGCAGGGTAGTGTTTCAGTGTAGGGAAGGGACTGGGGGTAGGGGCAGGGTCGTGCTGGGGGTAGTGTTTTAGGGTTTAAGGTACTGTTGTGGTGTTAGTGTAGTGTAGAGTAATGTATTAGGGTTTAGGGTAGTGTCGGGGTGTAGTGCAGGGTAGTGTTTGGGTGTAGGAACAGGACTGGGGGTCGGGGGAGGGTTGTGCATGGGGTAGTGTTTTAGGGTTTAGGGTAGTGTTGTGGTGTTTGTGTAGTGTAGGGTAGTGTTTTAGGGTTTAGGGTAGTGTTGGGGTGTCGTGCAGGGTAGTGTTGTAGTGTGGGAACGGATTGGGGTAAGGGTGAGGGTCGTGCAGGGAGTAGAGTTTTAGGGTTTAGGGTAGTGGTGTGGTGTTTGTGTAGTGTAGTGTAGTGTTATAGGGTTTAGGGTAGTGTCGGGGGGTGGTGAAGTGTAGTGTTAGAGTGTAGGGTCCAGGCAGGGGGAAGGGTCATGTAGGGGGTAGTGTATTAGGGTTACGGGTAGTGTAGTGATGTTTAAGTAGTGTAAGGTAGTGTATGATTTTAGTGTGATGTTTTTAATTAGCATAAACCATAGTACATTTATAACCATTTGCGTTATAAATGCATGCGTAGTTAAAACTTGCGAAGTAATGGTTTATGCTAAGTAAAAACATGCGAAGTAATGGTTTATGCTAAGTAAAAACATCGCACTAAAATCATGCGAAGTAATGGTATGCGAAGTATCGACATACATTCTAAATCAATTGGAATGCATTTGCTTTGGTATTGATTAAAGTTTATTTGGAACATCACAGCTCAAACATCACTGACTTGTGCTCATTTAACACCTGAGTCATGATTATTTTAATGATCGAGTATGACTTACTCCCAGAATCCCAGGACAATGTCATTCATACCTAATGACCTGATTCAAAAAAGTATGTTTGTCTGTAAACGTAAACATACATTTATGATCAAAACTGTCTGCTTAATGTTCACAGAGGAATATCTTGGAGGTGTAAATCAGTTTCCACATTCATGACCTTAAACCCCAGCACCATACAATTATGCAGGTGTAGATCCCAAGCAATGGGTAGGAAGTAGGGGCAACAAGGCATATTTTGCAATGATAGTTTGTAAGTTGCAGTCTAGCATTTCAGTGCTGACAAAAAAGATCAGACTATAAATAGTATTACACTATATGCAAATATATTAATCCAGCCAGTACAGAATTATTATGAGTGAAATATGAAAACATTTAACACTGCGATATGTTAAAACATTCTGTTTTCCGAATTTAATACAACATGATGGGACCAGTCTATGATACAAAAGTCTATCCTGGTACCTTGTCCCTTCTATAGAATAACCTCATAGAGTATGAAACATATCAGATGAGGGGGTTGAGTAACATATGTCATTGACCATAAGGGACTATCTAGTAGAGGAAAGGAATGGGCGCCAGATCTCTTTGTAAATTCACAGTTGGTCATTCAGCTTATATATTTAACCGTTCATTTGCCGCCATCATCATTAGTGAGTCCATCCATTCTTCCTGGATTGGCACAGACATCTTCTTCCAATGTCTCGGTATGCGTAGCTTATCTATGGGTAGAGGAGCATCCAACCACCTTTTCTTATTGTTGTTGAACCCCGCTACCTCCAAGGTATCAGGAATGAGAGCCAGTTTCATCGACCAAGTAAAGATCCGATCACTTTTGTCCCTTGGATTGTGCCAGAATTTTTACCAGCAAGAAATAATATACACACAGTGCCATAGCAGGTGTATCATGTCTCCTCCCTCTTCATTACATCTCCAGCAATGTGAAAAGTGTTGTAAGGCATCCCTGTGTAGTTTGTATGGCAACCAGTGACAGTCTTGCAAAACTTAGAGAAGCTGAATTTAAGACTCAGTTCTCGTAGTCCTTTGTCTTTAAAAGTTCTGTCTATTCTGTATCCGTATCCGATTTCTGCAGTCTTGTTTGCTGTTAGATTTGGGGGTCTCTAGTTGGCAGAGGTAGGTACCTTTGTCCAAATAGGGACCCTTGAGTCTAGTCAGGGAAAGTAGGTACACTCCTGAAATAACCCCTGCTCACCCTCTTGGTAGCTTGGCACGAGCAGACAGGCTTAGTTCAGAGGCAGTGTGTAAAGCATTTGTGAACACATACAGTAATCAAGTGACAACACTACAAATGGACACCACACAGGTTATATATTTATAAAAATAGGTATACTTTATATAGATTTATCACAAGACCATAAACGACAAAAATAATCCACAATACTGTCAAGAGTGCTTAGTTCTGATCAAAAAGGCTTAATTCAAGGTTCTGTGCGAGTCGGTAGCCTCCTCCGGCTACGGCGATGTTGAGAACAAACAGAGTCTAACAAATCCAGCTGACCGCGTCGAGACGGGCCAACACAGCGTAGACAGACTCGGTCACAGTACCTTTTACTTGAAGCGTCAGGCACGGGCGTGCGAGCCGGATGGCTGTTCGTCGCGGTCGCGATGCAAAAATGGAAGCGTTGCAGGACGCGTTGTCCCTCGATGCGGTGCAGGCAGCGGCTCGTTGACGTCGTCGAGACGGAGTCGGTGAGACCAGGGCCGTGCGTTGCAGGGCGAGACGGTGCTTCGATGCGGTGCTGGCAGGTTGCGGTGCGGCGACGGAGCCGGATTCAGGAGCTGGCGTCGATCAGTCCGGACAGCGGTACGAGTCGGGCGGTGCGTCGCAAAGCGTGCGAGCGGTGCCCAACTCCGGTGCGGTTACAGGACTCGAACTCAGCAGCAGTGACCGTGTCGGTCAGACCAGTTCGATTCGGGCGTAGCGAAGCGTTGCAGGACGCGTTGTCCCTCGATGCGGTGCAGGCAGCGGCTCGTTGACGGAGTCGGTGAGACCAGGGCCGTGCGTTGCAGGGCGAGACGGTGCTTTGATGCGGTGCTTACAGGACACCGAGTCGGTCGTGAGAGTCGGTCACAGCTCCCTACCTCTGTAGCCACTGAAACAGAGTTTCCAGCAGCAATCCACAAAGGGGTGAAGTCCAATGGTCCTGGGACTTCGGTCAGGGGGCAAGCTCTCTTCCAAGCCCTGGGAGATCCTTCACAAGTTGATGAAAGTCACAGCAAAGCAAAAGTTCCTTTCTCCTTTCTTTGGCAGTCAGGCAAACCACTGCAGGCCAATCCCCCAAGCAGCACTTCAGGCTTAGGGATAGTCTCTCCTCAGTTTCTTCTTGGTTCCGCTCCTCAGCAAAGGTTTCTTCTTGTTCCCAAAAGTGATCTAATTTTCCTGGGGTCTGGGTGCCCCTCTTATACCCTGATTCTCTTTGTTCTCTGGAGGCAGAGAGGCCTCTGCCTAGTCCAAAACCAGTTCTGGTCAGTCCTGGAGCACTTTGTTTTTCTGACTCCTTCTTTCCTTTCAGAATGTGGGGCAGAGTGCTCAGCCGCCCGGCAGGAGGTGGAGCCAGCATTGTGGAAGGCAGGCACAGCCCTATTCAGACCCAGGTGCAACTCCTCCCTCCACTCTGGATGCAGATCTTTCTATTCAGCCCTGTGCTGACTCACCCTGTCTCCTGTAGCCACCCCCAGCCCCTGTCACTCAATCTCCAGACAAGGAATACACAACCTAGCAGAGGCAGGCTTGGATAGTTAGGCAAGAAAATACCCACTTTCTAAAAGTGGTATTTTCAAACACAGAATGTTAAAACCAACTTCACTAAAAGATGTATTTTATCATCCTGAGTTCAGGCATACTAAATTCGTTTTTCTACCATGTTCCCTGGGTCAGTTCTGACTATAAGGTGTAATAGTCAGTCTGTCCATTCTGGCCTATGGGGAGCAGGTAGCCTTGCAATAGTGAAAAACGAAAATGGCTGTAATTCACTATTAGGACATGCCACACACACCAGGGCATGTCCTACCTTATACTTACAATGCACCCTGCCCTAGGGCCTACTTTAGGGGTGACCAACATGCAGTAAAGGGAAGGTTTAGGGACTGGTAAGTGGGTGCACTCACCAAGTCGACAGGGCAGCCCTAGGCTGCACACAGGCTCTGTGATGGCAGGCCTGAGACACATTTTTACAAGCTGCTTCTGTGGGTGGCACAACCCGTGCTGCATGCCCACCAGCAGCATTGGATTTACAAGCCCTGGGCACACTCAGTGCACGGTACTAGGGACTGACAAGTAAACCAATCATCCAATCATGGAGTCACTAATACATACATCAATTAACGATAGGGAGCACTTGCACTTTGGCACTGATTAGCAGCGGCAAAGTGCCCATGAGCATCCAGTCCAGCAAAAACATATCGGCAACAGTGGAGGCATTACGAAAAAATGGAAGGGAGACCCACGCCAAGGATGCCAGGTCTAACATTTGCCATCTATGCTTTAAGAGATATTTAGAGAGATTTGAATACAGTTCCATAATCAAAGTGTCATAGTTGCCATAAATACGTTTCTTATGAAGTATCCATTTAACTAAATGGTCATGCAAAGGGGACTTTGTTAAGTCATAGGGCAATGGTCCCAGCTTGATTATCATGCATGCCTCAGTTGTACATGTTTCCAAAATTGTAACAGAGTCAGTTTAAATTCACTTGACAAATACAGGAAAGATTTAAGATAGCTGCCCAATAGGAGATGTTGTAATGTATTTATTCCTTTCTCCATTCATTCCACCCAACATGTAGTTTCACCTCCAACTATAAAGTCCCGGGAGTTCCATATTAGGGTATCAAGGTGGAGGAAGCCCAATTTTACCTCTCAGTTAGTGTCAGGATTCCCATACTCATAACATTTGCTTGAGCATTGGGTTTTTCGAGTCAGATGTGTACTAGAGTTTTTTGTAGAGGCTCTGGGATCCAGACAGCTCCCTCACAAATATCTTTCCAGCTGGATCCACTCAGATGTTTCCAGGGTTGGATTTAGATGATATTTGGTCTGGAAAGATGGTATACCTTGTAATGTGTCTCAATATGGGACAAACAAATCCCTTCAGAGGCAGTGGCCAAGTATATTTTGGACATTGCCAGTCCTGGTAGAGTTGAGCCCGAAATTTAATTTTTTATCAGTTTGTCCTTTAGTTTCAGAGTAGAGTGTGCTAATTTAATCTGCAGCTTGCCAAACACATAGCTGCATCGTGGGGCCATCATGGGGCCATTACCAGCTTCAGGGTTTGCACTCTACCCCAGACTGAGAGCTGTAGTTTCTCCCACTTGATAAAGTCCCATTTCATCTGGTCAATTAGAACCACCCTATTGTGATTTCCTATCTGTTCACATCTCTACTGATCAAATTTTAGTTTGTATGGTATTCATTTGAATTTTAGGCATGTCAGTGCGGCTTCTGTCATAGTAGGGGTCATGGGCATTGCTTCACTCTTAGTTCAGTTTATTCTGAGAGTAGTTCCATCATAGCCGGTGATTATCTACCTGGTGAATTGGTAGTGAGCAGAAAATCAGCTGTGTAAAGCATGAGTTTGAAAATACCAACCAGTGTGTGGGCACCGTCTGTTATGCAGAAGATATGATTGCTATGTGCAGGTGTTCCTCCACCAATATATAAAGAAGTAGGGAAAGGGGCAACCCTGCCTGGTCCCTCTATGTATCCTGATGTAGTCAGATATGACACCATTACAAACTATCCTTGCTGTGGGTTCTTTATACATTAACAAGTTAAAGTGATCTCCCAATTCAAATAATTTCAAAGTCCTAAAAAGCCATGCTCCACCCGGTTGAATACTTTTCCTTGTAGTGGTGTGTCCCTTTATAAAACACCACGGGGAAGCCATTCTCCCCCAGGGCCTTTCTAAATAAAATGAGTTTCATTGCTTCATTATTTTTTTCATCAGCGATGTCTTGATCCAACTTTCTCACAAATACTGGAGCAGGCACTGTGTCTGCATATGTGATGTGAGGGAGTCTTACAGAGTACTATCAGCAGGGGCTCCTTAGGGGTGGAATGTAGAATAAAAAGAAGGAAATTCCTTGACAATGTCAGCTGGATGTGAGAGAAGTCTCCATTCTGCATTACATATTCCTGGTATTGAGAAATGTAAGTCCCTTTGTTTCAGCTTAAGAGGAAGTAAGTGCTCTGCTTTTTGCCTTGCTTTTATTGTCTCCGTTTAATGAGAGAGAGGACATTTTCAGCTTTGGCTTATAATAAGGTGTTTAATTCGAATTTTTAGGCTGATAACGATCAAAGATTTTCACCTGAGGGGTTCTGGTGATAGGTATCTTGTAACGTGGCTAGTTTGTGTCCAAGGGTGATCCTCTTGTCGCATGCAGTTTTACAGGTTACAGTTGCACCATTTATGATAAGCTCTCTGGTATAAGATTATCCTGCCCCACAAACCAGTGGGGGGTGTGGGGTGACAAAGGACTATGTATTTTCCATATACTCTCTAAGTTGTGCCTGCAGGTTCTCTTTTTCTTCAGCTCCTTGTACTGTGATGAATCCATTCTCCAAGTGTATGTCTTAGTGGCAATCAGTGCTAGGTCCAATAACAGATATATAGGTGCGTGGCCTGTGATACAGTTGATGCTTATACCACTGCCTGACATGTAACAAAATGCTGAGCCATTCAAGAGGAAAAAGTCTATTCTTGGTTTTGTACCATGGGTCAGAGAATGGGCGGTGTAATCCCTATTCATCGGGTGTAACAGGTACCAGGGATCTCCTAGAGCATGGTTTTCTATGAGATCTCGCAGGAAAGGCCGGTCATTATTGCTTCTCAGCTGTGCATGGCTTTATTTATCAAACACTGGATCCAGCATCAGGTTCCAGTCTCCACCTACAAAGAGTGTAGTGTGCCCAAATTCAATGACTGATCTACCGAGAGTAGAATGGAAGCCTCGTTTTGAGCCGTTGGGCATGTATGTTGAGCCCACAATGAAAGTTGTGTTTTGTAGGGTTAATTCTGCAAATACATAGCATATAGATGGGTCAGGACACATTTTTAACAGTCACAGAGGTGTCTTTTATAATGTATGAGAATAGCCACTCTCTTTTTCCTAACATTGCACCCAGGTTCTTAAGTGCCCTTGGCATGCTCATCTTTCCCAAAAGAGATCACCCCCTCATCCATTCTCTTCAAGTTTATCAGATTCCTTTTTGGAGAGATGAGTCTCTTGTAGTAAGGTGTTTTTTTTTTATACTGAGGTAGATCAGGACTTTTTTTTCCTTTTAATGTAACTAGAGAATCCATTAACATTAAGCGGCCAGATGCTGAGATCTCTAGTCTTGGTTATGATCTTTGACAATTGAAAACAGAAAGGATATTTGTTCAAAGCCGATCTGGATTTTGCTGTGCTAAGCACAGTTAGGCTACAGTTTGAATGAGTCAGTGCCATAGTAATTTCAAGCTCTATATGGAATTCAGCTGAATGATAAGTAGAGGCTGTAAAACAAACTTTGAATGGGTAACCTAGAATGGATTCCAAGTTGTGGGTGTGGCCCCTCATCCTACAGTATCTGTCCCATCTCATTGTGCAGGGTGGTGTTCTCCTGACGTGTTGCAACTCATGTGATAGGGGGCAAGCTTTTAAAAGAAACCGAGATTTTTCTCTATACTCTGGATGTATTTCTTCAACATCATGGGATTTCTAAATGCCTTTGCATCCCGGGATTGGATCTGATATATTGAGTGGAAGGATGGGGCCCCTGTATTTGTGGATATTTCCATTTTCATGTATCATTGATCAAATATCTTCTCCAGGTCCCCCGAATTGGTGAATTTTCTTGTCATCCCATTAATTATTACAGCTGGGTCTAAAAGGTAATGCACATTTCTTTGCTCTTAAGGAGCGGATGGAGAGCAAGAAATTTTTTCCAGAGGGTATTTGTTTCTTGGGGAAAGGTCTGCCGAAAAGTATGTTCTATGCCCTTTACAGACATATGGCTCGAGCGTTTTAGAGGTTTTCAGTATAAGGTGCATATGTTGATACCCCAGTAGGCATGCTATTAAAGATGGACAATGATTGCTTGTGTTGTTTCTCTTTCTCCATACACAATGTGCTCTTTACAATTTGATAGGTTGGTCCAAGGTCACTTCCAGTATTTGTGGAATAAACGTTAATGGGAAGGCCAGCATGTCAGTTCCTTCTTCCATTTCTGGAACCCCAAAAATCCTGATGTCGTTCATCTCTGTGACTTTTATCATGCAAATCCTTCAACTGTTTTGGGAGGTTCCACAACTCGTTTCCCAGGTCTGGGATCACCAATTTTTTTTTTCTAGAGTTTCTTTTTGCCTCTCCTATTTGTCTATCTGAGGTCTGAGTGGGCTGATGTTGAATTCTCCATAGATTGATCGGAGCATCTTGGCAGTTTCTGTAGTGGATAGTAGCACTTTCAAAATGATTATTTCTATGCTTTTTTAATTCAGACATGATCCCTTCTAGTGCTACGCTGGACATAGTGGCCTCCTTTGGTAGTGTAGCATTTATTTTTACTTTTTAGAGATTCTGAGAAAAGCAGTTGTCTGGAAGCCTTGTGGCTGAACATCGATGTGATGGGGTTCAGGGTTATGTCATCTTTGCTTTACCTGAATCAAGCAGTCTCTGAAAATATAGCAAGAAGTGTGGACAGACAGCTTATATTATGCCAGAAGCCATAGATTCAATCTATACTCAAGGACAAGCAGTGTGAAGAATGAGGCATTAATTTACTTCTTCCAGTATACTTGAGAGTGGTAGTGTAGATGGTCTCATGCTCACCACAGGTGTTAGAGTCTCCAAAGGGTGCAGGATGCACAACTACCATGTGCACCTCATATTACCGCCACAGCTTCGAGTCATTGTCTCCCCCTACAAGGGCCTCTTATCAGCTGTATTGGCTCAGTCCCCATCTCCTCAGTTCACACTTGGGAGGCAGCTTGCTGAAGCACCGGTCTCCGGCAGCACTAGCACCTCCTGAGATCTTCTGGGTCTAGTTCACAGCGGGGGCTGGAGGGCTTGTCTCCACGGTGCCAGTAATCATCACCGCCGCTCGAGAGGAACAGGGCTTCTGCTGTCAATGCCGTCTCCAGTACGGCAGTACCCGTTTCACTAGCTGGTCATCCACAGGAACCCCGCTGGTGTAGCATCTGTGGGGCATATTCTCAAGGACATATCGCCGATTTATCGGCACTTTAGCACCGCAAAAGTGGCGATAGATTTTCCGCCCTATTCTCAAGCTGGTGCAAACTGCCAAAATCGCCAGTTTTCCAGCGATAGCTGCCGCAAAAAACATTGCCACGGATGAGAGCGACAACTAACGCTACTGATATGCAGAGTAGGCGTTCCCGTGCAAAAACACACGAAAACACCACTTTGCGATATTCTCAACGACCAGCCAGATCGGCGAAGCAAGCCAAAAACAGGCGATAAGGCGCGTTAGCAGCAGGGATTTAACACCTGCCTATTACTGGTGCTAAGCAGGACGACAACCTGCAGTAGAAAGGGAGCCCAGCCCAGAGCCACATCTGAAGACCAACAGATGCCATTGAGCCAATGATCATGCAGCTTGGAGGCCCAAGGGGGCCACAACACCCACCGCCACCAACCCCAGGACCCCCCCCCCGGACAACCCCCCCCCAGACTACCACCTAGGCAGCGCAGAAGAAGACAGTGGACATTCCTAAACGCACCAGCCTCAGACACTCAACGCCAGAGGATGCCATTGCCCACTACAGGCCCAAAAGGACAACCATCCTCCGCATCCTGACCCACATTGCCCACAGGCTGACAGTACCAACACAGCGGAGAACCAACATCCCTCCGCAGAAAAAGCTGCTGGCTGTGCTGCACCTGTTGGCCCCTGGTACCTTCCAACCAACAACTGCCAGAGTCGGAGGAGTCTCACAGCCAGCCCTATCAAAGTTCCTCACACCTGTCTCGGATGCATGTCCACAAAAGCAACGGCGGGCCCCTGTATCCGCACCACACACTATTTCCAATTCGTCGTGTTCCTGCGCAACCAACCCCAACGCCAGCCGTTGCTTCACCCCTCTGTGCCCCAGATCCAAGATTGTAGTCACTGAAATGGGGGTGCGCCAGGTCATGAAGTCCAGTAGTCAACAGTAGTGTAAAAACAGTTCTTTATTACAAATACATAAATCAACAATACGAAAAGCTCAGCCAACGCGTTCCATTCCCAACGGGAACTTCATCAGGGCAACGTGTGGATTCAATTAACTGCATATGCTGCGGGAACTCCCCAATACAATTCCATATTCCGAAAGTCAGTATTCAGAAACCTGTTGGATAAATGGTGACAATGGTCAAGCGTCCGCATAGTCACAAATGTAATCTGGCACAGTGCATTGCACTTGGACAAACCGGAATGTTGACAGGCATGATAAATCCTGCACAGAAAGACCGTAAGAGAAGTTTGTGTGGTCGTACCCTTCAAAGGAAAGAAAAGGAAGGTTATGACCACACAAACTTCTGTTACGGTCTTATTATGCAGGATTAATCGTACCTGTAAGCATCACGGTTTGTATCAGCTTGATACCCCTGCACCTTCACTTCCCCCACACTGTGCAGGAACAGCTGGAGACCAAGCAAGGGAACAACGTCATAGCTGGCTTCCCGCTCGTGTTGGGGGCAATTCACTGCACACTTCACTACTTGTGCCCCCTGCCGACACTGCACACAATAACCGCAACAGAAACCACACGCATTCCATCAATGTGCTGGCAAAAGTGGACCACCGGGGCCTGTTCACGAATGTTGTCGCAAACTTCCCAGGCAGTGTGGAAGACCTTGGACATGTAGCTTTGTCCCCCCCCCGTAAGCGTGAGTGGAGTGGCCTTGGCCGGCGTATGACGTGAATAAATAGCCCGGGGCTCTGGGTGTGGTACAGTTCCGGGATGGCCACCAAAGTAACTACTGCGTGTGTCTCTGTGTCCGCCATATCCTGTCCATAGGCCTACACACACGTGGCCGACCACCCTCAACGGCCAGATTTACACTGGAGACGAGGTGGCTACATCCCAAGCCAACCCGCGCACATCTCGTCATCGCATGCAGGGTCGTGTCTGCCAGGGCGGTGCCCCCCACCCAGCCACGAGGCCGCCGCCGTGACCGGTGGTGCCTGCGTGATCCTGTGCGCCTGCTGCACCCCAGCCCTGGTCCCCAGACTGGTCTGCCGCCCAGCGATGACTGGCCGCCCCTGCGCACCCAGGCCTCAATGCTCACCTGCCATCACCGGCGTGTCTCCAAGAGGGCCCACCACGTGCCGGTGCAACCTCCTCAGCCGATCGCTGGATTCCAAAGCCACAGGCCCCCAGCGCACCCTGCGGCACCGCACCACGGAGTCATGTGTGTGCTGACTGCTGCCTTCGGCGTACACTGCGGTCCAGCAGGGCTCTCAATTCAAATCGAATCATGATTGGCAGGATGGCGTATCAAGGTCTACGCATCATCGCAGGCTGCACACCCGCTCAGCTCTTCAGGTTCCCCTACCTCAGTGCACCGCAAGTCACCGTCCCATGCCGGCCGCAGTGCATCGGGTGCCACCAACTCTGTGCACCGCAAGTCATCATTCCGTGGTGGTAGGCCCGTGCCAGCCGCAGTGCATCGGGTGCCACCAACTCTGTGCACCGCAAGTCATCGTCCCGTGGCAGTAGGCCCGTGCCGGCCACAGTGCATCGGGTGCCACCAACTCTGTGCACCGCAAGTCATCGTCCCGTGGCGGTAGACCTGTGCTGGCCGCAGTGCATCAGGTGCCACCAACTCTGTGCACCGCAAGTCATCGTCCCGTGGCGGTAGGCCCGTGCTGGCCGCAGTGCATCGGGTGCCACCAACTCTGTGCACCGCAAGTCATCGTCCCGTGGCGGTAGACCTGTGCTGGCCGCAGTGCATCAGGTGCCACCAACTCTGTGCACCGCAAGTCATCGTCCCGTGGCGGTAGGCCTGTGCCGGCCGCAGTTCATTGGGTGCCACTAACCCAGTGCACCACAAGTCATGGCCCCTTCATGATTGAGTCTCGTGGTGCGGACGCCATCATGTCACATCCGGCAGTGGGGAATGTGATGTGTTAGGCCCCTTTTATTGGCAGGGTCACATGTCCTGTGACGCCTGTGCTGGATGGGTGTGGTGTGGGTGTAAACCAGCCCTCAGGGAGTGGCTGTGGCATGCTGACAACTAGACCAGTGATCAGCAGATCACTTCAGGGAAGACCTGGGACATGCAGCTTTGCGTCCCCCCTGTAAGCGTAAGCGGAGTGGGCTGGGCTGGCGTATGCTGGTCCAGCGTAGGGGTGTGAACGATGAGCCCGGGGCTCTGGGCGTGGTAGAGTTCTGGGCTGGACAAGAAAGTAACTAATGCGTGTGTCTCTGTCGTAGTGTCGGTGCCACCCGGACCGCAATCGGCAATGTTGCACCCTGTGACTCGAGTCCCACAACATGAGCAACATGGACGTAAGGGGGAATCACTGACCCTACATTCATCCATACTTTCATACTTGAATGATCATAGACATGACACATCTGTGTGAATTTGAATGTTTTATTCACATTCAGAGGAGTGTTGAAGCTGGAGCAGTACAGGGCCATGCAAACCCCACTTTACATTGTTGCCCCGTGGAGGGCCAGCCAGAGTCCTTCAGGGAATGACAAGTTCATCAGAAGAGGAAGAGTTCAGTCCGCAGTCTGATTGCTGTGTCATTGGTAACCAAACAGAATATGGCAGTCCATGTCGAGGTCCAAGGTGAGTGTCGCAGAGTGTATCGGGGGACAGTGGAAGGTGATGATGCAGAGGGCAGAACCAAGCAGAAACAGGCCATATGGCGGAGATGAATGCTACCGCTTCCTCCTTACCACTATGGCAGAATCATCCGCATCTTCGTCCTCTGATGTTTCATGTGCCTCACATCTGGGTGGTGGTGTTTTGCCTGCATCACTGTGTGGCACTGACACATCAGGGGCCGGAGGTGGAATTTCTGCCGCACTGTGTGGCAGTGACACATCAGGGGCCGGAGGTGGATTGTCTGCCGCACTGTGAGGCACTGACACATCAGGGGGCGGAGATGTGAATGTAGAAGCAGCAGCAGCATTCATCGGTGCCAGGCCTTGTGGCAGCAATGCCATGATGAGGGTCTGCAGGGCATGGAAAATCCCAGCTACATCTCGCAGGTGTGCAGCCGTGGAAGCCATTCTTTCCGCCTGCATCCGCTCCCTGTTCTCCATGATCCTCCGCATGTGTTCCAACTCCCGGCTGACATCGCTGGAGCCACTCTGACTAGACAGTTGTTCTTGTCTCTGAGTCAGGACTCTAGCGATGTCATCCATGGATCGTTGGAGAGCATGGAGCGGACTGTGGGTGTCCGTACTGTAAGTGGCCCCTGATGGGGCTTAGACACCCATGTATGGCATCTAGTTTGGCTGCCATGAGGTCGAACCCCACCGCACCTGTTCAGCCATCTTCTCCTGGCCCCCTAACACACGGCGTTGGAAGGCCATGTGTTGTTTGTGGGGGTCCTGGGAGACAGCCGGGGTGGTGGGTGCTTCCTGCTGTGTGGTCTGTGCAGGGGGTGGGGTCTCCTCGATGCAGCTGGGCTGCCCTGCTCCTGGAGGTGAGGTGCCGAAGCTGTCCATGAGCTCTTGGAGGGCGTCGGTGTCGAAGGTGGGGAGGTCCTCTTCCTCATCAGTGTAGAGATGTTCGGTCTGCTCTGCAGGAGGTGTTGTTTCTCCCTCTGCAATGTGAAGGGGAGATGCAGTTTAACATTGTGTTCACATGTATGTTGACGCATTGTACAGGTTTACATACAGACTGCATGACAATGTACATTGTGACTGTTTGGGAGGAGCTGCCTATTTGATGCGGGACAGTGGACATTTTGACAACATCACGGATGTGTGTTTGTACTTGTACATTATCATCTCCCATTTCCCTGCTATGCCAAATGTGATTGGCCAGTTTCTACACAAAGCGGCACCAGTTGTGTCCTCTGTTCTGTTGTGAATGTGTTGCACTTTGTACCACATTGTTGTCACAGTTTATACGCTCTGAATGTTATGTGTGTGTGCTGCATTTTGGGAGGGTCGCCCCTGTAGCTCTGATTTTGCTGCCCCTTATCCCTTTCAGGCGGTGTGCCTTAGACTTCTGTGCTTATACAGTGCTGAGATGTTGCATACTTGCGTAAATTGGGCTCTTGGTGGGAGTTGGGACTCTGGGGCATGGGTTGTCCGCAGATGTGTTGTTGACGTCAGGGGTTGTTTCTGCACGTGGATGTGTCAGGGTGTGACCTGCTCCTTTACGGATGTGGTCCACACTCAGCCACCTCAGTGTCGTGGCGTGCAACGTCATGATATATTGACTGCAGTCATGCTATTCATCATGCAGTGTCACTTGCATTGTCAGTGTGGCTCACAGACACGCCGCTTTGCTGGGGTTGGCACATGTGCATGGGTTGGTTGTGAGATTGGTTTGTGTGGGAAGGGCCCCCTCTGGGCACATAGTCGACGGGGGCCTAATTGCTGTTTCTAGGTGTGCTGCAGTGTGCCAAGGGGATCAGGGACATGATCCAGAGTCATTGTGGGTGTGCACTGTGCTATACTTAATTGTGCATGTGTGCCATTGTGCCCATCTCCCCCCGTCCCCCCAGTCCCTGGTCGTTACTCACCCTGTTGCTGTTATGTCAGGTCATGTTGAGCAGTGTCCGGTCCCCCAACTCCTGCAACCGTCTCCACACTGATGACTGTGGACACCATTTCCTCCATCTCATCCAGCTCCTCCTGTGGCGCTGGACTCCCACCTCCAGTCTGCATTGCTGCCTTCTGGTTGTTGCCGAGTTTCTGCTTGGTTTTGCGCTTCACATCATTCCAGCGCCTCTTGATCTCTTCCATTGTCCTCCTCAGCACTCCGACTGCATTCACCTTGTCCACGATGGACTGCCATATTGCATTTTTTGTTGCCAATGACACAGTGGAGGTGACGAACAGTTGTTGATGGTGTTCTATCACCTCCGTTATCAGGATCCTGTTTTCCTGCGGACTGAACCGCGTCTTCCTCTTCTTCTTCTCCTTGCCCTTCCCTGACCATGAGGTCCCAGGCTGGTCCTCCGTGGGGCTTGTGGGGTTCTGGTTGTCCTCTGTACTTGCTCCGGCTACCTCCATTGTGCTTCGCTGTTGTTTTGGTTTTGTTTGTGTTTTTTTTTTTCTGCTTTTATGGTGATTTTTCCCGCCTGACGTGTGTGAATTGCAGGCCTAGCGCAGCTTATTGCTGATTTTTTTATCGCGGTTGGGCCCATCGCAACTTTTTTCACGTTCGGTTTGGGATTTTTATCGCCGTCCCGGTGATTTTATCGCGGACATTTGACGCGTTATCGGGAAACTATCGCATGTTACCGCCGTGTTGAGAATGTGACGTTGACACAGCGTTATTTTCCCGCGATAGACGGCGATATGAAGAATTGCGTTAACTTTTTTTGGCGATTATTATCGCACATTCTTGTGAATATCCCCTAGTGTCTTTGAAAGATGTTGTGATAAGGCCAGTGAAAAATTGATGGCCAATACATCATGATCAGCACATTAGGGGCAAACCAGACGCAGAGTTCTCTTAATGAGCAGCCACTTCCATCATGGATTGGCTATGCCACATACCAGTGCCCCGTTGATACATTGTGAATTTTTTGAGAAGATGAAATTGGCTAACATCAATGGATTATAGACCACGGAAATTCAGGTAGAAAATTGATTAATAGCTTCTGTAGCATTGCTTGGAAAGAAAAAACACTTTTCGTATTGGACAATCAAAATAGTGCATTAAATATTATACCAACTATTTGTCTCCAGGAATCTGCAGTGCACCTCACTGAAAAGGAAGTACCAAATAAGTGCACATGGACATAACGAGAAAACAGTGAGTTAAAATCCAACTGCAGTCCTCACACGCTGCATCATTTTGCGTTACACATTTTTTTCGGCACAATGTTCATTGGCGAAACGTGCAGGCTATGACAGGCCAAATGCTCTGCCCACAGAAGGAACTAATGTTTGTTTCTCAAAGTCACATCTCTGGAAAATTACATTCCCACGCGGTTTAAAAAGCAATTTACTGTCTGTTCACTAATGCCAGAATTGCATAGTTAATTGCAATGGGCACACAGAATAATCACATCAAAAGCTTACGCTAAAAATAGCAGTGGATGCAAAATGCAATGGCATGTGACAGACTATACGTGCTGGGGGTACTTTCAAACTATGTTGCTGCGTTCGGAGCTCTGTTAATGACTTGACAGAAAATATGGAAAGCTGGAGGTCAGGTCCTTGTTTTTCATCCTTTTTCTCTTGATGGTTGGCTTTTCTGCCCTTGGGGCATGCCATCCACCATCCCTGATGCACACGCTGTAGTGCAGTGCCCCTTTTATCCTGAGCTCGCTGCCTCAGCGTGATGATTTCTCTCATCTTTCCTGTGAACCACTGTAAAGGAAAAGAACATTGTCTAACTTCTTGTCACGCATTCCTGCGCGGAGTGTTGTAGAAGCCGACCTGTGCCTTTAAGGAACTTCCCCCACCGGCGTCCAAGGCCTCCATTTTAGAAATGTAAACATAACTGATTTATTTGTTTTCACCCTCCAGCCTGCACACACAGCGTTCTAGATGTTGCGTGTACTTTTTTCCCAAAACATTCACACAGTGATTGACTTTTGCAATTTTTCAAGTCCAAGGGATAGCAGTGTCCCAGGATGTCTTTAATCGGATGTGGCAGGGGGATGAGAAATTAATTCGGCTGATTCCATAAAATGTTTGGAAACTCTAGAGTTTATGCATTTTATGGCTGCAGCACACAATGGTTTATTGTTTCAATCTATTACATCGATTTTTTCACACAAGAATTCTCTGAGCCCATATTGTTTCTTTCAAAACAATGAAAGACACATCCTAAACTGTGAACCCCATGAGTTCTAACAGATGAAGAGAAACAAGAGTCTGTCTGTCTGTCTGTCTATCTATCTATCTATCTATCTATCTATCTATCTATCTATCTATCTATCTATCTATCTATCTATCTATCTATCTATCTATCTATCTATCTACCTACCTGCTTGCCTGACTACATTTATACCTATACCTATCTCTCTATATATTGTGTCTCTGTAGTTATGATTAGGTCAGATTTTCCACTGAAAGTGCATTTTTTTTAAATTGTATTAATAACTTTGACGAATCTGAATAAAACTAAAAAAAGAAAAGCCGAACGAAACATACATCCACTTTTCTTTCTTCATAGCAAGCTTCATGCCGGTCCATAAAGCTGGGACTCAAAATAGGGAGAATCCCAAAAGTAACATTTTCCATTTTAACTCCAGTCAGCAGTGGCCAGTGCAGGTAAGAGAGGTGGGGCCAGGTGGGGGGGGGGGGATAACGACAGACGAGGAGGGAAAATTAATTATTTATTTAATTTTTCCTCGTGGTCATCTGTAAAATCCCCCCCCCCCCCCCCCGACACCCGGCCCCACCGGTCCACCGCTCTTACCTGCACAGGCTGCTGCTGACTCCAGTACGATTATTTGCTTAACCTTACAGAAAAAAACTGCTGAAAATAATTACACCAAACATGGCGTGTAATGAGAACTTTACTAAAGGAAATGCCTTTGCTTGGTTTGTTATAAATCCATTCAGTGAATTTTGAGATGTTAGCCTTAAAATATGTACCAATCTGTGCATGATGACGTTTAATCTTAGAGATATTTTGGCTATTAATTCACAGATCTTCTGTGCGTATGTAAATCTACAGCGGTTTTATGAATCCAAATAAAAAATAAAGCCACAGCATTAGACAATAGAGCTTTTTGCCCATCATCCATTGTCGACTAAATAATCCACTTCTCTCTGATTGGCTGGCCATCATAGAAAAACATCTGTTGTGGCTGTCATTACTTGCCATGATGCACTGCAACAGTGTAGGGAACAACAAAAAGAAGGAGGACATTAGGGGCAAATTGCACTTACAGAAACTCCCAGGCCCATGTGAGAAGCCCCAAAGGGCCCTCCCTGGCAATAAAATAAATATAAAAAATATATTTTTTAATTGAGGGACTTGTGAATTCTATGTTGCATTCACAAGTTCTGGACATTTGATGGGTTCTGTGGACCCTTCTGTGGCTTCAGGATTCACAAATCCGGGAAAGCAATCGAAACAATGTATTCAGTGCCCTACGACTCTGCTTAGTCGATGGTAGCAGGGCCTGGCTGTAGTCCAGTACCTGCCACCAGTCCCCCGTTGCTTGCGTCTGAAGGCTGTGTGCAGCTGAGTTTGACTGACCACAGTGGGATGGGGACTTGCAGTCAACAGCTGATGTGCCCCGCTGAAAGGCTTGAGGGGTCTGACCATGAATGGAGGGTTGAATACAAAGCCAAAGGATATGCATAGTGAGGCTGGCTGCTTACGGTTGGTTGGGCGCAGAAACTGTTACATGGTATATATGATCAAAACCAAACAAAAGTCAGTGAAAAAAATGAAAGGTTAAAGTGAAATTATGGTTAGCTTTGGTTATAATAAAATAACATATTTTCTAAAAAAAACGTCAGAAATTTACTGAAGGATTGCAGTGCTAGCTGGGGGTGTGCAAAATTCTTTTAATTTGCTTTCGCGTAATTATGTGTAATTTTGGTAAAATTATGTGAAATTGCTAGTAATCAGGCAAAATGCGAATCTGCCATTTTGCGCCATAGTTTAGTTCGAACTGCATCCTCCAGTCAATTTTTGGTGCAATGGTGTATTTAAACAAACTACTGTGAATAACAACTGCTCACATTCTGTAATTTGTGCGCTCTGAATGGTGTGTTTCGTGGTGAATTTGTACCAGAAATTGCTTGTAAGTACGCGAAGTGGCATAATTTGGGGAATTTCACATAATAAGTGTTACACGAAAATCCCCAAATTACGCTAGTGTAATTCAAATTCCCCATGCTTAGTGCCAACCATAACTTGCAAATTTCAGTGATTTATCCGTTTTACTTCACAGTCATAACCCCACTAGCCTTAAACTCACTTTAACCTTTGTTTTTTCCAGTAAATACATTTTATTTCACAGGAAACGTGAAACATTGAAAATATTTGATAGAGCCCGGTGAAATATGGATTTAATCACCATAGTGACCGTCCACAAATGGCTCTACAGAGCTATCCCTTTGTCAGGCATACAATGATTATGTGGCACGGAGGACCAAATTAAGCAGCAAGTTTAATTAAGTATGCAAAAACAATGCAAATTGAACTGCACATTTTCTTGCAGTATTATTTTGAACCATTTGAGATAGAAACTAGATGCTACAAAGGTAAAGTATTGGTTGAAATAATATAGACATTTTACAGGCTTCAAAAATTTCTATTTTCCTTAGAAGCACTGAGTACCAGTCTGTCCCATTTCTTCTTTGTTGTGGAATTTCCAATGAAGTGCACGCAACCCCAGGACAAATACCTTTTATAATTTGTCTGTGTTGATTAAAGATCAAGTATGTAGTAATATTGGCTTATTATATGAGAAAGGTATAAGAAAATAATAACAGCCCAGAATAAGGTTTTTTGTTACCATTGATTATCACTGGTATGGTTATAGATGTTACTCATCATAAAAACAGCTTATTACCCGGTGCTGTTTGACTTACCGGTGTTAGAGCTGAAAGTACAAGATTCTTCGTCAGCGAATACCTCAACCCTCTTTGCGGATCAAACCCAGTGTTATTGTTTTCTTGGTTTCCTTTTTTATAATCTTGCAAATGTTTTGCTGATCCAATAGGAGTTTATATATCGTAATATGGAGGAAGCCACAATATTATTCTGAATACTAGTTGCAACCATCTTTTACATAAGGGAGTTTGCAAGATTTTGGTGCCAGTTAGTGCAAAATACAAACATGTAGATCAAGGCTGGTCTATGACAATGATGATGTGAGATAACAATACATATGCACAGTACCGCGTTGTGTATTGCAGGATGGTGTGTGGTGCTCTCTTGCTTGCAAGGCTATGCTATAATTATGTTCAACTAGGACAAGAGACTTCAAAGATGGCATATGAGGGCCTATTAGCTGTCAACATCCAAATGAGCTCAGTAATGAAATCGCCTTCAGCAAATGTATGGAGGGCATGATGACTCCAGTGTGATAATGAACATTTGCTTTAAAGTTTAATATTCAAGGGGGTCACTTCCAGCAGTAATTTCTGATAGCAATGGAAGTGTTTGGCCTGTTTACTGCTTCGTTTTATGGAGATGGATGCCTAATGGGCATTGAATGGGGATTGAAAGAAAACATTGGCCTAGCTAATGGATAGCATTCCATCATCAGGGTAACTCATCTATGTCTTCAGGGAAATCTTTCACTTTTCTATGCTCCACAAATCTTATTTGTTGTCAAGAGCTCCCACTTGAATTCAGAGAACTGTGACTTACAGATATTCTCTCTTAAAGACCTCATTACATGAAAAGGCACTATAAAAATGTATGCTCTGAGCTCTGAATCTTTTAATAATAAGCATTTTAGAAATACATTCTGCTTGGGCATAGGTGAGTAGTGTCACCATTTGCCATTAGGTCCCTTGCTCACTCATGGCAAGTGTGTGAAGTGTTTTCCTCTTCCCGGAAACAATATCCAGAGGACAGCGTGGTTCACATTGACATGGAGCAGGATCCCCAGCCGCTTCGTCAAGGGTGTAAAATGAGGATTCTCTGGGCTAAGTTAGTCAACCGTCTTCAGGTTTTCTGCAAAAGATGTCCCTTACCCGGCAATAACTTATTTTACCATCTCAATCGTGATCTAAATTGACCATATCCAAGAGAGGCTAATGATTAGTAACACTGAATTTACAATGGGATATAGCTCTTTTCTCATTTCTATAAATCTTTTGGCCCCTTATCAATAAGAAAATGCTGAAATACAACACCTCTGGTTTCCCAGCATGGAAGAAGAATTTATGTTATGGGACAGAAGGGATAAACATTCACACAATCTTGGCAACATTTTGAGTGTGCATCCAGAATTTCTTTCAGTGATTGGACACACTCAGTCATCATCGTCATCAACAAAATTCTATTCGATTTTTGCAGAAAAATAATCATAAAAGCACATAATAACACACTCAGTCAGCCTACAGCTCCTTTGGTTAAACTGCTGCATTGTTGTCAACGATAGCCAATCCTTGAACATACTCCATCTGTCCTGCTAATATTATTGTCATAAACTGCACTTCTGATGCTAGAGTGGGTTTGAAGCACTGTTACGTCATACTTGCAAGGCTTTAATGAATGGAAACGGTGTTGGTTGGCATGACCTATGTGTCAACCTTACCTATGACATGAGGCTAATTTGTTTAGTGGAATTCTAAATGACGTTTGATCATTGAAGCACAGTCCTGAAGTGTCACAACACACTGGGTTAGAAAACCTGTGTTTTGTGGAGTGCGCCTACTTGAAAATCAAAAAGTACTCCTGTGTCTGTGGCAAGTGGCACAAAGGAAGGCAGATGAAAAAGAGCTTGAGGTCCTTCTATGCCAAGCCATATGGTTTTACTGCTCTAAGCTGCTTTGGTTTATGAGACAAGGCAGTGATTTTATCATGAGTGATTTATGTTCCACCTGTCATCCTCAGGCACGGCTGCTCTATTCTTCTTATGAATGAAGTGTGGAGTACAGGACACAGTTATCTATTTTGTCCCACAGAAAAAAATGACTTTTTCATGCTGTAAGGTGATTTTGACTGCTGCAGAGAGTTTGACTATTCATAGGTGTTAATCCACCACAGAGTTTGGGTTGTATTGAGTGCCCTATATATTTTCTTTTAGTAAACATGTTCCAGATGTACAAAGCAGTGGTAGCAAAATATTGGTCACAAATTGGGGCCAGTTTTTTTATTACCAATTTGGAATGTGGGAACCAATCTATGTACTAATAGATCATTTCACAAAATTCATATTCAGAGTGGGTTTCAGTTCGCTCTACCTCCAAAATCTACACCAAAATATAAGAGACTGGTGTATTGGCTTTAGAAAGGGGTCAGCGCATCGACCTATATAAACCAAACCTATTGGCTTATTAAATATGTCACCACAGTATTTTATCAACAACCATATTCTAAAGTAATCTTTAAAAATACACATGTAGTGATGCATAGTAATTTTTGTCACAGAAATATAAAAAATATTAAACCTTTCTTTAATACCCTTCAGGCCACAAAATGCAGCCATAGAACCATCCATGTGGTGTTGAGAGTACCCGCACTCCAATTCGAAGAGCATACAGCTCCAGCTCCAACTTTCCTGGTGGGCTGCTGTTGTCCTTGCAATCCCCACAAGTCTTTTGGAAATTGTTGGTGGAACTCCTGCCACTCCTTGGAGCACCATGAAAACGAAAATAAGTAAAAATAAAGTCCATGCCGGGCATTATGGGGCGCTCTGGAAGGGAGCAGTGAATATACAATGAGTGGCTTTTTATGTATAGACTTGAGTGAGTGCCCTGCTCCTCTGGTGCCAACCGAGGCACACACAGCCTATTTTTCTATAATAATAGCAGCGGAGGGAGTCTGCTCCAGTGCTGCCCATGTCTTATTTGAATTTTTAGTAGATGCCCTCCTGGTTCCCAGGGATGGGAACCTTGGACTCTGGCTGACTTCAGGCTCCGGGGTAGGGCGTCCCCAGAGGCATTCTATGGCCCGGGGAGGGGCCCCACACTCCTTCCCTAAATAAGATATGAGGCCCATGGGTATGGGTCCCCGGGGCCATTAAATGCTTTAGGTGGCCGAACTTCCCAGTCCCCTTTAACATTTAAAAAAACTGCAGAGGCCCATGGGAATGGGGTTTTCTGCCCATTAAATTGCTCAGGGGCGGGGGCCATGGGATCCCCTTCCTTAAAATAAAGAGTGTACTGACTTCCCTGGCCTTGGCCCACCATGTGGGGTCGGGAGAGGGTTAATTGAAAAAGGACAGTCCTGCCCTGTTTTAAAAAAAACATTTTTATTGCTGCAGTTCTACTGTGGTTCCATAGTACAGAAATAACAACAATTTATATTTTGCCCCCAGGGGGACCTCCCTCCCAAACAATGCACGGGGCAGTGAGAGGCACTATTGAGTGACATCTTTCCCTTGAAGAAAGCGTGGCTTCAGGGAGACGTTCCTCCTTGCACTCCAGTTTCAGTGAAACACGTAGTGAAACTGGGAAGACGCGTTGTGTGTGTACATAGACAATGACAAGTAATATATATCCCCTATTCCCTTAACCTCATTTAGTCGATAAGGCTTGATAAGAGAGTTGGATCTCTAGTCCTGAGGAAGGCCGAACGACCCCTTAAGGACGATTAATAATGACCGAAACATGTTGACAAAAGAGCAGTAAGGAGGGATGAAGTGACACTAACTACCCCCTTTCTCATCCTTACTTGGATTTTTTTTAATCCTATCATGGGAGTCCACGAATAAAGATTGTTTAGGCCATCCCTGAGTTTTAAATTTCTTCTTCATTGTCTTTTTGTTCTGCTGAGTAGATCCCTGTATATATTTATGTATTGTCCCCCCATATCCCTTTGCTCCATCCCAGGCATTGGTCTGCACAGGAATGTTGTAGCAGCCCTATGATGAAGCATGCCACTATTATGGCAATGTATAAAAAAACATGGGAGTAACGTCGGCGCACCCATTCAACACCCATGGAATGCCTTCCCAGGGCAGAGTAAGGCAACGCAGCAATTTGCGCTAAGTTGCCTTACTCCAGAGATTTGGAACTACTCAGGACCACATAAAATAGCCTTGCATGGCTTCATAAATCTTACTTAAGGTTTGGATCGTGCATGTACCACATTGTGTGGTGCAAACGCAACACAAACCATCTCATAAATAGGCCCCCAAGAGTGCAAAGCACCTGATTTTAGCTGGAGTGTCTAAGCCTTAATGTAAAAATGGAAGTGGAAATTTGCTGCTTCTGTGGCTTTCTGTTGCTTTTCAGATACAGCGTGCCAGTGCTAGTATTCATGCACTAGCATGTTGAAATACTCCTGCAGCATGCTGTTTGCTCTCCACACTGCCTGTGCACATACTCAAGAGCCTTGACTGAGCTCAGGTAGATCCACCAATAGGTGTATGGGCTGTCTAGTCTGTTGGTTAATTTTAGGGCTTTAATTGGCAGCTCTCGAGCTCTGGAAACATTCTCCAGAGACTTACTTCTGTGCACCATGAAATGACCTGCTGTCGACAACAGGTTCACTTTTACTTTAACCTTACTCAAAGGCTTTATTGAAGCCCATGAGGAACAACCCAGCACAGCTCATGTTGTGTTTTTAGATGCGTCAGTGATGGCTGTGGAAGTTCGGGAACCACTACCTGTGGGACACTTAGTGGGTGTTTGTAGCCTTAAATATTGAGTAGGGAATAATATCATGACACATTAATATCGTAGCTAAATTATCGCAAGGTAACTGCATATAGGGAAGTATAGATTTACTGTCCTTAACTCCATAGACAATCGGAATTGACACATACTTACCAATTTTTTGGTCCTTGATATTTTGGATACAATATTAAGGTATAACGATATTTCCTGCTTGACATTCAGAACCCCATAATAATAGCCTGTGGTGCCCACCATTAACCACCGGCATAAATTAAGCATTATCTATCCCTCTTTTTGTCTACCAACTCACTGGACAGACAGCAAGCTGCAAAATGTTATTTTCTGCATATGCCCAGTGCAGAATAAACTTCTTTGTTGTAGTTTAGTTGTAAACAAATGTTAGAAAATCGGTGTGGATCACGGTATGTCTGTGGTTAAAATGAATACGTTATTAAGTTAGACTTAACGTCATTTGAAGTTGGCAGTGTGCTCCTCGACATTTATAAAATTGTTAGTGAATTATAAAGCACCCCGCAAGTCCTCTTCTATTGATATTTATACGAGGACGGGCATCAGAGAACTTCCTTGCCTGGCACAGTTCACCTTTTGAAATATTTGAAGACTCTTGTGCGCAGAGTACGTTTTTTAACTACACGTTTGTCTTTCTTTTTAGGTCGAGCCTGAGCCAGCGCGCATGCGCTGCTCTGCGAGACTTATTGTAGACGAGTAGGGGATAGAAGCCCCGCCCACTCTACATCCATGTTTGCCATTGGCTTGTGTCATTGTCTGTCCTAAATGCTGGCTTCTGATTCATCAATAGGCATGTTAGTCCCTCCTTAGTACCGCCTCCTCTTCATTTGTCACCTCCCATGGCGTCTGGCCCCTTTACTTCGAGTGTTACATGGTACTGTGTTATTTAGACTGTGAGCACTATTTTCTTTAATGAGGTTCTCCTACTGCCTTCTCTACTCCCCCCCTCCCTCCCTCCCTCCCGTTGTCCGTGCCTTCTCTCTCCAGATTGTGAGGTTAACATCAGTGTTTCCTCTAAACAAACTCCTAGAAATTAAAGCAACATGATTTCATGGTGTCGCTTTGGGCACTTAATTGTCTTAATATTTCAAAGTTGAAGCGTGCACTTTAGTTGACGCTGTGCACGTAAGTTCCACAATGCTGCTTGCGAGAGAAAGTATTTGGTAAGGTTGTGATACATTTGAATGTAAAAACAATTCGTGCCACTTTGTATGAGCCTGTGACAGCAGTGGCTAACCTTCACCGCCCATTGCGCAGCTGCTCAAAGTTGTATTGCTGCTTCCCTATTTATTTATCACTGGCTCACTACATTTGTTCAACATCCATCCCTCATTCAAGCGAATTGCTTCTTCAGCAGAGATAATAGCGCTTTAGAAGGATAACAAAAGAATGAAATAAAATGTTGCTAAAACACCTGCGTAATAAGTTCTCTTCATTCGCCATGTGCTGTGATCATACGCAGGTCCCATGTTATGTGCAGCACCGTACACTATTCCTGCTGTTTTTAGATAGCCAAATGCACTCTGCTTTCAGGGATATGTATTTTTGAGTGGCAAAATGTAAGTAACATCCTGTGATTCTGGGCAAATCACGTAATCTTCCCGTGCCTCCAAAAGAATGCATGTGTCCTTATATAATGTAACTGGTGCTCATGTAAAGCGTTCGGGTCGAGTTCGCGCTATATAAATAAAACTACAAAAAGCAAAGTATGAGATCAAAGCGCTATGGTTTAGAAAGCCAAGAGGTCATAGTGCTATTCAGCCGCCATTCTTCACACAGTTTAGGGCAGATTTACAAGCCCCTTGCGCTACTGGTGCATCACTTTTTGTGACGTACCGGTGGCACATTTTACTGCTCCATATTTAGAAGGACAGGAAAAGCCACCTTGCGTGACTTTTCCTGTCCTTGTAAATATGGCCCCTTTGCACGCAGCACTTTGCGTAAAAGGTGTGTTCCATGGGTGTTGCTGTGGGTGTTCCCACGCAACACCCATGGAACCAGACACATTTCCAGATTTACGAGGAATCATAAATCTGGAAATGCGTGTGAATGCTATGCCTCCCCAGGGGAGGCGCAGGGAGGCGCAACAAGGAGAAATGTATTCATTTCTCCTCGTTTTATTTTCCTCTTTCTATGCGTGCTGCATTCTGCAGCACACATAGAAAGAGGAAATCACCTCTAATGATTGTTTATGTACAGGAAGGGTTCCCTTCCTGCACATAAACAATCATTGAATCAATGACGTTTTTCAACTTCTATGTGTGCTAATGCAGCACACATAGAAGTTGAGAAACGGCATTTCAGATTGTTTTTGTTCAGGAAGGGAACCCTTCCTGAACAAAAACAATCTCCCCATGACGCAGGCATCCTTGCACCATGATGCAAGGGTACCTGCGCCGGCGCATGGCAGCTGTTTGTGCGCCAGCGCATGGGGAAGCACAGAGATGTGACATATTGTTGTAAATATGTTGCATCCCTGTACTCTGAAAGTGACTCAGTGCAGCACAGCCAAATGGCTTGCAGCACGCACTGAGTCACTTTCTTGTAAATCTGCCCCTTTATGTTTACATAGTCATTTACATGCCCAAGGTGCAGGGCTTTCATAAAGTCTGCAGGGCAGGCAGGTGCTTAGATGTTTTCAAAACTTGCACGGTCATGGTTTATAGTGGAAAGCACTGGCAGATTATTGTTGTGGCTTTCAGACAACGCAGAACTGGCAATGCGCTAGGCTAGCAGGCATGAGGGTGCCTAAAAGGCTGTCTCTTTGTAAGACTGACGGGAAGCGCAGGACTGGAAAGCAACACGATTGGTATAGTGCAAGGGCATTGTCACAGTCAACGTTTCATGGCTGGCATTATGCGTGACAGGCAAGCTCTGTGCCTGCCGGCATTGCAAAGGGGCCATGGCTGGTATTGACGAGTGCTGGCCGTCTACTTGACTGGCAGATCACAAAGGATAGCAGAGAGGGCTTAGGGCTGCACGAGCATTGGTGCACAAGGCCATGTTTGCACACAAATGTAACTAGGGCTGATGGTGTAAGAGGCAGCTTGAAGGACTGTCTGTGCAATGCTGTCTATGCAAAGCTACCTGTTGGCTCTCTGCGCAAGGCAATCTCTTTACATTTATCAATGTATAACCACAATTGATAGTCCAGTGAAAAGCAAATAAGGAAGGAAAATGAAGAAACCCTCAGTCAGGTGTGTAAGTTACTCTCCTGGTCAGTATGTGGTGTTTGTTTACATAAAGGACGCAACGCCCTCAGTCACCCTAGCATGGCATGCTTCATCATAAGGTCGGCTCGGCACTCATACTATATATCTTTGCTTCGAGTGGGCTCAGTCACCTTAATAAAGGAGCATTTAAAGTTGAGATGGTGTTTTTATGGACACTATCACAGAAATGGAATCTAAAATTAACTAGATGCCAGTCGTAGACTTCACTATGGCTGCCTCCTCGTAAGGGTAACAACAAATAGGGTACAAGACAGTGACAGCAGTAACCAGAGTGGAGTCACTAAAATGTGGGAGTAGAGACGCCACAACCGAGGTGAGTGATTTGAGTGCATCAACAGACCAGGAGCCGAGGAGACTGGGAGGATCTACAGCGGAAACAGTTAAGAATGCCACTCCTTTCCAAGGCCTCGGTAATGGTTGTGGATGTACATATATGCATGAGTGCACATTTGTGTGTTGAAATGCACATGCTTGGGTGTGTATCCATGTGTACACATTTTTGTATGTGTGTATTCCTCTGTCCCTGGCATTGTATTCCTCCCTGACAGATGGTGTTGCTCCTAAGAAGCTAAGCCGGGTATCCGAGATCACCATATGTTTATGGTACCCCTCCATCATAAGAGGTTAATCTCTGGCACTATTGTGTCCAATCCTGGCATAACTTTGACCGTGAGATAATAGCAGTCACCCTTCACATATTTTAGACATTCTGGTCTTGTATGGGAAACTGGCAGCCATTTTTTATATGTTGTGACCATCATGGAACGAATTGTAGCCATCCCTGGCATAATGGTGGCCAATAGTGAAATATTGTGTTCATCCTGGTCATTCTCGTGTCCTGTACTCGGAATGGCACGTTGAGCGACGTCTTGAGATCTGATACACGAGAAACCGAAACTGAGACTTTGGAGTTTGGGACGTAATTGGATCCCTCTGACGGATGAACTACAGAGTGAGACGTTGCAAGCTACTGAACCCCTTTTGTGGGTTGGAATTATCACCACAAAATAAAATTGACGACAACAGGAACACAGCCTTGATAAAGTCGCGGGAGTATTACCCTGTTTGCGACGAAACACGTGTCGGCTGTCTGAAGAAATAGAGAATAAAGAAAGAAAATTACAAGAATCTACTTACTTGTGTATATTTTATGCTCACAACGTACATTTTAAATTTCTGCATTACTCCTTACGTGTGCTGGGGACATTTCTTTGTTTAACCAATTGGCACAGGCCGATAGCTTGGGGAGACTAGTGGTGCTCCTCACCTTTCAGCACCGTTACTAATACAAGACAATCTTACTGATCTGGATGGTATTCTCCTGAGTGGCGCCATTATTCCTATACTCCAAACCACTGCCCTTTATTTCGCATCCTGTTTAGTAGCTACAGGTGGTGAAGAGTTTTCTCTTGTAACACAACCTTGGTATGGAGAGGAGGGGTATTTATGAACGTTTGGAGGAGTGAAATATAGGGAATGCTGAAAGAAACCCATGAGACTTATATAAAATATAAGTAAAAATGTTGGAACAGCATTTTGGAAAACAGATAAATGTTTTGGAGAGACACATTTTTAGGTCGCGCCTGGGCAGCGCATGCACTGTTCTGCAAGGCATGCTGTATTCAGGTATGGTCTTGAAGCACCGCCCACTCTCTGCCCATATTTCTCATTGGCTTGTGTCATTGTCCTTTGGGAACTGTGGCTTTTCATTGGTCAATAGGCTTAGTAGCCCCTCATTAGTACCACCTTGTCTCATTTTGTAACCTCCCATGAGGACACCCCCTTTTACATGTGTTGTTGCTCTTTAGGCTTTAATTACAGCCTCCGAACACTATTTCGTTTAATGGTTTTCACATGCCTGCTGTTGCAGGCAGGACACGCTCTCTAGCAAGACTTTTTTTTTTTTTTACATAGCACGGCACGCCACGCTGATAGTGGGGCCAAGTCTTTGCTTTATTTGCTTTGCCAAATGTGGGCGTATGTTTTTTTTGGTTTTTTTTACTATTTATTAAAATTGCCCCATGCCGCACTTACACTTTAATGGCTGCCGAGCCCCTTTCCTTAAATGAGCCAAGTCTAAGAAAAGGGGCGCGGCCGCCATTAAAGTGAAAGCGCGTTATGAGGCACTTTTGCAAAAAAAAAAGCATTTGTTCGTCAACTTGGCAAACAAATACTTTTTTTTGTAAACGCCCTCCATACTGCGCTTTCACTTTAATGGCTGCCGCACCCCCTTTCCTTAAATGAGCCAAGTCTAAGAAAAGGGGCGCGGCCGCCATTAAAGTGAAAGCGCGGCATGGGGCACTTTTACAAAAAAAAATCATTTGTTCGTCAGCTTGGCAAACAAATACTTTTTTTTGTAAACGTGCTCCATACTGCGCTTTCACTTTAATGGCGGCCGCGCCCCTTTCTTTAGACACCGCTCGTCTTAGGAAAGGAGCGCGGCCGCCGTTAAAGCGCTGCATGGGTGTTTTTATAAACAAGCATTTGTAATGCAATAGGTGTCGCATTGACGAAACTCTTGGAAATGCGAGATCTATTGCATTGCAAATGCTTGTTTCATTTTCCTTCCCTTCTGTGTGGGTTTGGAAGCAATAAAGGTTGTTTATTGAAAGTTTTCCTGGCATACTGCAATAAAGGAAAGCAGTGCTTTCTGCAGTATTCGTCCTTCTTTTCCGTAAATACGCAACAGTTTGGTTTATCCTACTGTTGTAGTACAGTAAAGCTGTTTTATTCGTTGTTGCCCTTTTACGTTTTTATCAGTACAATTGTTTTTGATTTACTGCTAGACGGCTGCAACTATCCACTTCTTTAATTAGAGAGTAGGGATCATGATGATTATCTCGGATGGGCAATTGTTTGTTTTTAAGGTTAATGTAAAGAGCTCTCACCTGTGCCCAGCAGGAGAGTTCAGAATGTTTGCAGACCTCACCATTGTGCACACAGGGGGACATTTTAGACAAACCACATACAAACAAATCTCAAAAGAGATGCTCACACGTCATATCTATAAAGATCAGTTGGCTTTGTGTGAATAATTCTATATGCCTGTAGTTACCGGGCATGGATGAAAGTTCTCATTCCACTCCAAAAAACAACCATTTAGTGGGCATTGAAACATAAGAACTTGTCAGATGGGCTGGCATTAAATCACGTACCACACGGATTCCTATATGTAAACACAAGAGGAAGCAACAAAATCAGAAACCTTAATATCCTTGAAATTATGAAATGACATCTCCTCCTTCCAATTGCCAGAAGGCATGTCAACTCACACATAGGGGCCGATTCCGATCTCGGCCGGTAGGGCTCCGAATCGGATTCGGCTTAACCGGATCCGATTCGGAGCCCTATTTCCCGACCGAACCGTACGCGCGTCCGGGCGAGCGAGTACGATGCGTATTCGCCGACCGACTCGTCCGGGCATCCCGACCGCTCCGACCGACTCGTTCCCGGGTCCAACCGCACCGACCGACTCGCTCGGACTCGACTCGCACCGCGCAATGGAGACGTTCCCCGGCCGGGTAAGTACGATGCGCGCCGCGAGCAGTCCGACCGAGCCGCGCACTCCGGCTCGAAAGAGCTGTCGGAGCCGTACTTTGGGGGTCCGTGTCGGACCCCCCTGTACGCGTAGCCGTGCGAGTCGCACACAGGGGGGACACATGGGTCCCCCCTACCTGTGTGTGTACGGCACGAATCGCTTCGCCGCGTACACGCTGTAGGGGGCGCACTTGTCCGCATCGCACCCATTGAGTCAATGGGAGCCCGCGTACGCGTTGTACGACAGGCTCCCATTGACTTCAATGGGAGTCCGATGGCATACGTGCGCATCGTACTCGTTCGGTCGGACTGCACGGGTCCGACTCGGTCGGAAATCTCTCCGGGTCCTGCTCGGTCGGAGAGATTTCCGGCCCGAATCGGAATCGGCCCCATAGTCTTTTAGTATTTCTGATTTGCTTCTGGATTCCAGGACTAAGCCAGGAGTAGTAGTTTCACCTTAAATTGAGAGTGAGTCAGAATTGCTAAAAGAGTAAGTCCCACTTACTCATACACAAATCAGTATAATTTAGGCCCTTAATGTACATCCAGTTGCATCACTGAAATATTTTTGACACCTTGGCATCAGGTGGAAATGTTCTTGGGCATCATGGCCTGTCTCAATTGCTCTCTTTTTGTTCTGCTGACAAGAATAGGGTGTGAGTTGTTCCTCCATTATTTTAACCACACACATTGGCTAGAAGGGCTGATTCCCCAGAGCTACCTTGCCACGCAATCCTGTTGCATGTTATCAGTTCTCGCATATGAGCGCTTTTTTGGTTCTGCTTATGCAAGCATTTCTCTTAGAGTTAAGGAAAGGAATAATAGACTTTTGGCAATTTGACCCAAAAAGGATGTACTACATCATTGTATAAGGCTGACACTTGCCAAAAGGTACAGCACAGCACTTTGAAGTAAACTCTGCATTTATTTCAGGCGAACACAACCTTTGGCTAAAGAGCTAAACTTATTGTTACCCTGCAGATTTTAGTAAAATGGATTTAACTAAATATTTCTGAGTGATACCTATATTTTAAGAGATTATTTTAAGAATGAAAAACGTAAATTAGTGGTTGATATTCTGTGTTTTTTTAACCAGTTCATTTCAGTCAATAGTAGCGGAATATGAATGAAATTATAATCTTCATGGAACCAGCATGGGTCCCTTTGAAGCATATGAGAACAGACTAGTTCGTGGAAGACCTGCAGTGTTAAAAAGCATCATCTAGGTTTTAAAAAAACAGTAACTCTGGGTAAAAGGGAAATAAGCCCTGATACAAGGTTTGAGAGAGCAATACATCTCGCTCAAAAATATACGTGACATCCTGTGAGGGAACTCTTCAAACTGAAAATATAAAAATACATTTCACCACACTGAGTTATTGTAGACTCAATAGAAGTTTTTAATGAATTTCCCTCACCTATCTCTGGATTGTTATGTTAAGGATGACGACCACCTTCCAGGTCATTCCAGGTTTATTTCCAGTCCTGAACATTTATGTGATCAACTAATACTTTCGGGGTGTTGTAGGCTTGCTTTGCTTCTATAGAACTAATTAGACTACCAATTCTGAAAACAATGATTTGGAGGGGAAAAGTTCAGGACTGGAGTGACATAGTGACCCAACTTATGTTTCAGAAAATTGGGAATCCTCTATTGTGTATTATTAGAAGTATTTCAAAACTGGAGATGGTTACATTATGGTAAAATGTTGGTTGCAGTGAGAAAAATCCTTTAATGAAGAAAATGGAATTATGATTGTTTGTGTGTTACTGTCCTATAGACACTACTAAAAACTATAGACAGTTCAGAAATCAGTGCCTTAGCTCATTTGTAAACTTTAGGACCACATAGATGATGCAAAATCCTTTATTTGCCCACTCTTAACATTTCCCTACTGTAAGTTGATAGTGTCAACTCACATTGGTCATTTAGATTGGATGCTTCTACAGCAATAAACTGTGGCAACACCAGCAGCTGATTTTCAAATGCCAAGATTTAACATCAATTTTATTAATGCTCCTAATATTGAATCAAAACTTAATGTAACAGGATTAACAGATTGTGTTGCAAATTGCATGTTTCAGTATTGGAACTTATCAATTTTAAATGTCTCTAAGATATTAGTAACCTAATTTCTTGTGAAAGCTAAGATTTTTGCCATAAGAATTCTGCAAAACAATGGCCTTATATTTTGTTGAAAATGTTCAACAAATATTCTTAATTGCATTGATGTTTCAGCAAAGTGGCTTGCATTGGTTCCATTAGTTACTCGCAAGACAGCGGAGAGCAATGTCTGCCGTTTTTTGCGTAGATGGTTGTATTTTTTTCACCATTCGTGACAGGATGTTGAAATACTTCAGAAGGGGGGGAGCATATGAAATAATGTCTGAGGCTCTTTCCTTAAAGTTTAGGAGAGATTGGATTCGCTTTTCAAGTATACAGATTTAATGATGTTTGCATTTATGAGTTGAATGGTGTGCCGAGTGATGGTTTGCTAAATAAGCATTCCCAGGGTTGGGGTTATATCTGTATTTCACGAGTAGCACACGCTATTTCACAAAACTCGAAGGTTTTACACAAATTACACTTTGATTGACAACTGCATGAAAATTGGTAGGAAAGTGAAACAGTCCTGAGTACTAGTGCATATTCCAGCTTTTTGTCCATAAAATCTCCTTGATAGAAATTTGCAATATTAGGGATCTGTTTTTTAAGTAGTGGTATCTGTGGGCTGCATGTTGGTGCAGTTTGTATTCTTACAAATGCTTTTATATCAGAGTAATGCAGGAAGCTTATGATGTCTTTTAGAGTACTCTCATAATTTGAGGTCAGCCCAATACTAAACTTAATTGTTATGTAATCAATCAATCAATCACAGAATTTGTAGAGCGCACTACTTACCCGCGAGGGTCTCAAGGCGCTGGGGGAGGGAGGGGGGGATGCTGCTACTGGTCGAACAGCCAGGTCTTGAGTAGCCTCCTGAAGGTCAGCAGGTCTTGGGTCTTTCGTAGGCTTAGTGGGAGGGTGTTCCAGGTCTTGGCGGCGAGGTGTGAGAAGGATCTGCCGCCGGTGGTTGTTCTTCGAATGCGGGGGACGGTGGCGAGGGAGAGGTCGGCGGAGCGGAGCTGGCGGTTGGGGACGTAGAAGAAGAGTCGTCTGTTGAGGTAGGCTGGGCCAGTTTTGTGGAGTGCCTTGTGTGCGTGGGTGAGGAGTTTGAAGGTGATCCTCCTGTCGACGGGGAGCCAGTGCAGGTTCCTCAAGTGGGGGGTGATGTGGCTGTGGCATGGTACGTCGAGGATCAGTCGTGCGGAGGCGTTTTGTATGCGTTGCAGTCGCTTGATGAGCTTGGCCGGGGCTCCCGCGTAGAGGGCGTTCCCATTGTCTAGTCTGCTACTGACGAGGGCCTGGGTGACTGTTCTTCTTGTGTCTGTCGGGATCCACCTGTAGATCTTGCGAAGCATGCGGAGTGTGTTGAAGCAGGAGGAGGAGACTGCGTTGACTTGCTTGGTCATGGAGAGCGTTGAGTCGAGGATGACTCCCAGGTTGCGTGCGTGGTCGGTGGGTGTCGGGGCTGCTCCCAGCGTCGTTGGCCACCAGGAGTCATCCCAGGCTGAGGGGTTGCAGCCGAGGATGAGGACCTCCGTTTTGTCCGTGTTCAGCTTTAGTCGGCTGATCTTCATCCAATCGGCGACGGCCTTCATTCCGTCATGGAGTTTGGCTTTGGCGGCGAGGGGGTCCTTGGTGAGGGAGTGGATCAGTTGGGTGTCGTCGGCGTAGGAGATAATGTTGAGGTCGTGTTGTCTGGCGATGCGTGCGAGCGGGGCCATGTAGATGTTGAACAGTGTTGGGATGAGGACGATCCCTGGGGTACGCCGCAGATGATCTCGGAGGCTTCGGATCGGAAAGGTGGGAGGCGGACTCTCTGGGTTCTGCCGTCGAGGAAGGAGGTGGTCCATTCCAGGGCCTTGTCTCGGATCCCTGCGTCATGGAGGCGTGCACGTAGAGTGCGGTGGCAGACAGTGTCGAAGGCGGCGGAGAGGTCCAGAAGGATGAGGGCTGCGGTCTCACCATTGTCCAGCAGGATCCTGATGTCGTCGGTGGCGGCGATGAGGGCAGTCTCAGTGCTGTGGTTGCTGCGGAACCCTGATTGGGATGGGTCCAGGATGCTGTTTTCTTCGAGGTAGCGGGTTAGCTGTTTGTTGACGATCTTCTCGATGACCTTGGCTGGGAACGGAAGCAGAGAGATGGGCCGGAAGTTCTTGAGGTCTCTCGGGTCCGCCTTGGGTTTTTTGAGTAGGGCGTTGATCTCTGCGTGTTTCCAGCTCTCTGGGAAGGTCGCGGGCTCGAAGGAGAGGTTGATGATGTTGCACAGGTGGGGTGCGATGGAGCTGCTGGCTTTGTTGAAGATGTGGTGCGGGAAAGGGTCTGACGGGGAGCCGGAGTGTATTGTGCTCATGGTCTTGATGGTGTCCTCGATGTTCACGCTGGCCCAGGCTGGCAGGGGGTCGTGGTCGATGGTGTGTAGGCGGGTCTGGTGTATCGATCTTAGTTGGGGTTGTCTGGGTGTTGAAGCTGTCGTGGATGTCGGCGATCTTGCGGTGAAAGAAGGTGGCGAGGGAATCGCACAGGGGTTGCGACGGCGGGATGTCGTTGGTGTTGGAGCTGGGATTGGAGAGTTCCTTCACGATGTTGAAAAGCTCCTTGCTGTTGTGTGCGTTGTTGTCGAGGCGGTCTTTGAAGGAGATTCTCTTGGCGGACCTGATGAGGTGGTGGTGGTTACGGATGGCGTCTTTGTGGGCTGTGTGGCTGTCCGGTGTCTTATCGCTGTGCCATTTCTTCTCTAGTTTCCGGCAGGTACGCTTGGAAGCTAGGAGTTTTCCAGCAAAGTCGACTTGATCTTGGCTTATTGAAAGGGAAATTCATGTGGAGTAAAAGCTTTTTTTATGTCAAGTTGTTTATTTTACTGTCAAAGGTAGATGCTGCCTATTGATGAGAGTCTTGGGGTGCAAAATATTATTGGTAGGACAAGTGGCATTTAGGTAGTTGGTAGACTCATATGTTAAATTTTAAAATACATCAGATATTCCTGGTGTATGGACATCCTTGTCTCTTTCCTCTACATGCAACACCTTTTAAAATGATATTGATTAACTGTCTTTTCACTTGTAATATATTATGTTTTGTTAAATAGGAAAAAGCTGTTAATTGGTTTTGGATCATAGTACACATTCTATGTGATGCTTAGCCACAAACCTGCATCAAAATGAATGTATTTAAATGTGCTTGTATTTGCCTAAGAGAAGGAGTCAGGAGGAATGACATGTATTTGTTCTTGTGGACTGGGGCCGTCTGAAGATTTTTCTATGCAAAGTATTAGGAGTAAAATGGCATATGGATAAAATGGCACATGTGGTAGTCTCTTTTAACTTAGGCTGGAGACAGGTTTAGCTTTCTTATGTGATAGCTCATGTCTTCAATTATTTAAAAAAAACTAACAAAAACAAGTAATAACACCTCCGGCCAGAGAAGGCATTGTTTCTGCTCTCAGAAAGCGCAGGCTCTCACCTCCAGGGGGTCAGAAATGCGTCTGTGGTGGCAGGCCGGTCAAGACCAGAGAGCAAGCACACTAGATGTTAATAGGTTTTCAGGGGACATTTCTGAGGTGCCCTCTGGGTGCCTGTCATAATAAACCCAATACTGGAATCAGTATGGATTTATTAAAATGATTGTTTGATACTAACCACCATAGATTTCAGTGAAGCCATCATGTAGCAGGGGAACTCGTAATTACCAGTGCCCAGCACATGTACCCAAAATGGCTTACCTGTTCACTTCTACTATCCAGTAATTGAAATAGACAGCACAGGGGCATTTCTGTTCCTGGCGATATGTCCTCACATATAGTAGAATGCACCCTGCCTTAGGCCTATGTACCTGCTGTAGGGGGAACTTACAAATATCACATGCAGTGTTAGGGGACATGGCAGTGTGCCATATCCTGTTTTCACTTTGGAGTGCACCATTTCATGCAGCTTGTGATGGCAGTCTGCATGAGTCTGGTGCTGGGTCCCTTAGAGTGATACAATACATGCTGCAGCTCTAAGGGGCCTTCTTTTATACCTATGCCCTAGGTACCAGGGGTACCATTTAACAGGGACTTACACAGGTGCTAAAGGCCTTGCCAATTGTGGAACAATTGAACAGTTTCTTGGTTTTTGGTAAAGAGCACTGGCACTGCGGTCCTGGTTAGCAGGAACCCAGTGCACTTCAGTCAAATCTGCATCAGATACCAGGCCTAAAAATGGGGGTGACCATGTCAAAAAGGGGCATTTTCCTACAGTCATGTTTTAGCACATTGTCATTTGTGGACAAAGCAGTAGTAGTGGTTAACAAGATCGCACATCCTACTGTAAAACACTTTTAAGTGGGTTATTGAAATTGGAGTAAGTAACAGGTGAGTGGCATGGTGCTATTTGATATCAGACACCCTACTACTAATGGTGTCAAAACGGGCGATGGAGCCAGAAGACCACCGCTTATAACATATATAAAGATGATATCACAGCACTCTGAATATAGTCCAGTAAGTTAATTTAGTCCAATGAGTCAGGACCACAATAAGTCCAATCCAAGTTTTGTTTATTGCAGCCTTCGACACCGTATCCCACCACACACTGATAGAAAAACTCCACCACATCGGCATCCAAGGGGATGCGCTCAGATGGATCACTTCCTTTCTCACCAGAAGAACCCAGAGGATCCACCTCCCACCTTTCACCTCTGAACCCAAGGAGCTCATCTGCAGTGTCCCCCAGGGCTCATCCCTCAGCCCCATGCTCTTCAACGCATATTTGACCCCGCAGGCAAACATCGTCAGATCCCATGATCTCAACATAATTTCCTATGCAGACGACACCCAACTCATCCTCTCACTCACCGATGACTCCGCCATCACCAGAACCAACTTCCACAGATGCATGACAAACGTCGCCGACTGGGTGAAGAACAACTGCCTGCAGCTGAACACAAGCAAGACAGAAGTACTGATCTTTGGCAACAGCAGCGACACATGGAACAACTCCAAGTGGCCATAAGACCTAGGACCCACTCCCTTGAGGAATCACCATTTACAAATATTTGACTATACCCACTGAATTTAGTGATATCAATCACAACAAGAGGTTTGTGCTCTTCCAGCATTTTGACTCCATTTGTAAATTTTACGGTGATGGTTGTCTGACACACCTACATCTTCATACTATACAGTTTTTTTGACCTGGCATAGACAGGTTCTGCTCTTTGGTTTCGCTGCACATAGGAGTGCTTGAGTAATATCGTCTCTCTTGCCAATGTTAATAATCTTCTTTTTCTAACACAATCATATGCCAGGGTGTCATGACTATGGGTATAGTTCAAGGATATTTGAACTTTTTCTTTCCTTGCTCAATCTTCCCCTTTCACTAAGTATGTTAGTGCCTGCCAACTAACATAGATTTTGTATGCATGAATATGAAGGTTTTTGACTGTTTTGATTGTATTGTACAATCTTGCAGCCTTGAAGAAGTCATACAAGTGACGAAACATGTGTTGGCTGTGCCTTTTGATGTTACCTTGTAATTGAAGACCTCATGTTACATGCAATAAGCAGAACTTGGATTGAATTTATTGTGATCCTGGACAACACATTTTCCTTTTGAAATGCCCACTAACTTTGCATAGAAATACAGTTTTATGAAAAAAACTATATAGAACTGAAATGACAATGTGTGGAAATTGAGTTGCTTTGAATATTTATCACTTGCAGCTCACCAAGTAAAGTTTTGATCCTATTAAAATCTCTGCTTCAAGTACACTTTAGTATTACAAAGAATGTGCTTCATTTTTGCTTTCCTAACTGCTGAATGCATACCGTTAATTTACAGGAATTTGCGTTTTGTACTGTGTTGCAAAAATGACAACCTTTCCTTTCACACTCTGTGTACTCCAGAACGATTGTCACATAATTCACTTTAAACACTCCTCTCACTATGCTGTCAGAGAAATAAAAGTAAACCTGAATCCCTTATTAAAAGAATAAGCAGCAATTTGTCAGGAAACATAGCCTGACATTTTACTCCTCTCTTTGAAGCACCAAAACGTAACAAGATGAACACAAAATTTAAAGGCATCTTCATTTATTGCTCGGACTTTCCCAACCCACCAAAAACCATCTTGCAATGAAACACTGCTGTGATGTCATTGGTTGACCAAGGGATATGTGATGTCACTTTTGTTGCCACAGACATTTGGGTGAATCAATATCAAAGGGCCTGCACAAAAGATTCATTAACATAAAATCAGGCCACCAGATCGACTTTTACTTGGGAAAAGAAGCCATATCCAACATGCCTTACATTCCTTCAACCTGCTCTTAGTAGAAACCAAAATCGAACTTAAAAGTCTATGCAATAGACAGGAAATGTTTTGAAGTAAGATCTTAAAATGCAAGCAAAAGCAGACCTTGCACTATAGTTCAAGTTCCAACTTTAATAATTTCAAGATAAGGACTGTCTGCCATTTAAAGTGCAAAAGACTACTTAACCTGTGCAGAACACTCTGAAATGCACAGCTGAATGATCCGATCTTTATAAAAAAGCTGATAAATAAACTATTCATCTGATCTTAAGAACGAGAGCAAGACCCCCAAATGCAGCACCAAGTCATGTTGAATAACCAGAATCCAAAAGAAGTTGATCAAATTTAAGTTTCTCCACCTAGTAAACACCGGCCACTGTGTTCTTTTACATTGAGTCATCTCCTGATGAATCTGCTGCTGATCTCTGAGTGTAGGATTACTCAAGAGCATTATCCTACGCTGTGCACTTAACCGGACAATCCAAACCCACTGTAGGCCTGACTGCCAGTAGCCAGAGTCAGATGCAATAATGATCACATCTGATAAAAACCCAAAACAGAGGTGTTAGGAATTTATCAGATGCAATAATTATTGCGTATTCTGAGTTTTTGGGGAATAATTTGCAGATTTTGGTGCTTACTGATCAACACGGCCGGACTGGGAAGAGAAACCAGCCCTGGCAGCTACACTCTACCGGCCCCCGGGAGGGACAGGGGGGTTGTGGCAGTGAGAAGCTCTAGTTGCGCGCACCGCTGCCGCTTTTATTTTCTTACAGGGGGGACGATATTGTAACACTGCTGCAAAACCGGCCCCCAGTGACAAAACCGGCCCCCATAAATGCCCGGTGCCCACTACGGCCAGTACAGCCCACCTGATCAAAATCTGTATATTATGGTAAACACAGTACACTGAACCCATTTTGAATTCTGTAATGTTAGCCCTGCTAAAATGTAATGAACAGTCAGGTCTTTATCGCACCCGGTAATTACTGTCTGTGGTGAATACCATACAACTCCGAATTCTGACCACTTTGCAAACATGGGTTTGCTCATGGGTTAGAAAACTCCGACACACTCATAATCAAGGCCCGATGCCTATAAATTTGAGGTAAGCAAAGCGCTTTGAAGCGACTGAAAGGAAGCATGTTTGCACAAACTTAATGATAAAGTAATTAACTGGGAAACCGAGGATTGTCCTCGGTGTCACCCTGACAGCCAAGGTTTCACTGACGGAAAAAATAGAGCAATAGCGCCGACAATCTTCCTAAAGGTAATCACGCTTTTAATTATTTTATGAGTTTCATAAATTTCATTTAAAAGTCTTTAACTGCAACTGTTTTGCTGAGAGGTAAAGGTTAGAGCAGGTCAGCCTATTGCATATTTTCTATATAATAAATCTCCCCTCATTAAGGTGATCAGATCTTGCAGCTTATTGCAGTCCAGCACTTTACAACTTTTGGAGGGATAATTAGTCACAGTAATTACTTCAACTGTTTTACATCCCCGCATTTTATAGCTTTCTTCCAGCATATTATGGCTTCAGCACTTTCCTCGTCTGTGATGTGCTCGAAAAGAAGATATTTGGGATCATTAGAACTTTTGCAAGCTGAAAGAAATTCCAGTAAATGAATGTGACATTAACTCGGTACCATCCAGAAATACAATTCTCTGTGTTAATGTCCCTTGCAAGCAGGTTTGTACGACAAAAACAATTATCTCTGAAGCAGTAGTGTATGCTAATCTGGGCACAAAAGCGAATATGTGGTCTATAATTCAAGTCTGTAAAGAGACAGAGAGAGAATTCTAGCCTCAAGGAAAGGAAAGGCCATCCGTGTCCAGAGGCCAAAGGAAGTTAGATTTGATCAAGGAATGGCATTATAATGGCACGAGTCTGACCTTAATCAGCAGGATTCCATCAGCAGTCTGTTCTGTATTCGAGGCCAGTGTTATGGAGGGAAAAAAGGCACTGAGAAAAAATCTTGAAAGTCAGCAAATCTGTTCCGACAAGGGAACAATGGATGTATAACGCAGAGAGCAGGCAAGCAGGGGCTTAGGCATCCTCTATTATTTTTGCTGTTTATGCTAACATGCCTTTTTAAACAAGCCTGAACATACATAGTGAAATTATGCAAAAATATATGTAAGGTCTTAAAATCATTCAAGAGATATTTTAGTTGCATATTTTGTCATGTGTTCACGCAAAATCAAGGAGGTACAAACAATGAAACATTTTTGTTCATTGCAAACTGAACTATTAATAACTGCACAAACCGATGTGTCCATTTTGTATTATTTTTTTTTGCTGGCCAATGTTTCATAGTCAGTGTTATTGTCCTCATTAAGGGAGCTTTTGGGCCCGTGCTCAATTTTTCAAAGTAAAAGTCCTAGGGTTCAAAGTTTTTTTATAAAGTGGTTGCTCCTGCACTGCCCAGGGCTGATGCTGACACACACATGGAGATGATGGACGGAGCGCTAAAACATTTCAGACACTCACCCCCAGTCACAGACCTGGGTTGAATCCATCATCGTTCTTTAGCTCACTTTGCCACCCAAGTTCAGACCCAGCAATATGCAAATCAGTCTTGACCCTGTTGCTCATGAGAACAGTCCAGCCCGAACTGCCAAGCCAGGTCTTCCCTGGACCGGAAACAAGCATCCTGGGACTAATGCTGAGCAACACCAGCTTTGAGGCCGTCACCATCATTTTGAGGAAAACATAAAGGTGAAGGGTGGAATACTTGAATTACTCACAGTCACTGGCAGTTATTCAGGACAACATTCCAGGCCATCGTTTTGTGCACACCATGCCGCTCTAAAAAGAGACTGGCCACTTTCAAATCACCTTTGGTCCTGCTCCAATAGAGGCCCACCCCAAAGTGCCATGCCAGTGCCCCCCAGATATGAATTCAAGCAACCCCAGAGGAGCTTGAGCACACTTGGGCCTCGTCAGCGAGGTATAGCTGGATTTCATTTGCAAAGTGAGTAGAGAACCCATGTCGGGGCATACTCATCTCATTTAGGGCATCTCATTGAGGAAAACAAAAATGTGATGGGTGGAACACATGAATTCATTTCAGCCTCTGGCAGTTATGCGAGGTTTCTATTTAGTCCATCATATATTTTCCCCACCACACCACTCTTAACAGATACCAGCCATATGCCTTGTTTCTGCTCCAATGGAACAGTCAGTCCCAAATAGCCCACTCATTCCCAGAGGAAAACAGAAGCAACCACAAAAAGGGTTTGTCCTATTTGGATTTCCTTAGTGAGGTATAGATTAATTTATATGGAAAAATCAGCATGGGGCTTGTATCCGGACATTACAGTCACAGTTAAGAGTGACTGGCAAATTCACAGGTGCTGTGTCATTTGATGGATGACCAGCATGTGCAGATTATCTCACATTGTCAATCTGATTCAAATTAGTTATGTGTAGACATATTGCTTTTACCTTTTGAGTACAACTTTGAAACACACATTTGTATTGCATAATTTAGACATATTAAATGCCGTGTAGGTAGTTCCTAAAGCCTTGGGTGTAACCATGGGAGCTATGGTTCTCACTTTCCCTTCAAGTCATATGCATTGGCTCCCAATATTCACATGGTTTAAGGCCAAAGGGACCTTTGAATTTAGGAGACATTTGTCCATTTATCCATATATGTGCTTGAGAGTGCACCATAGAATATGGACTTTTGAAACCATATCTTTGAAGTGCTTGTTTTACAATCCTACCAAAGGCGTGAAAGAAGGAATTCAGCGTACAACAACCACCTTGCCTGTGCGTTGGGTAAATGCTTGTGCACAGCACAAGTCATGCACACATGACGACATTGCAGGTAGGGCTTGCTTAGTTTAGACATGTTTTTATTTTTACGTCTGTAATGAAGATAAGATACAATTTGCAAAATATTTTTGTGACTCTCCTTCCTTTGTACCGATTCCTGTAAGATTTTCAAATGAAATATCATGACTAGATTAGTAAGAAACAAAGAACTGCATGTATTAGGCAGAGAAATATGAACAAGAGCATTTGCCTTCATATTCTGTATGCGAACATTATAATTACTGGGTATACATTGAAAATACACTAGCCGCATGTCAGCTGTAGAGTACTTGATTCTGAATTCTAATTACTCTCCACTTCTTCCTATTTTAACACGATGGAAAGTATGGCTGTAATTGTCATAAATCAGTGTGTTAGAGGAATGTTCAATGTCTTCATAGTTAAAGCTGAGTAATTGAAAACTCTTGAGCCACATACAAGGATGCCTTTAGTAGCTGGCACTTTGTTAGATAGTGATTCATCACCACTGTGCCTATCTTCCTCATCACAGTGTCAGCTAAATGCTTGAATTTCCTCCCTAAAGGCAGGACCTTTCAGTTCTGGCTACACAAATAATAGCATGTGCCCCCAGATTGCACAGTTATCAGCTGTTCAAAAATATTTTCAATCTTTTCTTTATCGGACTAGGCACCTCCTCCTTGACTAGTCATAAAGACTCTGAGCCCCCCAGGACTTTCTATTATTTCCATGTCTTTTGTGGCTGCTTTTTTGGCAATTAAATATTTTTTAGCTAAAATGCCTCACCTTTTCATCTGGGTTTTGTGCTATTCTTTCTTCTATCCTAATACTATTCTTCCTGTGGAAGTATCTCTCTATTCTCTATTGGGTGCCTGTAGGAAATTGGACAGCAACTAGTTGGTTGAGCTCACAGAAAGTTATGCAATCTAGGGGCCAGGTATACAAAGCCATTTAACAGTCATAAACAGGGTCGGACTGGGAGAAATAAATAGGCCCAGCACCAAAATAACAGTGGCCCACATTAGCAAATCAGATAACTTAAAAAGTGGCCAACATTTTCAAATCAGGCCAGTTTTGAGCTTGTAAAGACAAGCTGTATTGGTATTTTGCACGGTGTAGGAGACTGCATGCATTTATGCTTGTTGCAAGTAATGCTTATGGTAATATCAGGGAAACCAGTAGTGAACCCCGGTCCACTTGCCCATGAAACTGGACCACAAACTGCTGAAAACATGGCCTACACACTCGTCTGTCATACCAGCCCAACAGGCACTGCTTTATTGACTTTTAGGCTTGTCTGACACTGATCACCAACCTTGTGGTTCACTAAATCACAGGGCTTCCACCCACTAAATGACTTTTTGGCATGCCCTAAAACAACTTTTCGATTTGGTAATAGATTATCAAATAGCTAAAGAGTTTAGAGATGCATTACGAATTGTTCTTTGGAAGGGGCGTGTTTAGTGAATCCCTTTCAAATACCAGATTTTATTGCCATGTAGCATTATCTGAGCTGGGGGAAAACCCAGTAACCAAGGGGAAGGGGTTCCTGTGGGACCCCTTCCCCTTTTTTAATGTAAAAAAAGGTTAGTTTGGGAGAGTGCAGTAGTCGAGATGACCACTGCCAACTTTCAAAAACGTTTTTTAGAATGTACTTCTTTTTTTTCTTAAATGCAGACCTGTTTTCTTTAAGGAAAAAGAGCTGAATTTATTATAAAAATTACTTCATTGTAATGCAATACTGATGAGGTAGGCTGGATTGCAACACACTTCAATTTGGATTTTTAAAAAGCAATCTATTAGTACTTAGGCCAGTTCTTGGAAATCTTTACTGGCCAAGTTGCAGCTAGCATTTTGTGACCAGATATTCGTTCATCTGTCCCCTAGTTTCTAGAAGCAAAGGCAGGTTCCAATGATAGAGCATGTGCTTACCTCTGGTATGTGTGACTAAAGTGTATTTGTGGATAAAGCATCACGCTTCCACTGAGAAAATATGTGTAAACACAAGAAATAATTAACTGGACTCTTGATATTCGAGTCCAGTTAGCTAGCCACATTGTGCACCTGTAGAATCTAATTATGCATTTATTTGAATGCAAATCTAATGACATCCAAAAGGAAAGGCAACAACCATTCCCTGCATTTATAGTTGCCTTGTCCATAGGTGCACATGATGAGATTTGTTCTAGCTGGAGGTTCAGTATTATTTCGAAGTGTCCTACAGTAATAATTTACATATTAGATACCATACTGTTTATGTCTTATTAAAAATTGCTGCGTGCCCAAACCTCTAAAAGTCTCAAGAGGGTGCGGTAATGCACAACCCTTGAATGACTAAGTGGGTTTGTCTGAAAGTGCTTACTTGTTATTAATTTAAATTTAAAATGCAAGCATGTCGAACCCGCTTCCCACCCTCGTGACCCCTCCCTCGACCCATTGTCACCCTGAGCAGAGGACCGCACCTGCCCAGACCCTGACAACCTATCCCACCCACCCTTCTAATGGCACAATGACTTAGCATGGGAGAAAAAAACGAAATCCATAGTTAAGTCCAATTACATCAGTTCACTGCTATATGAAAGGGAAGAAGGGGGGCTCAATCTGTTAGCTAGTATCTGGCTGAGCGTCCTTCGTAGATTTGGTATAGATTTGGTATATTCATATTTCATTTTAGATTCTTCGGATTATTCAGAAATTTGCCTTACCTTTATAAATGGGAAATGAGGAAATATTGAAAGTTGTTTCTCTCAATGTGAATGGCCTTAATAATAAGAGGAAAATGCGGGCCATTGAGGCCTGGATTAAGACAGAGAACCCTTTTGCTATTCTCTTACAAGAGACCCATATTCCAGCAGGGAAAATTCCAGATTTCTCAATGTTTAAATCCTGGGCAGCCTACAGGGGCTTTTCTTCAGCCTCAGCAGCCCATAGGGGCACGGCAATTTTTATCAGCAAAAAATATCAGGCCGAGGTTGTTAATTTTTCGAGCGCTCAAACCGGTAGGTGGTGTTGGGTCACCTGTAAAGTAGGTCACCGACCTTTGGCACTGGCCAGCTTTTATGTCCCTGTAGAGGACAATCCCGTCCCATATGAGGAACTCTTTCAATCTCTAATTCAGGTTTCGGGGGATTTGATTTTGGGTGGGGATTTCAATTTGTTAATGAATCCAAATATTGTCTCCTCATCCAAGTCAAAAAGCAGTTAAAACGAAAATCTTGTGAAACTGTAAAAATTATAGTTTGACGCTTGATATTGCGGACCCTTGGCAGACTGCATTTCCCACTGAAATTGCTTACACCTGCTTCTCAGGTAGATTCCATACTTTTTCGCGTATCGATTTCTTTCTTATTTCTAGACGTTTGATTTTTAAACAGCAGAGATTCTTTCAGAATGTCTTCTCGGACCATGCACTGACTGTTTTAGAATTAGCATTGGGGAAAGGAGGTTCAGCCTCTAAAAGATGGTCTTTAAATCGACAATATCTACTAGAGGAGAATTGGGTGTCTTCAATCAAAAATGAAATTAGTGAGTTCTTTGAGCGAAATCATGGCTCTGCACCACCATATATGGTCTGGGATTCGTTCAAAGCTTTTTTCCGAGGATTAGCCATAGGTAAAGATGCAGAGAATTCCAGGAAAAGGAAGGAGGAAAAGCGAATATCAGAGCAAACGGTGCAAAAAGCTCATGATAGATTTCTCTCTTGTCCCTCGGCTCAAAACAAACAGCTGGATCAGGCTAAGCTGAATCTGACTGAAATATATTATGTTAAAAGTGAGTCCCATTTTCAGCAGGGTAGGCAAAAGATCTATGAAGAAAGCAATTACACAGGGAGATTTCTGGCATGGCAGGCTAGGGAACGGGCTGCGAGCAATCAAATATCTGCATTAAGATGCCCTATCTCCGGCTCCCGGACTGAGGACTCTAGTATAATAGCAGATATAATGGTCCAACATTATAGCAATATTTATGGCCAACAACAACCCATCGTTACGTCATCTCTGGGATATTTCCTCCAGGAATATGAAATTCCTGTCTTATTAGATGAGGATAGGGAGCATATGGCTAGTCCTTTCTCTAAGGAAGAGGTCGTGGAAGTCATCAAAAATCTCTCGAATGGTAAAGCTTGCGGCCCTGATGGCCTTCCGGCCGAATTCTTCAAAACATTCACATGTGTAATTGTGGACTACTTGTTATTAATTGCAAATTCAATTCTCGAACGGGGTCCTATACCTCTATCATTCAGAAAAGGGAGTGTAGTCAGTTTTGTAAAAAAAGGGAAAAATAGTGAAGACCCCAATTCATATCGTCCCATTACGTTATTAAATTCTGACTACAAAATAATAACCAAACTTTTAGCTAATAGATTCAATGGAATTGCCTCGCAGTTAATTCATCCGGATCAAAATGGCTTTATTGCCGGGAGGCAGCTTGGCACGAATACGCATTTCTTAGTGGAGGCACTTGATTACTTTGAGACCAGGAAGATTCCAGCTTTAGTGCTGTTTTTAGATGCCGAGAAGGCATTTGATTTGGTGATTTGGGAGACTTTATTTAGTATTTTGGCAAAATTTGGTATCCCCGCTAAAATTATAAGGCTGGTGGAGAAGCTATTCTCGAACGCCGAGGCTAATATTATTATTAATGCTGCCGAGGTGGGCCAAGTTAAAGTTAAAAGGGGAACGAGACAGGGATGCCCATTATCCCCGGTCTTATTTGCCTTTTTTATCGAACCGCTTGCTATAGCCATCAGGAATAATAGGGACATTTGCCCTCCGCTTCCATCAATGGATAAAGTGAAATTATATGCTGATGACATCATGCTTATTATAAAGCCAGAGAAGGAAGTGCAGGCAAGAGTCTTTCAAATTTTTGAACGCTACGAGTCATTTGGAGGCTATAAAATAAATTTTTAAAAATCGGAGATATTATTGTGCGGGTGTTCATCTGGGGTTCTACACCCTGATATCCTTTCTTGCTTTAACACAAATCCGAAGAGATATCTAGGTGTTTACTTCTCGCCATTAGTCGGGGAACTATACGATTTAAATTTTGTTCCACTATTACGTAAAATTCAGGATCTTTTTTCCCGATGGCATTCTCTTCCATTATCCATTCTCGGTAGGGTGGCACTCATTAAAATGTCAGTGCTTCCACTTTTCAACTTCCTTTTTTCAGCAATCCCGTGTGTCCTAGTGAACTCCTTTTTTATGAAGTTAGAGTCTATGTTTACAACATTTCTAAGGGGCAACAAGGTCCCTCGAAATTGCACTTAGCACTTTATATGAAGGGTTGGAAGACGGAGGTTTAGCCCTCCCGAATCTGAAGGAATACTAGTTTGCATATTTTGCACAATACATGTCTAGATTTATGCAGGGAACACATTCGGGTTTTTTAATAAAAAATTTTATGAATTTAATCTGTAAAGAAAACCAGATCCATTGCCCATTATCCATTTTTGGATCTCCCAAATTAGTTCGATATAAGTGTCTACATTGGTTTTATCATAAACGTCAGGCTTTTTATAGAAGATACTCCATCTCAGCAATAAATATTTCTACTCCAACAGCGGGTCTTATTGTTTCTGCAGGAATCAGGGATTCGTTTACAATTATTCAAAACTGGACTAAGGCTGGGTTTTTTAAATTATCTGACTTCCTGCGGAATGATAGATGGCTGAATATAAGTGAGATGTCTCAATTAATCCCCAACGATTTCCTTCTTCTTGGGTCATACAACGCCCTTACCAAATTTTTTAGTAATCTTGATCTGTCTCAGATCATCGCCCAGAAACGTTTAGTTCATGACTTACTGGAGGATGTGGTTTTGAAGAAACCAGGGGAATGGAGAAAATGACTCGCCTCAATTAAGGGGATAGACCTAGAGGCCAAAGCAATATTGAAATGGGAAAAATATGAGGAGATGGAAATATCAGCCAATATGTGGTCTACAGTTAATAAATTAAATTTCAGCACGGTCCGAGGGGCTAATTGGCATAGGATGCTATTTTTTAGTAAGTGGCTACTTTATAGAACTCCTTCCTTTGTAGCCAAGGTTTACCCTAATCAATCGGGTCAGTGTTTTAGGTGCCACAATCATCCGTCAGCCAATTGGACCCATATTATACTACATTGCCCTTTGATCCAGAAATTTTGGAGTGATATTTTTGACTACCTAGCAACTGTGTGCTTGGTATCTTGTGGGCCTAATGTCCGGCTGATAGTGTTTGGTTATGACCCAGATCAGGGTTTAGCAGATACAATGATTAAATTGTTATATATTGGAATGGCCGTCGCCAGATCACTTCTACTTCAAAGATGGCGAACAAATTTAATACCTTCTAAAAATGAGTGGGTCCGGAAAATGGCACAGGTTAAAAGAAGTGAACGGATCTACGCATTACGAATTGGTGGGCACAAGAAGTTTGTGAAGATCTGGGCAGAGTTTTTTAACGGTGACTTTTAAAACTACTAAACATGCTTGGAGTATTAAGTTTGAAGATGCCCTGACTTCTATGAAATCACAAACTAGCACTTTATTATGTTTAGGGTAGTTTATGTTGCTTTATTGTTTTAATAGGTATGAGGTTTCACTTACATATGCACATGCACTTTCGCTACTTACTACATACTTTAGGAATTTTAGATCTAATTAAGGATTAAAGAGGTTTTAATTGGCAGTGGATATAGCTTCTGGATAATTACGTTCCTTGTTCTTCAGGGCTTAAAAAGCAGTTTTTAGTTTTTTGTTGTTGTTGTTGTCTTGCAAATCTGATGTTATCAATGTATTGTGATGAAAAGTATTTAAGATGTAAATGTAAGTTATATATGGATTTCAATAAAAAAATGTAAAAAAAGAAAAAGCATGTCGAATCCGCACATCCTCATACATCACAGCCATTTTAATATGAGCTTCAGCTGTAGCTAAGATCTTAAGTGACAATCAGAATATCTGCTTTGGAACAATTACACTATTATGAAATTCTAACCAAGAGGGAAATTGCATGCTTATCCACAGCATTTCTTCATCAAGATAAATTATATTTTGGGTGTTATATCAGTAGTAACAAAACAAATCTATGTTAGAAATTGGAGTGCAACAAACAAACTGAAACAACTTAAAAAATGTGACAATAAGTATTGCATTCTCTGCTTTGATGAAATCACTTACCAGGTACTGTTTTATCGCTAATGCAACTTTGTGTGTCAGTCATTTATGAACAACAATGCAAGTACAGAACAACCATTGATCTTAAATGACTTAATATACCAATGTAAATTACAGGTTTGCTGAGATAAAATAAATATCCGTGCTTTCTTTCAGATTCTATCAATATTTCCTTTTGATTACCTTTCAAGAAAATCATTAAGGTTATTATGGTTAAATTTAAATAATAGACATCAGTTTTTGATGCAAGACTTAAGATATATGCTTTGACATATCTTCATGTGCATAATTCTCCTTGTCGTTAATTTCCTTTCACATTAATCTTTCACCAGCTTCACTCTGACGTAGATGGTGGAGAAGGTAGGATCAAGTACGTGCTGTCAGGAGAAGGAGCAAGTTCCATCTTTATCATTGATGAAAACACGGGGGATATCCATGCCACAAAGAGACTTGATCGTGAGGAACAGGCCTATTACACATTGCGGGCGCAAGCTTTAGATCGGGACACTAGTAAGCCGGTTGAACCTGAGTCAGAGTTTCAAGTTAAAGTTCAGGATATCAACGACAATGAACCAAAGTTTCAGGATGGACCATATACGGCCGGCGTTCCTGAGATGTCGCCTGTGGGTAAGTAGTTATGCCTGCTGAAATATCTAACTAAGTGCATCACAAATTTTAATATTCATTTCTTTCACAGAGCATAGACATTGCAGACATTCCATATTGCAATTATATCCTCTTGTACGAAGGTAGGTTGTTTCAATAGAGGCGTAGTTGGCAAACATTAAATTGAATATTGTGGCACTTTATTCATGAGGCTGAGATTTTTAAATGGTCCTAACTGTACTATGCACAAGGTGGAGCAGAGTGTGCCATTCGCATATGGAGCAAGCTGCTTAAGTTAGTCCACAGCAGCTGCTTTTAGTGAATTCTCTCCCAGGCCACAACAGTCAGCAAACGTTATATGTACATTTACCAGTGGGCCATTAGTGGGATGAAAGGGTAGGAATCTAACAAATGTTTAGTTAAAAGAAGGTGGAGCAAATGCGCCCTCTAAAACTGAGTAATGGCACATAGAATGTATCTGGCCTGAACGATCAGTCGAATCCCCAAGATATTGCTGCATGGATTTACAAATTTTGCGACAAACAAATGGAAAGTTTGCAGCTCAAAAATGGAAATTTTGCAGTATTATGGCAGCACTTTATTTTACTTGTAATCATTCCTTTTCAGCCTAAAATCAATGGAAACTATTTTAGCAGAGTATTCCACTTTGACATAGGTGTTTAAAGTGTCTGAGAGTGTTTGTTTGCTATATTCTCCTTTGTGGTGATGTTCTGGATCATAAGTTATGCCAAGCACAATAGCACAGGTTTTCTAGTCATTCTGTTTATTGTGGCATTGTGCTGACTTGGGGATAGCGGTTCCAAGCGCCAGAGCTATCTGCTGTAGGGCACCACGTTTTGATATTCCCACTATGTGCAAAAGCCAAACTCAGGGTTTTCCAGCAGCTGCCTTGCGATTACCCTAGATTACCGTTCCACTTCTTTTTCACCTGACCTCTTGTTAGATTTGACAAATAGACCCATTCCTTTATTTGACTTGTAGTATGCCAAGGGTTTGAGGCTCCGAGGGCAGTTATGTGATTTTATTTGTCTTTTAAATTTGCATCTTCACTGTATTGTTGATGTTTTATTTTTTTGTATAAGAATTCTTGTTAAGCTCTCAATGAGATATTCAGCAGGGGTCACACAAAATGAAATATAATAAATTAAAATAAAAACACCAGAAAATGTGAAATTGCAACAGGGTATCTATGGTGCACCCCAGAAGCTGCTCCAGGGACTTGATAACTGGCATGGGACCACAATTGCGTGCTGTATGTAAGAACCTTGACGAACATAAAAAACATTTAGCATCCAGTTACCATGAACAATAGACATGGACCCAAACACACAACACATAAAGATGTTACGTAAGGGAAACCATTTATGAGGTGCTGAGCAGACGTTAGGGGGCTGTAGACTTTTTTCTCACTAGCACTCTCAGTGGACTCGCTGATGGTCAAAATACATAGCAGACCACAAAAAGTAAAGTGCCATGATAGAGGGTGGGGCATAAATTACCCTACTCCAATGATATCCCGTCTGATTCCCAGACTATTTCTGGAGTCTGCCCTTCAGTGAACTTCCAATGATGTGGCAAAGACAGAATGAGTTCAACAGTTGGAGGTTTTAGGGTCCTTCACTAAACCTTATTCTATTTAGGTCGAGCTGTTAGATACATTTTCTTAAACGCCTGAAATGTTTTAGTATATCTAGCCAGGTAGGTTCCTCTTCTGCAGGTACGGCTCACCTTCTGCAGCCAAGGGGTCTTTTAGTGGGAGTTTGTCGCTGTGTGATCTCAGAAAACCTAGATAATATTAAAGGAATATGCGAGTCACAGCAGAGGCTTGCTGCCTGCGTTTTTATCCACATTGTCAAATGTGATGATTTGGAGAACAAAGGTTCTTTCTCTGTTATGTGCCTAGTTCATCTAATGCTTTTGCTACAGGCTTTCAATTATAAACTGATATTGAAACAGAAGGGTGCAATAGTCAACAGCTCCATCTAAATGCATATTTTTAACTTTGTACCTCTATGCGGAGTCAGGGCTCTCAGGTGACGAGAAGACAGACATGCACACATAGTGGTTAAGAGACAGAGCAGTCAGGTGCCTCGGGAAGGTGGTGTACCACCTGTGTATTTTAGGGGCAGACTGAGGCTGGTTAATGCAAATAACTCTTAAATGAGCACTATCCCCACAATGTCAACAAGTACCCTAAAGACTGCTTGGAACTGACAAAAAAGTAAGCCTTTATCTTACGGTGATACTAGTCCCTTGCAGCTCACATTTGTCAATTTGTCACTGAGGCCGCTAGCAGTTCTCTCTCTCTCTCTCTCTGTTAGAAATGGGGGTCTCTAGTTGGCAATGATTTACACCTTTGTCCAAGTAGGGACCCTTGATAATAGTCAGGGTAATGGAGTTACGCCTTTAGACAACCCCTGCTCACCCCCTTGGTAGCCTGGCATGAGCAGGCAGGCTTATCTCAGAGGTAGTATGTAAATCATTTGTGCACAAATACAGTAACACAGTGAAATCACTACAAATGGACACCACACCAGTTTAGAAAAAATAGGAAATCTTTATCAAACAAGACCAAAATGACAAAACTCCACCATACATATATCAAGATATCACTAAAAATAGGGTATTCCCAAAAATAAAGCTTGTAGCAACAAATAGCTCCACCTGGGGCTATTACAAAGTTGTGACAGATGAAAATCCCAGAGTACGGGGCCGACCGCAAGGTGCGTGGTGTCGGACGCGGAGTCACACTACAGAACAGTAACTTGGCAAATGATGAAAGCAAAGATGGTGCACTGAGTCAGGGAGGCGATGCTTCGTTTGCGCCAGGCGGCATCGGTTCCTTACGATCCCAGGGGAGGTGAGGCCTTGGTTCCTACCTGCGATGAAGGGGAAGTGAGGCATCAGTTCCTTACTGTTGTCGGGGAGGTGATGTTGCAGTGGCATCAAGGCGTTGCTTCCTTACGACGATGCGGTGTCGATGGGTTCAGGAGGTCTCCCACGTCAGGTATCGGCTCCGCGATGGTAAAGCACCAGAGTCGGTAAGGTCGGGGCTGCAGTGGAAGTCGGGGCAGTGCGTCGTGTGCATCGTGAGTGTCACGAGCGGTGTCCTCGGCTCCGGTGCAGGCAGCAGCCTGGGTGACAGCGTCAAAGTCGATATGGTGCAGCATCAGGTCTGCGGTGCAAGTCGGGGCGGTGCGTCGTGCAATTCACGAGCGGTGCCTAACGCTCCGTTGCAGGTTGCAGCGTCGTTCGCCAGCATTGGTGTTGCATTTCCCTCTGTGGCAGCTGAAACAGCAGTTCCAGATGCAGGAGGACAGAGGAAATGAAGTCTTTGTGTTCACTCATGCACATATGCACACACGCACACACACAAACACACACACACACAACTGTACAGTAGGTGTATTAATACAAGATGCTTAATAACTGTAGCTATCATATTGAGATTGAAATAGGTTTTTTTATACGTCATACTTACATTGACACTTAGGGGCATATTTACAAAGAAGTGGTGGAGCGTGTTGTTAGCCTCCTTGGCTTAACAACACTCTCCGTCACTTCTGAAATGCAGGGCTGCACCATATTTACAAGAATATGGTGCAGCCCTGCATTTCACCCCGCGCTGGCGCTAAGTTTAGCAGCCTAGCGTCAACGCAGGCACCCTTGCACCATAGTGCAAGGGTGTCTGCGTTGAGGGGAAGATTGTTTATGTGAAGGAAGGTCCCCCTTCCTGCACATAAACAATCTTCAAATGCCATTTTGTAACTTCTATGTGTGCTACTTAAAATGATTGTTTATGTACAGGAAGGCGACCTTCCTGTACATAAACAATCATTGGCATTGGCGCAGCACACATGGAAACAGCAAAAACGAGGAGAAATTAAACATTTCTCCTCGTTGCACCAGGGTAAGACCAGGCTTTCCCTGGTCTTAATTTTGGCGCTGCCCTTGTAAATATGGGGAACCGTCAAAATCAATGGGTGTTGTGGTGGAACGCCCACAACAACACCCATCGCCCTCCCCTTTCACGCTAAACACAGAGTGAAAGGGTGCCTTATTTACAAGGCAGCGTTAAGCCACGTTAAGTGGCTTAACGCTGCCTTGTAAATAAGGCAAAGCCCCTATCGCAACCGCGTCACTAAAAGTGACGTTGTGGTTGCGATAGGGGCTTGTAAATATGCCCCTTAGACTGTTCTATGTAGAGGTTTGTATAGCTTTATGTGACGTTATTAGGTCAAAAATGTGGGATGTAAATTTCACACTCCCTGTGATTTTGGTGAATCAACATTAATGCACTCATGGTCTGATTTGTCTCAGCATCCCAAGTGAGAATCAGCTACGTATTCTATGCTCTATTAGTAAACTGCCGTGCAATCAATGCATTCATGTTGAAATAATCATCAATGTATCAACCAGAAGGTGTTCTTTAATGCCGCTGGCTGCTTTGAATGAAGTGCCTAAAATGTTGAATACCATGAGGTAAAGGAAGACACATGTCAATGAATTGCTCTTTGTGTCATATTCTAAAGTTTTGCTACTTTTCTTATTTTGTAGCATGTCAAATTAGAATAACTGTCGAAAAGCAGAACCAGTCTTCAGATCTCTATTTGGGTTTTTCTTAAAAAAGATTTGTCAGTCAATGTTTACTGTCGGAAAATTATTTTAACCTGGGAAATACTTTAGAATGGTAAACACCCATTACAACAAATCTTTTACCACGTACTACCATCACCCCGCATACCATCACAACGCAACTACCATTACTCCGCAATGCCATTACAACGCATGGCATTACATTTTATATGCTTTTACCACGCATGCTTTTACAACGAAATTCGTTGTAAATGCATGAATGGTAAAAGCATATGTTTTTTATATGTCAGTATAAGGTAAGTATAGGGTTTTGGTTTTGGGGTGTAGGGGTATATGTTTTGGGGTTCAGGGGTAATTTTAGGGTTAAGGGTATGTTTGGGTTTTGGCGTGCTGGGGTATTATTAGGGTTCGGGGTGGGTTTGGGTTTTGGGGTAAACAGGGTATTTTTAGGGTTCAGGGTGGGTTAGGGTTTTGGGGTGCGCAGGGTAATTTGAGGGTTCAGGGTGGGTTTAGGTTTTGGGGTGCTGGGGTATTTTTAGGGTTCAGGGTGGCTTTAGGTTTTGGGGTGCTGGGGTATTTTTAGGGGTCAGGGTGGGTTAGGGTTTTGGGGTGCAGGGGGGATTTTTAGGGTTCAGGGTGGGTTTGGGTTTTGGGGTAAACAGGGTATTTTTAGGGTTCAGGGTGGGTTAGGGTTTTGGGGGCACAGGGTAATTTGAGGGTTCAGGGTGGGTTTAGGTTTTGGGGTGCTGAGGTATTTTTAGGGTTCAGGGTGGCTTTAGGTTTTGGGGTGCTGGGGTATTTTTAGGGGTCAGGGTGCGTTAGGGTTTTGGGGTGCAGGGGGGATATTTAGGGTTCAGGGTGGGTTTGGGTTTTGGGGTGCAAAGGGTAATTTTAGGGTATAGGGTGGGTTTAGGTTTTGGGGTACTAGGGTATTTTTAGGGTTTAGGGTGGGTTTGGGTTTTGGGGTGCTCCGGTATTTTTAGGGGTCAGGGTGGGTTAGGGTTTTGGGGTGCAGGGGGTAGTTTTAGGGTTCAGGGTGGGTTTCGGTTTTGGGGTGCTGGGGTATTTTTAGGGTTCATGGTGGGTTTAGGTTTTGGGGTGCTGGGGTATTTTTAGGGGTCAGGGTGGGTTTGGTTTTTGGGGTGCAGGGGGTATTTTTAGGGTTCAGGGTGGGCTTAGGTTTTGGGGTGCACAGGGTAATTTTAGGGTACAGGGTGGGTTTAGGTTTTGGGGTGCAGGGGTATTTTTAGGGATCAGGGTGGGTTTAGGTTTTGGGGTGCACAGGGTAATTTTAGGGTACAGGGTGGTTTTGGGGTCCCAATGGTAATTTAAGATTTTAGTGGGTATGGGTATTGGAGTGGTATGGGTAATTTAACAATTTTTCTTCTTTTTTTTTTTATTTTCACGGCAGGATTTGCGACTCCAACGTGAATTCTGCCGTTTAAAAAAAAATATGCTTTTTTGGCCCTGGGGGTTCTTGTGGGACCCCCTGAGCAGGCCTAGTGGGTCAGGGTGTTTCTACCCTGCCCCCTTTTATTTTTTTTTTATTTTTTTTCTACTGTTTTCTTGTGACTCGGTTCTACCGAGTCACAAGATGGCTGCCAACACTTCCTGGTTTGGAGTGTTGGCAGCCAATTAGAATGAAGCTTCGTGGTCGGGAGGGTTCGCGAACCCACCGCTGCCCCAGATATCGAAACTTTTTCTTTTTCTAATTTCTCAGGAACTACTGAACGGATTTACACCATTTAACAAAAAGGACTCTTTCTGAACCAAGACATACCTTTTTGCCAAATTTGGTGTAATTCCGTTCAGCAGTTCGGGCTGTAGCTTTGTCTAAAGTTTCCTATGGAAAATAACATGGGGAAAACGTGTTTTGGAACCCCCCTTTTTTCTCGGCCCCCGCTTGGCGAATCACCCAAAAACTTTTAAGACAGGAGCTGACCGGAGCTGATCACTAGTTTTGAAAATTTTGCGAAGATTCGTCAACCGGCGCCAAAGTTATTGGGAAAACAAAAAACGCTTTTCCTATGGAAACTAGGTCCTAACTATAACTACCTACTGGTGACCGCCAGTAGGTAATATATATATATATATATATATATATATATATATATATATATATCAAAACACTGTGTTTCCTGTTTTGGAACTCAGGAACTCAGCGTACACCACCGACACGGACCAATTTCTTCGTGCTCAATGAATTATTTTAATTGCAGTCGCGCCATAACGTTTTGCCTCGTCCGAGCCTTGCTCACATGACATCTTGCATCAGTTGTGCTCAAATATTTTAAGTGACAAGTGCTCATTTTTACAAATCATGTGTAAAGTGCATGCATAGACATAGAAGACATTGCAAGAAATAGATGTAATAATTATTACTGATTCCTTAAAACTTTACCCACATTGTGCACTGGGCTAAAATCATTTTCAATAAAATAGTACAAATTAAATTTCAGGTTTAATACCCAGTTGTACCTCAAATATGCCTATGTAAAATCAATTTTACCTTAATCTGGATTACATCAGATCAGCATAATCGTAATTATTCAATCTAAATAACGAAACTAAATTGTGCTGGTATCCCAATTGTGCATGTATTGAGTGGTTAAATCCCTCCATATGTTTTACCTTGTCTTCTCTCCCGCTTGGCTATGTCTAATTAGTTTAGAAATGTGCAAATGTGCAATGAATAAAACTAGTGCAGTATCTAATAATGAATGTAAAACTGTTAAAATCAATTGATTGGCTAGTACAATTACGTGTGCTTATCCTTTGTCACACCCATTTCTCTACGCATTCAGATTGTCTACTCTGTCATGATCTAGTAATGTCCCTCAATGACTGCAGATATGTATATGTGTTATTTATGTTGCGTGGCAGAGCTAACCTATTCAGAATCCATATTAATTATCATATCAATGACTGAATGCTTGTGTCATATATGCTTATATCCTGCCTTTCTTATTATACCTGCCCCTCTAGAGGTATAAAGCTAAAATCTGTTCAAGTATAAATAAATAAATATATAAATATACATAAATACATACTACATTACAACTTGCAGTAAAAACCAATAAAGAATTCATTTATTGATTTAAAACTGATCTAGAGTTAATGTAAAACAGATTGAGGTATAAAAGCTGGTCAATAATACATGCACATTAAAAATGGATAAAACTGGAATAAAAAGGGTTTGCTCTATGACTGCCAGAATGGTAAAACTGTTGCTCATCCCAAACAGGTGTATAAATCTTCTGTGGCATTCAGACCTACAGGATTTTTGTGTCTAATTGGATAATATATCTTGTTTCTAATCTTCGTAATTTGATTTCCCTGTCACCCCCTCTCCTGCTTGGTGGTATGGAGTCAATCACATAGTATCTTAGACCCTCATTTCTGCTCTGATGTTTCTCCCTAAAGTGACGTGCCACCGGATATGTATTGTCCTGATGAGTAATGGCACGGAGATGCTGCAGAATGCGCTTGTGTACTGGTAATTTCGTGCTGCCCACATACTGGAGGCCACACGGGCACTCCAGTACGTACACACCATATTCCGTCTTGCATGTGAGTAGTTTCGATATCTTGTACTCCCTATTACCAAACGGTGTTTTGTAGGTTTTGGTATTAGTCCCATGCTGGCAAGCCTGGCATGTTTTACATTTAAAAAACCCTCTATTGTTTAAAAACCAGCTAGTGTTTTCAGTAATATCAGGACTAGTGTTGACCAAAGAGTCGCGCATTGTAGGATCCCTACTGTAAGTGATGGATACTCTATGTGGTAATGTGGGTCCCAACATAGGGTCGCTTAAGACTAACGTCCAATTTCTATTAATGATCCTTTGTATGTTATTATGTTGATGACTATATCTCATGATAAATCTGACTTGTTTGGATTCTCGCTTAGTGTGGTCTTCTGTTATTGTAGTTAGAGTAGGTTGTATATCTTTGATAAGTTCCTCCCTACACATCGCATTAGATTTAATCATGGCTCTCTTAATGACTTCCTCTGTATATCCCCTTTCTAGAAATCTTATTTTACTGCCTTTCTGTGCCTCTCTCAGATCTTGTTGGTTACTACATATGCGTCTGAGGCGCAGCATCTCCCCATAGGGATACTGTTTATAAGATGTTTGGGGTGTGCACTGCTTGCATGTAGGGTTGAATTACCAGAGGTTGCTTTCCTGAATAGTCTAGTCTCAACTTTGTTGTTTCTTATAAATACTTCACTGTCTAAAAAATTGACTGCAGTTTGACTCATCATAACAGTAAAATGCAAGTTAATATCATTGTCATTTAGTTGTTCCACAAAATTAATGGCTAGGTCTTTCATACCTCTCCAGAGTACAAATAAGTCATCAATTTAGCGTAGCCATATCACAATGTTTTCACTGAAAATCTTGCTGAATTTCTGTTTGAGGACCAGCTCCTCCCAGTATCCCATATGCAAACAGGCATAACTAGGAGAGAAGCTGGCCCCCATCGCTACACCCCTGACTTGCTGATAGATCAAATTATAAAACATAAAGTTGTTGTTCCTCAAACTGAATTCCAACATCTCTATCAGCATCACATTATGTTCGTTGTATTCTGGGGGTCTTCTTGAGAGGAAGTATTGACTTGCTTGTATTCCATCTTGATGTTTAATGCTGGTGTATAACGATGATACGTCCAGTACCAGCATCCAATTATCCTCTTCCCAAGTAATGTCTTTTATCTTATGTAAAAAATCACTTGTATCACGCACATATGACGGCAGTGATTTCACATAGTCTTGAAGGAAAAAGTCAATATATTTAGATGTATTTTCCAATGGTCCATTTTTTGCCGATATAATGGGCCTCCCCGGAGGTTTGTTAGAGTCTTTGTGCACCTTTGGAATAAAATATATCGATGGCGTCACTGGGTTGTCTTTTTTTAAGAATTTGTACTCATCAGATGTGATGAGCCCATTTTGTTTCCAAACTGATAGTTTTGTGTGGTACTCTTTGTTAGCCTCCTTGATGGTTAATGCTGTACCTCTAGTGTAGCATTCCCTGTCGTTAAGTTGAGCAAACGCCTCCTTTTTATATTCATCAAGTGGCCACAAGACAATGTTGCCTCCCTTGTCACTAGCTCTTATAACAATGTTTTTATTGTCTCGCAATTTCTTAACCAATGCCTCATATCGTTGATTTCGTTTGTTATGTTTGTAGCTCCTTCTTTGGGTGTCTCTGTTTAGTTTTTTAATTTGAGCTGTAACAGTCTCGTGAAAAATGTCGATGGAGTCTCGAGGCATGATGGGGTTAAAGGTCGATAATGGCTTAAAAGGTGTAATGGGCGCCTTTCCTTTAATGTCCAAATTAACCTCACTATGAATTATATCGTTTCCTCTATAGACAGTGGATTCATCATAACCTGCTCCCTCTGTGTCCCATAATTCTGTCATTTCTCTTAGAATGGGTATATCTGATTGTGTTAGATTTATACCTCTGTTAGTTTCAATCGGCTTGGTTTGAACTTGATTCTGTAGATGAAATTTCCGCAATTTAAGTTTTCTGACCGATTTGTAAATATCTAATCTGTTGGTAGCATAGTCAAAATCTGTGCCAGGTGCATATGATAGTCCTAAGCAAAGTATATTTTCCTCATTTTTAGTCAGTTTGACATTTGACAGGTTCACTATGGTTTTCTCCGTAGTATTTATTAGCTCTGTTTTTTCTGCCACGGGCCTTTTCCCCTCTTTTTGCTGTAATTTGATGCGCCGTTTCCTTGCCTTATACCTCTGCCTCCGTTTGTAGTTGGTCCGGCTTCGCTGTTCAATCTCTGGGGTCTGGGGCGGAGGGTTTGCCTCCTCTCGTTGCATAAAAATTGATTTCTTCCCCTGGTGATGGTTTTGATTGTTGCCTATTCGCACCTGGATTCCTCATTTCCGATTCTGATTCACTACCCCCAGCAGAGCTGATATCAGATTGGGAGGTTTCCGTTACCACTGTCTTGTCCTTATTGCTTGTCCTGTTATTGACACTTGTTTTGTATTTGGAGACCCGCATGGCATCATATTTTTTAGCAAATGTAAAAAGTTGGCCTAGTTTGTAATCGTTGCGGTCTCTTTGAAATTTATAGGCTTTGCGCTCTTTTATTTTGTCTTCTTCTTTCTTTAACCTTTGCATCATGTCACTCCTCAGTTTGCCTTTGTCATCCGTTCCATCAAATTTGACTATCTCTTCATTAATCTCATCTATTTCTCTCAAGAGCTGTGCTCGATCAATGTCAGCATATTTTATGAGTATAGGGACCAACCTCCGTGAGGATTCAAGATTGCTCTCTGCCCATTCACGCATGAGGTCTGGGTTGGGATTTTCATGACTCGGGCCGTGAGTATCCTTAGCCCCCTGGGAATCCTATTGACGTCAATATACCTTTGTAGGGAACGTGATTCCCACCATTTGCTCTGTTCACTGCGCATTTTTTTCTCCAATGTTTTGAATTTTTCTTTGATTGTACTGCCATCTTTGTTAGTAATACCGTAGTTCTTGTCGCATATATTCTGTGGTAAAGGGGGGCTGTTTGAAAACATATTCGAAGCAGCTGCCTCCCTATCTCGTAAGATGTCGGCCGACATGTTGCAATATAAATTAAAAGTTGTTAAATATCAGAGTTTGGCTCGTAAGACTCGCTGCCAACTCCAATAGCACTTTCCCTTCCTCCCCTGAATACCTGTTGTTCGACTCGGTCCCGTCACCGATTCTCCCGCGTCCTCCGACTCAGCCGTCTCAGTGCTTCTCCGGTTTCCGTGAATAGCCAGGTTCAAGGGGGATCAGCGCGCATTGTTTCCTCCAGGAAATCAAGTTAAGGTTCCGGATGGACTCTGGAGCTTCGTTTCATTTCCGCGCTATCCAATTGGGAAGGGGGTCTCGTGTATGGCCGCCTGAAACTTAGCGGCCAACTATATCTCAAAACACTGTGTTTCCTGTTTTGGAACTCAGGAACACAGCTTACACCACGGACACGGACCAATTTCTTCGTGCTCAATGAATTATTTTAATTGCAGTCGCGCCATAACGTTTCGGCTCGTCCGAGCCTTGCTCACATGACATCTTGCATCAGTTGTGCTCAAATATTTAAAGTGACAAGTACTCTTTTTTTCAAATCACGTGTGAAGTGCATGCATAGACATAGAAGACATTGCAGGAAATAGATGTAATAATTATTACTGATTCCTTAAAACTTTACCCACATAGTGCACTGGGCTAAAATCATTTTCAATAAAATAGTAAAAATTAAATTTCAGGTTTAATACCCAGTTTTACCTCAAATATGCCCATGTATATATATATATATCAACGCTCCAGTTTCCAAAAGAAGAAACGCTGCACTCGCGGGACCCCATCAGAGATGTTTTATTTAACAAGGAACGCGTTTTCGGCGTGCTGCCTTCATCAGCTTGTTACAAAAATCTGCACATTCTGTTGTGATGACTGTTTAAACAGGTAAGTTCATTGTGATTGGATGTGGCTCTGTTGTTAATGAAGCCCACCAGGGGGCGGAACCTATTAAAGGACTGGTAATGGATGACTCGTTTTTCCATGCTAATCTGCCTTTGAACATTGCCGGGAGCCCGTGAGCAAGGAGCAACAGCTCCGAAACGCGTAGGGCTGTATATTTTAATGAGCACTTTTGATGTCCGGTTTTAAAGAATAAAGGAATGCTGCTTCAAGGTGCAGGATTCGCTGGTTCATTCAAGTTCGTCCTCAAAGGTGGGATATCTTTTGTTTGAGCATATATATATATATATATATATATATATATATATATTTATTTAGCTTAACCACTTTTACAGAGTTTATGCCTTCAACACGCATGCCTTTGCGTTGTAATGGCATGCGTGGTAAAGGCATATGCGGAGTGAACGTTTGCGGGGTGATTGTATCGCGTTGTAACATCACTTGCGTTGTAAAAAATGAGGGGTGATGGTATGCGGGGTGATGACTTGCGGGAAAACGACATATATTCCTTTAGAATATATCGCGCAATGCAAATATATATACATACATATATGGACATGCAATAAAAAGGCACAAGACTCATTGTATCCATGCATACATATAAAAGACTAAGGGGCATATTCACAATGAGCTATCGCCGAATTAACGGCACTTTATCGCAGCCAAAGTCGTGATAAATTTACCTCCCCATTCACAAGCCGGTGTTAACAGCCCACAGCACCAGTTTACCCGCGATAGCAGCCGCAAAAAACATTGCCACAGAGGACCCCCGCAAATATCGCTAATGAGATGCAGAGTAGGCGTTCCCGTGCCAAAAGCCGAGACAACATCACACCTCAACATTCACAACGACCAGATACATCGGCGATAAAAATACAAAACAGGCGATAAGGTGCGTTAGCACCAGGAAATTAACACCTGCTCTGACCTGGTGTAAAGTCGGACGGCAGCCAGCACCACAAAAGGGAGCACAGCCCAGGGCCACATCTGAAGGGCAACAGATGCCATGGAGCCATCCATCATGCGGCCCGGACACCCAAGAGGGCCACAACACCCACCTCCACCATCCCAGGACCCCAACCCACACCCGGAACACCCCCCCCCCGGACCACCACAGACGCAGCGCAGACAAAGACAGCGGAACCCCAGAAAACATACCAGCCGCACAGACCCAACATCTGACAATGTCACCGTCCACTACAGGCTGAAAGGGACAACCAACCTACGCATCCTGACCATCATCGCCTAACAGGCCTACGGCACCAACACAGCGGACAACCAACATCCCACCCCACACAAAGCTGATGGCGTGGCTACACCTGTTGGCCCCAGGGACCCCCCAACCAACAACCGCCAGAGTCGGAGGAGTCTCACAGCCAGCCACATCCAAGTCCCCCACACCTGTCTTGGACATCACCATCACCCTGGTACCCCAGTCCCCATATGTACAACACAATGCGCAGGATCCGCTGGAGACCAAGCAAGGACCATATGCCCAAGCAGGTTCCACCCACGTGTTGGGGGCACTACACAGCACACATGTACTACCTGTGCCCCCTGGTGACACAGCACACAATCACCACAACAGGAAGCACACGTCTCATTTCAATGTGCAGGCAACAACAGAACACTGTGGAACACCCAACAATGTTGCCTTCAAATACACAGCCAGTGTGCATGATACCTTCATCCTCCGACAGTCCATCATCAACCAGCGTTCCCAGGATGGCAACAAGGCAAATGCACAGCCCCTTGGCAATATCCAAATGAACACCCCACACACCTCAACTCCACAACCATACAACTCACAACGCTGGCAATGCACACGTCACAAAATCACATACAACAGGCACAACAACATGCCCACCCACCAGACACGACAGAACAACTTACAATGTCCACATGGGCAAGCCCTGAACATGAGCCAGCAACGGCATGGCACCTCAGCCACATAATGTGGGGAGAGGTGGCAACCAGGCATGTGTGAAGGATGCAGTAGAACCATGATTGGGAAAGTACACAATGCCAAGAGTGCCGGAGATGTGCTGGACACCTCGCAGTATGCAGAACACACCCATATCCATGGCGACATACACCGCTTGTGTATGGAGTGTAGTGGACAGTGGACGCCACCATGTCACCCCAGCCAGTGGGGGACCTCGCAGAAATGTTGCCTGTTACACCCCCCTAAGCGTCAGCAGAGTGGGATGTCCCGGCGTACGCCACGCCAGCGTAGGGGTGTGAATAAAAAGCATGTAGGCCTGGGCGTGGTCCTCTTCCAGAAAGACCCACGTCTCTGCCAGGGCGCCGCCTCCCACCCCGCCACGAGGGTAACGCCATCCTCGTGAGTGGAGTTGCCTGCGATGCTGTGCGCCTGCCAGACCCCGGCACGCTGGACCACGAACCCGTCAGGCCAGCCCCTGCGCTGCCAGGCCACACTGATCGCCTTCCGACCCCGACGTGTGTCAAGGAGGGCCCACCACGTGGCGGCACAAGCCCCAAGCCCGAGGCCCGAGACCTTGGCAGCCACCTCAGACCATCACGGCCTCCACGACACAGGCCCGCTTTATTCCTTTTTCGTTGACGTACTCTATTGCTGCCCCCGGCCTACTCTTCGGACCAGTAGGTCCCATATGTGAAACTGTGTCCTGAGTCATGAATGGCAGTGACCCCAAATCCGGGCCAGCGGCCACAGCACCAGACCCCCCGATCAGTGGGGCATAGTTCCATATGGGCATCTTGCGACACGTGGTGCCACTAACCCTGTTCAACGTCAGCCGGCTACATGTGGTGCCACTAACCCTGTTCAACGCCAGCCTGCTACACGTGGTGCCACTAACCCTGTTCAACGCCAGCCGGCTACACGTGGTGCCACTAACCCTGTTCAATGCCAGCCGGCTACACATGGATGAGGGACCAGGACTACCCTGCTGACCAGTAGGTCACACATCCAGCACCTAGTCGCAAAGCACGAATGGCGGAGTCCACACCAGTGGTCGCACGGAGAGGTGTAAGAGGAAGATGCGGCTCAGTCCGGACGAATGCCGGGTCACATACACGGAGGTGACCTTAACACGTGGTGCCACTGAACCTGAACTACGCAGGCCGGTGGGGCCATCCAACCTATGCCAGAGACACTCTGTGAATGGGCCGTGCTGACCGCTGCCTCAGGCCTACACCATGGTCAGGTAGGTCACACATTTGGAACTGAGTCTTGATTACACCATGGCAGTGAACATTATTTAAGGCAGAGAACAATTCACTATACACCCTCCGATGTGGTGGCAACAAGTCTGTGCATGGCATCACAACCACACATGTCTGTGGGCCTACGCGGACCACTGCCCTCGGCCTACGCTGCGCACGAGTGGGATCACAGATTTGGAACTGAACATCGGTAATTCAAAAGGCAGAATACATTTCTTCGCACGCACGGAGGAGCGTAAGAGGATGACACGTTGCAGTCCGGAGGGAACAGGATCAGCATCACGGAGGTGATTGAACACTACCGACAACTGCCACTGTGTCACTAACTCTGTGCCTCGCGAGCCAACGACCCGTGGCTGTAGGCCACTACTGACTGCTGCCTCCGGCCTACACTGCGGTCCAGTAGGTCACAGAGCCTTGATTTGGCATTCTTGGAGTTCACATATGTGTACCGGCATCATCACAGACTGCATCCCCTCACAGCACCTGTGCCACTAAGTTTGTTCCCCGACATTCATGGACACTCACTGGTCATACATTGGTGGCATTTGAGTCTATGGACTAGGGGCTAGTTTTCATCCTCATGTAGCTGATCCCGAATTGTTGGTGCAAACGAGGGTTGCGCTTTCCACTCCTCCATTTGCTGCTTCCAGATAACATCAGACCTTCCGCATCATGCCCTGGAGGACACCTTCCACTGTCCCCCGCAACCCTCCGCAACATACACCTCGGACATTGATGGGGACCCGCTCAGGTCGCATGGCCCATCTGACTGCACCGCAAGTCACCGTCCCGTGGCTGGGTGCCTGTGCCGGCCGCAGTGCATCCAGGGCCACTAACTCTGAGCTGTTCAGGCCTGGGACCCCTTCTTCTGAGACATTGAATGGCCTCTGTAGCGATGGTCTTGGGGTCATCAACGCCATGTGTCTGTGGCCCTGTGCTGTCCGCCTCCTCCGGCCCCAACTGCGGGCCACCAGGGCCTACACATGGCATTGAGTCTTGACCGGCCCGGACGTTGCATCACCGCAGGAGGCACACGCCACCACCGCAAGGACCACCTCCAACCGCCATCTGCCAGAGTTGAAAGGGTGGTCCTGACAGACCTACGGAGTTGCTCAGACCTGTTGTGGATGCCATCATCGGCCTGCTACCCTGCTCAACGCTCCAGGTGCCAGTGACTCAGTGCACCGCAAGCCATTGTCCGTTACTGATTGAGTTTTGTGCTGTTGTGAGGTTGCGCAGCAATGTCTCCCCATACAGTGGGGAAGATCTGGGACTATGATGAGGAAGATGTGTCAAGTGTGCGGACGGGAGAAGGCACAGACAATGGGAGGGCAGGAGACAACAGCCCTTAGGCAGGAATGCAGACTGGTGGTGGTAGTCAAGCTACACACCCGGATCTATTACTGGGTATTGCGCTGTGGACTGCGGACGCAACTGTCACCTCAGGCAGTGTGGGGGACCTGGGACGTTGATGAGGAAGTTGATGCAGGTGTAACACACCCCACTGCATGTGCATCAGGACTAACCTGAAGGGATACAATCCTAGCAATTTCTTCACATGAGCATGCTCTTCTCTAGTGCCTCTACCTCAGTACACTGCAACTCACGGAACCTCCTGACTGAATATTGGGTGACCTCTGTCCTTACTCCGGATCCCTCCATGTTGCTCTGCAGTTGACTCTGTTATGCTGGTGTTTTCTGTTTCCATTACACTGGTGTCCACTGTTCAGGTTGTTGCCAGCACCAAGCACTCTGTGGGGGCTGGCTTATACTTACCCCACACACATCCAGCACAGGCGTCACTGTACATGTGGCCCTGCCAATAAAGGGGCCGGGCGCACGTGCCCGTAGCCAGTTCAACATGATATGTGCATGTGTCCCTGTGGTCTTGTTGTATGCATGGGGGCCCTGGCCCCTACGACATTACATTGTGCTGTGTACAGCGGACACAGACATGTCACCGCAGGCAGCGGGCTAGAATCTGGACATGTAGCTTTGTCGTCACCCACTCAATTCGTAAGGGGAGTGGACTGTGCCGTCGTACGCTGAGCCAACGTGGGTGTGTGACTGATATGTGCGTGCCCCTGGGCGTGGTTCTGTACTGGGTATGTGCATCTGCTGTGTCTCTATGGCAGTGTGGGTCTCCTTTGTGGGGTGTAGGTGGTCCCTGAAGGGTATTGGACACCCACGTATGTGTTCTAGTTCGCATTCCATGGGTTGGGCAACACCCGCACCTGTTGGGCCACCTCCTTTTGGCGTTCTGACACCTGGCATTGGGGTGCCATGTGTGGGTGGGTGAAGTGTTGTGAGCCAGCCGTGATTGCGGGTGCTTCATGCTGTGTGGTCTGTTGCAGGGGCTGGGTTCTCCTCTGAGTAGCTTGTCTGCCCTGGTCCTGGTGGTGGGTTGTGTGGGATGTCCATGGGCTGTTGTAGGGCATCGGTGTCGAAGGTGTGGTGTTCGTCTCCGGCATCACTGATGGGTTGACTGTTCTGACCTACTGGAGGTGTTGTTTGTCCTTCTGCATGTGAAGGGGAGGTGCATGTTGGCATTGTGTTGGCGCCTTGTTCTTGTCAACATGCAGACTGTGTGACAATGTACATTGTGACTGTTTGGGCGGTGGTGGCTATTTGAGTTGGGACAGTGTACATTTGGCCTACATGGCTGATGTGGGGTTGTAGCCGTAGATATGCATCTCACAGTTCCCTGCTCTGTCCAATGTGATTGTTCTGTTTCTGCGCCTGGGCGGACCCAGTTGTGTCCCCTGTTCTGCAGTGTGGGTGTTGCACTTTGTGACACATTGTCATGGTATGTGCTGTGATTGCTATGTGTGTGTGCTGCAGTGTGCCACGGGGATGGGGGACATGTACCTGGGTAATTGTGGGTGTGCAGTGTGCTACGCCTCATTGTGCATGTGTGCCATTGTGCCCATCACCCCCCGCCCCCCAGTCCCTGTTGGATCCTCACCCTGTTGTTGTTGTGTCAGTCCTGTCGAGCTGTGTCCGTACTCCCTACTCCTTGCACCGTCTCCACACTGATGACTGTGGCCTGGGTTTCCTCCAGCTCCTCCTGTGGTGCTGAACTGCCACCTCCTGTCGCCGTTGCTGCCTTCCTGTTGGCAGCGGGTTTGTGCCTGGTTTAGGTTGTCACGTCCTGGCGGAGCCTCTTGGCCTCCTGGATTGGCCTCCTCGGCACTCCGACTGCATTCCAGGTGGTCTGCTTGTGGGTCAGTTGCTGGTAGTGATCTGTCACCTCCGTGACGCTGGTCTTGTTTTCCTGCGGTCTGCACCTCTCCCTTTTCTCCTTGGCCTTCCCCGACCCAGTTGTTCCTTGCTGGTGGTCTGTGGGGGTTGTGGGGTTCGGTTTGACCTCTGCGCTGTGTCAGGGTGCATCCATGTTGCTACGTGCTTTGGCTTGTTTCTGGTGTGTTGTTTCTGTGGTTTTTATGGTGCAATTTCCCGCCAGACGCGTGGGATTTGCAGGCCTGTGGCTGCTTTTCGCTGCTTTTTTTTACCGCGATTGGCCTCATCACATGATTTCTCGCGTTCGCGTTTCGCATTTTTTCGGCGTGGCGTTGATTTTCACGCTGACATTTGACGCGTTATCTGGTGACTATCGCATGGTACCGCCCTTGTTGTGAATTCCACGTTGACATGGGGTTATTTTCCCGCGATAGGCTGCGATATTGAAAGTTGCGTTACGCTACTCTTGCGGTAGTTATCACACTTTCTTGTGAATATACCCCTAAGTGAGAAGGATTTGAACAAAAAGGTGTGAAAGCTTTTCAATAAATGTTTATGAACATTAACAAGGTGATTTATTCTCAGCAGCACACCTGCAAGGATTCGTCCTTCCTTGATTCACTAGTGCTATTACGACTAGGTTTTTCCGTGAAATTAACATAAATAATATTCTAGAACTGTTTTCTTACTTCTTATTTTATATATTTAGTTATGTATTTACTTATTTATTTATAATCAGTTTTATGTAGGGCAGACGCTACCCAATGTGGTGGAGAGTACATACGTAAGAGCAGTTTGGTACAAATAGTAGAAAATCTAATACTTTATCAAATGTGCTATATACTAACATAAACAATAAAACCATATAAAATAATAATGCCAACCCTGCTCCTCAGTCTTAATAGAATAGACAGAGCAAATAGCATATAGTAGGACTCGAGCAGTGGCAAATATTAAACCCAATCTGATAATTAATTAAAACAGAAAATAATGATTACTTTTGAACGTGGTGATGAAATAGCAAGATCTCAGTGTTTCTTTTTTTGCTTTAAATTCCATTAGATGCAATTATTCTAATGTCTTCTGTGATAGAGTTGCACGCCCTGAGTGCATTTCACAGATATACAACATGGAAAGAATTTCACAAAATGTTAAAGACTCCTAGCTTATTATTATGGTCATTACATATAATACAGATGTATGTGTTAAGGGAGTCGTAGTGACCACACATCTAAACACAGGTGCAACGAATGGCACAACAACGTATCATAATATAGGTGAATAAACAATTATTCAAAAACAGGGCAAATGACCTAAATATTCCCTGAACACTTTGGAGCCAAATTATTGGTATCAGTGTGACATGGCTCATGTATGGGCGCTTTATTAGAGAAATGGCTGCGGAACAACTATTTCTTTTGATGTTCAAATAATCTTTATTGAGTTTATTATAGTAATCAGCAACATAAGGACCAAGGAAAAAACAAAACTCAAATAAGAAAAAAGAGTGCGATCATCATAACACATTTGGAAGAGTATTAGGCACATATATGATAGAGGTGCAGAAAGAAGATGAGGGGATGGGTAAAGCTTGTGCACAGGTCTTACACATAGTTTGTGTCCTATCGACATATTCATATGTTCATCTGCTAAACCACATTCATATTAATACACATATATTCACTCTTATGGGATATATATGAACACCACACGAGTAACACAACAATGTCTTATGGTATATAGTGTAGCTTTATACTATGATCTTTTATGCACAACAGAATAAACAGCCATCACTTGAGTGAATTGACTAATACTCACAGTAAACAAGTGGATACACATACCTGTACTTCACACTTCTTGGTTCGGTTGAGGAGAAGTACAGCTGGGATGCACCATGTGTTTACTAATCTTAGTGACAATGCTTTCTACATATGTATTTGAGTCTACGGGGGCTCAAAGTGCAGGGTAGTGGCATCTAGTGAATCCCACATATGTCTGTGTAATAGTCGCCATGGAGAAAGTTGCAATGAGATGTTGTCTACTCTGAAAAATGTGAGCCATTTTTGCCACATATGGAATGAAACTATATTAAAATGTTTCCAATTTTTGAGAATCATTTTGCATGCAAGGGTCAGCATTAAGTCCAATAATAAACCATCAGAAACATATTTTAGTTGGAGGTCTAAATGATCGAGTGGTATATATGAGAATTACTGGGTGGGAGTAATACCCAAGCTTTCTTTAATGAATTTAAAGATATTGTCCCAGTACTTTTGTAGGATGGGGCAGTAAAAGAGCATATGGGCCAAATCTCCATCATGCATCACACAATTCTAACATTTGCAGTCTTGTAGGAGGTTGAGTTTGTGAAGTTTGACCGGGTCCAGTATGATCTATTAATAATCATGTATTTTGTTTGGGATATAGCAGGCGAGATCTTATTTGTGAAAGTGGATCTGTAGATTCTGCTTCCCATTTTTGTTCATTATTGGTATGGGCTCTGTGGGAATTAGGGAGAAGTATCTTATATAATCTGGACATGATGTGTCCAGTTTTGTATAGGCCTCTAATTAGTATAGTGAGTGTGGGACTGTTCTTCAGTGATGGGTGTTTTAAAATCTGGACACTTGGTATCAAGAATTTATAAAGGTCCATATTATTTAGTCCAAATTATAACTGCAAAGTGGAGAAGGGGAGAGGTAGGTTATCGTTGAAGATGAGTTTGACCATATTAATCCCTTTTTTCACCAATCTGGCCAGAATGCCAGATTGCCATCAATTTTAATTTTGGGGTTGAACCATTTGGATGCCATGTTAGAATTGCGATTGTATTCTTTGACAAATACTTCAGCCTTAAGATAGCTTTTTTAGTGCTATGCTTTACGTATTTGGAGTGAGGTAAGTGAAAATTGTGCATTGTCAGAAAAGCACTAATAGGTTTTCTCTTTAGGCGAGATTTCTCAAGCATTACCCAGATTGGTTAGTATACTGACCCTTCAAGAAACCAGTTAGTGCCCTGCTTAAAGAGACAGGCTGTTTGATAATTTCTAAAGTAAGGGAGACCCATCCCTCCTTTGTGTTCAGAGTCAATGATTTTTAGGAAAAATTCTTGGTTTTTAGCTTTGCCACGAAAATGTATTGAAAGTGACGTTGATCTTTGCTAAGAAACTTCAGATAGGGAGTTAGGGAGCATACTAATGAGGTAATTAACTAAGGGGTAATCATCATTTTGAGTGACTCAGTTCTCCCCCACCAAGAGAGAAATTTAGGTGACCACCCATCAAGAAGGTCATTAATCTTCTTTAGTAATGCCACTTCGTTGCAATTTTAGGTAGTGATGAGGTCATTGGAGATTTCTATTCCTAAGTATTTGATGCAGCCAGTCTGCCATACCAAATCTGAGTTGCCCAAGATAACTTTACTTCCACAATTATTGAGCAGCTTCACTTTGGATTTTTCCTTATTGAGCATGTATCCCGATGTCTCAGAAAATTCCTGAATTGATGTCAGTAGGGCGGCAGTGGAGGATGAGGCATTCTTAGTGGTAACAAGGATGTTGCCTGCATATGCCGCTATTTTCACTGTGGTTTTGCCGAATAAGACACTGGTAATATCTTTGTTCTCCCTTAGGTGTTATAGGAATGGTTCTAATGCCAATAGAAATAGAGGGGATGATAGGGGGCAGCCATGCCTGGTCCCTTGTTTCAGGGAAAGTGTAGTGGAGAGAGTGCCTCCTGCTCTGACTTTAGCGACTATTTTATTGTAGAGAGCCATAATCATACGAATCAGAGGCTCTCCAAGGTTACATTTCTCAAGGACTGAATTTAAATATTTCTAATCAACTTTATTGAACACTTTTTCTGCGTTGAGTGTGATTTCTACCATATATTGTCGCTCGAGAGCTTATTCTTCAGAAAGCCCACTTGGGAGGGGTGAATGAGTTTAAAGATGTATTTTTGTAATCTGGCGGAGAGTATCACAACATGTATTTTACAGTCCAAATTGATTAGTGAGATTGGTCTGTAGATTTTTGTGAGCAGTTGCTTCTTTAATGACAAGGAATTCAGAACTAATTTATGTTTGACCACTCGGGGATCACCTGCTGCAGAGATGTGTATTGGCACATAGTTAGAAGGGTACCGCAGTATGGCATAAACCACAGGACCGAGTGGTATAAGATAACATGATCACATGATCACCTCCACAGCCCAGACGTTATGCATAGGGTTCTATCAGAAATTCTGTGTGAGGCTATGCAGAGGCCATGCAGAGGTTATTCGAGGAAAAGCAAAGCACAGGCTCATATTTAGACTGAAAGTAGTAAGCAAATGATTCTTGAGCCACTGGGACACTCCATTACAGGGTCATGCAATATCGTTTGGGGTTGCTAAGTGCCCTGTGAGCATAATATGTGGCTGTTGGAGAGATTTGAGGTGTAGCGCCGAGATGACCTTCGTCCTACTGGGCAGTTGCAGATTGCTATAAATTGACTGTCTCTGTGGCACTCTGTGCAGCTTATTGGTACAGTGTTTGCGTATGTGAATTATAAGTAGGTTATATGGCCGCCAATTTGTGGTGTAACCGTCAATGAGGTGTGTTCAATAGGGCCAGCTGGATGCTGTCTGCGAAGTGTTTGCAGGATGTGTCTAATGAGCAATCAGCAGCTGTACGATTTACATGGCTTGCTTTGTTTCTTATACAACTGGTAAAAGGTTCTCATGTGGTTTTGGGTGCTCATTAACAGTGTCAATGGCAATTACGGCACAATCCGACAATCTGCAGCATGCATCATTCAGCGCTTAGTGCGCGGTTAGTAAGGATAAACTGGCATTACGGACACAACGCGCCACACCGATTTTAGTTGACTAAGATGCATAAACAAAGTTTACGTGTCTCAGTAATTGCTAATTTGTGTTTAAGTAATCACCAAGGCAGTGTGTACATTGTCTCTTGCACTGTGTTCAATTGCAGGGCTGCGGTGGGTGGCGTATTCACTCAGCCGCCATTTTAAATATACTGCCGATCGATTTCCATCTTCAGCGGTCGCGCACAACAACATTCGTTTGGCTGGCCTAAATATGCCTCAGAACTATTATCCCGACTGGGCTGCAGGTCGGTATCATGGACAGCGGTTCAGACTGTGTGAATGGCAGACATCACCCTCTCCTATGGATCAGGGGCTGCATATGTTAGGTAGGTGGCATACGTTCAAAAGGCCAGGCTGTGATCCTTCCGCAGGGTTGATAGCTGTGTCCGGCTCAGAGATCTATGTCATGTTATGTACTAAGTCACATGTCATTATGTCACATTATTGGTAATTAGCCCACTGTAGTATTCGGTGCCAGAATGAAGCTAGATGGCTGCTGATAATTGCGCAAGGTGAGGTGAGCCGCTACAGGTTGTTTGATATTTGGAGTAGTTATGGAGCTGCCATTTTGGTTTCAGGCAGACTTTGGGCCTCACGCCAGTGAGTAGCTTACTTCTGTTGCTTTGCAGTGTTTTTAAGTGCTCCTCTGATAGGGTTGATCACCCTTATTTGCTTACATTCTTAGTTTAGATGGCCGGCACTATTCAGGATCTTGATGTTACATAGCCACCATATGCTCTGGTGCGAATCCAATCCTTGCAGGAATAGCACGAAGGCCGAAGAGTGTCGAGTGGCAGGTGTTACCGAAGTATCAGATGAGGGCAAGCGGCAAGCTGAAGGGTATCACTAGGCTGATCATCTCCTCCATTCCATCTCTTTCGTTCAAAGAGAACACCGGGAACCCCGTCTTCCTATCACATGAATGTCTCCCTGGAATGGAGCTGCAGGCTCATGCTGCCATTTTCCCTGCTCTCCAAGCCATGCCCCCCCAAACAACTATTTTTTTTAAATTGTTGCGTTAAGGTGCTGTGGCAAGAAGTGGTAATATTTGGTGGATTGCATTTCAGACTCTAGGAGGAGTCCCTTAGGAGCATAGTTTTAATGTCTTTTCATTCTTAAAGGTTGCTAACTGTGGTCAGCTTAGCCACTTTGGGTCAGATCTGTGAAATGATTCTGTTGCTCTTGTATGTGTAACACAAGCCTTAAGTGAGAATTACTCTGCCACAGAGAGTCACCTTGTGTGCCTCTGCACGGCATGGTAAATCTGGAGTAATGCAACGCAACACAAGTCGCTGCCTTGCGTTACTCTGCCCTGGAAAGGCGTTCCATGAGTGGAGCGTGGCTGTTCTCACGCTTCACCCATGGATTTTGGCACATTCCCAGATTTGCTACAAATAGTAAACCTGGGAATGCATCAAAAAGATACACACTTCCAGGGGACGCACAACAAGGTGAAATAACTTTATTTCTCCTCGTCACTTTCTCTTTCTATGTGTGCTTTTTGGACCTGGCCCTTTTTGCAGGATTATCCCCAAACATTTTGCCTTCCTCCTCATATTTTTCTGACCTTCTTTTTGTTGGCTTTAGGACTCTGGGCACTTTACCACTACTAATCAGTGCTAAAGTGCCTGTGCTCTCTCCTCTAAAGCATAGTATGATTGGTTTATCCCTGTTTGGCATATTTGAGTTACTTGTAAGTCCCTTGTAAAGTGGTATACCATATACCTAGGGCCTGTGACTTAAATGCTACTAGTGGGCCTGCAGCACTACTTGTTTCACCCACTGAAGTAGCCTTTCAAACCTGTCTCAGGCCTGCCACTGCAGAGCCTGTGTGTGCAGTTTACAGTCACTTTAACTTGGCATTTAAAACTGCTTGGCAAGCCTTAAACTCAATTTTTATTACATAAAGGTCACCTCTAAGGTAGGCCCTAGGTAGTCCTATGGGCAGGGTGCTGTGTAAGTAAAAGTTAGGACATGTGCCTTTATTGTGTGGCATGTCCTGGTAGTGACAGACAGCCTATTTTGTTTCTCACTGCTGTGTGGCCCAATTCTCTCATAGGCTAGCATTTGGAACACCCTTATATACTTTTAAGTGCCATGTTGGTAAGTTTAAAATGGTAGTGATAAATCCTGCTTACTGGTGTAGTTGGATTTTACATGACTATTTTAGAAATGCCACTTTTAGAAAGTGTGTATTTCTCTATGCTTATGACTCTTTCTGCTTTGCAGTCTGAGTCCAGTCCACATCTAGGCCTGGGTGACAGCTACACTTTGTGCATGCTCTCCAGACAGCCATCACACAGGAAGGGTTGGATGTTACAGGTGTTACATCTACATTCATCTGCATACTGATGGTCTTCCTGGGCTGGGAGAGGGCAATCACACTTTACAATTGTATATGTTGTGTCCTGCCCTCACACAAAGGGCTGATTTACCCCCTACCAATATCTAGAGCCAGGGCTGGGATGAAAGGGTTTGTTGTGCAATTCTAAGAGTTCCCGTGAAGTCACCCCTTACATCAAAAACATTTATAAAAATGAGTACAGGGGCTCTGATCCATGTTTTTTTTAGCACTTTTGGAGCTGGAACTGACCCTCTGTCAGAAGGACTGCTACGATGCTTAAAGGACTCCTCATCTGGACTGATTTCCTGTTTGTTGCCCTGCTGCCTGGTATCTACTGTGCTGCTTAAAGAACTCAACTGGACTACCTTTCTGCTTGTTGCTCTGCTGCCTGCCACTCCCTGACGAGGGCTCTACAAATTGAACCTTGCCAGATGCCTGCTGTGCTGCCAGGAGAAACCGCAATAATGCTATCTGCCCTATGTGTAGGCCTGTTGCTTGTTATCTTCGTTTGTGCCCCTAGTGTTCTCCAGCTAACAGTGCATGGTGAGCACTATTCTCTGCTCCCTTCCTGTCATGCCTGAATGGGATACTTATGTGCTACTGCTGCACCGCTCTACAGGAAGTGAGACACCCCTTTGGATCTCCCTGGTGAGTACAGCTCTCCAGCTCAGCCCCCGCGCTTCTTAATCCCTCACCAGGATATTGCTGGTCTGGGGCCAATCCACAGCAGGTTGCAGGGTGCCCGCCCCCACTTGCTGCCCCCCTGCTCCCTGAGCTGCTGGGAGACCAGCGCACTCATTGTCGGCAGGAGGCTGCCTCACCTCTTGGGCTGACCCAGTGCAGAATAGAGAAAGTTCATCACGGCCCCATAAAGAAGACCATGGCAGTGAGGATTCCATCCTCGGCATGTCTTCCTCCCTTGGAGTGGCCACAAATTGATCAGGCAAGGGGTACTGTATCCCCCCAGGACCCGTGTGAGGCTGCAGCTGCGCTGTGCTTTCGCAGGCAGCTGCTCTTGTCAGTGCAGGGCGCCGTGGCCGGGGAGGGGATGCTTGCATCAGCAACTGGCCAGTTGTGGGTTTTCTGCTCTCCCGCCCCAAGGATCATACCATAACTCTAGGGTTTGTGGTGGAGTTGCAATCCTGTTCCCACAATTGAACAATCCGGTTCCCGATCCTGGTCAGGGATCATTGGGCAAAATTACTGCATTATATCTCGTAGGTGCGCAGGGGCTCTTGCGGTCTATGTGGCATACCCGCATATATCCCAAATGAGCTCATCGTTTACCACAATTAATGTATAAAGTGGTATAGAAATGCAGGTGCTCTGTGTCTTCTGTGTCCATTTCAATTTGTGTGATTACTTCAGCTCTTGTCCCCACAATTGCACAGGATAACAGATGCATTTCAAGTGATAACTATGTAATGTTTAACCCCTACATTTAACGTGATACCTTAAAACTGCAAACCTTAGAAAATACTTTTGCATTACCTGCATTTGAGGGTCCTGACTTGAAAAGGATTTATGATTTGATGGTGATATTTGGTGATTTATGTGTTGTGCCTCTAATTTAACTGCTGTATTTCATGCCCTGATGTTATCAAGTATGTCGTTTTGATTCTTGCATTGCCATAATAAAGAGTACTATCTCAGGATTGGCGTAGTATGTGCAGTATTTATGAATCATGTCATTTTGGTCTCTTATTTATGTACAATACACAATATATATATATATATATATATTTATATAATCCTGTGTGGAATCTCTTTTTTGGTGTATTCATTGTCTTCCTGTGTTGCGCAAACGCTTTAAACATTGCCTCTGATGATAGGCCTGCTTGCTCTGTGCCAAGGTACCAGAGGATGAGCACAGGTTATCTTTGGTGTGTAACTTACTTGCCCTGACTAGAGTGGTGGGTTCTGCCAAGCTTAGATGCATACCATAGACAAACAGAAACTCAATTTCTAACAGTGCTGCATTCTGCAGCACACTTAGAAAGAGGAAACGTTCTCTAAGGATTGTTTTTGTGCATGAAGGTGTCCTTTCCTGGACAAAAAGAATCTTGCCTGAAACGCAGGCACCCTTTGCTGCCTGCAACGCAGGCACCCTTGCACGTTAGGCTTCACTCATTACACCAGCAAAGACAGAGAGCAGGAATGCACAATATATTAATAGATATGGCGCATTCCTGCTCTCTCCATTTGACGCAGCACAGCAAGTTGTCTTGCTGTATTTTGCTGCGTCAAATGTTAGTAAATCTCCCATTTATCTTGGGTCACTTTGTGTAGTGTACTTTGTGAATTCCTATAAACCTGTTTCACAGCAAGGTCTCTTTCAAATCTTATATCATAAATGTTCATGGCATAGTATAAATAATTTAAACTATTATTTGGCTTATCTAACATGATAATTTCATAACCAGCAAATTATATTTTGAAGGAAAAATTAAAAACTTCCCTGTCATGGCAGTTGGTTCTGGCTAAGCTTGCCCAGATTCAACCCTCATTTGATAGCACTATGAATTTACAGAGGTTTTAACTAAGAGATTTGCATCCATGTGTAGCGGTGAAATTGTGTGATTTGCTAATGAATTACAAAGTGTCGTGTGCTTTCTCATCAACGCCTCTGTAAGTATTATGAGATAGTGTGGGGTTAGACAGCTTTTGCCTATTAGATTTTGATAGAAATAGGGGATTTACATGTTTTTCAATAGTAAGTTTCTGCGATCTACGCCTCGGTACGCTGAAGATGGCAATCTCGATTCAGGCACCAATCAAACTTTAGGAACTAAACAGTATTACAGTTGATGTACAAGCTCACACTTTTACACTGCGCAAATGTATCTAGGAAAAAGGAACTGTGAGATGTGTGTGGAAAACACCACAAGATTCCACATTTGCAATTCAGAATGAGGTATTATCACACTATCCCAGATTCAAAAGAGTGGCTCTGAGTAGGGTTTTAAGGTTGCACCTCGTAAATTCTGCACCCTCTGACATCATTTTTAAAGGCGCTGGATTCCTCTACAAAATGAAGGACCATTCATAATGAGGGCTTCTGCTAGGAAGCCTCTGGGCTTTTTTACCTCTTTTATGGAATTTTGGACAGACAGATTTTTTCCCCTGATGAACAATGAGCCCTATGAGTTAATTCCTATTTAGACATTTTAAAAAACATTCTGTTCTTACTAAAAGTGGTAACTTTGCAATTGTCGGAATTAGTTTAAATATATTTTTGTTTCTTGGCAGGGAGTTTTACAAGATGCTTGGATTTTACTCCCACTAAATAGCCCTGACAATTAGTCAGACATTCTCCCACGGTAATTTCTGATCTTGTATTTCTCTTCGTGAGGCGAGGAGGCGAATTTACAATCCATTAGCATAGGCAAAGGATGAGGAGACTCATATTCTTGCCAACTACGTCCTGCCTCCCTCACGCATAATGGGCAGGCCAGAAAAAGATGGAACTATGTTTCAGTAGAGCTGATGCATTGTCTTAGAATTAGAGCAGAGGCGGCATCATCAAAATATAGGAAACCTGTCAAATTGTATTCTGATAGACCCAGGAACAAACCACGAGAAGCCTTTCTTCAAATCCATGCCTTAGCAGCAAGTTTATTTAATTTCTAGTGTGGAGTATTAATTATATTGGACGCTTATGAGCCATTACATCAGCCTTCCATGGGCCACAAGCTGAGATGAAAGAGAACGTCTATCTGCAGTGATGCAGAAAGAGGAGAGTCTAAATAACACTCTTGTGGCACGGTGGTTGATAACCAGTCACTCGAATTAATCAAGGATCAAGAATTTTAAAACGTACTCAAAATATGTTTGCTTTTATATAAAGAATAGCAAGTTCATGTTTTTTTATATTTTAACTAGAGTTTGGGCGTTGTATGTTATATTTTATATCTATTCATAAATATACCCTTGTTCATATTTTTTTAGCACTAGATGCCACCAACGAAGGAGACATGAACCAATTATTATAAATATATGCATCAAAAGAGAACAGGCTACTGCATGCCTCCTTGAAGCACCACTCGTCTCCCTTGGGTGGGGTAGATCACACTCAAGAAAGAGTTAGCTTAGATTTGGGCTGTGAAATACTGACAGACACCCTCCATATAGTGAGATCCAAAGCGCAAATAAACCGCACTACCTCATTCCTAAAAAGAATGACCCTAAACCTACTAAGCTCTGCTTCTTCAGGCATCTGGTCCCACTGCAAGAAATTCCAGATTACCGGCAGCAAAGTATGAATTCTCTCTTGTGCTGTGATCCTGATTGGGTGACAGTTTTTACTTTGTCTTGAAAGCAATGTTCAAACCAGCGAGGGCGCAGTAAGGAGAACAGCGTTTACACATATTTAGGCATGTGCCTTAAACCTCAGCAGATGGTCAAAGGCAGTGGGATACCGCTGTATGCCATATGGGGCACCAACTCAACTGACTTATGGGCTCTCCAGTTGCCTTTTCCACTCAGATCCTGGTTTTCTCTAAGTTGATGCCCATGCATGCTTTGTAGTATTATGTCATACTCATGTTCCATTGGGTTTTCCTCGGATTCTCCAATTAACATAGCATGTAAAGTCCAAAATCCAACTGACTCCAACTTAACATTCAGTTGTAATCCTTCTTGTCCTGGTTGATGTACTGGAAATCCCTTTACCACTAGCTTGTTTGCACCTGCTAGAGTGACTGGGCAGCTTTTCTAGAAATTGACAGCTGCACATATCTGTTCCACCTTCTTCACAAAGATAAGGATACGTCCTTTAAGTCACTTTTTCCTAGGGTGTATGTTGAAAACATGTCCTTTTTGCTTTGGGTGCCAAAATCAAATACACTCTTTCATTCACAAGTCCCTATTTAATACCTGAATGAATGAATGAATGTAAAGATGGTGCGGATACAGAGTTGGTAATAGTACTTTAATGGGAATGAACAGGTGAGGGCCAGGCAGCACGGCTTCCAGTCCGCGGAGCAAACAGTAACTGCCCCGGACTCGAACCTCCGTGAAAGAATGCAACAAGCATTCCATGCCACGCTCACAGAACATAAGGTAAATACATTCTACAACATATTACGACATAACACATCCCCCCCCCTTTTACACAAAAGAAAATTGCAAAACATAAATATACAATGGATAACTAAATTGCTCTATAACCACATAACGAACTCCTTGAGCCATCCTGGAAGCACTCTCTTCCTGGTACCACTAACACTAAAACTATCTGCTACCACAACCGACTCTGTGGTGTTCGTGGAGTCAGGAATCTTGTCAAACGTTTCAGTTGTCATCCCTTCTAAGGCATCCGTGGTTTCCAACGACACTTCTACAACTTGATCATTCTTCCTGCATGCACTCTCCACCACCTCCTTTTCCAAACATAGGTCCGGAATAGCAGCAGTGCACATAGTTCCTGGGTCATGAAAATCTTCCATCCATTCCGTGTCCTTAATACCATCAGAACACTTCAAACCCTCAAGCAAAACACTGAAATTCCTCCCTGAACACAAAGCGATGCTCTTCAAATTCCACACTCTATCATCATCTAAACGTACTGCATTACACAAAAGTTCCACAACCTTTTGTGGCGGACCAAACTGATTTTCACCCTTCGGAATCTTACCGGGTCTCTTCACTCTAACCAAATCACCAATTTTGATTTGTACTTCCTTCACACCATGGGTTTTATCATAATAGGACTTACTCTTATCATGTACCTGAATAAGTCTATCTCTGACATCCTTAACAGACCATTGTTGCAACGTGCCGTCACAAAGCCAAGCAGGAGAAAATTTACATCTGGGTTTCCTACCTCTCATGATAACAAAAGGGGACAATCCAGTGGCATCATGGGTGGTGATCCTATAAGCCCAAACTGCCTTATGCACTTCGAGTTTCCAATCATGCTTTTTGTTCATGGCCGCTTGAATGACACCCTTTATAACCCGATTAAAGCGCTCGACAGTGCCATTACCACTAGGATTATAAAGAGCAGTAGTTCTATGCTTGATGCCTACTCCCTCAAAATACTCATTAGCTTTCTTGGATGTAAACTGCACCCCATTGTCACTTAAAATACTTGCCGGTAACCCTTCCATAGTGAACATTTTGTCCAGAAACTTAAGAACCACATCTGTGTCAACTCTTTCAACAATTTTTACCGTTGGCCACTTTGAAAATAAATCCATGGCGACCAAACCATACTCCTTAGACTCTCCCATAGGACCAAAGATATCCACAGCAATCACTTCCCATGGTAAGTTAGGAATGAGACCTTGACTCATCGGAGGTTTCAAGGTTTTTAAGCATTTGTCTGCAGATGAACATGTCTCACAATCTCTTACAAATCTCTCCACGGTCTTGTCAATACCAGGCCACCAAAATGCTCCTTTAACAACGCTTTTAGTTCTAACAATACCAAAATGCCCCTCATGACATAAAAGTAAAACTTTGTTCCTCAAATTCTCCGGAGGAATGACTCTGTCACCTCTCACAATTACATCCTTATTCACTGACAATTCCGTTCTAACTTCCCAGAAAGGTCTCAAAATATCAGTAATGCCTTCCTTCTTGGGCCAACCTTTGCATAGACATTCCAAAACTTGTTGCAAACCAAAATCCTTACTCTGTTCCTCCATCCATTCATTTTTTATCAATGGCTGGTACACCAGCATCTTGTACCAAAGCAATGTTGAAATCACCCCAAGGATCATCCAAACATTCTTCCAAAGGGACAGGCAATCTGGAAAGACAATCAGCCACGGCATTTTCCCTGCCCGGCACATAAACTAAATTGTAAACGAATTCCTTCATCCGCATAGAAATCCTTGCTAGTCTAGCAGAAGCTGTAACACTACCCTCAGTAGTGAGAATTTTAATCAAGGGCCGATGATCAGTGCGAATCAGAACAGGTTTCCCCCACACAAAAACACAGAAATGCTCTAAAGCCCAAGCGCAAGCTAAGGCTTCTCTTTCAATGATGGGATATTTACTTTCCGTGGGGGATAAAGACCTAGAAGCAAATAAAATTATCTTCTCCTTTCCATCAGTGCCCTTTTGTGACAATACAGCCCCTAAACCTTTGTCACTAGCGTCTGTAGTTAAAATGCACTCCAAATTAGGATCAAAACTACTCAGAGCATTTACATTCTGTAAGTCATTCTTCACACACTTAAATTCCGCATCACACTCATTTGTCCATTCAAATTTCATATTCTTCTTCAATAATGCACGAATGTTGAATACTTTACTAGCAAAATTTTGGATGAACTTAGCGCAATACTCAGCCATTCCTAAGAACGATTTAACCTCCTCCTTACTAGTGGGAGCAGGTGAGTCAACAATAGTATTAACCAGAGATGGTTTGGGTCTTACACCATCTTGACAAATAACGTGTCCTAGATAGGAAACGCTCCTCTGAGCAAATTTGCATTTGCTCATTTCAACAGTTAAACCAACATTTTGTAATACACTCAAAACCTCTTTGAGTTTACAATCGTGTTCCTCCTTGCACTTGGCAGCTACTAAAATGTCATCTTGGAAAAATTTAACATCATTCATCTTCCCCAGTAATTTGTGCATTAAACGCTGAAAAACAGCAGCCGCAGATGCAAGGCCGAAAGGCATGCGTTTAAATTGATAACAACCATAAGGTGTTATAAACGCAGTGAGTTTCCTTGACTCAGGTGACAACGCCACCTGATGGTAAGCTGCTGACAAGTCAATGGTGGAAAACCAACTAGTACCTTTGAGGGAAGACACCATTTCATTGATCTTAGGCAGAGGAAACCTATCGATAACGATGTTATTATTGAGGTGGCGCAAATCAATGCATAGGCGGATTTTGCCATTCCCCTTGCGCGCCACCACCACCATGGAGAAATCCATTCAGAACTCTCCACCTCTTCAATTACATCCCTTTCTAACAATCCCTCCAACTCCTTTGCAACTTCATCCCTTATGAGTATAGGAATGGGCCTCACCTTATGTATCTTAGGTACAGCATTTTCTTTTAGCACAATGGAGTGTTCGAAACCCTTAAGTGATCCTAAACCCTTACTAAATACTTTAGGAAATAACTTACATATATCATCTTGTAATCTACTAGAATCATCTACGATGAGTACCTTCTCTTCACTGTTTGGATCCAATATGATGTGCAAATTCTTTTGGTCCATCCATCCTAAAACAGAAGGACCAAAATCTGCTACATATAATTTCCCTCTAGCAGATCTCCCTTTAAATAGAAATGTCATCCATCTGAACCCCAACATATTTATTCTCTCCCCGTGAAACTTATAGGATTAACATCTGTAGAAATTAATTCTCCGCCAATTCTTTTGATAAATTTTTCCTTCCAGATTCCCTTATCAATTATAGTGTAAGGTGATCCAGAATCTGCGAACATCTTAACTATTACTCCCCCAATAGATATATCACATATGGGCTTATCCTTCACTGTATTATCCGTGATGTTAATCACGAAATTACCCTGGACACTTTTAACACACTCCCAATTATCACCTTCCTTGTCAGCGTCAGGCTCATTAACATTTTCATCCTCATATACGTATTTAACATTGCTTCTCCTTCTCCTACACATTTTACTAAAGTGGCCTATCAATCCACAAATACTGCATCTTTTCTTTACAGCAGGGCAGTTCCTACTAAACGCTAAATGTTCTTTACTTCCACAACGATAACATCGCTTGTCTTCCAGTTCTTTGTCTCTCCATAGATTTCTTTGTGTTTGATTGGAAGTTTTGCTCATGCTGTGTTGCTGTTGTCCTTGGTTAGTACTCTGAACTTTATAGACCGCTCCTGTGTCTTTGTGAGAATCCTTGAGTTGTGTGGCACACCTTCCCGACATTTCAGCCTTCCTTACAATAGAGAGTATATCCTCCAAAGGCGAATCACCATTTACCCATAAACGTTCCTGTATTGCGGAATTCTCGCAATGCATGACTAATTGATCTCTCACTAATTCATCGTGTAGGTTGCCAAATATGCAATCAATGGCAAGTCTCTTCAACTCATCAATATAGTCATCTACCGGTTCTCCTTTGTTCTGTTTTCTCTGAAAAAACTTGTAATGAACTACTCCCATGCAGACTTTCGGTGCAAAATATTTGTCCAAATCTTTCAAAGCTGCCTCAAAATCATCTATTTCTGCATTTGCTATCATCTTGGGCATCCGGTTATACGTTTTTATCCCTACTGGACCCAAGGAATGTAAAAGAATTATTTTCTTTTGGTCTGCTTTCATTTTCCCTGCTTCATCAACAGCATTAATGTAATTCACAAAATAATTTTTCCATTCTAACCACTCCATAGTTGGACGCGATCCTGATGCCCAAAAAGAATGAGGAGGGCTTATGGTAAAATTTTGTTGAGCCATTTCTTCTTGAAGCTGAAAGTCACCTTTTTCCATAAACTGGTTAAATATAAAGGTTACTGCAATATATTCTAAGCTATACTCTTCCAAAAATAGGTATAATGTTATGTTACGAAAGTTATACCTAATGTGCTAATGAAACTGGTCCAACGTACACAATGCAGTAAATGTATAAGATAAAAGAAAAAAATATATATCCAGTGTTCGCAAATGTACAGCCAAAAATATGAATATATCCTTAAATATCCGCCTCCCCGACTTCCTCACCTGTTCCGCCCAAGTCTCTGCCGAAAATCAGTCTTAATTTTGCCTTTCTCCCATCAAATTCAGCTACCGGCAAAAATTACGAAGAAAAAGGCTTGTTGCCATGGAGTTAGTAGCTAAAATGGCCACCACGTAAAGGTCACGTTGCGTGACCTTGCGCAATGACCTCACAGTAATGAGTGTGAGCATGAACGTCACGGGTTAGACGCTGGAACCTAGCCGCTCTTTGAAAAAAAAACACAGCGATCGAGCGCCAACGGCAAAGTGGTTTGCCAGATAGTTACCAACTCACTTAAAGGCTTCGCATCCATGAATATCCAGAGGTGAAGGTTCGGTTCTGAATCCGGTGAGTTCCTACCGTCGATTATTCTTTTTTTTTCCTTTTGAGTACTCGGAGAACTGAACTTCTTCCGGCTCCCTTATAGTAGGAAATCCTTTTCCACGCGTAGGTACCATTTATCGTCGCCAATTGTAAAGATGGTGCGGATACAGAGTTGGTAATAGTACTTTAATGGGAATGAACAGGTGAGGGCCAGGCAGCACGGCTTCCAGTCCGCGGAGCAAACAGTAACTGCCCCGGACTCGAACCTCCGTGAAAGAATGCAACAAGCATTCCATGCCACGCTCACAGAACATAAGGTAAATACATTCTACAACATATTACGACATAACAATGAATCAGTGTGAGTTTTATTAGTAGCGTGGCTGTCCTAGAACTGATCAGATTGTGATCCAAAGATACTGACACTTAAACTGGGTCCTTGTAAAAAGCCAGTCTTTGAATTTCTTCCTAAATGTTGTCAGATCAATGCCACAGAGGTCCAGTAGTTTCTGAGAATGTGGATTAAACTGCGAGAAGGAAGGCAGCGTGAAAAAATGAGCAGGAGAACTACTACAAAGGGACGGTGGGTCGATGCTGTGAATGCTACAATGACAACCTCACATTGATTTAAACAGAATATGCCTCTTGAATGGAATTCAGAGCAATTTGGGCAGGTGGTGTGAGATTGTGGCATGAGAATCCTAGCTCAAAAAAAGTCAAGCAAGGACATTCCAAATGCCCGATGTCTAGAAGGCAGGTGTTTGGGCAAGCCTATCTAATGGCATTGCGGTAGATCAGCTTAGAGGTGATAATGGACTGAACTACCATTATTATACCCTTGCTAGACAGAATAGGGACGATGATCTTCAAGTCTTCAGTACAAGGCAGTGTATGAAGATGACTCAGGTTCTGTGTGTGGAAGCAATGGCAAAGAGAACTCAAACTGGATGTCAACAGTGGATGTGGGCTCAGATAGGGCATCCTATAGGCATAGCCACCGAGTATATTATCACAGAGACAGGGCACCACCCAAATGAGGACTTTCAATTTCTTGCATTCAATTTGATTGTGTTTCTCTTCATCGAGGCAGCAACAGATGTCACACAGACATGTAACCTACGCATTGTGTTTCCCAGGATACCACCAAGATTCGTGATAAACTGGGCATCATTGACTTCGCCTCTCGTGAATGATGGCCTCTCCCCACACTCAACAATGGTAATAAATAGCATATTCACTTTGTGCATATACATATATGCTGTGCATTTTCAGTGGCAAATTTGCTGTTTTTACCACAAAGCCCTTGTAGCTGACATTACGGATATGTCTTAGCTCGGTTTCTACTTTGAACAAAGAGCTGAGAAGTAGAAGGCAGCTAAATTGACTGCCACCATGATCATGACCCCCTGCCATAAAAAGAGAAGGCATTCTTTAAATGAGTGGCCAGTGGCTGTTGGGATCCAGGAATTACATCAATGTACCTATGTCACTCTGCTTCTACAAAATAAACACAGTCACTTCATGGTCTGTGCATGTATATTGCACGCATAACACATACTTTGAACAAGTCATATGAAGGTAACAATGTTAGTCATCTAGACTCTTTCCGACCTGCATATATGTTCAAAGATAACGCATATTCATAATATTTAAACAAATTATCAAGAGCATACTGCACAAATGGCAATTATATTAAAGCAAATACTCCTGTGGTAACTATGAAACTGGAAAAAATAATCAGAAAAGTCACTATCACATTATGATTGCCTGGGATAGAGCAAATATAAACATTTCATTAAAACTGTTCTGCTTCAGTAATTCAGTATTCCATATATGTAATACCCGCAGGGCTCAAATTAGTAGCTCATAACTCATGGATTCAAATAATTTGATTTATTTCTTTGAAGGTTTGGCACGAGCAAGTGAGATGATATTCATGAGCATATTACAGATACTAAAGAGTAAAGGTTAAACATGTTGTTTTCACTCAAGTGCACTTATTTAACATAGAATTTGGACATATAGAAGAAGAGCTTCAAATATCGAAACTCCTTACACACAGCAAATCAGCAAGATAGTGTGAATACTAACACCAAATATAAATTATCCTTGGTGTTTTCTAAGTGAGAAAAACGATCCGCCCATTCATTGGAATGTTGGGAGTTTCATAGCCAATCAGAATCCTCGGAATCTAGACCGTTGCCACGGGAAGGCCCTCAGAAATGGCCGCTGACGTTAGCTCTGTTAGCAGACAACAGACCGTTTATTGACAGAAGAATGGCAGTAGTGAGTCAGACTTTTCCACATCCTGCTTCTTATGTTCACAGGTCAGATGAAATGAAATGAAAAGGGTTTTTATATGAGTACAATAACTGGCCTTATTGGTGACTCTGTGGCAAACTTTTTATGTTAAGACATAGTAAGTGAATAATACCGCTTGTTATACCCTTTCTCGACATGACTGGCTAAATTTTGCTTAGTGGCACTGGCACCCCATTCAAACCCTGAGAAGGTACCATGTCAATAATGTCAGAGGGGCAATTCTTAAGAGACTGTATGAGAGTGAAAGACAGGCAGCTCAGACTCTGGGGCATATGTACAAGAAAATGGCAGAGCGCGGTGTTACGCCAAAATTGGTAACGCCCCACTATGACAGTTCAAAATGCAGGGATGCACTGTATTTACAAGAATGTGGCGCACTCCTGCATTTCCCCTAGCGCTGGCGCTAAAAAAGCTGCCTAGCGCCAGTGCAGGCACCCTAGTCCCATTTTTCAAGGGTGTCTGCACTGCAAGAGTGAATGTTTATGTGCAGGATGGGACACCTTCCTGCACCTAAACAATCTTTACAGGCAATTTGCTCTTTCTATGTGTGCTGCAGAATGCAGCACACGTGGAAAGAGCAATATACGAGGAGAAATAGAACATTTCTCCTTGTATCGCCTGCTTAAGACCAGCTGTTCCCTGGCAATATTTTTGGCGCTGCCCCATACCATGTAAATACAGGGCAGCGTCAAAAAGCAATGGGTGTTGTGGTGGAATGCCCACTGCAACACCCATTGCACGCCCCTTTCACGCTAAGTGCTGCATGAATAGGGGCATTATTTACAAGGCGGCGTTAAGCTACGTTAAGTGGCTTAACATTGCCTTGTAAATAAGGCAAAGGAGTTAATGCCACCAGAGCGTCACTAAAAGTGATGTTCTGATGGCGTTAAGTCCTTGAAAATATGCCCTCTGTTTCGTGGGTAGTATGCACCACAAGACTATATATTGTTCGGCTATGCAAGTGTATTTATACATGCACTGAACAAAAGCTGTAACTAAGCTTATTTTCCAAATCTGAAAATGATGTAGTTCAGTCTGTAGGTACCTTTGCTAATTTTGGTTGTAACAGGATGTTAAAACGTATGGGCTCACCATGGTCAGAAGCGAAAGCTATATTATTATGTCCACAGAGAAGTATCTGTGTTGGTAGAGCTTGATAATTTTTTGAAATGCAGCACATTGTTCATGCCTTGAGATGCATCTCTCAAATAAGACTGAAAAAATGAAAGGAGACTGACCTGTTTTTTCCTCAAGAAATGAAACTGCATGGCTCCCTAAAGGAATTGGGTCATTGGAGTTGAAATTGCCATACTCTTGAGACTACCAACCTAAACTCTCTATTTTTATTTTTTCTCACTGTTTGATCTCTTTGTTTATGGAATATAGAGTTCTAAAAGGCAAAAATAACATTAATCTTTGTAATTATATTATCTAACTTGTCAACATGGGAAGTAGAGCTATGAAAACACAATTGTATGATCCACACTGAATGCATTTATGTCTCTATTCTCCTAATTTTATTGTAATTTAGCAAATGTCGTTATGAAGTCTGACAGACAATGAATTCTGAATGAACGTTTGTTGATTGTTCTGTAAGCAATGCTTTAAAACAAATGTTCATACAATTGTGATAATTGTAGCACAGTGGAAATATTATGCAGTATGGCTGGGGAGCCTTACCATGTAGTATTAACACAATATCCAAAAGTGGACCTCAGATTCGCACTAGTAATCCTTAGCTCAGTCCTGGTAGAGTGGCAAAGAGCAGTCAGGCCTACTTAGAGGAACATGTGTTAAGCATTTCAGAGTGCCAACATTGACGATAAGTAATTGACACGACTCGAAAGGAATCCAACACCAATTTATAAAAATAGAGCTTATTTTTACATTAAATTTAGACTCAAAATGAAGTAAATACAGTTGGTATAACTGGAGTTTAGAATTTACAGTGAGAATTAAATCAATACTTTGCAGAGCTGTCAAACTTTACCATTGTGGTCAATGAGAAAACACAAGGTGCCATTCGGTCACTTGCAGGGTGAGTGCCACAGTACCCACTTGGAGTTAAGTTCTTGCGGAACGACAGACCAAGCCTCGACAGTCAGAACAATTTAACCTTGCACAGGGAGTCTGGGTGTAGAGGTGACTTGGCTGCGGTTGCTGAAAAGTAGCACACTTGTGACACTTGGTCACTTGCAGGGTGAGTTCAGGGGAGCACCTTGGAGGTGAAGCTTAGAGGGACCCCTGGACCAGGAATCACCAGGCAGAACAGCTCTACCTAATTCGGGCATCTCGGGTGAAGAGGTGTGCCTGGTTATCCATGGTGCTGAATGGGAGCTGCAGGGGCTGTCTTTACCAGGCATGCCAATGCAGGCAGTTTTAGGATGCAAATACTCGACAACTGTGCCACAGAAGCAAAGGGATGAAGATGCAGGATACTTCCCTCTTCTAGGAGCATCGAGTAAAGTAGTTAGTAGTCAGCCAGACCACCAACAAACCTTGGCCACAGCAAATTCAGCAGTTGAGTAAATCTTCTTCCAGAGGCCCGGGGAATGCTGTAGGAGGCTGTCCCTCACTGAGGTTCAGGACTGCGCTTCCCAGAAGGCACCTGGCTGGTTACTTTCAGGCTGGTCTTCGACAGAGCCCAGCGGCAGTACTTCTTTGGTCCTTGGAAGTGCAGTTTGTGCCTGCCGACTGCAGGGGACTAGTACCTCTAGTCCTAGGGAGTTCTGGTGATGTCTTTCAGTTGAAGATTGGTTCGCCTTCCTTTTGAAACTGGTCTCTGGTCTGGGACAAGTCATAGTCTAGCAGGGCAGGGGGCTGCCACAAGTGCTGAACTTCACGCCTTGTCTTTGTGGAGTCTTGCCTTGTGCCGACATGGGTCTGTTCTTTGTTCTTTTCTTTTTCAGGGCAAATCTAAGGTTCTGTTGTCAGGGCCACCCCTTAATTCCTAGATTTATGAGGTCATAAGAGTGTGAAGGACAGTAGCCCATGGGCTACTGGTCCTGCAGCAAATCCGACCCTGAAGTGACCACATCCGGTGGGTATAGGTCACTTTCCTACCCAGAACCCACTATTTTTGGGACTTTTGAAGATGGCACTACCCATTTTCGACTGTACACTCCAGGTAGCCCATTTTAGGGGTGTGGCTAACCTTTAGGGAGTGTACGCCTCCTGACTGGCTAATTTCCTGCCTGCTTGCAAATATGAGTGCCTGGGGGCAGGGAGGGTCTTTATCCGCGCTGGGAGACAAGTCACTTGCATTTCAGAGGCAGTGTAGCCTTTAAAGCTCACCGCCTCAATGTGCCATTCACTAGCCAGCCTGGGAGGGTTGAGGTGTGACCTCCTTCCAGCCTAGGCCTTTTTTTCTCATCCTCTGGGAGTGATAGTACTTCCCAGTAGGAGGTCAGACTTCTGTCTTGGTGGCAATTGGCTCAAAAAGTCCACTAAGGCACAAGAATACTGAGGCATCTCAGTGGCAACCTCTAAGCATGCCACCTGAGTACATGCCAGTTCTCCCTCAACATGAGAATTGTGTCATGGGTGAAAAAGCATGTTGTTTGATACCAAATATGACAGAGTTTGGTGGTACCATAATGGAGCTGGCTATCTCAGGCTTGCCTGGTAGCCAGTCACGTTATATTATGGACCACCTTTCACTTACGGGAATCTTGAATGGCAAGGTTACTGTAGAGACATATATGCTTGTGCGTATATGTCTGCACCATTAATATACTGCACCCTGTCTCCTGGGCTATACGAGGACTACATTATGGGTGACTTATGTATATAAATAGCAGTGATGGGACCCTGTCACACGTGGTGTGTGCAGAGTCAAGCAGGACAGCTGCTCATGCAGGCTGCAATGGCAGACTTGCAGGCCTTTACTTTTACTCTGGTCATTCAGGGTAGTGCAAATCGTGCTGCAGCTCTGGTGAACCCTTTACCACCGTTGCCCTAGGTTCCACTGATACCATATACTAGGGACTTACAAGGGGTGTAAAGCATTTTGCCAATTGGGTGTACCAATTCACACAACTTTTGAGGAAGTGAGCACTGGCACTGGGGCCTGGTTAGCAGGTCCCAGTGCACTTTCAGATCAATTACCACAGCATCTAGAGCAAAAAGTGGGGATGTGCCCATCCAAAAACCATATACCGTCTGTTTTTCGAGCAGGACGCGTTTAAAGGCCACGAGATAATCACCAGAGTCCGGTTGGCGCCAAACAAGAGTTTGAGCAGCTTACTCCTTAGGAAATCGACTTTGTGAGTAGCGCCCATAAAATCTTTATGAAGGCTGCTTGTTGACTAAATTGATTAATGCAAGCAGTGTTAGCAATACCATATCAGGATTGCGCCTGCATGATATAATATCGTGTGGATATCTACCTTAGCCTACTCAACAGGCCTTTCCGGTGTCAGTGACCTGGAATTGTTTTTAAGCTGTGATCTCCCGTTTGGTACATATTCAGTAGCTGACCATACATAAGGGACTACTGTAACATCTTACTCTTCGTCCTGAAATGGTCTGATGGAGAGATCTACCAAAAAAGACCAAAACGTCGAAAAACTCATCTATTTCCTTAGGAATTTGTTTTGCGTTTAGGATTTGTTTTCTGCTGTTTATCGATTCAAGTCCTACTGTGTATTATTTGGAATAGATGTTCACACTTATGATTTGAAGGTTTATCTTCTGTATAACATCAATATCCTCTGTCATAGTGTTTTGTTATAAACCTTATGTACCCCCTCATGATTTGTTCGCATTAAATTTGTTTATAGTTTGCAAAATATATTCCCGTGTTGCGAAATTGTTTATTACAGATTAATTGTTTTTGAAGTTATGTATTTCTGCTTAGATTGATTAATAGTCAGTCACCAGTAGGGACTTGACCAACAAATAATTATTTGCAATCATCTAACTGAGTTTGTTGAACAAAATCCCTTGAAGGCCCAGTTACCTATTACCAGTTGTTCTGCCCAAGCCTCCAAGGGTATATTGGGTTTCCCACTTTCTTGTCACCCCATCCAAAAAGGGTACTTTTCTACAGTAATGTTTTGTTTTACTACAGCTAGTAATTCAAAACAAACAACCAATTGAATTAAACATATCTTCTAACGTATTTTTTCACTTGCACTCTAATAATTACACCTAATTCTTACTAATGTAATTCACAACTAGAAACTGGAGAAGATGCTTCAGTTACCTTAGAGTTTAAGGCTATTCCAATAACCAACAAATTTGTAACAATATTTAATAACTACCAATTTGACCACTAACTTTGGCTTACTGAGTACAGTGCTACCCTCCATAGAGCACTTTAATGCCTCATCAGAGCTATTTAAATGCTATTACAATTCAATAGAATATAATATCTACCTTCTCATCCATGCTGCAAGTCAGTCTTCTGACAAATATGATTGCACGCAAGCTGTGTTTACTTTTTGGGTAAGTCCTGTGCATTCCAGTTTCCCACAAAATAGGAGCAAAGAAAACGAAAACATAAACATAAAATCCAAAGCATCTTCCACTACATAAGAATCTAGCCATGCATTCTACTTTACCTCTGGAGCTTGATTGTAATCAATAAATGAAATGTGACTCAGTTACGAAAATCATTATGTTGGATAATGTCTGAGAAATGTCACCATAGAACATATTTATTTCCAAGATATAAAAAATCTTTTTAATAATGTTACATTCTCAAAAGTTGTTAGACCTGGCATTCTTGGTATGGTTTCCCCCTAACTTTTTCTCTTCAGACCTTCTGTTTTTCTTGATTTTGGTTTTGCTGGCCTTAGGACTCTGCACACTTTACCACTACTAACCAGTGCTAAAGTGCTTGTGCTCTTTCCCTAAAACACCCCAAGATTTAGACTGAGGTGAGAGCCTTCTTAGGCTTCATCGGCTACTACAGGAGATTTGTCTAGGGGGTATGGCACCATTGTTGCACCCTTGACAGAGCTGACTTCCAGGAAGCAGCCACATTAGGTGATCTGGACAGATGCGTGTCAGAAAGCTTTTGACAATCTGAAGGAGGCCATGTGCACTGCATCCATGCTCAAGGCCCCTGATTTCTCCCAAAAATTCATTGTGCAGACAGAACCTTCAAATGGTTAATGCAGATGAGGAATGAGAGTCCCAAAATGTTGAGGTGGTCCATTTCCCTACGGGGAATCAACTTTACGGTTGAGCAGACCAAGCCAATGCTGTTGGTTTCTCCAGGTTCTTCCACATTAATCAAGAGAATTACCAGGGGTTTGGGACGTTCTCCCCACTTTCAGTTGATAGGGACAGGTGTTAGACCTGGCATCCTTGAGTGGTTTCCCTCTAACATTCTGCCTTCTGACCTCCTATTTTTGCTGACTTATTTTTTGCTGGCCTTAGGACTCTGACCACTTTAACACTGCTAACCAGTGCTGCTAAAGTGGTTGTGCTCTTTCCCTAAAACATGGTAACATTGGCTCATACCCAATTGGCATATTTAATTTACTTATACGTCCATATAATCCAACTAGATCCCTTAGATCTGCCGAACTTGAAAACTAATTGTTCCTAGAGTCAGCAGGGCCAGGTGTTGGGGGGGGGGGGGGTGCAAGAGCTTCACTGCTACAACAACCAAACTGTGGAACTCTCTGCCAACCTCGCTTAAAAAAGAGACGAGTCTGCTAAAATTTAGAAAGGGCCTAAAAACCTGGCTTTTTAATTCAAGAGTTTTTTATTGGTTGTTTTCAGAAAACACAAAACACATAGTAAGCACATACAATAAAGACATAAGCATATTACCAATATGAAAACAATAAAAGACATAATACATTGATGGTTGAGTTTAAGGTGGTAACATGACAATCTAGGCATTGCAGTCCGAGTTACATGGCAGACACTTTGCTAGAGTAGACGTAGGGCTATAGGAGCCACCTTAAAATAGTCCTCTGTCGTATAATAAATTACAAAACATAACCTGTGAAGGGGAAAGAAAAAGAATACAATAATACAGAATATACAATTACCGGTATGTATCTATTGGAGTAAAATATACAATGACAGTATTTACCTAATAGTGTAGTACAGCGATCTTGAGTGAGAACGTCTCATTTAGGGGACTAATTAGTCAAACCTCTGAGATTTGTGTTTCATGGCGGTTTATGTGAGTTGAAATATAGATCAAGGCTATCCCACATGTGTCTGAGGGGGGGTTTCCATGGTGAGTTCTGGAGAGCAATGTTGTCAGCACCCCTTAGGTTGGAGACCCAGTTTAGCCAACCTGGCTTTTTAAGGCTTAATTTTTCATGCTCAGTCCGGTCTGATCTGTTCGTGTTAAGGGCAGCGCCTAGACACCCCAGGGTATTTGTTGCGCTTTATAAATTCATCATCATCATCTAGTAAAGAGCACTACATGTGCCCTTGGCCTGTAAATTAAATGCTACTTGTGGTCCTGCTGCACTGATTTTGCCACCCACTTAAGTAACCCTTCAATCATGTCTCAGGCCTGCCATTGCAGAGCCTGTGTGTGCAGTTTAACCTGTCATGTAGACCTGGCAAATAGCCAGGCCTAAATCATCCTTTTAACACAGCTACTGGCTGTCCTCTTGCCTGGGGAAGAAGATCTGAACCTGCAACTCAATCTTGAACCCAGGACCCCAGAGTGACTCAAAGGGCTAGTCTTCTGGTCTCCTCATCTGAGCCTCCTCATCTGAGGCTCCCCGCAGATCCTGAACCTGTCTTCAGTGAGTTCCTGACCCCACAAGAGATGCCTTTCAGGTCCTTTGCCCTTGGTTTGGCCCTCAAGCTCTTAAGGTAAAGCTTTTGGGCTCTTCGCAACTGCGAATAGGGACATTTGCACCAGAACTGCACCGCTCGCATGGAGAATCAGCGCAAGCCGCCACAAGTCCTTCTCCTCGCACAGCAAGCATCGTTAGTCCGCATGGACTACCAATGCAAGGCTCCAACTTGCCCATCTGCGATGCCTGGGCTGCTCCTTGCATCAATCCAACCATCACCAGTGACGCTGTCCTTGCTCTCGGTGACCTTCTTAAATGTGAATGGGACTCTCGGCACAAAACTTAAGAAGGTAAATGTTCAGCGGGACTAATCTGTGACTGTATCGGACCTGCACTCCATCACAGTAAATATGAACTATTGACTTTGACCCCATCCAGCACAACCAGATATCCCCAGTCGGTGCTTAATGCTTTAAGGCACCATTTTATGTTATATTCTTTTAAAATTCATAACTCCGGTTCTGCTGATTGGATTTTTGTTGTTTTGGTCTTGTTTTGTTTATTAAATTAAGCTCTATTTTTCTAACTTTGGATCTTTTGTGTGGTGTTTTTACAGTTTTTACTTTTTAAAGTGTTGCACAAATACTTTATATTTTGCCTCGAAGTTAAGCCTGACTGCTCTGTGCCAAGCTACCCGGGGGTTGAGCACAGGTTAATGTGGGGTTTGCTTGTGCCTTACCCTGACTACGATTGTGGTTGTTGCTTTACAAGGACTTCTATACCATTCAACCAGTAACCCCATTTCTAACAGTTGTGATCATTTTTAGAACATTTACTCTAAATTAAACAGGGTTCTAATTTGTTTTATTTTATTAAAAAAATCTATTTAACGATCCAAAACTTTTTTTCAGTGTAATTCTTACACTTTATTGGACCATGTGATAGCACCGTATGACCGCCTTGTTGGGCATCTACATCTATGATAGATACTCAACATCCAGCACCCCTAAAATTGATTGCCTTTTTTGAAAATGTATTGGAAGAAAAAATGAGTAGCTTTTAAGAACTTTTGCCTGTCTCTTTGAGTATGCAGTGTTGCGATTTTAGGCCAAAAAGGACTCCCTTCTTGGTGAACGATTCAAAAATATTAGGGTAAAATCATTAGTTACTCAGTGCCTTAGTAATGTAATACTACATTATTCACATTTGTATAGTGCTAACTGCCATTGTTATGGCATCACAACACACTCTCTGTTGTGCCCCCTACCAGACAGATAGTGAAGACAACTTAACAGTGTGTTGGAACAATGGCTTGGGAGTGTCTGTTATTTTGTTGGAGGTTGGTTGTGTAGGGTTAGTAGAGAATTTTGTTTACATGTGTGTAAATGAAACATTTCCCTATGTGCATTGTGAAAACAACTGCTGATACAATTTCCCTTACCCTTAGTAGTAATAAAGCCAGATTCCTTGTCGTGTAGGTTATGGGCTTCAATAAGTGAATGTGTAATGTGTGTGGGTAAATGATGGAAATGCTAAAACATAGTACTGTGTGGGAGGATACCTCATTTACATTGACTGCCCCTGGTTACTGCTCCGGCATTTCTCAGGGGACACTGATTATTTAATTCTACTGCAATTCGCACATGCTTTCATGCAATTTGCACATGTAGAACACATTCACTTGAACAGATTGCATGCATACTAACACTTGTTGTTAGTGTATATTTCACACATGCATTCATCACAACATGCTTAACAGTCTACACTTATGATAGCAGTAAAAACATGTAATCTGAATATGAAAATTTTTAAGAACTTTGGGCATTTATGTGGAATTGGCGTAGGACAGCGCCGCAAGTCTTCTTGCGGTGCTAACCTATGCCAATGGGAAAGAGCAGGAATGCAATGTATAGATGAAATACAGTGCATTCCTCTCCTTTCCCCCTGCGTTGGTGCACAATTTGCTGCCTAGCGCCAATGTACTAACTCTTGCACCATGGTGCAAGGGTGCGTCTGTTGCAGGCAGGATTGTTTTTGTGCAGGAAGGGGCACCTTCCTACACAATAAGAATCTCGAGAGGCATTTTCCCCTTTCTATGTGTGCTGTATAATTCAGCACCCATGGAAAGAGGAAAAAACGAGGAGAAATAAAAATATTTCTTCTTGTTATGCCTGCTCTGTGGAGGCATAAGGTTTTGGCGCTGTTCTAGGTTTACGTGATTAAGCAAATCTAGGCAGCATCAAAACCCATGGGTGTTGCATGGGAAAACCCACTGCAAAGCCCATGAAATGCCTCCTTGATGCAGAGTAAGGCAAGGCAATGACTTGCACCGCTTTGTCATACTCCATATATATGAGGCCATGCAAAGTCTTGCAGAGTGGCTATTCGTCGCCTCATAGATATGATTGAGAGGATTGCGCCACCGGAGCATAAAAAAAAGTGACGCTCCAGCAGCGCAAGTCTCTTCTAAATAAGCCTCTTTGTTTCAGGTAATTTGAGTCATTAATCTAACAATAATTGAAAAGTTTAATTGACAAACATGAATCTGCTAATTTCGATACAAATAAATGAATGTCTGTATTTATTCATTTGTTTATTGGGCATATGTCAGATTCATATAATTGTATATCGCACGTTATGCATGTGAAGGCATTCGTATTATGATTTTTGTATGATTTTGATATATTATCAAATTCTGCTGCTTTTACCAAACTCTGGGACTCACTCACTTTTCTCAACTTTAAGAGAACAACCCTCCAAAATGCCGCCGGCAGCTTTGAAAGTCTCAACCATTGATTCATGAAGTCAGAAGCTTGTAACAGAGATTGTGACAGATTGCTACTGTAATCTTCCCTAGAAAACGAAATGAAAGCATTGTGCAATTGGCATGAACATGGTTTAAAAATACATAAATTATAAGTTGAGTAGGAAATGTACAAGACATCCGCTACAATAGGAGACTAAATGGCCAATTCATCTGTAATGTCTGCTGGGACTCTCTATGAAGTCATGGGAAGCTCATGAAAGGGTATTTGACTGCGGTTATCAGTCCAAGTCTGCGACTGTGGGAGGCAAGCGGCCTCTATATCCTGCTCACAATTAGGAAGGTTATCTGGGCGGATCCTTCATAAATCTTTGATGTAATTAAATCAACTCTTTCTGTTGTGAGCAATGAATATAGCGCTGGATAAAGCACTAGACAGGCTCAATAGCACAACTATTTTCCAAACATTTTCAGTCCGCTCCGAGAGTACTTAAAAAAAGCAAATGCACTAAAATAGTTAAACTGATTATAAAGCGAAATAAGTATGCATGTCTGTTTGAGTTTGAGTCAGAGTATGAGTCAGTTTTGCATTGGAGACCCAAGTGCAAAAAGCACTTTGTGTCAATTAAGGCATAATTTAAGTCATTACATTAAAATGGAATAATCAGAAGCATCTATGCTACATATGTTTACTTCATCTTTTAATATGTAAACTTGACTTTGGCGAAATCCATTTTTGATTGGCCACATGGGTCTAATAAATGTACAACCTATATTTGGTACTGAAGCGAGCAACCATTGAGGTTTGGTGTGATCAATTATTTGGAGTTAAAAGGATTTGAAGAAAAGCTCACAAAAAATCAACTCTGCACACATTATTTAGTTACTTCCTAGAAGCACGAGAAACTTCTTAAGATTTTGTAAATAAAAAGGGGATATGTAATGAAATTGTATATTGTGATGTACGATTTGTCTTTCACACAAAATGTCAGAATCCTATATCGATTTGATTGATTCGGTAAAGAACTATATAAGGCTAACGAGAAAGAGATCTAAAAGCTGTGTTCACAGCTTCTTGGAGAAGTAGAAGGCTTGAGATCAGGATAGCATGATTAGGAATACAGTTGTTAACCAGTGACCAGGACTTTTGTAGTGTCAACAAGGAGATTTACTTGGTGAGAAGTTGTTCTTCCTTGACATGAATGAACTATGTAATGTATTACATACAGCAATTTATATATTAAAAAGTCAAATATTACTCATAAGAATACATTGGTTAAATATACTTTGTTTTTTGGGCATATCTTGGCTCTTGGTATGAGCTTGGGACTACACTCCATTTGATCTCAGAACAAATATTTTACTTATAAACAACTAAGGAAAAATGTTGGCATCACCCTCAATTTTGCAAATATTTTCAAAAACAAGTTAATTTCAATTTGCAATATCAGTATGCTTATTGAGTGGCATACTCTTGAATGCATGTTGACCAACTTGATGCAGAAGAAATCATAACCACATTAAATGAATCTCGTATGTCTTCATGCAATACACTTGAACAACTGCCTTGCTGCTAATGTTAAAATCTGAATTACAGTATAAGAAATGCATGGAAGGTTTTAAGGCAGCATAAGAAATGGTCAATGTTTTTATTAACTTTATTTAAAACCATATTCTCCAGGAAATAGGGAGGAGGGATGTTTTACATACTGCCCACCAATAGGGAACTGCTTCTTGAGTGATTATGATGACAATGTCAGAGAGTTACCAATGTTTGACAAAATGGTACAATTCATTGGAAATGAAAATTAAAATGTACTGTGCTACTTAACTGAAATATTATCCATGAGTGTGCATGGTGTTTGGTTGAAATAATTTTCAAGAGTTAGGAGAAATCCTGATACAGAGGATGAGAACAGGTCTATTTTTAATAATATAATCTTGGTGTTGCTTACAGTGAAAGCACACTTCAAACGTTAGAACAAGGGAGAACAGGACTGGGAGAGTAGTGAGTAAAAATCTTTGTTCAAGTAAAGTGTTCTGGGCATGTCAATTCCAGCTTGGAGGTGTAACATAATTCCAGTCCCAAAGGTCAGTTGCAGAAGTGGTGAACCCATCTGATGGAAATGGTGGTTTACAATACTAGGTTGGATTCTTCTGATCTTTCCAAGTGTACATACTTTCTTCAGAATATTTTCACCTATGGTTTTCATCTATTATTTTTATGGGAGGAGACCATCTTGTACCGATATATTTTTTATCTATACTCAACTTTCTTAATACAACCTTTTGCTGCCCAGTGATAGTGGGTAACTTAATACCTCATTCCTTTATTTCCTTTTTCCTTATTTCGGATCATCTTGACATTTTCCTTCCAAGTCCCTTAGGGAGGCAATGTGTCCACTCATAAAATTGTGATTCTCCACACTGAAGAAACATTTTTTACATGCTTTACAGCTCGGCAACTTCTACTTACCTTGATAAACACAGAATATCACCATGTCTTGCATGTCAGAAAATAAAACAAAGTCTAATGACACGTTCAAAGTTCTTTGACTTCATGGCAGTATTTGTATTATAGGTTGTTATGTTGTCCACTAGTTCAGCCTGGACTTCTCCTTTTTAGGGACGCGGTAAACTGTTCCTTATGGTTGCTCTACTTTTGTATTGGCACAGATTAGCACAAAGTGGCCTGTTGGTCAGATGACACCTATGTGTTAGACTTTGGGGTTAAGGTACACAGTGTAAAAAAATCAGTTATTGTTCTCTATGTAAAACTAATTAAGATTGCATAATTTCGAGGTTTGACTTATTGGTGCTTTAACTATTCAATGCAAATTATTATAATTTTCAGAATGAAAGGAGCAAAATATACTGTATGGTGATCATACCACAATCATCAGCCATTTGTCGATTGTAACTATTAGCAATGATGTACAGGTTTCAATTCACAAAGAGGTTTTGACCAAAAATATGAGCTTATTTCTGAAAATGGCTCAATTAACACTTGCCAGATATTCACAAAAGGAATGCCAGCAGATGTCTAGGCATTTCCTACTCCTTAGCAGTATGCTATGTCTCTCCACAAAAGGGTGATCAGATAAAGGCATACCATTGACTTTAGAGTTTGTGAATGCACACAAACTTGTGAGTTGTGTGCATTCACAAACTCTTCTTCAACCCTTGCCGACCCCAGAAATGGCTAAAGATTTTCTCACACTAAGGACTGGTGTAAATCACTTTACAAAGTGGGAAAACGAATAGAATACCCCCAAAACTTGACAGGGATGTAATGTAAGGAAGGGCTTTTCTCATAGTGAGTAATGTATTCTCCATAATGAAAACTCTCCGAGGAAGAAATGTACAATTGCATAGAGGGGTTGTCTTTCCTCCCTGTTAGACCTGGCACCATTGGCGTGGGTCTCCCTTCCATTGTTTTGCTGTTGCCTCCTATGTTTTTGCTGTGTTTTTCCTGGTCTAGATGCTTTGGGCACTTTGCCACTGCTATTCAGTGCCAAAGTGCAAGTGCTCCCTATTGTAAATTGTAATGAATTAGTGACTCCATGATTGGCCATTTGATTTACTTGTCAGACCCTAGTACAGTGCACCATGTGTGCCCAGGGCCTGTAAATCAAATGCTGCTGGTGGGCTTGCAGCACTGGTTGTGCCACCCACAGAAGCAGCTTGTAAAATGTGGCTCAGGCCTGCCATTGCAGAGCCTGTGTGCAGTCTGGGACTGACATGTCGACTTGGCAAGTGCACCCACTTGCCAGTCCCTAAACCTTCCCTTTTCTGCATGTTAGTCACCCCTAAGGTAGGCCCAAGGTAACCCTGTGGGCAGGGTGCATTGTATGTGAAAGGTAGGACATGCCCTGATGTGTGTGGCATGTCCTGATAGTGAATTACAGCCAATTTCGTTTTTCACTATTGCAAGGCTATCTGTTCCCATAGGCCAGAGTGGGCAGTTTGATTATAACATCTTATAAACATAACTGACCCAAGGAAAAAGATGGAAAATAAAGTTTAGTATGCCTGAACTCAGAATGTTAAAATACATCTTTTAGTGTGGGTGATTTTTACATTCTGTGCTTGAAAATACCACTTTTAGAAAGTAGGTATTTTCTTGCCTAACCATCCAGTATGCCTCTGCTAGGTTTGTGAATTCCATGTCTGGTTTGTGAGTGACAGGGGGCTGGAGAGGGCTTTGGCTCCAGCAGTCTGATGAGTAAGGGCTGGGCTGAATAGAGCCTACATAGAATAGAGAGTAGGGGGAGGAGATTTCCTTTCACTGGCCTGAGCCTTCATAGAAGAGAGAGTAGGGGGAGGAGTTTTCCTTTCAGCTACCTGGGCCAGGTCTGCTTTCAACAATGCTGCTTCCAACTCCTGCCAGGAAGCTGCACCAGGGAGGACAGAACTGGTTTTGACTAGGTACAGACACTCTCTGCCTCCAGAGAACAAAGGATTTAGTAGTATAAATATTGGGGCCCAGACCCCAGAACTTTAGATCACTTCTGGGAATCAAGACAAACCTTTGCCAAGGAGAGAAACCAAGGAAGCTGAAGGAGGAGAATGCCCCTGCACTGGTGATTGTTTGGGGTTGGCCTGTAGTGGTTACTTATTGCCAAGGAAAGGAGAAAAGGAACTTTGTGTGTACTTTAATCATCCTGAGGAAGATCTCCAAGGGCTTGAAGCTGAGCTTGCCTCCTGTTCTGAAGTCTCAGGGACACAAAGACTTCACCCCCAGCTCCCTGAATTTCCTTGCTGGGAATTCTACCTGCAGAGAGGTGCCTGCTGTTGTTTTGGGCCCTCTAGAGACTGTGTGTCGCTGGGAGCTGGAAGCGCGACGCAACGAGGAAGAAGCGTGTCGCCGCCGCAGCTGTTACCGTCGCATCACCGAAGAAGCGTGCCGCAGCTGTTTGCCGTCGCATCGCTGAAGGAGCGTGTCGCATCACCGGAGAAGCGTGCCGTCGCCGCAGAGGTTGCCGTTGCATCACCGGAGAAGCACGTCGCAGAGCCTGTCGCGGCTCAAGAAGCCATCGATTTCGCCGCACGGCCGCTGGGCGTGCACGCAGCGCGTCCGAGTTGTCGCATCGCATCAAAGACGCCATTTTGTCGCATCGCACCGGATCGTCGCATCTCATCGAGGCACCATCTTGTCGCATCGCACCGGATCACAGTAAGAAACAGACGCTTCGCCTCCTCTCCGGTAAGGAACAGACGCATCGCCTCCCCTGCGCTGCAGTAAGGAACAGGTGCGCCGCCTCCCCCGAAGCAAGGAACTGACGCATCGCCTTCCCTGCAACCCTTTTGTTTGTATTGCGCTACGCATCCAAGGTACTTTGAGAGTAAAGTGTCGCATTTACCATCTACATTGAACTAAGCTATTTCTACCATAGTCATATTTTTGAGTACTGTATTGTGGATTTTTGTCGTTTGGTCTTGTGTTAAGTCTAGATAAAGATTACTTATTTTTCTAAACTGGTGTGGTGTCCATTTGTAGTGTTTTCACTGTATTACTGTATGTGTTCACAAATGCTTTACACACTGCCTCTGAGATAAGCCTGCCTGCTCGTGCCAAGCTACGAAGGGGGTGAGCAGGGGTTATTTTAGGAGTGTAGACCCCTTACCATGACTAGAAGCAAGGGCCCTACTTGGTCAAAGGTACTTACCTCTGCAAACTAGAGACCCCCAATTCTAACACTCCCCCATTGCAGTATTCTACTGCAGGTACAATTCTACTGTGGAGAGACAGTGATGTTCAAAAATATACATTACATTGCAGGTAGTATGCCATGAAACCTACATGTGTAATAGTTTTATTTATGAATATGACCCATAGAGTATTTTTCCTTTTGACAAGCACGTCACTGGAAGAGTAGTTTTATGAGAATGCATAGTGGGCTTTGGGTCAGACCCTTGCTCATGCCTGGATGGGTTTTCTATTTATCTCAGTTGCCTCTGCTTTATTTAATAGCTTTCTTCCCCATTCTTGTGTATGGGCTCAAAATACTCAACATGCAGAGTGTTGTTGCTTACATAGGCAGTGTTGGACTTAGTCCTTTTTGCAGGGTCATCCCTGAACTTTTTGCCTTCCTCCTACTATTTTTTCTGACCTGGTGTTAGAGGTTTTAGGACTCTGGGCACTTTATCACTGCTGTCCAATGTAAAGTGCATGTGCTCTCTATGGTAAAACGTGGTAAGATTGGTCTACACCTGTTTGGCATATTTAATTTACCTGTCAGTCCCTTGTAAAGTGGTATCTCATATACCCAGGGCAAGTAAATTAAATGCTACTGGTGGGCTTGCAGCGCTGCTTGCGCCACCCACCAAAGTAGCCTTTCAAACATGTCTCAGGCCTTTGCCATTGCAGGGCCTGCGTGCGCAGTTTACTGCCGCTGTGACGTGGCACATAAAGTGGTTGCCACGTCTGTGACTCCCCTTTTACTACATATCAGTCACCCCTAAGGTAGGCCCTAGCTAGCCCTATCGGCAGGGTGTAATGTAGGTAAAAGGTAGGACATGTGCCTTAACTGTGTGGCATGTCCTGGTAGTGACAAACAGCCATTTTGTTTTCTCACTACTGTGAGGCTGTCCTCTCATAGGAATGCATTGGGGATTCCCTGATAAGTGTTTCAGTGGTAATTCCTGACCTGAGAGGAGTAGAGTGGTCAAGTTTGGTATGTTTGGAATAGTGGTAATAAATGCTGCGTAATGGTGTGCGCAGATTTATTGTCACTATTTTAGAAATGCCACTTTTAGAAGTGGGCATTTCTGTGTGCTATGCTTCTTTGTGCCTGCCTGATGTGTATTTCATGTCTGGCTCTGGAGTAACAGGGGCTGGGGAGGTGCAGTGGCTCCAGAGGGGCTGGGTGAGTCAGCGCTAGGCTGAATAGGCCCATCTGCATTTGGAGTAGTGGGAGGAGTAGCACCTGGGCCTGAATAGGAATGTGCCTGCTTTCCAGAATGCTGGCTCTGCCCCCTGTTGTGTGCCTTGGGCCAGAGCCTACATTAACAAAGTAGGTTGTGGTGCACTTAAGTGCCCCCCAGAACTGGTTTGGATGGTGCACAGAGCCCTGGGCCAGGGGGAGGACAAAGACAGTGCATGGTATAAGTATTGGGGCTGTGACCCCATGAAAAGTGTGCTTACTTGGAGCTGTGAAGCTGAAGGACTGCTGGGCCAGGAGGAACCGCCGTGGGACCCAGCTGCTGCTTCCTGGGGGTCCCTACGTGCTGGCCTGCCTGTGCTCAGCTCTGCCCCTCTGAATTTGGACTTAGCGTCGTGAGCACTACCTCTTCATTTGCCTGAGCCCAGGGAGAGGGGCTCCAACCTTGCCTGTGAGGAGCGCTCCTGTGTGAGGCAGCGCTGGTGGCCTAACCCAGTGCTGGGTAGCGTGGGCCTGGTGTTTGAGCCCCAGGAGTGGGTCCCATCTGCCACAGTGCGGCGGGCGCCGTGGCCCAAAAACGGCAAAATCGATGGAGACTTTTTCCGTGAAATCGCGGCGTCCAGGAAGCCAGGCGGAATGCCTGGTTGTGGGCGGAGCCACGCACGGGAAACCAATCGGAGCAGACACGGCTTGGATGAGGGCGGGGCTCCCGTGTACCAGTGAGAGCGTGTGGTGCCAAGAAGGAGACGGGGACGACGGAGACTTTGCTCCGTGCTAAGGCGAACCCCGCGTGTGGTGCCCAGAAGAAGCGGGACCTCGCAGGCTCTCTGCTGAAGTCCCGCTTGGTGGAGAAGGCAGGAAGTCAGGCAAACTCGTGCCTGGAGGAGGGCGGGGCTCCCTGTGCTGGGGAGGAGACCCCCACTTGCCGGCCTCCCTAGGTGATCGCATCCACTCCGCTGCTCGCATCGGGCACAAGGACAGCCCCGGTGAGTGGGGCTGGGAAGGCACACTGTTGGTGCCAGTCTTGGGTTACAGCTACACCACCAGATCGCGGGTAGCTACAACGTCCGAAAGAGGAGCCCCGGGAGGGGGGAGCTCCCAAAGCACTGTTGGTGCCGATTTTCCCAGCTGGACTGCCAGGTTGCGGGCAGCTGCAACGACGGGGGCATTTCTTTTTTGGCATGAGAGAAACAAGGGTGAGTTGCACCCTCGCCCCCATTAGAGTACGGGCCGGTGGAAGCCACGTGCTCATAGAGCCCTGTCTTTTGTGGACAGAGGGCATTGCGGGGAAGCCCAAGACGGGCCCCCGAGGAAGGCCAGTTGGCCTGGGATCACCTTGTGTTCTGGGGGGGCGCAAGGCCCTAAGGTCATGTGTGCACCTTGTTAGTGTTACTATGGTGCACTGCTGATTTAGGAGTAATGCCTAATGTGGTTTATGCCTAATGTGATGGATGCATAATGTGTTTATGCTAGGTGCCTTTTACCAGTAGTTACTGGTTGTTTTATTACTTACCTGTTCTTATGGTGATGACAGTGGCCCGATTGGCCCTGTAATGTATATAATCCCCTGTAAAGTAATACCTAGTGCCAGGTGGCACAGTGTATATATGTGATTGCATTCTAATGTGTTTTATGAGTAATACAAAGGCTATTTTTTATATAACCTTGTGTGGAGTTTCTTTTGTGGTGTGCCTAGTGTGTCGCTGCTGTGTGAGTGTGTTGCGCAAACGCTTTACACATGCCTCTGGGATAAGCCTGACTGCTCGTGCCAAGCTACCAAGGGGGTGAGCAGGGGTTATCTTCGGTGTGTAACTCCCTTGCCCTGACTACAGTGGTGGTTTCTGCCTGGCTTAGGCGCATGTCCTAGCCAACCAGAAATCCCATTTCTAACAGGCAGGCCTAGTGGAAAGCATTTAACTGGACTTAGAAACTATTAGGAGCTACATTAATGAAAGTCATAAGCACTGGTCCCTCCTCCCCATGGTGGGCCACATGCACAATACCGTACCAGTAGAAGATCTTAGCGAGCACAGAGGCAGGGGGAAAATCTGAAATTGCCACAGACCTCATGAAGTAACAACGACATCGGTCACTAATAAGCCTCAATGGCCTCAGGCAGTAGGAAAGCTATATGGCCCCACCCATGGCTAATTTGAGAAATTATCTTTGCAGAAACGATGAACTTACTTGCATGAAAATGAGTCAGAGGTGAACAAATCAGCGATACTGTCTTGGTACAAACCAGCATTGTTATGAAGTGACCACCACATGGACATCTTGGAAATGGTAGCGAAGTGTTTCTCTGAAACACCTCACATCTTCCCATATTGGAAAAGCAATACATGCTGAAATGTTTTTGTTTGCCAGCACCAAATATATTCATCTTCTACTACAAATAAACTGTCACCCAGTTGCATTTCTCTTGCTGCAGATCCACACCTTCATCTACTATGTGTGCAGTTCTCTGTTCCATCTCATTGCTTCTGACATGGGCCTTTTGCAAGTCTTTTCTCATTACCATAATTCCTTCTCTGGCGACTGCTGATGTTTCAAGCTTGTGTTGATGCCCCTTTGAAGTCACGCAACACATTGCGTTCATCTGTAGAGAGCCTCTTCACAGAGACTGTTTGATAAGCAACAGAAATACGCAGAGAGCTCTCTCTTAATTTTGTGTAAGTTGTACAGACAATCTTCTCTAGAATGATTAGTATACCAATGATTCCAGAGAGTTTGTGCCGCAAAGGCACATATGTAGGTAGAACTTCGTCTGTAATGAGGGTGGAAGCGTAGGGAATGGTGTATGTAATTGGCAGGGGAAAAATCCAAAGCTGAACAGAACACACCCATCAACTTAGATTGCATTGCTTGTAAAAGAAGGCTATCCCGAGCTTTTTGAGTCTTTAGGACGTGATGTATTTTTTTTTAGTCAGAAAATCCACAATTTAAACTCTTCTCTATGGAGAAATTGAATTCAAGGCTATTCAGCACTTCAGTTTAAGTTTATGATTCAAAAGGACCAGTAGGAAAAATGAGGAGAACTATTTCCATAAAGTGTGCAACATCTATGTATCACAGCTTTTAAGGTCACATAACATCAATAATCCATTTTATGAAACCTTGAGGCAGATATACTAACATTTTGCGTCATGGATGCTCCACATTTCTGGTGCAGTCATGATACAAAATGGCTGCATTTACAAAGCCACACAAGTGCCAATTTGCAGCACCTTGTGTGGCTTTATTATAAAAAAATAACTCAAGACAGAGCATAGTGCTCCTTTGCATTACTTTGTGTTGGCGAGGCATTCCATGGGTGGAGCATGGGCATTCCCATGGATCCACAAATGGATTTTGACGCAATCCCAGATTTACTGAGGTCAATAAACCGAGGATTGCGCCAAAATGGTGCACCTCCTAGACCTAGATGTACTGAGAAGAAATATCTTTATTTCTCCTTGTTACTGACTTATTCTGTGTGTGATGCATTCTTCATCACACATAGGAAAAGAGAAATGTTTTTAAGGATTGTTTTTTATGCAGGAAGGTACCCCTCCTTGCACACAAAAAATCCTGCTCATAAAGCAGGCACCCTTGCAGCAAGGTGCAAGCGTGGCTAGTTTGGTGTTGAGCAGCTTCAAGTGTGCCAGCGCAAAGAGGGAGCAGAAGTGCTCCATATCTTAGAAGATATGGCACATTACTGTTCTCTCTGTTACATGCAACGCAGCGCAGCAACTTTGGTTGCTGTCCTGCATTGCGTAAAACCGTAGTAAATCAGCCCCTTCATTTTTTTCATGTGTGATGTTGGAATTAAGGACAAGTCAAATTCTTTGCTGATTATTAATTTGCAGAAAATTACATGGTTTTTTTTATGAATAAGAAACCTTTTTTTAACATTTGCTTTTTTCATTTTTATACTATTTTCCACTACGAGAACTACTAGTACCTTTTTCACGTTAGCTTCTTTTGTTTTTAAATTCCGCTAATTGAGGCAAAATAGTCTAAGTTCCAGCTGAAATGGATTAATATAACTCAAATGGCATGATTTCCACTCACAGCATTTTCTAACGTAGGGGGTTAGTTGCAAAGCAAGACATTTACAAATACACAGTGTTATTTTATGGCTAAAGTTATACTTACTGGGGCGAAAGAAAAGTTTGCTGAGCCAAGTGCTATCGCTGAGCAAACTCTAAGTGACAAGCTTAAATCCTGCCAGTCCACTTAACTATTCAATTTTCCCACGTTGATAATCTAAACTTAAGAAAATGTCATGCTGTTTCTAGTGATTTGAAGCATCACTTTACTATTGTGTAATTATCAAAATTGTCACTTCCTCTACAGTATAAATGTTCAAACGTTTCTTACACTATTAAAATAAAAATCATCACGCAGACCACAATAGTGGGTGATCCTACTTACATCCACCCTGAGTGCTACTTAAAACTCTAGGGATAGATTGAGCTGAAGTGACAAGCTGACCAATGTCAATTTAAGATCAGTCTTAAATGGGGCGAAATGCTGTATATTTATCAGTTTAAATGAAATATCTGAGTAGGCGGGACTAACCAAAGGATGACGTGACAGAATAAATATTGTCGAACAAAAAACTGTGTCCTAATTATTATTTACAAAGCTATTGCCCATTGGAGTAAATAATAGAAAATATACAGTCAATGTAGCAATATTTTTGTAAACGATACTTAGACAATGATATTTATTTCAGATGATATTTTTATTATCAATATTTTGACATCCAGCCCCAAAATAATGGAGCTTTTGAACATAACAGAGCGTTGCCCACATAATCGGACATTCCGTCAGGAAAGGTGCCATGAATGTCTTTGGGTGTGTACATGATGGACGTTCTAATGCATCATCTCTGAAGGGTTTGATAATGAACAGGAAAGAATTTCATCATTAATGGGAAATGTAGACTGCTGTAAAAAGAAGAAAGTAAGGCATGCTCAATGGATCATCTCTTCCTCACCTCTTTATCGATCCTGCCCACGTGATTGATACGTTAGTAAGGAGGTGTTAGGAAGTCGAAATTGTGGTTTGCATCAGGAGTAAACAAAGCCAGTATCAGCCAGCAAGTACATATTATAATCCTAGATGAAGTTATGGGTATTAATTGCATGTGACACTGCAAATCAATCATTCATTAATCAACATTGATATGATATGAAAAAACATTGAATATAGCGCATGAATCACTGCAGGAGGAGTATCTCGGCGCTGCACTGTTGAGAGAGCGGGAGATTTCTAAAATAACCAACACTTCAGCTCCATCTTGAAGGAGGTAAAGTCTGAGCAAGAGCGGAGACTAAGGGGTAGTTTCTTCCAGTGATAGGGGGCAGTTTAGGAAAACGATCTACCCCCCTGTTTTGAGGTCCATATGCGAGGGATAGCCAGAAGCGACTTATCCGAGGCCCTAAGGCATCTGGAGGGCAGATAGGGTTTTAATCGGATAGACAAGAAGGCTGGGTGGGATTTGTGAAGTGCCTTATGTGTCAGAAAGCAAAGCCTAAAGATGACACATTTTCTAATTGATAGTCAATAAAACTTCAGAAGAATAGGGGAGGAGGGCGAGCGAGAAGGAAGATTGCAAATTAGCCTCGCATCAGTGTTCTGGACCTCCTGCAACTGGTACAGCACGGTGTCGTTTACTGATGTCAGCAGAGCATTCCCATACTCCAGCCAGCTGGTGATGAGAGCCTGGACAAGAGTTTTCCTAGCACTGTCAGGAAGCCAAGGGAGGGCCTTTTTAAGAAGCTTCATAGTGGCAAAGCAGGTGCCACAGGTGGCGTTAACTTGATCTTTCATGGAAAGTGATTTATCTAACTTCACTCCAAGATTTTTCACTGCCATTAATCAACATTGAGTGTATGAATGTGAGTTTAGTAAATAGATGTCTACAACTGGCAGTGGTACGGGCGTTATTTATAAAGCATTGATAAAGCAATAGAGACCTTGCAATCGAGCGTGATGTCCAGCTTTGCAGCCATATAGCACCGAAAAAAGTAAGTATATCACCCGCCCTCACCACGCACTGCTTATGACCTCATACACTGTTAACACTCATGAGGTGTTCAGTGACATCTTTGATAGCATTACTGATGACAACTCAACCGGCACAATTGATGATAACACTGTGCTTGGGGGCCAAGAGTTATAGTTATTTTGGGTCATGAGTTATAGTTACTTGAGATAACCATAACTGGCGAATTTCAGTGTTTTTTGTTGTTTGGAACATTATGTTGGCAATGAAATTTTCACCTAATTATATAACGCTACTTTAACCTTTGTTTTTTTCAGTGAATTTCTAAAGTTTTTTTTAAATGTAAAGATATAATTACAATTCTCCAGTATTGGGGTATCTTTCATAGATTCACATGCTTGAATCATTCCCCGTCGTCGGAGTGGGAGTCCCACGGTACATAAAAATAGCAATATATATATATATATATATACACCATATCCTAGGTAAATTAGAACCAGGAAGTAAAGTGGCCAGAAATTAAAGGAAAAAATTCCTCCACTTTCATGACTCGTCCAAGTCATTATATATAGTCCAAAGTCCAGCCAATCAGGCGACAGCACCACCCAGAATGTTCTCCTCAGAGGCTCAGGCTCTCAGATTTTCTACCGCACGTCGTGTGAAGGGAGTCTCTCTGAGCTCTGCTCAGTTTTCTTCTCAGTTCTTTTGATTTTATTCTTCTTAGGATGTCTTCTTCAAAGAAGTCTCTTTTTCGCCCTTGTGACTCTTGTGGGAAGCTCCGGCTGTTTTCAGAAGATCCCCACAAGAAGTGCATTTATTGCTTATATCCTGAACATCAGTTGAGAGACTGCAAGATCTGCAGAACTTTTCCTCAAAAGACTCTGAGGGACAGAGAGGGGCGTCTACTTCTGTGGCTACAGAAGATAAAAGACCAGGACAATCCCTTATCTGATGTGGGGAGTATTGCCTCTGTTCAGTCTACGTACTCCAGAAAGAGGATTGCTGACACAAATTTGTCTTCTCCTGGGGCTAAGGTGTCGAAGAAACAACTCTCCAGCAGTGCTGAAGTGCCTTCTACTTCAAAAAAGACTCTTCCACCTTCTAAACCTAGATCTATAGCTTCTACGCCCCCGAGAAAGTCTAAAAAGTCTCTCTCTTCTAAGCAAGTTTCTGAGAAGGATTTGCCTCAGAAACGGAGTTCCTCGTCGACGGGCTCGTCGGCGACTCCTTCGTCGACGAGCTCTTACACTGCAACTACTACGTCGACGGCAACATTCTCATCGCCGAAGACACAAATGATCATGTCGTCGGCGTCTTCGCCGTCGACGCTGGTATCCGTCTCAGTCAGACCAGTTCCGTCGACGAAGGTGTTGGTATCTACCGTCGACGCCTCCGACGACGAAAAGTAAAGGAGTGTCGTCGCCGACTGCCTCGTCGACGACAATCCCGTCAACGAAGGTCCCGCTCGACGAAGGTCCCGTCGACGAAGCCCGCTCCGTCGGCCGACAGCCCGTCCCGTCGGCGAAGCCCGTCCCGTCGACGAAGCCCGTCTGCGTCGGCGAGGCCCGTCTCGTCGACGATACTTCCGTCGACGCCTGCCCCGTCGACGACTACTTCGTCGACGGTTTCCTGTCGACGTTACCACTGGCCTCATGCACGGCTCTGCAAGTCTGGTCTTCGTCGACGCCTGCAGTAGAGATTACACCATCTACGTTGCCTCCGGTGACAACGGCGTCTTCTTCTTTATTACAAAGACGTGCATCTTCTTTAAATGTACGCTCTCCGCTCACAATGTCTCCTCCTAAGGTGCACCTTAGACTACCGGACCAATTGCTAACCTCTGATGAAGACGATGACCAATCGGAAGAAGGTGATATGTTCCGTACCGCCAGGAGCCCTTCAGAGCTCCTCATTAAATATCAAGATGAGGATCCAGAGGATGACATCTGTCAGGAAACGGTTCCTTTACCTACAGATTCACTGCCTACGGCCCAAATGCCTTTGGCTCTTTTGAACAATCTACAATACATGCTAGATGATTACTATCGCCGTTTCCCTCCATCAGAATCGGCTTCTTCTATGCCGCCCACACCTATGCCTCAAACTTCTTCAACTTTGAGGTCACCCAGGCCACATTCTCCTGTACTGTCGCATCACTCTCAGGACGCCCACACCTCTGACGACGATAGGGAGGAAGGAGAATTAGATGACAGATCTTTACTCTCAGAATGGGATGAGTATCAGATTCAAACTCCATCGCCTTTAACTCCTGCTCCTGTCGATTCTCCTCCTGCTGACGTTGGAGGTTTTCACCTTCTTATGGAGAGAGCTACAAAGCGTTTTCTACTTTCTATGGAAACGAAACAGGATGATTGCTTCCTCTATGATTTTAAGGATCAGCCAAGAAGACAAATACGATCCATTCCCATTATTGACTTCATTTGGCAAGAGGGATTGAAGGTTATGAAAGCTCCTGCCTCTATTCCTGCGGTCATGCCCCGCCTTGATAAAAATACAAGGCGCCGGACAACTCGCCTGCATGTTTGATTGGTCAACCAAAGGCAGATTCTGTTATAGCACAGGCAGCGCAGCGACGAGCGTGGAATCCCTCCTCTCCGTTATCCGCCCCCCAGATCGGGACGGTAGACGTTTGGACGCTATTGGGAAGAAGGTGTCCACTATGGCAGCGACAACAGTTCGGGCAGCTAATTCACTGGCTATCTTAGGACGCTTATGATAGACAAATGTGGTCGGACATTGCTCCCTACATTAACATGTTGACTGAGCCTTCTAAATCAGAGGCGCTTAAGATCCTTCAGGAAGGGGAACGAATCTCGGCTGAGATTATAGATTCATCGGTGGATGTTGCCTCTACAGGTTTTCGACAAATGGCGGGTGCTGCAGTCTTGCGGAGGCAAGGCTGGTTAAAGTCAACTTCATTTCGCCAGGAGGTTCAGGCTAAGATATTGGACATGCCTTTTGATGGCGAGTCTCTTTTTGGGAACCATGTTGATGAGGCCCTACAGACCATTAAAAAAGATACTGAGACAGCAAGTTCTCTCGGAACACTTCAGTTTCGTAAACCGCCTCTTTCGGGTGCGAGGGGGCGTGGATCCTTCTCTACTAGAGGAGGATATAATCAACAGAGACAATATCAGCCCTATCACAGCAATCAGCGCTTCTCTTCCCAGCGCCAACAACAATTCAGGCAACAACCAGCGACCTCTTACTCGCAAAATAGAAGGAAGTCTACCTTCCGAGGACGTGATACCTCTAAAAGCAGTGACAACTGCCACCTGCCACCTGCTCGACCACTTACCCCTTTACAAGTTGGAGGAAGAATCTCCCGTTATTACTCAAACTGGTCGAAAATAACATCAGACAAATGGGTCTTGGACATTGTGGCCAGAGGCCACGTTCTAGAATTCGTAAAATTTCCTCCAAATTTTCCCCAAGGGCCCACCTCCAGCTCGCCTCTCAGAGCTGTTTGCCCAAATAAATTTGATGCTGCGAAAGGGAGCCATCGAAGTAGTCCCTCGACTGCAAAGAGGAACGGGTTCTATTCCAGATTTTTTCTCATAAAAAAGAAATCGGGAGAATGGCGTCCCATTTTAGATCTTCGCTCCCTCAACAAATATCTCAAGAAATTGTCATTCCGGATGCTAACTCTGCAAGAAATTCTTCCTCTCCTTACTGCGGGGGATTACATGACCACCCTCGACCTCCAAGATGCTTATTTTCATGTACCAATTCTACCCAGACACAGAAAGTTCTTGAGGTTCAGAGTGGCTGGCAGGGACTTTCAGTTCAAAGTCCTCCCTTTCGGACTACGGTCCGCACCCCGGGTCTTTACCAAGGTCTTAGCACCGGTGGCTGCACACCTTCGACTGGAGGGAATCCAGATTTTTCCCTATTTGGACGACTGCCTTATCAAGGCGAGTTCCTTCAACAGCGCAAACGTCCATACTCAGAGATGTCTATCCCTGTTCCAATCTCTGGGTCTCTCCATCAATTTCGACAAATCTCACCTCCTCCCATCGCAGGAGAGAACGTTCTTGGGAGCCACCATAAACACGTTGCGAACAGAAGTCTGTGTCTCAACCGAAAGACAAACGAAACTTTGCAATCTTGCACAGCTACTAAGATCAAAAGAGTACGTTTCAGTTCGACGGTTCAAGTCGCTTCTGGGGATGCTTTCATCTTGCATTCCTCTGGTTCCCAATTGCCGTTTCAGAATGAGACCCTTGCAAGAGGAACTCAACAAACAGTGGCTGCAAATCTCAGGATCCTTCGACGATCTCATTCGCGTCACTTCACAGATAAGGGACACTCTAAGATGGTGGACTTCAAAGACAAATGTAGCAGCAGGCTGCTCATTCCTCATGAAACCTCCAAGCTTCGTCATCACCACGGATGCCTCCCTAGAAGGATGGGGAGCCCATCTGCAGGGACTGACAGCAAGCGGAAGATGGGATGCTCAACAAAAGACTTGTCATATCAACCTGTTGGAATTGCTGGCGATCTTCCTAGCCCTGAAGTCTTTTCGCACCATCATTCTCGGAGCATCAGTGTTGATCCGGACGGACAACACAACAAGTATGCATTACTTGAACAAACAAGGAGGAACAAGGTCCACACTGTTGTCTCAGCAAGCCCAGGAAATGTGGGATTGGGCGATCAAACATCAGATAACTCTGACAGCAGTTCATGTCCCGGGAGTGTCCAACGTTCTAGCGGATTCCTCAGCCGCTTGACAACGTCCAATCACGAGTGGGAGCTCCATCAGCCAACGTTGAATCGAATTTTTCAGGAGTGGGGTCAGCCCAACCTGGACTTGTTCGCAACCAGTCTAAACCGCAAATGCCAATTCTTCGCAAGTTGGCGTCCCCACAACGAATCATGCAGAAATGCCTTTTGATGAACTGGTCGCAGATTTATGCCTACGCTTTTCCACCGATACCGTTGGTTCCCAGGGTTCTCTGGAAAATGAAAAAGGAACCTTGTCGCCTAATACTCATAGCTCCCAGATGGCCTCGCCAGTTCTGGTTTACCGAGCTACTCCTTCTCTCCGAATGCCATCCCATTCAGTTGAGACCAATACCGAATCTTCTATCCATTCAGAACGGTCAGATCTGCCATCCGGATCCTGCATCCCTGCACTTAGCAGCCTGGCGCCTGAGCACCTTGAATTCGCCCACTTAGATATTCCTTCTAACTGTAGAGAAGTTCTGGCCAATGCTAGGGCGCCTTCCACAATAAAGACATACACGCTTAAATGGAAACGATTTTGCCTGTGGTGTCAAGCCAACAACATACATCCAGTGCATGCAAAGCCGGAACAAATTTTACCTTTCTTCCTGCATCTGGCAAGATCAGGCCTTTCTCATTCTACGCTTAAGGTATTCTTAGCAGCTATCTCAAGATTTAGGCAGGACGGTTCCAATTCTCTCTATTCCTCAAGGATCATTCGACAGTTCTTTAAGGGGTTATTTCGTATGTTTCCACCTATTCGCCATCCACCTCCAGCCTGGCATCTTAACGTTGTGCTCTCGCAACTTATGCGACACCCCTTTGAACCTATTCATCGGACAGAATTGAAGTTTCTTTCATGGAAGGTGTCTTTACTATTAGCCCTCATGTCGGCTAGGCGGGTCAGTGACATTCAAGCCTTCACTATAAAACCGCCGTACCTTCAATTCACAAGAGATTCAGTAGTGTTACGCACTAACCCCGTTTTTATGCCCAAAGTACCTTCGGACTTCCATCTCAACGAACCGGTCATTTTAAAAACTTTTTTCCCAATCCTCAATCACCTGCGGAAAGGGCTTTACATACTCTTGATCTCAAAAGATGTCTCAAATTCTATCTACAAAGGACATCTTCCATACGGAAATCTGATCAGCTATTTTTAGCTTATGGAAAAATGCGTACAGGACACCCAATATCAAAACAGTCCATTGCCCGTTGGATCTCTGCTGCGATTGGTTTCTGTCATCAGCTGGCAGGCAGACCTTTACAGACAACTCCAAGAGCACATTCTACGAGAGCAATCTCTTCCTCTACCGCTCTCTTTGCTGGTGTGCCTATTCATCAAATCTGCAGAGCTGCTACGTGGTCCAACAGGCATACCTTTACAAGGCACTACTGTTTGGAAGCTGCCAATGATGCAGACACGTCTGTGGGACAGGCGGTTCTTCGTAATCTTTTAACTAAGGTGAGCCTCTGTTTTTTCCTCCTCCTCTTGCTATTGTTTTACAATGGATTTATACATATATATCTTGATATGGGAATAGATATATAACAATAAGCTATATGTTTGTGATTACACTTTGACTGTGTTATGCATATGCTTATGTTGTGCTGATAATGTCAGCAGTATTGTACTGGAGTCACTGCTATCTACTCTGATTCAAGCATGTGAATCTATGAAAGATACCCCAATACTGGAGAAGAACAATAGTTACTTACCTGTAATCTGTGGTTCTCCAGTATTAGTATCTTTCATAGATTCACATGCAACTCGCCCACCTCCCCTCAGAGGCTCTTTTGCTATGCTCTGTTTCATTCTGGATCACACTTGTGCTGGAAAATCTGAGAGCCTGAGCCTCTGAGGAGAACATTCTGGGTGGTGCTGTCGCCTGATTGGCTGGACTTTGGACTATATATAATGACTTGGACGAGTCATGAAAGTGGAGGAATTTTTTTCCCTTTAATTTCTGGCCACTTTACTTCCTGGTTCTAATTTACCTAGGATATGGTGTATATATATATATATATATTGCTATTTTTATGTACCGTGGGACTCCCACTCCGACGACGGGGAATGATTCAAGCATGTGAATCTATGAAAGATACTAATACTGGAGAACCACAGATTACAGGTAAGTAACTATTGTTCTTCCTAACTATAATGTCAATGTAGACTTTAGTTTTTTCAGTAAAAAAAAAAAATATATATATATATATTCACCAAATCCGCTCACGAGCTTCCACTTCTAGGAAAACGGACACGGACCCAAAGTTCAGTGCTGTTTCAAGTTTATTTACTTGAGCAGTCCGCCATATATATATATCCACAGAGTTCCTCCTTCCTTGGCGATTGAAAGAAAACATGCAAATTCCAAATTTGCTTGCTGCTGGTATAATCCAAAATTTTATTTGTGCCAGTGGATGAACAAACAATATATATGTACTTGTGCACCATACATCTTAATACCAATTGCAGAATTTCCACATAGATTGGCCGCATTCATTTTTAGGTTTTGATCACACCATTCTGGTCAGTGAAGCTGTGACTCGCAGAGAAAGCTAGCGTCAAAAGGCATATGTGCTCAAGGTTAAATCTGAACAATATTATGAATATTCAAGGAAAACAAACAGTGCAGATGAGAAAATGGGAAACAAGAGAATGAAAAAAGAGTCAGTGATCAGAACTTTTTAATGTAATGCTTTTGTTAGAAAGCGCGTCTGGGTTAAACAAAAGGCGTTTGCAACCTCTTATTATTGTTTTTATCCTGGATGTCTCCATGGATCTTGTGCACAATAAGTAAATCATAAGTAAATATACAGCCAAACTGTCTTTTTAAATTTTACAATAATACCATGTCCTTCCATACTACTTTAAGTCACATTCTAAACACTATTGAACTCCTTCGAGTCAAAAATGAATAGGTACATATTTGAGTATGAGTTATACTATAGATCAGCACAATATAGCAGAAAACTGTGTAACAAATGTGCGTGAAATCCAGTGGGATCACTACACCTCTCATCCTTCTGAGTTCAATAATATATGAGTAGCATTGAGCTGAGTAATAATGACCACTATTATTGGTGCCTCGAGATGATTCCTCTCCTAGAACAGACTGCCTAGATGAACAAGCTATTATTTATTAGAATCACTGCCTGCCGCCATAAACTGGATTTGATGTGCTTTACTTTTGATATAATGAAACCCTCATATATATTCTATTAAGGATGCCTTTCCAAAAACTGCCAGTATCAACTTTCCCATTTATCTGATTCAGTCACATTGACTCATTGCTAATTCATATCTTGCAATCTCTAATTAAATGCCTGCAATACTCATAAAATATTAAATAGAAACAAAGTGCATCTTTACTGTTCTCTGCCAAGTTGTTTGTGCATAACATTTTGAAAAAAAAATCTATATGGTAAGCTGTTAAAATCACTCACGGTAAAATAAATACATGACTCCACTGAACGTTGTGTGCCTGCTCCAATATCTGTTAGTTGTAGACATTGCTTATTTGGTATATTTCACGTAATATTGTTATCTTCGCCAGCGGGTGTCATAGTATATCCTTCTACTAAATAAGCCATCTCCCCCTTTTAGCAAAATTAAATATTACCATTGCCTCAGCAGGTCTTTTACCAGAAGCCTCCCCCCCCCGCACCTCCTAGTCTGTGAGGATGTTTGAGTGAATAGATTGATTGAGGCAAAAAAGGGCCGCCTAAGGTGATCGAATGCCACTCCTGCCTATGTAGGGTAAAGGGGGTGCACCATCCATCTGTCTCTGATAACAGAAGGCAGGAAGAGGCAGGCATGAGCAGATAGTTATCACATTTTATGGACCATGACAGCAGTGCTCATTAGACTTACAGTGCTACTGTGCCAGCGGAGGAGAAAAAATTGTTCTGAGCTGCAGTTATATATAATACCGCATGCAGGGTGATTTTCATATAGGTTACTGCAGAATTGGGTCAGTGTGCGCCATTTTGGTGCCTCATTTATATTTGAGCGTTACTCCCTTTAGGTATGACTCCGCTAGTTGGAGGCACAGTGCTAAAAATGTTCTTTGGAGAGGGCATTTCTGTATTGTGTCCACACTGCAAAGTTACAGAAGAAGCTGTAGCTGTTTCGGTGGCCCATATTGTGCGTCATTAAAAGCTCCATTTCCACATAAACAAATCTTGCATTGTTTCAAATCAGCAGTCGATTTAGCAGAGACTTTTAAAATATTTTTAGGGAAAATAGGGACACATACTATATTTACTTGTAAACAAAATAAGTGGCAACTAGGGCTGTAGCATGAAAAATATTCACATATTGAAATATTGGTTTGTACACCCGCGTTTGCCTTGCTGAAACTCCTGTAATGTAAGTTACACACCTAATTACCAGTGTGCGCACGTGCTCTATTTTGTAATTAGCACAGATGACCTTTATACATTTTTATCAGTTAGTGTACATTTCATGAAGCTGTTACTAACTGAAAATACCAAACTTGACTTGCTCTTTTTATCATATCCTCAGTTAGGAACAAATTCATAAAATTTGCACTGAGTAAACACCTAATTTGAGCATATATGATCACCTGAAGAATGGGCTGGTAATTGGGCAAATTAATCATAAAAACACAGCTAAATCTTTAAAAGCAGAGGTGCACAAAACAATTTTTGCACATGCCCACTAAGCTAATAATGCAACTTATTTTTAATTTAGAATACGGAAAGGAGAAAATTACCTTGTCGAATTGCACTTACTGAAACTGGCTTCCTGTAGGAGGGTGTTTGACGTTCTCCTAAGAGAATATTCTGAGAAATAAATATTATAATACTAAGAATGTTGCTCTTCAAGTGTAGCAATGCATCATCAAGAAATGGGTAGGCACTATTAATCCAATAACTCCCACAGTATGCCAAGAATGGGTAATATTCTGCGAGAAGTTCACATCATTCCAGAGATGACCCTAAGTTCCAGTAGGACACCAGATGCATCTCTCTCTCTTTCTCTCACACTCAAAAATACACACAGGAGCATGCATCCAACCACACAGACATAAGCACACACAAAACTACACATCCCACGCCTGAACTCCGCTGCTACAATGTACTTTTATTAGCCAGTCCCGCAGCCCTACAGCACTAGTTTCTGCATAGTGTCCAAATCATGCACCTCCATTCAATCTCTGGCTGCCTGCTTTTGAGGCACTCCCTGCCCTTCACAAATATACACATATAGATTAAATGGCCAGAATAGGTAATGTCTTGTGCTTGGCCAGCCAACACACAAAATTAATGAGTAGAAAAAAATTACATGTTTCAAGGCGACCAAACATGATAAAAGTCAGACAGAAAAGAAGGATTTTGCATATGTCTGATGGACATGTAGCCGAACGTATAGGTCATTGGGGTTTGAGCAACTGGGGATCCTTTGAGTAATCCTGGAGCATGAATGTGGCAAGACAAGGACCCTTTTGCATGATGGCATCTTTACAAATTTAGTGACAGCTGTGTGGGCAAGTTTGATGATGGCTTCCTTGTCATGTATGCACCCACCCACATTCGTTATTGGCTATGTGTCAGCATGTACCAAGTACATCCTTTATAATATATTCTTATTTATTGGAATTTATTTCCATTTGTTCAGCTCTGTATATAGTTAGAGATAGTTCACAATATCGTTAAAAAACAAATGTACTGCAAAAATAGAGATAAATAAAGATTGTTATATAAACAAAAAACATCGAAATTTTCCTGAAAACATATGTCAAAGTGAAAGGCCCTTATCTAATAAGGATAGTGCATTGAGGGGAAAATGGTTGTAGGGAATTCCCTACGCCCAGACCCACTGCACAGCTAAACCTTGATAAAGGGAAGCTTAGGGTATTTACCCAAAAAAAACTAACTGTTGTTGAAAAGAAATTTGAAATTCCCCTAAAGAAATTCAGTTGAAGGGATAAAAATGGTTAGGATGCAATATCGAAAAACACTGGAATTCACCAGTTATGTAGAGCAACACAATCATAGCTCCTCGGATATATTTAACTTGTACTCACACATCATGTCACAATTAGCGTCAGAGAACACAACGTGAGGGAGACATTATGCATTGCATTTCATCACTTCAGTAGGTCTAGGCACACTTAACATGAATTTAACACACTGAGCACATTGACTCCCTCCTGTTGTATACATGAATAATCCATTATTTCACACCAAAATCTTTGTGCCCAGTATTCTCTCTTTAGTAGACACCCTCTTGTTCTATCATTCAGAGCTTGGCTTTGTGCTCATATTCTGTGAATTCTCGTAGTTAGAGGTTGGGTAGGCCCCTTTTTAAAGTCAGTAAATTGTCAAAGAGTTCCACTCCACAGCCAGATTTCCACAAATATGTGACCAAATTTCACCAATATAAAAAGGTCTCCCCTTGCTACCAGTTGAATCCAGAAATAAATTCAAATGTTGTATCCTGCTTTACAAACCTATCCAACTAAAGAACCAACTCTATCTGACAGAATAGGAAGTAGGAATAGGAAAATAAAACACAAAAGGAAAAGTTAACTTAATCTGGAAGTACCAAATACAGATGTCCCAAGCACAAAACAAACCTCTGCTACACAACATCAATTTGGAACTTACTCCAGCCTCATCTGATAAGTCAACCAATTCAACAGCTGTCACAACATTCCTAGAAACTCACCTCACTTGATTGTGCTTAAACTAGATTTCCATAGCTTAAGGAAAGTCATCCTTTTTGACCTGTATCAGACCCATTTTTTGACTGATGCTGGTGGTTACTGACTCTGAAAATGCATTGGGCTCTGCTAACCAGACCAAGGGCCAGTGCTCTGTCCTCTAAAGGTATATGGTAATTGGTATAATTCTAACTGGTACAGACAACCTACCTGTAAGTCCCTAGTATACGGTAGGGCATGTAGGTTTAGAGATCCCAGTGGAGTTAATGTACTTAAGTGTGCACTGCTGTGGTGTCTGCTGTCATTTTTAAAGCCAGGCTTGTTTTGTAGCCTGGTTTCAAAATAAAACTATGTCCAAATTCGACTTTGGAATTGAAAGTACTTTTAAAGTCCAAAGCTAACTTTCTATGACTTATAAATCACCTCAATTGTCTGTCTTCGGTGCCCCAAGGTTAGGGTGTATTGTTATAAAAAGGAGGGACAATATAAATATGTCTTATATGACCTTGCTAGGGAAAAACAGCTAAAGTCATTTTCCCTATTATAGTGCTGCTAGCTGCATAGGCTAGCATGGGGAAGTTTTAGTAAACTTAATAACGTCTAAACTTTAATTGGAGCTAGCTAGACATATCATTCAAAGTTCAAAATGATGGTTACAATAAATCCAACAACTTTCCAATATTGGATTTATCATAATTATTATAGGAAAGTAGTTTTAAAACTTACCATCCTGAAGTTACCTAAAGCAGCCTTTTACAACCTGATCCAAGCTGCTCCCTGAGTAGGTGTGGAGAGGCTTGGGGCTGAAAAAATACAGCCATTTGGTGGGAGGAGATTTGCTTGCTGGAGAAGCCAGGGAAAAAAAGGGGTTTGGGAGATAAGATAGACTTCAAAGGCAGAAGAACAGATGTTATAGGACCCAGGCCAGTCCCCACTTTCTTGATCCCCAGTCAGGTGGAAGCCCCCTCCTGATTTGATTAGGAGAAGGGCTGGAAGGGGAGTGTAGTCAGTTGTTAGCCACACCTCTGGGTTGGTTTACACAGACACACACACACCAAGGAAGGATTTTCTCCATTTTGATTTTGTGGAGGATAGTGCATTATGCATCACAAACATGCCACACTTCACAGAAAGTGGTCATAGCAGAGGGAGGGAGCTTTATTCCCATTGGTTGAGGTGCCCCACCTCCTGGAAGCCCAGAATGGAGGACAAATATGGAAGAAGCTCTTTAGGAACGTAAAAAGAAGAAGGACTGCCCTGCTGGAACATTGGACGGCATCACGGAAGGCTTGCATTCAGAAGGACTGCATCTGCTGCACTTACACAGCTCCACAAGTAAGGGCTGTGCTTGACTGAAAGCAAAAGAAGGGAACTCCCTGATCAGCAACAGGTGCAACAGATTTGGGAGAGGTCACCTGCTAAGCCAAAGAGAGAATCACCCCAGCTGAACAGTCGCCAGTGGGTTTTCCCCAAAGGAATCAAGACACTGCACAAATTCGAAGTTTAGAAACTTTCTGCAGAGTTTTGCAGAAAAGCTCCAGGAGACCGGCTTGACGTCGAAAGTCAAGCTGCCATTGTTGACTTGCGAATAGTCTTCACCACGCTGATTTGTCTCACTGAAAGCTCCAGATCTCCTCACCATCGACGTTGAGGACACAGACTTTCAGAGGTTCACAGAGGCATTGCTTTGCAGCAGGCAGCCATTGTCAAATCGAACTCCAGATCCGAGGAACCCCAAGACTCATCATCAAGAGAAAAGCTCCATGAAAAAGACTAAATCCTAAGGTAAACTTTTGACCGGGACCTAGCCCTTAATCTATCCAACCCGCGTTCCATCGCGGTCGGCCTAAAACTTTGACTTTGTCCCGGTCCAGTGCAACCAGATAGTCACGAGTGGTGCTTTAAGCTTTTTGGCACTAGAAAGCACAATTTTTGATTTAATCTTTCAAAATTCATATCTCTGGTTCCCTACAATGGCTTTTTGTTGTTTTGATGTCATTTTAAAGATACAAATATTCTCTGTTTTTATAAATTGATGTTGGATTTTAATTTTGTTGTGTCTTTTTCACATATTTACTGTTTTAGTAGTATGAAATGCTTTAAACATGCCTGTCTCCTAAATTAAGCCTGACTGCGCTATTGCTAAGCTACCAATGGTTGAGCAAGGATTAATTTACTGAGACTTGATTGGAGCTATCCTATTACTGATTGTGGTATTGTTACTAGCTGAGGGTGAGTACCCCCACATACTAATAACCCACTTTCCTACAATAGCTAACCCAGGTGTAAACCTAAATCCAATGTTTCCATGGTATCACTGGCCTTACATTCTGAGACATCCATCTTGTTATATTTGCATCTTATGTTTTTCTGATATGTCCGTGTGTATTTTGCATTTTATTCTTTCTAAAGTGCTTGGTCCAGTAGCACTATATGTAATTTTTAGATAAATAGGAGGACAGAGATAGCACCTATTCTGTCACAGTATTCAAGTGGCAGATGACTGTAATCTCTTTACCAACTCTCTCCTGGAATCCTTGTTACTTTGTTGATGGTGTCTTGTTATGTAAAGCTTAGCCTGTAAGTCATAGCACAACCACATGTGCCATCACTGCCTTGAGCTCCAGTTAATTCATGCATCCTTCTTGTCAGGCAAAGGCAAAGTCTGTGAGCACAGGGAGAAGAACATTATTTTGAGTTTAACAGCCCAAAATGTGTGACGGGAAATAGCAAAGTATGGAGCTTCATTGATTTCCTGTTTAAATTGGTGTGTGAGGCAGGATAGTTTAATGCAGACTGCCAAGTTCCCTAACCACCCTGTCCCTCTCTTGCCACAGTTGGGGTTCACAGCCTGTTGAAACTCTTGAAAGAAAGCATTTTCAGGAATATGCTTGATTTCAAGGTTCTGTATATCGGAGTTGGTAAGCCGATTAAGCCTAGTCTGCCAGCTCTGTTCATTTCAAGTTGTAAATCACCATGGGCCATGAATGGAGTCTGAACAAAATGTTGTACAGCCAAGATGTGTTATGGCTTCTATGTAAACTCTAAAAATAAGATCTGCCATTAATCTTTGCTTTTTCCTGGATGAAAAGTAATCAGGGACATATCTCCTTTCAGGCTAATGTCTCAGTATTAGAAAACTGGTCACCAAAAACAACTGGAAACTGGTGTTTTAGATATATTATAGCACAGCAAAACACAGCTGAATTCATACAGCACTGTCACACTAGATGCACACCCAAAAGGCTGAATGAGCAAATATATTTTCATCTGTTGAAATCAGTCTCCGAATTTCATTCAATGAGCTCTAAATCACACAACTACGGTCACAACCACTGGAAAAATGCTTCATACAGGAGCACAATTTAACAACTGTGAGTTGCAGAGAGAAAAATAGTACTGGAAACACTTGCAGCACCCTGATATGTGCTATATATTAAAAAATGCGTGATTGTGCTTTTTTGGGTCAAAGAACTGATAAACGTTTGACTTCCACAGAAAAATTGTGATGCATCTATCAATCAAATTGTGCTGGTGATTACCAGTGGGCTTCACTGGCAAGTATCGCAGGGAACATTGACTTTTTGATACATTTTGCACTGGCCTGGCCCCAATATACAGAGCAGCAAGAGAAAACTGATTTCCAGTCCCTCTTTTATTTCCACTGAAGTCAGGGAAACAGAAGGATCATCAATGGAGTAATTATTATTCATGGTGGAAATGGAAGACGGACTGCATTAACACTCCTGGACAAGGCACATGCTGAACCAATGGGCTGCCAGCTAAGAGGGGTGGTTGGAGCACCAGTAGTGGTGCTGCAGTTGCTGATGAAAAATAAGAGAGGTAAGGCCGGTCTCCCCAATTTGGAGGACTGCCACTTACTTTTTTATTACAAATTCAGCAATGGATGCATCATTTGTCATGGCATAATATGAATTACATGTGTACTTTTAAAGACACATCACATCAAAGGCATTTTCTTTGGTGAAATTGTGTCATATAGTACAGAATACTGCATCTTTAGTATGACACATATACTTGCTGCTCTACATCCAGTATTTCTAGCGATTGCACATTCAGAATTGGTGGTTGCTAACACGGATAAGACAGATCACCACTAGTTTGCTTTCTCGGTTGAGGACTGATACTTTTGGTGACTCCTCCATCATTTTACATCCTGGCAGCTGGCCATACTCTTGTCCTCTGAGGGTGCTTTGTTCCACCCACCCTGAATCTATCTTCAGTTCGGTCATAGGAACTGTCTTGGTTATAGTGTGTCTCTATGCAACTCTTGTTAATGTCCGGGCTGCCAGGGCAGAAGGAGGCACTTAGGGGTTTGGTCTTGCCTGTCTGTGAAGAGAAGGAGTTGCACAGTAGTCAGACATGGAACCCACAGTAGAACAGAGGTCTGGATGAAGTTTATGCTTAAGAGAAGGTAGCAGATGGTCCAATGCTCTCCACCCTTTGCTATTGAACTTCAGGAGAGTGCAGTGACTGAGGTATGCGAGAATGGAGCCCAGGTGAAGCTAGGAACTGAGGTAGACTGAGTAGGGTACTTTTCCATGTGAAGCACTGTGTTGCACAGTGTTGGAATAAGCATATGTGAGCAGCTGGGAGACCACTTCTGTGGAGACAGTGTGCCGGAAGGCTGGTAGAGCCGAAAACCTGACTTAAGTTGATACTGCTGCCTAAGCAGATTTCAGAGGAGTTCAACAGATGAGTTTAGCTGGTAACTTGATACTAGTATGGCCTGATTTTAATATGACCATATTCGATTGGATGCTATATGTGTTTTTAGCAGATATTTTGTGTCTAACCACGCTTTTAAGAAATAAACTATTCTCATTATCTGAGTAAGTGGTTATTTTATTATCACTTACTTGTGCATTAATTTTGGGTCAGATAATGCAGATAACCTCATAGTTGTCTTACATCATTTAGACTTTAGCAGTTTTTACTACTGCAAATTATTTTGACCGAACATTCTGGAGTCTGAGATATTGCCTGCAAACTATTGAGGATCATCCAGCAATGAGCAATAAGGTTTGAATTGAACTCTAACTTTTCTTTAAAGTTTTGAATGCTTATTGTAGGTTCTATGTGTACTCTACCAAGTAATCAAAACACATACTAAATTGAACTCATATCTATTATGGACATATACATGAAAATTACTATCACGTCATATTTTGGAACGAAAGAGCAACACTAGTCTTTATAAATTCTAACTTTTAACTTGCATTAAAAATGTAAGGATGTATTCAATAAGATTTTTTCTTAACTCCAATCATGAGCAGAACAGTTAGGAGTACCACAATTTAAAATATTCCACTCGAAAGTATGCACTATATATTTATTATAACTTGATAGACTCTACAAAGATACAATGATGTGAAGTTTGTCGTGTAAAATAAGAATAGTAAAAATGGCGAACTCTTTAATTTTGAAAAGTTTTTTGTTTTTAAAAAGAAGAACCTCCAATGTCAAAAAGAAGTTACAATAAGTTCACTGTTAATAAAAAGAAATGAGCTAACATCAGTTAAAAGAATAGACAATAAGGAATACTCTAGGTGTGTGAAGAAAATAATATTCTTAAAACTTGGACCGCTTACTATTAAACATAGATCTGGCAAGCACCTGTTACAGATATAATTAGACACCATGAGGCAAAATGAACTGATAAATAATGTAATTATAAAGTAGCACTATAGGAGAGACCACTTAACGAAGCATTATGCCCACAAGAAAGTGAAGGTTATGAAACAACTGATTGGGAAATAACTGCAGCTTTTCCAACACATACCAGTACAAAACCATCTATAGTTCTATTTCCAACATGTAGGAAGGTAAAGATACCTCAAAAATACCTTTCTTAGGAATTAATAAAGTGGAAAGCAGGACTTTCAGGATAAACTATTAGCATACCAATTATGAAAAAGGTCACTGTTGTTTAGGTCTCATCATGCTAAGAAACCCTTTTTAATTTGGAGCTGTACCATGAGTGTTGGGGTGGATTGTAATTCAGGCATGTCTAGATCATTTTTGTCAGTCTGCATTACAGAGTTGTCTAAAGGTATCCAATTTCCAGTGTACTGCAATCGGGAGTATAATTATGTTTGTCTAACTTTCCACTTCATTGCTTATAGGAACATCTGTTTTGCAAGTGACAGCTACCGACGCAGACGATCCCACCTACGGTAACAGTGCTCGAGTGGTTTACAGCATTCTGCAAGGACAACCCTATTTTTCAGTGGAGCCAAAGACAGGTATAGAAGATGAATCTCATAAAACACAAGCTTTTGCACAATTCATTGTCATTGATATTGACTTTGCTTTCCTGCTTATCTCTCTGCTCCCACTGTGATTTTTTTTACCTGCCACAGCAAACCGCAAAGTGAAATTGAGCAGTGGAGAAAACAACGTCCTTCATTAATATTCAGCAGACTGGATTGTTTTGTTCAGTGTGCCAAATGGAACAACTATGTGGTGTGCCTACAAATAAGAACCTCAAAAGAAGATGAGCCTTATTTCATTTAACACACTAGATCACTCTGTTGTATGTTTTAAGGTCATGAGACTATTTAGTACGGTTGTTGGAATAAGGCTATTAGCATTGCTTTATCTTTCCAGATAAGAAAACATCCACCAAGAAAACAGCACTGACAAAAACACAAATTCTGTCTCAGCAATGTTGAATATATCCTTTTTACATTGGCAAACAGAGAGCTTGCAAGCCGCTAAACGCAATAGCAAATGAAATTCAGTTTGTGCACCCTATTCTCTTACATCACCAAAGAAGTTATAAGATGCTGGGGCGCTAGAGGGCGCACTGCGGAATGGCTGCCTCCTAAGACAGCTCCGCCGGACGGGATTTTTATCCGACAAAAAGACTATGATGCAGATGCCAAATTGACGGCAAAACACTCCTTAAGGCGTCGGAACCACCCGGCAGCGGAAAGAATGGCCTGCAAGCACTGAAAGACGCCTTGCACTCAAGTAAACCGTGAGTGTAATATAGGAACGAGGAGACGACCTGACGCTCCCAAAATGGCGGCGCCCTATAAGATAGCCGTTCGGAGCGGATGGGACTTGCGGTGAGAATTACTAATGTGGCTGACACCAAAAACTGAAATATCTAGCACGACAGAAGCTGAGTATTATTGGATGTACATGTCGCTGGTGCAATTTGGGAACTATAAACCGCATAGCAGGATATATCCCTCGCATGATAGGGAAAGTACTGCAGGACGGCACAAAATGGCGGACCGATGCAGCGGCAGTGGAGTCGGAGATCTATGCAACTAAATAAGGTGGGCAGAAGGCCTGTACAAAGGGGAGGAGAGCCAGAGAAATACGCGCATTGGCAGAGTTCACCGCATAGTGTCTTGTGATATACTGGGCTGCTGCAATGATCCCATATTACTGCCTAAACTGACTGGGGCGTGAGGGAACGACTGCCCATACAGCATATCACGGCGCAGCTATGCCCCAAGCAAACTGACTGCCCATGGTGTGTGATTTAAGGCAGACCTGTTGTATGTAGATGCTGTGGCTGACTGTCCATGCGATGCGGAGTGATGAGACGCGACTGCCGCTGCTGAGCGCGAACCCCGCAGTGTATACCGTATGCAGATACTGCTGCCACCAATGAACGGAGTCACTGGAGACTACCAAGCATAATACTCCTCACATTCATACACCGGACATTTGAAACGGTACAACATATGGGCACATCACTGACACTGATGAACACCCCCCGAAATTAGTGCCCACGGTACTGCAAAAGAGTAACACCTTATATTCAGCTTGGAGAGATCTCCACCGCATCGAAGGGAAGTACGCACTGTCTGAAATATCGACGGAGCAGGCACTAACTGGAGGTGACACCCCACTGGTAGACCCCAAAAATACGTGGGCTGTGGCTGTCTGTGGGACACCCTGCTGTATGGCTTAAACTTGACAGACGGATGCTGTGAAGACCAAGTACGACCCCTACGGCTGACGTTAAATGCGGCACGCCTGCTCGAGATTACCGCGAGGCCCCAGCTGAGGCGATATACATACACCACCGCCTAATATACTGATTCTTGGCCGAAAATGGGTAAGCCAGATAGGCAGCAGTCGAAACTAACATTTGCAACTAAACGCAGCACTAAAGGAGCCACTGCGCACTCAGATACGGAATTGGAAACGGAGTGCAGGACGAGCACGGCCATGGAAAACGTCCTCCAGGCCATACAACAAAGCCTACAAGACATAAATGGAAAATTAGACTCGCTCACCCAGAGGGTAGATAACATGTCTGCGAAGCTGGATAAGCAAGGTGCACGACTGGACGAGGCTGAAGATCGCATAACCGCAGTGGAGGATGAAGCACACAATACGACCCGCAAATGCACGGACATGGAGAAGATCCTGGAGGTCTTAAAAACCAAGGCTGAGGATTTAGAAGCGAGATCACGTCGCAATAACGTTAGAATTGCGGGGGTCCCTGAAACTACGAACATGGGGAGGATGGAAACACATGTGGAAGACATGCTGCGCGACATCTTTGGTGCCAACAACTTCTCGACGGTACTAATTATAGAACGTGCGCACAGATCCTTAGCCCCGAGACCTCCGCCGGGTGCTCCACCACGGCCCATTATTACCCGGGTCCTCAACTACAGGGATCGGGACGCAATACTGCGGATGGCCAGGGAAAAGCAACACATCACCTACCAGGGTAGCACCCTAGCCTTTTACCCAGACTTTACGATGATGGTACAGTCAGCACGTAAGGACTTTAATCCTGTAAAAAAGAAACTTCGTGAACTAGGTATCGAATATGCAATGCTATATCCGGCTAGGCTAAGGGTGACATATGAAGGACATGCCACGGTTCTTCAGACACCAAAAGCGGCACAGGACTTTAGAAAAAAGGTACTCAATAAGCGTAGGGAGCAAAAACGCATTGAACAGGGTCGAGATTCCGAATAACCCATGAACAGCTTTGATCTTTTCCTCGGATTAAACCCGCCATGGTTGGCTGGAGAGTTCAGAATCAATCAAAAGGGCTGGCATTTCATATGTGTAGACTGACATCACACACTATGAGAAACGAAAAAGAGGCAACATTCGGAGGATTATATGATGGTTTGTTGACTCGGAGATTTAGGTGAAACTACTATACATCACATCCTGATATCGGATAACATGAGCCACGCGAACTAGCTGTTGAAAGGACAGACTGCGCTGATCTCTACTGGTGGTAATGTATGGACTGTGCATATACTAGCATATCCCAGGCATAAGACATGGACGCTAAGCATGCAACCAGCCCTGTGCGTTCAATATGACTACTGCCCTATGGCTGAGTTGGACAATTTTATGCTAGAACGTAATGCTACAGCTATTAAGACATTAGACAGGGGTAGAAATGTAAAGAAATAACTCTGTTACGGCCTCAGATATGTTGTCTAGTCAATATGACTGGTAATATCACATGCGGATTAATATACCGCAACTCCTGATTCCCTAATGTTTGCAACTAAAGGGGTCAATTCGCAGGGGGGGTAGGTCCTCCATAGTGTATTACCCTATATGACAACCAAGACTAAATAGTAACTGTACATCCTACAAGGGATAACATTCCTAGAGAAATCTCTATATCTGCACTACTAACGTAACGCCCGACCACATCCACAATGTTGGATGGAGATGTGTGCACTTGGCGGATTCCCCCAGACGGGTGTTCCCCATCACAAGTTTTGTTATGTTGACATTTTGGTTAAGGGTATGTCTTTGGCATAATTGGGGTGCCAAAGTGGGAGGGGGATGGGTGGGATGGGTTTGGGGAATGTTCTGCAGATTGCGGTATGTGAGATACAGTGCGGATATCCAGATTGATATTAATATGTGTTCTATCACCATATTGCTAATAACAACAACAGATGCGCACAATGTGAGCAGTGATCAGCAATACGTTATAAGATAGCCTATGCCCTCAACTATAGATAGACTACAACCAACGCAAATAAATCTGGTAACATGGAATGTTAGAGGGCTCAATAACCCGAAAAAGATACGCCAAATATTTGCTTATTTCGACAGGCTTCGTATTGATATCGCCCTCCTCCAAGAAACCCATCTAAACCCCACGCATAAAAGTACTATTGGGAACAAATGGGCGGAGACGGTACACAGCTCCTCATACTCTACATACTCTAGGGGCGTACTGATTTTGGTAAGAAAAGGGACGCAGTTTCAAGTAGATAGCACTATCACAGATTACTTGGGTCGATACGTCATTATAACGGGACGCATCAGGGGGCAGAGACTGGCTTTGATAAATACGTATGGCCCAAATGTGGACGATCCTGATTTTTATAAATTAATATGGCGTAAAATTAATGAGCTACCTAAAATGGCTCTGCTTTGGGGAGGGGACTTAAACCTTGCTTTAAATGACGACTTGGACAGATCGGGCGGCACAAAGGAGCCACACAGACGAGCGGTGGGAGTACTACGAGATACTATGTCTGAAACTCACTTGATAGACATTTGGAGAGCCCGTTATCCTGGGATTATGGAGGCCACCCATACCTCGGTGATCCATAACAGTTGGTCTCGCATCAACTACTGGCTGGGGACGGAGGAAATTGCATCCTGGACACGAAATATACGCCACCTGCCCAAAACCCTCTCTGATCATAACCCGGTGCTATTGACTATAGACCTTCCTCATTACACACCTCCACCATATGCCTGGAGGTTTAATGCAAAGGCACTACTAGACTCTGTATACACTGAAACTATAAGCCAGGCCATCACGGACTACTTCTCATTAAACCAGCCATCTACAGACAACCCCAGCTTACTATGGGAAGCCTTTAAAGCCACCTTAAGGGGTATATGTATTAGCACCAACGCGGGAATATTAAAAGATATACGCAGCCAACTTAGCAAGCGGGAGGCCACACTAGGTGCACTAGAACGAGAATATGAACGAACGCACAGCGCAAAGACACTAGGAGAGATTAGAAACGTCATGACGGAATATCAGACATTTGCAGAAGATGAACTTAAATATCTAACGAAACGCCAAACTGCACGAGCCTACGGTGAGGGGGGAAGACCAGGTCGTGTCTTAGTGAACAAAATCTGCTCTGGTTACACGCCACAAACGATCCTGGCAGTAAAGGACAATAAAGGTGAGCTCCAATACGATACACAGAATATACTAAGCGAGTTTATGGGAACGTATGGTGAACTATATGCCACACAAAACACTGCTGTACCCTCTGAAATTATGGCGTATCTGGAAGATGTGGTGATAGCATGGCTGTCGGACACACAGAGAGAATATCTCTCCACGCCGGTAACAGTGGAAGAGGTGACTGAGGTCATTAAATCACTCCCAAATGGTAAAGCGCCAGGCCCAGATGGCTTCACCTGCGAATTTTATAAGGCATTTGTTCACCAGCTGGCACCTCACCTTGTAGAAATGTACGGGGACGCGTATGACAAACAGATACTACCTCCCTCATTGAGAGAAGCCATGCTCATCGCCCTCTTAAAACCTAATAAAGACCCAGAACAGTGTGACTCTTATAGACCACTGTCCTTAATTAATGCCGATACTAAAATACTAGCTAAACTTCTTGCAAAACGTTTACAGCCACTAATGACTAATCTTATACTCCCTGATCAGTCGGGATTTATACCCGGGAGATCAACAGCCCACAACACCAGAACACTCTTCGCATTATCACACTACCTGACCCCGGACACGAAGGCTGCTGCAATCCTATTGGACGCAGCAAAAGCGTTTGACTCAATTGAATGGCCCTATCTTCACACGGTATTACAAAAAATGGGGTTTCCGCCAATCTTCCTACAATGGGTCCAAATACTTTACACAGCACCTACAGCACAAGTCAAAGTAAATCAGTATGTATCTGATGCCATACCAATATCCAGAGGCACAAGACAAGGATGCCCATTATCCCCATTACTCTTTGCAATAGCCCTTGAACCACTGGCCTGCAAAATACAGCAAGGTCATCATTACTCTGCGCTTCAATTCCCCCAAAGGCCATTACATATCTCTTTATACGCGGACGATATGGTACTCTATGTACGGGACCCCGACACGCACCTGGCTCCATTGCTGAGAGAATATATTAAATTTGGCCGTCACTCTGGGCTCCAAATTAACTGGACTAAATCTCTCATTATACCCTTAACAGACACCACAAAGCCACACCCCACAGAGTTCCCGCTTGACTGGCAGTCGGACCCCGTCAAATATCTAGGCATCTGGTACCACCGTGATCCAGAAATAGTGATCCGTACAAACTATGGGAGAGCGATCAGCGTAATGGAGAACAAAATAGAGTGCTGGATACAGCTTCCACTAACCTTGGCGGATCGACTGGCCATAGTTAAGATGGTCATTCTACCTAAGTTTCTCTACCTCTTTAATGACATCCCTATCACACCTCCAGCAGCTGTGTTTAAAAGACTAAATGCGATGGTAACACGACTAATATGGGCGGGTAAGCAGGCCCGAATTGAGATGCGTTCCCTTACTCTGCCCTATTCCAGAGGAGGTTTCAAGGTTCCAGATTTTCTCCTCTATTATCTATGCACGCAAGGGCAATATGCACATTACTGGTATCACTGTGTCCCCTACCTAACGCACGTGGCAATAGAAGAAGGGGATGCACTTCCAACTCCGCTGAATGCCATTCTATCTCATCACTGGGCCCCGCTCCACTCCCGAGACATTAACACCATTGACACCACCAGTGCGGCATGGCGCAGGATGGGTAGGTTGGCACGCAAGCTGCCACTCTATGCCCCGGCGATGCCACTGCATCACCACCCGGAACTATCAGTCACTCAAGAAGACGTAGGAATAGGTCTACTAAAGCAAGTGGGTATCAATAAAATGGGAGATCTGTTCCAAAATGGCGCCTTTTTAGAACCTAAAGAACTAACATATATTAATAATCCGACATTACTCTTTAGATTCACGTATTATAGGTTACAAGGAGCCATCAAGAAACTCTATCCCTCTTACCCTGATGAACCGCCACAATTAGCCACGCTACAGCTGATTATCATTGAGCCTCGTAACACACATATAAAGTCGAAACTATACATTAAACTGCAGGAGGACATAGCTGACACTACGCACAAGGCTTTAACGAGATGGAATGATATACTTGACAACCTCCTCACGGAGAATGAATGGACAATCTGCTGCACCCTGACTGGCATGCTCACACCGAATGGTAACCTGCGTATGTTACACTATAAATACCTCCATCAAACATACTACACCCCTGCCAGACTTTGTAAATATGGGCTTCGTTCGGAAGCTCGGTGTCAACGGTGTGGCGCAGAGGATGCCAATTTCATACACCTTGCCTGGTATTGTAAATCAATAAATGTATATTGGGTAAAAGTTGTAAAGATGCTGGGCGAAATGGTGGGTGGTACTATTGAATGCACAATACGTACATGCTTGCTAGGTATCATCCATAATGTGCAAGCTACTAAGCGTAAATTCTGCACAATAGCCTTACTCCTAGCCAAGCGCAGAGTCTCACTATGCTGGGGCAGTAGAGAGACCCCAAAAACCAAGCACTGGCTTAAAGATACGGCCTATTGTAAAGATACCCTAAAAACATATGAGGAGGAGCTACCCACTGGTTCCAAGCCAAGAGACTATTGGAAGTACCTGGTTGAATACCCACAAATGTATCAAGCTGCTTAACTGTGCATCGACTTCTAAAACGAAATATGTTATTTAAAAGGTGACATTGTTTATTTGTAATATACTGGATGGTGAATGAGGTTGTACTGCAATCTGTATGTTGTCCAATTGTTCTGGACGTTGTACATCTTGATAAAATGCTAATAAAATTAAAAAAAGAGAAAAAAAAAAAAAAGAAGTTATAAGATGCTGCTAACTCTAAAATCAGGAAACTGAAAAACTGAAGTAATGTCTTATGATTTGTTTTAAATATTTAAAATCATCTCTATACTTCCAAATTGTGAAATCCTGATTTTTGATCAAAAGAAGTTATTAAGATGACAGGTATATCATCCTTCAAGTGTGACAATCTCGGCTAGATTTCATGGCCTCCAGTAAATAATACAAAATTTCAAAGTGGTAAAGCAAGCTCCGAAAGTGAAAATAAACTAACATCAAACTTTACAGAAACAAGCCCTCCACTAGTCTTGAAACTGTTTCATGAATAATATTTCCCTTATATGTTTCCCTCTATGGCATAGTTTGTGTCCCCTAGTCCATAAAAGCACATGTGATCCGAAGATGCAGTGCTCCTCAGAGATACCTTGGTGTATCTAAGAGGGGACCCCCCGCTTTGGACTCTAAGGATGAGAACTGGCACTGAATTATTGCTTGTCCCTTGATGAAAAGTGATCAGGAGCATATCACCTTTCAGGTTTATGGCTTACAAAACTGGAAGCCAAACACAACTGAAAACTGGTATTTTACATATAACAGGGGACAGCAAAACACAAATGAATTCTAGGGGTTAGCCCACACTGGGTCCCTTTGTCCAGTCTTGGTGGCAACAATTGCAATCATTGTGGTACAAGAACAACACCCATAAGTGATCCCCAAATCTAAATTAAATCTAGTTATCAGAGTCAGATGAGACCCTTAATGTTTACTTTTTTAGTGAATGTAAATGTTCGCAGAGATTATGTACATAGTTTTTGCAATAACCATTGCAGACATTGGAAAAGGGACAAAGTGAAGATTGATGACCCTCCTCTTTGGGGCTTTCATCGTTAGTATACACTCAGCTGTTCAGGAACAGCTTTTTACCTATACATATTGTAAATACAAAATGGAGGGTGGTTGCTACCCCTACAGAGTATGCATGTGTATGGTCTGGCCCTTTAAGGTCTGCTGAATGTAGGGCCATAAACAAAAAAAATCATACCATCAATCATTCATAGATTAATATGTATTCCTTATCAACATAGCACCAGTACTTAATTCTGGTATCATAAAAAACATTTTTATGATTTTCAGTATTTAAGAACAATAAAATTACAGTATTTTTCATGAAATACTTTCAAATCACTCAAATTACTATCACCAGTTTACCAGTGTACGCAAATTCAATGAGTTTCTTTTTAAAGCAATTAAACATCTTGACACGCCACTTTGAGTCCATTCTACATTGCTAAGGCTAAATAAAATTCACAGCTCAAGTGATCAAACATTCCTTTTCTGCTTACGATTTAGGTTCCAATCAATCAATTCATAATCTTTATTCGGATAGGCAGTATATCCATAAAAGTACAACCATAAAAAAAACTGTTAAAATTATCAGACACAATTTCACATCTTAGAATTTGATGATTTAAAATGCATTATTTACAACATAACCAATCACAGTTAAGAATTCAAGGGTCTGACATGGACTGACGTGCCCGGATCGCAGCTCTCAGAAAAGTACTTAAGCGGAATACAAGCTCCTCATCGATCATACCAAGCATGCTTGTATAAGCCAGATCCAGGCTAACAGGTTTCCTCTTTTTAAAATAGGGATAAAGTGTCCCCTTGCTATATTTCATATAATATTTGCAAAAGAATAAAAAGTGCAGGGTTGTCTGTCCGCTAATTCCGTCACATGGGCAGGGTACCAAATCAATTTTGGGATGATAACCAAGGGGAAAACATAATACAAACTTGAGTGTCCCTGCTCTGAGACGGAATAACAGACTTCTTTCCCAGTGACTCATAGGTAAGGTGAGGTAGTTAGGTAGGGGATAACAATATTGGACTAGTGACATATAACTAGAGACAAGGGTTTTCTGTGATTCCTGAGCTATGCGCTCGGTACTATAAAATAGGTAAAGTGCATTCCTAAGATCTATTTTCCGTACTTTTTCAGCTTTACAAGGGTTTCTAAAAATACAACCCTGATTAATACTGCATAAGCTCTGATAAACTCCGGATAGCCAGGGATATCCATCCCTTTCTCACACTTCAAACAGTCCATGATGATATCTCTAGTCAGAATAGCTTCCTCATTCTTCCAGACAGACAGCCAAAAGAGAGCCGGACGAGCACGTATAAAATCAGTGACATAATTTAAATTTAATTCTTTATGGCAAACATAATGAGATGTCGAGATTGGGGCGCCCAACAGTTTCCTGCAGAATCTGTTTTCTTCCGCTGAATGCAGGAACTGTTTGTGGTGCCCCAAATCTCCGCTCCATAAGTAGCTACTGGGACGCATTGCAATTTAAAAAAATTTAAGATAGCTAAAATAACGCCAGTGTTCTTGGGACGGGGAAAGCTAAAGATGGAATTGATGGTCTTTGAGAACTTGCTCCTGGACTGAGAAAGATGCTCAGTCCAGGAGCCGTTCGCAGCAAAGACCACACCAAGGTAGGGGAATTTACCAGTGCATATTAATTTTTGGCTGCCAACGGAGACGGAGGTAAGGGAGCGTTTTTGTGGGCCACAAGACATTAAAAATGATTTTTTTAAATTAGCTCTTAAATCCAGACTGTCCATATGTTTAACAAACGACTGTACTAAAATGCGCAATGAGTTTGGGGTGCGACCTATAAGCACCGCATCGTCAGCATAAAGTAACACCGGCAAAGGTTTGCCGTTAATCATAGGCACATCTTTGGTTGCACCTATCAATGATTTGTTCAGGCCGTTAATATAAATAATAAAAAGAAGGGGGCCAGAACGCATCCCTGCCTGACCCCCCTTCCTACCTTGATAGGCCCTGAGACCTCACCACCTCTACCAATTCTCACTTGTGCCTGAAGGTCCTTATGAAGATAAGCCAGGAAATGAACCAGGGAGCGTCTAAACCATGGCCCAACAGGATAGCCCACAGCTTTGACCTGTTGACAAAATCAAAAGCTGAGGACAAATCCATGAAGGCCAGGTAGACAGGAGTTTTACGAGCAATGGTATATTTCCCAATCACAAGGCTGAGGTTCAGACATTGCTCGATGGTACCAACCTTCCTACGAAAGCCTAACTGGCAGCGCTCTAAAATGCCATATTCCTCTGACCATTCCAGGATCTTGTTATATAGGACTCTGCCCAATATTTTAACAGTGTTATCAATCAACGATATTGGTCTGTAATTAATGGGCTGTGACCTGTCCCCTTTTTAAATATTGGAACTATAATACTTTTTGCCCAAGTATCAGGGAGCGGGCCCAACATACAGTGATTAAAAACATTCAGGAGAAGGGGAGCCCAGAAGTCCGGGATCCATTTGATAATATCAATCGGTAACCCATCCGGGCCAGGGGCTTTATTCCCGATAGACTGATGGATAGCCTCTTCTATTTCAGGGAGTGTGATTTGAAGAGTGTTGGGGAGACTATACTCCAGCTGTTCAATCTCTCCCTGCGGGGTGGCATAAATATTTGAAAAATGATTTTCCCAGGACTGGCTCGAGATTGTGCAGCTAATTGGTGTTAATAGCTGTCCCATGGATCTAAGATCCCTTACAGCGGTCCAAAATAAGTTACCCCTTTTTTCCGTAGCAGCCTGCGATAGGGCTTCCCATCGATCCCTTACGAGTGCCTCTTTCCGGTTAGTAATAGCTAGTTTATACATCTGTCTAGCCTGTATTACACCATGGGAACACCTGGGGTCAGCTGACAAAGCCATACGCAAGTTCCTGTTGGCAGCAGAGCATGCAGAATCAAACCATCTAGGGCCCAGTTTCTTCAAGGAAACAGGCTTTATCAGGAGAGTTTTAACTGCCTGACAGAGTTTAGAAAAACCACCAACTACCTCCTGATGGGGAGCTTCAGATGACAAGCAGGAGGTGATATAGGGTAAATTGTCCTTCACAAGTAATTTAAACAGATCCCCATTGTCAATACCCCTCCATGACAGTGTTAGGTTGTCGGTAGATGGAGTTAAATCTTTAGCCCCGCATTCAATTGGAAACATGTGTCGGGGTGCCAATCTGAAAGCGGTTCTAATGGGGTTGTGATCCCCCTGAATAGTGGCAACAACCTCTGCAGTAATTAAATAATCCGTGAGTAGAGGAGAGATGAAAACAAAGTCTATTACGGACGAATGTCCCCTGCCTCTGAAGGTCGGGTGATGGTTATTGGTGGCATGAGGTGTACCCAACTGCTCCATGACATTAACTAAATTGAACGAGCTCAATAGAGCTGTCAATTCCGCTCCCCTGCGAAAAGAAGGGCCCGTAGTGTGTGGTTCCATAACACAATGCCTGTCATAAAATTTTGCATTAAAATCCCCAGCCAGAATAATCCCAATAGTATTCCAACCGGATGCCTGATAATCTAGATTGGAAATAAAATCAAAAAGCTCGATAAAACTCTTGTTGGGGACTGATGCAAAATCATTATTGTAAAAGTTAACCAAATAAAGAGAGACTCTTCTCTTAAAGAGTATTACTTGGAAATTAGGGCTGTTTGTTGGAAGTATCTTATAGCTACCACCAGTCGCTACATTAAGACCAATAAGAAGGCCCCCAGATGGTCGACCTTTATTGTGGCTGGATGCCGGGACACAAGTGCAATGAAACCCTTCAATATATGAATCATGTGTGGCCCAGGTCTCTTGGAACATGACAATATCTTGGTCTTTGACCAGGCGCAACCAATCCTGGTCATCGAGCTTAGAGTGCAGTCCTGCTACATTCCAGCTGAGGATGTTCAAATCAGCTCCATTATTAATACTAGTGGGCGGACTTTCGCCATTATCAGTAATGGTTATAACTGTACTGGCAAGGGGCTGTTCCAGAAGGGACTGCTGGGAAAGCTGAGCGTCCCTGGTTGATAATTGTCAGTCCTGTGTATCTAGGTTAGATAGCGAATTAAACCTATTTGTTATCAGAGGCAAAACAGGGGAGTCCCTTTGAAGATTGTTGGGTGGCTTGTAAAAATAACTCAGGGGGAGTGCACTAATATGGGTGTTTTGAGTGGTTGGTTGTTCAAAAATATTCAGTAGATGGCGAACAAACTTAGGTCTGCGAAAATTGAGGACAATGCAGTCGCCATCTATGTTTTTGAGAGAATGGCCAACCCACCCAACTCTTCTAGCCATGATGATATCATTTATTTTGGAAGGGTGGAACCCCTTGTGCTTACAAAGCCAATCTACGGCCTTATTACGCAGGTCTGCCCAGGATTCCCGTTGCTCCCCAGATAAGTAGGGAACCCCAGCCAGAACTAACACATATGGGCATGAGGCTGGGGGTAAGTCGAGTACATCGGGATTGGATCTCAAGGAGCCGTTACTGGGAACATTAGGGGTATCCCTAGCTGCTCTTACATCACATGCAAGTATGCTGGGACGTTGAACCATGGGGCAGCTGCTTCCCGGTACAAAGTTCAGATTATCTATATGTCTTTGTGAGGTAGCCCCTCTGTCCCCTTGCTTACTATGTGTTTTTGTCTGGTGAGTTGTATTTGCATGACTACAGTTAAGATGCGGAGTAACAATAATGGGACCTTTTTGAGTAGCAAGACCAGGATGCAACTCTACCCCAGGTGTGTTACTCATTTGACTGATTAAAGAGGGCAGTAAATTACCAACATCATTATTGGGTACTACATTACAGGTCATAGTCCTGTCGGCTACATTAATCAGTGCAGATTTTAAACATTCGAACTCCACCTTCATTAAATTAAAGGTCTTATCAAGTGCAATCTTAATGTCACCCAGAGTGGTATCAATATGCCTGGTAACAGAAGGAGAAACGGCAATGCCTCCCTCAGCGCCTATATTGGCAACTAGATTAATGTCATTACCGGCAGAATCGAAAACAAAATCAGTCTGTGTCCCCACTGAGGCTGTGCAGACAACTCCCGGATTATTGGCACTGTCATGATCGATTTTAGAGTTTTTGGGCTTAGCCTTTGATTTGGGCAACCCATCACTCCCGGTGTTCCTCTTGCGTTTAGATGGCAGTGTTTTCAGTTTGGCGGGCTTGTGGGAGTATGCCCTCGTGCTCTGGTGTTAATACCTGATGCAACCTGACTCACGACTCCCGGGCATGGCATTAAAGATGATGTATCTAGTAGAACAGGTGATGCGGCGCAAATTTCTAAAGACGGTAACTTACAAGGAGATGCGCATAATGTCTTCACAGCCTTTGGTCCACCCTTTGACAAACTAGAAAGCAAAGTAGCAGGGTCCATGGACAATCGGCGCTCCGTAATTTCAATTTCATGGGACAGAAGAGACTCTGCCCTCAAAATGAAGGCATCCAAAGTCCCGGCTAACCCTTTCCGGTTAGACATTTCTGGGGGTTAGTTCGTTCCACCTGTGTTATGGCTCAATAACGCACAATCTAACATGTGGGGCAATAAAATTCGCTTTACCTTCAGTCGTGCCGTAAGAAACCCTGGGTAAAAAGCAAGGGGGGTGGCCCAGTCCAGTCTCAGCCGGGCTCGGACGGGTACAGACGGGCCCGCCCTTGGCCCGGGCTTCGCCCGCCCGTCCCGCGCTGCGTGTGGCCTGTCGAGCCTTATCGCGCCTCCGGGCGCGGAAAGCAGCGTCACGGCTGGCGCCGCCGCTTGGGCTGCTGGGGGTTGAAGTGCCCTCCGGTGGCCGTTCCCCTCACGGCAGCGGGCGAGGAAAGAAGCTGCTGTTCGCCGTTCCCCTCACGGCAGGTACAAAGAGAGAAAATGCTTCCCGCACTGCAAAAGGCCTGTCGAGCCTTATCGCGCCTCCGGGCGCGGAAAGCAGCGTCACGGCTGGCGCCGCCGCTTGGGCTGCTGGGGGTTGAAGTGCCCTCCGGTGGCCGTTCCCCTCACGGCAGCGGGCGAGGAAAGAAGCTGCTGTTCGCCGTTCCCCTCACGGCAGGTACAAAGAGAGAAAATGCTTCCCGCACTGCAAAAGGCCTGTCGAGCCTTATCGCGCCTCCGGGCGCGGAAAGCAGCGTCACGGCTGGCGCCGCCGCTTGGGCTGCTGGGGGTTGAAGTGCCCTCCGGTGGCCGTTCCCCTCACGGCAGCGGGCGAGGAAAGAAGCTGCTGTTCACCGTTCCCCTCACGGCAGGTACAAAGAGAGAAAATGATTTAGGTTCCAATGTTCTTCCTCTGTCCCATTGAAGATATGAGACTTATTGTCCTGATTTTTATCACATTTGTTAAGCCGTCAATATGGTTCCATTGGGCATGAATGTTCACACTTCTTTTCAAAGTCATCAGTGTCTATGTGGTGTGTTTTGACCTCATGGTGGGGACTGAAAATCTTAGGAGTCTTCTTCAGGATTGCAAACCAAAGAGCATAACCCTTACTACAATAAATGAAGTGAAAATTACTATACACATATTTACTGACAGTGTAATAAATGTATTTTGTGCAAGTTTTTAATTCATTTTAGATGTATTGGTTTCTGTTCTGTCTTACGATGTCTGTAAAAATACAATAAAATAGGGTTTATTAAGGAGCCGGTTGATGTTATTTTTCCTTTGACACAAAACCTGTGGCCTAATTACTAAGTTTTCATGCAATGCAGCAAGGCAACTTGCTGTGGCAGCGTTGCCTGAAATGGAGGTAGCAGAAATGTGCCATATTTACAAAGATAAAGCTCCAGCACACGGTGTCCTGCCTAGTGCCAACACAGGCACCCTTGCACCATGGTACATGGGTGCCTGCATTACAAGAAAGATTGGTTTTGTGCAAGAAGGAACTCTGTCCTGCACAAAACAATCCTTAATGGAGTTTCCCTCTTTCTGTGTGTGTTGCAGAATGCAGCATACTTGGAAAGTGGAAATAATGAGGTGAAATACAGATATTTCTTCTCATTACGCCTCACTGGAGAAGGTGTCGCATTTTGATGCATTCCAGATTTAGAAATGTTTGTAAATCTGGGAATGCACCAAAATCCATGGGTGGATTCACGGGAAAGCCCATGCTCCACCCATGGAATGCCTTCCCAATGCAAGGTAATGCAAAACAGCAATACAGGCTGCCTTGAGTTACTTTGAATTTACTGAACCATGCAAAGCCACACAAAGGGGTTTTGCGTGGGTAAGTAAATCCTAGATAAGGACTTGCGTTGCCTTATGATGACTTACGTCACAAAAGGACAACAAAAGGTCCTTAGTAGATCTGGACCACAGTGTGCAACCTTAATGAGCTCGTTTTCACTGATAACACTATATCACCCTTGAATATGAAAATGATGTTGTAAACAGAGGGCACCAAGGACATCTTATATCCACTTCTTTATGTGCTATAGTTAAAAATAAGGTTACTTGGAAGAACAGACCCCTGAAGATTGTACATTTATAATTATGTGTTGACACTGGCCACCAGCATGGATTCAGATCAGATGAGAGGTGATCTCTGATGATGTAAACTCCATCTAAATTCTGTTGGTTCGGATTCAAAACTTTAGAGATACACTGACACAGAATTGCAGGTGAATGCTGCCCAGTTGTCCAATATTGAACACAGTAGCTGCCATTCTATTGCAACTTAAGAATACTGATATCAGTGCAATCCTGTGAGTATGTTGCTGTGGTTTTTCCAGAACCCATAGTTCATTACTTACTATTTCCACAAAACACAATATAAGCATTAAAGCCATCCTGAGGCTTTCATGGTGGACTTTGCTTATGCCGCTAACTTGCCTGAGTTGAAGGCCTCTACCAGTGCAAGGAGTTCATGGATGTAGCACCAGAGGCCCCCATTTTCCGTAAGCAAAGAACAGAGTTGGGATACATCGAGCCAACTTCTACATGTATGGATAAGTTGAAACAAGGCTATGTCTAGCAACACACTGTCACTATCTGGCTTTCTTTTTTTATGGTTTTGACGGCCTTTGGCTACATACAGAGGTACAACATCCATTAGGACAGCACAATAGTTGGATCCAGAGAGCATGAGGAGCTCCTTGGTGGTCCTGACTTATGCTCTTGTGTCTTTGGAATCATACACCCAGAGTCAACAGGATCCTTAGGTCATGATACAGCAAAGGTTTCAGTCACCGACCAAGACTAAATGTAAAATGTTAGGCTTACCACAGCAGTGTACTTATTTAAAGCACATATCTGGGACATTTTTTTGTGACCTATCTACAGTTTCTTGCAGATTGCCACAGTGTTCCTATTGATGATACTAATTTTCTCATGATCAGTTGTATTGCTCATAGTAAAAGATTACAAACTTTTATACAAAGTGAAAAGAAGAAATTCTTAATTTTAAAAACATAATGATTTTTGCATTTGTTCAGTAATGTGGACCAGTATATGTTTGCAAACAGTACACATTTTGTGAAATCATCTACCTTTTAGAAGTAATAACTGCATAGTGATACTCTGAATTTATCAGGTTAACCTAAGTGATTGCAAATAATATTGCGCGTGTGCAATTCAGGTGCCGTATTTCCATTATATTTTCACTGTGTTACCTTTTACTGTATTATTTTATTGTATGCTATTTTCTGTTTGATCTTGTGTTTTACTCTGAATATATAGTTATATGTTTTTAAAGTATAATTTAAGTGTGTATTTTCAAAAGCTCATAACCATGTTTGGGCATTTATATCACTTTTTAATCAGCCATAAGTGTTGTACTGTATCTGAAATCAAACTCATACCACCCCCTTTCAGCTACGTTTTGACTACTCATCTACATCTATCCAGAGAGTTAGTGATTCATGGGAGGCAAAGATTGGATTGTAGACCAAAGCCCTGTTATTGCCAATGGTTAATAGAGAACACATACAATCTCACATTTAACATTGCTAGGTTTTTCCTGAGACAGCAATTATTGGGGAAAAACTGTTAATAATTGCGAAGGCATGTAGAAAATGTCTACTGTTTGATGCAGAGATGTCCCCACTGCTGCAGATTCGTTGTGATGTTAGGAGCCATTTCTTCATGCCTCTTCTTTCCTTGAAGTGTTGAGTCTCTATAGTCAAAAAGGAAAAAGGTACCCCTAATAAACTTAAGGTCCAAGAGGAGGGGAAACAAAAAACTGGCAAGGGAACCTCTAAACTGACCTATATTGCTTTTGGTGTGACCATCTAAGGCTCATAAATACCACAACCCCGATATCAATGTCATACAACAAATTAATCACAAAAATATATATTTTTATTATTTTTTCTTTGTGCAAAAAATATTTTATACTTTTTGATATATTTTTTCAATACTTAAAAGACAAGTTCGTCATTGTCTAGACACACATTTAACAGTAAAACAATTACAACAAGCAGTTACCTAGATTTCTATAAAGCCTCAAATATTTGAATGTACAATTGTCACATTTCGTATCAGCCCTGGAATCATGAATTGACACTTGAATTACTTCATCTGTTCCCTATATACAAACTAGGGAACCACTAAGACAGTTCTTAGATCAAAAATGTAATTGCTGAAAACACAAATAACCCCACACTCACCATCAGCACTTCTCTCTCACCTATCAAACCTGCTCATTCACACTAACACTCATACATAAAAGAGATTCAGTCATGTGGGAGATCCGGAACAACAGTCTAGCTAAGACAGACTAATTAATTCTTGGTGATACAGGTAACACCCATCAGATTCCTCTGGTGTATCTGTCTCTAGAAGGACTCTCCACATATATAATAATGGTCTACGCGCGTTTCGGTGGATCTTCATTTAGACCACCTTCCTCAGGACCAAGAAATTAAAAAGAATCTCAAATGGAGTGGCCGGGGGTTATCTGTGAAATAATAACACAGGTCAATGAATAAGACACTGAGAGCGGGGAAGGTTGAACATTTAGTAAAACTTTTTAACAAAAGTGCCTACACCCCGTATTCAGAATCAGGTCCTCACATTATAACATCCAATGTGCACAAAGTCCCACACACCAATAAACAAACTGACTCATGCCATGCCACCCTGTGCTCAGAAGAACAAAGACGTGGCCAGGGATCACAAGTTGTAAAAAAAACTAAAAACTAAAAAAAGAGAAGAAGAAAGAGAAAGCAGCCTTCACCACGTAACTGGTCAACAGTGTGTTCTGTTGGTTAGAAGAAAAGTGACATTATTTATTAATTTTCTTTGTTCTATCAAAAATATTTTTGTACTTACTTTTACATATTTTTACATATAAAATCACTATTGTCAACATCTACAAACAGTGTTGCATATTGGTAACAAGATATTTTCATCTATAAACATCTTTGCATCATAAACCCCCTTAGCCAGATATCAGACCAATATGAGTACACCCAGGGGATACTGCTAATAATACTCCGTCCCTTTGTCGAGCCCGTCAGGACTATATGCTGCAAAAAGAAGTATTGTTGGACTTAGACCGACACAACCTAATAAAAACTAATATTGAGACGTCGCCATAATGATTTGGTGCCGTATAATACAGCATGATGCATAAGTCTCAAAGAACTGACCCTAGAAGGAATTATTATTTTGCTGACAATACACTTGTATATATGCCCCACTTAATGCACAGCGCATAGGATAAATTTAGAGTGCAGCAAAACTACTTAGAAAAATAGTTACTAAAGCAAAAAATACAGTCTCTTGTGAAGTATTATTAGCAGTATCCCCTGGGTGTACTCATATTGGTCTGATATCTGGCTAAGGTCCTGAGGAAGGTGGTGTTATCCATTCGTCAAGCCACCGAAACGCGCGTCGACCAATGCTGTTCAGATCCTGCTATATGCAGTTGCCTTAATTGGTCGTGGAGATTAAAATAACTTTCTGTCTCCCACTTCCCAGATATATGCATTAATGAATGTGGTGTGATTGTTTTTGATGAGGAATGTATGTGAGTTAGTGTGTATGAATGTTTTATTTTGTTTCTTCACTCGGGGGTTTATGATGCAAAGATGTTTATAGATGAAAATATCTTGTTACCAATATGCAACACTGTTTGTAGATGTTGACAATAGTGATTTTATATGTAAAAATATGTAAAAGTAAGTACAAAAATATTTTTGATAAAACAAAGAAAATTAATAAATAATGTGAATATTTATAAATATGATTATGTTTTTGTATTTTGTTATTGTTTAGCTTTACTTCAGCCCTTGTTGAATTTATTTTCAGTTAGATAAAAGAAATATAGGTCATGAGGGAGCGTTCTTAGAGTGTATTGTTGTTTTCCCCTCTTCTCCCTGACCTTAAAATATTTTCGTTTAGAGGGGGTCCCATTATCTTGCGTAGAAGAAAAGTGACAAAATTGCAAAGAATAGATTAAAAACGTGCATAGCTAATTGGCTAGTTCTCACTCTTACCAAAGAGTAATCGCTTTGGATAGGGCCAAGAATCCTTGCACATGATGAAACAAGGCCTAGTCAGGCCATATATTGAAATTCCCGTCAAAGAAAGATGTAGGTTCAGTCTTAAGATGGAGAGATAACAAGAGTGTGATATACCTCAAAATTGTTATATGGTTGCCCTGCCTCTGAGATAATACAGCATCTTACCCTATTTAAAGCCTTTGAAAGGACTGCAACGAAGATGCGTACTGTCGTAAGTATTATAATTAGATGCCTTTCAAGTGTTGGTTGAACATCTGCGGTGCTTAAAGACAAGAAAGAGAATATTTTTAACATATGAAAACGGACATATCAACAATATACCCAGAGACATGTTCATGATAATCTGGAGTTACTTCTATTGTGGAGCTCGCTCTTCCGTCCTGTGTATAACTGCACTTACAGATAGGCTCTTGCTCACATATATCATTGCGATATGCTGTAGAGAGCTTTTCGACAAACTACCCAAATGCGCTCTAAGAGTCTGCAGCTCTCCCGTAAGCCCATTTAATTTTTTTTTATTTAACAAGCTAAGGAGGTTGCATTGTTAGGTACTAAGAACGTAATATCGCTAAATGGTCCGATGCTAACATGCCACCTAAGAATGTATTGTAGAAACTACCAACACTCGCTTAAGAGATATACATATATGGTATTTGTCGCTCCTAAGTGCCCGAAGTTAGCAGCTATGTAAGGTGGGACTCCTATGCGAAGAACTCAAAGCTCACTGGCCCGTTACCAGAAAGTCCTATATGCCACAGGATGTACTTCTAAAGATCATTACTAGCGGAAAGGTAATGTCCGGACACCCCATAGCCGATTTCCCATTCTTACCTTGCTTCAAAGCAATCAAGGACGCGTCTTTAGCCTGGCCCACGCTGCCGAATTCTTCAATAGGGATAGCGTAGGGCTATGGTCCTTATTTATGGTGCCTGCGCGAGGCTAACTGAAACTTATCGCGATGCGTGGATGACAAACCACGTGTTCGGGCTTCCCAGTGTGTTGCCTTTCTAATCCTCCTAGCAACGCCGCCATATTATGGCGCCTGGGCGAGGCATACTAAATCTTCTCGCGGTCTCTGGGTGACATCACAGACCACGTGTTCGGGCTTCTCAGAGTATTACCATTCTAATCCTCCTAGTACCGCCGCCATGTTAGCATGGCTATTGGCAAGGCAGCGCTAAAAAAAAAAAAAATGAAAATGTGTAATGGTACATAAAAAGACTGTGGTAAAAGGCTACACGAATGGGAAACATGGGGACAGGAAAGAATAATAAAATGGTAATAAATTATAATTTTATTTTTCAGGGGTTTGGGGGGATTTTAAGTGGGGCGAGGCTCCTCCACTCCAATCAGGAGCCCCCCATTTTTTTATGCTTAATTGTTGCTGATGAGAGTCAGGCTCCATGGTAATTTAATATGCAATCTATTTGAAAAGGAACTTCCATTCTAAGTAAAGAAAGTAGGGACAGGTTCAACACCCATTCAATGATTGGCCTCTCATTGGAGAGAGCACCTCTTCTGATTAACCAAAGACTTATGCCACCTTGTCAATCTAACACTTACCCTCTTGGAAATACTCACCTGTAAGTAAAAATGAAGCCTACTTATTTAATGGCCTCTTTGCTGAAATCAAACTTACATAGTAATGCGTTTTTCAATATGCGCCTCTCTATTACTATCTTATGTTACATCTAGGTTTGCCAGATTACTCTATGTATGCTGCAGAGCGCTAATCCAGTCCTTGGCCTTCATTTTACAAACTGCTAGCAAGTGTATCCGTCAAAATAGGCAAAATAGAGCTCATGACACACACACAGCTCTCTCCCTAAACCAATTACAATGCTCACAATTAATTTGCTACACCATTTCCTTTATTCTTATATCTTCAAAGGGCTTGGCTTGAAGAAAAGCTGCACACAACATTCACTAATCAAAAGATACAACTGAAGGGCTTTTGCACAATGTCATTATAGTAGTAGTTAGGAACGGCTGGTTGAAATAGTTGCAAGTCAGATTATTGTATAGTGTGTCCTGAACATTGTTTACAAAAATATCATCCCAGTGAGTTTAATTTTCCTATTATTATCTCCACTGGGCAGTGGCATAAGGCAAAAGGATGGGTCCTGCCAGCATAATGTGACGCAGGCCCCTCAGTACTCTCAAACCTCATATATATTCATTAGTCTTGGCTGAATAGGGACCCCCTGAAGGATTTGGGGCCCGAGCCAATGGGGCGATATATCAGGCACAATATTTATGTCAGACCATATTCTCACTAGGATATTCCGACACCAAACCAGCATATTTTTGTAATATTTATTTTGTTTTCCTTTGTGGGAGGAATTACGACCATTTCCAAAACTTACAACATATTATATATTGTTTTTATAAAGTTTAAAGAGGGCCTAAATTCGAAAGTAACCTGAAAGTCGCTGATGGCAAATTAAATTATGAAATAGGCGTTCTATGTGAAAAACGCCGTTGCAAGTACACTAGAGAGCCCTGAGCCGCATGGGGTATGTTCGTACATGAATAAACTTCCTGTTATTGCGACATGGTCCCTTAATTTCTTGACAGCTTTTAGGCAAGTGCTTCCAACATCGTGCATAATGCAAAGCCGTTCTTATTTAACAAACTTCGTTCACTTTGCTTTGAACATTTTCGGATCACAGTTGATGGCTGCACAGCAAGACGTGACAAAAAAATCCAATAAAAACAGAAACTGCGTTGTGCAAGTTAAACATTACAGAACGAGAAGAAATTAGTAGAATTTCGCTCCAAATTGAACCACATTGTGATAGGACGGTGTGGGAGCGTTCTGTCTGTCTGACCGGGAGAGAAACAGCGTAAACTTTACGCGTTGTCTCTCCATGTCATTATACTTAAATGTTTTTTTCTCAGGTCTCAGAGAGCAATGGGGAAGTAAAGACTTTCTCTGGAAATCAGTAAGCAGATATACAGCATGCCAGGCATGAAATATTCTTGACCTCATCAAGGTTTTACCATGTATATTTATTTATTTGAAGACTATCAGGAAGCAGAATGGGACGCTGCTGGATTTTATGTACCTTGCCTTTATTCCAAACACCACCTAACTGCAGGAGTGTGCCTCCGTGATGAGTTAAACTTTGCGCTGCATTAACTGTTATTAGTGAATGGCTACTGAGCAGAATACAAAGAACCCAATGTGCTTAGGGCATATTAAGCATTTAATAAATAGAAAACATGTTACTATTAATATTGCTCTCCTCGGTGCAGTACATAATCTAATTGAAGATACTTTTCTTGGGGTGAAAATATGAAAAACAAGGGTAATGCCTCGGCAAAATATCTCGGAAATCTGAAAAGTCCATCTCTTAAGAAGAGGAGCCCTTCAGAAAGAGAATTGTTACTATTGCCCCTTCCTGAAAAAAGAAACGCCCTTCTGACGTTCTAATCCTCTCCAGTTCAATCTGGGCCCTCCAGTCAAAAAATGGCCAGAGCAGCAAAGTCACATAAAGGCAGACTACTTCCAAAACGGTTTTAAGTTATCATTCTGCCTTTGCAGAAACCTTGAAATAGGTCTTCTGGTCAGTAGTTTTTCATGCCATACAGTTAGGGTGACCAGACGTCCCGGATTTTCCCGGACAGTCCCGGTGTTCCGACGCTTTTCTTAAATTTAAATACATGTCCCAGTTCTTTAGACAAAGGTCAAGTCATCCTGAAAAAGAGAGTTGAATGGTATGCTTTCATTAAATAATGTATCTGTTTTAGGCAGCGCAGGTTCACGTCTGCTGCAGCAGGGAGGAGACAGAGAGGAGAGGCGAGCAAGGGTACGCAGGGTAGAGGCTAGGGGCCAGATGTATCAAGCTAAATTGCGAATTTCGTTGCGCGCACTGCATCGCATTTGGCGATGCAGCGAGCGCAATGAAATTCGTTTTATTTATTTATTTGTTTACTTACCTCTTTTGGGCCGTATTCCAGAGTTTACTACCCCCCACCCTGCCCCTCCCCCGCCCCACGTCACCGCCCGGCAGCACTCCCACCAGGAGCTGCTACTGGTCCCTAAATGCTACGCTAGTAGCCATCGCAAATTGCGATATTGCTGTAAGGAATTGCAAATTACCACCAACTTCTAGTTGGTGGTAATTTGCGATTTCCTCGAAAAAGCACTTTTTGCTTTTTTCAAAGTGCCATGTGGCACACATACATGCCCTTAGGGCATGTATGTGCGCCACATGTGCACACATGCACATTTCAGGGGTGCAACAGGGTGTCCTTTTGGAACCCTTGCACCTTGAATTGCATGCGCAATTTGCGAGTACCTATTGGGTACTCGCAAATTGCGCATGCAATTCCCATTCATTCCTATGGGCCCTTGGCCCATAGAAATGAATGGGAAGGGATTCCTTAATTGCGAAACGCTATTTGGGATTCGCAATAAAGGGATATGTAGGAATCGCAATTATTATTGCGATTTCTACCTACATAGCATTTTGCGAGTCCTTAATAGCGATTCGCTAAAAATCGCTATTAGGGACTCGCAAACTGCTACAATGATACATCTGCCCTCAAAATTCTTTCCATAGCTAAGGGGGAGGTTTTTTTTTGGTGTTTTTTTGTTGTTGCAAAAATCGGGTCAAGCCAGACATAGAAGTAAGGTTGAAGGCTTTGTTCCTACTTTTATGTCTAGCCTGTCCCGTTTTTTGCTTCTCAAAATCTGGTCACCCTACATACAGATCTCCTATGCTATGTCACTACTCATATACGACAATGGACATCACGGGCTGCTCTCCTACGTGTATAATTGCACTCGACAGATAAAACTGTCCACCGTCTTGTCTGACGTTAACAGCAGCATCACTTGCGATGTTATTATTTGAAAATAACATTTTCTTTCAAATTAGTACATTGAATCAGCATTATACTAGTTCTAATAAACTACTTAGAAATCATAAATTAATGTATGTTAGTTTGTTTTCAGTGCAGATGTTTGCTGATTGATTTTATTTCTGTGAGGTTTGCAGTTCGTCTTTGCAAACCTCGTGTGTATTTCTCCAGTTGTTTTCCTGTTTTATGTGACTTTAACAAGCAACATGTAAGGCAGAAAACATTTTTTTCTCACATTATAGTAGCAGTACTATGCTAATAACGCAGAATTTATGGAATGTGACCTTTGCACCGCTGTTATATATGGGTAAATGTACGCTTACTTGTATAGTGCCAATAACATGTTGTATTGGGTCACTGTTTTGTATACATGCTTTGTAGTAAGTAAACCTAGAGACAGAGCTGAGTCTACGCTATAAACAAGCTTAGATTTTGACTCAAACATTGGCCTGATGTGATTTTGTAAGATTTATAATCAACAACTGACTAATCCAGGTACGACTTTTCTTCTTCTGTTTAAGGCATCATCAGGACTGCTTTGGCCAACATGGACCGCGAGGCCAGGGACCAGTATGTCATTGTCATCCATGCCAAGGACATGGTGGGACAAATGGGAGGTCTGTCGGGGACAACGTCCGTCACTGTCACCCTGACTGATGTCAACGATAACCCCCCTCGCTTCCCTCGCAGTAAGAGATCAGTTTATTTCACTCATAAGACCACTAATGATGCATCTCGTAACAGATTTATATCAAAAGTTTTATTTCCACTGAATTTTAAGGTCGATGAGATGGTTAGTCACATGTGTTATGAAAGATTATACTTGTTTGCAATTTTGTGTTAGGTTTGATTTTATGTTATTTTAAGTTATGTTGTTATGTTACATTACGTTATCTTATGTTATATGATGCAATGTTATGTTATGTTATATTACATTACATTACGGTACAATACGCTATGCTGCGGTTTGTTATGTTATGGTTGAACAATTTTTATATAACACACATCTGTGAATTACTTGTTCCCCTGGCACTTTTCCTTGCTGCTGTTTGTGTCTGCGAATGTGGGTTTTCCCATGGAGGTTTGTCTCTGGGGCTCTGTATGAACAGATCTTGGAAGATAATATTTTAGGGTCAATAACACTTTCGAAACAACTATAGAGTCCTGATATGTACAGACAGACATATTTTTCCATGACAGCTTTGCTTTATTAAAGCTGTGTCGCAGGAACCGTCTTGCACAAACATTCCCTCCTGCAAAAGAAATCAATCTAGGATGAGTCAAAAAACAATCTGCCCTCAATTTCCTTGACTTGACCAGAGAGGCTCTTGACTTAACAAGGAATGGGAAAGCAGAAAATATATTTCCAGACTTGAAGAGGCTTGCTCTTAAATTGGCCCATTATATTGCCCTCCTTCAACGATATTGCATGCTAGGTTATTAGGTTGGAAAGCATATTGACTGACTTTGCTAAATTAGAACAAATGTTCCAAATGTATGCATACACACATTGCCTTTTCTGCATCAAGTATGAAAAAAGAAAACCTGATCCAAGGCAGAAAGAAAATTACATTTCCTGCCAATAGTTGTCCTGGGTAATGGAGCCAGAGTAAACAAAACAGCGAAGGTTAGAGTGTATTATTTGCACACTGCAATGAGTTATCTCCTCATGCTGTGCCACTGTCCTTTCAAGGAGTTATTTGTTAGCCATTGGAGATTGCATTCTCACCTCGTTCATAAAGCTCTGGTAAAAAGTTTGTTTTTCGTTTGACGGTGTTTTTGATGACTACCCTGAAATGAAGTATTCAGTGACAGACTAGAGTAGAAGTGACAAAAACATATCCATTTTCACGTGTCCACAATGCACACACAAAGGCCACACTTTTCCCGAAAGTCTTTTTCAAAGAAGTTCATTAAGTCTCTACTATATATACTGACAGTAGCTTCCTGTGATAAAGCCAAAGGTTTACTCAACTTGGGGCCATATGTACGACTGAAGTGGCGGAGCATGTCGTTAGCCTCCAGGGCTTAACGACACGCTCCGCCACTTCGAAACGCAAGGCTGCACCATATTTACAAGAATGTGGTGCAGCCTTGCGTTTTCTCTGCGATGGCGCTAAGTTTAACAACTTAGCGCCAACGCAGGCACCCTTGCACCAGAGTGCAAGGGTGTCCAGTGCAGGGGAGGATTGGTTATGTGTAGGAAGGTGTCCCTTTCTGCAGATAAACAATCCTAAAATGCCATTTTGTAATCTTTAATGTGTGCTGCTTCATGCAGCACACATGGAAGTTACAAAATGGAATTTTTAAAAAAAAGGTTTGTTTATGTACAGGAAGGGACACCTTCCTGTACATAAACAAACCATGGCACTTTGCTTTTTCCATGTGTGCTGCACAAGGCAGCACACATGGAAAAAGCAAAAACGAGGATAAATAGTGCAATTTCTCCTCGTTTCGCCACCTTAAGACCAGGGTTTTCCTGGTCTTAATTTTGGCGCTGCCTCCTATGTACGCCACCCTTGTACATAGGGGGCAGTATCAAATACAATGGGTGTTGCGGTGGAACGCCCACCACAACACCCACTGCACGCCCCTTTCACGCTAAACATAGCGTGAAAGGGTGCCTTATGTACAAGGCAGCATTAAGCCACGTTAAGTGGCTTAACGCTCCGAAGTAGAGGGGCGTGTGGAGGGTAGAGGGCAGAGGGTAGACAGGCAGCGAGGCATTAGTTGGTGGAGCCTGCCTGCTGCTGTCTGCTGCATGTTGCACGCTGCCTGTTGTATTGAATATTGGTAATTGGGGGAACCACTTGGAACATTGGGGATTGCCCCCTCCCCCATTAAGGACGACTCTAAGGACAAAAATGTTTCCTGGTGCCCACTCAAAGGATTAAAATTTAATAATTTAATAACTAATAAATAGTAAGTACAAAATCACAAACCACAAATCACAAACCATAAATATACAAATATACAAAAATAGGGTTTAAGAGAATTGCAAAGGCATAAAAACCATAAAACCATAAAAAGCCAGTCACAGTATTGCGAATTATGAGGTCAGGACGTGTGCGTGGAAGGACTACACTTACAAACAACATTAGTAAGCGTAAAAGGAAGCTGAAAACATCTGCTGGTACAGTGGGCGAACCGCAGGCAAAGATTAGACCTGCTACGCAGAAAATTGACACTATAATTGAATTAACACCAGATACTAAGAAGATAAGCAATATAACTACAGAAAAGAAAAGTTTAAAACATTGCCTTTTCCAGCCCAAAATAGGCACGAAATTTTGCTTCCTAAAAAACGCTGGAGACACTCTTCTCTCAGGCCCTACACCAATAACGGGCCTTCGGACTCCCCTCTGGCCCTTTTTCCAAACGGAAAGTTGAGAGAGAGAAGGGAACAAAGATCAAAGCAGCAGGGTGGAGAACTCTAGGCCATCCAGTCCAGCCAGTCTGGTCAGTTTAACAACAATCTTACAGTGCCAAACTATCCCCGCCACCCGGACTCTCCAGACCCTGGGAATAAAACCCAATGGAGTAGAAATGGAGATAATTCAGGAGTCGAACACAAAGAATGGAACTAAGGAACAACGGGAAGCCTCCATAGAAGGAATAGGCGTTTACAATTTGGATGCAATAGACATCTCAAATGCCCCATCGCCCAGGCGTATATCCCGAAATAAAACCGATGGAGGCAACTGTGTTATAGCAGAGGCATTAACTATTTGGGAGCTAGACAGCCCCAAAGAAAATCCGCAGACGAGGAAAAGAACATATATACCTGCGGATGAAATGGAAGAAATAAAAACAATAGCGGGCTCATCCGGAATCCTAAACGAAAATCTGGGCTCAGAGTATAAAACACTGCTCGCAACATCACCAACACAAAGTAAGTCCGTGACACCCCATCTTAGTGAGATGGAAGATAGTGAAGACCTGGACCAATTCTCATATCTTGATAAGGAGGAGTGGGAGGGACTCCTCGAAACCTACTCGCAGGATAAGTGCAGGAACGACACCCCGGTAGAACTAAAAATAGAGGGGCCCACGGGAAACAAGGTTCATAATGCAGTGGAGGGGACGCAAGCAAAAGTAAATCAACCCAGATGCAAAAGTGGCGCATCCGGAGATCAACATGAAGACACGCATCAACCAGATAATGGGAAAGCCTGGGCAAGTCTATTAAAAACAGTGAAACTCCTGGTAGAGGCGTTGCAATATCAAACCGATAAAATGGATATACAACTAACCTTATTGAACACTCTGGCAGTCTTTGTGGTTGCAATTGACAGCAAGCTAGGCACGTTGAACACCTCTCTGCAAAGCATACAGGATTATGCTCTAGCTAAAAGTCGAACCTGTGGATGCAGTCCGATTGTCGACAAACTAGCTACTCTTCCGACAATGTTGAGTGATTTATGCTCACAAATCAAAAACTCCTCAAAAAATGTCCACACTCAGCTATTAGTGGAACAATCCTTAAATGGCAACAACAAAGTTACGACAGCTCATCTAAATGAAATTGCTAAGGAAGAGCACCTACGGACCGTGACCAAACCAACACAAAACAACGGAAATAATGAGAACATCAAAAAAACACACATATTGAGCCAAGTGCCGGATATTCTAGGAGAGAATAAAGGGGAAAACAAAATGAATGCAAAACAAAGACACGCACAAAAACGGAAAGGTCGGAATCAAAAACAGAGTTGCAACAAGAACGGATTCTTGCGCCTCTTTGGGGTAACATCATCCCAAAAAGAAATGAATCAACAAAATACATCTACACCAGAAATAACAAACATAAAGAGTACAGAAATAAAGGTAGGATTAAGTCAAAATTCACCAATCATAATCCTAGGAGCAAAAAAGACAGAGCAGATTGGGGAGGTAGCGGACACAAAGTCAACACGGCGCCAATCGGAAAGAAACAGCATTGCAAACCGATTTAACAATACCGCACTAGAAACTATGACGGGAATCCAATGGCCTGATTTGAATCAGGATCATATGCTATCTGGAAATCCTCGAACATCAACCACAAATGGTCAAGTCATTAAGGGAAGCAAGGTAAACTTGGGAAACTTGGAAAATCAGGAAATCAAATGTATGGTCCTTATGGAAATGGAGAACACAAGGATCAGCCAATTTCTCAACAAGGACATGGCTCATAGGGAAGCGGAGAACACAAGGACCAGCCATTTTTTCCATAAGGACATGTTTGACACACAAACATCTTCCTCTATAAACACAGAGCATCACCGGGGACAGCATTTTGAGGCGCTCCCAGATCATAACCGAATTAGTTGGGGATTAAATCGGAAAGGAACCTCAGGACGATTGATAGAAGTCGAACAAAAGGCACAACTGAAAAGCGCAGAAGGGAACCTGCTGGAAACAGGAGGATGGCACAATGATGCTGCCCTTTTACCCACAAAGCAAAAAACTAACCCTCAAGGGACAAGTAGGAAGGAAACAAGCACCCTATGGTTTATAACAGAATATTTCTCTAAAGGAAGGCATGATATCATGAATCGAGGTAATATACTGCGTCTGCTATCCCACATACCATCCTTGACAGAGATAAAGACGACGGACCTAGATTCGATAGAATTCATTAAATGCAAGGACTCCATGGTGGGAGAAAAAACAAGAGCAACATGGAGTTCATCTACAATTGCTCAAAGAATATTCTTAGAAAGCAATATTTCTAAGACCTGGGGAATAACTATTACCCCATACATCAAGCCAGGATACCCTGACCTGCTAATGCCAAATTACACAAGGGAAAATGAGGTGATCGCAAACAGGCCTACTACATCGGTGCTGAAAGGAGCAATGGGGCACTGCCAAACAAATGGGGAGCACCCTCCAGCGGAACCTGAAATCTGTCATGATCCTATTACGCTGCAGAATTGGGATTCTGACATAAGATGGATCTCGAGAACAATAAATAAGAAAAAAGATTGACAACTTCTTTGTCCGCCGCAAAGGTCCGGCACAAAAGGATTTATACGGATATGTTCATGGAATGTGAATGGACTGGCAAACAAATTATCAGATCTGGATTTTGTCACCCATATTAGGTCGTTTGATATTGTGGCGTTACAAGAGACTTGGCTGATTGATCCTCCTCATTTGCAGGGTTTTCTGCATTTTTTCACAAGTGCACTTACAGGGGCAAAGTATGGACACCTGCAGGGAGGCTTGGTCATATATGTTGCAAGCACAATCAATCTTATTGCCCGTGAATTTGGTCATACATCATCATTAACCTTAGCAGTAAATTTATTTTCCCCAGCATCAACACACGTAACTGATACCAACATCACAATAATAAATGTTTACATTCAACCAAAACGAAAAACCAAGTTAGTAAAGGAAATGTGTAATTTTGTAGAAACATGTATCAGAGAAGGGCCCACAACTGACCTCATTCTCACCGGGACCTAAATCTCAATCTAATGGGTTCCTCCCTGGATGAAGAAGTGTTAATACAAAATACAATTTGGAATATCCCACAGCAAGGGAAACTACATCCTTGCAAACAAACTAAGACAGGGCAGTTGGTCCTGGAGGAACTGGAACATCTTAATCTAAGAGCATTAAACGGCAGATCAGCAGGAGATAACCCTCCTGTAACAACACATAGCTCAACAAGAACAAATACAATACAATACACTTTTGTCTCCCTAGAGTTGTTTCATCAATTTATTTCATTCCAGCTGGGTGACATAGGAGAGAGTGACCACTGGCCGCAAGAAATTGAGCTCAGAACAATCGTTCCTATGTTTGAGCGGTGCAGGGCTCCTCAAGGATCAGATTTCACCATTGACCTTAAAAGAATCAAATTCAGGACTGCCACAGACTGCAGGATGCTGGAAACTGCAAAAGAACACTTTGAATTGAGGGCTGGACAAGATGAAGTTAGGAAATGGGAAAACTTCACTACAACTATGGCAGTATATGCAACCAAGATCAAACCACAAACCCAGCAGAGATTTGGCGGAGTGAAGTCCATATCACAAACCGCAAAGAAAGAAATCAAGCTCACTAAAGATTCAATGTATCGCTCACTGAGACAGCTTCGGTGCAAGCCAAACGATACAATACAATTAAACTTACTACGAAAGCAAAAGGCACTATTGAAAAAACAAAAAAGGGATGCAATCAGAGATGTGGAGAATGACCTTTGGGCAATATTACATGCCGACATTAAACAAAATAATAGCGCCAGTTTCTGGAGCACCATAAATCAATTTATTTGCCCTAACCACGATGGGATTTCTTCGAATATTTCAGAGGAAGTATGGGTAAAATACCTTAGGTCTCATTTCCATTAAGATATTGAGCTTAGTGTAAGGGGGAATGATTCTTTGAATGCAACAGAAGGCCACAACACCATCATGGCCTGGGCAACAAGTAACCGAACCATACTTGGGAAACCGGAAGGAGATTTCTCAACTGAGGACCTGCCAACGAGCCGAATTAGTCTCATCAAAAGGCAAATAGGCAAGGGCAGGAGAGAAGGGGCACCCGGCCCAAATGGAATACCACCGGTACTTTATAAGCAAGAGACAACTTTTTGGGCTGAAGCACTAGAACCGCTGTTCGGAGAAATAAGGATGACAAACACTTTGCCGGACTCTTGGAGAGGATCTATTATCTCACCAATTCACAAGTCGGGAAAAGTCAACACCACGGAACTATCGGCTAGTGGCATTAATGGACAACGAGGCAACATTTTTTGCTGGAATGCTACTAGAGGAGCTTCAGGCCTGGGCGAAAGAGAAATCCGCAATTCCATTAAACCAGACTGGATTTGCGAAATCAGTTGAGACAACCACAAACATAATAACTATGGCAACGCTTTTTGATAAGGCTGAAACTGCAAGGATGCCCCTGCATCTATGTTTTATTGATTACAAGGCAGCCTTCGACCATGTCAAACGCAACAGACTATGGTCCAAACTGCACAGCTGGGGGCTATCACAGCCCCTATTAAACTTGCTGATAAACCTGCACACTAATACATGGGTGCAGATAAAGTTGGGCGATGGATCATTCTTGTCGAGACGCATACCAACGAATAAAGGGCTCAAACAAGGATGTGTTTTAGCACCTACACTCTTTAACTTGTTTATAGCTGACCTTGTACCGATACTAAATGCCTGTAATTCACATGCCCCAAAATTGGGAGATATCTTATTGCCATGTGTCCTATATGCGGACGACATAGTCCTGATCAGCCAAACGAAAGTAGGCCTTCAACACCTTCTAAATGCCACACAGGACTATTCTAAAGCAAATGGTCTAACGATAAATCTGGACAAAACAAGAACCATGACGGTCAGTAAGAAAAGGGAAAAAACTGCAGCTTGGTTCTGGGGGGGGACTCAAATTGAGGACACATTGGAATTTAAATATCTTGGCGTGAAGATAGACAAAGGTGGCCGATTTCTTGCACAGAGAAATAGCATCAGGCATAAAGGCTTTGCCCTGGCAACTTCTATAAAAGCATTAAACTCTAAACTAAACAGGCCATCGATCCTGCCTATAGTACAGGTGGTTCGTGCAAAGCTACTGCCAACAATTACCTATGGCAGTGAGGCGCAGAAAGGAAGAGATGCTAAAATACTTGACTCTACAGTAACAACTACGTATAGGGTCATATTTGGGCTGCCCAAATATACCTCGCCCTCGCAAATTAGACTCGAGTTTGGCATACAGAAACAATTTCTTGCAAGACAAGGGGCATACATCATCACCTGGGACAAAGTGCGGAAAGCCCCTCCGGGAACTCTAAATGAACAGCTATGGAAGGAGTTGCAACAACATACCGCTTCACCTGCAGCGAGTTATCTTAAAAACGGTTTACACGGAATGGGATTGAATCAACTTTGGGAAACACCAACAACCACCACCATGTTCAAGAAACTGGTTTGGAAAACAGTCAAACAACTTTCATGGCTGGAGGACAAGGCATCTCTTTCAGAAAGGGCTCACGGATGGATGACTCTCAATACCTACACGGAGCCAGTTGCTCAAAAGTACTTTAACCTGGTCTATGCCAAACATATAAAAATTAGCTTCATGAAGTATAGACTTGGTCTGTTACCCTGCATACAGCATCTCCCACCCTGGCTAAAGGAGAAAGCGGGCCTTACGTGCCGCCTATGCGGTTCAGCACCGGAAGATCTGCTGCATTTACTATGCTCCTGTAAAGAACTTTTACAAGAAAAGAAACAATTATTAAAAGGTAAATTTAATCATCGAGGGGTTCGAACCAGGAGGCAAGCAGTTCTGGCATGTTTTACACCTAACGACCCACAACTGAATTGCTCCTTGGTAAAGTTCTTGAGGATATGCGAAAAGAAAATGCCAGCAACATAGTTGTTAAAACAACCGAACTGCACACACAACCCAGCCGTGTGGAATAAATGCAGGACTAGGAGGAGCTCCCTGTCAGGCACTAATGAACTTTATTTGAGCTGTAAGCACCTTATTTACACGTATTCATCTCTGATATAACCAATGAAGAAAAGTACAGACTTGAACTAAGTTCTTTGACTAACAAATGATATGTGCAAAGTCGGAAACAATGTGGCCAAGAAATTGACCACGTATTTGTAAATTTGTATAATTATTGTACAGTTTTTAGAAGAATTTTAAACACAAGGTATATGAAGTATGGAGTTTTATACTTATATAGTGTTTTAAAATGAAGTATTTTTGTATCGCAATGTTTTAACGAACTATACAAATAAACTTGAACTCTGATTTACAAGTGCATTATATCCAAAGGCACTTGTAATACAGTGGACGGGATATTCGTTACATTTGTGATGGAGTAACCCGTCTGTCGTACTCTAAATCACGCCCCAAATTGGATTTCTCAAGGTGGTAATTTATGCCAGAGAAAGATTGTGCATATATTTGCTGTGTTGCATTTTGTTGTTGCAATTAGTTGTGTTTGTTTACATTGTGTTTTTGTACTCACTATTGATTGTCATGTTGTTGTTTCTTTTATGCCCTTGTTACATTTTAATTGTGCTGTTTTGTTACATGAGCATGTTATGTTCTGTAAAATGACTAAAGCGATGGCAGTAAAGGTAACTTCATTTGTAGCCAAAAGCAGCATGTTCCTTTAAATTCCCAGTAACAACCAATTAGCCCTCTCCAAGATGGCAAAATGCCGCTGCTCCATTGGGTTAAGACACCAGTCAGTCAGCGTACGCTGTGGCAGACATCTGTCTTAAATTAGCACTACCAGTGCTCACTTTCTGTCATATTCCCCAGATATTCAATTTTATTAGCTTGAATCCATAACAAAGTGGAACAAATGTCTTCTTGTTTTGTTTTTAAACATAATGTACTTTTGAAAAACAGTGCTTGTAATGTGTACTTGAAAGGGCTGATTTGACATTATGAAGATAAATGATAAGCTACATGTTTTCCATTCACAGGGTCTGATCAATATTATGTCCCTGAGTCTTTACCTGTGGATTCAATGGTGGCTAAGATTAAAGCAATTGATGCAGACATTGGACCAAATGCAGAAATGGAATATAAAATTTTGGATGGTGACGGCCTTGGAGTTTTTAAAATTTCGGTTGACCAGGAAACACAGGAGGGAGTCATAACTATTCAAAAGGTATATGAGTGAGGATTTTGAGATCTTCCTGTAAATGTTGGTATGTAACTTGAGAACAATGCTATGTAAATTATTCTTAAAACACAACATTCCATTTTTATAAACCACTCATCTCTACCATACATTTGTTTGTGCTTAGGCTAGACGGAAAGCAAATGCTTAGGAAAGCCAGGGAGGGACTGGCCATTCCTGTACTATGTCTTTTTTTGCGGAGGCCTGCAGGCTAGGGGCCTGCTTTAGTGCTGGATGGGCTGCCACAATCCCAGTCTAGTCACAGACTCCTGCAGTGTGGGGCTGGTTTGAACCAGTGCTTAATCTGAGCCGGTGGTTTCCGGTGCTCGGCACCGGCACCTAAATGTCAGCACCGGCTCTAGTGACAGTCCACCACATGGTGGCGCTGTCTTTAATTTTGAGATGAGAACAACCAACCATATTTATTAAGACAATATACATTGAAAATGAATAATACCAACCTCTCACGCCTTTATTATAGCTTTGTGTGGCCTAAAATAGTCTGAATTGTCACACTTGAAGGAGTGAGATGGTCAGGTTTTATATTGGTGATGTCATTGGCAGTGTTGGCAGGGGCAATGTATGGTGCAAGCTGAAGTGGCCTTCCGAGAAGGGCCCTGGCACTTACTTTTTTACAAATTAAGCACTGATTTGAACATTTTTGTCATGGGTGACTTTGGTTTTTAGTCCAGCCCTGAAAAGATCCCAGAGTTGACCGCAGAGTATTCCCAAAAATAGGTCAGAATTGCATTAAAAAAAAGATGGCTTCTGTTAATGCATGGACGGTATTTGCATTTGTATGTTGCATTTCTTAGATTAAATTAAAAAACAAGATATTTTGTATTTTAAAGTGAAGTGGTCTAGTAAAATTCAGCTTCAGATGGAAAATAGAAGCCAATCAATAGTACACACCTATTTTTTTTAGTACATTTTGATATGATTTCTTATCTTATAGCACATGTACTCCTGTATGCTTCAAGGTGCTAGGACACAGGAGCAATGACACTCGCTTTCAACTTGGTTTGGTATTGCTGCATTACCATGTTAGTAAAAGCAGTCAGTATTTACAAATCCGAATGAATTATGGTCTTTCATTCTGGGAAACAGAGCTACGAGTCAAATTTGATTCATCAGCCTGAGAGCCAGATGGTAACGACCGGTATTTGTTATGTGTTAATTGCATGGTAGAAGGAGGAGGTGACAATGGAGGATTCACACTGGTGGCCCTGGGAGTGGCTTGTATTCTCATCCTTTCCTACTATCTTTTTCAATGGCCAAATGTTCGGTATGGGTTTAGACATCAAGACGACCACATCTAAATCTGCCTATCTTTAGGAAGGTACTTGCATCAAAAGAACACAGTTGGTTCCGTGTGTGACGTAGATGCTGCTTGTAGGTTCACAAGCAGTGAGTCAACTCCCTCATGCCTGACAGGTGTCCTTGGCCAACCTTCTGTTGTTACATAAGAGTGCAAAATTGGGAGGTGAAATATAACTGATCTGTTGTGCTATCTGTTTCTGCTTTCACACACTACTGAAGAAGATCCCTTCCCTAAAGGGGGGCACAGGCTCAAATTAGGGCTAGTTAATACTGTGAACGATGTGAGGCTGTACTGTGCGCCCAGAGAATCGAAGGGCCCACCTATGTTCCGTCTTCCGCTGACTTTTGCATGGAGGGTCACCAATCATGTATGACGCACTTGCATTCTGTCCTGATTGACAATCTATCGCCTGTCCTGGGCAGTTTTGCAGTGGCATTTGCAAAGAAGCATTTGCGCTGTTTTGCACAGTAGATCAACGTAAATGTCTCGGCAGTATTACTAGTGCACCATTGCCAAGCACCAGTAGAAAACTACGCATCATTGGTAGAGTTCATAAGGTCGGTGCCCACTGCTGAACAGATTTGATTTGTGACAGCCAGTTTTAAATATTGCATTATTTGATCGATCCATTAATAGCAGACACAAGCAACGTCACCACTGATTTATGAAAACGTTATCCAGGTGTCATGTCAGCTTGTGTTTAGTCTTTTTGAAATGTTTCTTTGTACATGAACAGCATCTCGTGGTTTGAAATCGGATTGCGTAGTTGTTTAAAATGTTGTTTCAGACGGCACAATCGCAAGTGTTCTCTCCGTGTCCCTCGAAAAAAGTAATCGCTGATCTTTTTTCGCGACATCCCCTCTAATTGCAGCAATTTGCGCGTATGTGTTTGTTTTTCTGCTATTTCCATTAAAATCTCATCTTTAAAAAGAACTGTGACACTGCACAGTAGGGGAGTGCCACGAATAATTGTTTTACTCAAAGGTGATAATGAAGACACTTCATTTAAGGGCCATTTGCTTCCAATGATTCTTTTTACTGGATGCAGGATAAGTTGCTAAATGCGATAGTAATTTCTATATTTACTAATGCATATGTCTATAAGGACATCGCGCAACAGTTCACAATATATCAATTCTTAACTCGTTACGCACAGTGCAGGGTCACACAGGTCATCAGTATTTCATTTGATGCTGAGAGCTACACACGTTCTCTATGTTCTGCACCAGATATGAATATATGTGAAACCAGTACACCAACATAGGAGTTACAATGTGTTATACGTCGTATTTACCATTTAGCAAGCAACATTAACAACAGTGGGGGATATTCACAAGAACGTGTGATAATCATCGCAAATGTAGCTTAACGCAACCTTGCATATCGCAGTCCATCGCGAGAAAATAACACCATCCTAACGTCCAATTCCCAACCCCTCTGCACCATGCGATAGAAGCATGACAACCCGCCAAATGCCCGCGTAAAAACCAACGCGAAAAACAAAAAATGTGAAACACGACCGCCCAAAAAGTTGCGACGCCACAAAGCGCGATACCAAAATCTGCAAAAACCAGCGACAGGCCTGCAATACCCACGCGTCATGCGTGAAAATGCGCTATAAAAGCAAACAAAAAAACAACCCCAAAACCAATCCAAACTGCGTAGCACCATGGATGCACCCGGACCTAGTGCAGAGGACAAGCCGAACTCCACAAACCCCACAGAGGACCAGCATGGAACCCCCTGTTCGGGGGAGGGCAAGGAGAAGAGGAAGAGGAAGACGGGGTTCAGTCCGCAGGAAGACCAGATCACCGTCAAGGAGGTGATAGAACACTACCAACAACTGTTCATCACCTCCACTGCATCATTGGCAACACAAACGGAAATATGGCAGACCATCGTCACCAAAGTGAATGCAGTCGGAGTGTCGAGGAGGTCAATGGAGGATGCCAAGAGGCGCTGGCATGAAGTGCACAGCCAAACCAAACAGAAACTCGCTGCCAACATGAAGGCAGCAAAGGCGACTGGAGGTGGGAGTCCTGCGCCACAGGAGGAGCTGGATGAGCTGGAGGAAATGGTGGCCACAGTCATCAGTGGGGAGACGGTGCAAGGAGTTGGGGGTCTGGACACAGCCCGAAATGACCTGACCCAACAGCAACAGGGTGAGTAACCACCAGGGACTGGGGGACGGGGGCAGATGGGCACAATGGCACACATGCACAATCATGTGCAGCACACTGCACACCCGCAATGAGTGTGCAACATGTCCCTGATACCCTTGGCACACTGCAGCACACATAGAAACACCAAGTAGGCCCCCGTCCACTATGTGCACAAATGGGCCCCCCTCCATATTACCAATGCCACAACCTACCCATGCACATGTGCTGAATCCAGAAAAGCAGCGGCTCTGTGAGCCACACTGACAATGCAAGTGACACTGCATGACAGATAGCATGGCTGAAGTCACAATACATGACATGGTGCACGAAACGACACTGAGGTGGCTGAGTGTGGACCACATCCGTAAAGGAGCAGGTCACACTGTGACACATCCACGTGCACCTAAGAGCCATGACGTCAAGAACAGATCTGCAGACAAACAATGCACAAGAGTACCAAATATCTCCAGTAGCACAAATGACCCAAGTCGCAAACATCCCAGCCCACGAAAAGCACACAAGTCAAATGCACACCGACTCCAATGGATAAGGGTCCGCCAATGCAGAGCTGCAGGGGCGAATCGCCAACAATGCAGCACACACACATAGCAATCACAGTACATCAACATTGACGACAATGTGGGACAGAGTGCAACCCCTACACCACAGGACAGAGGACACAACTGGTGCCTCTGGTGCGTAGAAACTGGCCAATCACATCTGGCAATGCATGACACTGCGAGATGATAATGTACGAGTACAACCACACATCCGTCATGTAGTCGAAATGACCACTGACTCCCATCAAATAGCCAGCTAAACCAAAACAGTCACAATGTACACCGTCATGCATTCTGAATGTAAACATCCACAATGTGTCAACATACATGGAACACACTGTTAACCTGCATCTCCCCTTACATTGCAGAGGGACAACCAACACCTCCTGCAGAGCAGACCACACATCTCTTCAGTGATGATGAAGAGGACACCCTGCCCATTTGCCCAGACACACTCCAACGGCTCATGGACAGCCTCCTCACCCCACATCCAGGAGCAGGGCAGCCCAGCTGCATCGCGGTGAGCCCACACCCTGCACAGACCACACAGCAGGAAGCACACACCACCACAGCTGCCTCCCAGGACCCCCACGACCAACACATGGATTTCAAACACCGTGTGTTAGGGTGCCAGGAGAAGATGGCAGATCAGCTGCGGCTGGGTTTCGACCTCATGGCAGCCAAACTCGATGCCATACGTGGGTGCCTGAGTCCCATCAGGGAGCACCCACAGTCCCTAACGGATACCCACTGTCCGCACCATGCCCACCAACAATCCTTGGCTGACATCGCTGGTTCCATTACTCGGAGACAAGAACTGTCTAGGCAGACAGGCTCCAGCGATGACAGCACAGAGTTGGCACAGATGCGGAGGACAATGGAGACCATGGATCCGATGCAGGCTGGAAGTATGAATGCCACTTCTGAACACCAGCGAGATGTAGTTGCGATCTTCCATGCCTTGCAGATCCTCATCTTGCCACTGCACCTGTACCAGATGACTGCTGCAGGAACCTCGACACACACATCTCCGACCCCTGATGTGTCAGTGGCACACAGTGTTGCAGCCCCATCGCCTTCGCACCCTGACGTGTCAGTGGCACACAGTGATGCAGCCATTACACCGCCACACACACCGGACACACCCGACACAGAAGAAGTATCAGAGGAGTAAGATGTGGATGGTAACTACTGTGTGAGGAAGGAGGCAGTAGCATCCATCACCTCCATATGGCTTGCCCTGCCTGGCTCTGCCCCATGCATCATGCCCTGGGACAACCCCTTCCACTGACCCCCGGAACACTCTGCGACATTCACCCGGACCCCGACACGGACTGCCATATCTCCACTGCTTGACAATTACACAGCAATCCTGCTGCGGACTGCACTCCCCCTCTTCCAAATCAATTTTCAATGCCCAAAGGACTCTGGTTGGCCCACCACTGGGCTTCCATGTTATGCGGGCTTGGATGGCCATGTACAGCTCCCTCTCCGTCATTCGCCAGAATGTGAATAAAACATTCGAAATCATGCAGATGTGTCATGACTATGTTCACTCACGTATGGAAGTATGGCTGGATGTAGGGACAATGATTGCACAAGAAGGTACACCCTGGTAAATGACATCAATGCGCATGTTCATCCCCGAGACACATGGCCAATTGGATGACTGTGAAGGTGGGTACTGGCTGTGTCCCCATTGCACATTAGCAACAAACTCACAACCCCCCAACGTAGGCACAGGTCCATGTCTTGAATAGGGCTGTGTGTAAGAATGACCAAATCGGTAGCAGGCCAGTAGTGGTGTCCTACATCACATGTGACGACAGAACTTCATGTCGCATACCTACTCACACACATCTGTGTGGACACATTCTGTAATGATTCATAACATTGCTCAACATGGTCAGAGGTTGGACACCATACTCACATTGCTGAACACACGTAAGAGCACAGGTCTACCAGCAACTCTCCCAAAACAATGTTGGGCTCACAGAGGTGGAGCTGTCAGAAGGGACCCACCCCCATTGTACATGCGTCAGTCAGTTCCTCCATGTGTAGGGACGATGCTCATTGTGGCACAAGAGTGGTCAATCTAATCAACACTCATCACAGTTAGACACCAGTGGTGTTGCGTAGACTTTATTGGCATGTGCGTGTCAGTACAGACAAGGCAACGGCCACAACAGGCAGGAACATGCTTAAGACACTTGCACGGAGCATGGGTACATGTCGAGGTGCAGGAAATGGGGGTGGAAAAATGAACCCCAATCATCACGGATGGCAACGGTCTCAGCCCACCTTGCCTTGCTGGACGAGTCATGTGTTGTTTGGCGTATGCCCATTGCCCCGTGTGAGGGGGCAAGACTTACAGCCCATGGGGTCTGCATAGTGCTCTGCCACCCGACTGCACCGACTGTCTGCTCTGCTGACAGTGATCAGGTGAAAGGGTCCGACAAGTTCACATGTCGTGCTACATTGCTATGTGTGTACTCTCCCCCCAGCAGTGTGTCCGACTTGGTAACGTTGCCAGACGACGCTGTGCTGCTCCGACCATGGAACTGCATCACCTTGCACAGGTGTGTGTACACACGCGTAGTTCCACGCACATGCATACAGAGTCCAGACGAAGGCAGACATGTCCTCTGTTCTGGTGGGATGTGGGTACATTCCCCACGATGCTACAAGGTGTTTGGAGCAGTGCTGTGGGTGACAATCCTATGTGGCTGCAGGGACGTAGTTACTCGTCCATGAATGCCAGCGCAGCTTCATGGGCAATGTGTTCCAATAGTACGTCGTTGTCGGGTTCAAGGAACACCAGGGTGAGCCAATCCATTAATTGGTCCGGGCAGATGTGCTCAGTCCACGCCGTTTCCCCAATCCGCAACACAGCCCAATAGGGGAGCGCCTGGATGTGGTCACTGCACACGAGGAGTTGTGCATTCTCCCATGCACAACTGCCAGCACATACGCCAAGGATCAGTGCATCCCATGCACGGCTATCCAGGTGACACTCCTGTTGGTGGGCCAACAGGGGCGCACTGTCAGGTCATAATCCAATTCAGCTACGGTTGCGTTGGATAGGCAGACCTCCATGGGCCACTCGAATGTGCATGATCGACAGTGGAACCAGGGCTGGACGCAGGTGACGTAGGCAAGACGGAAACTCAGACGGAAACTGATTCGCAACACTGCCATTGGCAGGGATCCCAACAGATGCAGCATTCGGGCACGGTACAGTTCCACGTGACAGGGGTTGTGCATGTGCCCTGGAATGCAGGCCATTGCGTTTGTTGGTCTCGTGGCACTGGCACTCGTCTGACCGGCGGGTGTTCGGTGGACGATATGCCACAGCTCTGGGCAATGAGTCGTATGTGTGTGCGACGTTTGTACGTATGGGTAGTTCTTGACAATGTGTCAAGGGCATCCCTTGCAGGTGTCGGTCATGCAGGGACAAGTGTGTGTGGGGTGTAGGCACGTTGGTGTTTCATTAGCGCAGTTCGTGGTGTGGGAGTCGTCGGAGGCTGGTATGGTATCTCAAGCAGGGTGTGCCAGCCGCATTCAGGACCAAGGTCGGGGGTTTGGTTGGCCTTGGGCCTTGTGTGTTGAGACAAAGGTGCTTTCATTCCTGATTTTCGTCTGACTACTGCTTGCATGTCTTAATTGTGATGTGGAGTTTGCGCTGACTTTGATGCCAGGCCTGTGATTTGTGGTGCGCAGAGTTCGAGACACACGCAGCTGTTGGCATGTTTGCATGAGCCAAGGGCCCGATTGGCCCTGTGCTCCTTGTTCAGTCTCTCTCTCTCTTTCTGTCTGTTTCTTTCTCTCTCTCTTTCTCTCTCTCCCTGTCCTTTGATGGGTGCCTGACACACCTTCTTATCTTGGGTATTGTCTTGCAGGCTGTGAGTCACAGTTTGTCCAGGGATGCCCCGCCATGACTCCTCAGGATAGTTGTTTGGTGACGTATTTGAATGTGACATTTTGTTTGGTCTTTCAATGGTGTATGTATGAATCAGGATCTCAGTGCGCACGTGTATGTTGATTGTTGCAATTGTGGGACATCAGGCGGGTGCTTGTGGTCATGTTTCCGTGCAGTTGATGTGCTGTGTCTTGGGCCTGGGGAGGTGGGGGGTGCCCATGGTGGGGCTGGGGGGGGTATGGTGTGGTCCTGGGGGTGGTGGCGGTGGGTGTTGTGGCCCTCTTGGGTGTCCGCCACGCATGTTCAGTGGCTCCATGGCATCTGTTGCCCTTCAGGTGTGGCTCTGGGCTGGGCTCCATTTTGTGGTGCAGGCTGTGCTCAGACTTCGCACCAGGTCAGGGCAGGTGTTAGTTCCCTGCTGCTAACGCGCCTTATCGCCTGTTTTGTGGTTTTATCGCTGATCGGGCTGGTCGTTGAGCATGTTGAGGTGTGGTGTTGTCGCGGGTTTTTGCTCGGGAACGCCTACTCTGCATCTCATTAGCGATAGTTGCAGGGGTCATCTGTGGCGATGTTTTTTGAGGATGCTTTCGCAGGTAAACTGGTGTTATAGGCTGTTTGCACCAGCTTGTGAATGTTGCGATACATTTATCTCGACTTTGGCTGCGATAAAGTGCTGTTAACTCGGCGATAGCTCCTTGAGAATATGCCCCAGTGAGCCATGCCTTTGAGTCAAGCAGATCATCAAATAGGAAGGGATGCTTTTTGCAAAGGGTTGAATAGTAATCATTTGTCCTCATGGGGTAATACAGCATAGAACGCGTCTGAACCATATACACATCATGGCAGAGATAATTCAACTGAATTGACAGAGACCAGCGTGTGACTAGCACTGCCATTCCTGAGGAAGACCTCTATACTATTGTCCCCAACAGGAGGTTGAAATGTGTAAAAACTTGGATATGAGAAGCCCTTTTTAGAAACAGAGGGCCATATTTATGGTCAATTCATGCAGTGCATCTCAGTAAGTCACCTTGCTGCACTGTGTGACAGGGAAAGGGCAGGAATGTGCTGTACTTAAGTCATAACGGCGCATTCCTGCTTTTTCCCCTGTGCTAGTACCCTTTTAGTGGCCTAGCATCAATGCAGGCACCCTTGCATGGTGCAAGGGTTCCTGCGTTGTAAGAGGATTGTTTTTGTGCAGGAAGGTGCACCTTCCTGCACAAAAACAATCCCCTGAGGCTTTTTCCTCTTTCTGTGTATGCTGCAGAAGGCAGCGCACATAGAAAGAGGAAAGAATTAATTGAAAGAAAGATATTTCTCCTCGTTACGCCTCAGTTGGGGAGGAGTGGGGTTTTGGGACGTTTCCAGGCATAAAGGGGTTTTTGCACCCGACAACATTACGAATGGCACCCTACACACTTGTAGTTTTCCCGGCACTAAGCTTGCAGGTAATACCTGGCAATATTTGTGAAGCAAATAGATGACTGTCAATCCATTCATATTTGATTATGACCACATAGAGGCAGTTTATGCTTCATTGTGTAATTACTGTAGGCATGGTAGGGTAGAAGGAGAGTAGCTCAAGAATTAAAATAGGGAGAGCAAATACTCCCCCATTGATGCAAAATGTAATCAAAATCATAATGTTGTTTCCTACACCTTGCCACAGACACAGACCTCAAGATTATCTATCTCTGTTGCATTTCTGAATACATAGGAGTAAGACCCATAGTCAGCAAGACTAAGGGCTCACGCAAAAAAGGTTGTGTACCTAAGGTTTGATTTGCAGTGTCAGTGCAAGAAATATTTCTGTAGGTTTTGACAGTGAAAACCTGTGCTTGATTGACAGTTAAACTAACTGCAGTTACAAGATAGGCACAACTTTATGTTGGCAGGGACAGAGAGTTAATAACTACGTGCAGGGTAATAATAAAATAACAGAGCGCATGCCAATCAATACTTATATTTCCTAGGTGAAAGAAAGGTTTCGCTCGTACAAGAAATTATATGTCATGATTAAGCTGCTTAAAATCTTGTAACTTTGATCAGTAAGTAATAATTTCAATCATACAACGTGGTTCCACAGTTGGAATATTACAGTGATACAGAATTAAAAACTCTGCCTGGCCCTCTGAAATCCTGTGTATATTTTAGGCCCCTTCCCTTAGAATCTAGCCTTTTGTGAACAATGGTGCTGCATGCTTTTAAAGCTAACATTCAGTCCTAGAAACCAGCCCTGTGTGGTGTGTGAAGAATTTGTGCACAATATTGCTCTTTTCCTGTAAGCATGTCAAGGTAATAAGGAGTTTGCCTAATCTGTTTGTGCTGGAATGTAATGGAATGTCAGTTTTGTATAAATTATTCTAGGAAGAAGAGTTTGCTTGAAATTAACACTTATACCATGCTTGGAGGCAGTTTGTTGTCAGCCGCAGTTGGCTATGGGACTATTGCCAGTAGAAATTAAGGGCCATATGTATGAAAATCGGAATTTGCGATTCTCAAAATGCGATATTTTGCGAATCGCATTGTGAGAATCGCAAAATACGATGTATCAAGAAAATCGCAATTATTTAGCGATTCGCCTAAATTCACAGAATAATTCTGAGAATCCCAATTTGCGATTCCTTATTTGCGAAATTCGCTAATAAGGAATCGCAAAATGGGGAATCTGCCATTCAGGTGCAGCTTGATGACATCACAACCAGGAAGTGTGACTGCACAGCTGCACCTGATTGCCAGAAGCACAGTCAGAGCCTGAGGGGAGAGTGGAAGAGCACTGCACTGACATCCAGGGAGGCAAAATGAATCCCCAGGAGCAGGAGAAGGAGAAGGAGAAGGAGAAGGAGGAGGCAGGAAGGAAGAGAAAACCCAAATTCAGTGACAGGGAGCAGGAAGTCCTGATAGAGGAGATGGTAGGCAGCCATGAGCTCCTATTTGGGAAAAAAGCCCTGAACGTGCCAGAGGCAAGGAAGAGGAAAATCTGGGATGCCATACAGGACAAGGTTAATGCCATAGGTGTAACCCACCGCACTGTGGAGGACCTGCGCAAGCGCTGGTACGATATGCGGCTGAGACCTAAAGAAAAGCTGGCAACCAGGTTGGCTGAGGCGAAGAAGACCGGGGGCGGCACATCCAGTGCTACAGAGTCCACGCCCCAAGAGGAGTTGGTGGAGTCCACCTTGCTATCGGAGAGTGTCAGTGGAGTGGCTGACCTGGACAGCTCCGACCCACCCACCACCAGTCAAGGTAAGATGCATGCCATCTGTCCCCTTCCACTCCACCATAGCACCCACACAGTTATGAGCCCCCAGCAACCAAACAGTTTTTCAACTCCAGTACATGGTGTTGTGTACACCCTGAAATGCATCATGGGAGATGTAGTCACATGCACCAAACAGTGTAGTATTGAGACACAGCAAGGTAGTAACAGTGACAGTGAGTTAGGGAATGCAAAATACAGGCAGACAGGATGTAGGTAATGCAAAAATAAGTAGATTTAACCTCTTACAAAATGAGAATGAGTACACTACAAATATTGTCTGTGCTTCTGTCTTCACAGCACCACTGGCAAGGCAGGAGGGCAGTGCAGGGCATGAGGAGGCAGATGTCACCGATGAGCAGGCAGGGGAGGAGGAGCAGGAGGCACAGACCCCTGAAATCCCTGTTGCATGCAGAAAACGCAACATCGTGCCACCACTACCACAGATGGAGGCAGACCTACAGGGAAGTGGAGACGAATCCCAGGCAGGCCAGGCCCAGCTTACAGTCCCACACAGGCAACAGTCCCCTGACCACCAGAGGGAAGGAGGAGGAAACAGACGCAGGGCAAAGCAGTCCACCAGTGCTGGTGATGAGGAGCAGCAGTCCGTGTTCTCCGGCCTCGAGGGCACTATGGTGAAGGTGCAGCGGCTGCAAGTAAAATCAATGCGGTCAATGCAGCGTCAGTTCCAAACCCTAAACCATCACATGAGCAACATGAGGGGTGAGATGAGGGAAATGACTGGTGCCATACGTGAACTGTGTGCCGTGCAGAGGAGATCCAACGCCCGCATGGACACATACAGCAAGGCGGTCAACCGCCTGTGCACTGTTACGTCCCTGCTGTCACGTAGGTGTGTCAGTATGCAGGTAGAAATGGCACATAACAGCCAGGATATGGCCAAGGTCTTGGTGCAGGTGACACATGCTGTGGAACTGATGCAGGCGGCTGGCTCAGGTGGGACAGGACCCCTGCCCACAGGGGACAGTGAAGACCAATCAAGCCGCAGCAGCATTACACCACCAGTACCTGAGGTCAGACGGCGGAGCGTGAGGCAGGGGAGAACCCAGGATGACCCGGGGGAGAGCAGTGGGCACCCAGAGCGAGGTGCAAGCAGCCGTGCACGCAGAAGATAAGGTGGCATCAGGGAAGCATGGCCATGGGTGACTTCACACATTGCTGTGGACTGAAGTGTCTAGGACACCTTTGCATTGTGAATTTAACAGTTGCAAATATCATTCACACACATTAGGTGTGCGTCAGGCTGTGTGCCAGAATTGTACTAGCACCAAATGGAATAAAAACACAGTTTTGCACCAATACATAGCATACTGTCATTATTACTCACCTAGAAATAGTTGTGCGTGATCTCCTGGCGCCTCTGCCGTCCGGCAGCTGCCCCAACACCACCTGCTAGTCCTGCACGAGGAGCCGGTCCCTCCTCATCGGATTACTCTGATTCGCTGAGCTCCACTGGGGTGCCCTTCCTGGTTGCTATGTTGTGCAGCATGGCACATGCGACCACTATCTTGCAGCAGGTCTCCGGGCTGTATTGCAGGGCACCTCCGCTCTTGTGTAGGCACCTAAATCAGCTCTTTAGGATGCCAAAAGTCCTTTCAATCACACTACGGGTCGACCTGTGGGCGTTGTTGTAGCGGCGCTCCGCAGCAGTGGCTGGATTCAAGTAGGGTGTCATGATGAAATCCCTCACTGCATACGCGCTGTCCCCTGCAGGGTGCAAATGAAATGGGTTACACACTGTCATCCCACTCAAGGCCTCAACTGTATGTGTGAATGTTAGCCATTTTATACCTAGCAAGTAGCCCTCACCAAACTCCCCAGCCAAGAGGCGACGGTGTAGCCCACTGTGGCGGAAAATGAATGAATCATGGGTGCTTCCAGGATATTTCGCAACTATGTCCGTGATGACATGGCTGGCATTACAAACTACCTGGATATTCAGGGAATGATAACACTTTCTGTTCCTGTACACATATTCTGTTTGGGAGGGGGGGGACAGGGCGACATGGGTCCCATCAATGCAGCCAATTACATGGGGGAATTGGGCTATCTGATAGAACCCCTGCTTGGTTTGGTCAAGTGCCTGCTGCGTGTTAGGGAAATGGATGTGGTGTTGCAACCTCTGCATCATGGCATCCAGGAACCTGTGAAAGAGGCGTGACAGGCTACTCTGTGTCACCCCTCCTGCTGCTGCTATCACCCCCTGAAAGCTCCCAGATGCCAGCAGGTGCAGTGAGCACAGGACCTGCACATGGGTGGGGATGGTGCATGTCCTGCGTGTGGGGTGCTCCAGCATGGGCTTTAGCTCCTCAATGAGATCCATGATGCTGTCTGGGTGCAGCCTGTACTTTTCATGGATCTGCTCCTCTGCTGGAACAAGGTGATGCGTGCACTGAAGATCCTCTCTTTGCGTCTCCTTCTCTGGCCAGCAGCTCTGATCCTCAGCCTCCTAGCGATGATGTACAGCACAGCCATTGTGAAAGCCCCTGTTGCATTTTGGGCCAGCTTATATGGGTTGCACCTGGTTACCACCTGCTCTGAGTTGGTGGTAATTGCGAGGTGCTAAATTGCAAATTTTTCTAATTCGCAGATAGCGAATTTTTGGTACATTTCATTGCGAATTCGCTATTTGCGATTACGTTATTTGCGAAATTCGCAAATCGCGTACAGCAATATGCGAATTCGCATAAAATATTCGCATAATCGGGCTCGCACATTTGTGCGAATCGCTATTTTTGCGATTAGCAATTCTGCGATGCGATTCCGTTTCATACATCGCAAAAGTCATTTTTGCATTCGCAAACACTGAAATTTAGCGATTTGCAGTGTTTGCGATTGCGAAAATGCTTGATACATATGGCCCTAAGTTCTCTAAACACTGGTTACGGATATTTAAAGTTGAAGCAGAATAGTCAAAGTCCTGGATGGTTTGATAATATTGAAGCGTGTCGTCTTGCTGCTTTGGTTTGTTGTATTTTAAAAGCTTTTAAGCCATACACAGCCTTAGACATGCCAATATGCTAGATGGGCGCGAAATTGCATCACACATCCTTTTACTATCACTCCCATCACAGGTTTCACCATTTGAAACACCATTAGTCTCATAACAGCCTCCAATCTGCTGCTGAGGGACAAAGGGAAACAAAAGGGATGCAAACTACACAAATGCACTGCAGTGGTGGGGCGATGCAAAGGAAATGCACATTTGTAGCAGAGTGTTGCATGCTGAGATTTATGCATGGGTCGAAGCTGTCAAAGCTGTGACAGCATTTTTGACTAACTGTTGCTCGTCTGCTCAAAGCAAGAAGTAGGTCAATAATTGTTGTAAGTTGTGATCCGGGATGTGTTTTCCACTCCAGCCATAAATAAAGATTTTCATATTGTGGTGTTTATTCTCATGTCCATTTGAGTTTTCCTCATCTTTATGAAATGTTTACTACGGATTGATAAACTGTTGTGTGTTCTTATAAGGCAAGTGGTAGAATTTCCATGAATATCCTTATCTGGTACTCTTTTCTGTATGGTTCTTGTAATGTAATGTAATGTTATGTAATGCAATGTAATGTAAGGTGGATTTGTAGAGTACTGCTTGTCACCACTGAGGGTATCCAGGTGCTTGTGAGGTTCTTGTTCCATTTTCGTGAGTTGCACTAAGTTATAGTGAATACGTTTACATGGTTTTCAGAAGGGATAAATAGGGGCAAAATTACAGGTGTAGCAATCTATAAAAACATTGATAATTGGAAATTGGATGAGCTAGGGAGTCATAGTGTGCTAGTCAGTGATTGAGGAGGAAGGGGCATTCATTCAATTGCTTAAAGCCCATTTTATTATTATTCCATGCAATATGTCTGTGTTAGAAATGGGGGTCTCTAGTTGGCAATGGCTGGCCACTGTCCAAGTAGGGACCCTTCTTCCTAAGTCAGAGTGAGAGGGCTACCCTCTTTAATACCCCTGCTCAACCCTGTGGTAACGTAGCACGAGCAGGTAGGCTTATCTCAGAGGCAGGGTGTGAAGCATTTATGATCATACACAGTAACACAATGAGGAACACTACAAAGGGACACCACACAAGTAGTTATTATAAAAACTAAGTATCTTTATATAAAGGCAGATTTATCACAAGACCAATAACTGTAAAAGCCACAATACTGTCAAAAATAGTATAGCTGTTGAAGGGCTGTCAAAAATAGTTCAAAGGTTGCAAAAATAAGGTTCAAGTTCAAAGCAGCGGTCTCTGCGACCCTTTCTTTCACAAAGTACCTGGGTTTAGTTGCAAAACCAACAAAGTGTCGCAAAGAAGCTGTAGCGATGATTCTCGGCACGCGAGGCCGGCGATGCGTTGAAATCCTTGCCGCAAGGGAGGATGATGCGCCGATCTGCGGGATGCGTGCGGAGACGATGCGACAAACTTCTGCACGCTGGACCACCGATGCGATGACTTTCTTGCCGCGTGGGAGAAGTCGATGCGGTGATCCTGTTGCGCTGTGCGATCGTGTTGCGATGCGAAGACAAGACGCTCCGCGAGGGAGCGACGAAATTCGGTGTGATGCGATCAAAGTGGCGAACGCACGGCGTCCGCACTGCGATGTCTCGAAGCGATGATTTCTGTCAGGGTTGCGAGTGCGCGGCGACAGCAGCGCGATGATCTTTCCAGCGCGTCTCGGCTGCAGCGGCTCGCACAGGGGCGTCAGCGATGGTTTCGGGTTGCGGGCCCTCGGCGGCAGCAGCGCGATGATTTTCCCAGCGCTCTCGACTGCAGCGGCCCGCAAAGATGCGTTAGCGTCGATTTCTTACCCTCTTCTCTCTGATGCGAACTAGAGGCCCTGGAACTCACAGGAGCCTCCTCAGCAGATAGCAGTCCTCGCAGGGAGGAAGCAGGAGGTTGGTGGTGGAGTCTGTTGTGCCTGAGACTCCAGCAGGAGGCTAGCTCTTTTCCTAGCCCTTGGGTGATTGCTGTACAAAAATAAAAGTTCTCTCAATAGTTCCTTTTCCTCTTCTTCAAGGTCCAGTGGTCACTGCTGCAGGCCAGTGCAAGAAACAACACACAAGCACAAGGACAGTCACTTCCTGCAGATTCCTCCAGTGGCACGGACAGAGTTTCCTCTCCAGATCCAAAAGCAATACAAAAGTAGGGGGTTTGAGCACAGATATTTATACCCCAAAAGCCTTTGATCCTTGAAGCTACCAGTCCCTGAACCTAGCCAGAACCAGTTCTGCTCAGGCCTGGAGCACTTTGTTTACCAGGCTGCATCCTTCCTTTCAGAAAGAGGGGGTCTGCTAGCAGACACACAGTGGGAGGTGGAGCCAGCATTCACCTTGCCAGGCACAGCCCTATTCAGATCAAAGAGCCACCCTGCCCCACACTCTAAATGCAGATCTCTCTATTCCACCAAGGTCTGACTCAGCCTGTCCTGCCCCTCTAAAACCAGACAGCCAATACACATAACGGCAGAGCACACTGGAAGGCTTAGGCAAGAAAATACCTACTTTCTAAAAGTGGTATTTTCAAACACAGGATATAAAAATAAACTTCACTAAAAGGTGTATTTTAATATTCTGAGCTCAGGCATACTAAATTCGTTTTTCTACCATGTCCCTGGGGTCAGTTAGGACTATAGCATGTAATAGTCAAACTGCCCATTCTAGCCTATGAGGAACAGGTAGCCTTACAGTAGTGAAAAACGAAATGGTGCATAATTCACTACCAGGACATGCTACACACACCCAGGCATGTCCTACCTTACACATACAATGCACCCTACCCGAGGGGCGACTTACAGGATGCCAAGGGAAGGTTCAGGGGCTGGGAAGTGGTTGCACTTCACAGCCAAGATGGCAGTTCTGGACTGCACACAGACACTGCAGTGGCAGGTCTGAGACACACTTTACAAGCTGCTTCTGTGGGGGCACACATCAGTGCTGCAGGCCCACCAGCAGCATTTGGTTTACCAGCCCTGGGCACACATAGGCCACACTACTAGGGACTAACAGGTAAACCAAATAAGCCAATCAGGGATATACCAATTCACATAGACATATTTATACAGGGAGCATTCGCGCTGTGACACTGAATGGCAGTGGCACAGCGCCCAGAGCATCTAACACCAGTAAAACAGAGGAGACAACAGCGAAAAATGGAAGGGAGACCCACGCCAATGGTGCCAGGTCTAACACACGTCCCCTCCAGCTGAAATGTGGGGAGAACTACCCATCCCCTTGGAAGTTCTCATCGCTAAGGCGGAAAAATCTGGACAGACCATCAGCATTGGCGTGTTCTGTACCAGGGCGGTGTTCCACCGTGAAGTCCATACCCTGTAGGGAAATGGACCACCTCAACAACTTGGGATTCTCACCCCTCATCTGCATCAGCCATCTGAGGGGCCTGTGGTCTGTCTGAACCCGGAAGTGAGTCCCAAACAGGTATGGTCTCAGCTTCTTCAGTGCCCAGACCACAGCAAATGCCTCACGCTCAATTGCACTCCACCTCTGTTCCCGTGGAAGTAACCTCCTACTGATGAAGGCCACAGGTTGGTCTAGTCCCTCCTCATTTATCTGTGACAGAACGGCCCCCACCCCATGCTCTGAAGCGTCTGTCTGGACAACAAATTCCTTAGCAAAATTGGGCGCCTGGAGTACGGGTGCTGTACACATAGCAGTTTTGAGGGCATCAAAGGCTTTCTGACAGGTGTCAGTCCAGTTCACAATCTTTGGCCGCTTCTTGGAAGTCAGCTCAGTCAAGGGTGCAACAATGTTGCCATACCCCTTGACAAACCTCCTGTAATAACCCGTGAGTCCTAAGAAGGCCCTCACCTGGGTCTGGGTCCTTGGGGGCTCCCAAGTCAGGATGGTTTCAATCTTGGGCTGCAGGGGCGCCACCTGGCCGCTCCCCACCTGGTGTCCCAAGTACACCACAGAACCCTGCCCAATCTGGCACTTACTGGCCTTGATTGTGAGGCCTGCTCTGCGCAGCGCCATCAACACTTCCCAGAGGTGGCGCAAGTGGTCCTCCCAGGAGGAACTAAACACTGCAATGTCATCCAGGTAGGCGGCACTGAAAGCCTCCAGCCCAACCAACACCTGGTTGACCAATCTCTGGAAGGTGGCAGGGGCATTCTTCATCCCAAAGGGCATCACACGGAACTGGTAGTGCCCATCTGGTGTGGAGAATGCTGACCTCTCCTTTGCCCCATCCGTTAAGGCGATCTGCCAGTACCCAGACGTCAGATCAAACGTGCTGAGGTACCGGGCAGCCCCTAACCGGTCTATGAGCTCATCAGCTCTGGGGATGGGGTGCGCGTCGGTCTTGGTGACCGAATTGAGACCTCGGTAGTCCACACAGAACCTAAGTTCAGGAGTGGCACCAGGCGTAGCAGCTTTTGGTACCAAGACCACGGGGCTGGACCAGGGGCTGCTAGAGGACTCAACCACCCCTAGGGCGAACATTTTGGAGACCTCCTCCTTAATGCAAGCCCTGACCCTGTCAGTTACCCTGTAAGCCTTGTGCTTGACAGGAGAACTGTCCCCGGTATCCACCTCATGGACGCACCAATCAGTGACACCAGGTACCAGGGAGAACAAATCAGAAAATTGCCCCAACAGGTGGTGACAATCTCTCTGCTGCTCAGGGGTCAGTGTGGTGGAGAGGATCACACCCTCCACTGACCCATCCTTCTCTTCTGCACACAGGAGGTCAGGGAGAGGCTCACTCTCCTCCTCAACCCCATCATCTGTGGCAAGAAGCATGCCCACTTCAGACCTCTCAAAGTGGGGCTTTAGGCGGTTCACATGCAGGACCCGCAAGGGGTTCCTGGGAGACTGAAAGTCCACCAAGTAGGTAACTGGACTTTTGCGCTCCACCACCTCAAAGGGACCGGTCCACTTATCTTGGAGCGCACAAGGCTCCACTGGGGCCAGTACCCAAACCTTCTGACCAGGTTGAAATTCGACCAGAGTGGCATTCTGGTCGTGCCAACGTTTCATTTCTTCTTGGCTGGCTTCCAGATTTGCCTCAGCAATTTTTCTGAAACGCCGAGTCTGGTTCCTGAAGGCCAACATGTAGCTAAATACATCTTGGGGAGGTTTCCTGGGAGATTGCTCCCAGCCTTCCTTGACCAGACTCAGAGGTCCTCTAACCGGGTGGCCATAGAGGAGTTCAAAGGGACTGAACCCTAAGGACTTCTGTGGCACCTCCCGGTAGGCAAACAACAGGCATGGCAAGAGGACGTCCCACTTACGCCTCAGGGGCTCTTCTAGGCCCATGATCATGCCCTTCAAGGTCCGGTTGAACCTTTCAACCAGACCATTACCTTGGGGGTGGTAAGGAGTGGTGAACTTATACGTTACCCCACACTCCTTCCCCAGAGACTTCATGTACTGGGAGATGAAGTTGGTCCCCCTGTCAGACACCACCTCTCTGGGGAATCCCACACGGGAGAAAATCCCCATCAGTGCACGTCCCACCACGGGGGCCGTCACTGTCCTGAGCGGGATGGCTTCAGGGTACCGGGTGGCATGGTCCACCAAGACCAGGATGAACCTGTTGCCCATGGCTGTCTTGGGGTCCAGAGGCCCCACAATGTCAATGCCCACTCGCTCGAATGGGGTACTCACAACTGGAAAGGGCTGGAGTGGGGCCTTGATCTTCCCCCCACTCTTCCCACTTGCCTGGCAAGTCTCACAGGTCCTGCAATGAGAGTCTGAACTCTTGTGCATCTGGGGCCAAAATAAGTGGGCAGCCAGCCTCTCAAAGGTCTTGGTCTGCCCCAGATGTCCTGCCAATGGAATGTCATGAGCCAACCCCAGTAGGAAGGTTCTGAAGCACTCGGGTACCACCAGCACACGGGCTGACCCTGGCTCAGCAACCTTAGGCTCACTATACAGGAGACTGTTCTCCCAATAAATCAGATGTGAACCAGACATGTCACCTTCTGCCTGGGCTGCAGCCTGTCGCCGCATACCCTCAAGAGAGGGGCAAACTCTCTGCTGCTCACAAAATTCCTCCCTGGTGGGTCCCCCTTCCTGCTGCCAATGGGTCAGCTCAGGCAGGTCCCCCAGTTCGGTGATCTGCTCCCCGGTAGGCTCCAGGGCATCCCCTCAGGGTCTGCTTCTTCCTGGGCCGTGGGAACCAAGGGGGCCGGCTTCCCGCACCCCTTGCCCCCTCTCTCTAAGGCAGGGATCTGGGCCCTACTCTCAGGCTCCAGATCCTTTTCAACACCCTCCTTGGCTGCCATGGACCGCGTGGTAGCACACGCCCACTCAGGCAGACCCAACATCTCTAAGTGAGCCTTCCTCTCCACCGTAGCCCACGGGGAGTCCTCTAAATCATTGCCCAGCAGACAGTCTACAGGCATGGCGGGCCTCACAGCTACCTGAAGAGTTCCTGAGACCCCCCCACTCAAAGGGAACCTGAGCCACCTCACATTGGCTCTCTGAGTTGTCGGCGGACACTACTGGGTAGAATGCATGGGGGACAACCTGCTCTTTGGACACCAACCGGGAGCTGACAGCAGTTACACTGGCCCCTGTGTCTCTTAGAGCCTCCACCCTATGGCCATTGATGGTCACCCACTGCCTGTATTTTTTAGTGTTAGCAGGCAGTGCAGGCTTGGGGACCATCTCAAAGTCCCCTAATGAGACAAGGGTCAATTCTACGGGATCCCACCCCTCTTGGGCACCCATCTCCTCCTCTCCCAGGGCTACACTAGCAATCTGGCGGGGTGGTGCACGGGGGGTGCACTGGCCCCCTTTGGGGGCACTGGGGATCAAAATATCTGTGGCCCACTTGACCACAGTTGTAACACGTGGGGGCCCCCTGGGAACAGGCCTACCTGGTGGGGGCCCGGTCCTCCTTTCTTGGGGGGCTGGGACACCACTGCTGGGTTCCCTGGGGGATTACTTTGGGGCCCTCGGGGAACTCCCTCTGTTGACCCTTGTCCCCCCCACTCCTCTGCTGGGGACCCTGCCCACCTTTGGCGACGTCTCCCACTGGACCCTTGCGGACCCGGGTGCTCACCCAGCGGTCCGCCTCCTCAGCAAGCTTTCTAGGGTTAGTCAGCTTGCAATCAATTAGGTGCTGGCGTAGCTCAGGAAAACAATTGCTAGATAAATGCTCCCATGCAATCAAATCATAAAACTGTGCAAAAGTTTCTACTTTGCTACCTCTTACCCAGCGTTCCATGGCTCTGCAAAAAAAGGACACATATTCAACCCACGTGGTACCCTCTAGCTTCTTACAGACCCTAAACCTCTGTCTATACATCTCAGGGGTCAAACCATAGCGGGTCACCAACGCTTCCTTCATGTGGGCATAAACCATCCTACTTTCTGGGGGCAGGTCCAACAAGGTATCCCTCCCCTCACTCACAAAGCGTCCCCACAACCCTGCTCCCCAATCCTTCTCAGGGACCCGGTGGGACACCATGGCTACTTCATAAGCGGCAAACCATTGCCCAATATCTTCACTTTTGTGGAAATCTTTAATAACCTCCTTGGGTATATACACCCTACTCTCAGGGTGCACTACAGGTACGCTGCCACCAGAGGGGAGATTTCCATGCTCTTAGCTTTAATCTCCAACTCCCTCAATACTCTCTCATGCTCAAGCTTCATCCTCATAATCTCAATTTCTAACTTCTTGTTCTCTAGGTCCCGGTGACCATCCATTTTAAGCTTAGCCATCTCCATATTATGCCGCCTATCTCTCTCCCTGTCCTCCAGCTCTTCTGGGGACAGACCCTTAGCGGACACACTAGAGCCCGGGTTGGAAAGGGCTGGGTCTCCTACTAAGTCTACTACATCGCCCTGCTGCTCTCCTCCCTCCACAAGCTCTCCTAGATCCTTAGGGGCATCCCTGGCTTCTAGCCAGGCCTTCAGCGCCTTGTAATACTCCTCCCTCCTAGTGAGACCTGTGATAGGGACTGTGAATTGCTTGCAAAAATATTTGAGCTGCTTGGCATTGTAGGTTTCTATTTTCTCTTCTTCCCAGGAGAGATCTTCTGAGGCATTGGATCTGGGCTTGCCCATTGTAGAAATAACTGGCAATATCAATAAAGGACAGAAGAAAACTTCTCAAAAAATGTAAGCGGGTGAAAAATCACCGGCAATATCAATCACAATATAGGATCCTAAAAAATTCTCAGAAATGTGCGTGGGTGAAAAATCACCAGCAATATCAATCACAATAGGGGATCAAAAACTTTCAATAAATGTGCGCGGGTGAAAAATCACCGGCAATATCAATCACAATACAGGATCCCAAAAACTCTCAGAAATGTGCGTGGGTGAAAAATCACCAGCAATATCAATCACAATAGGGGATCAAAAACTTTCAATAAATGGGCGCGGGTGAAAAATCACCGGCAATATCAATCACAATATAGGATCCCAAAAACTCTCAGAAAATGCGCGCGGGTGAAAAATCACCGGCAATATCAATCACAATATAGAAGCAAAAAAAACAATTCTCAAAAAAAATGTATGCGGTACGTTATGGTCTGCACTCACTAGTAGTGTACACTATAATTACTGTATGCGATCATAAATGCAAGTCCAGATCCTCACCGCTGACCACCAATGTTAGAAATGGGGGTCTCTAGTTGGCAATGGCTGGCCACTGTCCAAGTAGGGACCCTTCTTCCTAAGTCAGAGTGAGAGGGCTACCCTCTTTAATACCCCTGCTCAACCCTGTGGTAACGTAGCACGAGCAGGTAGGCTTATCTCAGAGGCAGGGTGTGAAGCATTTATGATCATACACAGTAACACAATGAGGAACACTACAAAGGGACACCACACAAGTAGTTATTATAAAAAATAAGTATCTTTATATAAAGGCAGATTTATCACAAGACCAATAACTGTAAAAGCCACAATACTGTCAAAAATAGTATAGCTGTTGAAGGGCTGTCAAAAATAGTTCAAAGGTTGCAAAAATAAGGTTCAAGTTCAAAGCAGCGGTCTCTGCGACCCTTTCTTTCACAAAGTACCTGGGTTTAGTTGCAAAACCAACAAAGTGTCGCAAAGAAGCTGTAGCGATGATTCTCGGCACGCGAGGCCGGCGATGCGTTGAAATCCTTGCCGCAAGGGAGGATGATGCGCCGATCTGCGGGATGCGTGCGGAGACGATGCGACAAACTTCTGCACGCTGGACCACCGATGCGATGACTTTCTTGCCGCGTGGGAGAAGTCGATGCGGTGATCCTGTTGCGCTGTGTGATCGTGTTGCGATGCGAAGACAAGACGCTCCGCGAGGGAGCGACGAAATTCGGTGTGATGCGATCAAAGTGGCGAACGCACGGCGTCCGCACTGCGATGTCTCGAAGCGATGATTTCTGTCAGGGTTGCGAGTGCGCGGCGACAGCAGCGCGATGATCTTTCCAGCGCGTCTCGGCTGCAGCGGCTCGCACAGGGGCGTCAGCGATGGTTTCGGGTTGCGGGCCCTCGGCGGCAGCAGCGCGATGATTTTCCCAGCGCTCTCGACTGCAGCGGCCCGCAAAGATGCGTTAGCGTCGATTTCTTACCCTCTTCTCTCTGATGCGAACTAGAGGCCCTGGAACTCACAGGAGCCTCCTCAGCAGATAGCAGTCCTCGCAGGGAGGAAGCAGGAGGTTGGTGGTGGAGTCTGTTGTGCCTGAGACTCCAGCAGGAGGCTAGCTCTTTTCCTAGCCCTTGGGTGATTGCTGTACAAAAATAAAAGTTCTCTCAATAGTTCCTTTTCCTCTTCTTCAAGGTCCAGTGGTCACTGCTGCAGGCCAGTGCAAGAAACAACACACAAGCACAAGGACAGTCACTTCCTGCAGATTCCTCCAGTGGCACGGACAGAGTTTCCTCTCCAGATCCAAAAGCAATACAAAAGTAGGGGGTTTGAGCACAGATATTTATACCCCAAAAGCCTTTGATCCTTGAAGCTACCAGTCCCTGAACCTAGCCAGAACCAGTTCTGCTCAGGCCTGGAGCACTTTGTTTACCAGGCTGCATCCTTCCTTTCAGAAAGAGGGGGTCTGCTAGCAGACACACAGTGGGAGGTGGAGCCAGCATTCACCTTGCCAGGCACAGCCCTATTCAGATCAAAGAGCCACCCTGCCCCACACTCTAAATGCAGATCTCTCTATTCCACCAAGGTCTGACTCAGCCTGTCCTGCCCCTCTAAAACCAGACAGCCAATACACATAACGGCAGAGCACACTGGAAGGCTTAGGCAAGAAAATACCTACTTTCTAAAAGTGGTATTTTCAAACACAGGATATAAAAATAAACTTCACTAAAAGGTGTATTTTAATATTCTGAGCTCAGGCATACTAAATTCGTTTTTCTACCATGTCCCTGGGGTCAGTTAGGACTATAGCATGTAATAGTCAAACTGCCCATTCTAGCCTATGAGGAACAGGTAGCCTTACAGTAGTGAAAAACGAAATGGTGCATAATTCACTACCAGGACATGCTACACACACCCAGGCATGTCCTACCTTACACATACAATGCACCCTACCCGAGGGGCGACTTACAGGATGCCAAGGGAAGGTTCAGGGGCTGGGAAGTGGTTGCACTTCACAGCCAAGATGGCAGTTCTGGACTGCACACAGACACTGCAGTGGCAGGTCTGAGACACACTTTACAAGCTGCTTCTGTGGGGGCACACATCAGTGCTGCAGGCCCACCAGCAGCATTTGGTTTACCAGCCCTGGGCACACATAGGCCACACTACTAGGGACTAACAGGTAAACCAAATAAGCCAATCAGGGATATACCAATTCACATAGACATATTTATACAGGGAGCATTCGCGCTGTGACACTGAATGGCAGTGGCACAGCGCCCAGAGCATCTAACACCAGTAAAACAGAGGAGACAACAGCGAAAAATGGAAGGGAGACCCACGCCAATGGTGCCAGGTCTAACAGTCTGCTATTTTGACATAGAAGTGTGTAGAGATTTCTTTATTTAGTTAAATGCATGGTTAGTTGAAATGGCTTTTCTCTCAGAGAAACTCTTTGAGATATTGGTGGCCTTGGCTATTATGTTGTTCAACATTAATTACTTGGTGTGGAAGAAAGCTTTGTAACCTAACATAACATAACATAACATGTGTTTTTGTAAAGGGCATGTTCACCCCAAACGGGGTATCTTGGTGCTGAATAACAGATGTTTATTGTTACCCAACTCAATGGTACTCATAATAAGATGCAATACTGTGATTACATACCTGTAATCCTCTGATTACTTACCTATAATCTTAATTCAATTTTTTTCACGAGTGGGTATTGGGGGTGAGTCTGGGAAACAGGCAACCATGTTAACTACTTCAAGTTAATAAAAATAATATCCCCTCCAGCTAAGCTAAGGGCATAAACGGCTGAGCTTTCATGTGGGTGGCCAGTTGGCAAACATATGGAATACCATAGAAAGAGCAGGTCTCAGTTTAAGATGAGTTAATTGTGCTACATGATGGGCTCATAAGTTCAAGCCTCTATCAAGATACCACCTTGCTTGGCCCCAGACATGAAGATATTACCGAGATCAGGAGCATAATTTAGGAAGGATCTCATCCGCCATCTCATAGGGCCAGAAAAATATGAGGCCAAGAGCTACAGTTCCACGTGCAGTGCACAACTAGCATCCACTAAGAGAACCTCAGAGACAACATCTGTTTTGTATAACCCCCACCCCCCCCCAGAATATTGGGAATTCCAGTAAAGGGTCAAAACAGGTATCACAGAAAAGAAGTAACGCATTCGGTTTCCTGGAATTGCAGTCACAAAGAAATTGCCACCAATGAAAGAACAGCCATGGAAACAGTTGAGGCGCAAAGCAAAATAGGAATGTCCTTGCAGCTCTAAAAAGGAAGGGCTCTGATGCAAACAGTAACCACGCAAGAGCACCAGAGCTAACCTAAATCAGCTAACTTTCTAACAAAAGTATGAGATTATGCATGTGCACATACATAAAGACAGATGCACATGGGTACACACATATGAAAAATATATGGTAAAATGGTAAACTTCTGAAATCGAATCCGTGAAGGTATGAAAATACACAAATGTGCAAAAATGCTAGATATGGAACAAAGCCCTCCCTTAATTGGGTCTTGTTATGCGCAAGTATATCACCCTATAAGGGTCTCATGGCGCTGCTGCGAGAATTCCAACAGATATTGACAGTGGTGTTGAGAGTGATTAGAACATCCATGTTTTTACCCCTCCCTGACAGGTATATGCCGTATCCCAGTAGTTACTTCACATTTCTCTATAGAAAAATATTTGGAAAGTGATTAGGATCCTGCTCTAGTAAGGAGGGAGAAGCGAAGGAATAAAACAATTGTGAGGTTAAAGGACTCTGTGAAGGGAAGTGACAGGAAATCAAGATCAATAGCCAAGACTTCTGTCCCATGATTCCTCTGCTGTGTCAGTAACACGATGAGCCAACACTTCCTCTGAATATCTTCTGAAACAGTGCACCATAGAAAAACGAAGAGTGGAAAAAGTACCAGTACAACTTAGCAACAGTGGAAATAATAGATGGAGATGCTTTTCTGTATAGGAAACAGACACCATCAGTGCCTTCTTCTCTCCAAGGCTAAGATATCACACATCTGCTGAATTATAATAAGCCAGTTTGACCTTCTAAAGCACGTTGCTACTCTCAACTGTACGTATGAAAATAAATTGAACAGCACATCAAATAAACCATAGCTATTCATCATGAATGACGAGCAAGATCACTTGCTCAGAACAAGTGGAGCAGTAACACTGATGAAACACCTGGCTTCAAGCACTTGGTGGAGAAAGGGCTCAGCCACCATAATAGGAAAAAGGAGATTTTTTTGCCCAGAAGTCTTGCAAAGCAAGGTCATAGCCAGGAGACCAAAAAGTAAGCAGGCAAGGCGCCTGACGAACATTCAGTCCTGAACTATAGAATAAAATACATCTAACAAAAGCAATACATTTTATCTGAAATCCATTCACTTTTTCAAGAATCTGTAGAAAAATAAGAACATCGCTAATATGTTGGATCCATAGGTACAGAGCATGAACTTTCTCAGGGAGGCACCAAGCTGGTTTAGTCAGGCACAACATTAGCACAACCCACCAGTCCTTAAGTGTGAAAAGAATGGCAGAATTGCCTATCAGTATCAGTAAGAGAAGTGAATCTGGAAGGCAAAGTTTATTTTAATTACAACGGTGCTTTAGAAATTCTTATGCTACTTAGTACATTACTTGCAATGTAGGCGTATCAGGACTGTTCTACTTAAATTATATAAATAGACACCATTCATAAATATTCATATTCCTGTCCAGCCAAGCCAGCCTTGACACCATGCATGGAGTTTTATACACTTTGGGGCTTATTTATGAGAGACTTGTGCCACCGGAGCATCACTTTTTTTTATGCTCTGTTGGCATAAGATTCCCAGTCATATCTGTGAGGTCACGCAAAGCCACTTTGCGTGGCTTTGCATGGCCTCATAGATATGGAGTAAGACAAAGCAGCGCAAGTCACTGCATTGCCTTACTCTGCGCCAAAGAGGCATTTCATGGACATTGCAGTGGGTTTTCCCACGCAACATCCCTGGATTTTGAAATCTTACTCCTCCTCAGAGCAGGCGTAATGAGGAGAAATCTTTTTATTTCTCCTTGTTTTTTCTCTTTCCATGTGTGCTGAAAACACCTTTCGGGATTGTTTTTGTGCAGGAAGGTCTCCCTTCCTGCACAAAAACAATCCTGCATGCAACGCAGACACCCTTGCACCATGGTGCAAAGGTGCCTGTGTTGGCGCTAGGCTGCCTGAAGTGTGCTAGCGCAGGGAGAAAGGACAGGAATGCACAGTATTCCAAAAATATGGTGCATTGCTGCCCTTTCACATTGGGGTAGGGCAGCACAGCAAGTAGCATTGTGGTGCTGCCCTACGCCAGTTCCCTGTAAATGAGGCCTTTAAAATCTTGTGACATGAGATCCATGAAGAAGGAACCAGTTCTTCACAACTGAGATCAAGAATCTGCACTGCTTTGTCATCCTGATTAACTATGGCAATCACCTCCTCGGTTCTTCACTAACAGATTTGATGTTCTAGATCCAAAATACTTGACAACTGAACACCATGAGGCGCCTGACTGTGATATGCTGGAGCTTTATAAAATCTCTGAATAAAGATAAATAAAAAAACTACAGATAGGTGAAACAGAAACAGCCTAGTGACAGTAAGAACACACCAAGCCTGTCCATAGCAGTAAAGGATTTATCCTCTTCAGAGAAGGATCTATCCTCTTTTATCAGGAAAACCATACTTCACGAAAGATGATTCATGGGTCACTACTTCCTCCAAACTCTTGCAAGAGATATACCTTAGCCAAGCCCCAAGAACCACAACCGTATTTAATATAGCCTTAGAGCCTGCCTTAGTGGGCTCTACCGGCCATTAAAGGCCCGCTCCAGTGTTAAAGGACTGAACTGAAGGCGAGGGCCTTTAAAAAGGGAGCAGCCCTTTAATGGCCGGTAGAGCCCGCTACAGAGGGCTCTAAGGCTATTAGAACATTTTGCCCCTTAAGGGCAGAATGTTCTAATTTATAAAACAAAGACCTCACGGAGCATTTCGTGATGTCTTTATTCAGAGCAACAGCTGTGAACAAACATTGGAATGTTGGAGCTCCAGGCTTCTAACGGCCATTAGAAGCCCAGAGCACTCCATTGTTTTCAATGGAGCGCTCAAAATTCAAATGTTCTAATATATTTTTACTTTTGAAATGCAGCCAGATCGTGCACAGTGATTTACAAGGACTGACACATCGAGACATGTGTTTTTCTTTTGGTTTTTAGTGTAAAGAGACTGGAGACAGTCATGCTCTGATTCCATGGGCGTATGCTTCATTCTTTTCCTGGCCTCAGCACCGCTGATTAGTTTCCCATTAGGAACAAATAACGTACTTCGTGGTATGCATATTAGAACAGATTTGCAAAAACAAGTATTACGAGTTAATAGTATATTAGCTGTTCAGAAATTAGCATGCCACCGGTGCTGAATTAATGAGAACTGATGATAATTAAAATGTGTCGTTTTACCTCGTGTTAGACATTGTTATGTGCTGTTGTTAACTCATGCGTTAGACGCTACACTGTGGAAATGTTCTCACGTTAATTTATTAGGAACACTTCGTATATGGAGCAGAGGATGTCTTTATCAAAAAAAGAAGCATGCCTAAAAAGTACATTTCGTGAAGAATGGCAGCTTAAAAAAATCAAGATATTAACATCTGTTGCTGTACCTGTATTATCTGATATTGATTTATTGCCAAGGTTATATATATATATATATATATATATATATATATATATATATACACATGTGTGTGTATATACATTTATGTTTACCCTTTCCTGGCCACTGGAAAGGAGGCGCGCACTCCAACGTTGGCACATACTCCCAACATGTTTCAGCGAACAAGGTGACTTTTTTGCAGAAACGCATTGGGAGTTTCTGCTTCACCTACATCATCCATGGAATAAACTTTACATGGTGCAAGCAACGCTGGAGTGCGCACTTCTTTTCTAGGAGCCAGGAAAGGGTAAACCTTGATGTCGTTTTGGACCTCACATCCGAAAGCACACCGCTGCCGCCAGGGCCAGGGGTCTCAGTGAGGAGCTTTGGACCAGATGTGTGTGTGTGTGTATAAATATATATATAATTCAGTCGTATTGTAGTGTTTATAATAAGTTCACAAGTCACATTATCAATAATATTGCACCAGTTAACCAGCTCTTCCCAGTCAAATGTATAATACAAAAAAAAAATATTTGTGTGTGTGGTCTGGCAAGAAACAGTCGATGTTCCAATATACACCAACAGCCTGTGTGCACATTGAGCTGGGTAGTCTGTAGACCTGTTTGGGTTTCGCACAGGCCCATATGCCTAAATTGTTTTTTTCACTTGTAATTTGCATGATTTGCATAAAAAGGGAATTTCAGCTATATTTAGGCAAATCTGTGTATTTGTGGATTGTATTCTAAAATTTGCAGCAAAAAGACACAGCATTTGGAATTTGGTGTTATAAATACTGATTCAATTTGGTATGCCAAGTTTCCGAGTACAAAGCTAAAATAAGAGTTAATTGCTGGAACTGAGAAATACCTCACCCCGAGGAAACCGTTTATCCCTTTTCCAGTGAATGCCCCACCACATTCCACACTCAGGGCTTTAGTGCTTTTGTCAGGTGACCTATCGTGTTATCCTTATGGTAGCTGCTCCATCTTCAAGTTTCATTCCTGTTGTCTGGCTGACAAGCAGTTCCTGACCATGTAGAAGAGCATCATTTGACGTAAAGTCGTATCTCTTTCTGAGCAGTGAGAAGAAAGAAAGATCTAGAAAAACCTGTTCACACCTTTTGCACATACATATGTCACATTTCCATGCCTTTCTTTATATTCACGCTTCTATACATATAATAAACCAATAAACACACACAATATGATAAAAGCTCTGGTGGAGGGATAGTCTAATTGCAATATACCAGTGGTGGCTTTTTCCCCCGCCTTTAGAAGGCTCATTCCATTCTGTAGGCCATTCCCATTATCCCAGGACCTTGTTTGGTTTGGAACCTGATCAACAAATGCAATGAAAGCTTTTGAGATTCGCTCTGTTGGGTGAACTGAAGGAGGAGCGGGCAGAGGATCTAATCAGATAACACTAATGCACATATTAATGAAGCTGTCAAGCTCCATTCTCTGTACGAGGGAAGACCCAGAGAATACATTGTCCTTTTCACCTTCACTACTGATTTAGTGTTTTGAAAGCTCTTGGTTCAGCAATGTAGTTATTGGAATTTGCCCCTGTGGCGTGGCTTGCATAAACACCTCTTGAGGTTAGGTGGAGTGGAGTATTAGCGACAAATAAATGAATAAATAAATACCTACATAGATAAATAATGTTTTGAAACTGGAAACAAATCCACACTCCCCCTATCACTGTTATTTGTGTTTTTGCGTTACTCCCCCGACCCTGCACTTTATTGCTAATGCCTTAAATCAAGGTCATTGGTAAGGGTCATTGCTTAAATGGGATATCTAGCAGAATGGCATGCCTTTTCCTTTCCAATCTCTAAAATTACAGAGCGGCTTTAGTCTTAACTCCCTCTCCCGGAGAAAGGCGATAGCTTTTCAGCAATGAATCACATTTTCTTTTTGTAAATGTTCTTGGAGTTATGTGCACTGCATGCTAAGTATCAAGGAACTTAAGCCATAATCATGTGTGGTGGGCAGTGTGTAATTCAGTTGGTTATAGATCACGCTTGAAACTCACAAACCTGGGATTTCTTTCACCTTTCTCTTGACACACAGTTTTATATTTTTTTTACAAATATCTTCATTTGCTTTGTTTCACTGTGCCTGTGTTACAAAACGTGAACGACAGCAGTGGAGTAGCCAGTGTGACATGGGCCCTACTGCAAGGAAGAAAATGGGCCTCATGTTTGCTGTTTTAACTGTAGAATAGATCAATATTCAGGGTTCAGTGGGCCCCTAAGACCTCTGGGCACCGGTGCAACTGCACTTGCAGCACCAATGGAAGTTATGCCCCTGCATAACAGAAGTTTGGCATTACAGAATGGACCCGTGCTGGTTGCATGTTCCCTTCTATAATATCAAATGCAATGCACAAAGTATGTGCTCAAGCCTTTAGGGTGGGCGTTCCCTGAATTGCAGTGGGGTGTTTCCATTGTACTCATGCATCGTCTGATTAGAAATTAATGTCCAAATCGGCCCCTGGGAGAGTCTTTAACTGCATGATGCCCTTGGTTTTGTGGTTGAGTAGTGCAGAGGGGAGGAGTTTGGGGAACGGCATTAAAAAAGCCCAAAGACCCACTAAGCCTCCCCCAGATGGTGGTGCGTGATGTGTGAGATTACACCCCAAGGAAGGCGCTAGCTCCCTTCACACCTCCTGAAAGCAATAGAAAACCTACATCCTAACACCTGGGCCAGAATCAAACTAGGGAGCGGATGCAACCTTTCAAGGGCCTTTCCAGCAACAAGTGGGCTCAAACAGGAGTGCATGCTGGAGCCGATGCTATTCAATGTGTTTCTAGCAGACCTGCCCCCAACACTTTCTTCCATCAATTCGCTCGCCCCTAAACTTGGGTCGACTTAGCTGTCCAACCTTCTGGACACCGACAACCTGGTGTTACTAAGCAGAACTTGGGTTGGAATGCAGCGCCTCCTGAGAGCGACCGAGGCCAACGCCAAAGCAAACGGGCTGAAAATAAATATAAAAAAAATAATTACGATCTTTGCCATGAAGTCTCTTAAGGGGAAGGTCCGCTGGTGTCTTGACGGGAGCAGGATTGAAGAAACAAATTGCTACGAGTACCTCGGTATCCTTTTCGACAAGCATGGATCCTTCAAGTCACACAAGGAGGAAATCAAAAGGAAAGGGATCACTCTTGCAGCTGGCCTGGCGGCAATACATAAGAACCTGAATGGGCATTCACTCAGTCCCATTTTTGAAAATCCCTAGAGCATAAGTGATCCCCACCATGGCGTAGAGCAACGAGGTACGTCAAGGCAGAGACACATCGGTCTTAGATAAAACAGTGGTCTTCATATACAAGCATATCTTCCAGCTACCAAGCACCTCTCCAGCCCAGATCAGGCTTGAGTTCGGGCTAACAAAACAGCTTCATGCCAGATGCGCAGCCTTTTCCATCTTTTGCCACAAGTTAAAAAACTCCAAGGACAATTCCATCAATCATTACATCTCAATGGAACCAACAAGCAGGGCCGGACTGGCCGTAGCGGACACCGGGCATTTCCCCGGTGGGCCACCAGGGTGGGGGCCGGTTTTGTGCCCCAGGGGGGCCGTTTTTGTTACAGGGCTGTTTTTGCAGCATAGCTGCAATAACGCCCCCTGTAACAAAATCAGCCGAAACCGGCCCTGGCAAACAGCTCGGCCGCACCCCGAACCCCCCGGGGGGCTGGCTGAGCACTTTGCCAGGGCCGGTTTTGGTTACCAGTCCGGCCCTGCCAGCAAGGGGTGCGTACCTGCAGGGAAGCCATTGCTGGCCTGCTTTAATCCATCAGACCTGAGATCATATGCACAAACTCTTAAGTACATCCAAGGCGTAGAGAGGGCCCTCAAAAAGGCAGCAGGATCACAAACCAACTCATCGCCCTAACAACCTAACTCAGCCTTCTACCACAGGAAAAAAGACGATTCCTAACTGGGGCCAGCACTAGCAAACACCCTAAATCTAAATTGTGCAACACCCACTTGCACTTATGGCGACCGCTGTTTTAACTTATGTTTTATGACGCACAACATTTTTAAAATTCTAATCTCTTGCATATTGTTTCTGTTTTTACTAGTGCACTGCTATTTTATTATGACTCCTGCATATTGTAAAGATTTTAAATAATCAAGCAATAATGGATATATATATATATATATACATATATATATATATATATCCAAAAATGCTCCCAAAACTTAATTACAAGAAAGGAAACCGGCACTCGAAGTCAGGGGTTCAAAAACCTGTTTATTAGGTCAGTTCACACTGGACACTTGGGACACCAAAGAGACGCGTTTCGGCAGTTGTACTGCCTTTATCAATCTAAAGTGCGCCATGTTGGTGCTCCTTTTAAAACATTAACAACCATGAACATAAAAGATGCACTTCACTTAAGCAGCAAAGTAGTTTACCACATCAGGACACACACGTTATTATACAGCAGTAAAACATTCTTATTGCGGCTACCCAGTGTCAGTAATGCCTTAATTCAATCTGTACACCTGTGCGCTATTGCTGTATAACACATTTTTCATTACGTTTCTGTCCCTTCATGCATTGTAGTGGCATTTGTAAAAACCGGACTGGAATGCCATTCAAGTCCTCAGCTGCAAAGGAGGCATTTAGCAGTTGTGTAATAAAACCAAATGGCACGCACTAAAGTCTTCCTTTTAAAATACAATTATTCACTGGAAGTGCTGCCTTGTGAGTTAGTTAAAAGACTCCTGCCTTTTAAATCATGTTTCAAAACTTCGAGGGGCAATCCACTCTCGTAAACTAAAAGAAATGTCAATTTCTGCATTCGATTAAACATGTTACATTTTTCATAACAGTTTACTCACAAAAGGCAGCTGCAATGTTCAACTTTAGTCCCTGTGTCAGGTGTAACTCAATCCGACAATCAGTTCTGAAGTCCCCTGACCCCACCGCCAGGCCAGTGCCATTTGCAGTGCCCAGCTCCAAACAAAGACGGTAATCCTATGGTGAGATTTGGCTGAATTGCGGGGGAAACCCAGTCCCGTCACGAAAGCATCTGCTTCCAACGTTGAACCTGCCTCTCCCCTTCTGCCGTCTCCTCGTCTCCATTGGCACATTCCTTGTCTGGGGGCACGCATGCCTCGTACATCCAAGAATAAGGGGGTTGCGGTATGCTGGCGTGCTACCTGATCACTGGTGGTGTTTGGAAAACAGTGCCACCGCCTGCGCTGAAAATATCCCAAAATTCTCCCAAAACTTAATTACTAGAAAGGGAACCGGCACTCGAAGTCAGGGGTTCAAAAACCTGTTTATTCGGTCAGTTCACACTGGACACTTGGGACATCAAAGAGACGCGTTTCAGCAGTTTTACTGCCTTTATCACTCTAAAGTGCGCCATGTTGGTGCTCCTTTTAAAACATTAACACCCATGAACATAAAAGATGCACTTCACACACACACACGCGCAAACTGTCACTCAGTGTCACTTCCCATGTGTATTTGAAGATTGCTACAGGAGGTTCACAAAGTAATTTACCTGCAAATTGGATACTCTTATGTGCACATAAAACCATCATATGTATGACTGTGAAAGCATCATTGAAGAACATTCTTAAAGAAAATGAAAATATTATTGCCATAATATTGCTCAAGAGTTACTTTAATTTACTTCTATATTGTATATGTGCACATTTAAATCGTTAATATACTTTTCACTTTACTTTGATATTTCAAAATGTATACTCTCCTGACCTTCGCAAAATATTCTTTGGTAGTTCTTATTTGCTTATGAATTATTTTAATGAGCATCAGGAACAAAAAAGAACAGCTTACATAACTCGCACCATCTGCTCTTAAAAACATATTTACTTGGATTTTGTTCTATTAAAATAGTAAATCACATTAGGGCCTGATTCACAGAACTAACACGTCAAAAACGTAAACGTAAACGTAAAGTTAGTACTTTTTAGGTATTCACAGAATACACTTACTCATTTTGGTATTCACAGAATGAACTTACTCATTTCGGTATTCACAGAAGTTAGTAGTCCTAAAGTTAAGACTACTAACTTCTGTGAATACCGAAATGAGTAAGTTCATTCTGTGAATACCAAAATGAGTAAGTGTATTCTGTGAATACCTAAAAAGTACTAACTTTATGTTTACGTTTACGTTTATGTTTTTGACGTAAGTTAGTTCTGTGAATCAGGCCCATCAGAGTTCATTAGAGAGTTGCCAGCAGTACACCTTCTGCAGTAGAGCTATGCAGGTGTTCCATTCTCTCATGGGGAGGCCTCTAGAACTTCAAAGGAGGACCACCCAGTTTTCATAGCTCAAACCACCTAATGTAAGACCAGTAATACATTGGTGTTATATTTGCTGGTGCTCCACTAAGGGCCGAATTACTATCTCACTATGCGCCCCGTATTATCCTTAACTAGGTGTGCCGTGTGCAGACCGGGAGAGTACGTCCTATTAGAGTAAATGTGCTGTTCACAGTGCAATTGCGAATTCGGCGCTTCACTGTGAACAGCACCTTAGGGAAAGGTTGATCAAATGTTTGAAGCCACTGGTTAACCCTTTAACAGCTGGCACAGACCTAGCCTCACTTTTAAAAGTGGGCAGGTATACACATGCAGGCATTTGCAGTGAGTGTCAGGACCCATCTTCATGGCATGTATGTGGGGGCCTGATACCCCTGTTTGCCCCTCTCAACATGCACCCACAGGTGACACACTGATTGCACACTCCTCATATTTGGCACACAATCAGTGCACCTCTTGACAGCTTCTTTGCTTGTGCACCTGCCTTGTTAAAATGTTGCATGAGAAAAGGCAGAAGGTTCTCTCATTTACATCTGGTCAGGATCGCATGCAAATGAGGGCACACCCTATAGGAGCGGGTCAGTCCGCATTTTGTGCAGGCACAATCTATATATTGTGTATTACCAATGTGCCATGGCAATCTGCAAGAATCGTGTACATGGCCATTGCACTGTAGGAGTACTATGCATTAGTGCTTAATTTGAGCCTGTGGTTTCCGGTGCTCGGCACCAGCACTTAAATGTCAGCACCGGCTCTAGCGACAGTCCACCACATGGTGGCGCTGTCTTAATTTGAGATGAGCACAACAACATCCATAATACAATATACATTGAAAATGAATAATAGCCTCTCACCCCTTTATTACAGCTTTGTGTGGCCTAAAGTAGTCTGAATTGTCAGACTTGTAGGAGTGAGATGGTCAGGTGATATGTTGGTAATGTCATTGGCAGCACCGGCAGAGACAATGTGTGGTGCAACCTGCAGTGGCCTTCCGAGAAGAGCCCTGGCAATTAATGTTTACAAATTAAGCACTGCTATCTATATTACAACTTCAGAAATGGAAAATCCACAAACCAGCTGAGGCAATGTAGGTGTGCATGGTGGTTATGGGTAAAGCTGGTTTACTTCTACCCCTCTCCATTCAAACTTGTATTTACGGATAGAGCATACAGTAGTGGAAAGGAGAAGTTGGTTCTGATGCTGGCGGCACCAGCCCCTCTTGCGGAATGAGTAGCTCTTCATCTCTGACACTGCATCCAAAACCCCCTTCTAGAATTGAGCCCTCAATCTTCTGATGTCTATGGCTAGCTCACTAGATCTCTCCAGCACTTATTGGGCCAACTGTGTTTAGCATTCCATCTCCATTAGGCAAGACACTGCTAATGCGAGTCGTCAGTTTTTATTAGTTCATATTCCTCTTTTATGACACCTACTTTGAAGTAGTACAATTGGAAGTAGAATAAGTGTCATGATTCGTCATTGAGCTAATGTCAAATCACATAATGATAATAAGTATGTTCTATAATTACAGTCAAGTTAATTTCCAATATGTGTTAATTGCTTTTCTGAGATTTGTTAGATATCTCAACATGTGACATTTTGCAGCCCTCTCTTCCCTTTCTCTTTCTCATTCTCTCCCTTATACAGTCTCCCTCGTTTTTTGTGTCTTGCTACTTTTATTTCGCTTTTCTATTACATGTATGCAACTGTTTTTTTTGGTAATTTGTAATAATTATCCAAACTCATAGGCAAATATAGGATTTACCAATTTGCTCACAAGCATTTTAGGAGAAAATTAAATTCATCAAGAGAGTCCGTAGAATTTTACAAAGAACTAAAATGGTCTTCAACAACTTAATTATAACACATAGAATAATCAAATGTAAATTATTTGAAAAGAGGATATAACAAAACACGCATTTATGGCAAGCTTGTGTTCTTTGCTGGTTTTTCAGGTTGTAACTTGAATAATTCAGATACATTAATGTATTGAAAATACAAATGCAAAAGTTGGAATGAAAGTTATCACAGCCACAATCACCACAAAAAGCCAATTATGAGGCACTGCAAACCACAATGTGTGGCCTAACTGCTGCGGCAAGCAGGGATTTGTCATTATAGAAACAGACTGCTCGTAATTCTGTGCATATGCTATCTTAATACCCATGTTATTTTCGCGGTTCACTGATGCAGTTTCATCCCCAAAGGAAGTATGAACCCATTTAGGAGAAAGCAATAGAGAAAACAATTAATAGGTAGATTGATTGTCATATTTAGGGATCAATTTGTCACCTTTCTGTCCAATCTATTTTCCACAGAACAAGTGTGTTGTGTAGTGGGTGAAGCCTGCTGTTAGCAAAGAACACAAAACTTTGAGATGAGGCTTCAATAACTTAGAGGGATATTACCAAGGAATTGCGATAATTATCGCAAAGCGCGCTTAGCGCTGTTTTTTTTATCGCCGGCCATGGCTGGATTTCATCGCGGAGATAACGCGTTATTATCAACGCTTTTCTCCAAGGCGATAAAAAATCCAGCGATAGCGGCGAAACCCAGCAATAGCGCGAGAAATCGAGCGATAAATTCAACGTGCTAATGAAAAGCTTGCTAATAGGCAGGTGAGGACTTAACCTTACAATCCACCTCCCATTGACTAGAATGGTTGTCAGGTTTTTAGCAGGTGTTAGTTTCTAGCGATAATCGCGGTTAGCGCGAGTTTTTTTATCGCTTCGTGGGCATTGCTAATAGGGGGAAGTTGTGTTTGCGACCGTTTTCAGTCGCTTTAGGTTGGGAACGCCTACTTTGCATGTCATTAGCGATATATATCGCTGACATGCAAAGCGGCTCCAAAACGGTCGCTTTCGCCATAAAGCTGTCGCTAACAGCTGTTAGCGACAGCTTGCTAATAGGGCGATAGAAATATCGCTGCTTTAGCGGCAAAAAGTGCCGCTAAAGCGGCGATAAGGCCCTTGATAATATGCCCCTTAGCTTTTAGAAGACATTTACGAGCATTAATAATTTTGGTCTTCCATCAGTGTTGAGTGACGGTATGTCAGCTAATAGAACCCAGGAGAGAGGCAGAACAGTGACATTGTTTACTACAGAGAACCCCTCCTAGTGCAAAATTGCAACTTCTACTACTGCAATATCTGTCAGGGACATGTCAGGCCCCGGATGTATGTCAGAATATGGAGCAAAATATTCTTGCGCTACAAAAATATAGCAGCCAGAATATCGACTACCAAAAAATTGTAAAGGTAAGTATATATAGGTAAGTATAAATCTATTCTTTTTATCTCCTCTTGTACATAACTCGAAGGTAAATATATTATCATGGTAGTTGTGTGCGAAGATAGGTGTAGTAAATCCTGTACTTATATAACTTACCTACATGATGTTTTGGTAGCCGATATTATGGATAAGATGTTTTAGTAGCACAATATTTAAAACTCAATATTCTGGTTGTGTTGCTATGCTTCACCACCAGCAGAGCAAATAGAAGAAAAGTACCTCCTCTTTGTGGACTGGTATGACCTCACGCCCCCATCAAACCTGTAACGTACTTGGGAAGGGCTGCTTTTGGGTGTCATCACGACCAGGAGCAAAATCATCTCATAACCAGTCAATCTCCAACTGTGCTACTACTCCCAGCTGTTAAAGTGCCAGTTCTGTAGTCTGTGAGTCGATTGCAGAACAGGTTAAAATGTAGGCCCGGCTCACTTGCATGGGCCGCAATCCATGAGAATGAACCATACTGTGCGCATGCCACTCTGTCATCAATCAATCAATCAGGATTCTTGTAAAGCGCTACTACTCACCCATTAGTGTCTCAAGGTGCTGAGTGGTGGGGGGAGGGGGATCTGTGGTTCAGTCAAAGAGCCAGGTCTTGAGGTCCTTCCTGAATTGAGGCAGAGAGGGTGATTGCCTGAGATGGGTCATGGTGCATGATCACTGGCTTTTGGTGCTGGTGCACCCTGTGTCTATGTAGATATTAATCGTTTGCAGCGAATAACATGCTGTATGCACAGTAGTGTGCCTCTGGTGAATGTCAGGTTGTCTCAGTGCCTGTAGTAAGCACACATTGGGTAAGGCACAAGGTTGAATATTCACATCATAAGTGCATTCTGGTGTGGTTTGACTACCTTATGATAATTGACTTACTTTTGCACAAGATGGTGTGTTGACATAATTCAAAGCAATGTCTTTTAGTGACTGTGAGATTCAGAGTAATGTGGGGACCCATGACAGAAAATGGGTGGGTCTTGCTATAATCCTTTATAAAGATTATATGCAGGTTGTTTGAAGATTGTTCTTCTTGGAAAAAATTGCCTATGAAGAAAGGCCTGCTGAAGTATTGATCTTTTTTGTGGTTGTTTTGTTGTATGCGGGCAGCATCTGTAATGATCTGCCCCCTTATTTTTGAAGGTGGCTTTGCCCGTGCATGTGTTTTTTCATTAGTTAATGGCTGCTTATAGAATGACACCTTGTACTGTTGTACCGTGGCATCTGTAACAAGGGTAGAGGCTGAGGCAGCATTGCATCTCATTTTGACGTGATGGATTGCCTGATATTTCCCAGCCCAAGCAAGCAATTTGTTGCTTACAGAATGTGCTGTATCTAATTTGCAGTGATAAACGTATAAATATACCAAAATCCTTTGAATATACCCATCTCACAACAGATACGCCTGTGAGCAATGCAGGTATTATTTAATGTATTTATTGTTTAAAAAGAAATCCATATTTTCTATCAAGTGGTTTTATGATAAGGGATACTTTTACTTATTAATGAAAGCATTTGTTTAAAAATGAATTGTGTATGAATAAGGAAGTGGTAGCAGGTCAGGTGAGATAACATTTGGGCAGAACTCAATCACACGTTCCTTTAGCATATTACCTATTTACACTGCACATGAGAATAAAATGTAATGTATCATGGCGCATACACAATTGATGCTAAGAATATTCCCCTCAAGGACTCAGGGGCATATGTACAAGCCCCTATCGCCACAGAATTGTCACTTTTTCGGACGTTCCTGCGGCGACGGGCTTCGTCTTATTTACAAGGCAGTGTTAAGCCACTTAACATGGCTTAACGCTGCCTTGTAAATAAGGCCCCCTTTCACGCTATGCTTTGCGTGACGGGGGGGGCAATGGGTGTTGCTGTGGGCGTTCTAACGCTGCCTCCAGTGGCGGCTTGCATAGTGCATGCTGCAGGGTGGTGGGGCGTGGCGGGGGAGGTGCAGGGTGGGGGGGTAGTAAACTCAGACATACGACGGAACGGAGGAAAGTAATTATTACGTTCCTCCATTCCGTCGTATGTCCGAGTTTACTACCCCCCCCCACCCTGCCCCGTCCCCGCCCCTCCCCAGCGCCCTGCAGCACGCCCTATGCGAGCCACCACTGGCTGCCTTCTATTTACAAGGGAGGCGTAAATAGGAGGCAGCGCCAGAATTAAGACCAGGAAAAACCTGGTCTTACCCTGGTGCAACGAGGAGAATTGTTTCAAGGTCCTCCTTCCAGCACTTAAACAATAATTTTTTTTAAATGCCATTTTGCAACTTCTGTGTGTGCTGCATTAAGCAGCACACATAGAAGTTACAAAATGGCATTTAAAGATTGTCTCCCTTCCTGCACATAAACAATCTTCCCCTGCATGCAGACACCCTTGCACTATGGTGCAAGGGTGTCTGCGTTGGCGCTAGGCTGCTAAACTTAGCGCCAGTACAGGGGTAAACGCAGGGCTGCACCATATTCGTGTAAATATGGTGCAGCCCTGCGTTTCAGAAGTGGCAGACCGTGTCGTTAAGCCAAGGAGCCTAACGACATGCTCCGCCACTTCTTTGTAAATATGCCCCTCAGTTTACTAGCCAAGGAAGGAAAAAGGTTGAGTGAATCCCATCAAGTTACAAACGGAACTGTGTAGAATACATTCCAGTATAGGTCTGCGGATCTCTTTTGCAATCACATCTCCCATTGCCTTTTTTATTTATTTAACTCCCTTTGCTTCGTTCTTGCTCTCTCGCAGTCTCTGCCTCTCTTTCTCTTGCTCTCTTTCTCTCACTTTCTCTTGCTCTCTTTCTGATTCTGTTTCTTTCACTTGGTCTCACTCTCGCTCCTGCTTTGCTTTCTTTGGCCCCCACCAAAATGCACATAACTAAACACTTCTAAATATGCAGCTTCTTGAACAGAGAGCCCATACACATATACAAAAGGTTCTCTTTGTCCCCCTAACAACCAGGGGAGTGTTTAGTGAGATTGAGGCCCTCTATTGGACTTTAAAATATGTCACAATTATGTGATATCTGAAAGACCTGTAAAGATGAAACTCATTACAAGCCAAGTCCTATCAGATACAAGTACCATCTAAATTCAGCGAGGACATTTCTTATTCTATGCAGATAAAAAGGAACCTATTTGTATACTTCATCATGTGAAGTGCATTGCGTGCAAAATGCAACTAAGCAAGTATTTTCACATCATTTTACAAATTGGCCTGCAGAATACAGTCAATCATTTCATTATTGTCCATCATTGGATCATTCTCAAGACTCCAGAGAATGCAGATGGCACCACAGGAGCACAACCAACTTCAGTCCCATAAAACCTACTCTCCTTTCCATCCTTAGAGGTGCTGTGCTCAGTATATTGTCCACCATAACATGTGCTGCCAACATCCACAAGCTCATCCCTTAACATCATCTGCACCTACTTGCATTTAATGAGATATGGTTTACTGACTTGACAAATGTAGTCCTTTACAGCATCCGCTCGGCTAGATATATCATCCTTAAGAAATAAAGTCTGGAGGAACGTTTGTTTACTTGGCAAACTCAGTCTTTAACAAAATCATCTCACACGTAAACAACATCATCCTTGAGAATGGAAGTCTGGACAAGGGTTTGCTATCTTGACAAAGACAGTCCTTTACAATATCCTGTCAGCTGGATAAACATCCTTAAAAAAGGAAGTCTGTATGAAAGCTTATTGACTTGACAAAATTCAGTCCTTCACAACACAATGTCATAGGAAATCTTGCCAGCTTCCGGGGGGACTCCAAATTCCAACCTCCACAGCGTTTCACTCCAGAAAGAGGGGCCAAATCTTCCTACTGGCTGCCCAGTGCCTTGAAACGTGGCGGATAGCTCCCATGGCGCGGGTCACAGGAAATTCTGCCAGTTTCAGGGGAGACTCCAAATCCCACCCTGAACCGTGCTTCACTCCAGGAGGAGGAGCCAGATCTTCCTGCTGGCTGTTAAGCACCTTGAAAAGCAGCGCATAGATCCTGTGGTGCGGGACACACACGGGCGAAGCCCGGGATGAGGGCGGGCTGGTATTTGCCCGTTATTGCTTGACATTGGCTGAGCCACCCCTCCTTGGTCCTCTCTTACAGGCTGTGGCAGGTACTTGTTGACTTGGTTGTTTGTTTGTTATTGTCCAGCACCTCGCTTGCCTGAAGTATGGGTAAAAGAAAGGCTGCTTCTAACAATCCCCTTCCACTCCCTTGTTGCCCCAAGAACTTATAGCATTGATGGATTTTTGGCACGTGCTGTGGGTGTCATTTAAAAGGAGATAGAACTTACGGAGTGCCGCCTCTCCTTGACTGAGGATAGTCTCCCTTCTTGGTCTCTGATCTCAACTCCACCTTTGGCTAACTCACTAACTTGCCCTGTGCAGGCCGAACTTGAGACTTCTACTATGGCCTTTGCAATCCCCTCCCAGCCGAACTCACATACCTTGTTAGAGTCAGGCCTAATAACTGAAAGCGCACAGGAGTCTTCTCAACCACAGTGCTTGAGTCTAGCAATAAAGCATTTGAGGAGGCCTGCCAAACCTAAGGTGAAATGTACCATGACTAATTCAGAGTCACAAGCTATAGGTACCCAATGTCAGGGCTGGAACTCTGCGGATGACTAGATCGATTTATTCAAGGCCAAGCTCAACACCTTACTAAGTGCTAAACTTGATTCCATCAATTCAAGACTGTTGAATATTGAAGCTAGATTGAATAAAGCTTATGAGTGTGGCAGAGTGAGGCCTAGCAACGCCTTTGTACCTGGGAAGGACAAACCAGGAAGCTGTTCTAACTCTAATTCTGTCACTAGTCTTCCTGTTAATTCCACCGCAGGTGGCAGTGCTTCTGCTGTCAGAACCTCCTGCCGGCCAGCAGCCTCAGAGGGTGGCCCTCAAAGGGATGGGAACACTGCCCACTCTAGATGGGGTGCCTCACATTGTAGCACCCAGACACAGAAATTAGGGGCAAGGGTGCGTCAAACTCAGGAGGGGAAGACTGTACTGCACCTGCCGGCACCATAATGAGCGTATGTGATCATCTTGGCTAACATCCCTGCACGGACGCCTGAGTCTGTTGAAACTAATACTGAACTTAAAAACAAGGCCACCCATTGGCTAAGCCTTAATGCTCATTTTTCTTTCTCCCTGGCAATATTCTAATGATTCATAGAGTTGCATGCAAGGGCTCATGACCCAAATGCTTTGACGGGTACTGTGTTGTTGTTAATTTTAGCCGCTCCCAAGTTCTTTGATGGTTTGATTTACCAGGCTAAAATGGGTATGATTAAGTATGATTAAGTCAAAGGTGATTAGGCTCTTGCCTTTATCTTTCTTCTATACCAACCTGGACCCCGCAATGACAAGTCTGGTCACCCCAACAAATGTGCCACAGCATCTGGGGATCCCTATCTCCAATTGTTTTGAGCCACTCTCCAACCTGGCCATGATGGATTGACTTTCAGAACCTGTGAATAGTAAGACCAAGCTCAATGCCCCCTGCACTACCACAATTTCCAGGATTCAGAGGGATCATTGACTGATTCATCAGTTAGCGTGATTGTTCTTGTGACTATACTGGGTAGAGCCAATGGTACTAATCCCTCATAGAAAGATGATGTAATCAGTCAAAGTTTCAGAGTCCTTAGATGGAATATTGCAGGGATCAAAGCTAAGATGGGGTCTCAGGTCTGGTTGAATTTTATCCAGCAGTTTGACATTGTCTTGTAACAGGAGACCTAGGCTCTGGAGAATGCATTTTGTGACTGTTTTGTAGGCTTTGCACAACATGCTGTACCGTCATCCTTTGGGCATGCTAGCACTGGTCTCCTAATATGGTTTAAGGTCCCCCTCGATTGCTTTAAAACAAGCATTAACACAAGAAGTAGGCTTTGTTAAGCTTTTTACTTAAAATGGTCAACCAATTTCGGACTATTTGTTGTGAATTTTTATCAGGACTTTTCTGTTAGGAACAACAAGATTTACACTGCCCTTTTTTCTTTTATTGATTTCTTGTACACCAGCCCCTTGCTTAAGGGAGATAATTTCAATTTATTGGTAGCAGGAGACTTCAACGCAAAGCTGGGGGTATCTTGTGTCTCTCTGAGTTTCAGCCCTTTGAAATACCCCCATGTCAATACTCTTGTCAGACTCAAGATGCCAGGGGTGCTATGCTCTTTCCTATGCATGTAAATCACAACTTATGTAATGCTCTTATGTCCTCTGACTATGGTACTGTCAAGGTAGTAACATTCACTGGAAGATGTCAGTGCTCAACCATAGACTATGTTTTTGTCACACAAATCCTGTCTACTAGAATTGTTGATTGTGGAGTCATTTCAAATGTATTTAATGACAACAACCCCCTCCATCTCTCTATCAGCCATAATATGAAAGACAAATGAGGGGCTATTGTGGGTAACTCACTGATAGAGGTCAAGGCCAATTTGAGCCGATTGGTTTAAAGGCCTGATACTGTCCCATCTCCCTTCTAGATTCTTCTGTTAAGATATCTTAGATATGCTGGAACTCTGGATCAGTGATAATAACGTCCTCTCGGAGGCTCAGTATGGTTTTCGACCTGCATTGGGTACTAACGAACAATGTCTCAATCTGCACCTTATTATTAGTAAATATAATTTGCTCAAATGCAGTGCCATCCATCTTTCATTCATGGATCGGTCAAGCTCGTTTGACTGCATTAACAGATCCAATCTTTGGAATCTCATAGGCACTATAGGGGTGTCGAAGGGGTTAGTGAAGTTTTTGAGAGTGTTGCACTCTAATCTCTCTGCTACAGTGAGATATAGGGACAATGGTGAATGTTCAGACCCCTTTAGCCTCCAGCGAGGTGTTCACCAGAGGTGTGTGCTGACCCTGATCATTTTCTTATTATATATTAACAAGATAGAGTCTGTTTTGAAAGGTGTAAGACCTGATGATCTAGTAATTGGGAGCAGATTGGTGCTGGCACTTCTCTATGCCGATGAAGCCATTTTGTTAGCCAGAACCCCTAATGGACTCATGGCCCTCGTTGATGGATTTGTGACCTGTATGGAGAGCCGTAATTTGGAAACCAGCAGGTCCAAAACCTTTGTTATCGTTTGTGGCCCTAAGAACGGGAAGACTCGAACTCTTAGCATCAAAGGCAAGTGTATTGAGAGAGTGCGATCCTTTCCCTACTTAGGTGTTACTTTTGAGAAAAACTTTAGCTGGACTACATGCATGGTAAATAGTAGTGTTAGCTTCTCACTTGCTACTGGTTCTATTTTTAATGCCTCGGCTTGCATTGGGAATAAGCCCATTTGACCGCTCATTGAGATTTACATGTGCAGGTGTGTCCCCGTCTTAACATTTGGTGCTGGGATTTGGGGCGGTTGTAAAATGGATAATTTACAGATTGAAGAAAATAGGATGCTTCTTAGACTACTGGGGGTTGATCCCAGCCGCCATAATCTTATGGTGCATGAGGAGCTTGGTTTAGATTATGTTGAAGACTGTATTAAACTGACTCCTCAGTTACTGTGGTGTTCCATCTGGTGTAATGTTCAGGCCTCCCTCAATAGAGAATTAATTGAGGATTGCTTGGATAGTTCCCTGGGATCTTTGATACCCTGGCTTAAGTAAATCCAGTCAAACCTCGCTAGTTTAGGGAGACCTAGCCTTTTCTAACCCTGGGCAAAGCACTAAGCTACGCTCGCGTAGTTTGCGAAGTTTGCGCTACTTCGCACAACGCGAATTGCACGTAGCACAGTGCAAACACGCGTACCGTAGTGCAGCGGTCATTTTTGCTTGCTCGCGGTCCTCAACGTCAAGTTGGCGACCGCGAGCAAGCAAAATGACATCCCGGCGAGACTTTTCCTCGTTCGCGATCAGCAACATCAAGTTGCCGATCGCGAGCGTGGAAAATAAACCTCCCGGCGAGATTCTCAACGCGGGAGGTCAGGTTTCTCATTGCGAGTGGTTGCGTATGCTCGCGACCGCTCGCGATGAGAAACTACCAGTCCGCGTTGAGAAAGCTGCCGCTCGAGTAAAAATCTACTCGAGCGGCAGTAAAAGACAGCTCGCACTGTGCAAGATACCGTTTTCAATGATTGCACAATGTGGACAAGCATCCGGCACTGTGCAATCATTGCGAACAGTGCACTACGCAGTTCGCGTAGTGCTACGCGTAGCTCGCGTAGTGCGAACTGCACTTTGCGTAGCTTCGCGTAGCGCTACTTCGCGAACTACGCCCAGGCTTAGCCTTTTCACCAACCAAACCTCAATTAAGAAGGAGGCTGAGTTGTGGGTAAAGGAAAATTTCTTGATGAAGCGGGCCAGGGATAGGGATTTGGCAATGTCCACCTCAAAAACCATTATAAGTAATGCGATGATCCAAATTTGCCCTGGAATTTAGCCATACTTGGAATGTGTTAGTCACCCTTGGGAGAGATCACTTCTCACTAGATTCCACCTGGGCTCAGTCAGATGGAAACTATGTTTCCCTCTTGGTCAATATGATGTTACCACCATCAGCCACTGCCCTTGTGATGAAACACCCGACAAAACCTTGCTGAACTTTTCTAAATAATTTTCAACTGACTTGCTTATCCCTGCAATCTAAAAAGGTACAGATTAAAAACACTATAGCAGCTCTAATTTATTTGCAGTTCCTACATACACAGGAACCTTGCTTTACAGTGGGTCTATTTTTAAAATCTGCCTTTGGATTTTGTAACCAATGCTACTTTAGTACTATTGTTTTGCAACTTCCACATTTTTATATACCCTTTGATATGACTCAGTTTTGTTTCCTGAACAATGGTTTTAATTAAAAAAAAAATTGTACAAGGTTGCTTGGTTTTTATTGTATTATGCTTTTGATTGCATTTTTGGCCGAAATAAAGATAATTAAAAACAAAAACATAATTTCACATGGACACAACATCATCATTCAGAAAGGAAGTCTGGAGGAGGGTGTGATCAATCAATCCCACATCACCTAAGCCATACTGAGGGGCCAACACTAATGGTCATACAAACACTGTCTCTAACTCATCATTCACCTGTCCAATTGTCTAGGACCCTCGACATAAGATGATTTGATCACCTCATCCTGGTCTGTTTGAGCAGGCACAATACAAGACACCCAATTCAATGTTCTTTTTCTACGTAGGTGCCCTTAAAATCTGTGTCACTGACACAATTAATGCTTTGGAGCATGCTATCAATGTGAACATTGACAACGTCAGCTTTTCAAAAATGGTTAAAACCCTTACTTTTCATGCAGGTCATTGCCTTTAATTGCTAGCCATCATTAAATGCCTGTTTTGGTCCAACATGTTCCCGTTTCATGTGCCTTGCCAGGCTAAACTGGATTATTAGAATGCTATACTGTTAGACCTGGCATCTTTTGGTGTGATTTCCCCTGTCTTTTTGTCTTTTGACCTCCTGTTTTGACTGTGTGCTGAACTATGTTTTTGCTGGTTTTAGGACTTTTTTTCACTGCTGACCAGTACTAAAGTACATGTACTCTGTGTCTGAAATGCAGTGGCATTTGGTTTCTCCATGATTGGCATATTTGATTTACTAATAAGTCCCTATTACAGTGCACTACATGCACCCAGGGCCAGTAAATCAAATGCTTCTAGTGGCCTGCAGCACACCACACGAGTAGCCCTTCAAACCTGTCTCGGGCCTGCCACTATAGCGTCTGTGTGGGCAGTTTTGAACTGCCATGTCGACCTGGCAAGTTCACCTCCTTGCCAGATCCAAACCTTCCCTTCTATTACATGTAAGGCACCCCTAAGGTAGGTTCTTGGTAGCCCCATGGGCAGGGTGCAGTATATTTAAAAGGTAGGAGATGTCCTTTTGAGTTTTACGTGTCCTGGTAGTTAAAAACTGCTAAATTTGTTTTTCACTACAGCAAGACCTATCTCTACCTTAGGTTAGCATTGGAGCTGCCTTGTAACACTTTACAAGTGTAACTTCCAATTGAGATCAGATAGAAAATTAGAGTTTGTTTGACTCTGGACTCACAATTTAAAAACACATCTTTTAGTGAAGTTGGTTTTTAAATTGCAGGTCTGAAAATGTCACTTTCAGAAAGTTGGCATTTTCTTACATTATTTATTTTATTTATTTACAGATTTATAGTGTGCACAGCTAACCAAAAGGGTTTCCCAGTGCAGGGCAGCAAGAAGGGGAAGGTCAGTGCATCAGATTAAAAAAGTCAGCTCTTCAGGCCTTTGCGGAAAGCAATCAGTGACATACAGTTTCTCAAAGACTCTGGAAGAGAGTTCCAGAGTTTCTGGCCTAAGTAGGCAAAAGAGTGCTCTTCATATGAGCCAGTTGAAATCTAGGCAAGTAAACAAGGCTCAGTTCAGAGATCTCAAAGCTTGTGTGGGCTGATAGGGCACCACCAAGTCCTGAATGTAGTGTGGTCCTAATCCAGTTTTGGCTTAGAACATGCAGCATAGGGGTTTAAATTTAATTTGTTTAGAGATAGAAAGCCAGTGAAGCTCGAGAAGGAGAAGGGAGACCAAGGCAAGTTTTCGAAGCTGGTACAGAAGCCTAGCGACTGCATTCTGTACTATCTGCAGCCGACAAATTGTTGTCTCGTCGGTACCCAAGTATAACACATTACCGTAGTCTAATCTGGATAGGATTACGGCATGGATCACAGTCCTTTGGGCTGAAGCAGAGATCATCCAGATAATCTTTTTTAGCCACTTGAACACTGAAAAACAAGTGGCAGTCACCTTGGCCACCTGAGGCTTCATGGATTGCTTGTCATCCAAAGCAAATCCCACATTTTTCACCTTCAGAGATGGAGTAGGCAGAGCCCATGGGGATTCCAGCCAATGCTGTAGACCCCAAAGAGAGGAGTGCTTGCCCAGAATCATGACCGATATTTTGGCACAATTGAGCTTGAGTGAGTTTTTATTAATTCATGAGGAGATGCAAGCCCAGGTTGAGATCAGAAAGCCCATGTTTCTGTGCAGATGACAGAGTAAAGATGATCTGCGTGTCATCTGCATAAGAAAAAAGGGTCAGGCCACAACTCTTCACTACATCCACCAACTGGCAGACGTAAATGTTGAACAGCATAGGGCTCAAAACTGAGCCTTGAGAGTCTCCTGAGGTTAAAGCTTGCGGTTCAGACCTAGCACTAGATTTAAAGGCTTGGAATGAACGCTCTTTTAAAAAAGATGTAAGCCAAGCTAGAGCTGAACCTTCGAGGCCAAGTGACATCAATCTGTCCATCAAAATGGAGTGGGTCATAGTATTAAAAGCCGAGCCAAGATCTAACAAAATAAGTGTGGCTGTTCCGGTGTCATCCAGGTGCTGCCTAAGGTGCTCAGTTACACCCAGGAGGGTGAACTCCATACTGTGTCCAGTCCTAAAACCTGACTGTGAGGGATACAAGAAATTTTGAGCCTCCACAATTTAAGTCAGTTGGGCATTGATATGTTTCTCCAAGATTTTGGAGAAATTAGGTAACAGGGAGATAAGGTGAAAATGTTATAAATTGAACGGATCCAAATAAGCTTTTTTCATAAGCGGAAGAGCCATTGCATGCTTCCACTTCTGAGAGACACACCCCTCGCATAAAGAGGAGTAAGAAGATCCATTATAGTCAGTAGCGAGCTCAAGTCCATGTCCCTATTGTAGATATGAAGCCAGGACTGGACGAAATGTCGGTATAATCAATTTGAGTGGGATTCTGAGTGTCAGTGTCAACAGCCGAGTCAGTCAGATGTGCTCTATTCGTGCAATCCTTAGCCAATTGGGAATTAATATTTTCTATTTTGTGGGTGAAAAAGAGAGTCAGGGAAAAAGGGGGTGTAGAAGGCATGTTACTAGAGTCCGAAAGTTCCCTCACTCCTTTAATGTGTCTTAGGACAGTTAGGAGCACTTAAAATCTTATCACAGTAAAACATTGCCGGAGCCGATTTACAGAGCCCATGATACATTTTTAGCACTAGTATGTAATTCGTTTCAGCCTTCTTTGTGTAATAATTTCTCCAGAATCTTTTCAAGACCTTCCATAGTTTTTTTCCCATCTCAGAATATCATTAAACCAGGGAGCTGGTGGATGACACCGGCCTGAACATTTTACTGTGGTCGGTAAAACTCCCTCCACGGCTTCCATAATCCAATTATGAAACAAATCCTGATCCACGTCAGCCGCTTGTTTTAAGACAGGACTGGTGCTGTGAAGATTTGGACCAATTTCTGAATTTTGATGAAAACTTAGGTCATGTTGTTAGACAGCAAGACGTGATTCTAACCTTAAATGGTACAGCACAATGGTCGGACCAGATTAGCTGAAGAGGAGGATCAATAGCCAAATCCACCACATTAGAAAAGACCGGATCCAAAAGATGACCAGCCACATGAGTGGGCACAGAATTACACAGAGTCAGACTAAGGACATCCAGATCCTCTATGAAGGTAGTGCTCTGACTGCACTTAGGGTCTTCTAAGTGAAGATTAAAATAACCAAGTAAGGTAAAATTGGCAGATTTTAATGTAAAAGGAGCTACTAAGTACGGAAAAGAGGTGCGTCAATTTCCAGCATACCCTAGGGGCTTATAAATCAAATCCCCCAATAGCATAAGTTTATGCGAGAGCGCAAAAGCCTAAGCTTCACAGGCAAAGTTTTGCCCCCTCTGAGGCCAGGGGTCACAAAGGAAGTGCTAGGGGTAACTGGGAGCAAGCTAGAGGTCACAGCTGTGACCCCTGACTCCTCCCAAATGACGTCCATGGGCAGGTGTGGGGAATTCTTCAATTTTACATTGATAGTTGTTTTCAAAGATGATAGCAATCCCCCATCAGCCCTATCTTGTCCATCTTTCTTGCCTGTAGAGTAGTTGGGCGGGAGAGCCGCAATCACATCTGGTGAAGATCCCTCATGAAGCCAAGTCTCGGTAAGGAACAAGGCGAGTGAATTATTATCCCATAGAAAATAAAAGAAATGCTGTTGGTGTCTTGAAAGAGACCGGCAATTCATACAAAAAAGTGGAATTCCCTGACATTGTCAGATCCTCCTGATGGCCTAGAAATGTAGCAATCAGTTCTACTCATAACATTAGGACAATTAACAAAGGGTTGCTGTGAAGCAGTACAACCATTGCAATTACCTGAAGTTAAACAAGCAAAATTACAATTACAACCATAACAAATAAAAGGACTCATCCATAAATCAAAAACCTGGCAATTGAGCAAGCAAGCAGGTTGCAGTGCCTTTAACTGATTTGCTGTATATCGCTGTCTCTCAGGTTGCGGGGGACCAGGACACAGATGGACGCAGACAGGCATGGACGCAGACAGGCATGCCTTCGGCACACAAGCGGCGCGACCAGTACGCCCATCTGCTTCCTGCCAATCTAAAATAGAGCTGACCTGCTAGGAAGCTAAAGCACAAACCAGGAGAGGTTGGTGGCACCAACAAAATGGCTGCTTTTCTCCCTCCAAGTAGGTCCCCAGTGCCTGCCTTGCTCCCGCGCTGCCGGCAATACCCGATCCTGGCCTGTACTCTCGCGAGGAGCGAGATCTCCCCGGCGGCCATTTTGAAGTCAGGTGCCTCATCCAATCCCCTGCCCGGAGTGTACGGCGGCCATTTTGTAGTCAGGCAAGCGCCGAAAAATGCATTGAACCTACAAAACAAACACATTTTTTTTACTTAAATACCTGCCATTTACTGCAAAAAACCCCAAAAAAAGACAAATGGTGGAGTGGACCACACATTTTCCGGCTGCAGGTACATGAAGACTATTGATACTAGAAGTGTCTGCGCATACTAGCTGTTGCGACTGCTGCACTCCTGGGTCCCTCGCTGCTGATCCTGCACCCTACTACAAGTACTGAGATTGTCAACGTTACTGCATCGGCGCCAGGTGTCAGGCGCTGTGAGGCCTCCGGTGGTCAGACACCTCTATGCTAATCATTTGCATAACTGTACATTGTATATCTATACACCATGTCTGGGTCCCCAACGTCGAGACAGCGTCACGCTTCCGCTGGCGCCAGCACCAGGCCGGAGTCCCCTACATCAACGTCCCGGACAGGTGGCCACAGACTTGCCATGCTCGGAGTTCCTTTTCTACGCCCGCCGGAACCCCTAGTTCTCATATCTGGGGGAGGAATGGGCCTTCGCTGGCAGGAATGGCTAGAAGATTTTGAGGACTTTATGAAAGGTTCACATGTGACCAATGAGGATCAGCAAGTGATTGCACTACGCAATCTAATTGGGAAAGATGTTGGTCAGATCATAAAGGAACTTCTGGCTGATACTGCGTCGTCCTATGCCGACGTGCGTGACGCTCTAAACAGAAAATTTCTTCACAAAAGGAACATTGATTATGAACGGTACACATTCAATCTGGCATCTCAAGAAAAAGATGAGTCCATGGGAACATTCATCACACGCCTCAGACGTTTGGCCCGTTACTGTGAGTTTGACTTTTTCACGACAGAAGACGCTCTTCGCCTGCGAATCATAGAAGGATATTAGTCTGTGTCGTTACGAAGATGCCTTTTAAAGAAAAGTTACTCCCTTGATGAGATTGAAGAAATGACGCGAGTACATGATCACGCGGAAGAACATGCAAAGCGAATGGAAGCTGGAAGAGGTGAAAAACGAGAACAGGCATTCCGGCTCCAATCTCGTAATACAGACAGGTCCTCCCCTGCAAAGCAACGATCATCGAGATCCAAAGTTCAGTCTCACCGGACAAGTCGTCGTCGTCGCAGTCACAGTCGGACTGACAAAAGGCCGGAGCGCCAACTTAAATGCTATCGCTGTGGATACGATTTCCCTCACACTGAGACGTGCCCTGCATTAGGCCAAAGATGTAGGAAGTGTGGCAGGGACAATCACTTTGAGACCGTCTGCTGAGCACCTCGCAAAGATACTCACCGGGACACTCACAGACAATCAAGACACTCCAACACTCACCATCATGCCAAGGCAGTGTGGGACCGCAGAGATCCTTCCACTGGCTCTTCAAGGTCCAGCCTTCATTCCCATGCCACATACAAATCACGACGATCACAATCTCAAGAGCCGAGGTCGCCGTCACCAGTATCGCAAGACAGTGATGAATATGTCTGCATGGTCGCGGATCCCAACCGGCTGAAGAAATACCCGTGACTCCATTTTCAAATGGACACACACATGGCCAAGTTAATACTGGACAGTGGGGCATCCCTCAACTACATTTCAGTTGCCGAATACAATAAAATGGATCCACAACCGCACCTGCACAAAGCTGCCGTGCGAGTATACACATGGATGTCAAAGGAACCTCTCCCTTGTCTAGGACAATTTCAGACTAATCTCACATACAAAGACAGGACCATTCCAGCTCGCATTCATGTCATTGATGGCCCTGAAGCAGATTGTCTTCTTAGCCTGCCCACAGCGGAACGACTTCAATTAGTAGAAATATTGTACCGAGTTGATGACAAACCTGACATCGTTCACAAGTTTCCAAAACTATTCACCGGACTCGGGAAAATGGCTCATTGTCAAGTTCGATTGCACATAAATGAACGTGTGACACCCGTAGCTCAACACCACAGGAAAATTCCATTTCATCTTCAACAGTCCGTAGAGGAGGAACTGCAGGATCTTCTCCGGGCTGACATAATTGAAAGAACATCAGGACACACTCCTTGGGTCTTTCCAGTGGTTGTAGTACCGAAAAAAGGCTCACCTGGCAAAGTGCGTCTCTGTGTGGACATGAGAGCACCCAATACTGCCATCGAAAGAGAGAGACACCCGGGACCTCATATTAGTGAAATGATTGCGTCACTCAATGGGGCGCAAATATTCTCCAAACTAGACCTCAACAAGGGCTATCACCAGCTTCAACTCCACGAAAAGTCGAGATATATCACCACCTTCTCGACTCACCAAGGCCTGTTCAGATACAAAAGGCTCAGCTTTGGGGTCTCGTCTGCAGCTGAGATCTTTCAAGAGGCAATCAGAAGAGTAATTCATCACATTCCCAACACTTTAAACTACAGTGATGACATTCTTGTGTATGGAGCGACGATACAGGAACACGACAAGGCGCTGGACCGGGTTTGTCATGCTCTTTTGGATGCCAACCTAACACTAAATAAAGACAAATGCGAATTCCACAAATCCACATTAAAGTTCTTTGGACACATTTTCTCAGGCGCAGGCATGAGACCTGATCCTGAAAAGATTGCAGCGTTGAACGATACCCCTAGGCCTCGAGACGCTGGGGATGTGCGTTCGTTTCTAGGAATGGCAAGCTACTGTGCACGTTATATCAAGGATGATACCACTATCAGTTATCCCCTGAGAAAGTTGACCAAACAAGGCCACCCATTTCAATGGACCACGAGATGTGATCAAGCCTTCCACTCAATTAAAGCTTCCGTTGAGTCTGCCAACAACCTTGCTTACTTCAATCCTCGGCGAAAAACTGAAATCACCGTGGATGCGAGTCCCGTGGGACTTGGAGCTATATTAGCTCAATATGACAGAGAGGGTGATCAACGATACATCGTGGCCTATGCCAGCCGGAGCCCTGAAAAGGAAAGCTTGGCGGTAGTCTGGGCTTGCGAACATTTTCACATTTTCATCTACGGAAAACACTTTAGGCTTATCACGAATCATCAGGCCCTGTTAACTATTTTTGGATTTCCCCGAGCCAAAATGCCACCCAGAATAGAGCGTTGGGGCATCCGTCTTCGAGAGTATACTTGTACTATTATTCACAAACCTGGAAAAGCTGCAAATCCAGCAGACTATATGTTGAGACATCCTAAGTCAACGTCCAAATCAAATCCGTCATTAGCAAAGGAATACATCCATTTTGTAGTGGCTCAAGCCAAACCACCAGCAGTCCCTTTGGAGGCCATCCTTGAAGCCACTGATGAGGATGCCACCTTACAAAATGTGAAACATCGCATCCAGACAAACAGCTGGAGACATCTGGAAGAATCTGGACAGAGCAAGCAAATTGACAGTCATGAACTGTCCTCTTTAGACATGTGAAAGATAAATTGTCCATTACTTCAGATGGTCTTTTGCTAAGAGACAAACGAATCATCATTCCGAAACAATTGCGCCAAGGAGTTATCAACCTAGCGCATGAAGGGCACAGAGGTATTGTAGCCAAGAAGAGAGCGCTGCGTGAGCGAGTCTGGTTCCCTACGCTTGATCAGATGGTTGAACTCACACTGAAAGACTGCCCGCAGTGTCAGCCAGTAAGTTGAGAGGAGCCGCCTGCACCCCTACAAATGTCAGAATTGCCGGACGGCGTCTGGCAACATGTCGCAGTAGACTTCTTTGGCCCGTTGCAATCTGGCAAGTACATCCTGGTCGTAATGGATGAGTACTTACGCTTCCCGATTGCGCAACTCATATCGTCAACCAAAGCTGCCACCACTATACCTGTGTTGGATGAAGTCTTCGCAGCATGAGGCATACCGAAGGTAGTGAAAACAGACAATGGCCCACCATTCAATGGGCAAGACTTTGCTGCATTTGCCAATCACTTAAATTTCAGACACCGGAAGATCACCCCCCTATCGCCACATGCCAATGGGATGGTAGAAAGATTTATGACCACTCTGAAAAAAACCATCCAGCAAGCAGAACTTTCAAAGTGTGATGTTCAAGTGGCTTTAAATGAGGTGTTACGAGCATATCGAACCACACCACATACTACCACAGACAGATGTCCCGCAACCTTAATGTTGGGTCGCACAGTGCGCACAAGAATACCGGCCTGAGAAGACATAGCTAGTGGTACTCATCCAGACTCTGATCATGAAGAATTAGCAGCAAGAGACAGACGGAAAAAGGAGAAGATGAAAGAATACGCGGACAGTCGGAGGAAAGCTGCAAAGTCATCCATTCAGGAAGGGGATTGGGTGTTGGTACGGCAAGAACAACAAAGAAAAGCGGACTGTCGATATCATGTTTGCCCACTGTTGGTGACAAAACAAAAAGGGACTATGGTCACAGCTGCATCAGAGGACAAGAGGATCACAAGAAATGTGGCGCACTTCCAGAAATGCACGCCCACTGTCAGAGAAGCGTTGGCTGTGCCTGACAGTGCATCGAAAGGGGACGCACCTGAGATAGGAAGTGAGCATCGACCCTCCACCTCTCCTGGTGAAGGGGAGCAGGCGACTCAGGAGGTGGCTCACCGGCCACAGCGACTCCATCGAAGACCCGTTCGCCTCATTGAAGAACTGTAAATATGTTGTTTTTCTTTTGTTGTCTCTCCTGACATGAACAGACACATCTGAAGTGTTTCAAGTTGTTTAAGAAGGTGGGGATGTAATGTTGCAGGACGTGCCGGGCACTAGGACCGGCACAGTAAGTGTAAAGGTGGGAGGAGAACAGGGAGGCGGAACAGGTGGAGCCAGTAGGGCAGTAAGGAGCAGGAAAGGACAGAAGGCAGACGTACTGATAATAAAGCTCCCATCGCAACATACCTCGTGTGAGTGTCGTCTGTTCCTGTATCACGACACTACATATACATGCTGCCATCTAATGCAATAGTTCTAGGAACGGTAGTAACTTTGCAACTGGCTGCCCACCCTGAAGAAGACAACTTCCTTAGTAATTAACAGGCAGTCTTGAAAAAACATAAACAAAATGATGAACATTAGCGAGGAGCACCTCCCAGCAGCAACCAGTGCCAGGACAGAGCTTTGATCCCACATTGGCTATTCATGGTTGTTGATACACTGGAATTGGAACTGTTTAGATTCTTGCCATAAGACTGAAGGGAAAACATTTCACTGGCTTAGGTCATTTTTAGGTCGAGCCTAGAGTAGCGCGCAAGCGCTGCCCTGGCGAAGACTTTATGTAGGGGCTTCAAAAAGCTGACCACACGCTCGTGCGTCATGGCCTTTTCCGTGCGGCTACCCGCACGGCCGCCATGTGTTTTCAATTATCGCGCCCGGCGGCCGTGCGGGTAACCGCAAGCAAAAGGCCATGGTGCACGAGCGTGTGGTCACGCCTGCTGCTCGTTTTTGTAGCTGTCCTTCATGCAGCTCATGCACCATAACACCAACCCAATTAGCCTATTGTGAAGCTTCTGCGCCAGTCCCTGTAAATCAAACTTATTGTCACTTAAGGCAGTTTTCTGCGATGTCCCACTGCTCAGACCGGGGGTGTCTGGCTCGGTTTCACCTCCGATCATGAAAGCGCTCCACCGTTGCCCCGGGGCACAAGCACCGACTTCCTTCGGGGCTCCCTTGGTTTTTGTGCACTGTGCAGTGCCACTGGGGCCAAAGCAGGCATCCATACCCGTGTGCCTTTGTGGTGGGGAGGGAGTGTCCTCATGTCTACATTATTCATTGGGGCCACTGTCATTACCTGTTCCCGGGGCTGGACTTTGTCGAGTCAGAGAAGGAACAGCAGCCCGTTCGTGTTATAAGGGTGCAGTAAATTAACTTTATGGGCCCCTTTATCGCTGCCTTTCTTATCACAAGGAAACGTTTTCTGTGAGTGACCTGATGGGAATCCACATGCGGACTTATGTTCGGCATTATTGACCTCTTATCTCTGGGAACACGCCTTTGCTTCGACCCCATGTCATCAAACTTTGTTTTGTGTTTGCGTGGGCGTGCTATGAGCGCTGGAAACTCACATGAGCGCGCACAGTATTTCATCTGCTTGTGGCCCCAACCGGACGTGCCGATTGTTCCAACAGTGATTGGTGGGTTGTGAGGGATTATAATCCGGTCTCAGCTGGACCCATGACTGGAGCTGCTCCTGCTACAGAAGGGCACAGTGGCCTGTCCGCCTCTGAAGATATGAGATCTCACTGGCTGAAGCTCTGTGCCTCATCCATTTCTGTTCTTGCCAAACTGTTCTGCAGTGCAATAACCTAAACAACACCACTAGAAAACTGTGCTTTGTTCTGAGATTAGAACTGTTCCTTAATAACATGTAAATGAATTTTGTACAACTAGCTGCACTTTGTAGGTGAGAGGCACAATTATTGCCATTTATACATATTTCATGTTTTCCACGCTACTCATTCATGCTTGTAAACAAACCGATGTATAAATGAATCAGGCGCAAGTGGTACAGGGAGCCTGGCAAAATCTATGAGACTACCCTTTATAGGGAAGTCTCCTCCCCCCAACAAATGCCCACCCCCTACTCCCTCTCTCTCGCTCTCTCACTACTCCCTCTCTCACACACCACTCTCTCGCACTCTCACTTTTCCCTCTCTCTCACACCACTCTATCTCTCTCTCTCACTACTCCCTCTCTCTCACACCTCTCTCTCACTACTCCCTCTCTCACACCACTCTCTCGCTCTCTCACTACTCCCTCTCTCTCACCACTCTCTCGCTCTCTCACTACTCCCTCTCTCACACCACTCTCTTGCTCTCTCACTGCTCCCTCTCTCTCACACACCACTCTCTCGCTCTCTCACTACTCCCTCTCTCTCACACACCACTCATTCATGCTTGTAAACAAACCGATGTATAAATGAATCAGGCGCAAGTGGTACAGGGAGCCTGGCAAAATCTGTGAGACTACCCTTTATAGGGAAGTCTCCTCCCCCCAACAAATGCCCACCCCCTACTCCCTCTCTCTCGCTCTCTCACTACTCCCTCTCACACACACCACTCTCTTGCTCTCTCACTTTTCCCTCTCTTTCACAACACTCTCTCTCTCTCTCTCTCTCTCTCACTGCTCCTTCTCTCTCACACCTCTCTCTCACTACACCCTCTCTCACACCACTCTCTCGCTCTCTCACTTTTCCCTCTCTCACACCACTCTCTCGCTCTCTCACTACTCCCTCTCTCTCACACACCACTCTCTCGCTCTCACTACTCCCTCTCTCTTACACACCACTCTCTCGCTCTCACTACTCCCTCTCTCACACCACTCTCTCGCTCTCTCACTGCTCCCTCTCTCTCACACCACTCTCTTGCTCTCTCACTACTCCCTCTCTCTCACACCACTCTCTCGCTCTCTCACTACTCCCTCTCTCTCACCACTCTCTCGCTCTCTCACTACTCCCTCTCTCACACCACTCTCTCGCTGTCACTACTCCCTCTCTCTCACACCACTCTCTCTCTCTCACTACTCCCTCTCTCACACCACTCTCTCGCAACTCCCTCTCTCACACCACTCTCTCGCTCTCTCACTACTCCCTCTCTCTCACACCACTCTCTCGCTCTCTCACTACTCCCTCTCTCTCACACACTACTCTCTCGCTCTCTCACTACTCCCTCTCTCTCACACAACTCTCTCGCTCTCTCACTTTTCCCTCTCTCTCACACCACTCTCTCTCACTACTCCCTCTCTCTCACACACTACTGTCTCGCTCTCTCACTACTCCCTCTCTCTCACACACTACTCTCTCGCTCTCTCACTACTCCCTCTCTCCCACACCACTCTCTCGCTCTCTCACTTTTCCCTCTCTCTCACACCACTCTCTCGCTCTCTCACTACTCCGTCTCTCACACACCACTCTCGCTCTCTCATGCACTAATCCAGCATTTCTCACATTGCTCACTTCAGTTCTTTCAGCACAGTTTCTTTAACATAACCTTTTTAAAAGTCCAAACTGCAAATCCACACTCCCTCTCACACACCACTCTCTCGCTGTCACTACTCCCTCTCTCTCACACCACTCTCTTGCTCTCACTACTCCCTCTCTCTCACACCACTCTCTCGCTCGCTCACTACTCCCTCTCTCTCACACCACTCTCTCGCTCTCACTACTCCCTCTCTCACACCACTCTCTTGCTCTCTCACTGCTCCCTCTCTCTTACACCACTCTCTCGCTCTCTCACTACTCCCTCTCACACACCACTCTCGCTCTCTCACTGCTCCCTCTCTCTCACACACCACTCTCTCGCTCTCTCACTACTCCCTCTCTCTCACACACCACTCTCTCGTTCTCTCACTACTCCCTCTCTCACACACCACTCTCTCGCTCTCTCACGGCTCCCTCTCTCTCACACACCACTCTCTCACTCTCTCACTACTCCCTCTCTCTCACACCACTCTCTCGCTCTCTCACTGCTCCCTCTCTCTCACACCACTCTCTCGCTCTCTCACTACTCCCTCTCTCACACCACTCTCTCGCTGTCACTACTCCCTCTCTCTCACACCACTTTCTCTCTCACTACTCCCTCTCTCTCACACCACTCTCTCGCTCTCTCACTGCTCCCTCTCTCTCACACCACTCTCTCGCTCTGTCACTACTCCCTCTCTCTCACACCACTCTCTGTCACTACTCCCTCTCTCTCACACACTACTCTCTCGCTCTCTCACTACTCCCTCTCTCTCACACACTACTCTCTCGCTCTCTTACTTTTCCCTCTCTCACACCACTCTCTCGCACTCTCACTACTCCCTCTCTCTCACACACTACTCTCTCGCTCTCTCACTACTCCCTCTCTCTCACACAACTCTCTCGCTCTCTTACTTTTCCCTCTCTCACACCACTCTCTCGCACTCTCACTACTCCCTCTCTCTCACACACTACTCTCTCGCTCTCTCACTACTCCCTCTCTCACACACTACTCTCTCGCTCTCACTACTCCCTCTCTCTCACACCACTCTCTCGCTCTCTCACATTTCCCTCTCTCACACCACTCTCTCGCTCTCTCACTACTCCCTCTCTCTCACACACTACTCTCTCGCTCTCTCACTACTCCCTCTCTCTCACACACTACTCTCTCGCTCTCTCACTACTCCCTCTCTCTCACAACACTCTCTCGCTCTCTCATGCACTAATCCAGCATTTCTCACATTGCTCACTTCAGCTCTTTCAGCACAGTTTCTTTAACATAACCTTTTTAAAAGTCCAAACTGCAAATACACACTCCCTCTCTCACACCACTCTCTCGCTGTCACTACTCCCTCTCTCTCACACCACTCTCTTGCTCTCTCACTACTCCCTCTCTCTCACACCACTCTATTGCTCTCTCACTACTTCCTCTCTCACACCACTCTCTCGCTCTCTCACTACTCCCTCTCTCACACCACTCTCTTGCTGTCTCACTGCTCCCTCTCTCTCACACACTACTCTCTCGCTCTCTCACTACTCCCTCTCTCACACCACTCTCTCGCTCTCTCACTTTTCCCTCTCTCTCACACCACTCTCTCGCTCTCTCACTACTCCCTCTCTCTCACACACTACTCTCTCGCTCTCTCCCTACTCCCTCTCTCTCACACACTACTCTCTCGCTCTCTCACTACTCGCTCTCTCTCACACCACTCTCTCGCTCTCTCCTGCACTAATCCAGCATTTCTCACATTGCTCACTTCAGCTCTTTCAGCACAGTTTCTTTAACATAACCTTTTTAAAAGTCCAAACTGCAAATACACACTCTCCTCTTCGTCTTTCGGTCTCTTCTGTGTACACAAGCGCAGCCTGTTTATACATATATAACCAGGGTTGGATTGTGATTAAAAATCGGCCCGGGCACGCTAAGAAGAAGTGGCCCACATTTGCATATTGCCTTTCCACAAAACCCTGCTTCGGCGAAATTTTATTTAAAAAAAAGGGGGGGGGGGTAATAAAATGCACTGATTAGTTTACACTGGTGAAACACACCTGAAAACAAGTGATGCCACTTTTGCTCAGGCCCCCTGTCCCTGCTCAATATGCATATATTAATGGGCCGGCCCAGCGAGAGAAATGGAATGACACCTCCGCCTCGTTGATAAAAGGGAGGTAATGGACACCCACCTACTTCCAGAAACGCTACTCAGGCACCCACTGGGCCGGTGGCAGGATCGAACAATGCAGACACCGCCCAAATCGGCCCCCAGGCTGCTCAAAAAAGCAGCCCACAACTGGAATTTGGATACTGGCCCCTCGGGCAATGGCCGAGTGCCCGCGTTACCAATCGACGCTGTCTATACCCATCTTTCCCACACACTATTTCTGAACTCTATCTAAACTTCACTCACCACTTCATACACAAACTACCTATTCCTCTCAATCTTACTTTCTATCTACTTTATAAAACACTTGCCACCTATTGCTTCACCAGACCACATAAACCCACTACACACCACACAATTCCACAACAAATTCCAATTCAAACCACATAATTCCACTGCAAATAAAAAAACAATATCATTTACAACACCACTAGCTCTACCTTTCATTTTTATATAGTACATGTTACAGCAGATTTTTGAGTTTGTGGAGCTGTAAATTAGCCCTGGTACTTCTCGCCCTCGGACAGGGTTGGAAATCGTGTCTGCAGTTAACAAACTTATCACAGCAGCAAGCTGGTATCCCGCTGAGCTATTATGTCAGGCTTTGTATATGTTTCCTTCTGGTCGCGCATGGCTCTCCGCAACAAGTGAGTGAGCTATCTTCCAATGGCCATCCTCTCAGGGTTCACACCAGTCTTTTGTCTCTTTCCCTGCCAGGACAGAGCTTTGATCCCACATTGGCTATTCATGGTTGTTGATACACTGGAACTGGAACTGTTTAGATTCTTGCCATAAGACTGAAGGGAAAACATTTCACTGGCTTAGGTCATTTTTATCAAATTGTACACAGCAGCTGGAACCTGAAAGCTTTCTGTATGAAACTGAAACGACCTGTGAACTGCTTCATGGATGTTTCTTGTCTTAGATCGTATTTACTGTCTTTTGCTCCTGTCGTACATATCATCGACAGACACAGCATAGTTTACCATGTGTTTGACACCAACACCTGGGTCCACATCAAGATTCTCACAGATCTCAGACCAGGCTTTGGGGCTCTGAGGATTCTGAGGTTCTTCCATTTGGCTAGCTCTCAAGGTGCATCCACCCCTATATATTCCAGCAAAGTCATAAACCTACTAGTTATCCTCGACTTCCTGCTGCCACTTGGCCCAAAAATGAAAATGGTGACTTTGAATGTGTCTAACAGCTGTTGACACATTGGAGGGCTTGTTCCAGTGCTTTTCACGCACTAAAGAGTCAACCTCATCCTTTCTCACAAGCACTCCTACAATGGAGCTCTCTTTGAAAGCAAAGCCCCAAGGACCACAAAACGTTCCCATCCAGCTCATCTTCTGCTTAAGAAGGACTACATACATCTTCCCTGCTCTTGGCTGGCTCTCACTGACTGTTTGTTATGCAAAGGGTAAACTTCAAAACTGGTTGCTTGGTCTGTAAAGTCCTGTACAGTTCTGTACCACTGCACCTATACAGATTCCATAGGACCTGACCAGATGCCTAAAGTCAGCTTCCCAGTACCGTTTCTTCCTGCGTCCATAAAATACAAGTAGTTTACACTCTTTAGGTTCCAACCCTTGAAATGACTACTTATGTCTCATCTCCTTGAGACAGGCAAATAAAATAACGGTTATATGTAGAAATTTCGTTGACAAAAATAGTGTCTGTCATAAACATGGCGTTAAATGTAGATTTTCAATCAACTCCAATGGGCGATATTTTTATAAAGAATATTTAGTACACAATATTTTTGTTGCACAATATTTATTCAACAATGTTCTGGGGCCATACCTACCTACCTAAAATAACGTAAATGACTGATTGATTTTTCGGACTCAGTTTAAACCTCCTGATATTCCTCCATCCTTCGCCACTCTGGTTGCCCTAACACTATAAAACACATTGAAATATTTAAAAAGCATATGTAGTGTTAAGTGCTTTTCTAGGGAGAACTAGTAGGTCAAAACTTTGAAAATGTAAACATTTGTTAACGCCTAAGCTAATATGAGACAACCAGAGAGCAGGTAGAGCATTATATGTGAAATTAACCTGTGCTTTATAGGCCAGCTTCGGTCTAGCGTGGATTAAATTATACAGCAAGAAAAGACAAATTATACGGTATAATTCGGTCATTTTATGATAGCATTACTTCATTATTTTCTCATTTTTACACTTTAAAACTGTCTAGAAAATGTGTTATTCCATTAGTACCAGTTTCACACGCAAATACAGCAACAAGAAGGGGTTACAAGACCAGTCAACCTTTGTGAAGGGCCTTCCACTGTGAGGCAACACGTGTCACTGCATTTTTAGTACTTTTTGACCCTTTTAACCCAGAAACACGTTTTTATTTTTGTTAAAATCTGCAGATTATGCAGCAGATGATGAGCTGTGTGGCGTTTGTAGCAAACGCACAAATATGTTGAAAACGTTGCATCCACAAAATCGCTTAATTCCTTGAAGCACATGCATTCAAAATCTGCAACAGAACTGAATCCTGTGAGACAACTGGACCCTGTGAGAATGCACAGAAGGGTTCCAGAAAGGAAAGCAGTGAGGGTCACCACTAATCGATCTGTTTTAAAAGGAATGCTGTCAGGGACCCGTTCTCACCATCCGTGAAAGGGGTGAGTCATGCAGATTTCAGAGCATAATAATGCGAGCAAGCATGGGGAATCCATCTCTGTCATGCACATTGGCTTCTCTTTGTTCTTTGTTGTTCTCTTTCCTTCGCACTGTTTACTTTCATCACTGAAAGAACTCCCACGTGAAATAAATGCAGCACTTATGCAGTAAGGTTTGGCATTTTACTAGATTTTTTTTCCAAACGTGATCAAATTGAAATGCAAAAGCAAGGTTACATGCGTTGCCGTTTTCTGCCCACAATATTTTCATCAATTTAATGGTTTATATTTTTATTCAAAATCAAGCGCACCACACATTTTTTCATTTGAAAAAATGCTACCAGATAAAAATAAAAACCTGCAATGCATTCGACTAAAGGATGAATTTTACAAGTGCTTAGCTACAAGGACGTAAGATAAGTCCATGCGGCCCCTGCAGTGCTGGAGGTTCTCTCCTACTAGGGGGGCCCAAACCAGCCTTAGGCCTATGAATATTTACGTGATATGGGAGTCTCAAGGGTCCCTCACAGCGTTCTGCAGGGGCTTCATCATTTTAGGCCACTGCCTTACAGTGCAATAAGGTTTCAGTGTTTTAAATGTCAGATGAGTTTTGGATTGTTGCAGGGTCTATTATCTTCTCACTACTATCTAACTGTTCCCACGCGTAGGGCCTCTGCTTGAAAAATAACCTGTTTATATACAGAGATTGCAAGTATAATTTGCCAGGTTCTCTACATAAGAGAAGGAGATGTTACTTTTGACCAACTCAATGGTGCTATCTTCATCCTTTCAGAATGAAAGGCTTAATGTCCAAAATAAAATGTGTGAAGATGTTAGCACAGGGTCTATGTATTAACATCTATTGTGCTCAATGTCTCCCTACGAGTGACCTCTTAATTTCAGTGGGGCCAGTAAATGTCCTTACCAACCTCATCAGAAAGATAATATAAAGCAACACTCCTGATCTGTTTTTATACCCATGGATTTCAGCAGCTGAAAACAGCTGAAACCTCCAAGTGTAACTCCTGGGCAAAATGAGGGTTTACCACTGGGTCTGGGATTACTAATTTCCCCAATAACTGCTACTTTTTTCAGAAGAAACTCAGAGTCTCACTTGTAATCCCATAAACTCTGACCACTGGAGTTACTAGAACTACCAATATCGGTTATGCTGGAGGAAGGGGGATGCGGAGGACTTAATGTGATCATTTCTGGGACACTCACAATGAGGGCCTGTGCGTTGGCCCACTGCGGCTTATTTAACAGACAGTGTTTACCAGGGTAGAGTCATTCTATAAGATGTTTGTTTCGCCCAAAACAATGACTTGGAAGGCATCACTATTCAAATAGTGTCCATAGAGTATTGAGGTGACCTCATGTGCTGAAACAAGACTGATTAAATTGTTGGATAAATTATTGATGCCTTGAATTATCGGCCATCATCAAAAACTATAATAGCGCTCTACAGAGAATACTTTCACTTGCTGTCTAAGTCAGGAAAGCCTGTGTAGAAAATAAGGTCTTCCCTTTTTCTAAAAGATGAGGCGGTTGTTTGAATTCTGCTAATGAAAAGGTGTGTAGCACATAAAGTAAGCAGTTTCAGACTTTTGTTTTCCTTGCTCCTTCAAATCTTTTCTGTTCTCAATATATATGTATTAATGTTAAAAATTGTGTTTAACTTCAATTGGTTTTACTTACAGTGACCATTTCTCAGTGCGAGGTATATGCTCTGAAATATGCTAGGGCAAAACATGTTGAGTAACTCTGGGCGTAGTTCGCGTAGTAGCGCTACGCGTAGCTACGCGAAGTGCACTTCACACTACGCGAGCTACGCGTAGCACTACGCGAACTGCGGAGTGCGGTAGGAAATGCTGTTCGCAATGATTGCACAGTGCCGGATGCTTGTCCGCACTGTGCAATCATTGCAAACGGCATCTTGCACAGTGCAAGCGGTCGTTTTCTGCCACTCAAGTAGATTTGTACTCGAGCGGCAGTTTTCTCAACGCGGACTGGTAGTTTCTCATCACGAACGGTCGCGAGCATACGCGACCACTCGGAATGAGAAACCTGACCTCCCCGCGTTGAGAATCTCGCCGGGAGGTTTATTTTCCACGCTCGCGATCGGCAACTTGATGTTGCTGATCGCGAACGAGGAAAAGTCTCGCCGGGATGTCATTTTGCTCGCTTGCGGTCGCCAACTTGATGTTGAGGCCCGCGAGCAAGCAAAAATGCCCGCTACGCTACGCGTTTTTGCACTGTGCTACGTGCAATTCGCGTAGCGCGTAGTTGCGCAAACTACGCAAACTACGCGAGCGTAGCGTAGTTTTCCGCCCAGGCCTTTGAGGCGAAGTACAGCATATTAATCCTTCAGAAATTTATCAAGAGATAAAGAAGCTTTACTAATTCTGGAGACAAATGGCAAGCATGTGGTTTTAGACAGAAATTGATCACACAAAAATAAATGCAGATTGGCACACTGTTTCAGTTCTGCTATAGAGTACCTTAATTCGTTGTTGGTTATATACTCATCAATACACAAAGAAAGCATTCAAATCAACATCCGTGATTCAGGATGCAAACATCTACACAGTCAAATACAGCCAAGAACTTTTGTTAAAATATGCACCAAGGGGCAGATCTACAAGCCCTTGCAACAACTTTACGCCGCCGTTGCGTCACTTCTGTGATGCAGCGGCGTCGTAAGCAATGCGCCACGTTGCGACATATTTACAACGTGACGCATCTAGGGAGATGCGTCACGTTGTAAAGCCCTGCGCTACATTATACGTGCGTCAGGTATAATGTATGCAGGGTGGGCGTTCCGACGTGAGAAAGCCTCGTGAAAGTGAGGCAGTGAAATCTACAAGATTTCACTGAGTCACTTTTGCGACGCCACTGCATCAAAACCTTACGCCTGCTTGAAGCAGGTGTAAGGAGTGACGCAGCATGTTAGGAATAGGCATTCCTAACCATTGCTGGAGTTGCGTCGTGCTTGCGACACGACTCCAGCAATGCGCTGCCTGTATGCCAAAAGATGCGTCACGCATCTGTCTATCCTTGCGCCACGGTGCGCCGCATTGTAAATGCGACGCATCCATGGTGGCGCAAGGATTTTTTTATGGGACGCAAATGAACTGACGCATCTCTGCTAATATGCAGAGATGCGCCAGTTCTTGTAAATCTGCCCCCAAGTATGTTGGCAACTGCTTTAGTACTAGCGCCTATTTGGAGCTGATCTTAAATTCCTCTTACTCCCCTTTTCTTGTTGCAATTGCTTCCAAATACAAAACAGGTAATAATAGGGTAATACTGCATACAAAATAGATGCAAAAACTCTTGTACATTTTACGAAACCTTTTACTCATTAAGGGATAAATAATGTGAACACTCACCCTTAACACCCAGTGCAAATGTTGTTTGAGTAGGGGTTTCTAATGGTCACAGTTATATCACCAAGGTGTAAATGAACTCTAGGTTGTATAGGGACATGTAAAATGAACAACACGGATTGTAGGTCTCTTCCCTGACACAGGACCAAACTCACGCATTGTGTCAAGTGAGTTGTTCCCACGGTTCAGGAAAACTGCATATATTCTTTGCCAGGAATTGACTGGAAGAACATTTTTAGTAGGCCTCTGTAAAACTTAAACTGCACCTGTATAATTTGCCGAATTTCGGAGATTTCACGTTATGCTTGTTAAACGAAATTCCTGAAATGATGCCATTAAGCCACATCATGTAATTATGCTATGTTCGAAGCAAAATGATAGTGCCAGAAACAACACAAGCAACCATAATGCGAGCAGCTGTAATACATGGCACTTGTGTTTTAAATGCAAGGTTTTTTTTAGTTCAAAATGCATTATTGCGCCCATAATGGATGTGAATATTCCTTTCATGCTAACATTTAGCCCTAAATATCGGGTTTGCATTTTGATTATTTATGCTGAATTTTCCCAAAATATCATGTTATTACGGCCAAGCAAACTACACAAATTTTGGACAACCCTACTTTTAGCTAGTTTATAGAAAATGAGCTTAAATATTATGGGGACCAAAGGTACTCAATCACCTCCAAAGAGAAGTTAGATGCTCAGATATCCTTATATTCAAAATAAAGGCATGTATTAAAATAAAACAAGTTGGCACCAGGTCATGACACTGCAATCAGCAATGGCACGAAAAAGTAATTTGAATTATCATGGGTAATTAGTACAATCCTACACAAAACATACAAATTAGATGGTTGTCTTTAGAAGCTGAAACATGTGCCAGTACTGATTTAAATGAACTCCAACAAATGCAACGGTAAAGCATAGTACGCTCTGACGTGAGCACGATCTGCTTGGGAGTGAAAGGAGGTGGATGGATTGAGCATTTAGATTGCTTAATCAAGGACTTACTTACTCATTAACATAGAAAACCTGGCTGAAAGCAGGCCTTTGACAGTAAAAGGAGTTTTTGCAGCTGAAGACCTATTATTATCCCCAAATGAATGAACAGCTCGATTTTCTGTAACAGGTCATTGATCTCAGGGGAATCCTCTCGCTCTCAAAAAGATGCCACTCATACCTGAAGGCCAAGGGATGGTCTAGGAAAGCCATTCCTTTGCAGTGGTGGCTGGCATGGCTCGCAGGTGGCGGGGGCGGGGGTCATGGGGGGTGTGCAATGTAAAAAAATATTTTAAAATAAATAAACACTTACCTTGCCGCCGGGTACCGCATCTCTGCTCCTGTTCTCCTCGTCGGACTCAAGGAACAGGAAGCACAGACAGGCTCCCCTGACCAATCACAACGCTGAAATGCAGAGTTGTGATTGGTCTGAGCATCCTGGTTCAATGCTCAGCCAGGGAATGGGGGCCTGGGCATGTTCTCCATGCAGTCTGCAATACAGCCTGCATGGAGAACAGGAGAAGTGTGCATGACTGTTTTGGGCCAAACAGTCACGTGCACTTAGAAGTGGGCAAACCACTACTCCCCTGCCCTGCTCCAAGAGCAGAGCAGCCCTGCCCGCCTGCAAAGCAGCATGGAAGCATAAAATGATAATAACTCAAAGTTATTTTCATCTTATGTTTCTACTTTGCACTGTTTAAAAGCAGTGGGGCGACGCTCCTCCATCGTAGCGGAGGACCCACCACTGTTCCTTTGTGGATATTCGCAATAATTTGTAGTGTGTTTCCTCACGCTTATCTGCACATCTGAAACAAGGATTAGGAGTTCTAAAAAATTTAAAAAGTGCACAGGGCAAATGCACTTTCCAGGGCGAGTGACCTTGTGGAATATAAATTTTCCTTTGGATAAAAACGGTTGACTTTGAAAATCAGTGATTCGCGTGCAACTCACACTTTTCTATAACGTTTGTTTAATGTTTTAGTGAATGGTGTCCTCAGAACTAAATGAAATAAAATCAATTTGAGGATGCAACTCTCATTATGGAAGTAGGCAGTGGCGGCTGGTGAAGTTTGAGAGTGGTGAGGATGGAGTTGGGCGGGGGGTTCACGTTAGGAGGGGCATGCATTTTTGGGACCCGAGTCACAATTCCCCATGCAAATCTTTTTTTTTTTTTTTTTTTATAAAATAGGTGTTTTTTTATCTTAGTTGCTCCCAACTTAATGAACGCCATTAATTTGTCAGGTTTTTGCACTGCAGAGTAAAAATGTCATAGGAAATTAGCTAAGAATTGAGCACAATAATAGTGGTGATGAACAGAAGCAAACAAACTCTGTTGAATTAAAAGGATTTTGAGAGACGAGGTTTAATTAGGTGGCTATACAAACAGCCAGGTATCATGCTGCTGAGAAAGCATGGCTGTGCAAAAGAAAACTATCACGCTCGCTTGGCACTTTATGCAGCAAAAGCTTCAACAGAGGATGTGTAAATTATTTTCATGGTTAATCAAAGTACATCATGGAGAAATCAAACATAACAGTTATTTGCTCAAAAAGAGTAGACTCTGCAAAGCTAATTCATTAAGAGTTAGCCTTCTCGAGTATACATCTAGTTGTATAATCCGAAATCGGTTGTTAAGTACAAGCTGGATGTGTCCTATGAAAAATGAACAGTATATGCACTTTGAATAAAGTTACCTCCCACTAGTGAGACCTAGACCCTCAAACAATGGGCAGATTGTGTCTTATAATTGCATTATAGGAGCTGTTGTGGAGTTGGCAAACGCATGAATTATGTTAATCTGAAGTACACAGTACAGCAAAAAGAAAGCAATTCATATCCAAACCACAACTTTAATATCAAAATAAGTGAAAGCTTAGAGAGCCTCTCACACAGCCTATACTAGCCAAGTGTGCAGCTATGGGACAGCTTTATAGAGAGCTACTACCACAACGTACTGACAGCTCCATGCACAGCCTATACGGATAACTCTTCAACTCCAGGTAGGTTAATAGCAATGAGCACGTGCAGGGAAGGCTGTTTATATTATTAACAAACACACAAAAACAGAAATCTAAACTCTGTTCTCTCGGAGTGTCCATTTATTCTATTTTTTGAAATGGGTGCACTGTGCTCTAACCAGAGTATGTTTACTCAACAGTCTTGCAAACAAAGTGGTAGAAAGCACGTTACCCACCAGCTCAGGGATGCTTATCTCAGGATTAATTATAGCTATCAGATTTCAAAAGACTTCAGCAATGACAGAAAATCTTCCTTCTGCAGAAGCGGGTTGCACTCTAAAAGTAGCAACAGTTAAGTTATCATGCCCATCCACTCACAAGTTGTTGGCATTTGGTTTATGAAAGGGGTTTTGCTGTAAAATGCAGTCACAATATCTGTAAAATAAACAGTGTTTGTTTTAATCCCCACCTTATGATTCCAACAGGGAACGAGCTGTGCTGCAAAAAGAGAGGTGTGCCAGGATATCAGATTTTACAGAGTATTGAAGCTCTAACCCACTTGCCTTTTTAACCAGAAGGTCTTTGAAAATTAGGAGTAAACAGCTTTCATGTACAGTGAGTGCTAATAGAATTAGTATAGGCGACTGTACAGTTTGCTAAATGCACTAAGACACAACATACATCTTAGGGGGATATTCTCAAGAACGTGCGATAATCATCGCCAAAATAGGTTAACGCAATTTTTCATATCGCCGTCTATTTCGGGAAAATAACGCCGTGTTAACGTTTTATTCTCAACACGGCGGTAACATGCAATAGTTTCCTGATAACGCGTCAAATGTCCGCAATAAAATTACTGGGACAGCGATAAAAATCTAAAGCCGAACGTGAAAAAAGTGGCGATGGGCCCAACCGCGATAAAAAAATCAGCGATAAGCTGCGCCAGGCCTGCAATTCACACACGTCAGGCGGGAAAAATCACTATAAAAGTAGAAAAAAACCCACAAACAAAACCAAAACAACTGCGAAGCACAATGGAGGTAGCCGGAGCAAGTACAGAGGACAACCAGAACCCCACAAGCCCCACGGAGGACCAGCCTGGGACCTCGGGGTCAGGGAAGGGCAAGGAGAAGAAGAAGAGGAAGACGTGGTTCAGTCCGCAGGAAAACAGGATCCTGATAACGGAGGTGATAGAACACGGAGATAGATAACGGAGGTGATAACGCGTCAAATGTCCGCAATAAAATTACCGGGACAGCGATAAAAATCTAAAGCCGAATGTGAAAAAAGTGGCGATGGGCCCAACCGCGATAAAAAAATCAGCGATAAGCTGCGCCAGGCCTGCAATTCACACACGTCAGGCGGGAAAAATCACTATAAAAGCAGAAAAAAACCCACAAACAAAACCAAAACAACTGCGAAGCACAATGGAGGTAGCCGGAGCAAGTACAGAGGACAACCAGAACCCCACAAGCCCCACGGAGGACCAGCCTGGGACCTCGGGGTCAGGGAAGGGCAAGGAGAAGAAGAAGAGGAAGACGTGGTTCAGTCCGCAGGAAAACAGGATCCTGATAACGGAGGTGATAGAACAACAACTGCTCATCACCTCCACTGTGTCATTGGCAACAAAGAATGGAATATGGCAGTCCATTGTGGACAAGGTGAATGCAGTCGGAGTGCTGAGGAGGACAATGGAAGAGCTCAAGAGGCGCTGGAATGATGTGAAGCGCAAAACCAAGCAGAAACTCGGCAACAACCAGAAGGCAGCAATGCAGACTGGAGGTGGGAGTCCAGCGCCACAGGAGGAGCTGGATGAGATGGAGGAAATGGTGTCCACAGTCATCAGTGTGGAGACGGTGGCAGGAGTTGGGGGACCGGACACTGCTCAACATGACCTGACACAACAGCAACAGGGTGAGTAACGACCAGGGACTGGGGGATGGGGGAGATGGGCACAATGTCACACATGCACAATTAAGTATAGCACAGTGCACACCCACAATGACTCTGGATCATGTCCCTGATCCCCTTGGCACACTGCAGAACACCTAGAAACAGCAAGTAGGCCCCCGTCGACTATGTGCCCAGAGGGGGCCCTTCCCACACATCATCAATACCACAACCAACCCATGCACATGTGCCAAACCCAGCAAAGCGGCGTGTCTGTGAGCCACACTGACAATGCAAGTGACACTGCATGACGAATAGCATGGCTGCAGTCAATATATCATGACATGTTGCACGCCACGACACTGAGATGGCTGAGTGTGGACCACATCCGTAAAGGAGCAGGTCACACTCTGACACATCGAGGTGCATAAACAACCCCTGACGTCAAAAACACATCTGTGGACAAACCATGCCCCAGAGTCCCAACTCCCACCAAGAGCCCAATTTACCCAAGTATGCAACATCGCAGCACTGTATAAGCACAGAAGTCAAAGGCACACCACCTGAAAGGGATAAGGGGCAGCAAAATCAGAGCTGCAGGGGCGACTCTCCCAAAATGCAGCACACACACATAACATTCAGAGCACATCAATTTTGACAACAATGTGGTACAAACTGCAACACGTTCACAACAGAACAGAGGACACAACTGGTGCCGCTTGTATGTAGAAACTGGCCAATCACATTTGGCATAGCAGGGAAATGTGAGATGATAATGTACAAGTACAAACACACATCCGTGATGTTGTCGAAATGTCCACTATCCCACATCAAATAGGCAGCTCCTCCCAAACAGTCACAATGTACATTGTCATGCAGTCTGTATGTAAAGTTGTACAATGCATCAACATACATGTAAACACAATGTTAAACTGCATCTCCCCTTCACATTGCACAGGGAGAATCAACACCTCCTGCAGAGCAGACCGAACATCTCTTCACTGATGACAAAGAGGACCTCCACACCTTCGACACCGACGCCCTCCAAGAGCTCATGGACAGCTTCGGCACCTCACCTCCAGGAGCAGGGCAGCCCAGCTGCATCGAGGAGACCTCACCCCCTGCACAGACCACACAGCAGGAAGCACCCACCACCACGGCTGTCTCCCAGGACCCCCACGAACAACACATGGCCTTCCAACGCCGTGTGTTAGGATGCCAGGAGAAGATGGAGGATCAGGTGCGGGTGGGGTTCGACCTCATGGCAGCCAAACTAGATGCCATACGTGGGTGTCTAAGTCCCATCAGGGACCACTTACAGTCCCTAACGGACACCCACAGTCCGCTCCATGCTCTCCAATGATCCATGGCTGACATCTCTGGAGTCCTGACTCTGAGACAAGGACAACTGTCTAGTCAGAGTGGCTCCAGCGATGTCAGCCGGGAGATGGGACACACGCGGAGGATCATGGAGAACAGGGAGCGGATGCAGGCGGAAAGAATGGCTGCCACGGCTGCACACCAGCGAGATGTAGCTGGGATCTTCCATGCCCTGCAGACCCTCATCATGGCATTGCTGCCACAAGGCCTGGCGCCGATGAATGCTGCTGCTGCTTCTACATCCACATCTCCGCCCCCTGATGTGTCAGTGACAGACAGTGCTGCAGACAATCCACCTCCGGCCACTGATGTGTCACTGCCACACAGTGATGCAGACAAAACAACACCACCACATGTGAGGCACATGAAACATCAGAGGACGAAGATGCGGATGAGTCTGCCTTAGTGGTAAGAAGGAAGTGGTAGCATTCATCTCCGCCATATGGCCTGTTTCTGCTTGGTTCTGCCCTCTGCATCATCACCTTCCACTGTCCCCCGATACACTCTGCGACACTCACCTTGGACCTCGACATGGACTGCCATATTCTGTTTGGTTACCAATGACACAGCAATCAGACTGCGGACTGAACTCTTCCTCTTCCGATGAACTTGTCAGTCCCTAAAGAACTCTGGCTGGCCCTCCACGGGGCAACAATGTAAAGTGGGGTTTGCATGGCCCTGTACTGCTCCAGCTTCAACACTCCACTGAATGTGAATAAAACATTCAAATTCACACAGATGTGTCATGTCTATGATCATTCAAGTATGAAAGTATGGATGAATGTAGGGTCAGTGATTCCCCTTTACGTCCATGTTGCTCATGTTGTGGGACTTGAGTCACAGGGTGCAACATTGCCGATTGCGGTCCGGGTTGCGCCGACACTACAACAGAGACACACGCATTAGTTACTTTCTTGTCCAGTCCAGAACTGAACCATGCCCAGAGCCCCGGGCTCATCGTTCACACCCCTACGCTGGACTGGCATACGCCAGCCCAGCCCACTCCGCTTACGCTTACAGGGGGGGGACAAAGCTACATGTCCAAGGTCTTCCACACTGCCTGGGAAGTTTGCGATGACTATCGTGAACAGGCCCCGGTGGTCCACTTTTGCCTGCAGACTGATGGAATGCGTGTGGTTTCTGTTGCGGTTATTGTGTGCAGTGTCGGCAGGGGGCACAAGTAGTACATGTGTGCAGTCAATTGCCCCCAACACGTGTGGGAAGCCAGCTATGGCGTAGTTTCCTTGCTTGGTCTCCAGCTGTTCCTGCGCAGTGTGGGGGAAGTGAAGGTGCAGGGGTATCAAGCTGATACAAACCGTGATGAATACAGGTATGATAAATCCTGCATAATAAGACCGTAACAGAAGTTTGTGTGGTCGTAACCTTCCTTTTCTTTCCTACGAAGGTTACGACCACACAAACTTCTGTTACAGTCTTTTTATGCAGGATTTATCATACCTGTTAGCATTCCGGTTTGTCCAAGTGCAATACACTGTGCCAGATTACGTTTGTGACTATACGGACGCTTGACCATTGTCACCGTTTATCCAACAGGTTTCTGAATACTGACTTTCGGAATATGGAATTGTATTGGGGAGTTCGCGCAGCATATGCAGTTAATTGAATCCACACGTTGCCCTGATGAAATTTCCCGTTGGGAATGGAACGCGTTGGCTGACCTTTTCGTATTGTTGATTTATGTATTTGTAATGAAGAACTGTTTTTACACTACTGTTGACTACTGGACTTCATGACCTGGCGCACCCCCATTTCAGTAACTACAATCTTGGATCTGGAGCACAGAGGCGTCAAGCAACGGCTGGCATTGGGGTTGGTTGCGCAGGAACACTACGAATTGGAACTAGCGTGTGGTGCGGATACAGGGGCCCGCCGTTGCTTTTGTGGACATGCATCCAAGACAGGTGTGAGGAACTTTGATAGGGCTGGCTGTGAGACTCCTCCGACTCTGGCAGTTGTTGGTTGGAAGGTACCAGAGGCCAACAGGTGCAGCACAGCCAGCAGCTTTGTCTGCGGAGGGATGTAGGTTCTCCGCTGTGTTGGTACCATCAGCCTGTGGGCAATGTGGGTCAGAATGCGGAGGATGGTTGTCCTTTTGAGCCTGTAGTGGGCAATGGCATCCTCTGGCCTTGAGTGTCTGAGGCTGGTGCGTTTTAGGAACGTCCGCTGTCTTCTTCTGCGCTGCCTAGGTGGTAGTCCGGGGGCGGGGGTGGTCCGGGGGGGGGGGTCCTGGGGGTGGTGGGGGTGGGTGTTGTGGCCCTCCTGGGTCTCCAAGCTGCATGATCATTCGCTCCATGGCATCTGTTGGTCTTCAGATGTGGCTCTGGGCTGGGCTCCTTTCTACTGCAGGTTGTCGTCCTGCTTAGCACCAGTAATAGGCAAGTGTTAAATCCCTTCTGCTAACGCGCCTTATCGCCTTTTTTTGGATCACTTCGCTGATCTGGCTGGTCGTTGAGCATATCGCGAAGTGGTGTTTTCGTGTGTGTTTGCACGGGAATGCCTACTCTGCATATCATTAGCATTAGTTGTCGCTCTCATCCGTGGCGATGTTTTTTGCGGCAGCTATCGCTGGAAAACTGGCGATATCGGCAGTTTGCACCAGCTTGAGAATAGGGCGAAAAATCTATTGCCACTTTTGCGGCGCTAAAGTGCCAATAAATCGGCGATAAGTCATTGAGAATATGCCCCTTAATGTTTTCACCACCACGGGTGTGAAGACGCACAGAAAATGCGATGTTTCATAATACAATAAATTTACACTTCTATCAATGTCACTGCCAGAAATCTTAATTGCCCCAGTAAATCACCATGTCAGAGGAGGACCGGAAATCTGGAATACAAAAGTATTAGTGAACCCAGAAATAACCAGTCCACGGGGTTTCAGCAATTATATTGGTGCATGACAATTAGTGCCTGCGTTAGCATACTGAGCACTGCAGAGGCCTCTCGTTACCAAATGACACTGCACTTTTAACTTTACATGAGCGGCTGTGAGGAAAACGAGGAGTATGGGAGCTGCACATAAAGAATAAACGTAGTAATTGCTGTCGCCATGAAAGAAAGAACAGGTGTCATTCATTCTAGTGCCTCGGGTAGAGTTGAAGCAACAGTAAGCAGAAGTTAATGCAAAAAACTTTAAACAGGCCAGGCCCGAGCGAGTTGTTTACTTGCTTTCCCATGGGGGCTGCTACGCTTTTTTTTACATACCTGCTCGTTGACGCTGAGGGCCATCGTCAGAACTTGGGGAAAGCTTCAAGCCTTCAAGTTAGGTGACTCCTTTAATCTTCACACGGCATCTGCAGTGCACAGCCTCTCCCGAAACCACGAGTCTGGAGCTGGAAATGGCGTCCTGCATAACTGCAGCGTGGGAAGCACGAAGCAGACACCTCGAGTCTGCACAGTGTGTCTTCAAAAGTGCTGAGGACAGACTGCACATACTCAATTTCTCTGCTTCCCGTCTGCCTGTAGCCTCTACCCCACCCTTTCCCAAATCGTCACAGGGAGGGATCCACCTGCCTGTGACAAGTTGAGAAAGGGTGGGGTGACCATTCTCTACACTCCCTGATTGACGTGAAGCCCCAGCACTATAGGGTTTCTGTCTAAGCCGCCCAGGCCGAATTTTACACTCACGTCTTCAGGGGGTGGAGGCTGGTCTGCAAGGCTCTGTCTTTGCCGAGCTGATGACCTCACAGGCCTCAGGGCTGTGAGATCGGCAGCCCGGCAAATACTCTCGAGTCTGGGTCTGCCCACCAGGGGCAGCATGTTTAAGGCAGAAAAGCAAGATGCACCTGAGTGCAACAGCCTCTGAGCCGCAAAAGGCATTGCATGTAAGTGGTTTATTTCCAATAAATAAATCTAATTTAGTGTGATCAAATTACTTCTATTGTAGCTTGGCTGGGAGTGAAATTAATGAGGTCGGAGCCCCGACTCCCTCGAGCAGACACCGCCGCTGGAAGTAGGACATTATGACATACAAGAAATCAGAACGTTCGTACACTAAACATTAAGGGCCAGATTCACAAAGCCGGTTGCACTGCTACCTTCAAAATATTTGTACAAATGGCGTGATATATGAGTGCAAATCTTCATTTGTAATTCAACAAAGCCGATATACACTTGTAAAGCAATTTAGTTAAAAAATAATATTATGCTTGAATGTTTAATATTAAAAGTGAAGTTTCTTCACAGGCTTTAGAGAGGGTTTTCCAAGGCAGGAATGCCTTGTAAAAATATGTGCAAAATGGGTGATAAAGAACACATAGAAGATTGTGTCCATTCACAAACTTTTGAAAGACACGTTTCCAAACTGGAAATAATCATGGCAACAGCTACAGTAAAACTGTGACCAGGGTAGAGATGGGCAGGGAACATCCCCAAAATTGTTGGGTCGTGCAAGAAAGTGAAAATAAATGTGTAGGATAAAGAAAACATGTTTCAAGTTTTTTCTAATCTTATATTTTTAATAAAAAGAGTTCCATGATCAACCCTGGAAAACTGAGATATCCCTGGAAAACTTTGTGAATAAAAAAGTCAGAGTTTTACTTCAGAAATTGAAGGCCACATGCAGAAGGAAAGTTTTGGATCTTACTTCTGTTGTAGGTGTGAGTCACCTTTGTATTTCTTGACCTCATCAAAAATATTTCTAAAGGTATCTGTGTCTCATTGCAGTCTTTGGCGCAACCTACTCATACATATCCAGGCGCTGGGAATTCTTACCAAAATGCAAACACTCCACCTGGAAGTTCTAGAGTACGTAACACCTATGACTGCAGAAAGACAGAACTTCTCACAGAAAATGTTTTAAGAATTGGATAGTTATATTCAGAAGGAATTCACTTCAGGAATAACTCACAGATACTCACAGGAAAAGCTTTGTGAGCAGGGTCTATTTATAATTTGAAAAAAGGAAAGGTTTTGATGTTTTAAGCAAGCATATTCAACTTGGTTGCTCTCCAAATTAAGGCACCTTCAGGTGCCAACAGATCCCTAATAACACTAGAGTCCACCAGGAACCATTACTGTCTCCTGTCTTCTCTAACCTCTTTGTGGAACCTTTAGAGCTCTACTAACAGATGATAGCATCAAAATTCACTAATGAGCAAATAATACACAACTTTATTTGGAAGTCTTCTCTGCTCCAGACACCCAGGAACAGATTTACTAAGCACTTGCATTGCCATTGCATCATGCAAGGCAGCACGAGGCAACTCAAGGGCATTTTACAGCACACATAGAAAGAGGAAAATGCCTCTGAGGATTGTTTTTGTGCAGGAAGGTGTCCATGACGCAATGGTGCCTGCTTCAGCATTAGGCTGCACACGGTACTCTATCACAGAGAGAGAGGAGGACTGCACCATATTTTAGTAAATGTGGTGCATTCCTGCTCTCTCCATTTGACACATCACAGCGGAACAAGTTGTCTTGCTGAGTTGCATTGTGCCAAATGTTAGTAAAGTGCTTCAAAAATTGCCTGCACCTCATCTAGATCTGGGTGTTAAGAGTCTACCTGAAGCTCACTCGGACAAGACAGAATTCCAAGTATTTGCCAAGAACAGCAAATTAGAACTAGTCCAACTTTGCCTCAATGACCTGAATCTCAACAGCTTCAAACCGTAACTTTCACCAAATGTCAAGTCACTTGTATTGACCATGGACACCTGCCTCACACTCATGGAACATTGTGGCAAAAAAATATGTTTTGGTAATAGCTCTCTCTTCTAAAGAAACAACTTCAGGACTGTTGTTTGAGCCCTCATACTCTTGTATCTGGATGGTGGCAACCCCCTGCTCTATAGCCTCCTCGACTCCACACTGGTTCTCCATAAGGGTATCCTACATGCCACAGTGTGTGTTATCCTGGGCCTGAACAAATAGATCACACCACATTTATCGTGTTGGTACTCGTTGGCTCCCCTTCCGAGCCCACACCATGGTCACAACCAACTGCCTCAATTACAAAGCCATCAGGACCAGCAGCCCCCATTTCTTGAAGACAACCCATTATCTCTGGTAGCTTTCGGCGCCCCCGCAGCCAGGAGACCATCAGGCAGGAGGCTAAAAAGTGTAAAATAAAAAAAAGCAAGACAGGAAGGCCTTTTCATCTAGTTACCCAGGGTCTAGAACAACATCCCTATATCCAACAGGACCACCCAAATGCCGCTCCAATTTAGGAAAAAGTTGAAGATGCACCTCTTTAAAGCACACCATATCAACATGCAGTAATCGTATACTTCTGCTCCCAAAATCCAGCTACTTCTCCTATCAGTCGTTGACTGTATCCTTTCCTTTCCCCCATGCAGTGCTTCCCTACTTTTTCGCTAGGTTCACACCACACCACTGCCACATACATAAGTACATACTTACATACATGCATACACATTAATTGCCTCCAGATGCTGCACTGAGATATAAGACTTTAATACAATTGCAACAGTAAAAACAAAAAATATTACAGTTTAACAAATAGCACCTCAGTATAAAATGATGCAAGAATATATTTTCCCTCTCTATCAGGAATTAGTGCAGTATGGCACAGGTGTATTTATTAGGGTGGCTTCCTATTGCAACCTGAGCTACCCCCCATTCAATAACATTACCATTGTAAATCTATTCATCTTTGTATTCTTCTTAAGAAAGTTGTTGCTGTTTAAAATGTGTCATCGTAGAAGAGATGATCATTTTTAATTTTTCACTTTCACAAATTGGAATTATGAGGTAATGGGACTTACTGGCCACATCCGGAATTATGAGATCTAAGGAAAATTGCAACCCCACAGTTTTTCACCTGCTCAAAGAAGGAGAAATATCTGGAAATAAAATAGCTCACAGATGAGCAAGAACATGCTGGAATTAGTACAATATTGTCCATTTGTCTTCATTTCTCAAGGGCTACCTTGTAGTGCCGCGATATTTCTGCAAGCTGCAATTATCAAAACCTGTGGTATGAGTACTTTCGAGTATAAAAATACTGCTGCTGTATTCACGTACCCATTCGAATGGGAGCTTTAGAACTTGATTTAGTACTAGAATGTAGACCTTAGAACTTGATTTACAGTAGGCTTATGATGGAAAATCTTGATTTATGAAGAAAGCTCTAAATTTGTAAGAGATTGCACTAATGGCATCTCATCACTCACAAGGAAAGTTTGGTGGATTAATTTACTTGTTTTCTGGAGTTAGCACTTTCAACAGCAAATGTAGAATTTCTTAATAGTCCTTTCCTGTAAACAAGGCCCTTGATTTTCAATATGTGCTGTTTTGATAGCCATTGTGTCCTGATTAGTATTCTCAGATAAGATAAATTAAATTCTCCAAAATCTTTTGCAGGAACTTGATTATGAATCAAAGACAAGCTACAGCCTGAGGATAGAGGCAGCAAATAAGCATATTGACCGGCACTATGAAAGTTTGGGTCCTTTTATGGACACAACAACAGTGAAGATAATTGTTGAAGATATTGATGAGCCCCCGCTCTTTACTCAACCTGTCTATTCAATGCCAGCATCTGAAGCAGCAAAGGTTGGGACCAGCATTGGAGTGGTGGCTGCTCATGATCCAGATTCATCTAACAGTCCTGTGAGGTATACAGACATTATTTATGTGCATCTTTCATGTTAATATGCATGCTACTTCTGACACAAAATTAACTTTACAATTACTTTGTGTGAGTGACCTCTAAAGATTGTTCAATTAGAAAGTAAACAAAAAAACATGTTGTTCTCTTTCCATCACTGCCACATAGTCTAGCTTCTTTTTATTAAGCTCTAAATTTATGACTTGACCTTCTCTTCTGTTGTTTTTATAATTATGTGTCCCCACTTGTTCTCTTTTCATATCTTAGAGTCATACTTTCCTTTCGTTTCTGCTGCATTTGTTATTTACATATTTGTTTATTTATACAACACTTCGTTACTTTAATACCACCAACTCATTTTTGCCAAACATTCATTATTTGTCTTTCCTTGCTATTTCCTTCTACCAAATTTGTTGCATTGTTCTTCTTTGCCTTTCAATTTTTTTTTAACTATTGTCTCTTTTTTCACCTTACCTCCTTCTCCCTAATTCTATTATCTCTTCTTGCATTTGACGTTCTCACTTGTTTTTTTTTCTTTTTGTTACTATTTAACTGCCTCAAACACTATTCTTAAAATGGCTTTTTTTCTGTTTCACTCTCCATGCCTCATCACTACTGCTTCTAACCAGTGCAATCTCCCACCACCGATTCTCCTTATTTCTTTTGTGTTACTATTATACACCTGCATCTAATTTTAGTCTTTCTAAACACATTTTTCTTGCACAATTTTATCCCTGTTTTAACTTTATTTTCCCCCTTGGTCAAGACCTACATGTTTAAGTTCCACATCTTTGGGGTCGATTCCGATTCGGGCCGGAAATCTCTCCGACCGAGCCGGACCCGGAGAGATTTCCGACCGAATCGGACCCGTGCAGTCCGACCGAACTAGTCCGATGCATTCGTATGCCACCGGACACGAGTCGGTCGGACTCCCATTGAACTCAATGGGAGCCGGTCGTACAACGCGTACGCGGGCTCCCATTGCCTCAATGGGTGCGAGGCGGACAAGGGCGCCCCTACAGCGAGTACGCCGCGAGCGCCACGCGGCGTACACGCACAGGTAGGGGGACCCATGGGTCCCCCTGTGTGCGCCTCGCACGGGTACGCGTACAGGGGGTCCGACACGGACCCCCAAAGTACGGCTCCGACAGCGAGTTCGAGTCGGACGGCGCGAGTCGGTCGGAGCGGTCGAGGTGCGCATCGTACTTACCCGGCCGGAAAACGTCTCCATTGCGCGGTGCGAATCGGGTCCGAGCGAGTCGGTCGGAGCGGTACGATCCGGGTACGAGTCGGTCGGAGCGGTCGGGTCGCCCGGACGAGTCGGTCGGCGAATTCGCATCGTACTCGCTCGGCCGGACCCGCGTACGATTCGGTCGGGAAAAAGGGCTCCGAATCGGATCCGGTAAAGCCGAATCCTATTCGGAGCCCTACCGGCCGAGATCGGAATCGGCCCCTTTGTCTTTTTGTCTTGGTTGCTGGTCTGCCCTGTTGACTATATTTATGCTCACTTTGGTTTTCCCATAAATCCTTTCCAGATATTTTAGTTTTTCAAAGATCTTTTCCCTCTTACATATTATCTAATGTGTTCATCTTCTCTCCTTTTGTTTGTCTCCTGCCTTTGTTCTGCTGTTCTAGTCCAACTCCTAGAGATAACATTCCATACTTTAATGCCCATAATAAGGGTTCTTGATGGCTTCTAGGATTTTCTTCTACCACTCTTCGTTTAAATTTACTATCCACTCATTATGAAAATACCTACACCAAGCAAGAGTGTCGGTCATAACGATAAAATACACAATACTGAAGATAATTTAACTTTATTTAGAATAAGACAGTATGTTTGGTATCAGATTATATCAAGATGCAATTGTACTTAATAAAATGCACATTTAATGTTTTTTAAATATAAATGTTCTGATCCACTTTTGAAACTACTTGTTTATAACATCATATGTATGTATTGTAACACATTTCATACTGCATCATGTATGTACTAATAAAATGCATTCTAAAAAAATACAACTGGAGGGCTTTTTTCAAAGTGAGTGATTATACACACAATTTCAAATATGTGTTGGTAAAAACTTTTGTAAAACAAATTCTCCACTTCGGGCAGGGTTGGAGATTGATTTCACCAAAGGGTGAAGTGAAGCTGTATTCCACAAGGAAGTGGGGTGAGATTGGTGGGAGGACGCATGTTAGAAATGGGGTCTCTAGTTGGCAGTGGTTTGCACCTTGTCCAAGTAGTGACCCACATGCTAGTCAGGGTCAGGGTAGTATACACTAAGTTTACCTGTGCTCACCCTCTGGTAGCTTGGCTCAGAGAGGTCAGGCTAAACCTAAGAGGCAATGTGTAAAGTATTTGTGCACACACCCACAGTAACACAGTGAAAACACCACAAAGGCACTCCACACCAGTTGAGAAAAATAGCCAATAGATATTTGAGTAAAACAAGACCAAAACGACAAAAATCCAACATACGCAAGTCAAGATATGAATTTTTCAATATTAAATAAGGTTATAGAACTTAGAAAAACAATAGCTCCGGCTGGGGCTCTCTTGATGTGCTTGACGGGGATGAATCCACAAGTTCAGGCCGAACGCGATGGAGCCAACAGAGTCGCCAGACACTGCTACAGTACCTTGGAGACATCGAGAATCAAAGATGATGCGGGCGTCAGGGAGGTGAGGCGTCACGGAGCCAGTTGCTGCGTCGGTTACTCACTTCTGTAGAGGTCATTGGCACGTTGGCGCTCAAGGACAGTGCGTTGTGCAAAGGAGTTGAGGCGTCACTAAAGCAAGTGAGGCGTCGGTTCAAGGAGAAGCTGCAGAGTCATTGAGCTGCTAACACCCGGGGAAGCTGCACGGTGCAGGGGAGGTGATACGGCGTTTGAGGCGAGGCGTCTATTCCAATGGCGTTACGTGCCGTTGAAGCATCAAGGGTCAAGCCGAAAGGCGGAGATTTTGCAGGGCCACAGGTGCTGCAGCGGAGTCGTAGTCTGGCATCATGGACTTCGGTGACGCGGTACTCAAGACTAAAGCAGTGGTGGTTGTAAGTCGCGATCTTTGCGTTGAGCAGAACCACTGCCTTGGTGCAGGCAGCAGAATGGGGTCAAAATGCAGAATGGTGCCGGTTCTGAAGTGACGCTCAAAGCTGATGTGTTGGTTTCATCTTTTTAGCACAGAAACTCACTTCCAAGGGCCCATGAACTAGATTTGGCACCACTTGGCAGAGTAGGGCTCTCAGCAGAGGAGCCCAAGTGCTATAGATGAAGTCTTTGATGGTCCTGAGACTTCCAACAGGGGGAAAGCTCAACCCAAGCCCTTGGAGAAATTGTAGACAGCAGGATACAGAGAGCAAAGTCCATTCTTCTCACTCCCAGGAAAGAAGCAGCAGGCAGTGGGCCAACACAGCCAAGCAAGCAGTAAAGCGGGAGTCCTTCCTGGCAGCACAATAACCCTTCTTCCTTGCAGAATGTCCTCAGTCCACAAGTATTCTGAGTATATGGTGTCAGAGGTCCAGTACTCATACCCATTTTAGCCTTTGAAGTAGGGAGACTTCAAAGAAAGGTCTTTGTAGTACACAAGACCCTGCCTTTCCTGGCCCTGGCTCCAGACACATTACAGTGGGGTTTGCAACTCTTTTTGTGGGGACAGGAACAGTCCTATTCAGGTGCAAGTGTCAGCTCCTTCCACCACTCTAACTCAGGAGGATCCATCAGCCTGTTGATGGGCCATCAGGATATGCAGGGCACACCTCAGATTCCTTTGCGTGTGACTGTCTAGAGTGAATTCACAACACCCAGCTGTCACCCTGAATCAGACATGTATTCTAGGGACAGCCAGAGGCACAGAATGGTTACAGTAAGAAAATGCCAACTTTTCAGACCTGCAATTTAAAAACCAACTTCACTAAAATATGTGTTTTTAAATTGTGAGTCCAGACTCCAGAGACACCAAACTCCAATTTTCTATCTGCTCCCAATTTGAAGATTCACTTGTAAAGTGTTATAATTCAGCGCCAGTGCTAACCTATGGGAGAGACAGGCCTTGTTGTATTGAAAAACAAATGTACCAGTTTTTCACTGCCAGGACATGTAAAATTCAAAGGTACATGCCCTACATTTTAAATACACTGCACCCTGCTGATACGGCTAACTAGGGCCTACCTTAGGGGTGCCATAAATGTAGTAAAAAGGAATGTTTGGGCCTGGCAGGTAGGTGAACTTGCCAGGTCGACATGGCAGTTTAAAACTGCACCCACAGGCTTTGCAGTGGCAGGCCTGCCTGAGACATGTTTGAAGGGCTATTCATGTGGGTGGCACAATCAGTGCTGCAGGCCCACTAGTAGCATTTGATTTATATTCCATGGGCACATGTAGTGCACTGTACTAGGGACTTATTAGTAAATCAAATATGCCAATCATGGAGATACCCATCATACCACGTTTTAGAGGAGAGAGCATATGCACTTTATCACTGATTAGTAGTGATAAAGTGCCCAGAGTCCTAAAGACAACAAAAAGGTCAGAAAAACAGATGGAGGAAGGCAAAAGGTGTGGGGATAACCCTACAAAAAGGGCCAAGTCCATCCATGGGGGATGGGATTTCTTCATGGGGAAAATACTTTCCCAGTAGCGAAAAAGTTTTAAAGTTTTGTTTTAATGTTGCAAAGTACATATGCATACATTTGGACTTAATGCATGTATGCTTTGAAAAAATACCTTCGCAGAGGAGGAACCTCAAATTCATAAACGTGTTCCAGAAATAAGCCTCAAAAACAGCAGCTCTGACATATTCCCTTATTGTACCTCAAATACTCTGAAATAAAAAAAGTAAGAGTCTTACTAAAACATAAAAGTAAATCTATTTGAGTAACATTCTGACTTTTTGAGTATAGAGTCTGAAGAGCCAACCCTTCCTAAATAGCATTATTCGCTGTGGTAAGTTGAATGCATTATTACTGTATGCTAGTTTTTCTTGGAATTTCAATGCGATAGCCCTAACCTGATAGTTTTTTTATTCTTTCATTTTATGTCTAGGTACTCAATAGATCGAAATACAGACCTTGAGCGGTACTTCAATATTGATGCTAACAGCGGAGTCATTACAATTGCTAAGCCTCTGGACAGGGAAACTAATGCTGTTCATAATATTACTGTCTTGGCAATGGAGAACCGTAAGTAAAACATATATTTTTTTTGCATATTAAAAGTAATGGTGCAATATACTTATGTATACCTGTGTCTTAACAGTTTAAAAGGGAAGTCCTCAAGTCCCTATTAAAATAGAGCAGCTTGAATTTGTAGCAGAGTAAGCCAAGATTGAATACACATTGCTGTATTAATGAATTATTAAATTGACAAAATACACGTTTAATTTGCATTTTGCTACCCATTTGATCAAAATTGATAAACCTCAAAGACAAATTATATGACATCAAATAATGCCCTGAAAGATGAAATGCCATCTGTGTCAAATGAATTAAGAAACGCGTAAAAACATGTTTGTTTTGCTGTAGATAATGTGACTATCCTTTACAAAAGTAGGTGTTGGTTTCGGTGCTGCATGTATTCTTATTATAAACATTTGTGACTTGTTTTTAGGAACATTATAATTGTTCTCTCTTAACGAAAGAAACCAAAGGGTAGATAGATATTTTACTAGGTGAATCTTCAGAAACCTGGTATTGTTGCAATTTGGGTACTTCTGAAGTAATCACAAAGTGATCTGTATCCACTGTTTTGCCATTATACATTAGTTTAATGTGTGATTTACTAATAATGAAAATTGATATAACAATATCAGCTTTAACAATAAGAACACTAATAACGCTGATAGTGATATTATCAATAGCGACAATATAATAATAATCGCAAAAACGATAACAAAAAAAAAGGGGCTTGCTGAGAGAAAAGACTGCTTTTAATCTAATTTTACGCTACTATGTTCGTGATTATTTTGTTGACCAAACAGCAAGCATCTCCATGTTCTAGTTACTGAAGTTTGGATTTTATACACGGATCATTGACACATAAAGAGCAAAAGCAATTTTCAGAATCATAAACAGTACCCATCCATCAATTAAACATTTGATTAAAAAATATGCTTGAAACGGGATGGCCACACCAGGGATATTTATCTGATGATTTTGTGATTGTGTACTAAATGCATACATTATTAATTAAATAAATGCAAATATCAAGATATTCTAAATTAGTACTCCAAGACTAAAAATGTCTTCATACTAATCAGTTGAATTCAATATTTCCATGTTCTTCCGCTAGCTAATGTGGAGTGGTGTAACGGACTGATTCATAATGAGTTGAAAACAATTTGGAAATCTATGCATCTTAGTTTTCTCCCCTGATTTGCATAGATTGCTACATTTTAACAGATTCTGAAATTTCCCAAGCAATATGTTTGGAAATTGACGTAAACTCCTTCCCTCCTAAACTTTATACAGAACTTGGAACATTTCAGGAGTAAGTATTGTAAAAGTGTTCATTTACACATGTACATCTTCTAACAATTTTCTCGATCAGAAAAAAAAATCCATTTAAAGAAATCCATTGACCTACACTGCTCAAAATATGATGATGCTACAAGAACTATACATATGCAAATGAGGAGGGAAATGACATTGGGAATGGTTATAAACAACCACAATGCTAACTCTTTGATTATTTCCATCCTAACCTCCTTGAGAACACTAGTGTTCCAATCTCTAGCCTTAAACATAAGATTGCAGGAAATTTGAACAAATCCAGCTTAGAGGTCCAGCTTCATTTGAATATCTCTTTAAGAAATCTTTTTAATTTGGGCCTTTGCCAGCCCAGGCAAATTACATTGCATAATACCACAAATTGCTTAACCTTATATCGATTTCATGGACATCAGGCTTGATATTGTATACGACCAGCAGATTTGTATTTGGCTATTGTTTGGGTGTGGCACATCCCTAATTGCAATTTAGAGTCATCCCTTTACCACTCTTTTCAATTGACTATATCTTTTTTCTTAGGCAGATTTTCATGGTTCCTATGTTAAAATGACTCTATGCTATACTGATCACGACAATTGCTTTTCAATCTGACTGCATTGTTTTTCATGAAGACTGTAAGTCTCCCTACTCAAGAGTTTTTCATCCAAGGACTTTTGACAACACATTTTTCCAACAGTTATTGAATAATACAGAAGTAAGACCTCTCATTCCTAGTGTTTAAAGATTTTTGGGTACCAAAACGTTTCTATTTATAACAGGAATTTGTAATTGTCTCTATAGGCCTTATTCATAGATTACCGGATGGGATACTCCACCAAAATGTGACTGACCTCCTATTTGTAGTATTACAAGTGCTATAGGCTGTAAGGCACCTGTAATGTGGCAGATGGCATACACCTCACCTTTGTGTTGAAGTTTCCCATCCTTCAAACTCTAAATAATGCGCTATGGTTTGTTTTGGTTTTTCATTTTCTCCAATAGCTTGAAATGTGGTACTTTGCAGTGCAATGGGCCATTCTTTGCTGCCTTGAGTGAATATACATTGTGTGTGATAAAAGACTGGGCATCACACCAAGTAGCTCTCACTAAGATGTTGAAAAGTAGTGTATTATTACCAACCAGGAGACCTTCAGTGGGGTTTTGTATAGTCTAACATGTGCAACTGGGCATTTAGAAACAATACTTATTCATAAAGCTCAAAATATATTAGAGCATATTTATCATAGTTTCACGCAGTGCAACGCAGCAACCCACCTTGCTGTGCTGCATGAAATGGAAAGGGCATGAATTTTCTGTATTTAACATCATACAGCACATTTCTGTCCTTTCCATGCACTGGCGCACTTTTGACTGCTTAGCACAAACACAAGCGCCCTTGCTGCATGGTGCAAGGGTGACTGTGTTGTAAGCAGGATTGTTTTGTGCTAGAAGGGACACCTTTATGCACAAAAGCAATCCTGAGAAGCATTTTCCTTCTCCTTCTACGTGTGCTGCAAAATGCAGCACACATAGAAAGAGGAAACACTGAGGAAAAATAAAGATGTTTCTCCTCGTTACACCTCCCATGGGGAGGCGTAGCATTTTGACGCGTTCCTACATCTACTACTAATGGTAAATTAGTCAATGAGCCAAAATCCATGAGTCGATGCATAGGAACACCTGCGCTCCACCCACGGAACACCTCCCTAGAGCAGAGTAACACAAGGCAGCAATTTGTACTGCCTTGCCTTACTCCAGATTTATCAAGTCTTGCATGGCTTGATAAATCTGACTTTAGTGTTGTGTCACCCTTGTGTGGTGCAATGGGGATCGAACACAACGACAAATTCGCCCCTTAGTTTTATAAAAACGATTTAACCACCTCACTTAAAAGTTATTTTATATAAGAAAATAATGCTCTCTAAAGTGCAATCAAAGCAACATAAATTGTTTTGTTTCAGAGCCTCCTTTGTCAGTACTGTTCGCCATTATAAATTGGAAAGGGTTGCGTGCAGAAGTAATTCACAATCACACCAGCAGGCATGTCTGAATCTTTGGCTGATCCTGTGCCTGTAGAATCCACAGAGGCCCACTCTGCTGTCTCCTTGAATTCCAGTAACGCGAGCAGACCCACCCTAAAGCTCCTAACAAATTTTTACCAGAACATTGGAAAGGAGTTTACACCTATGCCAGCCACTAGAGCCACACTGAGTCCTGTGACCCTGAAAGACGGCTGGCCCAGTACTTTGACCGAGTTGGGGTTGGACCTGCGCAAAAGCCGGTTAGTCCACCTCAATGAAGGTAAAACCAGTTATGAAAGCCCCAAAGGGGTTGCCTGCTAGTCTGATGATGATACAGTAGACCAAAAAGCCCAGGCTCAGGAACAAGCTCTAGTAAGGTCACATGGCAAAGTGGATGATTTGCAAAGCCCAGGAGATTCGCAAATGACTGATTATATGGAGTCTGCAAAAAAGTTCAGTAAAACCAGTGATCCTTCATCTCTTGAACCTTCTAAATGCCTATTTCGGGACAGCACAATCCAAAGCCCTGCAGCGCCATGTGACCAATGGGAAGATAATTGCCCAGGCAATGATTGCCTGAGCACCAGCTCTTTAATGTTCCTCGTTTATACCCTGCCCGATGTACCAGTAAGCACCACAGTGCATGAGAGGGCGAGCATAGAGAGGGCTGGGAATATTGATGACCCCATCATTATTCTTGATGGCACAGGGGACGACACAGGGGAGGCTCAGGCTGAGTCTGACACTCCTCCTGTGGAAAGTAGCAGAGCATCCTCGGTAGGCACACATTTTGATGACTCATTCTTTTAGAGTATTCCAGCAAACCAGCCCTCCGGGAGCATCTTATATAACTTGGAGGGCTTGCAAGGTTTTATAATCTCAGAAGCTATTAACGCCCTCAACAGAGCCCTGAGAAGACACCAGGTGGGTCCGACCTAATAGGATCACTATTGACTTTAATACTCCGTGCCCTAGTGCCTGAAAGCAGAAACCAAGACGCAGCTTCACCGACGGACATCCAAAATGAGTCAGGAAATTTGACAACACAGAAGGCAACCTTTGCCACCCAACCTTACGCAATGGTTGATATCTGCCCAGCCTGCAAAGGCACACTCAAGCCACCTGTCCATCTGAAAGCAGAAGTAAAAATTTAGGATGCTAAGGCCGGCATAATCACCGACACCCTCAACACTGACATCAGGTGCCAAAAAGCGGAAATCGTCCATAACAGAGAAGATTGCAAGATTATGCCAATAGAAGCTGTCCCGAGGTATTCCAGAACAGCACTGAGTAATCAGGGGAGTTTTGCATTGCAAACGCAGCAATATTAGATGCGCAAGTACCATCACAGGACCTGTGATCACTGGAAAGAATGGCAAATACAAAAAAAAGAAAGGACTGACATTACCTTTCCTGTATATTCATTAAAATGGTTATTCTCCAATCCTAATGGGTTTAATCAAGGTCGGGCCCCAAGGGGCTGTTCTGCAAGCAGAGAACCAACTTCCTACCACTCCATCAGAAGCCCAAATGATATAAGTGATGCTAATAATACTCCACGCCCAAAAACAGATACAACAGTGCAGTGCGATAATGGCCAAGGAGCAGATGACTTGAAACGAGTGAAAAAGCATCCAGTGCAAGCTAAAAGGAAATGGAAACCTAAGAGGAAAATTTGACCCATGAATGGAGTAACTGAAGTGCTTCAGCCGGTCAAGGTATCTGATCCAGGGACATCAATGACCCCTATGCAAGGCTTGGGTGCTGACCAGCCAGGGAGCCTGGTCGCCTGCCCCACAGGGGAACCTGGATCAATGCCCAGTCTCAACCCTCTGGCCCCAATCTTTGTAAAATCAGGAGACAATGTGGAAGGCCAAATTGCAAATTAGGGCTCATTGTTAGATAACACTACCACAGCTGATTGGAAAGCAGCTGATTGCTGCCTGGAATTTATCGATCTCCTCCCAGATATTGGCTGTGCGAAGTCCTTAAACAGGTTAAGATTGGCAGCTCTTTTCTGTGCAATTCCTGAGATAAGAGTGGTCTTGTCAGGTGATATGAAGATAGGAGACTGATCAATCAGCAATTTGAGCAAGGCTTAAAGGAGAGCATTGCCTATTCCTCCAAGGTCGAATTTGCACTGCCCGGCATCACCAGACTGGTACACAGTCATGCAGATGACTTTAATATTATGGGGGTCGATGTCTTACCCTTCCCAGGTTTTGACCGAGAAGAAGCAGCTTTAGCAGGGCAGCACTGGCTACATACAGTGCCCCTTGGATCTGAGTGCCTTTTTAACCACAGATTATCTGCAGGGGTCCTGAAGAGCAACCTGTTGATTACTAGTGGGGTAGCCCCTAGGAATCTGTGTATCTCTGCAAGAAATAATATCAGAACATTTAAGCTCCCAAAGAGTGTAACTGTAAAGATTAGTCATGAATAGCTGCAGTACTGGCTTCCAGACCCAGAGTGTCCACCAGAGGAGAGTCCAATTGAGTATGGAAGAGCTTGTCCTTCGTGTCTGCTGCCACTACTTCAACTAAGCTATCCAAGGCCAGTGTAAAAGGCAGGATTGGTAATGATTATTTGTATGGTTTATCTTGGAATATTGCGGGCTTGGCTAGCAAAATAGAAGAGGAGGACTGACTGAAATTTATCTAGCAACAGGCTATGTGCTGCTTTTAGGAAACGTGGGCACTCGAGAGAATCAGTGTAAATGGGTTTCTTGACATCAGCACTCAGACTGTCCTCCCCAGGAAGGGGTGGCCTTCGAGGGGGCTTACTTTGTGGGTGTATTGCAAATTGAAAGGCAGGATAGAGCAATTGGGAGTAGCGAATCTGCCACCTAATGTACAACATGTGAGGATCTGGTTTAAGGGGTCAGAGGGAGTTGTAGTTGACAACCTGAATGTATATATTCCATGGGGTGGTCCCCAGAGGTCCAGGCGATATGGGGGAATTTTAACTCTTAATCCAGCAGTGTCAGGGACGATGTTGCTAACTGTAAGTTGATAGAGGAGGGTAAAAGGGGGAAGTATTTGTTACTGATTTGTGGAGATTTCAATACACAACCATCTGATGCTATCATTAAAACCGAAGTCCTAATGGAAGATCATTGCTTAGGTATTTCCAAAACAGCCATGAGTAGTTTTAAATCCACCAAGAAGGGCTTGTATTCTCAGATTTTTTTTTATAAACTATCAGCTGCGCTTTATTAATGGTCGCACTCCCTCTGATAGTACTGCTATGGCGACTTTTAACAATGTGAGAAGCCTGTCATTAATTGACTATATTATAGTTAATACAGAGGGGTGGGAATGTGTGTGATATGACTGTTGTCAGAAGAGTGGGGAGTGACCACGACCCTGTGGTACTCTGTTTAAAGCTGTGCTCGAGGCGATGTGCCAGTGTGAAAAATCCAAAGGAGGGGAGTTATGGGCATGTGATCACCCCAGCCAATAGCAGGAGGAGAATTAGATGGAGCAGTGAGAAATAACTACTAGTACTCCCCCTGCTACAATGCATTATATCCAAGTACGGAGGTATAATCTTGAACCCTCTGACTGATGATAATGATAATGGGGAAATCTTAGTAGCTTATGGCGGGTTGGTAAATGAGCTGAAGGCTCTGTGGTCTAAGCCCACCAGACCCAAAACCGTTAGCTCCTACAGAGGGAGATGGAGTGCAGGGGATATCTGGTATGATGACGTTTGCTTTAACATGAAGGGAGCTGTCTTATCGGCCCTAGCATGGCAGCATTGCAGCCCCCAGAGTGAACTGATGTTTCAAGAGTGCAGGAGCAAGTACAAACGTCTTTTAAAAACTAAGACCAGTCACATCAGCCCCCTATGCAGAGCCAACCTCATAGGCCAGTCAGGTGCCCAGCCGACTTGTGAGAATCTTCGTATGGGGTTGGGTGCAATTGTTATCCTAGTACCAAAGGTGGAAAGAGCACTGAATGCTGTGAAGAAACATGTCCTCTGAGGAGGTTTTAGAATAAAATAGACCCCACAGAGTGGTACATTATATTTAAAATGTTTTCCCTTTTGGCAGCAGCTCCATAAAAGCGTCACAAAACATAGAATGTAAGGAACTGCTCATATATAATTGGCACAAACAAACCGCTGGTGTAATTGTATATACTCTTGTATAAAAAAAAATAAAAAAAAATTGTATGGTTGTGTTTGTTATAATCACATTGTCATTTCTTGATATTATTTACGCTTTTGTATGCACTTTATATGTATTATAGCTTCTGTGTATTAGATGTGTATTCAACACAGACATGTACAAATGTGTTGAGAAAGATGTTACTATATTATAAATAATTGTGATTAAGACACCTAAAAGTGCAAGAACTTTGAGTTTTGCACTTTTGACCGCTTCAAATAAAGTGCGGCCTTGAAAAATAAACAGCCAGGTTTCTCTTTTTTCATATGTGAAGAAACACAAGGCACCTGGCCCAGACCTTGTGCCCACTGACATTTATCATGAGGAACCCCACTTATGGCCCAGTGATCTTGCTGAAATGTTTAATTCAGCACTCGCTGGCAACACCATACCCCCCTCGTGTCGCTCTGCCATTATTGTACTGATCCATAAGAAGGGCGATTGGGGTAGTCCTTCCAATTATCGCCCGATCTCCCTCTTGGATGAGACAGCCAAAGTCCTGGGGAAAGACCTGCTCAACTGCCTCCAGGGCTGGGTGGATGCCCATGACATTATGACAGAAGTGCAAGCTGGTTTCTGGCCACGAATAGAGACTATCGACCAGGCTCTCCGACTGTATATGATTCCAAATAAATTTACAGTTGTTAGAAAGTCATCACTCTATCTAATATTTGTAGATCTGAAAACATCTTTTGGTTTAGTTGACTGAGAGAAGCTGTGGAAATCCCTGATAGATTTAGGGGTCAATATCACCCTGGTAAATGGCTATAAAGGCTCTTCACCCCAGTAGCACGGCTAGAGTTAGGTACGGCCCAGACGGGGAGTGCACAGAACCTTTCCCAGTGGAAAAGGGCATGCGACAAGGGTGTGTGCTGGTGCCCCTACATTTTAGCCTTTTTATAAATGATGTAGCACACTACCTGGTGGGAGATTCCTTAGACATCCTCACCATAGCCAGAAGGAGGGTGCCAATATTATTATATGTGGATGACGCAGTATTGATGGCATGAACAGAAAATGCCACTTATAGGCTATTAAAGCGCTTTGAGGAATATTGCGACAAGAAATCACTGACCATTAATGGTAGTAAAATGAAGAGTGTGATACTGAGGCTGTCTTCTAGCTTCCAAGTGGAAGCCTATGGTTGAAGGTGTGCCTTTAGAAACCGTTAAGCAGTTTGATTACTTGGGTATTCGATTCTCAGAGAACATGCCCTGGGGTAGTCACATTCAGAGGGCAACTACAGTCCTGAGACAAATGGCAGGGGCAGTCCTGAAGTTCAGTCATAAGGCTGGTACCAGAAGCATTAGTGTTAACCTGCAGATATATAAACAAAGGTTAGTGACAGCTGTACTCTATGGGGTGGAGCTATGGGGTATGTGAATGCACAATCAGCCCAGTAGCTGAGAATAACTTCCTAAGAGCCTTGCTGTGGTTGGGGCTGGGCATCCCCTTATTGACGCTCCATACGGAGCTCAATTTCACCCATATATCAGAGGTAGCAGCCCTCAGGCCAGTTCTCTCTTGGGTTAGGCTGATAAGAAACCCTACAGCAGCAATATACTTGAAAACCTTAGAAGAAGTTACCTCCAGTGGTGAGCGTGGGGGGAGCAAATGATCGTTCCATGTACAGAATATTTTAAACGGGCTACAGATGGAATCATTGTGGGCAGATCCCAGCAGAAGAAGGCAGGACACTGCAGACCTTATCAAAGATCAGGGCCATGAATGCGTGCAGACAAGTAGGTGCCAGGCGTTTAGGCCAGGATCTATCTTGTGTAATTATTTTAGCACGCCTATGGTTCTCTTTGTACTGGGTATGTGATAGACCCTAAACGTAAGCAAATACTATATGTAAAATGCAGGCTGGGTATCCTGCCAACCAGGGACTATTTAATTAAAATCCACAGGCTTGCTGCTGGATCCGACCACTGCGATTGTAGCTTTGGCTGGTTAGACAACTTAACCCATTTCCTTCTGTTCTGCAAAAAATATGACCCTGAACGGTGGCGATTGCTCCTTCCTCCTTTCAAAATCCATGGGGTTAGATGTGTCAAATCAGCATTGGCACTTTCCATTAGGCCGGATGATATGTATTTTGTTCACTCTGTAGCGTCATTTCTATGGGCTGTGTGGCCTCGCTGGAGAAAGCTGTACACCATGCTCGGTATCAACTCAATCAGATAACCTATGTGGATTCATGCACATCCCTCTAAGCACTGTGTTGCTAACCGCTGTTCGAACTGCATGCTTCCATAATGGTCCTATGCACTTCACCTTTATATATTTGGTGTACTAGTTGATTGTCTTTATGGGGATGGAATGTAGTGCTTAAATGCCATTATGTCATCCAGTTGTTTGTACTGTATATGTTTTTTAGGAAGTAAGGCTCCGACTAAACTGTATACTTTTTTAAAATGTTCCTTTTCACTTGCACTTATATATATTTGATGAATCTGCTGATCGTTTTTACTGGAATGGGTACAGTGCTTAAATGTTATTATATCACCCTGTTGATTGTAGTGTGTATGCATATGGTTCTATGCACTTGCACTTTTACGCATCTGATGAATTTGTCGATTGTTTCTATTGGAATGGAATTTAGCGCCCAAATGTCACCCTCTTGCCCAGTTGATTGTACTATATCTGTTTTTAAGAAGTAAGTCTTTTACTTTTAGTTGTTTTTAAATCACAGTTTTTATTATCGTAAGGTTAATAGCTGAAACAATAAAAAAATAAATTGAAAATTAAAAATTGGTTGTTTTAAACCATAACAAAATGTGTCTGGTTGCAATAAAATGCAGGGTAGCTCTTAAATGTAGACTAATCTTTCGCGTTGCTTATCACAAAATGGTTGTTGTACTGTATTGACTTTTCCATTGCTGTTTTGGTTAAAATGAAGCCGTGACCTGTATGTTCTACTCCGTGTCTCAGTCATTCTGTCTGTCTCGTTTTCTTTGCACAGAGAACCCAACTCAGATTGGAAGAGGGATTGTAGCCATCACCATTCTTGATATCAATGACAATGCCCCCGAATTTGCGATGGATTATGAGACCACTGTATGTGAAAATGCTCTTCCTGGCCAGGTACGGTAGCTAAAAAGTGACAACAATCATTTGTTATTTGTTGAGCTTATTATATTATTGTTGTAATGTACTTTGAATAAAACATATTAAACATGCGAAAACATGGATAGTAAGAACTGAGAGATGTAAAACAAATGATCAGAGAGGTGAGAAATGGATTTTGGAGAGATAGAAATTCGAGATATCAGATTAGACGCCACTTACGATAAGAGGATACTTGGGACAGAATACAGAGTGAAGAAAGAGAAAACACTGGCAGGTATTAAGAAAGCTAGTGTTTTTATGGAGACCATATACTAAGAAATAAGAATAAGATACATGAGAGCAGAAGAGAAAATACAGATGAAACTGGAGAGATAAACGTTTGTATTACAGTGTGATATGGTCTGAGGCGGGACGGGACGTTTGATGCAGGTGGAAGGGAAGATGCGATGCTTTTAAGATTATGATTAGCACTTACGGATGAGCATTACATGACCCTCATAAAACAGGTGAAACTTTTGGAAATCTCTAGGTGGGAAACTGGAGAAATGGGAATTTACCATATCTATCAGGTGCAGTAATACAGATTCCCAGGGTAATTCCCCATTGCTTACGGAATATGCAGTGTGCAGGTTGGAACACCATGTGGTATTCCGACATCACAATATTACTGATATCTTCAATATCAGTAATTAGTGAAGGATACACTTGATATCAATAATTCTAGATGTGGGAATGTAGCATCAATTTTCCATTGCTGAATGGGATGAAGGTCTTTGAAGACACTTTTCCTAGTTCTTAATTATTGCTTGCCCTACCCTTCACAAAATTCAGTTGGCTAATAATGATTTCCTTGTGGATAGAGACATATTTAATAAGAAATACGTGAATCAAAATTAAATTAGATATCTCTATGTTTCTATCTCACATAAGTGAGCATATACATGCAAGAACACAGACATGCACTCACAATCACACATCTAGTTTTTCAAATGCTTAATGCTGTATGCATTTTTTCAATCACGGTCACAACATATCTGGTTATAATTCAGGCCTTCTTCTAAAATCCCGCGTATCACAATCAATGGGGAAGTTCAATATGATGACAAAGCTGTTTTATTCATAAACACTTTTGTCACAATTCTCTATTGATTGTGGACCTCTTCGTTTGTCTAAGCTCTGACAGGTAATCATTTTTGCAGTGTTATTATTCAGTAGAGCCAAACAATTGATTCAACAATTTCTCTCAGACAAAATCAAGATTCAGAACAATTGTTAAAATGTTTTTCATGGGGGCAGAGCTTGCATGACATCTTTCTGTGGAACTCCAGGGCTACTTCCACGGAGGGATCAGAGACTGAGACCGTGGAATATGGAGGGTCCTGTAGATCCTGACAGAGCTGGTGCACTGGTGCTGCATCAGCCTTGCTTATAAAGTCTGCTTGGAAAGCTTGAGCAACCCATTCTCTGCGGTGAGGTGGTACTTCACCCTGCACTATTGGGTGCCACATGGTGGTGCCTCCAGTCAGTGTCCACAGTGTTTGCTGAGGCTGCGGTGCATCTGGAAGCAGGAAAGACAGTGAATGCCTCTGGTAAAGGGACTGGAGAGTGGAGGATGGAGACCACTGTACATGTTAAAGGTATTCCGGGGATACTGACCCAGAGCCATGGAGACCTTTGAGCCTTTTACCAGTGTAGCAGCATGGTGAACACCTGAAGAGGCGAAGTTTGATGTTCTGAGCGTAGGCCTGGGCTGGATGCCCATGGCAGATGACCCTCATACATGATATCTGCTCATGCAGCACCACCGTCTAGACTAGAATTATTCTGTGTAGCGAGGAGAATTTAACCTAATAAAGAAGGTTTGAAACTTTACAGAAATCCAGTATTCTGGATGATATGCCACTCAAAAATGTTAGAGAGGTAAAAATGTACTTTTGTCAGTAGCAACATCAAGTGAGCGTAGCCCACTGGACCCACACATTGCCGGTCTAATGCAGGACAAGGCATTGATCATGACCCAGTTAAGGACATACGAGAGACACATTTGTAAATATTGATTATATTTTCCACAATGAACGTAGGCTGAGAGGCACTTTAAATAAAAGTCGGTCAACACGAGGTGAAGATTAGAGGTGTGCAGTAGAAGGTCTCAAACGTGGAGGGGCATGTTGAAAAACCATGAGAAGTTTAGGGGCTGTGCATAGCTGCCATGGTTCCGCCGGAACGCGAAACAGATGTTATGGACAATACATAAGGACAACATGTCTGAGGCTTCTGGGTCTTGTTTTTCTGGAAGGAATGAAGGACTTGGGAAAGATTGTGCACCAGTTCCTCCAGGTGGAAATGTGAGTCATGAAGCAGCCTTGAAGGTGGAAATCGAAGGGCCATTCTACCTGCTGATGCAGGCCCTGTTGGGAGGAAACCAGGGACTGGCAAGATCCCAGTTGAGTTGGGATGCCACAAAAGTGATATACTGTCACTGATACAGCCTCCATAACCATAGGGTTGGAAACAAGTTATTGGTGTGCCGCAACGTGAGCAGATCAATGCAGAACAAGCGAACAGAACTGCAGTCAATCAAGAACGACCAACCGGAAAAGGGCATTGAACAATCATTATGGTTTTTGCCAAAACAGCATGTATGGAGAGGAACTTTTTGCAGAGTCAGAAGGCGGGTTTCCCTGCTGGAGAAACTGAGGGGAATCTAGAGAAGAGCTGATGGCGATTGTTGAGGCTACGTTGAATGGTTCAACCAGTTGCTTTGTGTTGGGATCTTTAGGAGTTCCTCTGTGTGGAGTGCCTTGTTTTATTCAGTTTTCTCTTTCACCTCATTCCTCAAACCCTCACTGCATTACGGCTGGGATTACAATTGGGGACTTTGCTCTGATTCTGTGATGAAATTATGGGATGCGCTACGAGCTAACATCAGGCTTTAATTTGTAGGATCATGGAATGCAGATTATTTTTTTATTATTTCTGCCAAATGAACAAGTGTTAAAACATAAATATGTTTCAAGAAAGATTGAACCACAGACCTCTATAAAGACTATTCTTTCTATATACAAGGCTTATCTCACAAAGTGGGTAAAAGTGATTGATTTATGTAGTTTATGCATCCAATTGATATTCAAGATTTCATGCAGCTCAGCCAAGATTTAAATCAATTCATCAGGCATTTTATTTTTTTGTTTTCCTCTTTATTTTGATGTACAAATGTAGTTGTCCCCTGGTGAATCGTTTCAAGTGTGTGTACTTGTACAACTGCTCGTTTAGGCCTAGTCTTAGCTTCAACCTCCCTTGATAAAGGAAACATAAAAAGTCTGTCAGGCATAATTAGGCCTTTCCAAAGCGCATTTCTCTTCTGATGATTCATTCTTTTGATACTCACCAAAACTTCACATTTGGTGCTCATGTCATGGAATGGTTGTATGAGCTAAAAACACGAGCTGTCTTGTTTCAAGCCACTGACTATATTAACACATCGACCAGCTCCAATAAAGCACATGTCTGCAAAGAACTTAGCAGAATAATACTTCTATTTAGTTTGTCGTCCTAAGTTATAAAGGGGAATCATTTTAACAACCTGGAAGCGGAGAAAGAAGTATTAACAATTTCCAATTGACAAGATTAACTCGTGATCGTATAACAGATTTTATAGCTTATGTTTTACCAGCTGCAAGGCAGCGATTTCGTTGAACTGAACTCGTTTGTTGTGATTATTTTAAAAAGGAAATGTGAGTAGGCTTGCTGGTATAAACACCACAATGATATGTATCACTCTACCACACTTTGCAGGTTATACAGAAAATCAGCGCCGTTGACAAAGATGAACCATCCAATGGCCACCGGTTCTACTTCAGCTTGGCGTCTGAGTCAGCAAACAATCATAACTTTACACTGCAAGACAACAAAGGTAGGAAGAAACAGAGACTGCTTACAAGTGTCAACTGATGCCAGACAATATCTATCGAGGATGCACGAATTCAATATACGTACTGTAGGATAATATTTTTGAATTAAATAATGATAGTAATGTAAATCTGTGAAGAGCCACACAAGTTCAATGTGGGACCTGAATCCCAGGAGTGTTAAGCACTCATGCAAAGCTTTATAAAGCAGTAAAGACGATGGAGCATATTTACTAAAAGTTCACCAAATGCAGGGCAGCAAGCAAAGTTGCTGTGCTGCTTTGTGTGAATGGTAGAAAGCTGAACAGCACCATTTATTCAGCTTTCTACCTGCACTGGTGCCCCTGAGGCTGCCTAGCGCCAACGCAGGCACCCTTGCACCATTGTGCAAGGATGCACGAGTTAGGGGCAGGATTGTTTTTGTGCAGGAAGGTATACCTGAAAGGTAATTCCCTCTTGTATTTCTGCTGCATAATGCAACACACATGGAAATAGGAAGTAAGAAGGAGAAATAAAGATATTTATCTTCGTTATGCCTGTGTCGAGTAGCTGCACCCTTTTAGCACAAACCCGGGTTTACAGGTTTTTTTAAAATCTGGGATTGTGTCAAAATATATGGGTGGGTTCATAGGAATAACCATGCTCCACCCATGTAAACCCTACCCAACGCAAAGTAATGCAAGGCAGTGCATATTGCTGCTTTGTGTTACTTTGTATTTACGTAACCAAGCAAAGGCGCTCAAATCTACTTTGCATGGCTTAGTAAATGCCCAAATGAATTTTTCGTCTGGGGTGTGCCACAAAAGTGAAGGAACCCTGATGCAAAGTCTTGGTAAATCAGAGTCAGAATGTGTAAACATCAGTACCAGAAACAATAGAATTTTAGCTCTCTGAGTTAAAATGCAAGCAACACTTCCTGAAATTTGAAGGTAAGACAAAGATTTCTACTAGCTGGAAACTATGATGGCGCATACTGGTCTCCTTTTACAATACTATGCAAGGTGAGACTGTCTCCATACAATGGCCTGGGCATGTCACATAACCACGTAAACATGAATTCACTGACTATGATGCAAAATACTTATTTTCAGTGCTAACAAGTATTTAACACGTGATAGTTCACCTCCGAAAATGCAAATCAGGTGGCGATATGATTGGTTAGACTCTGGAAAAGAAACAGGCAAAGTGAACTCTCTGAGGACTAAATATATTGCCCTCCCTTTGACCTTTCACTATTTCTGTGCAACATATATAAATACTTATCGAGAAAAGGATATTTAAATAAACAAGCTATTTAATAAGTAGACAATAGCAGCTCTTCCTAACCCACATGATTTGTGGCACTACCCTCTCAATTCCCCTCTGGGAAAGTACTTGATTTAATTTTTGACACCATATTTCTCTTACAGCAGTACTATAATGGTGTTCTTACTCTTCCAAAGCATGAATGTTGACTGGTGCTAAAGTTGACATTGAGCTCAAACACCCTCATTGAATGTGCAAGTTAAGGATGTGATTATCCTATCCCCAGAAAGTTAAGTCAGAGTAATTAAACGTTTGTTAATCTTCCAATGTTGGACTCCACTTCTTTGCTAGGTACATTCCGTGCTTCTTCTAATTTCCCACGTATCTTCATAATTACCACATTTCTCTTTTAAACTGACCCATTTTTCAATTTTACTGCCCAGATATCTTGTTACGCCTGACGTGTCTCGCAATAATTGCTGTGGTGTTGTTGCCGTCAAGTGTCCCTTGTGTGTCACACATTACATTGTTGATCTCCTTTATTGGGCCAGCTGCGGTGTCCTGTTCATTTTGTCAAGACCTTCAGTCTTTTATTTCAGTGTTTAGTCCCTTATATTTATTAGTTGATAGTTATCCTGAAGTGGTACTGCATACGTAATGTCCTGCTCTTGAGATGCTTTGTTGAGTATTAAAGACTCTCATCCTCTTCTTGCTTTCACATTGTTGAATGTCACATGTCTTTTAATTTGTCTTATTCTACTTGTGAGATTCCCAAACTTCCTATTTACTCAATGCGTTTTGTCAGAAAAATTCTCCTCTAGTATATGAATTAAGGGAAAACGTGTATGCAGCAAGAGGCTCATGACAGTAAATTCAAGAACAACAATTAACTAATGTAGACATAGAAGGAAACATCTAAACATTAATTACTATTTTTGAGGTAACTAGTAAGAGATTTAGGAAATGTACTCAAAGGTGAAATTCTGCTTCACATTACAAATGAAGAGGAACTATCAAAAATGAAGTGACTGATTAAAATGCAGAAGGCATCTTAAATAAAATAGGGAGGGCGGGGGGCATTATATTGCATGATTTATCGCATGACAAAAATAGTACATACACTACATTGACTACCGATAAATTGTTATGGTAAGTGCCTGTGGAATTGAAAACAGGAACTACATACTTGCAGTTATGATGTGGTGGTAGGGGAATTGGTAGATGTGAAATATTTGCAGGTGAATATTTTTTAACTTGACATAGCCACATACAACAATGGGGCGAACTGGCCATTATTAGTGACATTTTTGACCATGCTAAGAATAGACCCAGGGAGCACTTCAACATTGTTAAAAGACAAACCACCCTCGCATCCCTACATGAAATAACAGCCACCAATGAACGCTGCAAAGTAATTGCCAGCTTCTTCACTGATAAAGTCGCAAAAATGTATCAATCCTTCATCCAAGTCACAAATCCGCCATCCCTCCTAACCTGCCCCACTATGCTTACTAATGACCAAATGGACCTAAATTACACTAAGGACAACCTTGATCTCACCCAACTGAAAAACGATGCCAATTGGTCTGACTTCAAACTCATGACAACAAAAGAAGTCTTCAATATAATTGCGAACTTAAAGCCTACTTCCCAAACTATGGATCTTCTCCCTTCCACAATAGTATGAAACTTCAACCACATCATTGCCCCATTCTGGACAAAAAAGCATCAACTCATCTCTCACTTCAGGCTGTGTACCTGACTCCCTCCAACTAGGACAATTCACACCCATACTGAAAAAAACAGGGGCAGACCCCAATGATCTCAACAACATCAGACCTATCTCCAACCTCCCGTTCCTTGCCAAAACTATGGAGAAGTGCGTTTTTCAACAACTTAATCAACATATAGGTGATTACAACCTCCATGATACCTTCCAATTAGGATTCAGACAAGGCTGTAGCACAGAAACTGCCCTGCTAAAGATCTCAGATGGCATCCACAGAGCCTTAGATGAAGGTGAAGCTTGTTTACTCATCCTTCTTGACCAATCAGCAATTTTCAACACTGTAATCACTCAGCTTTACTTGAGACGCTTAAGATCTGCTCTGGTATTAATGTCACAGTACTAAAATGGTTCACGTCTTACCTTGAACACCGATCGCAACAATTTAATATCAACTCCTGTCTCTCCAAACCCACACAAGTTACTCTTGGTGTACCCCAAGTCTCAATTCTCTCCACTTCCCTCTTCAATCTCTTCATGGGACCCCCTTACAATCATCCTGAAGCAAGCAGGGGTCAAATGTCACCTCTATGCTGATGAAACGCAACTCTACTACAAAATCAAATCACCCTGTGACATCCTACACCTCAATGCCACACTAACCAAGATACAAACTTGGTTCAATTCGAACCACTTAAAGTTGAATCCGAACAAAACTGAATTGATACTGTTCTCCCCTAAAAGTAACCACCTACCAGTCCAAGACTGGCTCAAGAACCTGAATGCCCTAAGTTGCTCCCTCACCCTGTCCAACTCAGTAAAGTCCTTAGGCATCACCCTGGACAAGAACTTGTCAATGAAGGATCACATCAAAAACTTAGCCAAAAGAGCACTTTACTCACTAAAACACCTCAAGAAAATTAAACCTTTCACCCCCGATGATTTCAAGACGGTAGTACAATCTCTAGTTCTCTCTAAACTGGACTCTGGGAATGCCATCTTCGCAGGGATGCCGAAAATTCACCTAGCTCCCCTAAGGTCAGTTCTAAACATGGCGGCCCGGCTCATAACTGGTGTTAAACTGTTTGAACACATCACACAACCCCCAAGTTCCTCCACTGGCTTCCCATTAAAGGAAGATGTATTTACAAGACTGACTGCATCACACATAAAGCCCTTCACACACATACCCCCAACTATCTAGACAATAAACTTATTAAAGCAGGCAGAACCATAACTCTGAGAAGCTCCAACTCACTTCTACTCATTCCTCCGAAACTGAAAAGGTAAACCACACAGACTCGCTCTTTTTCTGGGAATGCACCCAGCATATGGAATGCACTCACTAGAGACCTCCGATGCAACTCCTCCTTCTCCTGCTTCAAAGGGAACCTGAAACTCCTTCTCCTTAACAAATATCTTATCAGACAAGCCAACTGAACTAGGCTCCAATAGCTCACTGTCTCTGTGACTCGACCGTTTGTGATAGTTGGTTTGATTGTTTCAGCTGTCTTATATGTCTTTCACTCCTTTCATTTATGCTGTTCTAATTAGTCTGTATACTGTAAACACACCTTTTTTGCCTACTGATTCTCATTATCTCTATTTATACTTGCTCTTGAATCTAAGTGTCTATCATCATACGCAGAGCTACGCTATTTTGTTTCTCATTTTATGCATCCTATTTAAAGCTACGCTATGCTATTTTTTTAATGTAAAGCGCTCTGATACCTTCAGGTCTAGCTAGCGCTATATAAAACATATAAATAAATAAATATAAATGCAATGTGAAGAAAAAGTATTAACAACAGGTGTCAAGATATTTAAAGGGCTCCAGTCTTTTATTAAATAAAAGACATATAAGAAGAGTAGAGGGGTGATGCACAGGAGGCAATGGCTTAAAACAAAATAAGCACAACTTTTATGACCAGTGTGAAAAAGAAGCAAACATTGTTAGGTGAGGTAATGAAAAGATTAAAAAAAACATAAACTGGAAAGTTTTCAAGCTATGCCATGCAGTATGATTTAGGAGCAGGGACAGTTGTAAAGAAAAAGCAGTAAATGAAGAGACAGGAATACGTGAACCAGTGATTAAAAGGAAGATGATTTCTACCCTAAAGAGCAGTGCTGAGAGCAATACGGGCATAATGATGAACATATTAGACAGGCAATTTAGTGGTATGTTGGAAATATATCATGGCCGGTAGGGAAATTAAAAAGCAAAATATATGCCTTCTTGATACATTGGCCACTTACCTGTTGAGGTTAGTATTAATGTGGGCAACGGTGTAATTAAGAACATGATTAATGTACTTTTAGTATGAAAAGCTGGAAAACTAACATTGAGGTTCCAAAATTTACATAACAGTGGAGTATTAATGAGCGCAATAAGGGAAGTTAATGGAGTACTTAGTGATGAGAAAGTCGCAGACTGTTTTTATATAGGAGTGAGAAAGACAAGGAGAAATTTGGAGTATTCTCATATACCGGACTAGTTCCCCTAATGAGTGCAAAATTATAAACAAAAAGGCAAATCCAATTAGAATGTGATTTAAAGAGTGAAGGAATGGAGATGAATACTTTCAAAAGCAGTCGACTGATTGACCAATGGGGGAGGAAAGTTGAGAAATTGAGAAGAGAAGAATGAGGATGGGGAACATTATTTTTGCTCTTTACCTGAAAAGTAGAGCATTTAACAAAGATCAAAGGTAGACATAAGTGACCTATGTTTAATAAAATCAAAACAATTCATATCAAGATGTATTAAAGTTTAACAAGATGTTTCATATTGCAGAAGGACCAGGACAATTGGGGAGAAAAGCATGCAATTTCAGAAACATGTATATCAGGGAACGACATGGGATGTCAAAGGCTGACCCGAGTGTCCACTGAGATCACTTATAACAGCTGATTAATACAATGCATGTCCTTGAGTTGAACAAATTACAGTGCAAAATATCACTGTTGTTCACAAGTATTGACAAAGAGTCATCCTTTGTTTCATCTACCATTTTCTCACTAATATCTAATCAACCACTAGCCATTTTCAAATATTCCACCTGTTACACTAATAGAGATGTTTATGAAATAAATCGATACATTTATAAAGTATGTAGTTAAAATAAATGTGTTTAACCTACAGAGAATAGACCAACATCGGATCAATGTAAGAAAGGTGCACTTAGGAAACTTATCAAGAGAAATGACTTAGCAGACAGTAACATTCAAAAGTAGCAAGGGTTGGTAGTAGGGGTGGGTGATAAATTCCGCTCTGCCGGCAGAGTTTGCGGAGTTTTGCAACACCCACACACAGTAACACAATGAAAACACCACAAAAAGACTGTACACAGGTTTAAAAAAATAGAGAGTATTTTTCTGGATAAAACAAGACTAAAACTACAAACAGAGTTATGAATTTTTAAAGAATAAACCAAAAGTAGCTCTTAGAAGACAATAGTGCTAAGGGGTTACTTGAGGTAGTGCTAGACATGGGTAAATCCAAAGTTTAGGCCAATTGCGATGGAGGGCAGGCCAGCTACAGGACTCAGACAGGTTCAGCTGACAAAGTACCTTGGATGCAGCAAGCAAAGACATTGAAGAATCGATGATAATTATCAAGGAGGTGCCGCTTCGCCATTTATCCCATGGATGGAGGCAAAGTGTTGGTGCTGATCTGTGCAGTCAATGAAAGCTTCAACGCCAAACTCCTTTATGATGCAGGTGCTGCGTCGATGTTGAGCCATGCTGTCCGTTGGTGTCACGCCGTGCAGTCCGTCGAGGCGATGTCGTCGAGTGGCTCCTGCATTGAAAGTCAATGTGTTGTTCCGATTGATGCAAAGTCATCAGTGTGTTTATTTTGATGTAAGAACAGCTGCAAAAACCCACCTCCGAAGCCCAGGACTGGAGGGAGCACCTCAGGCATGAGAAGGACTCACATATGGGAAAGTTCAGCAGAACCAGCAGAATTGCAGGAAGTTTTTTATGACCCTGAGACTTTAGAAAACAGGAGGCAAGTCAGCTAGCCCATGGAGTTCCTCTGGGTTCAAGTGAGATGGGTCCAGTCCTTGTCCTCCGCAGGGTAGAGATCAGCAAGCAGCAGGGGCAGCTCAGCACAGCAATGAGGCAGTACCTTAGAATGGTCAGACAAGCAGAGTTGCAATCCTTGTAGCTGTGCAATCCTTACTCCTGGCAGAGTTCCTCACAGGTCCAGTAGTGTACTGTTTTGGGAGGGTCAGAGCCCCAGAACTTATACCCAAATGTGCCTTTGAAGTGGGGGTGACTTCAAAGCAGCTCCTTGAAGTGCATAGGCCCCCTTTCCTCCCGATGCTGTCTGCCATGCTATCCGTGGGGGGTAATCAGCCCTTTGTGTGGGGACAGGACATAGCCTATTCAGATGTAAGTGTCAGCTCCCTCTCCACCTACCTGCCCAGGAAGGCTATCGGAATGAAGATGAATGCAGATGAGTCCTCTGTTACACCTACCCTTCCTCTGTTTGTGGCTGTCTAGAGGGAATGCACAAAAGAATGTATCTGTTACCCCCCAGTCGCTTATTGGAGACAGACTGCAGGCACACAGAGCTAAGTTAAGAGCAGAGAAATGTCCACTTTCTAAAAGTGCCATTTCTAAAACAGTAATGCTAAATCCAACTTTACTACTAAAGAGGATATATCATTACCATTCCAAAGATATGAAACATGATTTAGCTGCTCCTTTCTAATTTGGAATTACAGCTTAAAGGGGTTTTAAGGAACTTCCAATGCTAGCCTATGAGAGGAGTAGGCCTCACAGCAGTGAAAATCTACTTTAGGTGTTTTTCACTACCAGGACATGTAAAACTTAAAAGTACCTGTCTTACTTTTTACTTACACAGCACCCTGCCCTTAGGGCTACCTAGGGCCTACCTTAAGGGTCACCTATATGTATAAAGGGGGAGTTTAAGGTTTGAAAAGTTGTTTTAAATGCCAAGTTATACTAGCAGTAAACTACACACAGGCCCTGCAATGGCAGGCCTGAGACAGATTTGAGTGGCTACTTGTGTGGGTGGCACAGCCAGTGCTGCAGGCCCACTAATGCAAAAACAACAATTGATGGACAGAATGCAGAACAATGTCATACATTCACCCCAGTACAGAGATCTGGGCCTAAATCCATCGGTTTTTTGCTCACCATGCCATTCTAGTTTGAACCCAGCCATATGCAAATCAGTCTTGACCCGGTGCCCAATGGGAACAGTCCAGCCCGAACTGCCAGGTCAGGTCCTCCCTGGACTGGAAACAAGCATCCTAGGACTGGTTTCGGGGTTTCTGCCCATATCAGCCAGGATAGCTTGACTCCAGTGGCATGGAGAGCACGGGACCCACATCTGGGCATACCCGTCCCACTCGGGGTGAAAAAAGCAAAATCAACAATTGATGGACAGAATGCAGAACAATGTCATACATTCACCCGAGTACAGAGATCTGGGCCTAAATCCATCATTTTTTGCTCACGATGCCATTCCAGTTTGGACCCAGCCATATGCAAATCAGTCTTGACCCTGCGCCCAATGGGAACAGTCCAGCCCGAACTGACAGGCCAGGTCCTCCCTGGACTGGAAACAAGCATCCTAGGACTGGTTTCGGGGTTTCACCCCTCATCAGCCAGGATAGCTTGACTCCAGTGGCATGGAGAGCAAGGGACCCACGACTGGACATACCCGTCCCACTCGGGGTGACAAATGCAAAAACAACAATTGATGGACAGAAACAACAATTGATGGACAGAATGTAGCATTTAGATTACAGGCCCTGGGTATATGGTATTCCACTTCACAAGGGACTTATAAGTAAACTAAATATGCCAATCCGGTATTAACCATTTTCACAGTTTGTAAGGGAGAAGCACATGCACTTTAGCACTAGTTAGCAGTGGTAAAGTGCTCAGAGTCCTAAGCCCAACAAAAAGATACAGCAAAAATTGGAGGTAAGCAGGCAAAAACTTGGGAGAAGACCACCCTGGATGACAGGTCTAACATGGACACAAATCATAAACTGGAGAGAATTAAAGTTTATGCAACAACTTTGGAAATGTAGCCACAACATATGTCTGTATGACATAGGATTAGCACTGCGTGGCTTAGACACTTTCCTGGCTGTATCTTGTATCATGTGGCTTTTTTACTTAAAATTCATGCAGCAGAAAGAAGCTGTGCCCTCTTGCGCTGCATGTGGTACCGTTCTTGCTGATTTTACAGCACGGGACAAACACCCGGTGCTAAAAGTCAGCACGAGCAGCATGACTTACCTCACTCTGCCACTTTTGGCAATCCTCAGAGCACAGTTTTTTTGCCACTTCGCAGAGTTCCGCATAGCAGATCTCTGCAAACTCCACTCAGGCTTACATAGCACACACTACATTACTTGATGTTCTACTCAAGCGGCAGCTTCCTCAACGCAAGTGACAAGTTTCTCAATGCAAGCGGTAGTGACCTGTCGTGACTGCCGGCATTGAGAAATCTCACCCAGAGGTGGTCTAGCATTGGATTTTCCTCGCTCGCCAACTTAAGGTTGGAGAGCCACGTTAGAGGAAAAACTCTGCTCCACGCCACAATGAGGAGTTTTTCGGAACTCCGCACTCTACGCGGAGCCCGGAGTGGGAAAAACACCACAAACTCTTTTGAGTAGACACGTGGGCACCCAGCTTGCCACTTGACAATGGCCTCCAGTTCCTTCTTGTTCCAGCCTGATCCAGTTGCTGCCTCTTGACCATGTGACACCACCGCTGCCCAGGTTTTCCCACCTGGGTTTTCTGCTTACTGTTCTTCCCACCAACAGAAGCCCTGCCCACCCCAGGGCCTACTTAATGCAGGCCACAGCGCGACCGCATTAGTAGGCACCAGGGGACCCAGCTTGCCACTTGACAAGGGCCTCCAGTTCCTGTTTGTTCCAGCCTGATCCAGTTGCCACCTTTTGACCTAGTTAAACTGCCGTTGCCTGGATTTTCCTTCCCAGGTTTTCTCACTCACCGTTCTTCCAGTCAACAAAGATCCCGCCCACGCCAGGACCTACTTTATGCAGGCCACAGCATGACCACATTAGTAGGCACCTGGCCACCCAGCTTGCCATTGACAGTGGCTGACAGTTCTCTGTTTGTTCCAGCCCAATCCATGAACCTTGGCCCGAAACCATCCAACGCAACACCACAATCACCAGAGCCAATCAAGGAAGCCACTCCTCATTGGCCTCAACAACATACACCGGCAGACACGCTTCTGCCATGCATCCCCCAGCACCATGGTAGGGCCTTTCTTCAGCACCCATTGCGATTGCACCTGTGACACCTGTGACAACTCAGACACTGACACCACTATCTCCTAACAACCGATGCACGCCACTATCCCACAGCAATTGTCTGCCATGCGTCTCAGTGTCATCCCTTGGGAAACAATCCATTGAAAGCTGGGCCCTCCTCGAAAGCAACACACCTGACCTTCTCTTCCTGACCGAGACATGGCTTAACCCAGCCTCCAACTCGGGCATCGCCACAGCCATCCCGCCTGCCTGTCTACAAAATCATACACCAGGACCGACCCCACAAACCAGGCAGAGGACTTGCAATCATCTACAAAAACGCAATTGACTGCACCACAGACTCAGACACCAAACCCATGGAACACCTCCACTTCAAAATATGAATGGACTTCAATGCCACCCTTGAGTGAACCCTCACCTGCTGTCTCCGGGGCTCCCGAGCAGAATTATGCAACCACATCACAGAATTCATTACTCGCCTCTCCATCAGATCAACCAACTACATTCTCCTCGGTCCCTCAACTTCCACTTGGAAGACACCACAGATCCTAACTCCACTGCCCTCCTTGACAACCTCAGCATCCTCGGACTCACCTAGCTTGTCCAAGGAACAATCTACACTGCAGGCCACACCCTGGACCCATTTTTCGTCTCCAACAACAGGATCACAACCACCCACTCAACACCCTCACATGGTCTGACCACTACATCGCACATTTCAAGATACCCACCCACCAAGCCACCCCACCAGAAAAACCTAAAGCACCATCAAGACACTGTGGCAAAATATCTAAAGAAAATTAGACCAGCACTCTACAGGAACACCCACCGAACCACACCGGGAACCTCAATGACTACACCAAGATTTTCAATAAATGGGTAACTGACTGCACCAACTGCACTGCTCCCACAGAAACAAGACATACAAAAACTACAAACAACCCAGCTGGTGCACAAATGACCTCTGGGAGTCCAAACGCCACTGCACACAACTTGAGAGAAAATGGAGCTTCAACAAATACACCACCACAAGATCCATATACAAAGCCACCCTCAACCTCTACCATCAACAACTATGAGATGCAAAGAAAAAAGAAACTAACTCTCAGACTCGGAGCCAGCTCCAAATAAGGCATAGAACTCCTCACCATCATCAAGGAGTTCTCCAATCCTGCAGCTGCCAACAACAACATCATCCCATCCCAAGTACTCTGCAACCACCTGTTAAACGTCTTTAAACAGAAGATTGCCAAGATCTACAACACATTTAACCCACAGCATACCAATACAAACTCCCCCAATACCTCCTTCATTGTCAAACAGCAGCTAATCAACTGGAAGTCCTCTCGAATGAAGAAACCACCGCCCTGATGAATACCATCTACTCAGGAGCTCCCTCAGGCCCATGCCTTCACTTTGTATACAACTTTAAAAGAACCACCATCATCTCCCCTGCACTCACAACTATCATCAGCACCTCCATACCCACCACCACCTCCCTGTATTGCTGAAGAAATGTAAAAGTCAATGCCCTAATGAAGAAACCAACACCGGACCCCAACACCCTCAGCAGCCACAGACCCTTCTCGCTCCTACCTTTGCCAGCTAAAGTCATGGAGAAAGCCATAAATACCCAACTCACAGACCACCTACAACTCCATCAACTCCTAGACAGCTCTCAATCAGGATTTTGCACCAACCACAGCACAGATACAGCCCTCATTGCAGCAACCAATGACATCAGAAGCATCCCCGACCGAGGAGAAACAGCCGCACTCATCCTCCATGACCTCTCCGCAGCTTTTGATATGGTCTCCCATAAGCCACTCATCAGAAAACTTCAGCACTTGGGCATCTGCAGACCTTCCCTCAAGTGGATATCCTTCTCACTCACAGACAGAACTCAATGAGTTAGACTTCTCCCCTACATTTCACGGCCCAAGAAACTCATCTACGGAGTCCCTCTAGGATCATCGCTCAGTCCAACACTGTTCGACATCTACATGATGCCCTTGCCCACAGCATCAACATAGTATCCAACACCAACAACGCACAGCTCATCCTCTCCCTTACCGACTCAACCAGCAGCGACGTAGCAAACTTCAACAACTGCATGAGCAACATCGCTGCTTCAATGAAAAACAACTGCCTCCAGAACAAAGTCCTAATCTTCAGCAACAACCAGTCCCCCTGGAGCGCCTCTTGGTGGCCCTCCAAACTTGGCCTCCCACGCACCACTGTGAACCATGCCTGAACCTCAGGATCATCCTTGACACCATTCTCTTCATGACCAGGCAGATCAACGCTGTCCTCTCACCATGCTTCCACATCCTGCGAATGCTATGCAAGATTTTCAAGTGGATCCCACTGAACACCCAGACAACGGTTTACCAAAGCTCTTATCACAGGTAGACTTGTTTATGGAAACACCCTATACATCAGAATCCCAGCCAATACCCTACACCAACTCCAAGCCATCCAGACTCATCCTGAACATCCCACAAAATAACCAAAGCTCAACAATCCAATCCAGCTCCCAGTCCTGGAAAGATGTAAGTTCAAGCTACTCACCCACATGTACAAAGCTCTCCACAACACGGTCCAGCTTACCTCCACCACCGCCTCAACTTCTACCAACCCACCAGACACTTTTGAAATGCATCCTAGGCAAGACCACACATCCCTCGCTTCAATAAAGCCCGTATTGGAGGACGCTCCTTTACATATCTCACACCCAATAACTGGAATGTCCTTGCTAAACACCTCAGAACCTCCCCCTCCCTCATCGACTTCTGAAGGAACCTCAAGACATGGCTCTTTCACACGAAAGAGGCATGGTCTCCTCCTCCTCTCTCAGGCCTTCCTCAGGCCTGCTCTACTCAGGGCCCGGGTACCCTCACATGTGATTAGCCGTGCTCTATAAATTCACATAAATTAACTTATGTCACAGTCTATTAATGTTTCACTTGCTTTCAGAAGAATTTTGAGTATGTCTGCATTGATTATACTTCTCACCCTAGTCAATTTTGACCAATATGTCTAATTTACAAACAATTCTTATGGAAAACTCTAAAGAGTCTCAAAAACAGTTTTAACCAACATTTGCATTCTCAATCTCTGAATTTCTCAAAAGAAATGTATGTGTTGCATATAGTGAGCAGTGATTCCTTCTCTTATTTTTGAGCTGTGCTATCTACAGTTCATGCATTAGAGTGAAGCATTTCCTAGTTATATGGATGTGCTTTAGACATGGAAACAGATTTTTAAAAAAGGCGTTTGGTTCCACTCTTACCTACCACAACTGTTCATGATAAAGCACCTGTTCTTATGTCATTAAGATATAGACATGTCTGGGGAAGTGTAAAAAGTAACTAGATTTAAAACAACCCGAGAAACATTTACCCATGTGAAGAATGTGTTAGGAGATGACTGAAAAATATGTGGAAGGCACCTGGGACTGGAGCACATGAATAAGGAAAAGGCATCTCTTAGAGGAGCGCACCAGTAAGCAAGGCATATCACTGGCTGTTGCACATACTACTAGAAAGACAATTAATAGCACCCAAATAGGTGCACAATGTAAGTGAAAGGCATTTCCTCCCTATCTGAATTTGAATTATTATTGGGTTTGACTGCGATCTATCCCACTTGCATGTAAAAAACTCATTCAATGCTTTGTGCTCACAAGTACATATTTAAGGAACTTCATATATTAGGCATCAAACCTTGTGTACATAGCAGCAGAATTGCAAATTCTCTTTTCGACTTCCCACCTCTGATGATGTTTGCTTCCAGCTGAACTCTATTATCTTCCATACCTTGGTTGACACATGCCTACTTTTCACAGAGCTTAAACCCCACAGTAGACAGCCTGGACCACACTCCCGACTATCTCAACTGCATGTATGAAAACCTGTAGTATCATGCACACAGTCTTTACTTCCACCAGGAGGCTCCAGAATCGTGATGGTTCCCTCACATGCCTTTAATAGTTGTGCCAGCCACCAGCTAAACACAAGACTGCAATTCAAGCTGCACATGTTGATCCGCAGTCCCAAAGACAAGCACAAAAGAAATAAAATATCACTCTGAACAATCCCAGCAGTTACAGGCACGATTGTTTTCTCTGCACAAGCAATGCAAAAAAGCATGACCCATGCTTCTCTCACTGTTAGTTCAGCAGAATTGTACTAGTGAATATCTACACCAACAATATCGAGGCTTACTTATATCGGGGGACAAAATATCAAAAGTACATGCAAAAAGAGAACTATACTATACTGTACTATTCCTAAACTACGTACCTTTTAGATATATGTTCTGAGTAGGTACATATATATGGAATTATGTAGTCGATATTTGATTTTCAATATTCTGTCCTCGATATTCTGTGCCTTCAATATTGTTGATTTGATTTTCAGGAGGCACAGTGTGCAGCGACTGATGCCTCCAGGTGAATTTGGGGGCACAGTTACAGATTTTTACCAGTCAGCATAGATTATAACTTCATGATTCGCTATCTGTAAGCCTTATCTTTCCTCTCCAACTTATAGTGCAGCATGGTATCCAGGTGTCCTCACTGTAAGGCCCACGATGGTCTGAGACTGCTTTACCCACTGCCGCCCACCTACTTCAGTAAGGCAGCTACATGGCCTTAGTCTACCTTCTCTCTCACTCCTTTCAGTTCAGATCAAATGCCCTGTCCTACCCTGTAGCACTAGCATCCTTTGTGCCACAAATATTATACAATTTCCAGAGCTACAAGGTGGTACAACAGCACTGGTTGGGGTGTTTCTTCTTTGTGTTTCATCTTTCTTTTACCTTTCTGCCTTTTCTGACTAGCATGTCGCTTTACTAAATATCTTTGTTGCCATTTGTAATGATCGAGGTCCACATGCCGGCAGGTATCTTTAAAAGGGTTTAATAAAAATGCATTGATAGAGGTAAAACATTCAGTAAATGCCCAATGCGCATAGATCCCATGAGAAAATATGATGCCACTCTTACCTCAGCCCATTCTCAGCTGAGCTCTCCAAATGACTCCTCAGATTCATTTTCAGTCGTCCTTGCATCCGACATTCTGTCACTCAGCTAGGATGTTCATAGATACTCCACATGCACGTTAATAAACTACCATAGATCAGACACCTATTTTTGCCCAGAAAGGAAAAACGCCCAATGCACCACACCACACCTAGGCACACATACCCACAGTAGTTGATCGTAATACTTTACTATGCCCATTGTTATGTACTTCCAGCCTTCTCAAAGTGTGGTGTGAAGGTGATTGAAGCAGAGCCAGATGGCACATCCCTCTACATGTTGCCTTTGTTGTACCATTGATCCACCTGCCTTAATATGAGAGGTGGCTGAAAAGCCACCTGGAAAGAGTGATGTGTTTAACAACAGCCACAAGTGGGGTGCCAGGAGATTGCTTTTGGAACAATTCATACCCCTTTTACAGTGCAAATGATGTAAAATGTAGACCACATAGTGAGCAGACTACGGGGCATATTTACAAGGAAACTGTCAGAGTGCGGCGTTAAGCCAAGATTGCTAACTCCATGCTCTGACAGTTTCCAAATGCAGGCATGCACCATATTTGCAAGAATGCGGCGCACCCCTGAGTTTCCCCTAGCTCTGGTGCTAGATTTAGCTGCCTAGTGCACCATAGTGCAAGGGTGCCTGCATTGCGGGGGGAATGATTGTTCATGTGCAGGAAGGTATATGCAGGAAGGTGTTTCTTCCTGCACATAAACAATCAGTAATGGCGATTTATAATTTCTATGTGTGCTGCTTTATGCAACACAGATAGAAGTTGCAACTCATCATTTTTTTAATGACTTTATGTGCAGGCAGGAACACATTCCTGCACATGAACAATCACTAGTGGTGATTTGCTGTTTCTATGTGTGCTGCAGAATGCAGCACACATAGAAACAGCAAAAACAATGAGAAACTAATTATTTCTCCTCGTTTTACCAGCTTAAGACCAGATTTTCACTGGTCTTATTTTTGGCGCGGCCCCATATAACGCCTTGTAAATAGGGGGCAGCGTCAAAAAGCAATGGGTTTTGTCGCGGAACGCCCACCGCAACACCCATTGCCTGCCCCTTTCACGCTAAATGCTGCATGAAAGGGGGGCTTATTCACAAGGCAGCATTAAGCCACGTTAAATGGCTGAACACCGCCTTGTAAATAATGCAAAGGGTTTATCGCCACCAGAACGTCACAAAAAGTGACGTTCTGATGGCGATAACCTCTGGTAAATATGCCCCTACGTTTTCTGTTTCCCTCTGGTGATGATTTTGCTGTCACATGTGACACTGAGTAAAAATGTGCTGGGAGAATTGCAATACTGATTGTTAGTATGAAACCTGCACAAGTGCAAATGAGCTCATTCTCCATTTTAAATGTGTGCATGCAGAAACAATGGGTACGCATTTTGTAATACAGACATGATTGCTCGGCACCAACTGCTATATTAATAACCAGTGGCGGTTGGTGACCCACACAAATGGTGGCCGATATAGATAAAATTAAAAAATATACAAATAAACAGTTACATTTTAAAATGAAAAAAAAAGTTTCACTTACCATTTTAGCCTGCAGCTCGTCCTGTCCTCAGTGTTCTCCAGCCAGCTCCTGACTCCTCCAGCCAGCTCCCGACTCCTCCAGCGCGAGGTCTCGCAGCTCCTTATCAAGTCCAGACACTGCTCTCATGCTGCATGAGAGAAGTGTCTGGATTGGCTGGAGCAGGCTAATTCAGCACTCCGAGAGCACTAAAAGCCTGTGCCTGCTCTCCAACCTGGCTGTTTATGACAGCCAGGTTGGAGATGTTAAATTGCGCATGTCTGTTTGGCCATAATAATGTAGCCGGCCAAACCGACATGCCCAATTCACACTGAACGGGTCACTTGTCATTGCTGCCAATCAGCAGCAATGACGCACTGGCCCCGCCCTGCCCTCTTAGTTCGGCAGAAAGCCAGAACACTAAAATGGTGATAAAATCCTTTCATTACCATTTCATTTTTCCAGCTTTCTGCTGCTGTGTGGGAGGGGGGCTGCGCTCCTCCGCTCCCATGGAGGTACTGCTCCTGTTAAAAAGCGTCCTCTGTGGAACACTGATAGAATATTGGAACCCAAATATCCTGTGAACAGAATACCATGTCAAAAATGTCGAGGAGGTAAATATCGAGAAGTTAAGTGTAAATAGGTTAACATAAATTTTCTATTCCTAACTCACTTCTACGTACCTTGAAGATATATATATATATATATATTGTCAAAGTACATTTATGTTGAGTTATATATAGTAAAATGTTGCTTACCTATAGAAACATACCTTTCTAATTTTTTGTCCTTGATATACTTGACATGATATTTAGTCCCACAATGTTTTTGGTTGAGATATTCTGTCTGAACACCCCCTCTGCACGGCAAGCAATACATTTTTCCATATTTGCATGGGCAGCATTTTCCATAATCAAACACATAATTTTCATACTTCTCACAGAGGGGAAATTGCAATAAATGTAGAAATCTAATATGTCAAAGTGGGTCCTGCCATATAAGTCTCTGTGAACCATTCATCCGTAAGTGTTCTGTAATGAAATGTCAATAAACTCATAAAAGTAAAATATATTGCCCTTTTATGCATTTGGCTTTCTTTCACAATGAGCAGCAGTTTATTTTCTGCAGTCGTAATCTCATGAGCTTCATTGAAATTGCGAACAAGAAAATTGTGGTAAACATCCAGCGGAAATGTCTGTGGAAACAATGAAACAGTGCATGAGTAAAAATATATATCATGGAGCTGTGCAGTTTTCAAGCAGCTCTTCATCCAGAACTAGCTCCACTCAATCGAAGCCCTGAGCTGGGCTATATAGTATGGGTATTTATATAGAACGTTGTACCCCTTACGAGTAGGCCTGGGTGGAAAACTACGCTACGCTCGCGTAGTTTGCGAAGTTTGCGCTACTTCGCACTACGCGAATTGCACGTAGCACAGTGCGAACACGCGTAGCATAGCGTAGCGTAGTGCAGCGGTCATTTTTTGCTTGCTCGCGGTCCTCAACGTCAAGTTGCCGATCGCGAGAGTGGAAAATAAACCTCCCGGCGAGATTCTCAACGCGGGGAGGTCAGGTTTCTCATTGCGAGTGGTCGTGTATGCTCGCGACCGCTCGCGATGAGAAACTACCAGTCCGCGTTGAGAAAGCTGCCGCTCGAGTAAAAATCTACTCGAGCCGCAGTAAAGACAGCTCGCACTGTGCAAGATGCCGTTTTCAATGATTGCACAGTGCGGACAAGCATCCGGCACTGTGCAATCATTGCGAACACGCACTACGCAGTTCGCGTAGTGCTACGCGTAGCTCGCGTAGTGCGAACTTCACTTTGCGTAGCTTCGCGAAGCGTTACTTCGCGAACTACGCCCAGGGTTACTTACGAGGCGCTTTTTCAGATGAGAAAATACAGGCAAGTAATGTGATAAGTAATGTTATGTTTACTTTCATGCTAAAGACAAGTATCCCTCAAGGAGGTTCAACAGTCACAGATGCAGTTCACTCTGGAGATCAAGCATGTAAAGTAGTTTACATACGTTAAAAACAATGAACTTTAATGGGAACATAGTTTACATGACCTTGAATCAACTATCAAGTAAAAAAATGCCAAACGTATACTGTAATTTACCGTACAACAAACATTCTTGATGGAAACCTAAACTTCATCAAAACCGCAACAGCTCTGTATTTTTCCATTTTTCTCTGGCCCATAGTATGTCGGAATATTGCCTGGCTAAATGTTGTTTCATAAACATCACTTACAAAAATACTGTCAAATAGGGTGTAGATTTTCTACTATTAGCTCCAATGGAGCGATCTTTTAGTAAACTCCATTTAGAACTCAGTATTTATTTATGTCAGGAGAGGTTCTGATAATGATTTTGTTGTTCAATACCCTAACCAGTCTTGAGGCCCATGTAGAAATGTAAGATGTACAATCCTTCATGTGGAAGCAAACATTCTTAAACTTCAAAGCTTTGAAACAAATGCTCTGACAGACAGACAACTGGGCTGAAATATATATCAGACACAATGTTTCCTGGTGTGTGGCACTGGGCACCTTTATTGAGTGTGCCTGCACAAACTGGGACAGTGCCCCTGATCAGGAAGACAATATGGTTTCCCTGCACACGTGCAAACTGACTGGCATTTGTGGCATTGCTTCAGTGACACATTGAATGGTAGATTCCACAACTAGCTCTATATGTCACTTCCGGAAAGGAACTGATGTGTATTGAGAGAGAATAGCGATTGCGCCACATGCACACAGAGTTTGTGAGTCCAACAACTAGTAAAAGGGTAGCTGAGATTCCCCTGTGATCATTGCTATCAAAAAGCACCCATTGGCAGCACACAAACTGGCCCACTTCCTATGTGGAGCACAGTCAGGAGCATACTTATTAGAATGTCATGCAGCACAGCGAAGCGCAACAAGTCACCTTGATGTGCTGTGCTGCGTGACAGGGAAAGGGCAGGAATGCTCCATATTTAAAAGAATGTGGCAGATTCCTGCCTTTGTCCCAGCGCTGGCGCCATTTTGGCTGCCTTATGCCAATGCAGACACCCTTGTACTACGGTGCAAGGGTACCTCCTTGGCATGCAGGATTGTTTATGTGCAGTAAGGGGCACCATCCTGTACAAAAACAATCTTCTGAGGCATATTCCTCTTTCTATGTGTGCCGCAGAATGAAAGAAAGATGAAGTAATGAGAAGAAATAAAGATATTTCTCCATGTTACGCCTCCCCTCGAAGGCGTATCTTTTTAGTGCACTCCCAGGTCTACCACTTTTGGTCAATCTGAGAATCCGTCACAAACCACAGGAGTTGTATGGAAACAACATTGCAGCACCCATGGAACGCCTTCCTAGGGCAGAGTAACACAAGGCAGTGATTGCACTGCTTCGTGTTACTCCAGGTTTATGAAGCCTGTCAGGGCCATGCACGTTAAAGCCCATTTTGGACTTGCCGCACTCTTGCACCACGTTGCGTGGTGCAAGAGCAACGCAACTCCTCTTATAATTATGCCCCTCAGTTTGCCTCTGGAGAGGTTATTTGTCCCTCCAGCTGTTGGTGCTTCAGCCGCAGAAAGATATTTCATGACAGTAGTGGAGGTGTGGGTTTTTGAACAGGTACTGTTGTCTGAGACTTGGGAAAAATATGTTTCAGAAATGTTATCAGTGGATTGGCAAAGCCCCCACACATTAGTCTTAGTGACACAGCATTTAGGTGTTCATCAGAAATAGATACAGAGTGAGTGACACCTTAGAAGACTGGGACCTGCCTCTGCCTCAGTCTTTTCTTGGAGATTTATATAGCAGGAACTCGACCTGAAGGTATCAGAGTCTTTCCATGAGCACCAGTTGCTAAGGGAGATTAAGCGATTTGCCCAGAATCACATAATATTGAGAGTCCCTGCCCAGACTTGAACCCGGCTCCCCAGCTTCCAGGTCGACCAGTCTAGCCCTTAGGCCACATCCTCTCCTATGCTGTCTCTCCCAGACTAGCTTCTCATCAAATGCTCAGAACAAATAAATAGGCAATGACTGAAGTAATGATTCTTGTTCAGTTTGTCAGTGACATTTCTGTGAAACACATTCATGGAGCTTGCAGTGCTGACGTAAACCCTCTCAGACACATTCCAGCCCACCAGCATCTTGCTTCTCAGACACATCCTGCTGATTATGAGGTAATCATAATTAGGAGCCAGGCAAGCGTCCTCGCCAACGAGGACATTAATTAAAGAGCAATCAGCCCCCAAGTAATTTTTTGTATGGATTATCTGCCATGACACAGACGCTGTTGTTTAAATCATCCGAAGACGAGAGCAAAATGGAGCGACTGCAAATCTTTCCTTCCCAAAGTGAATCTTTTCACTATTTATATTTATAGCGCTTCATCCAAATTACATGCCATGTTGGGGAACCTATTGAAACTTTGCTCGAGATTTATAGCGAGCTACAGCAGACTGGGATGTGACACATGGAATCCGCTTCCAGAGGAAATGAGAAATGGCAGTCCTTTGAAAAAGACATCACTGTATTAAGCGCCTGTATTTCTGCAGAGAAAGGGAGAAATATCGTGTGGAGCTCAAAGGGTGTTCTATGATTCAAAACCACGCACTCCTTTTGTTCTATTTTACATGTAAAGCAGAAAGCATGGCTGTCTTCATGGAATATTGATAACAAAAAAAGTGTGCCCCTTTACTAAGACCTCCATTTCAATTTGGCTAGTAATGTGTGAGGTATTTCCAGCACTCGGTAAATTCCATTACCCCAGGGTGCTGTATTTATTAGGTCCTGTGCATGTCTCCTGTGCCAAGTTTGTGTGGGAAAATGGAATCCACACTTGGCACAGCGAATTCTGCATGTATGCAATTTTCCATGCATTTTTACACCCCGAACAATTAAGTAAGTAAGGGGAAAATGGTGGAGATGTGGGGACCGATTCACAGAGGGCCGCCACACTCATGGCAGAGGCCCCTCAGTCATGGCAGGGGACTTGGACTCGTGACAGGACCTCTGGGATGGTTAACAGCAGTAAGGAGGTCCCGCGATGAGTGCGGCACCCCCCCTTCACAACTGCGGGGCCTCCGCCATGAGTGCGAGGCAGAACGGGACTGGCCATAAGGGCATCGGGTGTTCCCCCGGGAGGCTGGAAGGGTGGGGGCCGGTTTTGCAGCAGTGGGGGCCGGTTTTGTTACTGTGGGCCGGTTTTGCAGCGGCGCTGCCATATCGGCCCCCAGTAACAAAGGCAGCAAGCACGTGCTTCCAGACCCCCGGGGCCAGGCAGTACTTCCCCAGGAGCAGGTGCGAGAAATTTGCCAGGGCTGCTTTGGGTTCCCAGTCCGGCCCTAGTGCGAAGGCCCTTTGTAAATCGGGCCCGTAGTGTTTATGGCAGAACCAGGAATTCCAATCACTGTTCAAACTTCTGTTTGCACAGAGATCAGGATTTTCCTCAACACATACAATGAGAGCCCAGGAGACAAGGACTGAAAATGTCACCAACATTGCTTTTGCCTACAGACACAAATTGTTGACTAGTTTAAGTTCCCATCCCTGATGAAAACACCCTCCTCTCCTGATTCCAAAACTCTGACCCAATGGGCACTTGAACTATGGATGCAGGCTGAGTTCAGACTTTGCGCCCACACCTGCATGAATTCAGATCGAGGGTTATCTTCAGCCGTCCTTTACTGACAGATCCGCGCCTTGAGCCACAGGAGACAGATGCATCCATCCATCGTAGAACAGGAGTGACGCAGACTGACTGACAAAGGACCCTGTGAGCTTCTCCAATTAATTTGTAATTTGTAGAAGACCAAGTAGGCTGGAAAATGGTTGTACGGCAATAAGGGTGTGCAATAATGAGTAAATTACATAGTGAGTTAATGACTATATGTCACTTTAAAGAACATAAAATACACTGAAGTGCCACTTAGAACTAGACAAAAATCTGAAGGAGTGAGGGAGTGAGCTGAAAGAGTAAGCAAATCACTACTCAAGGGAATGACATTCTTTTGAAATACTCTAAAGATGCCAAACTATCTATGAAATCTCTAGACAGAAATCTGAACCACCAAACCAATGCAGAGAACTCTGCCTAAAAAATTAGGATTTCAAGGGCACATAACTGGTTGCAATTTTCAGCATTTACGCACATTAGTGTCTTGACATTTTTTGTTAAATTACAACTCTGAATAAACTCAAACCATGGTCACATTAGTGCATTGTTCGGGCCTCATATCTAAGCGTGACCGAACTCTACATAGAAGCATTCCTCAAAATTACATCATTAATAAAAACTAATGACGAATTTTATGTGATCTGGAAATAATATGATTTTTTAAAAATTCAGTCAGAGAATAATTTTAAAAGAAAATAACACCATGTTGCTGATATACTTTTGCGGAGAGAAGCTTTTCTCGGATGCGTATAAATTATGAGTGATATATTACATTATGCTCTATGTAATCCCGGAGGCTAAGAATTAAATGCAGGGTTCTGTGTTTTCTAGCTATCTACACTAAGGAGTGTAATATATCAATCTAATTGATAATAAATTACCCTCTCGGTCTGTGGAGCGCTGGCACCGCGCATTAGGAATCAGTCACAACAGCAATATATATCTGAAACGCGTGCACTTATATGAAGTGTCGTGATTGCTGCTCAGTGGGTAATTTACCCCACCTATTACTGTATTAAATTCTGAGAGACTGAAGATCCTTTGTAAGTGCGAGAGAGGGTACGGGAGTGGTTTGAAGATGACGATTCGGCTGTTAAGCAAAGGGAATTACTTAGCATTTAAGGTTTACAAATTAAATGGAACTAGGCTAATTATCGCCCGTTTTTCAAGGACCTAAGTGGTTAGCAGCAACACACCGAATGGAAGATTAGATCGAGCGTACACACACAATTTCTTTTTTGGGGATGAGCTATTGGACAAAGCTTTTTTCAGTAAAAGTTACGCTCCTACTAAGGAACATGACATGGTCCCAAGGAAGGAACATGATTTGGCCCCAAGGACATTCGCCAATCAGGTGAAGCGGTTTCTTTGTTTATCAGAAGATCATTGGTAGTATCTTTGTCTATCTATTTTCGGTCCCGGTTATTACTTGGCTACATTTGTTTTTGTATTAAAGATTTTCCTGTCATTTTCGTGTTTCTTGCTTGGCGGCAGAGTGGGAGTCCTTAGACAACGTTTTTTTTTATTTCGTGTCTGAATAATAAACCTTCTGATATTGATCTCTGTTTCCAAAAACTATAGAATAATACACAAAATGCAGATCTTTGCTTGGACGACTTGATTTTACTTCTAAAATGGAAAAAATATTCAAATGCAATTTTCCTAATTTTGTGCCTTTGAAATCAGCTTGATGTAATCCAACTATGGAATCATATGTACTGGAGGAAATCATCACAGTTTGAGTCTCTTCCTATAGATATTTGATAGATTTGAATATACGTGGCATAAATGGACATATGGATTTGAGAGCTAATGACGCGGGGAGAGCAGGTTATGCACATGTGCAGATAATGCCCCTCACTGTTCTGCTGTGTGACCCATATCAGGAAGGACCACAAACTAGAAAGGTTGTCTTATATCCTGCTTTCATAGTTTTCTCTGATCAGATGTACAATATTTCCATAAAACCTAATATACGAAGAGGTAGTCATCATGTATTTTATGGGAGATATTAAATGAAAACCAAAAAGCTACTAACATCAATGTTTGAAAGTACGCACAAGGAATAGACCAATGGTACTGCAAAAGACTTAACCACCATTACGTTCCTGCCCATTGTATTAAGAGGTTAGCTGTTGCAAATCTCCCAACTGCTATCTCAATATTTTAGAGGAAAACTTCTCAGCATAAGGCTAAAACAGTCATCCATGCGCAAGATTTATGATCATGCTGTTAATCAATCTAATATATTCTACCGTCAATATCTAGGAGCCATTCCACTTTACTAGCTTTTGAAGCGATTGACTACTAAAGGATACTTTCACCGAAGCATGTTGCCGAATGATGTAGGAACATAGAAATGGAATTCTCCTGGTCCATGGGAATTTTCCTTAATCACGCTGCCCTAAATTTGGATACCATTTCCGGAGCGTGTGAATACCATGTGCCTGTTATTTAAGGGCCATTTCAGATGGATTCAAGTAACATTACACATCACATCTCACTCATCAGACATCATGTTATAGTTTAGCGGCACACAAAACTCTTCCTACCCAGCCTAACAATTTCCAGCCACACCTGAATTTTAGAGGTGGTGAAGAAAGATCAAATTCAGGTAAGAGTCCTGCATGCAAATTCACACATTTATTTATCAATAGAGAAAACCTACTTAAGTACTATGATTTCAGTAGGTTAATGTTCATTCTTATCAAGTTAGTGGCTTGAGAAAGATAGATGTATTTCTTTGAAGCAGATATAACATTTAGGAGAATGTGATCTGTACCTATTATGAGAACTGTCAAGAGCAGCATTGGGGATTTAGTCCATGTGACTTTTGAGCCAATTATGGAACAGATTTTGGCCCTGTACAAAAGGTTCATGTTTTGCTTGTTTCAAAATATAACATATTTTTATACCCTTGTCATGAATGACGCATCTTCAGCCTACAGTGCTATTACGCATAGAATGCTTATGTTGCATTTGTGGACCTGGTAGGTTGACTGATTTATATTAGGTCAGAGTGTTACTCCGTACAGGTTGTCAATGGTTCTAGTGATGTCCAGTTGGACAAGATGGAACCCCCTTCACATGTTTTATTTATTTAATAACATGTTCAGTCTTGGCTGAAATTAACCATATAAACAATATCAAAATACACACAGACAAAGCAAGTCATCATGGGACGCTATTTATATAGTCTCAAAAAAGCAACACCTTAAATTGAAGCTATTGGCATTCTACAACTACAGATTATCAGTCATTCAAAATAATCCTGTAAATCTGTTGACTTGTTCATTAATCATACACATTTATGATGCATCCTTCTGTAATTCTCACTTGAGCAAGAGTATACAATATGGAACAATACAGAATATAAATTACATTTCCACTTAGGTTCCACACATGTGGCACAAATAATCATGAAAAGAATGACCAAACCTAGTGTGCATCAGTTTTTCCTTAGCGTAGGACACTTTAGAACATCATGCATGAAAAACCCTATGTTATAAAAAGCCATGCTGCATAATTGATGGATTGTTTTAGTTTTTAGTTAGCGTCATATATAGCCATCATGGAAGCATACCACCTAATTTTTGTGATATGAGTGTGGCAGCTGGGCCATATGAGCTGAAGGTATGGGTTGCAACTCCATCAATGGCCCGATATAGGCCATCAAAGAAAATCCAATAGATCTTAGAAAGTATTTCTCACTGATATAGCTGAGCAAAGAACAACTGGTGGAAGATAGATACTGGAAATATGAAACTGATAGTTGATCAGTAGTCTAAGATGTGACCAATGCAGTCTCAGCAGCCAATGATCAGTCATGTGTGCTAATTTCTGTTGATCTAGGATTGCATCCTCATTGTCAGTGCTGATGTTATTTTACTGAGCCTGTGCATGATGCTTCTACTGTTAGATTTGGATTTTTCTACTTGTGAACACCTAAAGTTTTGCATCATCTTCTTTTGCTCAGGACTTGGATTCAGTAGTTCATACCATTGCTGTAAGTTACTAAATGAATGATGTAGACGCAGAGAGTCCTGTAAGCCTAATTTTCAAATTCCATCTTGTGCAGAACACTGCCCTTAGGGTGCCGTGAAAATGTTTCTCAGTTTGAGAAGCTGATCCCACCTTGTCTGATCTGCAGTCATCAGCCTGACACCACTATGCGAGTTACATATGTCATTATTATAATAAATAAATTAATCAATTAAACTAAACTATATAATATATTAGATGTCCTAGCAGATATTGGACCACAATCTCAGCAGTCTCAAAGGCTGCATGTTGAAAGATTTGTACCAATGAGGCAGCCTTTGTTCTAATCTTAAGCATGTTGCATCCAAATTCTCAAATGCACAGCTGAAAATTTGGATCACTGTTCCTATGTACCTTTGGCACGCGTCGGTTCTACATGTGTCTCCTGCATAACTGTCTAATTTTTCTCGTCGTTCAACATATGATTTACTTTCTGTGTCCCGTTGCTTTTTTTATTACGATTTATGTGTGCTTGAGTGCATGTATTGTACTGTTTTTATAATTATACTGTATGATAATGCCTAACTGGGGGTTGCTAATTTTACCTCAAAATAAATTACACAAATGCGTTATGTGTCTAAGAATATATTAACTTATATTACATTGTCATTCTTGTTAAGACCTCAATTACTTAATAAATTAGCTCTTTGCCTACCACACAAAATACTATTTGGAGCTCACCCAAACAAAAGAACACAAAAACTGACCCTCAGCGATAATTCTACAGTAGTTCAACAGTCTACATTTGTTTTACACCTTTAACAACTTTACGCTCAACATAAAGCCTATCTATGAAAAGCAAAAGCAGGCAAGAATACAAAGAATCTGTTTCAATTTATTTAATGAATTCGAGAATGGACCAGCTAGAATTTAAAAAAGTGATCATTTTTAGAAACCTTTAAAATTGACTTATTAAAATGCATATTTCCTTTTGCGATTACATTTTAACGCCTACAAGCACTCTTTATTTTTGCCACAGAATATGTTTTTTAAATGCCATAAGACATGGAAAGGAAAGCGATATATGTATATACGTGTGTGAGAGGGTGTAGTGTGTGTCTTTTTCTGTCTTTCTTTGATTTTTTTTTAACAATTTGCACAGTGCTGGAACACCGAAGTCAGAGTCTATTAAGGTATTTGAGTGAAAGAATGTCAAGTTCATGCGAGCATACCAGTCTTTTTCTGCTTGGAAGCAAACCATCAGTCCTACAGCACTGCCAAGTCCCAAAGAGGCCCCATCTTAGAGTTATTGATGTTTACTCTGGTACCTGACATCGCTCACAGTCTGACATGTTCCCTTTATCCACAGACAATACCGCCTCAGTGCTAACGAGGAGAGCTGGATATCAGAGACTGGAGCAGTCAGTATTTTACCTGCCAATCATCATTGTGGACAGCGGTTCTCCGTCACTGAGCAGCACCAACACTCTGACCATCCGGGTCTGTGATTGCGATGCAGACGGCATAGCGCAAACCTGCAACGCTGAGGCCTACATCCTACCTGCAGGGCTGAGCACCGGAGCTCTTATCGCGATATTAGCGTGCATCTTAACGCTGCTTGGTAAGTGAAGCCAATTACACCTTGCTTCCCACACTGTACGGTATGCGTGAAAGACTGCCTATTTTCTCATTTTCCATTTTACTTATCTGTAATTTTTCGCTGGGTGGAATAATCAACAATTTATTGAGAGAGCCGGCTTCAATTACAAAGTGGGATTAGGTAATTTATTATAAAAGGGAAAGATGTGATATCTGAAATTAGCTCGGCTGCCTACATTGCGGCCCTGAAACTATTGCCTCCAGAAATTAGATCTGCTAAATCCGACGAAACGATTCAGGGCTACTTGAAAACAACATAGTTAGGAAATCGTATCTTGCTTTTAAGATGGCATACTGTTAAGATTCTGACCATATAATGTGCACTGTAACCTTCACATATCCCCCATTTCCAACCTTGTACAAGTAAAGGGGTGGATCTGAACCAAAGGCAGGCATTTGTATTTGAAAGTAATACTTTCTCTGTGCCTCTCCTGAGTGACAGCTTCAAAGGGTTTCTTTTTAATTGTTGTTAATATGCATATGATAGAGCAAAACATGCATTCTGCTGCCACAACCCTCCTGATGAAGTGACTGCCAATTGAAGGGTCTCCACAGCGTGGGATCAGGTAGCCCAAAAGTAGACTAGGAGGGATTAAGCCCCAATGCTAACAACTTAGGAAAATTAAATAAAATGAAAGACATACAACAGAAAGACCTGCAAACAAAATCTACAAAAAGCACACAAAGGGTCAGTTCTATGGGTAGGTATTCTTTTTCTAAGGAAGATAATCTGCACTTGTCTCTTGCGTTTCTGAATTCTATGTTGACTGCTCTTCAGGAGTAACATTAAAGCCAAACGCAAACAAATATTTCTTCCTATCCAGTCATGATCTGTTATTCCTGGCATCTTTGGCGTTATTTCCCCGGTCTTTTTTCTCATGACCTCCTTTTTTGACTGTGTGCTGCATTTTGTTTTTGCTGGTTGTAGGACCCTGGGCACTTTACCACTGCTGACCAGTGCTACAGTGCAAGTGCCCCCTGTGTTAATTGTATTGGTGATTGGTTTATCCATGATTAACATATTTGATTTACTAGTAAGTCCTTAGTAAAGTGCACCAGGTGTGCCCAGGGCCTGTAAATCAAATGCTACTAGTAGGCCTGCAGCACTGATTGTGACACCCACATGAGTAGCTCGCAAACATGTCTCAGCCCTGCCATTGAAGTGTCTGTGAGGGCAGTTTTAAACTGTCATTTCGACCTGGCAAGTGCACCCACTTGCAAGGCCCAAACCTTCCCTTTTAATACATGCAAGTCATCCCTATGGTAGGCTCAAGGGATACCCATGGGCAGGGTGCAGTGTATTTAAAAGGTAGGGCATGTGCTGTTGTGTTTTATATTTCCTAATGGTGAAATACTGCTAATTTCGTTTTTTGCTATTGCAAGGGCTATCTCTCCCATAGGGTAACATGGGGATGCCTTGAAATATCTCCTAAGTGTAATTTCCCATTAGGGGCAAGTGGAGATTTGAAGTTTGGGGTCTCTGAACTCCCAATTTAAAAAATCATTTTTTGGTGAAGTTGGTTTTTAAATTGCGTGTTTGAAAAGCCACTTTTAGAAAGTGGACATTTTCTTGCCTAACCATTCTGTGCCTTTGGCTGTCTGTAGAATCCACATCTGGGTTGGCTGACAGTTGGACTCTTGTGCATTCACTCTAGACAGTCACACAAAGGAAGCTGTGATGCCTCTGGCATATCCTGATAGGCCTTCCTGAGCTAGAGTGGTGGGAGGAGTTGTCACTGACACCTGAAAAGGGCTGTGCCTTTTCTCACACAAAGCTGTCTCCACTCCCCTGTAGTCTGCCTGGAGCCAGGTCAGGTAAAGGCAAGATCTTGTGCAATACAAAGACATTCCTTTGAAGTTTGCCTACTTCAAAGGCAAAAAGGGGTATATGTATTGGACCTCTGACACCCCAAAATCGGAACACTTCTGGACTGAGGACATTCTACCAGGAAGAAGAGCTGGATGCTGTAGGAGGGACTCCCACTCTGCCTTTTGCTTTGTTGTGCTGACCTGCTGCTTGCTGCTTCTGCCCTGGGAGGGAAAAGACTGGACTTTGCTTTCTATATCCTGGTTCCTGGGTTCTCAAAGGGCTTGTGCATGCTTGCCTCCTGTTAAAAAGTCTCAGGGCCATGAAAGACTTCACCTACCAGTGCCTGGGCTTTTCTGCTGAGAGCCCTGACTTGCCAAGTGGTGCCAAATTAAGTTCTGAGCCCTTTGAAGTGTAACCTGGTGAGGAAATCCACTCTCAGTGCCCATTTCCCCGACTCAGGTAAAGAATCGACACAGCGCCTGCTTTGTGTAAGAAAAATTACCGCAGACCGAGTCCCAATCACTGTGTCACCGACGTTCGTGACACCCGCTCTGACTCAAATACAGCCCCTGCTTGGCCGCTGAAGAATCGACGCATCACCTGCTTCACGACTGTGAAATCAACACAGGGCCTGCATTGCTGCCGTCGCTTCAATGCAGCATGTCTGGATTTTCGACACATCGTCCCGTCTCTTCATCGACTTCAGCCTGTAGTAAGGAACCGAGGCTGCGTCGATCCGGAGATCGACGCATCACCTCCCCTTTAAGTACAGAACTGATGCTTCACCTCCCCTGACAGTGAGGAACCGATCCATCATCTCCCCTGCCTAGTAGTAAGGAACCAACGCATCACCTCCCCTGGCAGTAAGGAACTGACGCATCACCTCCCCTGGCAGTAAGGAACCGATGCATCTCCTCCATTCGGAGTAAGGAACAAACACATCACTTTGCTTTTCCAGCGCCTCACCTCACATCCCCTGCGCCTGTTTTGTCTTTGAATTTTGATGCATCCAACGTACTTTGTGCTAAAAAACACATCCAGAGATTCCTACGGACTGAACTTATTTAATCTTTGAAAAGTGATACCTTGACTTGTGTATGTTGGATTTTTGTTGTTTTGGTCTTGTTTTATTCAGATAAATATTGGTTAGTTTTCAAAACTGGTGTGGGCTCATTTTGTAGATTTTTCACTGTGTTACTGTGTGTGAATATACAAATGCTTTGCACATTGCCTCTGAGATAAGCCTGACTGCTTGTGCCAAGCTACCAAGGGGGTGAGCAGGGGTTATTGCTGTGAAGTGGCCACAAGGCAACGTGTGGTAGCCAGCACTGAAACAAATAACTGCATATTTATATAAATATGTACCATTATTGAGGTTGGAATGTCTTAATCAGAAAAGGACAATGTTTATTTTCTGCCTGTGAAATGCGAAACTTTTAAGAAATGATAATGCAAAAATATGGAGATAAATTAAGATCAATTCAGTATTACATTTCAAATGGCCAGCAGAGTATAAACATTGAAAAAACATGGATCTGTGCTTTGACCACAAGCTATCTTTCAGTCAGCAGGTCACTTCAGTTGTGATGAACACTAAGCTTCATCTGATGATACTGAGAAGAGTTATCATTCTACTTTAATTGAACAATAAGCAAGAACTGACTAGAATGTCATTCTATCACGTCTGGACTATTGTAACATAGCCTACAACAGCACCCAATGAAAGAAATTCAGAAACTTCAGAGTAATCAGAATCAAATGGGGACATTCTGTTTAAATTTGGAAAGAAGCAACCTTCCCATCCCAGCTCAAATGCACTGGCTCCCAGTCAAGCAAAGAATAGTACTCAAAGTAGTGTGCATCACTTTCAAATCCCTCTGAGAAGTTTAGCATTTGTCAGACTCTTAAATAAGTATAGTGGAGTACCATAAACACCAAACTGATGGTTCACCCTCTCTATTTAGAGTCAGTTAATTGTCATGTTTCCACAGCCTCAGTGATTTCAGACTGTCAGTCTAAGTACCTTAAATCATGTGTCCTATTTAGGGTGGAGGTTTTGACATAGTATCTTTTACTGTTCTGGTTTGCCAGGAACAGAATCAATTAAAAATTACCCCCTGACCCTGGGAAAATGTCCTAGGGTGTCAGAGCCACTAGATTATGTTTTTGAAAAACAAACTGACACTTTGGGAATTTGTTTCTCAAAAACAAAAACCTTTGCTGAGTGGCCACATGAAACATGGCAGTCGCTCAGCAAACTTATAATGCCTTTGGATAAATGGCCATGGCAGCAGCTCTTTGAAAGCACGGAGATCTCCACCAGGAAGGGGGAGATCTGTAAATATGGAGCTACTCCACCAGGACAGGGAAGTTCAGGCCTCTGCTGCAGCGGCGTAATGGAGTACACTCTTCCATACCTTAAATAACCCCCTTAGTCATTTGTTTCACTGAACATTTTCTCCTCTTTACCTGGATGCAATCACATGTTTTGTAACTCCAGTCTCATCAATCTCTCAAATGTGGAAGGAAGAAGCACGAGGGATAACAGCATCAGTGTATCATACACCATAGTGGATAATGTCTTATAGCATAATCAATTTCACAATTCTCTCTGTATATTACCAGTATGAAATGTTTTATTGAATGTGTTTCAATTATGACAGATGGTGTGTGGTAACTGAAACTTCCGGCCAGATTCACAAAAACATTTACATACAAACATCTGATGGGCATAAGTTTTTTTACTACTGGGTGATTCTCCTTCATGAGTGCATAAAATTACTCAGTAGTAAACCCTAGGTAAGAGGTGCGGATTAAAAGTTTCAAGACATAGTTTGTCTTGCATGTTTGTGAACACCTTCTAACTTGTGAGTTTATAGTGATTTACAAATTACCCTCTGACCCTTTCCCACAGCGGTCAAATATTTACTCCAGCAGACAACTGGAAAAAGTTAACTTCGAGTGTTATATGGGGAATGGATCACCCGCAAAGTTGATGGGGCTTAAGAGAAGGGGTTAATCCAATGGGAAAATTGTTTTGCTCTATGTCCAATTGTTCATTTGTGGTGGCACTATTCTGAAGATAAGAAGGCTCACTCAATTGTGAGCATGGAAAGCATTAAATTGCTCAGCTTTCCAGAGAGTTTTGTGATTTACGAAATTCTCAAGTCTGCACCTGTGTGGAATTGAACTTCTGCATGTGCAAATTCCCTTTGTTTATTGTGCTGCCTCTTCTTAATATCCCAGGTGGGTCAGAGGCACCCTAGCCTCAACCGTCCTTTTTACTTATTATCTTATATGATGTCAGATCATAATTAACAATTAATTTCTTATAGCACTGACAGATGATAGCAGACAAAATAAAATATTTGTATCTTATATTATATGCCGCACCCCAAATAATCACCATGGACTATATTACGAATACAGGGCATTTTCCCTGTTTCGCCATGGTGCACCTTTCAAAAGGTGTGCCAGGTGCAAACAGGGACAGTGCACGTATTAAAAAAATGCAAAGCCCCAGGGCAGGCAGGAACTTGCATTCAAGTGAATTACGGAGCAGCTGTTTAAAAGCTGCTCCGTGTTTCACAGAGCAGGAGGCAACACACCTGCACTTTCAAGAGGGGAGGTAGATCCCCTTACAGGTGGGTGCAGTGAGTGACATGCACTCGCTTGCAAGGAGATGTCTGAAGGGTTCATGGGACCACCTATTTCACCTCCAGAGGGCTGCCTTTAGGAATGTGCACTGAAAGGGAGCCACCTTTTTGTGGTGCACTTTCAGTGTACATCCTAAAAACATTTGCCTTTGCACCTGTGCCCAGAATGTGGCGCATGCGCAGAGGCAAACTGATTCCCTCCTGTGCATTGGGCCACTCCCCAATGCGAATGAGGGAACACACTCTTATGGTAGCGCTGGTGCAACATGTGCACCAATGCTATCTGTATTACAGAAGGGGATGCACAAGCATCGGCGACCCCGTCTGTAATACCATTGTGCCCCGAGGCACACACAGCAGGTGCACATGCCCGTTGCACCCCTGAGGGACAATGTATAATACGACCCTATGTGTGGCTATAAAGAATAAAAAAATGAAAACAGCGTAATTCCCTACTCACCCACTTGCCACCATGTAAAAGCTAATGGTATCTGCAGTAACTGCAGTCCTCTTGAAGCATTTTCATGAAGCTGGGAGTGTTTTTGGAGGAAAAGTTATGTACATTACAGAACAGAACAATATACAACAACAGCAACAGCAAAACTTTTGTTTTTCCAGGTTCCTACCATGGCAACTATATTCAAAGCTGCAATCTATGCAATCATATTGCCTAGATACCTGCCCAGGCCATTTTCTCTAAATCAGGGTTCTCCAAAGTCGGTCTTGTAGGGCTGAATCCATGCCAGATTTTTAGCATATCCCATGTAGATAAATGTAGTTATCTTAAAAATCTGGCATTGATCCGGCCCTCCAGGAATGACTTTGGAGAACCTTGCTCTAAATATCTGAAAGAGACACGTTAGTGACAGATTCCTTACCTTAGAATATCCCCAGGCGTCAGGCTGGATCCGGAAAGTTTTTGCGTAGCAGTACCCTTGCGCGTCGGTAGGCGGCGTCGTGCGGCTCCGCGTCCGTCGTCGGCGTCGTGATCGCCGGGATGACGTCGCGGGCAGTACTTAGACGCCGCCCCTGCGCGCTGACGTCAGTTCTTCTTTTTCCGCGCCAGTAAGCGCAGATCCGGGAAGAGCAGTGCCCTAGTCACTTTTTGACTATCTTTTTTGTGAATTTTTTCACTGTTTCTTCAAACGAGTCTTCACGACTCCTAAGGTGTCGTAGGGATGCCCGGCTTTAAGCCCTGCGAGGAATGTGGTCGCATGATGTCGATCACGGACCCGCACCTCGAGTGTCTCTTCTGTCTCGGCCGAGACCACGACACGAAGTCGTGCCCTGACTGCCGGAAACTTAATCCGAAGGCTTTGCGAGAGCGGTCTCGAAAGCTCCTCGAAGTCCGGCAGTCGGCTCCGCGCCGCACCAAGCCCCGGTCCCGGGAGAGGTCAAGGGGCCGGTCGCGGAGTCCCCGCCGTTCGTCGGAATCCAAGTCTTTGCGCTCCTCCGGTAAGTCGAAGCACAAGAAGTCTAAGCGGCATCATTGCTCTAAGACTTCGCCTCGCCGGTCTCGTGACTCGGCTGAGGTCCCTGTCGGCACCGTCCCCGCGGCCCCGGACGTGCCTGTCGAGTTACCCCCGCATTACCCATCCTTCCCGGGTTCGGGGGCGACTCAGGCCCAAATACAGGAGTTCCTGTCGGCCATGGCCCGCCTCTTCGGGCCTCAAGGTCCCTCCGGTGCGCCTTCGAGCCCCGCGGGCCCTGATGGGGTTGCTCCGGCGTCGTCGTCGACTCCGGTCCTGGCGTCGCCTGTCCCACCGGCCTTCATCCCAGCCTCGGCTCCGGCCCCGGCCTCGATCCCGGCTCCGGTGGTGCCGCAACCCCCATTGACGCCGGTTGACCTAACCACGCCTCCGCCGACGCCGATGTCCCCGGTGCCGTTCCTGACGCCGTCTGGGGCTCCGGACGGCGTCGTTCCCCGGTTCTCTCCGGCTCCGGACATGGAGCCGGACCGGCGTCGCCCGACGCCGGTTCCGGCGCCGATGAGACCTTGGGTCCCTAATGTCCCTCCTCCTCCATATTTTGAACCTGAGGAGGACCAGGAGAGCTGGGAGGGGTCTGAGGACCCTCTCACACAACAGTGCAAGTTTGACCCGGACTGGGTTGAGGAACTTGGGGATGCCAGTGGTCTGGACACCTCCCCTGACTCTGGCATGCTGTCTCCTCCCGTGGCTACGGAGGAGGGGGCTAATTTTGCAATGGTGTTGCGTAGAGCTGCTGGAGCCTTGAATCTCCAGTTGCCTACAGTGGCCGTCAGGACTAACCTCCTGACTGAAGTGCTTCAGCCGCGGCCTCCTCTTCGGAGACTGTGCTGCCGTTCAACGATGCACTTACTGACGTTCTTTTGGGTGCCTGGTCCAAACCCACCACAGGGGCTCCTGTGGATAGGAACGTGGCCCGACGCCATCGCCCTGCTCCGGGCAACCCCCTGTTTCTCTCCCAACACCCTACCCCTGAGAGCTTGGTTGTCCAAGCCTCTGCCTCCCAAACCGCCTTCCCTACCGCCCCTCCGGATAGGGAATCCAAGCACCTGGATCACTTTGGGAAGAAGGCTTTCTCTTCCTCCAGTGCTGGCTTGCGGTCCGTTAACACCGCTTGCCTCTTGGGCCGATACACCCACTCCCTGTGGGATTCGGTGGCGACTGTTCTGCCGCAGTGCTCTGAGGAGGTCCAGACACTGCTTACCCGCGCCATTGCGGAAGGGCGTGATGCGGCTAAATACACCATCCGCTGTGGCCTTGACACCGCCGACTCGCTGGGCAGATCGCTTGCAACGACGGTGGTGCTGCGTCGCCACGCCTCGCTGAGAACCACTGGTTTTTCAGGGGATGTCCAGAATACACTCATGGACATGCCCTTTGATGGAGTCGGTCTTTTTGGTTCGAAGGCAGACCATGCGCTGGAGCGTTTCAAGGACTCACGGGCTACTGCTAAGTCCCTGGGCCTTGCTGTGGTGCGCCCTCCGCTCACGTCTGCTTTTCGCCCTTTTCGTGGCCACGGAAGGGGCACCCAGTCACGTCAACAGCCCGGCCTACGGCCCGCGCAGCAAGCGCCTTCGCGTGGCCGAGGACGTGGATACCGCCGTGGCGGTTCGGGCAACCAGCGTGCAGGTCAGGCCACCACCTCCAACCCGTCCACGGCCTCCAAGCCCTCCTAGTCCCTCCTTTCAGGTGCACAGCACGCCAGTCGGGGGCAGGGTCCGCCATCACCTTCACCACTGGCGTCCCATCACCTCGGACAGGTGGGTCTTGGACATTGTCCGAAGGGGCTACTCCCTCCCCTTCGAGACCAACCCCCAGCCATGCCACCTCTATTCCACCGCATGTCAGGGGATCACTTGGTGCTTCTACAGAAGGAAGTCACGGCCCTCTTGGCCAAGAGGGCCATCGAGCATGTTCTGTCCCCAGAAGTAGGGCGTGGTTGCTACTCCCACTACTTTCTGGTGCCCAAAAAGGACAAGGAGGACATGCGTCCTATCTTGGACCTCCGGAACGTCAATCGCTTCCTCCGGAAGGAGAAGTTCAAGATGCTCACCCTAGCTCAGGTCTTGACTGCCCTAGACCCTGGAGACTGGTTGGTAGCGTTGGACTTGCAGGACGCCTATTTCCACATCCCCGTCCTGCCGGCCCAGCGGCGTTACCTTCGGTTCACGGTAGGCCTCGAGCATTTTCAGTTCACCTTGCTCCCCTTTGGCCTTACCAGTGCCCCTCGGGTGTTCACGAAAGTGATGGCGGTGGTCGCAGCTCATCTGCGCCGGGCAGGGGTTTCAGTCTTCCCCTACCTCGACGACTGGCTGCTGAAGGCGGGCTCGTCCCAGGCAGTCGTCTCCCACCTCCAGACTACGGCCGAACTCCTGCACTCGCTGGGGTTCTCCATCAATGTGCCGAAGTCGCATCTGATTCCTTCTCCACAGCTCCTTTTCATCGGAGCAGTTCTGGACACGACGCAGTTTCGGGCCTATCCTCCCGAACGGCGAGTCCGGGATATTCAGGCTATGATTCCGATCTTTCAGCCTTTATCCTGGGTTTCGGTACGGATGACCCTGAGGCTGCTGGGCCTCATGGCCTCCTGCATCCTGCTGGTCAATCATGCCAGATGGCATATGCGGGCTCTGCAGTGGGACCTGAAGTTCCAGTGGGCGCAGCACCAGGGCAACCCCTCCGATCACGTCCAGATCTCGGAGGGGACTGCAAAACAGTTGCAGTGGTGGCTCTCGAACCGGCAATGGGTCATGGGCAGATCCCTCTCCCTTCCCCAGCCAGAGCACACAGTTGTGACGGACGCGTCCCTTCTGGGATGGGGCGGTCACATGGGAGAGGCGGAGATCAGAGGCCTCTGGTCTCCGGTGGAGTCCCGGCTCCATATCAACCTTCCGGAGCTCCGGGCGATCCGACTTGCACTCAAGGCATTCCTTCCCTCTGTCAAAGGGAAGGTAGTGCAGGTGTTCACCGACAACACCACCGCCATGTGGTACTGCAACAAACAGGGCGGGGTGGGGTCGTGGACCCTCTGTCAGGAGGCTCTGCGCCTCTGGACATGGCTGGAACATCAGGGCATGTTTCTGATGGTTCAACACCTGGCAGGTTCCCTGAACGCCAGGGCGGACGAACCTGCAGCCGCAGGTGCATGATGGATCACGAATGGCGTCTTCACTCGGAGGTGGCGCAAGGACTCTTTCTACAGTGGGGAGAGCCTTGGTTAGATCTATTCGCCACCGAAGAGAACGCGCAATGTCATCAGTTCTGCGCGTTGGAATTTCCAAGGCGGCACTCGCTCGGTGACGCTTTTCGTCACGAGTGGAGTTGCGGTCTATTGTACGCCTTTCCGCCTATACCACTTCTACCCAGAGTGTTGAAGAAGATTCGGCACGACCGGGCCCAAGTCATTCTTGTGGCTCCGGACTGGGCTCGAAGAGTTTGGTATCCCGAGCTACTCAGTATGAGCGTGGATCCCCCGATCCGTCTGCCTCTTCGGGAGGATCTTCTGTCGCAGCAGCAGGGGACGGTCCTCCACCCGAACCTGTCCAGTCTACACCTGCTTGCGTGGAGATTGAGCGGCGGCAGTTGATTCCTTTCGACTTGCCTCCCGAAGTTTGTGATGTGATTCTGGCAGCCAGGCGTCCCTCCACTAAGGTGGTATATGCCTGCAGGTGGAACAAATTTGTGGCATGGTGCACAGCAAAGGCTGTGAATCCCCTTTCTGCCCCTCTTTCTGAGGTCCTTCTGTTCCTTCTTTCTCTGGCCCAACAGGGTTGTGCCCTGGGTACCATCAAGGGTTATCTTTGTGCTATCTCGGCCTTCCTCAGGCTCCCTGATCAGCCCTCCCTTTTCAAGTCCCCTGTTGTTAACAGGTTCTTTAAAGGCATTACACACCTCTTCCCTCCTGTTCCGTTTGTAATGCCTCAGTGGGACTTGAACTTGGTTCTTACCTTTTTAATGTGCGCTCCCTTTGAGCCTCTACATAACTGTCCTCTTCGTCTTCTCACTCTGAAGACAGCCTTTCTGGTGGCCATCACCTCCGCTCGGCGGGTGAGTGAGCTCCAGGCTCTATCTTGCAAACCTCCCTTTCTGTCTGTTCATCCAGACAAGGTTGTTCTTCGGACGCGTCCGTCCTTCTTGCCAAAGGTGGTTACTGCCTTCCACATTGGGCAGACCATCACTTTGCCTACCTTCTTTCCGCCTCCGCATCCTTCCAGAGAGGAAGAGTGGCTCCACCGTCTGGACCCAAAACGTGCGCTCTCCTTCTATATCGACCGCACAAAACACTTCCGGGTGGATGACCAGCTCTTTGTTGGCTACGTGGGCGCCAAAAAGGTCGGGCGGTGCACAAACGAACCATCTCCCGCTGGGTTACCTTGTGCATCAAGACCTGCTATTCTTTGGCTAAGAAGGAGCCTCCTGTTGGGCTGCGTGCGCATTCCACCAGGGCAACGGCTGCTACCACGGCCTTGGGCCGCGGTGTTCCGCTGCCGGTTATCTGTCAGGCAGCTACGTGGGCCTCGCTGCACACGTTTACAAAGCATTACTGCCTTGACAGTCAGGTCCGGAGGGACGGCTTCTTTGGCCGTTCTGTCCTCCAGGACTTCCTTGTCTGATCTTTGTTCGCAGACCCACCACCGGGGTTGGTATTGCTGGGGTATCTATTCTAAGGTAAGGAAACTGTCACTAATGTGTCTCTTTCAGATGCACAAGTTACTAACTTGTGTAACGATATATCTGTAAGAGACAGTAGTTAGTGACAGATTCCTTACCGCCCCACCCATCCTCCCCGTTCTGCGAACTGATTTCTAGGGTTAAGGACATCCCTTTCAGGGCCCTAGTATTTTTCAGACACCTATGTCAGCTTCTTGCATGGCTCTGCATTCCTGGCGCGGAAAGTCGTGTACAGAACTGACGTCAGCACGCAGGGGCGGCGTCTAAGTACTGCCCGCGACGTCATCCCGGCGATCACGACGCCGACGACGGACGCGGAGCCGCACGACGCCGCCTACCGACGCGCAAGGGTACTGCTACGCAAAAACTTTCCGGATCCAGCCTGACGCTTGGGGATATTCTAAGGTAAGGAATCTGTCACTAACTACTGTCTCTTACAGATATATCGTTACACAAGTTAGTAACTTGTGCAATAGTGCGTCTATAATTCGAAAAGCAGAACATTAAGAAGACACCAACCATTTTCAAAATCAATTGCCGAGCTTTCAAAGAAGAGTACTTGGCCGCTAATGATGTTACTGTTTATAAAGTGTAGTTAATATGACTTCTACATTGATATGTGTACAGTGTTACTCTTGTTCAATCTGGTAGACATCAATACTCCCTGTAGGGCTTCCTTCGACCAAATGCACAGACACATTGAAAGAGTAAATGAGATAATTATAGACAGAAACTGTACAAAACAGAAATGAAGCAGGGAATATCTCTGTCAAATCTGGCATGCAGATTGCCTGTGTGCTTCACTGATCAACACATTCTAGAAGTTTAATAATGTAAATGTTTTGCTTTCTTGCATTTTAGATTGTACCTGAGAATGAATATTTCAGGTTTTAAATAAATTGATTCTATTGACACATCTGATAGAGGGGACTTGGCATACACATGAGAGGTGACAGTTCATTGTCATTACAGACGCAGTTTTCTTAGATTCAACCAGAGTAAAGTCATTCAGAGGAAAACGACCAGAAATGAACCACTTATTTGTAACATAGAATGTGACTTTTGTATGTTTTCGATTCCCGAAGTCATTTTGTTTAGTAATTCAAGCACATTGGTAAATTTGGCATGCACATGTTCCACTGAGAATTGTGTAGTCAGTTATTATAAGAAATGTATCTACCACGACAACTCTCACTGAATGGATTTTCACTTACATAAGGCACCACAGCCCATTTTAGGGTGGGGGCAGGCAGCCTGTCCCTCTTTGTATTTATTTCACTGCACCATTTACCAGCTCTAGGAAGTGGTGCGAGCTGGTGACAGATACAACAACCTTGATATTAGTTGTATCAATCCCTGCATTGTTATTTTTTATGGTGAAGTTCTATTGTTTCAAGCTTATATCTTGTCTGTGGTCAGAGGGGTCAAGTCTGCAGTCACATTGGTACAGTCCATTACCCTAATCTTTGCCTTTGTCCGTTGGTCCTGAGCTGCACTGTCTTAAGAGCCCATTCCTCTTTTCCATCTTGCCACTCGGTTAGTGAGTGACTTCCAATGCTAGCTTTGGCTGCGGGTTCCTGGATCAACTACAGCACTACACATCTTCTACAGATATGTATTTTGCTAACACATGGTATGATGCAGCAGCAGTCGCCATGTTTTGTGCATCACTGGTGACAGTACAACCCCACTCACTCTTCTTACTTCACCACATGACATATCACAGGTGACAGCAGTGAAGGGATTTTGAAAAAAATATAATTAAGTGATGGCTCTGAAATTTGACTACACTTCTGATTGTGTAAACAAAAGCCCACTACAATGGTGAGGTGACACAAACTATTTAATGGTGATCAGCCCCATTTTTAAAACCTTAAGGAGGAAAAAGGGATTTACTCATGTAGTCGTTTACTTATAATTTGCATAGATTTACCACTTTCCTACAATTCACAATGATTTTCAGGACTTCTCCTGTGAAACTGCCCCTGCCACAGCTTCCTGGGAGTAATCACATATGTGTCTGTCTTTGTACATTGAAATGTACTGGAAATGTACAGTTGTATTTGTTTGTGTAAGGGCATATAATGTAAAGGGGATTTCAAGCGTTTTTGTAATTTTTTTTTATTTTTTATTTCTCCATGGGAGAATGCATTTTACTATGTCAAAAGTCCTTCCTTTAGGCGACCATCAATACTGAGGGGCATATGTACAAGCAGTTAACGCCGCGTTAGCGGCACTTTTTCGTCGGTTTTGCGGCGATATTTTTATTGCCATATGTACAAGCTGTCGCTAACCTCTGTTAGCAGCAGTTTTCCGGCGAAAACGTCCATTATAAAGATCTCCACTTCTGTTAGCGATAATGACATGCAAGGGAGGCGTTCCCGTGCAAAAACGGTCGCTAACCCCACTTCACAATATTTACAAGGGGATTCATTAAGTTTAGAGGACCAAAAAAACTGCCTCTAACTGCAGTTAGAGGCAGTTTTATAAGACCAGAAAATAGCTGGTCTTAAAAATGGAGATAACACTTGGGGCCTCATTTCAGCAGGTTTTGTTGCTGGACTGCGCTGCAAGCAATGTTGCTGCGCTGCCCTGCGACAAAACTACAGGGCAGGACTGCGCACCATCAAAAAGATAGTGCGCATTCCTGGGCCTCACTCATGAAAAGTGTTGCAGCGCTGCGACAAGACAGCGTTGCAACACTTTTCACTACCCCCTTCTTGCGACACCACGGATGCGCTGTCTTCACTGGACAGCGCTCCATGACGCAAGTAATGACAGATACGTCTGGAATCCTGACGTATCTGTCTGCGCTAAAGTCACGCATTGCTGCAGTCGTGTCACAACCATGACGCAACTCCAGCAATGCATGGGGCTAGCCTATCCCTGTGGCACTGCGTCACCCTTACGCCTGCCATCATGCAGGCGTAAGGTACTGACGCAGTGCCGTTTTTCAGGGGTGCCCGGGTGTCGGTGCAGTTGGAGATCCATCGGTGGCGGTTGCGCGCTGCGGTGCCATCGTCTGTAAGCGTTGGCGGAGTGGTGGTGCTGAGGGAGTTGACAAGACGTACTTCGGTGGCCTTGATCCAGCTGCAGGGGGGCGATGATGGCGGTTGTGTATGGTGAGCATGGTGAAGACGTGATATATACATTGATGGTTGGTCCAGGAGAGTCCGGTGGTGCGGCTGTAGTTGAAGGTCCCGCTGGCAGAGGAAACGTGCTTGACCGCGTGTCCTGCTATTTAGCTTGCTGCGGTGACTAGCTGCTTGAGTCTGATGTTGGGGAGGTACCCCAGGAGGGGGTGGTGTTCTGATCACTGGGGTTGTCCAGGTGGAACTTGAGTTCGCCGAGTAGGATGTCGTCGGTGGATGGGAGAGCCTGGTGTGCAATGAGGTCTACAATGGTATTTGAGAATGGGTGTCCATGGCTCGGGGGGCCAGCAGATGAGGGTGCCGCAGAGGATGGGGTTGGGGTTGGTCCTGATCTGGAAGTTAAGGTATTCCATGGTCACCGTTGGGTCATTAGAGAGCGTGGTCAGGCGGAGTGTGCTTCTGTAGGTGATGGCAATGCCTCCTCCTGGACGGGGTGGTCCTTGCGGGTGATTTAGTAGCAGTCAGTGATGGCGATGGCGATGGCGATGTCCGGTCCGGAGCAGATGTTGGTCCTGGCAGGCGATGTGGCGTCCAGGGTTGATGGCGAGGAGGGTGCTGGCGCCGTAGGGGTGGAGTGTCCGAGAGGAAGGCTCCTTGGTGCTGAGCGCGGTCCAGGGGCAGACGGACGCAGACGGGCTTGCCTATGGCTTGCCTTTGGCACGGGAGACGTCCATTACAATGCGGGCATTACATCGTAATGCCTTTACAGCGCAAATCCAACAACGCAGGTGCCTTTACATCGCATTTCATTACAATGCATTGTGAGGTCAGTAATGGGGTATTTTTAATTTTTAGGATGGGTATGGGTTTCGGGTGTCGGAGATGAAATGTGGGGTGTATTATGGGATATTTTTTTTAATTTGGGGTCAATCATGAAAATTGGGGTGTGCATTTGGGTCAAATATGAAAATCTGGGTGTGCATTTGGGTCAAATATGAAAATTGGGGTGTGCATTTGGGTCAAATATGAGTCAAATTTGGGTCAAATATGGGTGTGTTTTGGGGGCTCAAAGATGAATTTTAGGGTTCAGGGTTTGCTTTGGTGTGCAAGGGTCAGTTTTAGGGTTGCACTGACTGAAGTGGGAATAGTAATGTTTACATCTCCGCAATCCAACACCTTCCCTACTGTTGCAATATGCCTAGTATTACTATGCATTGTAATGGAATGTGATATGATGGTATGCGTCGTAACTCCATATATACCTTTGGCACACCAGTGGTACGCCCGCTGCGCATGGCCGCACAGCGGCTGCCAGTGAGAAGTGCTGCGGGGGGGACTGGACAGCTGGGAGGTGGGAAACGCCGGAAAGAACACTGGATGGGGGTGTGTGTGTGAGTGGGTGTTGTAAATATTTACATGAGAGAAATCTTACCTCGAGGCCGGGTCTCATGTCTTCGTTGCTCCTGCTCTCCTGATTCTGCTTCCAGGAACAGGAAGTAGGCAGCCAGGCTCCCTCCCCTAAGTCAATCACAACGCTGCAATGCGGCGTTGGGATTGGTCATTGGCGCCGGGATGAGGCGTTCAGCCAGGGGCTGGAGGTGTGGGCATGTTCTCCATGCAGGCTGTAATGCAGTCTGCATTGCGAACAGGACAGTGCGCATGACTGCTTTGTGCGGCCTGAGCGGGCCGACCAAACAGTCACTGCGCATTTGAGTGGGCATGCCACTCCACCCCTGCCCTGCTCCGTGAGTGGAGCAACCCTACCCACCCTCCAGCCCACAACAGAAACATGGCACCATAACATCAGGAAGTTATCATCATGTGATGATTGTTCCTCTTCTTGCACTGCTTGGAAGCAGTGGGGCGACGCTCTTCCGCCATAGCGGATGAGCCGACAATGGGGTGCGTCATCTACTGATGCTAGGCCTGGGCGACTCAACCCCTGGCCTCCTCCGCTACGTGTCCCACCTTCTCCTTACCTGGACATTGACACCATGGCGCAATCCGCTAAACTCTCTCCAAATCTGTGACTCACCCAGCAGGACCCTCAGCCAGGTGGGATTTCACAAGCGTGGGTACAGCAGTCGCTGCCAAGTCCGCTGTTGAACCTCCCGATTCAGTTGATGCAGCAGCGCCCCCTTAGGTGTAAACTTGCAGCGCTCCCGCAACACAAGTTTGGCGCAGCTCAGGGGCCTCACCCTCCACAGCGTCCGGCCAGCGCAACCTCATCCGGCCTGTGATGCAGAGAGGTGCCGCCCACCATTGGTAATCCTCTCTGTGCACCCCGGTGTAGTGGTGGATCGTAGTATGCGATGCAGACCTCCCTACGTTGGTGCGCAGGAGCGCCTCTACCATTCAAAGCTCCAAGGGGTGCAAGGCGGTCTTCTCAGACAGGTCAGCAACGTGTCTCCATGCGACCAACCAGACTTCACCACCAGGTACGGGCGATCGCCGCGCCTCAATGTCTACCGCCACGGCTCATTGACTCCACAGCTCCTCCGCATCCCACTCCAGGCTCCAGACGCAGGTCCAGCGAGGCATCCAGGTTCCAGACACAGGTCCAGCGAGGCATCCAGGCTCCATACGCAGGTCCAGCGAGGCATCCAGGCTCCCAACACAGGTCCAGCGAGGCATCCTGGCTCCAGACGCAGGTCCAGCGAGGCATCCAGGCTCTAGATGCAGGTCCAGCGAGGCATCCAGGCTCCAGACGCAGGTCCAGCGAGGCATCCAAGCTCTAGACGCAGGTCCAGCGAGGCATCCAGGCTCCAGACGTAGGTCCAGCGAGGCATCCAGGCTCCAGACGCAGGTCCAGCGAGGCATCCAGGCTCTCATCCTGGTCATCCTGGACGTTGGGTGGCTTGAGGGGGTTGTTGATGTGTGCTGCACTTGGCCCTGGCTGCTCCATTCTGCATTTCATTGTTTTTTTTGCCTATTTTCTATTGGAGGTCGACTGATAGGCTATTTTTTCCATTAGAGGCAAAAAAAACTCACGTTGGGCTGACTAACGTGCGTTTTTTTGCCGCTAATGGGCCTTTCGTTGCTTTTCGACCGCTAACGCCGGAATTCCTATCGCCATCACGCTAATGTTAGCAGCAGTTTTCACCGCTGATCCCTGAATCTATCGCCATGTAGCGACATCTTGTACATACGTCGCTAACAAGGCGATAGTTTTCCGTGGTACACGGCGATACAAAAACTGCCGCTAACTAGCGTTAGCGATAGTTATCGCAATTTCTTGTACATATGCCCCTGAGTGTGTTCTTTTTATTTTCCCACCCAATCTCCTACTTCTTATTGTGTGAGAAAATGCGTGCTAAAGGTTTGTAAATACTTAAAGAAATCCAAGTTTGTTCATGTTCAGGAACTATGGCATGTGTTCGAACCACAAAAAGCCCCCCAAAAACCGCCTTTCAGCAGATTAATTCTTACTGAAAGTTCCACCATACCGGCAAATTTTGCATTTATGCAATTTCATTCCTGAATTAGAATGCTTTATTCTGATTTTATTAAAGTGTATTTTAATTTTTAAACAAAAGAGTATGTGCATGTCAGTGCCATTGAGGTGTGAATATGCCTTTGGGAATTGGGTCCTATTTCTGGAAAATGCAGTAACGGTGTAATAGAAGTGAAAGCCAATGTATAAAGCCATTGAAACCCGTGAAACCGATGTCTATGTCTTTACATTTGAAGGATTCAGAGGCAACAATTTAAACTAGCCTTTAACTGTGATGTGCCCCACTTGTGGTTCTCAGTACTTTCCCTAACCGCAAATCAGGGATGTGCAAAATGCATACAGACTGGTTTGAAAATGGGGAGGTAGTTGGCAGTACAAGCCATATATCAGCAGATCACATGGTCACATGGCAAATTGTGACCAGAGGGTCACAAAACAACATGCCTCATAAATATTAATTAAGCAAGTTGTTATTCGAGACCCCATGACTGGCTGAGAATTAAACGAAGATGGTCAAAATGGTCAGACCACCATCTATCCATTAGCATTTCCAAACTGGGAAATTTTTATTAAAGCAACTAATGTCCATTAAAGGTACAAGCTGTTCCATGGAAATAATTTGTCCTTTGTAAATCAGATTCTACCAGATTTTAGGTGTCAGTATCTGAACAATGGTTTTCGACAATAATTGTGGTCGCAAATCATTGATTCGTGTGATTGGGAATCACAAATTGGAGAGGATGTCCCTTTCACTCCCCAGTAACTGCAATTAGTTATGACTCACAAAACCCTTTCTACAAGCCAGGGAAAGCTTATCGACTCACAATAGGGGATTTGTACATTTCAAAACAATCTTATGCAGACTACTCACAGAGTGTGCAACCACAAAATTGTTTTGTGCATTGGCCCCTAGCGAGGTATCAGAACAAATGAATCTGCATAAATTAGGTGTTTGTAACACGGTGTTGTGTATGAGTGGAAATTTATGAGAACATCGAATGCTATTTGGTATGCCTTCTGTATTTTTCTTTCCCCATTTATTGCGCTTATCTACTAATTATAGTAGCTCTGAAATTCGCCTATTTGTGATGGGGCACTATATTTTCCGATGCGTGTTTAAACAGCAGTTTTAGAACCATATCTTAGAGATTGCAAATATATAACTGAATATTGGAAAACACAATTTTGTCAGAGTATACTAGCTGTCATAATAGGCCCCTCAGGACTACAGTTTTGCATATTGCAGTGAACATATGTAAAACATTAAATGCAAGTTAATGTGCGGTTCAAAAGCTATTACTACCTAAGGCAATATGTATTATCTCTACATCTTAAGAAAAATGTTGTCTGAAGTAATGTTTTCAATTTCTTTAATGTGATGTTAATGTTGACAGGTGTTTTTTCAATTGTCGCTATCAATCACTGAGTACTGCTAACACGTGATTTCTTCTGGCAAGCTAACATCACATTGAAAAGTAATTGAACGGTCACAATCTCTGCTTCTTATCTTAGCTTTGTTCTACCTACGTCATCGTTTCATATGCTGCTTTTCCACATATCATTATTCAGGAAAAACAGCCTGAAGCCACAAATACACAAAAATCATCAGGAAACGAGGATGCTGTACACACTGCTGTTGAATGGTTATTAGAGACAAAAACCTGAACGGAAGGGGTTATCCACTGACATGAAATGGCTGTACCCAAATGTACCTCCATGTCCAAGTAGGCCCTGGTTTGGTCCAATCCCACCCTCGAGGACGTGATAAATGCCCTGGTTTGATATTTGACTATCAGCTCAGCATCAAACCTCATAAGAACACAACAATAAACCTTTTTGGGACCTCTTTAAAATATGCCCCCTTTAGCGGAAGGTACAGGGTGGGGTTTTATTTCTCACCACTGTGATATCTGGATTTCTGTACTTTATGGCATAGCTCCGGAGCATTTACAAACATAAATCAAAAATATTGTAAACATGCAGAACTGGGCAATTTAAATAGTTCAAGTGGTTTATTCTACATAGTTAGGTAGTTAACAGTTGAGACATAGCTTAACAGAAGGCGCATAGGACTAGTGAGGACAGATACACAGACAGGCTCCAGATTTCTGGTATTAAACATTCAAAAGCGGGTCGAATATTTGCACTAAAATTAATTTCATAAATCTGGTCCTTCCAAAGTAACAAGCAGAAACAATGGAATGGAGGGAAACTGTTGGATGTTAGAAGCTTCTTTAAAATGTTGCCTGAGTGCTCTTTCGTGACTGGGCTCGTGTTGTCGTCTTTGGAAAGTAGTTGAAGCAGGAGGACCTTGTCTAGTTACACCACTCCTCCAAGCTTTTATTCTTGTCTGCTTAATCCCACTGACAACTACACTGGTGCTTAAATATGATTGGTGCATGATTATGAGTGATCTGTGTAAGACAGACGAATTCTGTCTTTGTGATACTGAGGAGCAGTGGTGCCAACTAATATCTCAAAGTGCACATTTGCAGAGTGCTTGTGGATCACAAAAAGTAAGTAACATAGTGGTATCAGCCAAAATAGAGATGGAAGTTTTTCCGAATCACAATTTGTTTCTCTGCAAAATTAAGACATTACTATTATAAAATTATGAATGAATTCCAAATAGCAAATTACCCAATCAACACACCTATTATCACCCTTCCTGGTTGTCACAAATGGATTAGTTACTGATTTGTTCTCATTTTAAGCAGTCAATACATGCTACAACTCCAAGCTTAGGAATGTGATCTTAGAGCAATGTTGTTTGGATTCAAATTACAGGCATATCACAGCATCAGCGAACAGATGCAATAAAAATTGTTGTTATGCTATACACGTTTATAAAGTGTACGTATGATTCCTTGGTGCTGAAAACTGTCTCTGACCATGCCATATCACACTTTACCACCAAGGCTGACATTCCTTTTTGCTGCTTCACCTACGAGTCTTTGGTAACCTTTCACTCACTGATTTTCAATTTTACATAGTTCGGTGTATTTCAGTTTGAATTTATGCTCTTTTTTGCGGCAGTTAGCACTATATTAAGAAATAAAATACAACTGACCCAAAATGTGTATGCAACGCCCAAAAGATTGAGCAAACTGTCACATCTTTTGTGTAGATAGTATCAACAGGAAGCTTTTAAACCAGTATCAGATTAGACATTTTTACAATCCTTCTATAGATAAACTACAGGACAAGGTGGATAGGTAGCAGTCTCCCCTTCTCTCAATGGCAGGGAGGATAGCAATAGTTAAAATGGTGTGGTGTTCCTTCCCCAGCAGCTTTATCTGTTCCTTAATATATCTCTCCCTCTGACAAAAAGGTTTTAAACACTGTTAAAGCAGCATTGGCGAAAATCATATGGGCATGCAAACAACCACTTATTAAATGGGACACACTGACACTCAAGTATTAGCGGGGGCGTGAATATACACCGTTATTACTGGTCGGCTCAGACCAGAAATGCTGATGGATGCTATGATGTGGAGAGCTGATTTCCATCAAATAGGGTTGAAGAATACATGGTGTCACCTGTTCTGCTAACTACTATAATTTTACAATTTTCTACAAAATCCTTAATTCAATGTAGCACAGCAGAGGCCACTAGCTATGCCTGGCACACACTGGGTTAAATCCATTGTAATCACTTTATGACCCTCTACTTGTCAACCCTATGCTAACGGCTGCATTAGAAGGGAAGGATAAACAGCAGCTATGTCATATAGAATTGATGGCAATGGTTGACCTAAACACTGACGAAAAATGTATAACTCTAGATCAATTTAAAGGTGAAGGAGGTAACTCTCTGCTGGGTATATTTCTTTATTTCAAACTGACACACACAATATCGGCTTCCTACAGAGATTTTCCTGAGGGAGCCACCCTCGTTGCCTATGCTAGGGCATATTGCAATTATTGCAGCCCCACATGTCCTTGGGACTGGTCTCTATGATCTAATCCCAGAGGCACAAGTGAAACTGGAAATTAGGTTTAGGGCCACATGGGATGTAGGTATTGGAACTGTCATACCAGACTCAACATGGCAATATTGCTGCTCACAGACGGGTGAGATTTTACTTATTAGCAGACACCATTACCACATTACAAATTTCTACACCAAATCTATTACTATCCATTGACTCTGCATGCAATGGGACAAGATGTTGAGCCTTTCTGCCGTAGGTGCATATACCCCATTGCAAATTTTATGCATCTAGTCTGGACTTACTTCCAAATAGTTTGTTTTTGATCTTAAGTTTTTAATTTGTTCCAAAAAATGATGGCTCAACAAATTTACCTTTCCCCTCTCTCTTGGCACTTATGGGTTATTTCAAAAAGATATTGAATACCGTGAGATTTGTGGCCATGACCGGACTGTTATCCAAACTAAGAGTGGAGTGGCTATTAGATGAGACAGAGGCCCCCCTCCTACTACTTTGGATTGATTGAGGAATGTAATATTTTGCAATAAAAATTTGGAAATATATACTGAAACGCTTCCATACTCCTCACAACCAAGGGATACGTGGGACTCCCTGCAGCAGTATCTGTCCGCTGTACGTACGAGCGACCATGATTATCAGGTAGTTGAGGATACGTTGTTTGCCAATAAGGTATTTTGAAAGATCTATGCTCAGCCACTATTGTTCAATAATATTATCATTGGCACGCCTTAGAAATATTAAAGATAATTTATGTTTCCATCACAGTGTTGAATCTTTGTAAGCTTTTTGGGAGTGCAATAACTTTCTGTACATGTATAATTTTAAGGAATTGTTTTGTTTTAATTTGTTAATTTTAAATCAGATTTGCAGTGTGATGCTGAAAACAACATTTTCGCACTTTGAACATTCCTGAAAAGTAATGATATGCATATGATATGATTTGACCGAAAAGCAATAGCCCACAGCTCTCCTTAACAAATATTTCATTCTAGAAGTCATAGTCAAAGCCCCTTCCTTACAGGTGTCATTTCTAATCTGTATTTATTTATTTATTTAGCATTATCATACAATAATCATAGCATTTGTAAACACACTTTTATTGGAGTCACCCTTTCATCTTGTTTCCAGACCCTGCATTACATTATAAATGTTATTCAACTTACACAAACAAGAGCATAAATCCTACAGTCGTTCTCATACAGTAGTGTTAACCAATGAATAGAAACTGCAATATGACGATTAATTTCACATTCTGACATGCCATACATGTTGAGACCCTATGACTTGTCGAAGACGACATCACCTTTAACAGATTCAAAAGCATGTGTCCCTCTCACCCTGATAAACATTTACGAGATGTGACAGGTGTCCTACTCAACCCATGAGTACAGCATCCAGGATAACCTAGGGAAGTCCAATTGTCACGGTGCCTAGAGTTACTGTACAACTATAAATAGTTGTGCTCCTGCACGATTGCTACCAGAGTGAGTGAAATGCAAAGGTTGCACTATCCATTTTCGGGTATTTTGTGACAACAGCTTGCATGTTTGAGCAACATGTCTTTTAATGTCTCCATATGTACATTGAGCAGCTTTGGAGAGAATAATGTCCTGTCAATGATGCAGCCGATGTTGGTGATAAGCGAGTTTGGGGTGGAAGGGTTGGGATTTTCTTTTGCAAAATGTATTTTTTGTGATCTATCATGTGGAAACAATGTGATACAATTCAGATCCAGGCATCTGGATCCGCATGATCCATTAGGCTTCGTAAATCATGTGGCATTTCAAGTGTGTTGATTTCTTTGCTATTGGATGACAGACTAGCACACACACTGCAAGCACATAGGTGTTCTGAGTTGTGTTTTATTTAAAGAGAGAGGCAGGGGGTTGTTTTCCCCATGCCCATCCCAGCACGAGTTGGCTTGAGATTGGATAATTGTTAAATAATGGTTTGTAAGGCGGATTGGTACAGTAATAAGGTATTTCTGTAGGGAGAGCCATATATCTGTGTGACTGGAGTGCAGAGCAACAGACTAAATTGTCCCTTCAGAGTCAACAGTAGAAGCTGCTCTGTGATTATGATAGGCAGCTTAGATAGGTCCTAAACAACCGATCCAGTAAATGCAGAATGAACATTTCTCCTCACATTCACAAGAAAACATCTCCCGCCAGGCAATAAACACTTAGATATGGTAAATTACAGCTGTCTGGCTGTCTCAGTCACCGATACTGCCTTACAGGAGTTTCTCTAAATGACACCGCCATTTAGGGTACGTTTTTCACTAAGGTTTTGTGCATGGCATAAAGGATTGCATCAATTTACTTACCTGTAGAAAAGCCGTGCAAAACTGTCCTGCCTCATGCAAGTGGCAGCACAAAATTTGGTTAATAACCCCTGATGTTTGAATACAAGTCGTGTAATTTCTGAGAAAATATTTTATCTAGAACAAAAAGTAAATGTCAAAAAGAAAGCCAAACTCTGCTTCTTAGCAGCAAAATAATGACAGTTACATATCTCATTATTTTCATATTTCAGTGCTCGTCTTGCTGATTGTCACAATGCGAAGGAGGAAGAAGGAACCCCTCATTTTCGATGAAGAAAGGGACATCAGAGAGAACATCGTTCGATATGATGACGAGGGTGGAGGAGAAGAGGACACCGAGGCCTTTGACATGGCTGCTTTGCGAAACCTCAACATAATTCGCGACAACAAATCCCGGAGAGACGTCACTCCAGAAATTCAGTTTGTGAGCCGGCCATCTTTTAAAAGCACCCCAGATAATGTCATTTTTAGGGAATTCATATGGGAAAGGTTAAAAGAAGCAGACATTGATGCTGGCGCCCCGCCATATGACTCCCTGCAGACATATGCCTTTGAGGGCAATGGCTCCGTTGCAGACTCCCTCAGTTCCTTGGGGTCCGTTAGTTCAAACTCTGACCAGAACTATGATTACCTTAGTGACTGGGGACCTCGGTTTAAAAGGCTCGCGGACATGTATGGGAACAGTGAAGACAGCCTGTACTCATAGCCTTCAGAACTCTCCACTAAATGCACTGAAGAAACTCAATAAGGACTATAGAAGGATGTAAAATATTTATCCATTTTTACCTTTTCAGTTGTTTGCCTTGGTGGAGTAAACCTTGAGTTGACTCGTCCTAGTCTAGGGACTGCACTGACAACAAGTACTGAGCACTTGATGGAATTTTGAGAACATGAAGTGTTTGGTCATGCCGGAGTAGATAGCAACCCTCTTTTACCTGCAGAGGCGAAGAGCCTCTAGGCGTAAGAGGTGCACTGTGACCTCAACGAGCCAATGATACCTTGTAGATGCCTTCACGGTAGTGACGTGTCCTCGCCGGAGAGTCCCTGATTCGGAATTCTCTGTGAAGGGTCAACAGAGAACAACAATCAATGTACTGTCTAAAAAAGGATTCTGCGATAGGATTGTACATTTGCTGCAACAAACGTATTTTGACACGTTACATTTGCCAAGTTGGATGCAACAAAACTGGTTTATGGATCCCATTTCAGCTTATGGCTGTGTTTTTTTTTTGTGCGGAACAAAAACCATATACCTATATTAAGTAGGTACTGCATATTCTCAAAGAATTGCACTTAACGATATAACAATTACTGAGACTCCATGGCAAAACTTTGCTTTACCAATTCAATTTGCAAAAGTGACATGAATAATGTTTCTGGGACTGGGAATGATGTTATAGTACATCGATGGATGCCCGTGTAGGTAAACAAAAGTTGCTGGCTTTTTAGAATTGTTTTATTATCTCTTCTGATTTGTACAGGAGAATTTATCTTGTTTTTTTTCCTTTGGAACATAGTGTAATATTTATTTTGGAGCTCCAGTCTCCACTAAATTCAGGTGCATTATGCTGCCTCACAGTGTTATACTCAGCAGAAGAATATGTCGATTTCTCTGGTCTAAGACAGATGAGGGAAATGAACCATGGAAAATGAAGAATTACTTTAAGGAAATTAAGCACCATGCATTCCTCGGAACAGAGCCCTGCTTACAAGGACGCAGTAATTCTAAGCCACCGCAGTGATAGAAACATTTGAATAGAATATGTGTACTTTGCATTTTCCGTAGAGGTATACAGGAACCAAGGACATATCTTTAGTACAAAATTCAGTTTCAAGGTCTCAAGTTGGTACTGTATGTTCCTCTTTTAAGAAAACAGTAAAAATAAAAATTGTTCTTTTTATGTTACCGCTTTACTCAGCAAGTACAGAAATCAACTTTTAGCTCTGATTAAGATGATTATTTCACAAAGGAGACCATTTCAGAAGCAACCTTTATACACTGGATTAGGGGTGCCAAAATCAAAAGACATTTTCAGTTATTAAAAGTATACTGTACAATTGTAATGTTGTGTTTCTTAAAATGAAAAAAATACTTTTTTATGATTAAAGCATATTTATACTTCCTCTTTCATGATTTACCATATGTTGTTTATTCATAAAATATATTCAGCTAAGAGTACTTTTTCCTACACTATAGGCCTTCACTTCCTATCCAGCTGTTTTGTGTTAAATCCCTACATGCTTAGTTTTCTTGATACCTGAATGAATCGTGGGCATGTATATACAATTGTGCTCACCAAGGAACTGTTTTTCTCAGAAGGTGACTATTGTTGAACAGTAAAACAGGATTAAGATACTGTTCACGTGAACATCGTCTTTAAGAATCTTTACTGTGTAGTCAAGCATTTTCAAATAACTATGTAAAAGTGGCCTTCAGCTCTATTAAAATTATTTTAATTCTCTCCAGCATAATCTCTATTTTGTGTTGTTTTGTAGACACACATTGTTCTGTGTATATTTGCTTCTATCAGCTTAAACGCAAACGTATAAACACATTTTGTAAAGGAACTGAGGAATATTGCTCAAGAATTTTAGCCACATGTGTAAGGATTTAAATAAAAAAATATGATTCAGATATTGTGTGCACTTTTTAATAAAACGTGGTGTGTTGGAAGGCTTATGTTGGTCTTATATCAGCATGGCACGGAGAGGCTTTATGGTAATCGCTTTCCATGCAGAGTGTACAGAAAAATATGTTCATTTAGATTATAATGTCAAAATAATATTGCATGCATCAGTCAAAGCAGGTGTGAATGCAATTTAGGGAAATAAGATGATTATCATGTGTGTATCTCTTCCCTATTGTAAGTGTAAGAAGATTCTACAGCAAAAGATGACTTATGGCGGCATGATGAGGACAGTGTGTATCCACTTCATTTCATTGTAATGTTTTCTTGCCTGAATCCATGTTAACTCTGTCGCTGCCAAGGCACTGCAGCACTCAATGGCTGACTGGCTTCTCCGCATTTTTATTCTTTGTGGCAATGCACATAAAGGTTAGTTTCCTGAACAAATATATGAAGTTAACTTAGCTTTCGACTTTACAGCAGATATGCCTGAATGTGATATTTTAATTTCATGTATGTTGTAAATGTTATCTGTTCTTCCATAATGTTTCAACTTGATAATAGAAATTAAAGAAAAGTGGCCGTATGGCGAGTACACACTCCAGCACGGTGAAGGCGGATTGCTTCAATGGCTTCAGGCTGATTCAACATCGAGCAAGGTTTTTTATTGGATGGGACAGTCAAAACATTTGCTGGTCTAATTTGACCAAGTGGTAAGGGAGCTTGTGCCAGCTTATCGAATCAGCTATGCAAGGAGGTAGAAGAGTCCTGGAGTCAAGCGCTCGGGTACAGATTTCTTAAGTATCTGTCGACTGAACTCTTGCTTAGCCTATAAGAAAGACCGACAAATGTAAACTATTATTTCTTATGAGTGAACCTGATTAACTTTTTACATCTTGGTTTGAGGTGCAAGGATGTTCCTATAGAAATATGTGTTTTCAAAAAACCGAGTATTGAATATACCAAGGTGAATGAAAGCTATATGTGCTCTCCAGTCAAAATGAACTCAGTGCAAGAAGCACTGTCGGCAGACAGAAAAAAAAACAGGCTTAATGCTGGGTAAGTACTGATTAAGCACTCCCTGTGGGAGTGGGTAGGGTTGGGGTCCCAGCATTCCTCTGTTCCTTTTTCTGTCAGGGAGATGGTAATCTCCATTAGTAATGAATGGGACAAGAACCGAAGGGACCTGGGGGTAATCTCTTGTTTTTGTGTAGAAAGCTATTTAAGCTAAATTGGGCACAAATGGTTGCAGCAGAATAATTTATTTCAGTAAGCATGATTGTACCCTGCCCAAAATATGGAATTAATATTATTTCACTTTGTCTCAGAGGCATACACAATGTTATGTTCAGAGTTCTCGTAGCTCCCCAAAAAATTTAAGGTAATTGAATTTTGTTTTTCTTATTTGTTTGGTTTTGAACACATTCCACATACCAGTTTAATATGAACTACTTAACAGGCATTGTATTAAATTAAAGCCAGATTAAACTCTTATAATATCTAGCTGTAGAAAGAGGCAGTTAACTTCTTTTTGTAGCATACTCAGACCATAAAAGACACATATGGCTGTGGGGAAATTATCTAACACCTTGGGCACATAAAATAACTCATTCGGTGCTCGATAGGACAGTCCATGCTATTGAAAATACCTCACAATTTTCTAGTTGTCAGTACATAACAAATCACAATGTTTTCTTAGGGGCACGACTTCTTGGCAGGCCCATCTCAATGTAATAGCAGCTGCAGTGGAAAGGAAGGGAAAACCACTTTGAACAGATATCGTGATTATGACATGTTTAGGTGGCCTGAGACCACAGCAGAGGTTCACAAAATAGGGGTCCAAACATAAGAAAGGAAGTAGTGAATATTTAGTATTAAAAACTGACAAACGCAGGGATCAACGGAGTACTAGATTAGCCCCAAGCAAAATAATTTATAGATTAAACAGCTATGTTTTCAGCTATTTCATAAAGATCATCAGGTTTGGCTCAAAATAGCGATCTAAAGAAGAAATATTCCATGATTTCGTTGCTGCTACTTTAAACACCCAATGACCAAAAATGGCAGTGCGACTTTTAGATATTTAGATTAGGGCAAGCTGAGAGGAGCGTAAAGCCCTGGTGGGTTGATGATGATTCACAAAGATAAAGTTAGACAAAAGTCTAACTTTACGACTTCCGGAATTCACAAAGTCCATTTCCTACTCGTAAATGCCCTTTGTAAATAACGAAAGTTGTAAAGTTCGACTTTCGGTATTCACAAAGGGCATTTGCGAGTAATAAATGTCCTTTGTGAATACCGAAAGTCATAAAGTTAGACTTTCGTCTAACTTTACCTTTGTGAATCGGGCCCAGAGAGTCTGGAGTTTTAGATTAACTAGGTCTATGCAAGACCATCATGGCCTGAAACAGTGTTATTTTGCAATCAGGGAGCCAGTGCATGGTACACAGAGTAGGTTTAATATGGTTGCGGTGGGAGGGATTATTAATCATCCGTGTTGCCACTTTATGGACTAACTGAAGGTCATACAAATATTTTTTTTAATGTGGCTAAAAAATTGTAGTACCATAGTCTAGGTTGGGTTGAGTAAGGGTGTTCACTACAGACTTTTGAAAAAGACGGTCAATGATTGGCAGGAACATTTTAAGGGTCTTAATATGGAGATACATCTTTTAAAACTCCCTGCTACATTTTCTTCACTCAAAATAATATAGGTATGAAGTCCCTGTAGAGTCACCAGGAGTAGGGCACCGATAATAACAAAACATAAAAATCCCTGAGTCAGCTATAAACACAAAATAAATTAATTGAAGAATTACCAGACACTATTGTATTTGGGTTCTTTGTGTCATGCGTATATCTATTAGGACAGGATTGTGTTGCCTCTGTACGTAATACTTGAACTAATTAAACTATGCATGCCAGATAAACAGAGTGAACCATATCTCCATGTCTTTGAGTGTTAGACTCATATTCAACTAAACAAAAAAATACGAAATACTATAAAGGACCAAACTCACACCAATTGTAAAACACTATGAGCCAGATTTGCAAAGAATGGAGTTGGTAAAAGCAGTCTCAAATTTCCCATTAACTTTATCAAATCAGTCTTGCTTAGCGAACTGACCTATGTGCTAATAGTTTGGTTCATAAAAACCTGATTCATGTGGGATGCAGTTCGACTTGACTCTTAAATATATATGAGATTGATCACAAATTGCAAACCACTATGATTTGTTGTCATCTCAGGGATGGTGCCCTGTTGATGTCAGCAAACCACTATGTCTCTGATAGCTTTTAAATAAAGCAATCATTTTTTTATGCAGCCCATTGCCTTAAAAGAAAAAATGATGATTTAAAAAAAAAAAAAGAAATGTTTAACTAACATTTTTTAGGACTAGGCAGTCTTACTCTTAAAAAATGTTTTTCTGAACATTCAAAAACAGGAGAGGGTCCTTTGGGGACTGCTTCCCAATTGCGAATGCCCTTACACTACCTTAAAGTAGTCTGTAAAACATTAATGCATCCCACTGCAATTCGGTAATTGGAAGGAATGCCCTAGACACACTCCTTCCAAATAGAAAATCATTATGAAGATGCAAACTGAAATTGTGATTTGCGAATGCACTAACAAATCGCTATTTGGATTTCTTAGATACCAAAACGTCTTATTGTGGTTACACCTGCCAGATTTTGCAAATCGGGATGTTTGCAAATGTAACAAGCATTGAAAATACAATAGGTCTCGCCTTTGATTAAGTTAAAGCCATTTGCTTTGCTAATGGAATTGTATAGCAAAGCAAATGGCTTTAAGTTAATGAAAGGCGAGACCTATTGCATTTTTAATGCTTGTTTGTATCTTCTACCCCGGGCTTTAAGTGAGCTGGGTCCTGCCGGTGCTCAGCGCCGGCAATTCTAAAAAGCAGGTGCCAAGAGAGCTCCATATCGGGCTCTCCATTTTTTGCCCTCACCCTTGGGTGGAAAAACAATCTTAGCTTTGAAGCAGTCCCACCCTCCACTGCTTTGATGTAACTTCAAAGAGACTGTTCTTTCAGTCTCATCATTTCAGAACTGAAGCATTTTCAATATTCAATACAACGAAGCCATACTTGTTGCTTATTTATCTTATGCAACTAACACCCATTGACAAAGCAATAGTCCTGGCTTGTTGCAGGTGTAATGTTACTTGCATTATATATCTGGATGCACTGACAGGAGCATCAAAACACCAGTCGGGCGGCAAGCAATGAAAAACACACATATTTAGCGTAGGTGTTTTTAAGCTACGCCCTTAATTACATCGGCCACGCCCCTTGGAGAGACCTCACAGCTTTTTCATCCCTCTTAAAGCCCTGCTCCTACCACAAAGTACGTGCTAAAAAAACCTCTGCCCGAGAACGGACAGAATGTCACATTTAAATTCACATAGGGTCACATGAATCAACTCGTGAAAATGAGAGGAATTAATCTCCAATGCAGTCACGTGGACATCCTCATGACTTGCTATGTGTACCCGCAACAGACGTAGAATCGTGGTTTAAGGAAGCACTAGGGAGCGTTTATTGTTCCTTTCACTGACACATATGCCACAAATGCATTTGCTGGCGCTCACGGGTGCAGCAGGTGCAGTGGACAGTGGTTGTAGGTAAAAGAGGTGCGACTAGTGGCACCCAAAGGTCCTCCAGTTATTGGGCTGGGGTTTACCTGCGGTGGTATTAATTGTAGTGGGTGATGCTTGCAAGCACTCTAGGCGCTATTGGCGCATGCAAGGCACTGCAGGTGGAGTCAAGTGGTGCTTGCCGGTGCCTCGGTACGTGGTGTTGCTCGCAGGAGGGACACTGGTGTCTTAGGGGCTCACGGTTGTTCTAAAAGGTGCCTCGGTTGCAGTTATGGGTGTTTACATGCACTGCAGGGGCAGTTGGTGCTCACAGATACCCCAGGTGCATCTTTTATTGCTCACGGGAACTGCAGGTGCAGTTGGTGGTGTTCGCTGCGGTTGATTCTGTTGAGGAGAAAAGAAGAGAGGGTCCCCGAAAGTAGGCCTGAAAGTGTGGAGCAAAAAACACTCGAGAGAGAGAGAGAGAGAGATGAAGAAGAAAGCTGGGCGAACACAAAGTGAAAAAATAATGAATAGAGAGGAAGCCAGGGAGGAAGCCACTATACGGCAGAGAGGGGTAGGGAGAAGGGAGAGGAAAGAGTTAAACACAGACCAAATGAAAGATAATAGAAAGAAAGAGAAACGCAGAGAAGAGATGACAAAGAGAAATATTTGGTGTGGCAAGGAGAAATAGAAGCGCTCTGATACCCGATACCTTCGGGTGAAGTTCACGCTATAAAAACAAGGCAGCGTGACGAAGCTTCTGATAAGAAGCTTGGTTGCCATGACAATAGAAAGCTATTGGCACAAGATGGCGTCGGACTGTCCACTGTCCGTACGTACACGCGCATGCTGTTAGGTTTGGATAAATGGCGAGAGCAGCCATCTTTGTCCATCCCTACGCGTGCATGTAAGGCTTTCAGAGTGGCCATGCGCTGCTATCGCCAGGCGAGACCTAACAGTTGCCATGACAATGGAAAGCTTGGAATAAAGATGGCGTCGGACTGTCCACAGTCCGTACGGACACGCGCATGCTGTTTGCTATGGACAAATGGCAAGAGCAGCCATGTTTGTCCATGCAGACACGTGCATGAAAGCCCTCTGCAGAATCGATTCCAAAAGGTACTCGCAATAGCGAGAGCAGCGCATGTGCTGCTTTATCGCCAGGCAAGACCTAACAGTTGCCATGACAATGGAAAGCTTGGAATAAAGATGGCGTCGGACTGTCCACAGTCCGTACGGACACGCGCATGCTGTTTGCTATGGACAAATGGCAAGAGCAGCCATGTTTGTCCATGCAGACGCGTGCATGAAAGCCCTCGGCAGAATCGATTCCAAAAGGTACTCGCAATAGCGAGAGCAGCGCATGCGCTGCTTTCGCCAGGCGAGACCTAAAAAGGCTTGGCACATCTGGCCCTATTTTTTTCAACAAGTGCAAGGAAACAATTTGTCCCCCTAAAAGTGCACGACAGTGAAGATATGATCCCATTTCTCTTTGCAAATTTTGCTGTTAAACTTTAATCTCACAATATCTTTTGAACAGATTCCTCAGAAATATACTTGTGCTTCGTCTTTTTTTAAACTTTATTTTATTGTTCTTTAGCTGAGGTGCATTTGGTACATGGAGTACAATATCTGGCACAAATCACATAGATCAAAAAGAGATAAGGTCTTGCATGTGATGGAGAAATAACCACTGCTAAAATTCCAAATGATGGATACGAATGCCACAAAATTGTTCCATTATAAAACACTACTAGACACAGATTAACATCAATATCCTTGTACGCCAAGCTGATACCAGGTGCAAATGCTTAACTCGGTGGAGCGCATTGTTAGTTCCAGAGAGTATTCAGAAAAACCCACACAAGGTAAATGTACTCAAGAAGTGGAAAAAAGCTGTGATATGAATATCACGCATGTTTAGCCTAAACTTTCCTCTGATGTTTTGCTACATGCATTGAACCCCATGCATCATTAAAACACAAAAAACATTTCCAAGAAGTCGGTTCAAAAGACTAAGAAAAAGTGAGTTTTTACTTTTCTTTTATGTAAGAGAAATTGACTCGTGTTGACTGGACCTGTGCATATTCATGCACCCTCAGACGGGATTGATACCTCACACTGGACAAAAACTACGGTGTTTATTAATTTGGTGGTTTCAAGGTCCTTTACAGTAACATTTATTTGATCATTTATCCTTCTTTCTTATTCACAATGTCTCTAACATTGTTAGTGATATTAAAATATAGTGGTAAGTTTCAATCTGTTTATCTCGTATGCACAGTTTAATCAGTTCATTGATTATGGACAGAGGCAACACAGTCATGTTTTAATAGATATATCCCTGACACAAATACAAATTTGTGAATTTAATGTTGACCTCGGATATGGATATATTTTTTGTTAAATATTCTTCACAACGCTGGTTTCTTGCTATCCTTATCCAGAGATGTAAGATCCCTATGACTTTGCCTAGACTCAAACCTGACAATATCAAAGCATATCAAGAAGACTGCCACCAACATCAGTACTATATTATGCAGTGGGCCAGATGTACTAAGTTAGGATTCACAAAAAGTAGTGGCAATTTGCACACCATCTTTTTGTGAACCCTACTGTCTATTAAAAAAAAAGACATTTTTTTTGACCATTCACAACAGACCCCTTTACGTTTTCAAACAGGTCACCTCTACATTTCAGTAGTCGGTAAAATATGAATGTTTTGCAACTGGATTTTGGGTGCAGAACATTAATGCATACAATAAGAAATTGATCTTTGGAAGGGACACTGTAAACACGCTACTTCCAAATATCTATCCTACTGGTTTCCTCAATCCATTTAGCAATTTGGTAACATGCTTCTGACTCGTTAAATGGGTACACTTTGTAAAGACATTGGGGCATATTCTCAAGAACGTGTAATAACCATCGCAAAAGTAACTTAACGCAACCTTCAACATCGCAGTCTATTGCGGGAAATTAACACCTTGTTAACCAAGTATTCACAACACGGCGGTACCATGCGATAGTCCCCAGATAACATGTCAACGGACCGCGTTAAAATCAACGCCACGCCGCAAAAATGTGAAACACTAACGCAAAAAAAGCTGCGATGAGGCCAATCGTTATACAAAAATCAGCGAAACCCAGCTACAGGCCTGCAATCCACATGCGTCAGGCGGGAACAATCATCATAAAAGTAAAAAAAAAACAGACAAACAAATGCCAAACAACAGCGAAGCACAATGGGCGTTTCCCGAGCAAGTACGAAGGAGAACCAGAACCCCACAAGCCCCCCGGAGGACCATCCTGGGACTTCGGGGTCAGGGAAGGGCAAGGACAAGAAGAAGAGGAAGACGAAGTTCAGTCCGCAGGAAAACAGGATCCTGATAACGGAGGTGACAGAACACCATCACCTCCACTGTGTCATTGGCAACAAAAAATACAATATGGCAGTCCATCGTGGACAAGGTGAATGTAGTCGGAGTGCTGAAGAGGACAATGGACGAGGTCAAGAGGCGCCGGAATGATGGCAAGCGCAAAACCAAGCTGAAACTCGCCAACAACCAGACGGCAGCAATGCAGACTGGAGGTGGGAGCCCAACGCCACAGGAGGAGCTGGACGACATGGAGGAAATGGTGTCCACAGTCATCGGTGGGGAGACGGTGGCAGGAGTTGGGGGCCCGGACACTACTCAACAGGACCCGACACAACAGCAACAGGGTGAGTAACGACCAGAGCCTGGGGGGACAAGGGAGATGGGCACAATGGCACACATGCACAATTAAGTTGAGCACATCTGTGGACAAACCATGCGCCAGACCACCAACTCCCACCAAGAGACCAACGTACCCAAGTATGCAACATGTCAAAACTGTACAAGCACAGAAGTCAAAGGCACACCTCATGAAAGTGATAAGGGGCAGCAGAATCTGAGCTGCAGGGGCGACTCCCCCAAAATGCAGCACACACATTACATGCAGAGCACATCTACATTGACAACGATGTGACACAATCTGCAAAACACCTACAACAGAACACAGAACACAACTGGTGCCGCTTGGGTGCAGACACTGGCCAATCACAATTGGCATTGCAGGGAAATGTGCGTTGATAATGTACAAATTCAAACACACACACGTCTGTTGTCGAAATGTCCACTGTCCCCCATCAAATAGGCAGCTCCTCCCAAACAGCCACAATGTACCCAGTCATGCTGTCTGTATGTAAATATGTACAATGCGACAACATACATGTGGACACATTGTTAAACTGCATCTCCCCTTCACATTGCAGAGGGAAAATCAACACCTCCTGCAGAGCAGCCCGACCCTCTCTTCTCTGGAGACGAAGAGGACGACCACAGCTTCGACTCTGACGCCCTCCAACTGCTCGTGGACAGCCTACGCAGCCCACTTCCAGGAGCTGGGCAGCCCAGCTGCTACGAGGAGACCCCACCCCTGCACAGACCACACAGCAGGCAGCACCCACCACCACTGCTGCCTCCCAGGACCCCCACGGAGAACACATGGCCTTCCAATGCCATGTTTTGGGGTGCCAGGAGAATCTGGCTGAACAGGTGCGGGTGGGCTTCGACCGCATGGCAGACAAACTAGATGCCATACGTGGGTGTCTAAGTCCCATCAGGGACCACTCACGGTCCCTAACGGACACCCACAGTCCGCTCCATGCTCTCCAACGGACCATGGCTGACATCGCTGGAGCCCTGACTCAGAGAATAGTACAACTGTCCAGTCCGAGTGGCTCTAGCGATGTCACACAGCAGTTGGGAAACATGCGGAGGTTAATGGAGACCATGGAGCGGGCAAATGCGGAACGAGCGGCTGCCACGGCTGCACACCAGCGAGAGGTAGCTGGGTTCCTCAATGACCTCAGGACCCTCCTCATGGCATTGCTGCCACAAGGCCTGGCACGGATGCATGCTGCTGCCACCACTCCATCCACATCTCCGCCTCCTGAAGTGTCAGTGCCACACAGTGCGGCAGACCTTCCACCTCCGGCCACTGATGTGTCACTGCCACACAGTGCTGGAGACAGAACACCACCACCCACACGTGAGGCACATGAAACAGCAGAGAATGAAGATGCGGATGATTCTGCCCTTGTGGTAAGAAGGACGCAGACGCATGCATCTCATCCATAGGTCCGGCTTCAGCTTGGCACTGCCCTCTGCATCATCACCTTCCACTGTCCCCCGATGCACTTTGCGACACTCACCTTGGACCTTGACATGGACTGCCATATGCTGTTTGATTGCCATTGACACAGCAATCAGACTGCGGACTAAACTCTTCCTCTTCCTTTGGACTTGTCATTCCCTGAAGGACCCTGGCTGGCCCTCCATGGAACAACATCGTCATGTGGGGTTTGCATGGCCCTGTACTGCTCCAGATGCAACACTCCACTGAATGTGCATTAAACATTCATATTCACACAGATGTGTCATGTCTATGGTCTTTCAAGTGTGGAAGTATGGATGAATGTAGGCTCACTGGACTCCTCTTACGTCCACATGGCTCATGTCGTAGAACAGGGGTCGCAGGGTGACACATTGCCCAATGCGGTCCGGGTGGCGCTGACACAACAACAGGGACACGCCCATGAGTTACTTCCTTGTCCAGCCCAGTACGGAACCACGCCCAGGGCCCCGGGGTCATATACAAACCCTTACGCTGGACTGGCATACGCCAGGCCAGCCCACTCCGCTTACGCTCACAGGGGGGGACGGCAACGCTACATGTCCCCTGTCATTTCCTGTAGTGATCTGCTGCTCACAGGTCTAGTTGTCAGCATGCCACAGCCACTCCCTCACGGCTGGTTTACACCCACACCACACCCATCCAGCACACGCGTCACGGGACATGTGACCCTGCCAATGAAAAGGGACGGGCGCACGTGCTCGACGCCATTTCCACTCTCTATCTGGGTGCATCCGTGTGGTGTTAATGTAGGCATGAGGGCCTCGGGCCCTGCAACATCACATTCCCCAGGACCGGAGGTGACATGATGGCGTCCGCAACACGATACCCAATCATACAGAGTCCATGACTTTGGGACACAGACTTGGTGGCACCAGATACATTGCGGCCGGCACAGGCACACCGCCACGGGACGGTGACTTTGGGTGCACTGAGGTAGGGGCACCTTAAGTGCTGGGCGGGTGTGCAGCCTGCGATGATGCCCCGTCCCGGCCGTCCGGACTGCTCAGGATTTGTGCGCCCTGCTGGGCCACAGTGTAGGCCAGAGCCAGCGGGCAGCGCGGGCCTACCGCCACGTGGCGTCGCATCCCGGATCACAGAGTTAGTGGCACCTCAAGGGCTGAGCGGGTGTACAACCTGCGATGATGCCCGGTGCACTGGTATGTCCTCTGCCATGGCGAAATCAAGACCCAGAATCATATGTGAGACCTGGTGGCCTGCGGAGCGGGGCTGCATGATGTGGAGGGTGCCATGTCCGCGGGCCCCGGGCATGTGGCTTGCAGCGGCACGTGGTGGGCAATCATTACTACACGCCAAGGGCGGAAGGTGAGCAGTGAGGCCTGGGTGCGCAGGGGCGGGCATGCACCGCTGGGCGGCGGGAGGGGCTGGGGTACATCTGCCTGGGTGCGCAGGGGCGGACAGGCGATGATGTCTTGTGCAATTGTATGTACTTTGCCATTCATGTATCTGGACTCTGTTTCAGAAGACGGATCTGTTTCAGATGTGTGACCTGGTGAACTGCACTTCATACAGGCACGTGGTTGGAGACACACCTATGGCAGCAGGTGGGCAGTGTGGCCTGGGTGCGCATTGTGGGCACTCTCTCTCCCTGTCCATATCTTCTGTTATCTGTGTCTCGCTCCCCCTCTCTGTCCGTCTTTCTCTCGCTCCCCCTCTCTGTCTGTCTTTCTCTCGCTCTCCCTCTCTATCCGTCTTTCTCTCGCTCCCTCTCTTTCTCTCTCTCTCTCTCTCCTTCGCTCTCTCTCTGTCCTTTGATGTGCGCAAGACAAACCTTCTCATCATGATTTTTGTCTTGCAGGCTGAGACCTATGGATTGTCCCGAGGGGAGCCGCCATGTGTCTTCATTTCTGTTCTGTGTTTTTTTTAATACATTTTCATTTGTTACATCGAAGGTGGATGTGTGATGCTCATTTTTGTGACGACACATGCATGCCACCAAATGTAATTGTGCGACATCAGGCGGATTATTTGGTACATGATTCCGTGTAGTTGATGTGGCATGTCTTTGGCCGTGGGAGGGGTCCGGGGGGGGTGTCCTGGGGGTGGTGGCGGTGGGTGTTGTGGCCCTGTTGGGGCTCCGAGCTGCATGATCAGTGGCTCCATGGCATCTGTTGCCCTTCAGGTGTGGCTCTGGGCTGGGCTCCATTTTGTGGTGCAGGCTGTGGTCCGACTTTGCACCAGGTCAGAGCAGGTGTTAGTTTCCTGCTGCTAACGGGCCTTATCGCCTGTTTTGTGGTCTCATCGCCGATTTGGCTGGTCGTTGAGAATATTGCGGAGTGGTGTTTTCGTGGCTTTTTGCACGGGTACGCCTACTCTGCATCTCATTAGCGATAGTTGCGGGGGTCATCTGTGGCGATGTTTTTTGCGGCTGCTATCGCGGGTAAACTGATGTTATGGGCTGTTAACACCAGCTTGTGAATGGGGCGATAAATTTATCACCACTTTGGCTGCGCTAAAGTGCCGCTAATTCGGCGATATGTCCTTGAGAATATGCCCCATTTTCTTGTGGCAAACTCTGCTGTATTCCGAATCACAAGGTTTGAGACAAGAAAATGTATAGGTACATCTGTTCTTAAATAAAGAAAAATAGACCTTATCTAAACCCAAATGACTTCCGTCATGTGGTTCAGGAGTCAGTTATTTTGAGAATTGATTATAGGAATGTTCTCCTACAGTGTCTCGATATCTGCATTTGCACAGATCTATTTTTCACTTTTCGCTTAGGCTGGTTTCAGGCACCAAGATGTTCGACCAGGATAATAATTATGCTGGCCTTTTTATTCTCCAAAGCCTTACATCTATGCTGTCCTCTTTATCTGTGTGAAGCACTATTTTCCAGAAAGAAAAGGATACAGAATTTGACTTCTGTATCTAAAAGTGACCGATCTAACAATACTGATAAGTGGTCATCCTCTGGAGCAACTCCAGTTTTATGCATCTGTCTCGTAGTTGAATTGAGAAGTGCAGAAAGTCTAATGCAATTTCGAAACTGAAAACAATCATGGTTGATCTTTATCTAGACTAACAATATAAATATACTGCAAGTCCTCACTTATACTTACTTTCTGTTCTTCTGTTCTCCTCTTCCCACTTTCTGATTCTTCAATGGCGTGACAGTCTCTCATTTCTGTAGCTCTATCTCGTATCCCACTTCCTAGTACTCCAGAAGTTGTTTTCAGTTGTTCGTTGGTGTAATATTTTTAATATCTTCTTTGAACTACCATGCATGATGTTGTTTTACTCTACAGCGCACTAATAACCCTTGATCAGGAGATGGGATTACAGGGTGAAACAGACATGCTCGAATAGATGACTAGAGTTTTACATGTCGGTTCTGAACAGGTGAGATTTCATGTTCACCCTTGTTGGACTTGGCCCTTTTTGCAGGGTCATCCCTAAACTTTTTGCCTTCCTCCTGTATTGTTTCTGACCTGTTTTTGTTGGTTTTATGACTCTGGGCACTTTACCACTGCTGATCAGTGCTAAAGTGCATATGCTCTCTTTATAAATTGTTGTTATGGATTAGTGATTCCATGATTGGGTTATTTGATTTACTTGTCAGACCCTAGTACAGTGCACCGTGTGTGCCCAGGGCCTGTAAATCAAATGCTGCTGGTGGGCTTGCAGCACTGGTTGTGCCACCCACAGAAGCAGCTTGTAAACTATGGCTCAGGCCTGCCATTGCACAGCCTGTGTGCAGTCTGGGACTGCCATGTCAACTTGGCAAGTGCACCCACCTGCCAATCCCCAAACCTTCCCTTTTCTACGTTAGTCACCCCTAAGGTAGGCCCTAGGGCAGGGTGCATTGTATGTGAAAGGTAGGACATGCCCTGGTGTGTGTGGCATGTCCTGATAGTGAATTACAGCCAATTTCATTTTTCACTATTGCAAGGCTACCTGCTCCCATAGGCCAGAATGGGCAGTTTGATTATAACATCTTATAATCCTAACTGACCCAGGGAACAAGGTAGAAATTCGAGTTTGGTATGCCTGAACTCAGAATGTTAAAATACATCTTTTAGTGTGGGTGGTTTTTACATTCTGTGTTTGAAAATACTACTTTTAGAAAGTAGGTATTTTCTTGCCTAACCATCCAGCTTGCCTCTGCTAGGTTGTGTATTGCATGTCTGGTTTGTGAGTGACAGGAGGGCTTGGGCTCCAGCAGTCTGATGGGTCAGGACTGGGCTGAATAGGACCTTGGCTGAATAGAGAGTAGGGGGCGGGGATTTCCTTTCACTCCCCTGAGCCCTCATAGAATAGAGAGTAGGGGGAGGAGATTTCCTTTCAGCTACCTGGGCCAGGTCTGCTTTCAACAATGCTGTCTCCACCTCCTGCCAGGAAGCTGCACAGAACTGGTTTTGGCTTGATACAGGCACCCTCTGCCTTCAGAGGACAAAGGATTTACTAGTATAAATATTGGGGCCCAGACCCAAAGACTTTAGATCACGTCTGGGAATCAAGACGAACCTTTGCTGAGGAGAAGAACCAGGAAACTGAAGGAGGAGACTGCCCCTGTGCTGTGTGCTGTTGGGGTTGGCCTGCAGTGGTTACTTTATTGCCAAGGAAAAAAGAATGGAACTTTGAGTGTACTTTCATCATCTTGAAGAAGATCTCCAAGGGCTTGAAGATTGAGCTTGCCTCCTGCCTGAAGTATCAGGGATACAAGACTTCACCCACCAGCTCCGCTGAATTCCCTTGCTGGGAATTCTGCCTGCAAAAAGGTGCCTGCTGTTGTGTTGGGCCCTCTGAGAAGACTGTGTGTCGCTGGGAGCTGGAAGCGTGACGCAACAAGGAGAAGCGTGTCGCCGCCGCAGCAGTTGCCGTCGCATCACCGAGGAAGCGTGCCGCCACCGCAGCTGCTCACATCGCATCACCGAGGCGCGTCGCATCACCGGAGAAGCGTGGCGCCGCTGCAGAGGTCGCTGTCGCATCACTGGAAAATCGTGTCGCAGGGCCTGTCGTGGCTCAGAAGTTCACCGAGTCGCCGCACGGCCATCGGGCATGCACGCATTGCATCTACGTTGTCGCACCGTATCGAAGACGCCATTTTGTCGCATCGCACCGGATCGTCATCGCATCGAGGCGCCATCTTGTCGCATCGCACCGGATCACAGTAAGAAACCGATGCATCAACTCCCCACACAGTAAGGAAGCGAGCCTCAACTCCCCTGCGCAGCAGTAAGGAACCGACGAATCCACTCTCCTGAGTGTAAGGAACCGACGCATCACCTTCGGTGCGACCCTTTTGTTTGTATTGCGTGACGCATCCAAGGTACTTTGAGAGTAAAGTGTTGCATTTACCATCTACATTGAACTAAGCTATTTCTACCATTTTAAAGACTCATTTTGATTACAGTATTGTGGATTTTTGTCGTTTGACCTTGTGTTAAGTCTAGTAAAAATTTATTATTTTTCTAAACTGGTGTAGTGTCCATTTGTAGGGTTTTCACTGTATTACTGTATGTGTTCACATTTGCTTTACACACTGCCTCTGAGATAAGCCTGCCTGCTCGTGCCAAGCTACCAAGCGGGTGAGCAGGGGTTATTTTAGGAGTGTAGCCCCTTACCCTGACTAGACGCAAGGGTCCCTATTTGGACAAAGGTGCAAACCATTGCCAACTAGAGACCCCGAAATCTAACATTGGTAGTCAGCGGTGAGGATTTGGACTTGCATTTGTGACTCATATACAGTGATTGGTGTGCACTACTAGTGAGTGCAGACCAAACGCAACCACATACTATTTTTCCCTGTTTCCCTTTGGACTTTGGTTATTGGAACGCTGATTAGTTGTTGCACCTGTTGGGCCTTGTCAAAATGGAAGTCAACTTTTGGCACCTGAATATCTACAAGATAAGGGAACTAAAATTATTTTGCAAGGAGAGGGGGCTACCTGTGAAGAGGAGATCCACAAGGCACGATCTTGAGGCAGCCCTGCATAGCTATGAGGTGCTACGCTGGGAAGCAACACTAGCAGATGACTCTGAGGAGGAATCTGAAGGGGAGGATCCCCAGCCAGAATACCAAGAGGGCAGTGGCCCTGAGGAGGAAACATTTTGGGAAAGATTGGCTCGTAAAGAGAGGAATCGGATTCGTGCTCGTGACCGGAGGCTGAGGCAGCTAGACCGGGAGTGCGAGGAGATAGAGCGAGCCTTAGCTGAAAAAGAAATGTGTGTAGCTCAGGAAGTGAGCTTGGCTGAGTTGGAGGTGGAGTCCAGCTCAGATGGTGGCAGCAAAATTATGTTATCTAGTGCTGAGGGAGTAGTACACACACAGAGATGTGGCGCCTGACTTGAAGGAGGGGGTTAATATACACCAGGAGGTTCAAGGATATGAGGTAGCTCCAGTGGTGCGCAGTGTCCCTGAGGTGGATTGGGGAACTGGCACAGGGGTTCATAGTCCTAGTGGTGGGAGGGACACTCTACTGACTCTAGATGGGAGGTGCAGGGAGAGGGGTTCCCCCATGGTTGAAGTCCTGGTGTGTGAGTGTGAAGACCGCCCAGAAGAGTGTGGGTTGAGTGACAGAGACAGTCAGATACTGTCTTGCCAATCTCAGGAGTGTGGTGTGGGGTAAGTGTGTGAGGCACTGGATGGTGAGGTGAAGGATAGTTTGGTTAACACCTGTGTGGGGCTGTGTAATCCAATTTTGGGAGAGCATATTGTAAGTCCCTGTTTTCCAGAGCTATGCCAACGCCTGGTGGAAAGTGAGTTCTCTAACCCCAGGTAGCTCACACGGGAGGCAGACCTTTTGGTGGATTCCAGAGGGTCTGAGGAGGCATCTGGGGGTGATCCTAAAGGAGGTGGCTCTGGTTTCCCCCAACCAAGTGAGGTGGGGGAGGGCGGTGGTAGCCCAGCTAGGTCCCACTGTAGTGGGAGGGGTGTAGGGCCTCACGTCCTGTCTTCGAGGAGAAGTAGTGAGCCTGGGATCTGTCCCAATAGTGCCCAACCTCAGTCTCAGGGCCTGGATGGCTCCTTAAGGGAACACCAGGTAGGGAGCCTAGGCTGTCCTGAGGGCCGTCCATTGAGTGGGATCTCCTAATGTCAGGTGAACTGGGAGTGTCTGTAAGCAGGCCTCCATCAGTTCTTGTGTCTGGCAGTACCACTCCTAAGTGGAGGGTGCAGAAGGCCAGATTGAGGGGTAAGAGGGGGAAAGGGTCCCCAGTGGAAGAACCAGTGGGTCAAGGGCCAGCCAGACGGGCTGAGTCACCAATGAATGACCATAGTGACACCACTTCTGTCCTGGGGGATCTTCACGCATTGTCAGATGGACAGGGGTCGGGAGATCTGCGCCGGGCAGACTGTCACACGACACATGAGTTATGTGTCACCCTCGGGGGGGCATATGTGCTCCCCAGGAAGCCCTGGTGCGCCAGGCAATTGTTCAACCACAGGGTTCCGTCCCTGGGTTGGGAGGCCAGGTGCAGGGTATGCCTGACCTGGAGGGAGGGACAACTGTAAGCAGTGTCCTGACCGATGTAGCTTCTCGGGGTACCACTCCAGTTGGGAGGGTGCAGAACTCTGGGAGGGGGTACAGGGGGAGGGAACCCTCCCCTCTGACACCGGTGCAACCTGAGGGTTTAGATCCCAGGTTGGGATCCCAGTTGCAGGTTAGAACCCCTGAACTGGTGTGTGAATTGTGCTGGACACCTGCCCCAGGTGCCCTGACAATTCTGGAAGGGAGTACCGCTCCAGGTGGGAGGGTGCAGAGCCCCAAGGAGGAGGACCGGGTGTGGGAAAGCCCACCCCAGGTTCCTGTCCAGCCACCGGGCACAGGCCCGGGGCTGGTGGGTCAGTGTCAGGATGTCATACCTGACCTGACAGGAGGGAAAGTGGACCAAGAGTGCCAGGCACCTGGGGCTACTGCCCCCAGCTCTCTGATGCCACAGAGGTTGGAGAACCATGAAAGGCCTGGGGCCTGGTTCTCATCACTGACAGCTGTCAGTGGCCACTGTGGCTTGCTGTCCGGATGGACAGAGTGTCCCCTAGGGGGGGACAGGAGTCACACCCCGGGGGTGGACTGGGCCACACCTCTGTGTTGGCCATGTGGGTACTGTCTGTCTGTTGGGACACACCTGTGAGCAAGCTAAGGTGAGGTGCTGCACAGATGGTGTCCACAGGTGAGGAGAAGGGTTCCCCATGTGTTAGCTTAGTGGGCCCTGAGAGTATGAACAGAGGGATCCAGATAGGTTCAGATTGGCGTAGAACTGGAATATGCCCCTGCTGTTGCGGGCCAGGGTCCATGTTCTATCGCCCAAAGCAGGGAAGCCCATCAATGTAGTGATTGATCTACCCTGTGTTTAGGCTGGAAGGGGGTTGTGTTGGACTTGGCCCTTTTTGCAGGGTCATCCCTAAACTTTTTGCCTTCCTCCTGTATTGTTTCTGACCTGTTTTTGTTGGTTTTATGACTCTGGGCACTTTACCACTGCTGATCAGTGCTAAAGTGCATATGCTCTCTTTATAAATTGTTGTTATGAATTAGTGATTCCATGATTGGGTTATTTGATTTACTTGTCAGACCCTAGTACAGTGCACTGTGTGTGCCCAGGGCCTGTAAATCAAATGCTGCTGGTGGGCTTGCAGCACTGGTTGTGCCACCCACAGAAGCAGCTTGTAAACTATGGCTCAGGCCTGCCATTGCAGAGCCTGTGTGCAGTCTAGGACTGCCATGTCGACTTGGCAAGTGCACCCATTTGCCAGTCCCCAAACCTTCCCTTTTCTACATGTTAGTCACCCCTAAAGTAGGCCCTAGGGCAGGGTGCATTGTATGTGAAAGATAGGACATGCCCTGGTGTGTGTGGCATGTCCTGATAGTGAATTACAGCCAATTTTGTTTTTCACTATTGCAAGGCTACCTGCTCCCATAGGCCAAAATGGACAGTTTGATTATAACATCTTATAATCCTAACTGACCCAGGGAACAAGGTAGAAATTCGAGTTTGGTATGCATGAACTCAGAATGTTAAAATACATCTTTTAGTGTGGGTGGTTTTTACATTCTGTGTTTGAAAATACTACTTTTAGAAAGTAGGTATTTTCTTGCCTAACCATCCAGCTTGCCTCTGCTAGGTTGTGTATTGCATGTCTGGTTTGTGAGTGACAGGAGGGCTTGGGCTCCAGCAGTCTGATGGGTCAGGACTGGGCTGAATAGGACCTTGGCTGAATAGAGAGTAGGGGGCGGGGATTTCCTTTCACTCCCCTGAGCCCTCATAAAAGAGAGAGTAGGGGAGGAGATTTCCTTTCAGCTACCTGGGCCAGGTCTGCTTTCAACAATGCTGTCTCCACCTCCTGCCAGGAAGCTGCACAGAACTGGTTTTGGCTAGGTACAGGCACCCTCTGCCTTCAGAGGACAAAGGATTTACTAGTATAAATATTGGGGCCCAGACCACAAGACTTTAGATCACTTCTGGGAATCAAGACGAACCTTTGCTGAGGAGAAGAAACAGGAAACTGAAGGAGGAGACTGCCTCTGTGCTGTGTGCTGTTGGGGTTGGCCTGCAGTGGTTACTTTATTGCCAAGGAAAGGAGAATGGAACTTTGTGTGTACTTTCATCATCTTGAAGAAGATCTCCAAGGGCTTGAAGATTGAGCTTGCCTCCTGCCTGAAGTCTCAGGGATACAAGACTTCACCCACCAGCTCCGCTGAATTCCCTTGCTGGGAATTCTGCCTGCAAAGAGGTGCCTGCTGTTGTGTTTGGCCCTCTGAGAAGACTGCGTGTTGCTGGGAGCTGGAAGCGCGACGCAACAAGGAGAAGTGTGTCGCCGCCGCAGCAGTTGCTGTCTCATCGCTGAGGAAGCGTGCCGCCACCGCAGCTGCTCGCATCGCATCACCGAGGCGCGTCGCATCACCGGAGAAGCGTGCCGCCGCCACAGAAGTCGCCGTCGCATCACCGGAGAAGCGTGTCGCAGGACCTGTCGCGGCTCAGAAGTTCACTGAGTCGCCGCACGGCCGTCGGGCGTGCACGCAACGCATCTACATTGTCGCACCGTAACCTAGACGCAATTTTGTCGCATCGCACCGGATCGTCATTGCATCGAGGCGCCATCTTGTCGCGTCGCACAATATCACAGTAAGAACCGACGCATCAACTCCCCACACAGTAAGGAAGCGAGCCTCAACTCCCCTGCGCAGCAGTAAGGAACCGACGCATCCACTCACCTGAGTGTAAGGCCCTGAGTGTAAGGAACCGACGCATCACCTTCCCTGCGACCCTTTTGTTTGTAAGCTATTTCTATAATTTTAAAGACTCATTTTGATTACAGTATTGTGGATTTTTGTCGTTTGACCTTGTGTTAAGTCTAGTAAAAATTACTTATTTTTCTAAACTGGTGTAGTGTCCATTTGTAGTGTTTTCACTGTATTACTGTATGTGTTCACAAATGCTTTACACACTGCCTCTGAGATAAGCCTGCCTGCTCGTGCCAAGCTACCAAGGGGGTGAGCAGGGGTTATTGTAGGAGTGTAGCCCCTTACCCTGACTAGACGCAAGGTTCCCTATTTGGACAAAGGTGCAAACCATTGCCAACTAGAGACCCCCAAATCTAACAACCCTGAATGATAGTAGGCTGTCATTCATCCTCTGGTCATCAGACAAATTGGTCCAAAGTCTTGGTGCCATACATGACAAGAATTTGTTTAAAGTGTTGTGTAGTTCCTAAAAATACATAGGATCTGTGCATTTGTTGGACAACTGAAACTAAGGGATTGGTGTCTAGACTGATTCCGGAAACCCCCATAGGATATGTCAGCATATAAACCAGCTAGCACACAGTGCCACTATAAGCCCCCGAACCCTACCAAGGAGCGAATAGTTTCTAGCAACCATTGAACATGACAACCCTTGACCCTTCAGGAATCGTGGAAACAGTACAGTACTTTTCACTCAGTCAATCGTGCTCACTTAGTCTCAGAGAGATACACAGAATAAATGTTGGGGAAGTTTTCAATAAGTATTTGTTGAACCAGCGTCATTCTAGTATAAAACATGTTTGCTGCGATAATCAATAAACAGAAGCAAATTTAAAAGATTACAAACACCAACAGAGTAAATAGTAGATACATTTCTACCATGGTGCTAAGCAATGAATATATGCAGTCATATATAAAAACAGTAATCTTAGCGTACTCCTACTATGCGTACCCTAACTAAGTGTACTTCAATGTACCTAGCATGTATGTCGGTTTGAAGCCAAGAATCCCCTAGGAAAGAGCCAACCCCATTACCTGATGGGAGAGAATGAAGGACCCCATCTTGGTCACGAGTTGGACATCCCACAAGAGATGTCAGACAGCTGCGTGTTGAAGCTTCAGCGTGCATGGACCTCAGTGTCTTTGTCAGCGTGGAAGTGTCTCCTCTAGTTACCACAAACGTAACCTCAGGGGTTCTACCACAATCGATATGTTGTGAGTATGATTATGTAGATGAGCCTAAATCAATAATTGCAATTATGCAAAGAAGCCCTGTCACCCTAGGATGAAGATAGCGATGACTTTTGTACAGAGTATGTTAATCCTGTAATGTACGTCATGTGCAGGGGATTAAGATATGATGCTAAGAATCCTCATGCATGATAAATGAGGCTAGTTGCAAGGAAACCAACCGACATTTATTCAGCACATAACTGGGTAAAAGGTCAGTGCTAGAACCGTTATGCAGAGCAAGGTAGGACAAATGTAAGTAAAAGGTTATTTTGCTAGTCAACAACCCTAAATTAGCTACACAAAATTAGTATTGCATAGTTAAATAATGGTTGTTGGATTATAGACTGACTGGATTCAATCTCAATGCATTTCACTATTTATGTTTTATGTATTATCGTTCATGTTTATTGTGTATATTGAATGTATTTCAATTTCATTTAAGTGGCAAGTTCACTGTGAAGATGGTGTGTTTCATGGTGAGACATGCTTTACAAATGAAATGAGTTAACTGAAAACATTACAAATGATAAGCTAATAAATGCTTTAGAACATTCGAATAAGCGAATGATCTTAGTCTGGGAAATGTATTCCAGCACACGAAATCAGACGGTTGGGTCCTTCCTTAGTTGATAAACCTTTAGAAAGTCAGCATTTACTTGTTTAACCATTCTGTGTGCCTCTGCCTATTTGTGTATTGACTGTCTGATTTTGGAGTGACAGGGGCTGGGGATGTGCATTCACTGTAGACATCCACTGGGGGGGCTGAGGTGTGCCTGGCCCTTCCTGGATGACCCAGGGCTGAGCTGAATAGACCTTGGCTGAATTTAGAGTAGTGTGAGGAGATTTACTTGCACCTGAATAGAGCCTGTCTCCCTTGCACAATGCTGTCTCCACCCCCTGTGGTCATACTGCACCAGTGAGGACAGAACTGGTTTGGACCGGGCTCAGAGACCCTTACAAAAAGAGAACAAAGACAAAATGGGGTATACGTAGTAGACCTTAAACCCCAGAAATTTAGATTACTTCTGGAATCAAGAGGAACCTTTGCCAAGGAGAAGAGCTGGAGAGCTGTGAGGAGGAGTACTGCCCCTTTGCTGTGTGCTGTGTGGGGTTGGCCTACAGTTGCTGCTTCTGCCAAGGAAAGGACAAAGGACTGGACTTTGCTGTGTATCCTGCTTGTGTAGTTTCTCCAAGGGCTTGTGTGTGCTTGTCTCCTTTTTAGAAGTCTCAGGGACACAAAAGACTTCCTGCAAATCTGCTGGTGCTGCTGGACTCTGCCATCTGTGAGTCCTACCCTTGCCTGAGGTTCCTTTTTCCAGTACAGGGCCTTAGAGGTGGATTTTGCAGCTAATCTCTTCAAGAACCGGTGTGAAGCATCGCAATACCGTGCAAAGCCTCTCAGAACTGATGGTGGAAGACGCAAAGCCTCGCCGAGTCCTGCCAAACAGCTGAAAGCCTCTCTGAACTAATGCCGGATGACACGAAGCCTCACTGAGTCCCACCGGGCAACGCGAAGCCTCGCCGCGCAGCCCCCAGCACCGAAGCCGGATGACAAAAAGCCTCGCAAAGCGAGTCATCACCTCCGGTGTGACACGCATCGTGCCTGTGCAGCAAGTTTTTCCACGCATCACCCACAGACCAGAATCGTCTTGGATTTCGACGCCTCACTTCCCCCTACAGTCCGGATTTGACGCATCATTTCTCCTGTGTGTAGCAGAACTGTCGCCTCACCGCCCCAAGGACTCAGGAACTGACGCATCGCTGTGTTTTCCAACGCTTCCTTTCTCTGCGGCTGTTTGGCCTTGTGAATTTTGGCACATCTACAGGTACTTTGTGTAGAATCACGCATCCATAGTTTTCTATGGACCAAGTCGTTTGAAACCTTTTTAAAGTCATATTCTTATTACATGTATGTTGGATTTTTGTCGTTTTGGTCTTGTTGAGTTTAGATAAAGATACTTTATTTTTCTAAACTGGAGTGGTGTCCATTTGAGGTGTTATCACTGTATTACTGTGTGTTTTGAGTACAAATACTTTACACATTGCCTTTGGGATAAGTCTGTCTGCTCGTGCCAAGCTACCCAGGGGGTGACCAGGGGTTATCTAAAGCGTGCATCCCCTTTACCCTGACTAAAAGCAAGGGTCCCTATTTGGACAAAGGTACCTACCTCTGCCAACTAGAGACCCCCATTTCTAACAGAGGTGGATTTGGGATTTGGATGATGTCAGTTTGCTGGTGAATTCTTATTTCTTTAGTGTGCACCATAGGTCAGAGAGGCTCCATATAAAGGTTGTGTTGGGAGAAATAGGAGAAATAACAGGGTAGAGCCCTAAGGTACAATACAGAATAGAGTATAGGAAGCAATCTGAATTTGTCCAATTTTACAAACTGTGATCTACAGATGATGAAGGATTGGAATCATTTCAGAACAATGTCTTCCATTTCAATTCTGAATTTTCAGGAGTCGATTGTTTATGGTGTTAAATGCTGATGGCAAGTAGAGTTTTAGTAAAAGACAGATGTTTTCTCTGTCCATCATCCATAGTGCATCGTCTTTGATTTGAAGTTTACCAGTTTCCATGCTGCATTTTGGGGAGAAGGCAGACTAGTAGGAGTTTAGGAAGTTGTTTGATAGGTTGGAGGGAACTTGAATGAATGCAGCTTTTTCTAAGACCTTTCCAAAGAATGGTAGTTTGATAACTGGTCTCAGAGCTTGGAAATCACTGGGATAAAAACATTTTTTCAGAAGAGATATGGTCTGTCCAGATTTGAGGAAGGATGGAAATAAACTTTCATAACAAGAGGAGTCGATTATTTTGAGCGAAAGGGTGGCAATGTCCTTCACACAAGTTTTTAGTAAGTTGGCTGGTACAGAGTATACAGAGTTAGAAGGGGGTTTAATTGATTTTATGATATGAAAGACCCTGGCCAAGTCTTTTTAGTTAAATTTTGACTGCTTTGGTGTAGTCCTGCATTGAATGTTGTCAATTATGATGTTTTTAATATATTTTTCATTCTATTGTGAATTTATTGAATTTTTTCATCAGCAAAGTTACCAATATCTTTAATGGGTTTGGCTGAGCTAAATGGATTTGTTTCTTTAGATGTGTTTATGAAATGTTTGGTGGTTTAAAACAGCATCCTACAGTAGCTCAATGTCCCACCTAAGTTACTTTTAAAGAATTGGGGCCAGATGTACGACCTGCCAAATAGTGCCTTGCAAATTGTGTCGCATTTGCGAGGCGCTACTTGGCATGTACAACAGTGTGTTTAACACTGTTTGCGATTCCCAATGGGGTCGCAAATTGCAAGGCTCATGAATATTAATGAGCCTCTCGCAATTTGCGAGCCCATTGGGAATGACAGGCCCTCTCAGGGATGGTGGCCTACTGGGCTTGGTATAGAAAACAATGGTCCTAGACTAATTTCCTTAAGAAGGTATTCATTAAGTCAAAATCTATAAACATGGTACACATAGAACTCAAGTTACATCATAAGTGTACCCCAGTGGTTTCTCAATTCAATAAGGTATATCCTCAAAATGACACACAAGCACCATAAATAGCTTCAATAGTGACTGTTTAATCTCACAGTTATTATAACAGATCACTGTAGAGAACGTTTCAAAACAGAAAAGAGGGTTGCTCCAGGAGGAGTGTGGAAAAAAGGGATTGTGCTCGTGAGAATAGAACAGATATATAGGGAGGGAAATCAGAGAGTAGTAAAAACAATCAATTACACATAGTAATGTCCTTTGTAAACTGGTCGTGGTTTATAGTAGCACCAGTTTTACAATGGGGCCTGTCTCTCATGGATTTGAAAGTACTTTTCTGGTTCTTGATGTTGTACAGATCCTAATCGTCTGTAAAGGGGCAGGGATGGGATGAAGTAGGGTACAGGCCCACTAGGGGAAAGTGTAGACGTTTCGACCCTGGCGCATAGAGGGTGGTTTGTATCCTCTGCAGGCGGGTCTTCCTCAGGACGGGGACAGGGGGAGGGAACAACCTGTATCAAGGCGATGTCAGGATTACAGCCCCTCAGGTGGCGGTCCGCATAATTGCAGCGGTGAGTTAGAATAGGTATTGAAAATTCAATGTGCAGAATTCAGGGCAGCAGTGTCGATTGAATCCTAACACTGGTAGAATGAGGCATCTCAGTAAGCCTTCGTAGCGCAGTCCCGGTGATCAGCGCTGTACTCCTCAAGTCAAGGGGCTCAGCAGACCACCATGTCTGGGACTGCTTTTAAATAAAGCAGCTTTTTTTTTTAAATGCAGCCCGTTTTCCTTAAAGAAAAACTGGATGCATTTAAAAAACCCAAAAATGAAACGTTTTCCTATCATTTTTTAAGGGCAGGCAGTGGTCCCTGGGACCACTGCCTGCTCTTAAAAATTAATATTGCATGCATTTGCAAAGGGGAAGGGGTCCCCTGGGGACCCCTTCCCATTTGCAAATGCATTACCACCTACTTGAAGTAGGTGGTAATTTGCGAGTGTTTTGCGAGTGCAATTGCGGTTGCAAAACATTGGTACATTGCTTTGCAGTCGCTATTAGGAAGGGAACGCTCCTTCCTAATAGGGAGTCGCAAAACAGTATTTTACGAGTCGCAATTTATTTGCGACTCGCAAATTACTTTTTGTATATGGGCCCATGCTTTTTAGCGTGCGCAAATGGGTCTAAGACCTGTTTGCGCACGCTAAAAAGCATCGCACATCTGGCCCTTGGTCTTTGTGTGAAAGAGTAGGTCCTTGGGTGATTTAGACACTGTCATAGCCCAATCCCCACTTTAATATCACTCACCTGATGCTCCAAAAATGACATCTGTTAACAGGCCCAGAGAGTACCTGGAGACCTTCCCGGGACTCAGTAACACCAGTAGATGCTGAGCAGGTGCAGTAATATTGAGCAGCAATCAGGGGATGAAGGCAAAGCTTGCAATGGAAGTTTATTAACAAGTGCGATGCCAGAGAGGAAGAAAACATGAGGGAAAGGGGAAAAACAAAATAAATATGTAGGGAATGCCATATACGGTGAATGACATGCATGTAAGGAAACCATACAGTCAACCAGTTGTTAGGTAACTTGTACCCACTACCCGGCTGCCTATATTGTACTGGATGCAATCCTATTGCTAATCTGATTGGGTAACAATTTCTCTTTGACCTGGAAGACCCGGCTACTGTATCTTAGCCCCCAGCCACCATAGTCTATTCATGCACAATCTCCATGTCTCTGGTTTCAGTCATTTTTGCATGTGTTTATTGCTTTTTTACCTGATCTGTTCAAACCTCAGATTCTATTCTGACATGTCAGGACCCCTTGAAAGATATTCATGAAATATTGGGTCAAGATGGAGGTAAATCGGTAACTGAATTTGTGTTGTGCCCTCGAGGGCAGTAAATGATGTAGAAAGAATGTCTCTTTTATGGGTCAGTTTGATTGAGACGCTAAGGTTTTCAATGGATGTGAATGAAAGGGAGTCAGCGTGGTGCATGACCAATTATTCATTCGGATAAAGGCTAATCTTTCTCCATCTCTGTTGGATCTGTCTTATGCTACCAGGATGTCAAAGGAAGTCAAGGAAGTAGGTTATAGCCTGGTTTCCATGATGAAGAAGAGGTTTATGGTATAGGGTATAACATGGTCTGCGAATTCCTTGGCATTAACATAGGAGGATTTTGAATTCATTAGCATACATTTTAGGATGGATTCTTTGGGGTGTTAAACATGAGCACGGTGAATTTGTTTTCCAGAGTAGAGTACCCCAGTTTGGTTTTAGCATGTAGCGTTATCATTTCCTGTTGGAGTGAATTGAGTGGATGGAGTCTTCAGGCTGAAGTCTTTTCTGTGTTTGAGATGGACATGTAGAAAACATGTACACCAGTTTGCCAAGTACATCATATTCATGGCAAATAGGTGCTATTGTAGTTAAAAGGGGATAGGAAAAATTAAAGCAGATCAGAGACTCATTATAACGAAGAACTTTGGGTTGTATTACAAAAGGTGTACTGGGTAGGAAAGGGAGTTTGCACTCATTTTTACACCTATGGGGCGTTTTTAGTATTATAGAAATGTTTGAAGATGTTTGGGTGGTCCTTTCTGTAACATGAATTTTGAGGGTGTATATTTAGCATCTGTCCCAACCAAAGGGTTGTTCACTCATTTGTATGAAGGAATAGCCCAGTACAATTGAGGAAACACCTTTACCCATGTACTCCATCGGAGGGGGCATGTTTTTTTCAGATAACCCCAAGTCAGTTCCCTTAAGCGGATGCAGTGACACACCACACCCACCTGTAGATGGAACTTGCCCCCTCTTGGAACTGTGGCCAGCCTCACTGTTAGCAAAAGATGGAGCCACAGTTTTAAAATATGGATCCACCTTTCACTGATGCACTCTTCTCAGCACAGAAGCAAACTATTAGAATGTTTACCTGTGTTGGAGAGCGAGCATTATGTTCTAGAATTCAGTACAATGTCCCAGTCTTTTCTGGAAGCACCCACCTAAAGGTGTGCTGAGGCACAGAAAGGGGAAGTGCACCTGACAGCTAATACCGCCAACGAAGTTTACATAGATTGCTGGCTTTATTGATTCTAATTATTTGTTTACTTACATACTTGTTGGACCTGGGCCTTTTTGCTGTGTTATCCCCAAACCTTTTGCCTTCCTCCTATAATTTTTCTGACCTCTTTTTGTTGGTTTAGGACTCTGGGCACTTTCCCACTCTACTCAGTGCTAAAGTGCATGTGTTCTCACCTTTAAATATGGTATGATTGGTCTACAACTGTTTGGCATAATTAATTTACCTGTAAGTCCCTTGTACAGTGGTATCCCATATATACCCAGGGCCTGTAAATTAAATGCTGATAGTGGGCCTGCAACGCTGCTTGCGCTACCCACCGAATCAGCCTTTCAAACCTGTCTCAGGCCTGCCACTGCAGGGCCTGCGTGCGCAGTGTATTGCCACACTGACTTGGCATTTTCAATTACTTGCAAACCTGAATCTCCCCTTTTACTACATATAGGTCACCCCTAAGGTAGGCCTTAGGTAGCCCTAGGGGCAGTGTGCTGTGTAGGTAAAAGGTAGGACATGTGCCTTCATTGTGTGACATGTCCAGGTAGTGACAAACAGCCTATTTGGCTTCTCACTGCTGTGAGGCCTGCTCTTCTCATAGGTTGACATTCAGAATTCCCTGATATGTTTTTCAGTGGTAATTTCTGATTTGGAAGGACTAGCGTCACCATGTTTGGTATGTTTGGAATAGTTTTGAGAAATCCTGATTATTGGTGTCGGTGGATTTTCCATTACTCTTGTAGGAATGCCACTTTTAAAAAGTGCACATTCCTATGTGCTCATGACTCATTGTGCTTTACAGCCTGACTCCAATCCAAGTCTAGGGTAGAGTGACAGCTGGGCTTGTGCATACTTTCCAGATAGCCATCACACAGGAAGGGTTGGGTGTAACAGGGTTGTATCTGCATTAATCTGCATGTTGAATGGTCTTCCTGGGCTGGAAGAGAGGAGGTAGGACACACTTACATTTGTAAAGGCTGGGCCCTGCCATAACACAAAGGGCTTGTTTACCCCCTACTGATGTCTGGAGCCAGAGCTGGGATTGAATGGGGGTGCTGTGCACTTCTAAAGTTCTTTTGAAGTTACCTACACATCAAAGACATTTTGAGTATAAGTACAGGGGATCTGACCCCATGATTTTAGACAGTGCATGGGACGGACAATGAGACGATCCTGGCTCTACATGCTGCACCTTGCCAGGGGACTATTGTGCTACCAGGAGGAACTACCATTTGGACTGCCTGGTTTGTTGTGTGGCCTGCTGTCTGCTGGGCTGTGGGAGGGACTACTTCTTAGCACTGCCTTATCTGCTGGCCTGCTGCTGGTTCCCCACTTGAGTGTCCCCAAGTGCTCTCACAGGAGCTCGGTGCACGGTGAGCACTGTGGATCGCGCCTGACTTTTCTGTGGGACTTGCGCCTCATTTCCTTGGTGATTAGGAAGACACAGCGCATGCTGGGCACTTCATTTGGGGCACAAGCGTGGGAAGTGCTCCCCCCCACTTTACAAGAAGAGTGCAGAGTGTGGAGTGCTTGTTGGAAGTCAGCGTGTACCTGTCTGTTTCTTCACATCTAGCGCATGTTGAGCACTTTTAGAAGAGCAGCGCATGTCTGGCACCTCGCCCTGTCCCAGCACCTGTGCCCCGTGGAGATTGGATGGATGTGCCCAGGCTCTCTGCATACTGCGGTCCGTTGGGTGAGACTGATGAGGCACACAGCTTTGGAAAGAATCCCCTGGTCAGTGCTTTCCCTATCCAGCACCCGTTTTGGGGAAAAGCATCTTGGGGGACCAAACAGCCTGTTGTCCTGCAACATGAAAAGGCACTAGAGAATCAGCGCAACTCCTCGCCTATCAACTCGTGCCCCCTACTCGAGGCCTGCTGACATCTCACTGGTGGGAGAGCCACCCCCTCTGCACACAAAGAGGCCTGCATCCCGGCAAGGCTGCAGGGGCCTCTCTTAACCTGTAACAATCCCATCTGAGGGTACCTGCATTCCACACTGCCATCTTGAACCCCAGGGGCTGTAATCACATTGTGCTTGGGGCAGTCGGGACCCCCTGGGGCCATACTTGCGAGTGCTCTTCCCACGCTCCCCCTGAGAGGAAATCAATGGAAGATCCCCAGCAGGGATCACTACCGGCCCCATAAGGCTACCGTAAACCCTGGAATAGCGTGCCTATGTGCTCCCATGTGTCCAGTCCTGTGACCTGGGTGATTGGTAGGGCTGCGGGAATACTATGTACCAAACAAGGCCTTCCCGCTTGATTTCTCAGTGTGGGTGCCCCCCCCGCCCACGTTGGTGCATACTTTGGGGGCACTTGTTCTTTGTTAGGGGCATTCTGGGGAGAGTCCTCGACAGAGGTCCCACTTCATTGAAAAAATTACTGAGATTACCATATTCACTGCAGTAGGGGTTCAGATGTCTCTGTAACCTACGGTTGGTTACCACATTACTGCCTAACATATAATAGAGGTGCACGTGCACTGTGTCTATGTGTGCATGATGGTATTTTGTTACCCAGGTATTACTGATGGTATGTGATAGCCCTAGTTAGTGATTTATGTACTACAATGATGTTTGGTGATTCACGTGTTTTCTCTCCCTAACCTAACTGTTGCATTTCCTGCCCTGATGTTATGAGATATGTTAATGTTTTGCCTTGTCTTGTCAGGATAACGAGTATTATTTCAGGATTCACATTTGTGTGCACAGTGATGGTCTTTCCATGACGTCTGCAACATTTATGTATTTATCTTATTGCAATAACTGTGAGGTTTTGACAATTGCCTAGTTGGACAAGCTAATACTGGTTTATGTGGTCTATGTTTATATGCAATACAGAAACTTATTTTTTGTGTGGAGTCTCTTTTGTGGTGTATTTATTGTGTCACTGGTGTGTGTGTGTTGCACAAATGCTTTACACTCTGCCTCTGGGATAAGCCTAACTGCTCTGCCAAGCTACCAAGGGGGTGAGCAGGGGTTATCTTGGGTGTGTGACTCCCTTGCTTTTACTAGAGTGGTGGGTTCTGCCTGGCTTAGGTGCATACCCTAGTCAACCAGAAACCCCATTTTTAACAATACCTAATAAAAACCCTTACAAAAGATACAAGATATTTTCTGCCTGGACCTAAAAAACAGAAACTCTCTAGTGCGGTAGTCACAGAAAGGCACCCTGTGATACAATAAAATTAATAAACACAAACGTTTTAGCCACCATTTCAAGATACAAATATGAAAACCATGCTTGTATTTCCAAATGCAGTTTGCTGTAGCCCAGCAACTGTGCAAACAATTTTAGAACTTTATCAATGTATTTAAAAAAATCTGCTAATTACTGGGGATTATCAATGTTCGAATATGTTAGCACTGATTCTTGGCAGGTGCAAATCCCCAGTTGATTGAATGCCTGTTTCCATAAAAGACCACGCTCACAAATCAAGACTGAGCAGCAGCATAAAACATGAGATAGGAATTTATTAATGAAAACGCATTGTCTATAGCAGGAGAGAGTTGTACACTAGTTCCAGCTGGAACGAAATTCCACCAATGTGAGGAGAGAAAACAAAGCTGAATCATTTTGATTTTTACTGTCAAAGTCAGAAGATAAGCAACATAAGGCTCATTGTAGCCAGAGTAATAGGAATTAAGGACCCCCCATGAGAGTTTCTAACATCCTAAAGAAATGATTTTGACTAATTCATTCAATTTCTCTTTGAACACCAAATATGTTGATTAAGGTCTCTTCATTATTCCGTCATATGTTTGGGGTTTTATTAAAACGCGTGTTTTATTGGAACCTCACTGAGCTACCAGGGAAGTTTATTTCATTTATAAGATAGACTTTAGTGTGCCACTAGGCACTAAAATGGATACAGAACCAAATCTTCAAATAAGAAGCTTTAATGGTGAGTTTGTTTGGATAAACCAACCTCAGGCCTGATTCAAGTCTGCAACCTTGTTACTTCAGACGAAAACATGTTTGTAATTTTTTTTTACTGAACTAAAGCAAGGCAACTTGAAAATTTGCCTATGTGGACCTCAATGCTGTAGATCAAAGAGAACCGGTCCTGGGTTGCTTGTGTTCTGGGTCAGAGAGGACCTGGCTTGGCAGTTCAGGCTGGAATGTTCTGATTGTAGCAGGGTAAAGACTGATTTGCATATAACTGGGTCCAATCTGAGGTGACCTGATGTGCAAAATAACGATGAATTGGGATGCGGCCCGAGTATTTACCAGTGTCTGAGATTAATTTAAGCATTACATTCATCACTATTTTGTATACTAAGTGGGATGGGTTTGCCCAGTCGTGGGCCCTGTTTGTGTATTGCTTCCAGACTGTGAGACTGTGAGACAAGGGGGCTTAGGTGTGGACAGGTTGGGCCACCCCGACAGGATGGCTCGGGAGGTGCTGCACCCAGCCTCACTTACACTTAAAAGGGATTTGCCTACAGCACACTCAAAGGAATTCCCTTCCTTTTTGTCACCCTAGGCAGGTTGGAGCTTGGACCAGGGGAAGCAGACGAACTGACCAGAACCAGTTTTGGGTGTAGGCCAAGGAATGTCCCCAGACAGTGGCTAGCACCAGGTATAAAAAGAGGACTTTTACAACCACTCATGAGAACACTCCTGGGCCTGTGAGAGATTCAGAAGAAGGACTCCCCTGCTTCTTGGAGGACTGCCTTACTGGTTGAAGAAGGAAAACTGGACCTGTTTTCCTTGATCCAAGGATAGCCAGGGTGATTCCAAGGATCACTTGGCTGACCTCCTGAGTGAGCTACAGGAGCACAACAAACTTCCAGAGGCATCCCTGCAACTATGTAGATGACCAGCACCAACTGGACCTGCCTGGACCTGCCTGAGACCTGCTGGTGGAGTGAGTCCTGCACCCAAATGGTCCCCCCAGGTCCTTGACCCCTGGCGGGTATCAAAAGGTGAAAATCCTGAAGTTTGAGTTTTTGTGACCACAAACCTGCACTTTGCACTACAGCAGACAGACACAGCCCACAGTCACTGCCAATGAGCAGCTCCAGCAAAGAAAAGCTCTTCGTGGTAGAGCAACGACTTTCCTCGACACTCGACCTACTGTTTGCACCAAAAGTCTCCTCATGGTGGCCTTCTCCAACGTGGAACTCTTTGTGTCAGACTTGAGAAGATAATTCTTCAGTGAGATTAACCTGGCCCCTCCAGCCGACCTATGCTTCATCACGGTGGGCCTGAACTTGTGACTTTCCCCCAGTCTAGGGCGACCAGATAACCGTGAGTGCTGCTTACTGTTTCTTGACGCTATGTTTACTAAAACCGTTCAAATTCTATATTTTTTCTTCCACTGAGTGGATTTTGTTTGCTTTGATGTAATTTTATTTATTAAAATATATTCTATTTTACAACATTAGTTTGGGTAAGATAAGCCTAACTGCTTTTGTATCAAGCTACCATTTGCATATCTTTTGCAGCAAGTGTAGGATGTGGAAGAAGGAGGTGCACACTGCATTGACTTGAGTCATCATGTTGAGCTTGTTGTCAAAGATGATCCATAAATTTCTTGCATGGCCTGTGGGTTCGGGTGTTGGTCCTAGCGCTTACCTTTTATCTGCAGATATGTGACTTAGTGCTTGTGCATAATCTTATATGAGTGTAAACTGACCATGAACATTTTATTATCTGCAGACGTGTGACTTAGTGCTTTTGCATAATCTCATCACAAACCTTTCTTCAGTGCAAACACGGACATTGAACACTTTATGCTCCTAGAGTGTGAGAGCACAAATAAGACATTAATACACCCAATGGACATGGTGCTTGTATTTTTAGTTTTCAGCATTATCATATTGCGATTGCATATATTTTTGTTATTCTTTACACAGGCTTGCACAAGTGAACTTTATTACTGAGACAACAGGTTTGTAGTGTTTCTTGTATGTTCTGTTACAAAAACCAATGGTGATGGTTAACAGAACAGAATTGAACATTAATAGCTTTATTTTATTTTATAGCTGTGCAGTCTCCTTATCTAGAAAAAAGGCTATATAAAGTGAAGTCTGTTCCATTGCTTGACGGAATTGTGGGAATCTTATTTGGTCTGTTTCTCCTAATTTATGTGTCCTTGTGATTTGTGGTGTATGTGCTTTTTATTCTATACATGTGTATAGGAGAGTTACTTATCTTCCCTATAACTGATTATAGGTTTCACAAGAACACAAATAATCCTGTTAGGTTATACCTTCACTCCTTTCTGTGATAGTTCCAGTTTCCAAAGATCCAAGAGGTGGTCTGCTGTGGTGTGCGGTCTGTCTTTCTTTTGTCTCCTTCCCTTTGGGTGTTTTCAACAGTGCCGTGTTCAGTAGAATCACTGCCACCGTGGTCAGCGCTGGGGGGGGATCGGTCCAATCATCATCCAAACAGAACGAGACCAGTGTTCAGGTGAGTGACGCATGATGCATGATTCTAACTATCACTACCTACTGGTGACAGCCAGTAGGTAATATATTTAACCATAAGTAATATACACATTTTGTAAGCAGACCTAAAGAATATCTATATATATTTAAATCATAAGTAGTACATATTTGCACTAAGAAATGCACCTATCTTAATACATACATATAATCCAATTATACATATTTACATGCACAGCCATAATCTGTATATATTTGTTCTGAGTGCGATGGTCTTGTGGGAAAGTGCCAACTTTTGAGTAGTCTTCTGAAGATAAGATAGTTATCTGTGGCTCTTATGTTTGGGGGTAATGAATTCAATAGTTTGGCTGCTTGACCCGAGAAGGATGTACCACCCATGGGGCATATTTATGAGAGGGTTGTGTCATGTTTGCAACACGCAATATGGTACATGCGTAACGCAAACCTCTAAGTCAGATTTTTGAAGCGACACTAAGCCACTTTGCGTGGCTCTGAGTGGCTTCAAATATCTATAGTAATGCAACGCAGCGCAAATTGCTATGTTGCGTTACTCTGCCCTGGACAGGCATTCCATGGGCATTGAGTGGGTGTTCCAATGCAACTCCCATGGATTTTGACGTATCCCTAATTTACAAGAACTAGTAAACCTGGAGATGAGCCAAAATCTTACACCTTTCCAGGGGAGGCATAACAAGGAGAAATATCTCTATTTCTCCTCATTTCTTCCTCTTTTTATGTGTGCTGCATTCTGCAGCACACATAGATAGAGGAAGATGCCTCCCAGGATTGTTTTTGTGCTGGAACATGCCCCTTCCTGCACAAAAACAATACTGCATGCTACACAGGCACCCTTGCACCATGGTGCAAAGGTGCCTCCATTGGTGCTAGGCTGCCAAAAGGGTGCCAGTGCAAGGAAAAGGACAGAAATGCTCCATATTGCCTTATATATGATGCATTCCTACCCCTTTCCTGTCACAGAGTGCAGCGCAGCAAGGTGACTTGCTGCACTGCACTGCGTCAGAAGCTCATAAATGAGCCCCTCATTTTCTTTCTTGCATGCTGGGATTTTGAGGCGAGGTGCCAATCTTGAGCAGAGGTTTCTTTGTTGGATGTTTTTGGTGATTTTATTCCTGATAAAATGTGGTCCTGTTTCATGTATTGCTTTGTAGATGATACAAAGCAGCTTGAAGGGGGATCTTCTGGCAACTGATAACCAATGCAGGGCCCTCAAGCCAGAGGAGATGTGGGCTTGTGATGTTACATGTAGGAGTAGTCTGGCAGCAGAGTTCTGAATTAGTTGTAGTTTTTTCATAGTTGATAAATATGATCTGTGATGGAGGCCATTGACGTAATCAAGTTTAGACAGGACAAGAGAGATAGCAGCTTGGACATAGGGGGGGAGATACATCGCAGAGTTTTCATAGTAAAGAAGTATTCTCTTGCTAGCTCGTCCACCTGGGCATTCATTGATCATTTTGTAATTCCAAGGTTTCTTACTTCCTTTGATACTTTAGGAGGTAGTCCCAGATCTTCAGGCCAGAAAGATGGTGAGTCATAATTTTTCCAGTCACCACATGTGGGTATTTCTGTTTTTGAAGCATTCAATTTGAGGTGGCTTCATGTTGTCTACTGATTATCGTCTCTGAGGCAACTGAAGATTTTTGAGTTTCCAATGTTTTTGTGGCTTTCCAGTTTAAGAAGTATTTGGGTGTCATCTGCCTAGTTATAGCATGTGAGCGGAAACTCACTGATCATTGCCAGCAATTACTTCATATAGATGTTGAAAAGCATGGGTGAGATGAAAGAGCCCAGAGGGACCCCTGTTTTTGTGAAGTACGGTTTGGATGAGAAAGGGGGAGTATGGATGACATTTGTTCTGTTTTAAAGGTAGGATGTGATCCATTCAAGAACAGTCCCCTCCATGCTGGCTTCATAGAGTCTTTGGATTAGGGTGTCATGGTCAACTGTGTCGAAGGCAGCTGAAAGATCCAAGAGAACCTGTTCTGGTCGACTTCGTTTTTAGGGTCATCCCAGATGGCCATGAGGAGCTGATTCTGTGCCTTTCTGGACAGAATCCAGTTTGGAAGTCGGAAAGTATGGAGTTATCTTCAATGAATTATGACATAAGGGAGAATGCTGCTCTTTCAATCAGTTTGACCAGGAAAGATCCATTTTTACTCAGTCTGTAGTTGTTTGGGTCATGCAAGTCCAGCTTTGCATTCTTTAAATATAGGCATATGTATGCATTTTTTTAGTCTTCTGGAAATATTCCTGTAGGTAAAGATATATTGATGATTTTTCTTACTGGTGTGGCACCAGAGGTAGTTAAAAGAATGTTCTTGAAGATTTGTGATGGACAAGGATCAGAAGGGCAGCTGGCTCTCCTGCTTGCTTTGACCTGATCCATATATTCACACTGTGATAGTTAATTGAAGGAATGCAGAGATTGGGAAAGCCTACCCACGGAGGGCATTGTTATAAATGGATTGGTGCTGATGGTTTTCCCTGTGTTATAAATAAGAGTCCAACAGTTGGGCTCTGGTTTTGTAATGATTTTCCAGTTTGCCAGTAAATTCTTGAGTCATGGGATGAGTTCCTTCTGTGCATTTAGGTTTACGAAATTCTGTGACAATTTAATAAAATTCTTTATTTGAACATTTAGCATTTGGAATTCTGTCTGAATAGTACCTTTTTTAGTTTTTAGGTCGAGTATGAGCCAGCGCACATGCGCTGCTCTGGCGATCTGCTGTAGGAGAGTACGGTGGAGAAGACCCGCCCACTCCCCGCCCATATTTTTTATTGGCTTGTATCTTTGTCCTTCTTAAATGCTGGCTTCTGATACCTTAATAGGCTTGTTAGTCCCTCCTTAGTACCGCCTTGTCTTAATTTGTAACCTCCCATGGCTACTGGCCCCTTTACTTCGGTTGTTACACGGTACGTGTTATTAAGACTGTGAGCACTATGTTCTTTATCGAGTTTCTCTTACTGACGGCACGAAGTGCTTTGCTTACGTTGTGCCTTCTTTACAACCCCACCCTCCCTCCCGTGGTCAGTGCCTTCTTTACCCCCCGCCCTTCCTCCCATTGTCCGTGCCTTCTTAACCCCCCGCCCGCCCTCCCTCCCGTTGTCTGTGATGCCTACCTTACCCCCCGCCCTCCCTCCCGTTGTCAATGCCTTTTGTCCCCCCCCTCCTGTTGTCCGTGGTGCCTACCTATTGGCTATGCCAATGCTTTTTAAAAAATGTATATGCTAAATAATGGCGCGCGGCTCTCCCAACTCGTTTTTTAATTTTTTTATTTGCATGGTAAATAATGGCGCCCGCACGCAATGAGACGCGCGGCTCACCCAACTCGAAACAAGCATTTGCAATGCAATAGGTCTCGCATTTACGCGAGTTTGAGCTATTGGCATTGTAAATGACAATGCCTTTTATTTATGTTTTGGTTTTTAAAACATAAATAAAAGGCATTGTCATTTACGATACCAATAGCTTAAACTCGTGTAAATGCGAGACCTATTGCATTGCAAATGCTTGTATTATTTACCAGAGGATACAACCACAGAGGTTAGACTGTTATTGGCTACGCACGCCCTCGCTTTACGTTCTTATGATGAAGATCTGTGTGATGTGAAAGCGGGAATAAACAGATTAGCATTAACACGCTTCTTTCCTCTGAGTGCAGCGAGCTTTGAAGACCTTTGTTTGGCGCACCTGGTTACAGGTTTTGCATGCTCTTTGATATGCCTGTGAGCTTGCAGCCGCATCTCCCTGGCACCGGAGACTGTTATGCAATCAGCTGCACTGGAGAGAAAACCTCGTAAACGGAGCAGGGCCGAAGAGAGCTGCGATGCAGGAATCTCCTGATCGAGTCCCACATCAGCGAGTGAGTCATCCCTTGATAAATTAATGATGCAATGGTGCCTTTTAGTATTTTTTCTATGTCCTCTGTTTCATTTTTTTTCTAAATTTCAGGCCCCTCTGATACAAGTTCACTTAGAGCGGTCGAGTCCTCCTCTGACACTGCGTATGTATTAACACAGAGATGTTTTTAGGCATGGGCAAAGTGGGTTCCGGCTTAGGAACCCATCTTTTAAGGGTGGCTTTCTTAGTTGATCAAAACAGTAACGCTGTAATAACTACTTAACTTTTTTTTTTTTTTTTATTGTTTTGTGAGCCAATCAGCCTCTGCCTCAAAAATTTGCTAATTTGAGCAAGAGTTAATAATGACATCATAGGAGCCATGTTCTGATTGGGCTTGGCTAAGCGACTGTTAAATATACATGCCCAGCCCAACTACATGGGCCTTTTACTCTGCCCTCAAAGACAACTGAAGGGAGGAGTGGGCTGCCACCTATTGCCTTGTGCCATCAGTACAATTCACTATAACTGTGCCCAGTGCCATGCATTTGTGGCCTTGCAGGGAGTAAAACTAAGGTATGCTTAAAAAACAGAGGCATCATATTTAAAAGTGGAAGGCGAACGTGGTGTGTCACCTACAGCTATCTGCTGTTCTTGTCCTGCGCGCAGAGCTGGTTGTGGGCTGCTGTAGGGTGAGACTGGTGTCCAGCCAGTCAAGTCCATGGATGTACTGGCAGTCCCACAAGTTATGTTGTAGATGGCAGTGCACTGGGGCATCCTTTCGTCAGTGGCTGCTAGGCATCTCTTCCTGACCTGATGTGCCCATACTGAGAGCCCCTAGAGGTGAGACTCGCTGTTCTCACGCTTACACTGTTCTTTCAGAACTCTTCACTATGGGTTGACAAGCCCATGTAACTTAAGAAGTGGAATACATAGAAGAGAAAAGTCATACTAGTCTTGACATCCCCAGAATTATAATAAAAGTATATCTGATGAATTTATTTGTGAATATAAGTAAGGCTATCTGTGCAGCGATAAATGAAAGAACCCATGAGATTCTATTTGTTTTTTAAGTATTGCAGCTGTATTCAAAAAGTGTATAAAACAGTTTTTAAAAGTGCAAACTGTCCCTTTATGAATTTTCTTCATGTTATTACTTAAGAGGAAGAACAGATACTTGCCCCTTACACTGTGATGCAATCTTGTCTCTGTTACTTTCTCCCAGTTGTTGGAGTTGACATGAATCTTCAAAGAATGCAGATGTTGAAGACATAGAAGGAAAAGCAGCCATTCATGATGATGATGGAGCTCTATTAGCTTGTAAACCAACACCAGCTGAGCTTGATGGCATTGGTCTTCTTGTCATTGTAGCTTGGGTATGCACATGTGTACACGCAGCCTCAATGGAATCCAAGGATGGATTCCATTCATGCTGCTTGTAGTCTGTCTCTTGCCAGAGACGGAGCAGTTTTGTCAGTATTGATGTTCATTATGTTACGTTGCATCTCCTTTCAAGGCAGATAAGTTGGCCCTGTATTCTGCAGTATTTACTTTTTATTTGGGTCTAGTTTGCTCTGCTAATGGGTAAAACAAGCATACATTTGGTGGTATAACTTTTCATGAAAGGTAGAAATGTGTTATTTTATCTCTTATCCTGGCAGATTGGAGGTGCAGCATCACCTTCAGTGGCTGGTAAGCTAGTTTTTTGGTCTACATTCCTGTCTCCATTTGCAGCTGTGACCATGATCCCTTACAGCCACAGCTTCTAGTGAATCTGTCTGCAGGCCTCAGTTACCATACTTAACCACAGACTTTGGTTCTAACACATCTTTGGCCAACCTAGACCCCTTACAACTTTCGGTTATGTTCACTATTTTGCCACCCCTGTGCGCAGCAGAGGCAATCATGTATTCCTGACTCACACTACATGACCCAGTGTGTAGTAATTTTATAGCTATTCAATCCCTAGCGGCACATGACCCAGGATAATATGTTGCATGGCTAAACACTTATAAGGTCCCAAAGGCAAGACCGATTGCATTGCAAATGCTTGTTTTGCTTGTTGACTTGAATATTGTGTTAAGCTTGTGTCTGTGAAGGTTGTCTTGAGTACTATTTGTTTTGAGCCTGGTGCATTGCAGCTTTGCAATTTGTTGTTTTTATCTTTTTAAGTTCAGCATTCCTCCAAGGTGCTTGTTTTCTTTGTCCTGTTTTGTTGTTCTTAGTGGTATTAGGATATCAAACACTTCCTGAAGACACTCATAAAGTTTTTCAAAGAAATGTATTGTGTCTTGATCTGCGTTAAAAGCAGGCCTGGGCATAGTTTGCAGAGTTTTGCTACACGGAACTCCACGAAGTGACTAAGAAACTCTGCGAAGTTCCGCAAGGTGCGGAGTGCAGTGCGAACTACTGTTCGTGCTGGTCTTCCTACCGCTCGGGTAGAAATTCTACCCAAGCAGCAGCTCGCGCTAGCGAGCATACCATTCACGAGCAGGAAAAAAACTCTGCTGCACTACGCGAAGCAGAGTTTTCTGAACTCCGCGAGCTGCACGGAGTGCAGAAAACACCGCAAACTCCGCGAACATAGCAGAGTTCACCACCCAGGCCTAGATGAAAGTTAGTTATGTTTCTAAGTATTCAAAATTGAGTTTGTTCCACGGTCGATAAGTGGTTGCATGTATTGTGGCCTTATGTATTTTGATTTGTGGTGTTTTGTGTTGGAAAGCTACCAGATGGTGGTCTGGCCATGTGATTGGAGCAATCCTTCAAAAGGTAACTAGTTCCGTATTTGCAAAAATGGCATCTAGAATGTGTCCAATGATGTGTGTGGGTTTGTGGATGATCTGATGTAGGTTCAGAGTGTCTACGACAGTGATGGTAGTTCTTGGATGGGGCATATTTGACAAACCATAAGTTTAGGTCAGCAAGGATGCATACGTTGGAGTGTTGAGACATAAGGTTTGAAACTGTGTCTAGAAACGTGTCTGGGAATGTTGCATTGCTAGGTGATGGTCTGTGAAGAAGGAGGAAGTTACACGAGGTAGTTGGTGTAGGATTGCATGTGGTCATGAGGGCCTCACAACCTTGTCTGAAAAGGGCATCAGTTTTGTTGAGATTTATTGTTTTCTTGAATATACCAGCTAGTTTACCTCCTCTTTTGCTTATGCAATTTTACGGGACAGTTTGATAGTCTGGACGAATGACTTCATGCAAAACTGAAGCCATGTCATCTCCCAACCATCATTCAGTTATGAAGAGTAAGTCAGGTTGTGTGTCAGGGAGTAGATCATGCTGAGATGCAAGCAGGTAAAGATCAGCGGACTGCGCCAACAGAAGTTAGGTGTGTGCTGCAGAACTCTATTCAGCCAGTCGAGGAACTCCACTGTAAGCGGGAAAATTCATCCTTGGGAAAATGTCCCTAAGTGTGTACTGTTATAGCAGAACCACAGGTTTTACAGGGCTCTATTGTATTGGACTACATCTTACCTGACATTTCACCCTATAAAACAAATGAGGAGGTAGTAAACACAGTTGTGGAATTATTGCCTGAGATGCCCAAGCGGCTTAAAAAACCTTTGGAAATGTTTTCTAGTACCCTAAGCCATACTGCTTCTACTTTATCAAACAATTTAAAGTCCCCTGATTTGCTATCAAACCTGTCCAGTAAAATTCCACTAGATTATGTGTGTATCTCTAACTCACTGATAAGTCTTGAGCGTGTTTTGTCATCAATCTTGTCTCTACTGAAGAAGCCCACTGATAGCTCTGATCATATCTTAGATAGTCTGTCAGTGATACTTAAGGAATTACCTTTAAAACCAGTAGGAGGGAGTAGCGTAGTGAGTGTTAAAAAGTCTGGGCTCAAGTAGTAGGGAGATGGGAGTCCAAACAGGGGGTTCTGAGTTGGAATTCGAAATAAAGGTAACTAATTATGAAATGTCTGTTGACATATCCCAGCTGGAATCCCTCTTTAGTGAACAAGATTGTTTAAGACAAGTCGTCCCCAGTAAGGGGGAGGAAATGCCGGATTCAGCACGGGATATAGAGAAAAGTAATAACGTTTTCCTGATATTTAAAAAAGTAGAAAAGGTTAAGAAGCCAGATAATATGGAGGAACCTGTTATTAAGTCAGGCATAAGAAAGAGAAAAAGAACAATTTGAAGGCTAAATAATAAAAGAGCAAGAAGGCTTAAATTCCCTATTATGGTGCCCCAAGAAGAGACCCTTGTTGGGCAATTACTAGCAGTCGAAGGTTCTGCTGATTTCCTGGGCAGGGCAGCCCCTTCATCAGTGATCCCTAATTTTCATGAAGGGGTGAGGGCGCTGATGTCCCACGGCATGAATCTGAGCAGTAGGGCCAGGACAGAACTGTGCAAGTACACGGCAAGGTCGGTCTCCCCCTAAATGCAGGAGCTCAGGTTTTTAGGTCCGCGGCCAAACAAGGATAGGTTAAGGGATGAATAGTTATACCCTATGAGGAAGCAGAGTGGGTCCTGCAATTGGTGGATATGTTTTCCGATATGGAGTTGCCTGGGTCTATTTCTATTCCATGATCTTGGCAAATAAAGTCATGAATTCATTGCGTGAGCTTCTAAGGTCAGGTTTTGACATCTAATACTCATTCATACATAGGCCCGTCTCCTCTGAAATGTCAGCGACCCAGGTGAAGGCACAGGGGGGAGGGTGTGGGAGCCTCAGTTAATCAGTCCAGTCATGTTCCCTCACTGGGGGGTCAGGGTCCATGAGCTTGCTGGGTTTGGTAATATCCTAATCATGAAATCTAAGAAAGGAAGGCACATTTTCTCCAATTGTGATATTTTTGTAAACCAGCATGACAACACATGGGAATGGATTGCGGGGGCAAAATAGATGATCTCTAGAACCCTATTTTCTAGATCCTGGTGATATTGGGGTTAACTTGTTGTCATGGAACATCGCGGGCCTGAAAAGGAATTCAGACTCTTTGTGGGCTGTCATTGAGGAGAGAAACACTATGATCATTGTATTGCAGGAGACCTGGGAAGTGAATGATGTTATGATGAGCAACTATAAGGCTTTTAGTACTAGAGCAGTTAAGGGGAAGTTCGGCCGACCTGCGGGAGGCCTAGTTGTAATGCTAGGTATAAAATATGAAATTGAGGGGCACATCATATTTCTGGAATATACACATTTTTTGACAATCTTAAATGGTGGCTTATTATAGGAAAAGCAGGGTGAAAAGAGGTCAAAAGGCTGCCCAGATTTAATACTAATTAACTGAAATTTTCCTGTGAATAAAATACTGGATAATCAGTTCAAGGTGCTGGCAGCTCTGATGGACATGATGAGCTCAAGTTTTCCAAAGGTATCAATCCTGCTGATGGGTGAATTTAATGCTAAGATTCCACTTTACTCAGCGAAGAACGAGCTCCAAAGGGAGAAAGAAAATGCTCTGAGTATCCTGTGTCAGCATTTGGAGCATCACCGGGGGGATGGGAGAGGGAGAAAACTGGGGGGCATATTAGCAAGAAATGGCGATAACTATCGCTAACCTAGGTTAGCGCTAGTTTTACTATCGCCGTCGATCCCTGCAAGTCATCACCCTGTTAGCAACGTATTAGCAATGTTTTGCTAACAGGCGATACCTGCAGGGATCAGCGGTGAAAACCGTCGCTAACATTAACGCGACGGCGTTAATGAAACAGGCGATAGCGGGTGGAATCCAGCGATAATCCCTTAGCGATAGCAAAAGGCATGCTAACCTGCAATTTATGACTTAGCCTATCTGTCCACCTCCACCATAAAAGATGCACCAAAAAAAGGAATAATGCAGATTTGAGCAGCCAGGGCATAGTGCAGCACACATCAACAACCCCCTCAAGCCACCCAACATCCTGGTTGACCATGATGAGATCCTGGTCCCCACGCAGGACCTGCGTCTGGTACCTGGATCCCTCGCTGGAGCTGTGTCTGGTTCCTGGATCCCTCGCTGGAGCTGCATCTGGTTCCTGGATCCCTCACTGGAGCTGCGTCTGGTTCCTGGATCCCTCGCTGGACCTGCGTCTGGTTCCTGGATCCCTCGCTGGACCTGCGTCTGGTACCGGGTTCCCTCGCTGGACCTGCATCTGGTTCCTGGATCCCTCGCTTGACCTGCGTCTGGTTCCTGGAACCCTTGCTGGACCTGCGTCTGGATCCTGGATCCCTCGCTGGACCTGCGTCTGGTTCCTGGAACCCTCGCTGGAGCTGCATCTGGTTCCTGGATCCCTCGCTGGACCTGCGTCTGGTTCCTGGAACCCTCGCAAGAGCTGCGTCTGGTTCCTGGATCCCTCGCTGGACCTGCGTCTGGTTCCTGGATCCCTTGCTGGACCTGCGTCTGGTTCCTGGAACCCTCGCTGGAGCTGCGTCTGGTTCCTGGATCCCTCGCTGGACCTGCGTCTGGTACCTGGATCCCTCGCTGGACCTGCATCTGGTTCCTGGATCCCTCGCTGGACCTGCATTTGGTTCCTGGATCCCTCGCCTGGAGCTGTGTCTGGTTCCTGGATCCCTCACTGGACCTGCGTCTGGTACCTGGATCCCTCGCTGGACCTGCGTCTGGTTCCTGGATCCCTCGCTGGAGCTGCGTCTGGTTCCTGGATCCCTCGCTGGACTTGCGTCTGATTCTTGGAACCCTCGCTGGAGCTGCGTCTGGTTCCTGGATCCCTCGCTGGACCTGCGGCTGCTGGATCCCTTGCTGGAGCTGCGTCTGGTTCCTGGATTCCTCGCTGGAGCTGCGTCTGGTTCCTGGATCCCTCGCTGGACCTGCGTCTGGTACCTGGATCCCTCGCTGGACCTGCGTCTATGGCCTGGAGTGGGATGTGGAGTAGATGTGGAGTCGATGAGCCGTGGTGGGAGACATTGATGTGCAACAATCACCCGTACCTGGTGGTGAAGTCTGGCAGGTCGCATGGAGACACGTTGCTGACCTGTGTGAGAAGCCCGCCTTGCGCACCTTGGTGCAGTCAATGGTAGAGGTGATCCTGCGCACCAACGTAGTGATGTCCGCTTTGCATACTATGATCCACCACTACACCGGGGTGCACAGAGGGGATTACCAACGGTGGGTGCCGTCTCCCTGCATCACAGGAAGGATGATGTTGGGCTGGCCGGACGCCCTGGAGGGTGAGGCCCCTGTGCGACACCGAACTTGTGTGGACTGAGCGCTGCAACTACACGCCTAAGGGAGCCCTGCTGCATCAACTGCATCGGGCGGTCCACCAGCCGACTACGCAGTGACTGCTGTACCCAGCCCAGTGAAAGCACACCTGGCTCAGGCTCCTGCTGGCTGAGTCACAGATGTGGAGAGAGTCCAGTGGATTGCGCCACAGGGTCAATGTCCAGGTAAGGAGAAGGTGGGACGAGTAGCGCAGGAGGGCCGGGGGGGAGTCGCTCATACCTATCACAAGTAGATGATGCACCCCCAGTGGCGGGTCTACCGCTATGTTGGAAGAGCGTTGCCCCACCATCTCAAGCAGTGCAGAAGAGGAACAATCATCACATGATGATAACTCAATCAATCAATCACTCAGGGGAATTGTAAGCGCGCCACACACCCGTGAGGGTCGCAAGGCACTGAGGGGTGGGGGTCCGCAGATCTGTAAGCCCGAAGAGCCAGGTCTTGAGGGTCTTCTTGAAGGTTTTCAGGGAGGGGGCACCTCTGATGTCTGCCGGTAGCTCGTTCCAGGTATTGGATGCAATGTGGGAGAAGGATCTCCCACCTGCTCTGGCTCTGTGGATGCGCTGCGTTTCAGACAGTGCGAGGTTGGAAGATCAGATGTCTCATTTGTGTACATGGAAGTTGATTCTGTTGTTGAGGTATTTGGTTACGTTGTTGTGTAGGCATTCGTAGGCGTGAGTGATGATTTTGAAGGTGACTCTTATCACCCCGGGGAGACACTGGAGTCGGCTGATGTGTTAGTGCCGGGGGATGCCGAGGACGAGTCTTGCGGCGGTGTACTGTAATGTCGGCAGTGTGCAGAGTAGGGACTTGTAAATGGCGGCGTAGAGTGCGTTTCCCATGTCCAGTCTGCTGGTGATGAGTGCATGGGTGACTGTCTTCCTTGACTCTGGGGGTATCCATTCGAAGGTCTTGCGGAGCATGCAGAGGGTGTTGAAGCAGCTGGAGGTGACGGCGTAGATCAGTCTGTTCATGGTGAGGGATGGGTCGAGTACGAGGCCGAGGTTTCTGGCGTGGTCCGAGGGGGTAGGTGGGCTTCCGAGGATGAAGGCCAACAGGTGTTGTCCCATGCTGAAGGTGTGGTTCCAAGGACAAGGACTCCTGTCTTCCCGGCATTGAGCTCCAGGCAGCTGTTGGTCATCCAGACTACGACGTCCTGCATTCCGTTCTGGAAGTTGAATCTGGCGGTGGTGGTCTTTTTGGTGAGGGAGAGGATGAGCTGGGTGTCATCAGCGTAGGATACGATGTTGAGGCCGTGTTGTTGGACGTTGGCGTCGAGGGTGCCATGCAGATGTTGAAGACGGTCGGGCTCAGAGATGAACCCTCTGGGACTCCGCAGGTGATTTACGTGGGATTGAAGAGGAAGGTTGGCAGTCTGATCCTTTGGCTTCTTCCGGGGAGGAATGATCGGAGCCAGTCGAGGCCTGTTCCTTGTATGCCGGCGTTGTGTAGTCTGGCGACTAGTGTGTTGTGGGAGACGGTGTTGAAGGCCGCTGAAAGGACGAGTATGATGAGGGCTGCGGAGTGGCCTTGGTCCAGGAGAGTGCGGATGTCATCTGTGGCGGCCAGTAGGATGGCCTCGTTGCTGTGGTTGGTTTGCAATCCGGATTGGGACGGGTCGAGGATGGCGTTCTCATCAATGAATCTTGTCACTTCCCTGTTGACTGTCTACTCTGCAACTTTGCTTTGGCTGCGAAGGGGAGGAGCGAGATGGGCTGGTAGTTCTTGAGGTCGGTGGGGTCAGCTGTGGTCTTTTTGAGAAGGGGCTAGACTTCTGCACGCTTTCAGTCGTCTGGGTAGGTGCCTGTCTTGAAGGTGGTGTTGATGGTGCATTGCAGCTCGTGTGTGATGGCGGCCGCAGCTCTGTGGTAGATGTGGGAGGGCATGGGTTGGAGGGGGCCCACGAGTGCATGCCTCTCATGGTTGAGGCTGTGTCATCGGCTGTGACTGGCGTCCAGGTGGAGATGGTGGGCTGGCTGGTGTGTCCGGGGCCCGGGGTGTCTGTAGACGATGGTTCCTCGGAGTGTAGAGTTGTGGCTGGTCTGGATCTGGTTGTGCAGGTGTTTGGCAGAGGGGAAGGTTCCACTGGGGGTGGTGAGGCGGAGGGTGCTCTTGTGTGCAATGGCGAGGCACCCTCCTGGGTGGTTGGTGCGGTCCTTCCTCTGGATCCTGTATCCATCCGGGATGGCGGTCTTGATGTCAGGGGTGGAGGAGGCGTTGTCCAGGTCTCCGTGAAGAAGGCGATGTCGGGCGAGAGAGAGTCGAGTAGGTTCCAGATTTCCACAGCGTGTATGTGCACGGAGCACCCGTTGAGGGGGATGCATCCTAGGGTGTCGCCGGTGCTGGTGTCGGCTGTGTTGGAGTCCAGGGTGGTGGTTAAGCTCTGGCGGCAGTGGAGGCAGGAGAACTGGCCATGGGTCGTGTTTGCCGAGGCCTGTTGTCAGTCTCTGACTTTCCCGGGTTTGAGTGTGTGAAGGGTGGCTGTGCTGTAGCAGTGTGTGGCCCGTGATCCAGGCTTACTGGCGCTGGTCGCGGTTGGATTGCAGACGTGCGCAGACGGGCTTGTCTTAGGTGTGCCTTCTGCGCGCCAGCAGCGCCTGTCCGCTGCGCAATTGTGCAGCATCCGCCATTAAGTAGGGGAGGGTGGAGGAACGATCAGTTGGGAGGTGGGAATGTGCGAGGACAGGGGTGCGGGCCGCAGGGGCAGCAGCGGCGGGAAGCGTGTAGTGCGGGCTCTGAGAAGCCAATGAAACAGTTAAAAAAGGGACAAACAAGGGATAAATAATGGATGTAATCATGCTATGTATCCTCAGGGGTTGGGCGGGTGGGTAGGACTGCTCCAAACACGGAGCAGGGAATGTGGAGATTGGCATGCACACTCAAGTGCGCAATGACTGTTTGGTCGGCCCACTCAGGCTGCCCAATGCCGACATGCGCACTTCTCTGTTCGCAATGCAGGCTGCATTGCAGCCTGCATGGAGAACATACCCACCCCTCCGGACCCTGGCTGCATGACTTGTCCCGTTGCCAAATAACAATACCACCGCCGCATCGCAGCGTTGTGAATGACTCATGCGAGGGAGCCTGGCTGCCTATTTCCTTTTCCTGGAAGCAGACGCAGGAGAGCAGGAGCTACATAGACACGGGACATGGCTTAGAGGTGAGACTTCCCTCAATACATTTTTAACTACACACGCTCACACACACATCCCCGCGGCCACGCACCATCCAGTGTTCATTACGGGGTTTACCACCTCACAGCTGACCAGACACCCCCGCACTTCTCAATGGTGGCCGCTCTGCGCCCATGCACAGCGGGCGTACCACTCGTCTGCCAAAGGCACATGCGTAGTTGCGATGCATGCCATGACATTGTATTCCATTCTAATACATACTAATACTAGGCACATTGCAACAGTAGAGTAGGTGTTGCATAGCTGAGACATGACGATCACTGTTCCCACTACAGTGAGTGCGACCCAAGAATAACCTTTGCACAACAGACCCAACCGTGAACCCTGGAATTCATTTCTGAACCCCCAAAATACACCCAAAAGATCACATTTGAGACAAATGCACCCCCAAATTTCTCTTTATTTTGGCACAAAACACACCCAGGATTTAGAAATTTGACCCCAAAAAAACACACAAAAATTCAAACATTTACCCAAAAAAACACCCAATTTTTCATATTTTACCCCAAAAAACACCCCATTTTTCATATTTTACATCCAATACCCATCCTCACACCGGAAAAAGTTAAAATTACCCCATTACTGACCTCACAATGCGTTGTATTCAAATGCGATGTTAAGGCACCTGCGTTGTCAGAGTTGCGATGTTAACGATGTGTTGCCTGCGTTGTAATGGTCATCTCCCGTGCCAAAGGCAATCCATAGGCTATGTCGTTTGTGTCCGTCTGCCCCCGGACCGCGCTCAGCACCAAGGATCATTCCTCTTGGACACTCCACCGATACGATGCCAGCAGCCTCCTCGCCATGAGCCCTGGACACCACCTCGCCTGCCAGGACCAACCTCTGCTCCGGACCAGACATCGCCATCACCATCACTGACGGCTGCAGTATCACCCGCAAGGAGCACCCCAACCGTCAGGGAGGAGGCATTGCCATCACCTACAGAAGCACACTCCGACTGACCATGCACTCTAATGACCCAAGGGTGACCATGGACCACGTCAACTCCAAGATCCGGACCAGGCACAGGTGCATCCTCTGCGGCACCCTCATGTGCAGGCCCCCCGGGCCATGCCCCCCATTCTCCAATACCATTTTAGACCTCATTGCACCCCAGGATCTCCCATCTACCGACGACATCCTACTCGGTGACCTCAAGTTCCACCTGGAGAATCCCAGTGACCAGGATACCACCCCCTCATGGGGAAGGTCCCTACATCAGACGCAAGCAGCAAGTCAACGCAACAAGCCATAGAGCAGGACACATGGTCGAGCACGTCACCTCCGCCAGCGTGAACTTCAAGTACAGCCACAACACCGGACTTTCCTGGACCGACCATCATTGGTAACATCACGTCTTCACCTTGCCCATCGGACGACACCGCCATCATCACACCCCCTCGCAGCTGGATCAAGGCCACCGAAGAACATCTCGTCAACTCCCTCCGCACCAACACTCCACCAATGCTTCCAGAAAATGACACTGCAGCGCCCGACCACCACCGATGTATCGCCAACTGCGCCGACATTCGGGCACCCCTCATGAACAGCACTGCGTCAGTACCTTCCGCCTGCCTGATGGCAGGCGTGAGGGTGTGGCAGTGCCACAGGGATAGGCTGGCCCCATGCATTGCTGGAGTTGCATCATGGTTGCGACACGACTGCAGCAATGCGTGACTTTAGCGCAGACAGATACGTCAGGATTCCTGACGTATCTGTCATTACTTGCGTCATGGAGCGCTGTCCAGTGAGTACAGCGCATCCATGCTGCTGCAAGGAGGGCGTAATGAGGAGTGTTGCAACGCTGTCTTGTCTCAGCGCAGCAACACTTTTCATGACTGTGGCCCAGGAATGCGCACTATCTTATTGATGGTGCACATTCCTGCACTGTATTTTTGTCGCAGGGCAGCGCTGCAACATTGCTTGCAGCGCTGTCCAGCACCAAAAACATGCATAGATGTGGGCCCAAGACTTATCCCCATTTTTAAGACCAGCTATTTTATGGTCTTAAGTTCCTGCAACTAACGGGCCTTAGCGTGACTTTTTTTATCGCTTCACGGGTCCAGCCTATCCTTGCTAATAGGGCGAAGTGCGGTTAGCAGGAGTTTTTGCTAAATTTAGAGAAGGAACGCCTACCTTGCATGTCATTAGCGATAAATATCGCTGGCATGCAAGGCGATAGAAAAACCAGGTGCTATCGCCGGAAAGCTGTCGCTGACGCCTGTGAGCGACAGCTTGCTAATAGGGCAATATAAATATCGACACTTTAGCGTCAAAGAAGTGCCGCTAAAGTGGTGATAAGCCCTTGATAATATGCCCCTGGGTTTGTTGCTTGATAGTTTGAATTTGACTACTGTAAATGCAGATGCGTAGGGGACCAGCCTGCTTAACGTACCTTCAATAATGGAAGGGTGTCTACACTGATAGATTATGTTATGATTTCCACAAAAAGTTTTGGTGTAGTTAAAGATTTAGTAGTAGGTGATTTAGCAGGCAGTGATCATGAGCCCCGCACCCTCACACTGCATAGGGATACACATTTAATAGCACATTAATTCACTACTTGTATGAGCATAGACATGTACGGACTGGTAAACTAAAATGTTACACTCAAACTAAAATGAAGGAGGTACTGAAAGCGCAGTCTACCTTGTTGCCTCAGCTCATTGTACAAGAGTACGAGAATTTAATTGCCTCCAGAAGCAAAATAGCATCAACAGCCTTAAGGCGTGGCCGGGGCAGGAAGGATTTGCTGGGCTTGGCTAAAAAACAGACCAAGGCGGCACTAAATAAGAACATAGATGTAGAGAGCCACCCGGGCTCTCCACTACATTGTAGCACACTAACACGCACACATACACCCCTCGGGGCGGGCTCGACCCGAGGGGATAAATAAACGGCCGGAGACCGCTCGGGGTCTTCCAGCCATCACCCAGTAACCAGTGGTCATGTACCTTTATTCCAGCGCTGCTGCCACACGTTGCATGTAGGCCCGCCGCGCTACCCTGGCGACGAGGCCGGTCACCACCCTCACGTGCACCGCCTCACGAAGGTCACCCGGCGAGAGGCAAGCGGAGCCCACCCGCAGCGCTCTGCCATAGTGTGAAGAGAGTGTGCTCCAGCCCGCGATCGCCATCGTCTGCAGCCCGGGCTTGCCTGTGATGCCCTGCGTGGCTGCTGCTGCTGTGCTCGCTCACCACCGAGGCTCCGGATCCAGCCTACCACTGCCTGCGCCAGCGCGCGCACCCTGGAGAAAGCCGGAGCGCGTGTGTGCCGGCGTTGCTCCCAGGCCTAGATAATCGTCCGTCGCGCCGCGGTGGCAAGAAGCGGTACTGCAGGCCTCCAGTAAAGCACTGACTGAAAATTGTGTGTCCCTCGCAGGGCCAGTATTCTCCTCACCGGCAAGCTCTCTTGTATTTGGCAAGGCCCCACAGGCCCTGAAGAGGAGGCCCAATCCACCGCCAGGCCAGCAGGCCTTTGACAGCCAGAGGCAAGCCTACCAGCCCATCCGCAAGTGAGGAGGGAAGTCAGCTGGGCCCAACGTCCCGCAGAGGCCAAACAACACCTAGACGCCCCCCCGGTTGGCCAAAGGGGGGAAAGAGGCAGGAGAGGCAAAAAAAAAAATATTCACATTCAGGAGACAAGGCCCAGACGCCCAGCTGGTCGCACGTGGCCCTGCGCCAGCGCTCAAGCTGCACGCTCATCCCTAGCGCTAGGACCGCGCCACTGCACCCGTGCACGTCAGCACCGGCGGCATGAGCGATCCAGCCCCAGCAGGCGCTGCTGGTCAGCAAGCTGCAGCAAACAATCTGAACGTCGGTGCCAACGCGCCTCCCCCAGGACACAGCCATACAAGCGTCGCACCACTACCGCCTTTCAGCGAAACAGCGGACCCTGCCAAAGTGGCCCCCAGGTGGAAGGCGTGGGTTGGACGGCTAAACCACTACTTCACGGGCACGAGAGAGACCAACGGCACGATAAAGAGGTCGCTACTCATCTATTACGGAGGCTCAGAGATCTACGATCTCTTCGAAACGCTCCCCAACACCGGAAACGATGACGACTATGAGACGGCGGTCGCCGCGCTCAACAGGCCTTTTGACCCCCAACTTAACCCCGAATTCGAGAGGTTCAAGTTCAGACGGGCGTCGCAGTCGGACACGGAGTCCGTCGACATGTTTTACGCGCGGCTGCGCTGGCTGGCCGGCACGTGCTCCTTCCGGATCAGAGGGAAGAGATACGCGGCCAAATCATCTTGGGTTGCTGCTCCAAACTCCTGCGGAAACTGATCCTTCGACAACCCGGGATCTCTCTGGATGAGATCCTCATCTTGGCCCGGTCGCACGAGCTGTCGGATGTCCGGGCTGAAGAAATGGTGGCTGCTCTACACACGCCGGTCGCAACGCCACATGCGTCCAGGCATGTGCCCATCAAGGAAGAGAGGATTGAGGCAATCCAACGGCGCCCCAACATGGCTCGCCACGCACCGAGGACGAATACGGGAGGGCCATGTGGCTACTGTGGAGAAGATCACTCAGCAATGGCCGTGTACGGGGCAAGAGGGAAGACGTGTTCCCGCTGTGGAAAAATCAATCACTTTGCCAAGGTGTGTCGCAGCGGTCGGTCCAGGCAGGCTCCTCCGAGACCGCGAGGCATGTCGCAACGCCTGCGCCAAGTCTCATCGATGACCCGCCGTCGACAAGAGAAGCCCCACAGCAGGAACGCTGCCTTGCCCTCGAGGATGATGACGACGAAGTGTTCATCGTGTCGTTTTTCAGCAGGTCCGACAATCGCCGGAGGCCGCCACCAATGTGCTCCGTCTCGGTGGAACGAACGGCTGTCCGGGCACTCATCGACACGGGTGCCTCCGTCAACGTGATGGACTCGGAGCAGTATGATCGTCTATCACCACGGCCCCCGCTTGCACCCACCAAGGCTCAGATATACACGTATGGAGGGACGTATCCACTCCCCCTCCGAGGGGTCATCCACGCCAAAGTTGCCAGCGGAAAGCATGCCACGGTGACCAAGTTCCACATCACAGAAGGAAGGAAAGGCACGCTGCTCAGCTGCCATACAGCCGAGGACTTGGGATTGGTCTTCTTTGCCCACCAGATCCATGACTCCCACGCTGAAGCCATTCTGAGGGAGTTCCCAACGCTGTTCACTGGACTAGGCAAACTCAAAGGAAAGAGGTTCAAACTCCACATCGACACCACTGTGATGCCCGTCGCCCTGAGGCATCGGAGGGTGCCGTTCAATCTCCGCCCGCAAGTGGAAGAAGAGCTAAAGAAGCTGGAGGATCTCGATGTGATCGAGAAGGTGTCTGGCCCCACCCCATGGGTGTACCCGCTGGTCGTGGCTCCCAAACCAAAGCAGCCCGGAGCCATCTGGCTCTGCATGGACATGAGGCTACCGAACATGGCGGTGAAGAGGGAACGCCATATCACGCCCACCATGGACGACATAGTGGCAGATCTGAACAGAGCCAAGTGGTTCTCAAAGCTGGACTTGAACGCGGGGTACCACCAGTTAGAGCTCGATCCCGAGAGCAGGTACATCACCACGTTCTCGACACATGTTGGCCTCCGGAGGTACAAGAGACTTAGCTTTGGGGTGTCGTCGGCAGCTGAGGTCTTCCAGAACGCCATCAGGGAAGCACTGTCGGGTATGCAGGGCGTAATAAACCTAAGTGACGACATCTTGGTGTTCTCAAACACCCTAGAAGAACACCACACTCACCTCCGGGCCACTCTACAGAGACTCGAAGACTGCGGACTAACCATTCATAAGTCAAAGTGTTCGTTCTACCAGGAGTCTGTCGATTTCTTCGGGTACACCTTCACCAGAGAAGGGCTACAGGTGGACCCCAAGAAGGCCGCAGCCATCCGAGCAGCCAGCACCCCGAAGAACCCCATGGAGGTGCGAAGTTTTCTTGGCATGGCCACAAACTGTGGGAGATTCATTCCAAACCTCGCTGCCCTGTCGGAACTGCTCCGTACTCTCACACGCAATGACCACAAGTGGGAGTGGACTGTGGCCGCCAACACAGCCTTTAACAGCATCAAGACAGCGCTACTGGACAAAATGGTGATGGCCTATTTTCATTTAGGGCAGCGCACTGAACTGATTGTTGATGCCAGCCCAGTTGGCCTTGGAGCGGTCCTTCTTCAGGAACATGGTCAGGAAACCTGGAGGCCGGTAGCTTACGCCAGAAGGGCCATCACGGACACAGAAACAAGGTATGCCCAGATTGAGAGGGAGGCCCTCGCAATAAAATGGGCGTGCCAGCATTTTCACTTGTACCTGTGTGGCCAGGAGTTCCAAGTTGTCACCGACCACAAACCCTTACTCCCGCTCTTTGCAGGGTCGTCCAGGCTGGCGCCCCCGAGGATAGAGCGATGGGCTGTGCAGCTGCAGTCCTATAATTTCAAAGTCATCTTTTGCCCTGGGGCACACAACCCGGCGGACTACCTATCGCGCCACCCAGAAGCCATGCCACCTCGAAGCTCACCAGCAGATGTATCGTACTCAGAGGCATTCGTGAAGATGGTCTCGCAGGAGGCGTGCCCCACAGCCATGACGCTCGAGGAAATCGGCCGTGCCACGGATGAAGATGAGACACTTTCCCGGGTGAAAACCACCTTGATGAGCAGCGGCTGGGTGCATTTCATGGACGGGACTCGAGACCTCAGAACTGAAGACAGCAACGCTCGGCAACAAATCTGGCAGGTACGCCACAAACTAAGTGTGGGAGAGCAAGGAGTCATCCTGAGAGGACATGTGATTGTGATCCCGAAGAGGTTGCAGAGGCGGATCCTTCAGCTGGCACATGTTGGACACCAGGGGATGGCAAAGACAAAAGCCAGACTAAGGAACAAGGTCTGGTTCCCTGCGATGGATTCCATGGTGGAGGAAATGGTGAGGCAGTGCCATGCCTGTACCATCACTGGAGGAGACCCAGCGCCGGCGCCGGTGATCACCGAAGAACCCACTGAAACCCCCTGGGCCAAGATCAGCCTTGATTTCAGAAGTTTCCCCGATGGACGCACCATGCTTGTAATGGTCGACTCCTTCTCGAAGTTCCCCATCGTGGAAGTAGTGGCATCGACGGCGTTCACACACGTTCAGAGAGTCCTGAACAAGACATTCGCACTGATGGGTCTGCCAGAGGAAATTAGATCAGACAATGGGCCCCCGTTCCAGGGCCGGGAATTCCAAGAGTACCTGGAGAGGAAAGCGATCCACCACCGGAAGATCACCCCTCTGTGGCCCCAAGCCAATGGGGAGGTGGAGCGTCTGATGCGAACGCTCAACCGAGCGCTGCGCATTGCCGTGGACCAAGGGGAAGATGCAGAAGCGGCACTCGACCATTTCCTTGACGCCTACCGGCAGACGCCCCACAGCACTACCAAGTGTGCCCCGTCCCACCTACTCTTTAAGAGGCCCATGCGGGACAGCATCCCGACGGACCCAACGTGGAAGCCCCCAGAACGAGACAACGAAGCGGTCCAAGCGAAAAGGACAATGACCAACCTGAAGGCGAGTGAGGCCCGCCCGGCAAGAGAGCCACAGCTGAAGGTGGGGGATCGCGTGGTGGTCAAGGACAGACACCCTGGCTGGAAGTTCAGGACACCCTATGAACCAGAAGAGTGGATCGTGGCAGACATACAAGGAACCATGGTTACTGCTCAACGAGGGCATCAGATCGTCACCCGGAATGTGTCCAGCTTCAAGAAGATCTACAGCCAGGTTGCTGGTCAAGAAGAGCCAGAGACTCCCGATGATACCCCAATTGTCACCACGCCTAGCTCGCCAGGGCTGCAGGTTTCTTCACCGATGAACTCGCAAACGGAGAGTAGAGAGACGGTCCCTGATGCCGATCGGCCCAGTCAGGGTCTGGTGACTGGATCACCCCTGAACACGCCGGCGGATGCAGTGGTTAGTTCCAGCTCCTGGAGCCAGAAGTATGGTCTCCGGACGAACCCTGCGCCAAGTCAGAGACTGAAGGACTGTGTGTGTACCTCCCCGTGAGTCCGAAGAACCCGATGTTTGATCACTAAAAGAATGGAGGGATGTAGAGAGCCACCCGGACTCTCCACTACATTGTAGCACACTAACACGCACACATACACCCCTCGGGGCGGGCTCGACCCCAGGGGATAAATAAATGGCCGGAGACCGCTCGGGGTCTTCCGGCCATCACCCAGTAACCAGTGGCCGTGTACCTTTATTCCAGCGCTGCTGCCACGCGTTGCACGTAGGCCCCGCCACGCTACAATAAGGGAAGCCTATAAAAGATGCAGAGCGAATAAAGAATATCAAATTATATGCTAGGGGTGTGCAGCAAACTCCGTTCTGCTGGCGAAGTTTTGCCCACTCTGTGCACCACTTTGAGCGTGGAGTTTCAGTAAACAACTATGCCACCCGCAGGCAGAGCGTAGCTTTCTGACCATCCACACTAGCTGCTGTGCCGGGAGGGCTGACTGCTGAAAAGTGGGAGATCCGGCAGAAGCGGTGCTCAGGCAGCCCGGATGCGGGTGCACGCAGCCAGAGCTGCTGCACAAGATTCATTCCTGCAGCTCACTGCCATTTCATCACCAAGGCTCTCTTTGCATCTTTTTTCTCTGCCTCCTCCGTCCCTCATCAATTATTGCATACAGCAGCCCCTGCCACATTAACCCAGCACCTGTTCTATCATTTGCTAAAGAGATCTCTGAGATGGGCTATAAAGTGCCGGGGCGGTGTTTGGCTGCCCCACACTTGCCACCTTATGTTCACCTAATACCTGCTCTTGCTCTCTCCCATTGCACTTGCTGCGCTACTTTCATCCTTCTTGCCATACACGTCTGCCATCCACCTGTGCACAGACACCAAATAAAAAAAACAGCAGAACACCATTCACCCTCTCTGGAATTACCAGCATGGATGATCCTGCCCGGCATGTCACTAGAGGATGCTAACTTCAGGAGTTGCCTTTCATGTTTAATAGCTGGTTTTGTGCACCTGGGTTCCTGCTGCTGTTTTGGGGGGGTTCCTCTCTTTTTATGTCAACAGTAGACTTGATCAGTGCTCTCTTACCCTTCCTCCCGAGGTTACACAAGCATTGCCTCCACTTGATCTGGGCGTCCAAGCTAACCTGACCCAGCTGCTGAATAATTCTGCGTTTCATAAATAAAGAAACCATATATGTTGTCTCGCCTCTGTGCAGACATGTCCTTCTTTTGGGGGAACATCAGCGACATCCTCACTTCTGAACAGCTAAAGCAACCAATGACTGACAATCTGTTATGTAATACACCTATTTCTAAGTTCGTTTTTTGCGTCATTTTTTCTGTTTGGAGGTCCTGCCCAAAGGCATGAGTACATGAAGATCTGATCCCAATTTGTGATACGTGACCGTGAGGATAAAACACATTTTAGGCATTGGGTAAGAAGCCTATCTCGTTGGTGTTTTTAAAAAGAACGTCGTCTCCAGCTAATCTGGGGAATTTTTTTTATTTTCTTTATGTTCACTTTTTATCGAGTTACTCAGTTTTTCATTGTGTAACAGCTACCATTATTGCTGTGCATTTGTGTTTTTTCCTCTCTTGGGTTTTGAAAGCAGCATCAGTTTGTCTGTAATCAGGCTGGAGCTATGATTTGCAGATATCCTTCACAAGTTCCAGTGTGGCGTCCCTTAGAATGACAAAAAAACCAGACGTTTCTTGACTCTGTTTTCTTTATTGAAATAGTAAAATTTAGATCAATATGTACGTGTCCAGCTCCCATTTACTCAGCCACTAGACTAGGCACTACATGCAAAGACATTTTTAAAAGGCGGTGTATCACACATTAACTGTTGTTGCATATTCATTTTTTCAGTATATATGTTTAAAGAACAAACATCGATCACAAAATCCTTGTAAGATGTTTTATTATTTATATAGGGTTTTTTTTACACGCAGAATGAAATTCTAGTACCCATCACCGCATCTGAGATAGGATGAAGTCACATTTGTTAGATAATCTAGGGGGATATTACCAAGAAATTGCGATAATTATCGCAAAGCGCGCTTAGCGCTGTTTTTTTTATCACCGGCTATCGCTGGATTTCATCGCGGAGATAATGCGTTATTATCAACGCTTCTCTCCAAGGCGATAAAAAATCCAGCGATAGCGGCGAAACCCAGCAATAGCGAGAGAAATCCAGCGATAAATTCAACGTGCTAATGAAAAGCTTGCTAATAGGCAGGTGAGGACTTAACCTTACAATCCACCTCCCATTGACTAGAATGGTTAAGTCAGGTTTTTAGCAGGTGTTAGATTCCAGCAATAATCGCGGTTAGCGCGAATTTTCTTATCGCTTCGCAGGCATTGCTAATAGGGGGAAGTTGTGTTTGCGACTGTTTTCAGTCGCTTTTAGTTGGGAACGCCTACCTTGCATGTCATTAGCGATATATATCGCTGACATGCAAAGCGGCACCAAAACGGTCGCTTTCGCCATAAAGCTGTCGCTAACAGCTGTTAGCGACAGCTTGTTAATAGGGCGATAGAAATATCGCCGCTTTAGCGGCAAAAAGTGCCGCTAAAGCGGCGATGAGGCCCTTGCTAATATGCCCCCCAGAAACTCTTTAATGATTCCTGCATCCTTGATGAAAAGTATGAACGCACAAGTACAAGTGAACCGTTGTTTTGTATGCCTCAAAGGATGATGAAAAGCAGGTCATATATACAGGCAAAGTTTGAGACGCTCATATTAGTCGTGACCTGCATAAAATGTATCTCAAACTGAGGCTTCAAGGGCTGGGAGTCTGCTTCCGGTCAGGGAAAAGAAGTTGACTTTCACTTTGCCTGCCACGTGCAGCATTTTCAGAAGCAGGCCCAGATGAAGGGGGATCTGTCTGCACTGAACCAGAATTGCTATGAATTCAGGAGCCCGGGGCAGCTTGCCAGGATCACACGAGTCGACAGACACGACATCGACGATGAGACTGATGACAGAGTGTGGGCTGGAGGTAAGGCTTCATTATAATATATATTTCACAGTAAGGGTGCGTGCGAGGTGGCTGGAATGAATGGCGGAGTTGCACGGGGCCAGTGCTCCCTTGCCATCTGAGCAGTGTAAGGGTTAACATCTTTGGGCCCAATATCTGCAACCCTGACTCAGCAAAATAGTGACCCGGCGCATATGTCTTACTCTGGAACTCTTGCTGTCATTTTCAAAGAAAAGAAGCCCAGAACATCAATCATTGCTAGCGTCGAAGCCTTACTCCGTCCATCTGCAACTCCTCTGAATGTTTCTGAGTTTTTAGTCAACTCCACGGAATTCAGTAGAGTGCAACTCTGCGAGCTCCGCCCAGGCCTATTAAATGTTATAGCAAAAACTATAGGAAAGAGCTCAGAAGTATAACTTGGGAAGACAAGGAGAGTATATGGAGAAAAGCTAGTGTCTCCTTGAGATCTGAAAGTACCAAGGGCCTTTGGAATATAGTGAATAGTGTGCTGGGGTGACCAAAAGTATTGAAGCAGCTCCGATCCCAGAGGAAACATGGGTGAGTTATATATCAGAGCTGTACAAACGCAAAGATATAGATGATGGAGGATTGGAGAGTCAGCAGGCTTTTGCCTTAAAATTTGTGGCGGTGGAAAGCCACTTGATTTCAACAGTAGGGGGTATAAAATCCATTCTAAAAGACCTAAAAAGTGCTAGGGCCCCGGGCCCTGATGGCCTCTCCTCTGATATAATTAAACTTAACCCATGCTTGTGGGCCCAAGTCTTGGCACTGGTGTTTGGACCAATCGTCAGCTGCCAGGCGATACCAGGAACCTGGAAAGGCAGTATTAGGGTTGCACGTATAGAAAGGGGATGCGGAACCTGCCGTCTAGCTACCATATGATTACATTGCTGGATATCGCCAGCATGGTTTATGCAAAACATCTCTTGGGTCTCTTGGAAGATTGGATAAGTGAGGCTAACATTCTCCGTAAGGATCAAATGGGTTTTCGCAAAGGCTATTTAACAACGAATGGCTGTTTAATATTAACACTTTTGGCCGAAAAATATGCCTTTAAAAAGAAGCAACGTTTTTATGTGCCATACATTGATTTTTCAACAGTATCGGACAGTGTAGGACTTGGCCTTTTTGGCTAAAGTTCCCTAAACTTTTTGCTTTCCCCCTAGACCGTTTTCCTGACATAGAGTTGCCAAATTAGATGCTTTGGGTACTTTGCCACTGCTGATCAGTGTCAAAGTACAAGTGTTCCCTGTATAAAGTGTAATGGTAATTGGTTGGCCATGATTGGTATGTTGCCTTACTAGTAAAGTCCCTAGTGATGTGCACTGTGTGTGCCAGGGCTAGTAATGCAAAGGTGCGCGGAGAAGGGAACTCAGGCCTGCAGTGTAGGGCCTGCGCGCAGTTTGCTAAGTTAGCATGTTGTCCTGACAAGTGCAACCACTTGTCAGGCCTTACTTTCCCTTTTGCGTACACAGTGGGCACCCCTTTTGTAGGTCCCGGGTAGCCCCTGGACAGGGTGCAGTGTAAGTAAAAGGCAGGACATATACTGAGGTGTGTGTTATGTCCTGACAGTGAAAAACACTCCATTTCGTTTTTCACTGGTGAAAGGCCATCCTGCCCATAGGTCAGAATGGGGGAGGCTGGGTATTGTGTTTGTTAGCCTAGTTTCCCATAAGTTTAGAATGGAGAGGTGAAGTTTAGTATGTATGAACTCACAGCGTCATAACACATCTTTCTATGAAAGTGGTTTTGTCACTGTGTGTTCAGAAACCACACTTTTAGAAAGTGGCTGAGTTTTGTGCTTTAAGCATTTCTGTGTGTCTCTGCTGAATGTGGATTGACTGTCTGGATCTGAAAGGGGAGAGGAGACGGGGAGGTCTTGACCCAGGGAGGGGTTGAGATGGCACCAGGCTGACCTGCAGCTGGAGAGCAGGCGAGGAAAAGCACCAGGAGGTGAAGAGGCCTGGGTTGCGGCTATAAAACAATTGACCCATCTCCTGCTGAGTGATTAAGGATCCAGACCCCCAGTATCAAAGGGAGAAAGGTGACACTGGAAGGGAGACACCCAGAACTGATTTAGGGAGGGGTCAGGGACCCCTGAGCACAAACGAACTTCAAAGGGGTATAACTATGAGAGCTGAGACCCCTGAACGGGGGGAATGGAATAGAAATGGATTGAGACTGAAAAGGCTTGGACCCATTTCGTGGTCAAGAGGAACCTCTGCTAAGGAAGGAACAACTGAAGAGACTGCTGGGGAAGGACCAACCCTTGCTTCGTGATCTGGGGCTGGTCTGCAGTTTGCTGTTTTTACCAAGGAAGAGGCTGTTGGGACTGTGCTTTGTGCGCTGGGTCCCCCTGCTTGAAGAAGACTGTGCTTTGTGCTGTGTCTTGTTACCCCCCAAGGGCCCGAGGTGAGCTGGCTCCCTGTTGGGAAACACAGGAACATAAAAGTTTCCGCAGAAGTTTCAAGCGACGTGGTGGGCGCGTGTTGTGGCAGCTTGAGACCCTCGGAAGGTGTGCCCTGTGATCTTGGACACACGGAGGAGAAGTGAGACTCGGACGCGCTGGGTGCGTGTCGTGGTGCACAGGAGACGCTGGTGAAGAGCGCTTGGTCAACGTGTGCACCGAAGGTGAAGTGAGTCTCGGACGCGCTAGGTGCGTGACGTGGTGCACAGCAGGCGTTGGTGAAGAGCGCCTGGTCAACTTGTGCACCGAAGGTGAAGTGAGCCTCGGGTGCGTGTCGTGGTGCACAGCAGGCGTTGGTGAAGAGCGCCTGGTCAGCGTGTGCATCAGAGGTGACGTGAGACTCGGATGTGCAGAGTGCGTGTCGTGGTGCACCGCAGGCGCTGGTGAAGAGCGCCTGGTCGGCGGGTGCATCGGAGGTGAAGTGAGTCTCGGACGTGCAGGGTGCGTGTCGTGGTGCACAGCAGGCATTGGTGAGGAGCGCCTGGTCAACGTGTGCATCGGAAGCGGAGCGAGTCTCGGACATGCAGGGTGCGTGTCGTGGTGCACCGGAGGTGCTGGTGAAGAGCACCTGGTTGTCGAGTGCACCGGAGGAGAAGTGAGGCTCGGACACGGTGAGCATGTCGGGGTGCTGCCGAAGGCATTGGTGAAGAGCGCCTGGATATCGGGGCACCGGAGTTGGAGTAAGTCTCAGTGAAGCAGTGTGCGTGCTTTGGTGAAACCTGGGACTGTGGAGGTGATCGGCTGATCATCGTGTGCACCATAAGAAAGTGAGTCTCTGCAGCGCGGTGTGCATGTCTTGGTGCCAACTGAGACCGCAGGAAGGAGTGCCTGGTGAACGTGCACTCGGAGTCGACGTAAAGTCCCATCAGCGTTGTGTGTGTGGCTTCGTGCCAGAGGAGACCCGGAGGGTGTTGTGGTGAAGTGCACCCGGAGTAACGTAATCTCAGGGGCGTGGGGTACGTGTGCCCTGCGGCCGCCTGAGACCTTCCTAACAGTCGCGGCCCGGACCGGCAGCCCCGGAGGAGCTGAGCTGCCAGGCCGAGCCGCTGAGGCCCATTGAGAAAGTTCTACACGGAAGGCCCAGTTCGCTGAAGGAGGAGAGGAGAGTGGGGTCGCGCCCCCAGGTAACGTGGATCACTGCCTGGGTGGGGCGCGGGCTCGGAGGGACACTCTCTCAGCCTCTCAGTCCTTCTGGAGGCGTGAGCCTTTGCTACGGCTCAGAGGGTGGCCCGTACAGCATTCAGGAGTGGCAGTACTGGGGCTACAGTGAGAAGCTGTACTTTGTGTCATCGTTGAAACGTGTGGGGGGCAACTGTTATCGAAGAGGCTGACTGTCGTAATACACATTGCCAATATTGCTGCTAACGAACTGCCGGAATGTCTTATGACGCCTGACATTATTTCTGCATAACGAAATACACGATTGTAGCGCTACGCATAGCATTATTTCTCCATTGCAAAGTACAGGATTGTAGCAGCCCGCATTGCATTATTTCTTCATTGCAAAGTACATGAATGTAGCTACGCATTGCATTATTCCTTCATTGCAAAGTACATGAGTGTAGCGGCACGCATTGCATTATTTCTTCATTGCAAAGTACGTGATTGGGGTGTGACACATTGCATTATTCCTTCATTGCGCAGTACATGATTGTAGCGGTACGCATTGCAATATTTCTCCCATTGCAGGTACCGGGGTGTATCGTTACGCATTGTATTATTTCTCCTTTGCCCAGCACAGGATTGTATCGTTACGCAACGCACTATTGTTTGATCATTGCAACATGTGTGATTCTAGCATTACGACCAGCATAGCATTTTGAAAGTGGTGGTTTGGATTTGAACCTACCAGCTAGCCGGAACGAATATTACCCTTTATTATATGTTGGCTTTTGTATCGTGTGGTCTGATCGTATATCTTTATATATAAAGTTTATACTCGTTTTATCATACTTGTGTGGAGTCCATTTGTGGTGTCACCAGTGGGTTGTTGTGAGCGTGGTTTCACATACTGTACACTCGTGCCTTGGAGATAGGCCTGGCTGCTCGTGCCAAGCTACTAAGGGGGTGAGCAGGGCTATCTCAAACGGTGTCCTTACTTGGCCTAACGTTGATGGAGGAGTCCCGGGTCTCGCATTTAGTGACAGTGGTGCGGGACGGGGACTCCGGCTTCCAACATTTGGCGGCAGAGCGGTGGGATACGATCCTAACGTATTTGAAACGCGGGTGTGGAAAAGCACTCACAGTAATTGGTGTACATCACAAATTGATCGCAGACCACGACGCAACCACATATTGTTTTGAATTGTTGGTTCTATTGTTGAGTAACCTTTAAACCACACATCATGTCTCAGGAGGGGAGCAAGATAGCCGGTGAGGCTGCGGCTGCAGAATTAGAGTTTAACATTGAGGTATTGTCTACCTACAAGGTTGATCATTTGAGGAAATTCGCAGAGCTTTGGGATGTCCCATGAAGGGTAGCGCCAAGAAGGAGGAGCTGCAAGTGGCCTTGAGGGCCTGGTGGGAAGCCAAAGAGGCTCAGGAGACGGGTGATGTTGAGGTGGATGAGGATGACCCAGGGAATGGATTTGGTCCACAGGATTTGCCAGTGGAGGGACCAGGGGCTGGTAGTAGCCATTCAGGGAGGAGTTTTTCACCAGAGGAGTTGGAGGAAAACCAAAGGGTCAGACTGCATGAGTTGAAGGTGTTAAAACTTAAAACTCAAGCAGAGGAGAGCAAACTTAAATCAAGCAGAGGAGAGAAGGAACGCTCTTGCGTTGGAAGAGAAACGGATTCTCTTCGCGCATGAGTTAAGCATGTGGAACTGGACATTAAGGGTAAACAAGGAGAGTCCAGTTTAAATGGTGGCAGCGTACAGACAGTGCCAAGTGTGGATGAGTACAAGTGTGCACTGGAATATTGGGTAGTGGTTAGCATGGTAAATGATTTGGAGGGGTTGTCCAATTTGGCCCCAGGGGAGCCTAGGCTCAGAAATTATTTTCCAGGATTGCGCCACCCCGGGTTAAGGTGTGGGCTCCTTGATTCCCAGGAGCCTGCATGAGAACCGGACCCCTGGTCATGGGTCCAGGGGCCTGAAAAGGCCCCAGAGAGGGAAGAAGGGCCAAGTGGCGCAAGGAGATCCCAGAGTAGTGAGGAGGGGTTGTTGGCTAGCCCCTTGTCTCAAAAGAAGGGGAGGAAGAGTAAGCAGCCCACCCAGGGATCAGCAGCACCACCCAGGAAACTGGGGGGGCCGTAGGAGAGCCCCCGGGTGGAGGCCTAGTGCCTACGTGCCAGAGGTGTGAGGAAAGACACCTAGTGTCAGGAGGGCGTGGGGAGTCTGTAGCCAGAGCTCCTGCCATCCTGAAGTTTGTGGGTGCCATCCCTAAGTGGCAGGCCCAGAAAAATAAATGGAAGGATAAAAGAGGGTTGTGTTCCCCAGTGGGAACACCCGTGGGACAGTGCCCAGCCAGTGGGGCTGGGTCCCTTAGAAGTGACCAGAGTAAACCCACTTTTAACCTGGAGGGCAGGATGACTGGAGATAGTATCATGACCGATGGGCCTTCCCAGAGTACCACTCCTGGGTGGGGTTGGCATGAGACCAGCATCCCTGGAGGGGTCCCCCTGGCCGGGAGGGATCCATGGAACAGCATTGTTGGCTCAGGGAGTAGTGATCAAGAAGACCCCCTGGGGTGAGGAAGGCGTGGAACAGGAGGGTGTCCCTGTGGTAGAGGGCCTGCGTCCTGGTTCTATCGTCCGAAGCCGGGAAGTCCATCAAGGTAATGATTGGCCTACCCTGGCTAGTGGCTGGGAGGGGGTTGTGTAGGACTTGGCCTTTTTGGCTAAAGTTCCCTAAACTTTTTGCTTTCCCCCTAGACCGTTTTCCTGACATAGAGTTGCCAATTTAGATGCTTTGGGTACTTTGGCACTGCTGATCAGTGTCAAAGTACAAGTGTTCCCTGTGTAAAGTGTAATGGTAATTGGTTGGCCATGATTGGTATGTTGCCTTACTAGTAAAGTCCCTAGTGATGTGCACTGTGTGTGCCAGGGCTAGTAATGCAAAGGTGCGCGGAGAAGGGAACTCAGGCCTGCAGTGTAGGGCCTGCGCGCAGTACAGACAGTATAAATAGGCCCTTACTTTGGGAGAAGATGAGAAAATAGGAGTGCCCTCTAACCTTATTAAAGCTGATTATCCAACTACTTGAAGGCTCAAGGACGAGGGTTAATTTGGGGGGTGATGGAGCTCTGACTAGAAAAACTGACACCCCTAATGGATTGAGGCGGGGTGTATGATGGCCCCACTCCTATTCTCTATATATAGTGTGACTGCCATGGTAGGATTAAACCTAGCTTGATCATTCCCTCCAAAATTAGGTAATGAAGCCATTTCAGTAATGTTTTATGTCGATGATACAGTTTTGTTGGATTTTGCGCCAGTTGGCCTGCAGAGGCAATTGGATGTTTTTGCTGAATATTGCAAGTCCAACGATCTGAAAATAAATATGGCTAGGAGTAAAGTAATGGCCTTTTTCTAAAGGGATGGTACAGAAGAAAAGGTTTAAGTGGTGGCTAAATGGCGTACCAGTAGAAGAGGTGAAGGAATATTGCTATCTTGGCCTTCTGTTTAGATATAACCTCAACTTTACACCTCATATTGACCTGCAGGAGGAGGCTATTGTAAGTGCTTTATATAGGATGTACTCAGCATTGGACCATAAGTTCATTGAAGTGCTTAGAGAGAGATATAATGTTAAAATTGTTAGTTTGCTGTTTTATGGGTGTGAGGTGTTGCCCGTAAAAGAGGAGGGTGCAGACTATAGAAATTAATGTCTGGAAGAAATGGCTTGGCCTACCCAGGGGTTCCATAAATAGCACCCTGAGATTAGAATTGGGCCTCACTAGTGTACTATTTAAGTACAAATAGCGGCTCCTTTATTACTGGTTTAGTATCCTTAGAGCTGATGAGGGCTCCTTAAGGCAAATTATAAAATCTTGTCTGCAGGAGAAGTATGCTGACAGATGGGCTGCTAATCTTCTTCATATTAACTTTTCCCTAGTTACTTCAGTAGGGGTAGAATTTCAAGGATTGTCTGTTGTACAGCAGAAACAAATATTAAAGCTCTTAGTAAAAGCGGGCACCAGAAGGAGTGACATAGAAGATGTGTGTAACAGAGATAATCTGCATTATTTAAAGGAATCAAGTTAGGGGGGCATATTCAGCTTTACCTGCGGGAAATAAAAAGTGCTTACATAAGGAGGTGGGCTTTGAAGGTTAGGCTGGGACAGGTACCAGCCTTTATATGATGGAAGCTGGTTAGACAGGCAGAGGCAGAAACAGTTAAGCGTCCCTTTTGCCGAAATGTATCATTAACCTTTTTGCACTTACTTATAATCTGCTCATGTTTGGATAATAGTAGAAGAAAATGACTGTTACCACTTTTATAATGACAGAGGTTCACAGTATGAGTGATTTAATGACAGTAATATTAAGATGCGATATATCATTGTGCTATGAAGCAAAGAAATTCCTGTCCGTTGTTTACGAATGGCTAACTGAGCTGAGTGGCCCACTGCATTAGTAATATGGAATGGGAACATTGAGGTCCCCTAGTTATAATTGTTTTTTTGCACAAATGCAATTATTATATGTTGCATTGCCACAGTTTTATCCTTCATAAGAGAGATGGTATTTTGTACAATGTGAATACCTATCTTGCCCAATCGCACTCTGTTTAAATATAACTGTATTTTGTACTACCGTCTATTTTGCACAAAAGGATTTGTATTTTGCCCAATGATAATTGTTTTCCCTGTCAGGCCAATGCCAATGCCTATCATGCCCAATCCCGCACTGTATAAAAAGAACTGTATTTTGCACTACTGTTTCTCTATCTTGCACAAAAGGAATTGTGTTTTGCATAATGATAATGTTCACTTTGTTTAGAAATATGACCAATATTGTATTTTTGTCCTCAGCTTGGACTGGAAGCAGGATAGATTTACGTTTTTTTAAATTGGTTAGGGGCGGGAGGGATGTTTAATTCCCCCGGCAGAATTGGAGGAATTTAGTAATTTTGCGTTACCCTGTAATGCAGAATTACTTATAAATTCCTCCATTCTACTCCACTGGCGGAATTAATCATTGAGCACTAGTTTGGAGCCCGCCGTCCTCTCTAAGGAAACAGCACTGCAGCTGAGGAGACAGAACACTGAACTTATCCGAAGCAGGCTGGTATCTGAACACAGAAATGCCGAGGCGATGCATTCCTCCACCCCCTGTCAGCATTTACCCTCAAATCACAGAGACAAACTCAGGAATGAAAACACAGAAAGGGGTCATCATTATCTCCAAGGTGAAGCTGGAAATGATCTGTGCCATTGTCTTTCAGTCATTAATTAATAATGATTAGAATCAGCCTAGCCATAGGTGGACAAAAGGGAACGGATATGGTGGGTACACCTGACCTACTTGCATGGAACAAGTCTGCGTGTCAAACTTGTGTATAAGCAGGGAACTGCATACGGCAAGGCAGAGGTGCCAGTGTAGTATTGCGCACCCAATCGCCGAGGTGAGCCTTTCAATAGTGCAGGAATTATTTTGTTGTACGTTAAAGGAAAAGGCAGAATATTGGAAGAGGGGGGCTGCTGTACTTCGTTAGGAAACAAGGGTATATATAAGCCCATGGAAAACAACAATTTAAGAGCTTACGCCAGCTTAATTTCACTAATTTGTGTTAAGTAGGTGTCATATGTACACAGACATACTTGTATTGAGATACACAAGCTGTGAAAGGGCTTTGGTTGGTTAAGAAGTTTTGTCTTACGCCGAGGGGTCAATTTTGTGTGCTTTTTTAATATGTTATTATTTTGATGAAGACTGTTGTATGTGCTGGTGCCACATAATAATGTAAGACCATAGGTATGTCACTCTAGGCGTGCATTTTTCACACAGCATTCTAGTCGTATTCTGGTGCCAGCAGTTTCCATTTTCACTTTACAAAATGACAGCACTACAAGTTCCAGATTACAAAGGAGAAAAGAAACACTAGCTGAGCTTGCCCGCTTACCAACTCAAATCTATCTTTAGAAGAGTTTGATTGTGAGATCTTCACCCAGAATTTCTTTTGCGTATGTTACAGAATCTGCCTTGTTAATAATCAAGGCCTCTCACTGCACACTACGCAGGTGTCCTGTGTAATGCAGAGTTATTGTAGCAGCAAGCAAACACAAGGGGGCAGATTTACAAGCCCCTTGCGCTGCCAGTACATCACCTTTTGTGACGCACTGGCAGCGCATTTCCCTGCCCCATATTTACAAGGACAGGAAAAGCCACCCTGCGTGGCTTTTCTTGTCCTTGTAAATATGGCCCCTGTTGGACTTGGCCCTTTTTGGCTAAAGTTCCTTAAACTTTTTGCTTTCCCCCTAGACCTTTTTTCTGACATGGTGTTGCCAACTTAGATGCTTTGGGCCCTTTGACACTGCTGATCAGTGTTAAAGTGCAAGTGCTCCCTGTGTAAAGTGTAATGGTAATTGGTTGTCCATGATTGGTATGTTTGCCTTACTAGTAAAGTCCCTAGTAAAGGGCACTATGTGTGCCAGGGCTAGTAATGCAACTGCTACTAGTGGGCCTGCAGCACTAATTGTGCCACCCACACACGTAGCCTTAAAGAGAGAACTCAGGCCTGCCACTGCAGTGCCTGCACGCAGCTTGTTAAGCTGCCTTGTTGTCCTGACAAGTGCACCCACTTGCCAGGCCTTACCCTTCCCTTTCTATGCACATCAGACACCCCTATGGTAGGCCCAAGGTACCCCCCTGGGCAGGGTGCAGTGTATGTGAAAGGTAGGACATGTACTGAGGTGTGTACCATGTCCTAACAGTGAAATACTCTCCATTTCGTTTTTCACTGTTGAAAGGCCATCTTGCCCATAGGACAGAATGGGGAAGGCTGTGTAATATGTTTCCAACCTATCTTCCCAAAGGCCTAAGATGAAAAGGTGAAGTTTAGTGTGCCTGAACTCGCAATTTAATAACACATCTTTTTGTGAAGGTGGTTTTTGAGTTGCGTGTTCAGAAACCACTCTTTTAGAAGTGGCTGGGTTTTTGTGCTCTAACATTTCTGTGCGTCTCTGCCTGGTTGTGGATTGACTGTCTGGATTTAAATGTGATAGGCTCTGAGGAATGTCTTGACCCAGGGGAGGAGGTGAGACTGCAACAGGCTGACCTGCATCTGGAGTGTAGGGGGGAGGAGTAGCCCCTGGAGGTGAAGAGGCCTGGGTTGCTGCCATAAAACAATGGCTCCATCTCCTGCTGAGTGATTAAGGAGCCAGACCCCCACTATCAAAGGCAGAAGGTGTCACTGACAGGGAGACACCCAGAACTGGTTTAGACAGGGGTCAGTGCCCCCCTGAACACAAAGACTTCAAAGACATTTAGGGGTATAACGATGAGAGCTGAAACCCCTGGCCTTTGGAATGGAACTGTTCAAGACTGTAAAGGATTGAACCTACTTCATGGTCAAGAGGAACCTCTGCCAAGGAAGAAACAGCTGAATAGACTGAAGGAAAGGACTGACCCTTGCTGTGTGTTCTGGGGCTGGCCTGCAGTTTGCTGCTTTAACCAAGGAAGAGGCTAAAGGGACTTTGCTGTGTTCTGTGTCCCCCTGCTTGAAAGGACTTTGCTGTGCTGTGTCCTGAAGTAACGTAACCCCAAGGGCCTGAGGAGAGCTGGCTCCCTGTTGTGGAAACTCAGGAACACAAAAGTTTCCGGAGGTGTCTCAGCGACGCTGTGTGCATGTGCTTTTTGCAGCCTGAGCCCTTTGTAAGAAGTGCCCTGTGATCGTGGGCACCTGGAGTCCAAGCAAGTCTCAGCGACGCTGTGTGCGTGTGCTTTTTGCAGCCTGAGCCCTTTGTGAGTATTGTCCTGTGATCGTGTGCACCTGGAGTCCAACTGAGTCTCAGCGACGCTGTGTGCGTGTGCTTTGTGCAGCCTGAGACCTTCGTGAGGATTGCCCTGTGATCATGCACACCCGAAAGTCAAGTGTGTCTCAGCGACGCTGTGTGCGTGTGCTTTTTGCAGCCTGAGACCCTCGTAAGAAGTGCCCTGTGATCGTGGGCACCAGAAGTCCAAGTGAGTCTCAGCGACGCTGTGTGCGTGTGCTTCGTGCAGCCTGAGACCTTCGTGAGGATTGCCCTGTGATCGTGTGCGCCCGGAGCTCGAGGGAGTCTCAGCGACGCTGTGTGCGTGTGCTTCGTGCAGCCTGAGACCTTCGTGAGGATTGCCCTGTGACCGTGCACACCCGAAGCTCAAGGGAGTCTCAGCGACGCTGTGTGCATGTGCCCTGTTGCAGCCTGAGATCTTCTATATCGCCATCGGCCCGGAATCAACCAAGTCACTAGAGGAGGAGAGGAGAGCGAGGTCGCACCCCCAGGTAACGTGTGTCGCCGCCTGGGGCGGTGTGCGGGCTCGGAGAGGGACGCTCTCAGCCTCTCCCCTTCTTGCAGCATGAGCCTCTGCTCAAGCTCGTATCGCGGCCTGTAAGTGCCAAGGAGTGGCAGTACTGGGGCCGGAGTGTTGAGCTGTACTTTGGTTTACACCATACCCGTGTTGGGGGCATATGTTGGTGGAAGCTGACCGCGAGTCAGTACGAGAGGCAGAGAGACTCGTCTAAAGCACCGTGATCGGTGCCGAAGTGCCTTGCGCATTGCATTGTTTCTGCATTACAAACTAACTGATTGTTACATTGCGCATGCATTGTTTCTGCATTACGAACTGCCTGATGGTTGCATTACGCATCGCATTAGTTTGCATTACGAACTGCCTGATCGTTACATTGCGCATTGCATTGTGGTTGCATTACGAACTACCTGATTGTTGCGTTACGCATCGCATTAGTTTGCATTACGACTTACCTGATGGTTACATTGCGCATTGCATTGTGGTTGCATAACGAACTGCCTGATTGTTGTATTACGCATTGCATTAGTTTTGCATAACGAACTGCCTGATTGTTGCATTACGCATCGCATTAGTTTGCATTACGAACTGCCTGATTGTTGCATTACGCATTGCAGTATTTTGGCATTACGAACTGCTGGATTGTTGCATAACGAACTGCATTATTTTTACATTGCAAAGTGCCTGATTCTTGCTTTATGAACTGCATAGCATTGCACTAGAATTGCATTGGATCACCTAGAATTGCTCATTAATACCGTCAGACCCTACAAGGGCTGGCTGGCCTAATAACCGCGCAAACACAAGGAGATGATGGACGGAGTGCTGAAACTTTTCAAACACTCACCCCCAGTCACAGATCTGGGTTGAATCCATCATCATTCTTTAGCTCACTTTGCCACCCCAGTTCAGACACAGCTATATGCAAATCAGTCTTGACCCTGTGCCTCATGGGAACAGTCCAGCCCGAACTGCCAAGCCATGTCTTCCCTGGACCGGAAACAAGCATCCTGGGACCGGTTTCGGGCTAACAGCCCTCATCAGCCAGGCTAGCTTGAATCCTGTGGCAAAGTGAGCAAGGGACCCACGTCTGGGCATACCCTGCCAACTTAGGGCGAACAAAGCAAACACAAGGAGATGATGGACGGAGTGCTGTTTGCCTTGGCCTAATAACCGGCCAGGAGGAATATTACAAATATGCATATGTTGGATTTTTTATCGTGTGGTCTCATCGTATATCTTTTTATATAAATATATACTTGTTTTTCTATGAAACTTGTGTGGAGTCCTTTTGTGGTGTCATCATTGGGTCACTGAGAGCGTGGTTGCAAATACTTTACACATAAGCCTTGAAGATAAGCCTGGCTGCTCATGCCAACCTACCAAGGGGGTGAGCAGGGGCTATCTGAGAAGGTGTCTGTCCTTTCCCTGACGTGGAAGCGAGGGTCCCTACTTGGCCTAGGGTACCTACCTCAGCCAACTAGGGAATCTCGGTTCTAACAGCCCCTTTACACGCAGCACTTTGCGTGAAAGGGGCGTTCCATGGGTGTTGCTGTGGGTGTTCCCACACAACACCCATGGAGCAAGACACATTTCCAGATTTATGAGGAATCGTAAACCTGGAAATGCGTCAGTATGCTACGCCACCCTAGGGGTGGCGTAGCGAGGCGCAACGAGGAGAAATGTTTTCATTTCTCTTCGTTTTTTTCCTCTTTCAATGCGTGCTGCATTCTACAGCACACATTGAAAGAGGAAAATGCCTGTAGTGATTGTTTTTTTGCAGGGAGGTGCCCCTTCCTTCACAAAAACAATCTCCCCATGGCGCAGGCAGCTGTTTGTGCGCCAGCGTAGGGGAGAGCACAGGAATGCGACATATCATTGTAAATATGTTGCATTCCTGTGCTCTGAAAGTGCTGCAACGTGGAGCAGCCAAAGGGCTTGCTGTGCCTCGCTGCTGCACTTTCTTGTAGATCTGCCCCAAGGTTTCTAGGAGGGCGCATTGTTGTTGAAGCAGCTTCCTGAATTGAAAATCAGACAGTAATGGCAGTTCACCCATGTTCGTGGCACGAGAAGCATTCCGAAGGTTCTCCAACCCACTGCCCCCACCCAGCAGCCACCTTGCCTCCGCGCTGTTACAGGGAGCACTGCCGGCCCTAGGAATCCTCCCCGGAGGTGCTGTGAAGCCCCATCGGGGCAGGAGGAGGGGGGTATCGCCCCGTGATGGGCCCCACAGCTCACTAACAAGTAAGGCCCACAAATATATCTGTCTGACCAACACGTTTAACAGAACTTAGTTCAAATGTCAGTACCTGCTTTCTAAATATGAGAGCAATTGCCAAGTGTAGCTGCATATGTTTTAGGTGATTACTGAAGGGATAAGTGATTTGCCTGCACCTAGAAACACTTCATCAGTGCCAAAGTGCCCCCGGACCCCAACTCCCAGAAGCCCTTCAATAATTGCATAAAATTTAAATATTTGGAAGCTGTGCTCATAATGTTGTGATGTCAATGTTTGGGTTTGCTTGTAGTCCATGTGCTGCCGTTGAAATAACTGATTAGCTACTTGTTTCTGAAGAGAGATGTGCAAGATGCCATCAATATATATGTACACAAACACGCCGAACGTCATGCAAAATTGAAGAGTTAATGATACTAGCGTGTGAGTCAACTTATGAATTTAGTTGTGGCCCGAACTCATCTGAATCACGCAGAGTTTTTATGTGCCTCCTTCGGAATTCTGTGACGTACACCTCCGTGAGTTCCGCCCACCGCTAATATTGGCTAGACAGTTAGTAAAACCTAGCATTTTTAGATCTTAAAATATATTTTTTATGGGGGTGGGTGGGGCTTGGTAGTAATATTCTTTTTTAGTGTAAAATTGTTTATGTTTTTAAGACGAGCGGAGTTTCTTTTTAAGTAGCATGTTTATTTTGTGTTGCTTATGTATACGAACTGTTTGTATTGCCTTGTTTGGCATGATATCAAACTGTTAATAAAATAAAATAAAATAAAAAGATTAGGTCATAGATGTGGTGCTTGTTTTTAGAGAGTGATCGAGAATGTAATAGTAGGCAGTCTAGAGACTGTCTTTTGGGGGTGATGTGACTTTGTTTGCTAGAATAATGAGTAGTTCTTTTTAAACTTATAGCAGTTTATAGTTAGTGTTCGTGTTAACTGTATGAAGATAGACATCATGCTATTTGTCTATAGCTTAATCCTCATCCAGTAGGTTTAGAATGTATTTCTTTGGGTCTGTGTGTGTAGGTAGTGGAGATTGTGATTGAGAGTGAGTTTGTGAGCTGTGTTGTTTTTGTAGAGTAGCCTTGGGTAATAGACATGGAGATGCAAGGTTGTAAGGAGTGGCATGTTGTTTATTTTGTTTGCATCTGTTTATGGTGGAGATTGTATGGGTTAGGGGTGGTGGTGGAGCATGTGTGTCATGTTTTAAGGCTCTAAATTGTGTAATGGATGAGAGGTGGGTGAATGAGTATTGTTTTGTTGGGGTGTTTGTGGTAGGTGTTGTGGAAGATACAAGATTTGGGAGTAAAGATGATTTAGGATCTGTATTTGTGTAGCTGTGAGGGTGGGAGTGGGTGTTTGTTTCTATTTTGTGATGGAATATTGTATGAAGTTGTGTGTGTGTGAGATTTTGATGTGCTGGTGTGTGTTATGTTTTGTTTTTGTGGAGTAGCAAGATGAGATATTGATGTAGTCGTTTCATTTCATTAGTCTTTATTTCGATCTGTCAAATCATTAAAGACATTCTACATCAAATATAAGAAAATTCATAGCAAAGATTAAAAAGACTTAATATTGACATTAAAATCCATCATATACTAAAATATATATTTAGACAGTATATTGATGTAGTCAAATTCTGTGAAGGATTCAAATGTATAGTACTGATGGTGACTGAAAGTTGAGTTGTAAAGGGGTGGTGATGTGTGCTGGAGGAGAGCGTATGTAGTGTGTGAGTGTGGATGGACAGGGGTTGTGAGTGATTGCATTAGATTTGGTAGTAGGAAGAGGTAATATGTGTGGTGGAGTGGAGTGTGAGTATTGTTTGGTTGTGTGTTTTGGTAGAAAAAGGAGGAGGGTATTGTTGGTGGATGATATGAGGGAGGGTTGAGTAAAGAGTTGGTGGTGATAGAAAGGGGTCTGTTAGGAATAGATAGAGGGTTGAATTGGTGCTTTGTATGAACATTTGAGGAGTGCTGTGGAGCAGGGGTCATTTCGGTCTGCCAGGTGAAAGTTGAGGACATCGAGGAGAATATAGGTTCTGTAGTCAATGGTGAGCGGAGCGACAAAGTCAGTGATGAGGTTGGTAATGGTGGCTTGGGGTCCGGGTAGTCAGTAGACAAGGGTTCCGTTCAGGGTGGGAAGTTTTTGGAGATTTGCTGCTTGAAGTGCATTTGTTCCATGAATGGGGTGGCATTCTCTGTGGATGTAGTGCATTTGATGGATACCTTGTAGATGATAGCGAGTCCTCCTCCTGGCTTGTGAAGACGGTCCAGTCGACCGATCTTATCACCTGCTGGAATGGCCGTGGCAATGTCAGGAGACGATTAGGGGTTGAGTCAGGTATCTGTGATGTGGAGGATGTCAGGTGTGCTGATTCTCAGCAGGTCCCATATTTAGTTTGTGTGTTTGCTGAGTCATTGTTTGTTGTGAAGCATGCATGCGTGTGAGTGTTGATATGAGGGTTTGCTGTGTTGTGTTGTGTAGGGTGGGTGTGTTGAGGGCGTTGTTAGTATTTGCATTGGCATGTGGAGAGGTGGCTGCTGGAGAACCGGCAGTGGTGCAGGAAAAAGCTCCTACTGTGGTGTAAGGCATGACAGAGCAGCAGTTGGGGGAATGCCATCCAGGGTTTAGAGACCTAAAAAATGTGCAGAGTGTCGCACGGTTGTGATCGGACCAGGGTTCCTTTCACTGTGCGAGATCAAGGTGCAAACGGGTGCAGGCTGGCTTGCATTTGGCACACTTTTGATGGGACAGCAGTGCGCCCCCTGCACACGTCCGCTGTGTGCCTGTGTTACAGCTGCCACTAAGTAGGTCTGGGGAGGAGGGAGGAGAGAAGGGTGCTGTCATGTAACTTTCTGTGTTGATGGGTGATGTGAAATGAAGTCCTCTTGCTTTCATACTTCTTTTAAAGGCTGTTTTGGTGGGAAAATCAGTAATGTCTCTTCTTGTCCAGATGGAGGATGGGAAATTCAGTAATGTCATTTCCTGTGCAGGTGGATGATGGGAGATCAGGTGATGTCACTTCCTGCGCTGATGGGAAATGAAGTACTCTTGCTGGATGTTTTGTTTTAAATATGGTTTTGGCTGGAAAACAAGTAATGTCGCTTCCTGACCCGATGAATGAAGGGAAATTAATTAATGTGTGCAGGTGGATGATGAGAGAACCAGTGATGTCACTTCCTGTGCTGATGGGTGATGATAAATGAGGTTCCATTGCTTGGCTTCTTCTTTTAAAAACGGCGTTGGCGTAAAAACCAGTAATGCCACTTCCTGTCCAAATGGATGATGGAAAATTCAGTGGTGTCACTTCCTGTGCTGGTGTATGATTGGAGATCCAGTGATATCACTTCCTGTGCTGATAGGTGATAGGAAAGTAAGTCTTCTTGCTTAGTTTCTTTTAAAGACAGTTTTGGCAGGAAAACCAGTCATGACAAATCCTGTTTAGATGGATGATGGGAAATTCAGTGATTTGTGCATGTGGATGATGGAGATCCAGTGGTGTCATTACCTGTGCTGAGGGGTGATGGGAAGTGAAGTTCTATTGCTTGGCTTCTTCTTTTAAAGACAAATTTGGCAGGAAAACTAGTAATGTCACTTCCTGTCCAGATGGATGATGGGAAATTCAGTGAGGTCTCTTCCTGTGCAGCTGGATGATGGGAAATTCTGTGATGTCACTTCCTGCCCTGATCCACGATGAGAGATCCAATGATGTAATTTCCTGTGCTGATAGTTGATGGGAAATGAAGTCCTCATGCTTGGCTTCTTCTTTTAAAGATGGTTTTCACAGGAAAACCAGTAATGTCACTTCCTGTCCAGGTGGATGATGGGAAATCCAGTGACATCACTTCCTCTGCTGATGAGTGTTGGGAGACCCATGTTTTACGCTGGCAAGGAATGTTGTTGGTGCCTGGATGAAGCCCCCATCCGTCTCAATGAATAACTCAATTTCTTACAGTAACAATGAAAGTTAAGGGGTTATTTTACCAAATTACTGGGCAAGCAAATGTTTACTTCAGGCATAGATCATCCATTCTAGAGTTGATCTTTGGCGTCAGGGAAAACCAAACCATCCATAATTTATTAAATACATCACAAACTATTATTTTTGTGGTCAAAAATCAAAGTGTGAAAATAATTTGCCAATTTTAGCTTAATCCTTGGAATGTTGTTGTACAGCTATTATTCAATGGTAGTGATGGGACAGACATGAATGCAACCATGTGAAACAATTATGACATGGGTACCATGTTTCTGTGGAGGATGAGAAGATGTAAATGTATGCTTAGGCAAACATTTGGAATGCTGGCGTACCTCAGCTGCTTATTTATTGCAATATTTTTTGCAGCATAATGAATAACAGGTGCACACATTTATACAACCTGCCATTCCAGCCAGAGATTCAAGCCAGTCTTAGTGGCATGGTAATTAAATGTTCACTTTGATTCCTTTTATTCTAAGGATAATTAATTTCTGCTTCACTAGAAGATATTTACTGATGACTTGGAAGGATGTCTGCAAATATTGTAATTTTTTGTGTGGGTGTTAGAAATGGGGTCTCTAGTAGGCAGTGGTATGCACCCTGTCCAAGTAGGGGCCACCACTCTAGTCAGGGTAAGTCAGATACACACCATAAAATAACCTGTGCTCACCTTCTGGTAGCTTGGCACAGAGCTGTCGGTCTTAACTTAAGAGGCAATGTGTAAAGTATTGGTGTAACACATAAGTTACAGTAACTCAATGAAAAAGACTCTACATGGGTTTAGAAAAATTGAGAATATTTATCTGATTAAAACAAGACCAGAAACACAAACAAAAACAAGAAGTAGATGTCAAAATATGAATTTTTTAAGATTAAATGTGGAAACAGTGCTTAGAACTCAGTAGCGGCACAAAGGTTACTTGAGGTCATGAGGGACTGGTGCACAGTCAAAGTTCAGGCCTACCGTGATCGACAGCAGGCCGGCTACACAACCTTGACATGTCCCACTGAAGAAATACCTTTGAGGGAGCTTTTGTCAACGCCGAGAGTCTACATCACTGTCATCGAAACATGCTGAGAGGGTCCTGCATTATCGTTGGCTCCGTTGAAGTAAATGCAAAGCTTCACCATCAAGCAGCCTCTTCATCACCATTGAGCCACGCAGGCTGTGGATTCTTCGTTGTCTAGCAGCCTGTGCATTGAAGTCAAAGGGCGATGAGTCAGAAATTCTCATGCAGTTGAGGCAATGCATTGAATTTTGCAGAAATCAGCTACAGTACCAACTTCGGAGGCCTAGGACTTGAGGGGGCACCTCAGGCAAGGGTAGGCCTCACAGATGGCAGAGTCCAGGAGAACCAGCAGGATTGCAGGAAGTCTTTTGTGTCCCTGAGACTTCAGAAAACAGGAGGCAAGCCAGCAGCCCTTGGAGTCACTCTGGGTTCAAGTGAGATGGGTCTAGTCCTTGCCCCCAGCAGGGCAGAGATCAGCAGGCAACAGGGCAGCTCAGAAAAGCAGAGAAGCAGTTCCTCAGAAGAGTCAGTCACAGCAAAGTGGCAATTCTTACAGCACAGCAGCCTTTACTCCAGCAGAGTACTTCCCAGGTCCAGTATTTGTGCTGATTTGGAAGGGTCAGATCCCTGGTACTTATACCCAAATGTGCCTTTGATGTAGGGAGGACTTCAAAGGCTTTCTCTGAAGTCCACAAGGATCCCCTTCAACTCAGCCTTGTCTGCCAGGCTGTCTGTTGGGGGTAGTCAGCCCCTTTGTGTGAGGACAAGACACAGCCTATTCAGATGTAAGTGTGAGCCACCTCTTCCCCTTCCTGTCCAGGAAGGCTATCGGAATGCAGATGAGTCCTCTATCACCCCAGCCCCTCCTGTGTTTGTGGCTATCTAGAGGGAATGCAAAAAATGTCGCTGTCACCCAGCCCAGGCGTGAATTGGAGACAGGCTGCAGGCTCACAGAGCAAAGTTAAGAGCAGAGAAATGTCCACTGTCTAAAAGTGAGCAGGTAAATGTGCCTACAAGGGATTTGTTCAAGGATATTTCAGCAATAGTTGAATAAATAAATTTGGGTAAGTTCTATTCAAGTAACTCACAATTAACTTATTCAAAAAACAATTCAATCAAATTATCAATGAATAGTGATTCTTTTTGATACATTAGAACCACAAGTTGTCGGACGACAACAATTTGTTGATTACAGCATGGAATGATCATCGGTACTTGACGCAAGGGCCGAGTTATTTATGGACTCCTGAGAGTAAAATTAGAAAACAAATCTGTATTGCAGTGCTGGAAAGTTGAGACAGTTCACGCGCGCTCGCATTCCATGCTGTAATCAACAAATTGTTGTCGTCCGACAACTTGTGGTTCTAATATATCAAAAAGAATCACTACCTAATGTGAAGGGTCTTTTTTAATCAACATATTCAACGTCCTGAAGATGGTCTAATGGACAGAGACATAATTAGGCCAAAACGTCGACTATTACACCTATTCTTTAGCTCAATGTACTGCAGGCAATGTTTGCTTTGTGTAAACTCTTCAAATTGCCTTAAAACACATCCTGTGAAAAGGTGTCCACAACTGAAACTGTGAGGGATATTTAATCTCATGTAGTTCTTACTTCCGGCTACATTGTGTTGTTTGCTTTTTATGTACCCTGTATAATTGAACAAATTTGAATCAATACTAAATCATTTTTTGAATATATACACCCGTGTTTTATTTAATTCTTTCTTGATGATCTATTCATTGATAATTTGATTGAATTGTTTTTTGAATAAGTTAATTGTGAGTTACTTGAAGAGAACTTACCCACATTTATTTATTCAACTTTTGCTGAAATATCCTTAAACAAATCCCTTGTAGGCACATTTACCTGCTCATATTGAACCGCCCAAACCATCAAGGGTCTATTGGGTATCCCACTATTTGTGATATTATCACTGTCCAAAAGTAAAATGATAATGTCAAATCCAACTTTACCTCTAAAGAGAATTTATCACTGTCATTCCAAAGATATTAAACATGGAGTAACTACTCCTTTCTAATCAGGAATTACAGCTTGAGTATTTTAAGGAATTCCCAATGTTAGCCTATAGAAGGGGTAGAGCTCACAGCAGTGAAAAACAAATGTAGCTGTTTGTCACTGCCAGGACATGTAAAACGTAAAAAGTACATGTCCTGCTTTCTATTTACACAGCACCCTGCCCTTAAGGTCACTTAGGGCCTACCGTAAGGGTGACACTTATGTGTAATAAAAGGGGATTTTTAGATTGGCAAGTGGTTTTAAATGCCAAATTGAAGTGCCAGTAAATTGCACACACAGGTCTTGCAATGGCATGCCTGAAACGGGTTTGTTGATGGTTACTTGTGTGGGTGTCACAATCAGTTCTGCATGCCCACCTGTAACAATTATATTACAGCTCCTGGGTAAATGGTATACCACTTTACAAGGAACTTATAAGTAAACTAAAAATGCCAATCAGGTATACCATTGTCAACAGGTTTCGGGGGAGGGGAAAGCACATGTACTTTAGCACTGGTTAGCAGTGGTAAAGTGTTCAGAGTCTTAAGGCCAACAAAAAGATACAGCAAAAATGGGAGGCAAAAGGCATAAAGCTGGGGTAAAGACCACCCTAAGGATGACAGGTCCAACAGCGATTAATGAGCGTCAATATATTTGAGTTCTTTATTTGGCCTAAAACACTGGCAGCTCGGCCAGTTGCCACTTCTGCCATTTTGGGACCAAGGGCATATATTTGTTTTTTTCGGAGTTTTCGCGAACTTGACCCGAAGGTATCAGAGCGCTTTACATGAGCACCAGCTACGTTACATAAGGACACATTCATTATTGTTAGGCACGGGGAAATTAAGTGATTTGCCCAGAATCACAGGATGTTGGGCATTGTTGCCGAGACTCAAACCAGTTCCCCAGATTTGAGGTTGACTGCCCTAGCCGTTAGGCTACATCCTCTCCCCATATGATTGGGTGTTAATTAGGATCATGATAATGTCTTCAAAATGTTCTTTAATGAGCCTATTCCTAGAAATCTGGCCAATGTTCAAATTAAAAATGTGTATTGTGAGAATGATAATATCTATCTCAAATTACATTTTCTAATTGTTGTTAATTAATTTCTAATCACGTTACTTGAAGACCAAAGGTTGTGCTACATGAAACTCTGCTTTTGTTAACCTTTATATTTGATAGGAAATGGTGGTATGATTCACCAGTCTCTTGGGATAACCTGGCACAAAGGTTTCTTACACAGCACCTCAAACATTTTTACAGAATCTGCTAAGAACTTTTGGTACCGAAAACGGAAGGCTTCAGAGGATCTAAATTATGATGTGTCTGACTTCGAGAAACCCTTGCCAGATTGAACATCTTGACTTGCCCTCTGGAGGAGTAGGAGCTCCAAAATATCAATGGGCGGGCCTCTTTTGGCATACCCAAACTCTACTCCACCGTTGTTAGCCTGAAAATCATGTCTACATCTCAGTCAACTGTAAATTGTGTCTCCAGAGTGGTGCTTTGTTTTTCTAGATGCTTCATGGGTCCAAACATTAAAAAGTCATGTTCAGGATTCCTCTCATTTGATTTGATTGTAATGGTGTCTTTTTGCTTGTTTTTTTGATACTTGTAAAAAATTGGTATGATTAGTTTATTGTAATGTTTGCTACTGTTTGACCCTAATGCTTATTTCTCTGGGGAGTGCCTGCTGCGTGTGCCACTGCAACCGGGGGTTGAGAATTGATCTCATAGAACTATATTGTGACCTAAATAGAGTGTGTTTATTAGTTTGGCAGGAGGAATCCCTCCCAAATGAATAACTCACTTTCTGAATGTTCTCAGATTAGCTAAAATATTATATTTTCCTTAATTCAATAGATATTCCTCCCAAAAACTGTTCTTAGTAAGCAAAACAATTGACTGATAGAACCCATGCTTAAGTTTTTCGGAAACAATGTGCAAGGCCCTGTTCGTAAACGAGAAAGTGCAACTTGCACACACTCTAGTTTGCCAAGAGAGCCGCACTTAGCAATGCATCTGATGTACTAATCAGTTTTATCAGTAAATGTATATTTGCAGGGTGACACAAAACCTCATGGCTCGTGAATATTAATGATGCAGGATGCATTTGTGGCCCGCAGCAAATTACTGTGAATGCTGGAATGGAAATGTGCAAGGTCAGCAAAGCTCCATCCCTACATTCACATTCTCTGCTTAGAAACAGTGGGGCATATTTACTAGAAAGTGGCGGAGTGCGGTGTTAGCCACCTTGGCTTAACGCCGCGCTCTGCCACTTCCAAAATGCAGGGCTGCACCGTAGTTACAAGTATACGGTACAGCCCTGCGTTTCCCCCTGCGCTGAATCCAATGTTAGCTACCTAGCGCCAACGAAGACATCCTTGCACCATAGTGCAAGGGTGCCTGCATTGTAGGGGAAGGTTGTTTATGTGCAGGAAGGTGTCCCTTCCTGCACATAAGCAATCTGAAATGGCATTTTGAAACTTCTATGTGTGCTGCCTAATGCAGCACATAGAAGTTGCAAAACGTAATTTTTTTTAAAATTGATTGTTTATGTGCAGGAAGGGTCACCTTCCTGCACATAAACAATCAATGGCCTTTTGCTGTTTCTATGTGTGCTGCACAACGCAGCACACATAGAAAGAACAAAAGCGAGGAGTTGTGAAACATTTCTCCTCGTTGCGCCTGTTTAAAACCACGTTTTCCCTGGTCTTAATTTTGGCACTGCCCCATATTTACGCTGCCCTTGTAAATATGGGGCAGCGTTAAAATCAATGGGTGTTGCGGTAGAACGCCCACCACAAAACCCATTGCCCACCCCTTTCACTCTAAGTATAGCGTGAAAGGGGGGCTTATTTACAAGGCAGTGTTAAGCCACATTAAGTGCAGCTTTGCCCCATTTTTTCCGAGGCAGAGGTGGCCGTACTTGATTTTTATCTGCAGCGCCACCTCTCCTCCATGCTGGCATCAGGCAGCAGGCCTGGGAGAGGGTACGCCCTGCAAGAACGCTGTAAGTAGAGGGCACAGTGGGTACGCTGGAGCACTGGGGTCCAGCACACCATTTAGCAGCGTATACACTGCTGGGCCGACATACTGGATAGGGGACAGGACCTGCTGGGCATCAAGGTTGCGGGGCTTGGTAAATAATTATTTATTTTTTGTGTACTACAATGCTAATATTATTTTTCCAAATAACATGCTGCTCACACTCAGAGGTAAGTTAAGTTTACGTTATGAATAGTATGTGACCCAGCTTGAGCTAGCCGGGTGCTCGGTGCTACCAATTAGTAATAATCAGCTCTCACTTAAGCTGATTATTTAAGAAGTCCTGCAGACTCCTCTGTCCTGGCACTAAGATAGTGGTAGTAGTAATATCAGTGAGTTAGCATTCTCTGTGCCTTTCTTTATGTAGCTCATACAGTCCCAATGTCCCAGTGATGTGAAGTATGGATCTATGCAATAAAAAGGGAGACTGAGTTGACCCATCAAAGAGAGTTGAGAAGCAAAGATCATTCTTTGAAATGCATTAGTACTTCCAAATCTATTTTAAATTTAGCAAATTAGGAATAGGTCAACTCAATACTAGTAATATAGGCAATATGATTCAGAAAAGTAAAATGCTACTGCGTTTACCTGTCAAAATATTTTGGGGAGATTAACTGTACTACTAATCTGTTTTTTTAATCTTCTTTATTTTTTACATTAGCACCCAAGGGCAAGAGGGCATCATCAAATGCGGGTGAAGGTGAAAGGGCTGCCATCACCAGTGCTGCGGCGGGTGGAACTACCAGTGCCATGGCCAATGGTTCTACTGGCCCCAGTAAGTCCTCCTGTTATTATTATTTCTCTAACTTTTACCTCTCCCCACTATTACAATAATTTTGCCTTGTTAATTTTTTTAGACCATCTCCTTTTGTTCAACTCCTCTTCTATCAAATTTTTGTTAAATTCTTACTATCCCTGCATTATCCTTTTTTCTGTTTCCAGTTTCTGTAGATGACTTCCTCCTGTTTGCGCTAATCTCTAGCTTTCCTCTGTTTTATTAGTTAGCTTTCCCTCTCCCCTTACATATTCTGTGGACTGGTACTGTAAGTCTAAGAAAACAGATGTTTGGTACTCTACAGTGAAGATTGCAGGCCCAAGTAATCTATTATTCACCATGCATGTTTGTTGAAAAGGCTTTCTTTTTCTTTCTCAAACAGTTCAAACGAGAGAGTGGCAATGGTCATGGTGGAACCCCCCTAATGTTGTGTTATAATTCATTTATATAGTATACAAGCAGTCTCCCTGAGAGTGCAGCAGGGCATGAATGTATGAGGTCCCATTGCATTTGCCAAACAAGACCATATGTCCTTCATTGACTCTTATTCCACCACTTCATTGCACTTCAAAGACTCAGAGTCATCATAGCTCTGCCCCTTCATTACAAAAGGTTTTTGATTGGCTTGACTACCTGGCTTTTTTAAAATTATCAACCAGCAAAATTCCCGAAGTAATAGTTTTGATAGAAGATACTGCTAACCAAACTGTAATGAGTTGTTGTAGTTGTACTTTGTTGAAAAATAATAACAAGGGAAGGCGAATCTGGCATCTCAAATGTGTAATGTTTTTTCTAGCCACACAGACCACCAGTTCCAGGGGCAGCACCAGATGTGGCAGAGGAGGCGGTTGAAGGGGGAGTCCCAGATGTGGCAGGGACGCTTGCTGGTAAGTGACATTGCTTGCTTATTGACAAATTAAGTATGCTCATTGTATTTGTTAAGCGTGGAAGACATCCCACCCATAATCATTCATCACCTCTCTGCCTATGAGATTTCGCCACATGTGACCTAACTGCAGCATGGCTCAATTTGGCACTGCAGTGTTGGCTGTGCAATGTGCATCTGCTTCAGTTAATGGGGCATATACAAAGTTTTCAATGCATTACAAACAAGGTGTGATTCCCAGTGCTCACTCAGTCACCTCCTAGTGCGTCACTCCTTTATTCTTTCCTAAGATCTGTCCCAGTCTACCAAAAAAATAGAAAAATCCATTCTTGGCTTGTGCTACATTTTCTGACCAAGTGATATATGGATATATATATTTCATGGCTTCCATAATGGATTTACGCCTGTGCAAATCTTTCCCTTTCAACATTTGTCAATTACAGTGGCAGACTAAGCCAAAGCTTAGCACATGATGGTCAGCAACACCCCTCTAATGAATAGCAAAACCTCTACCTACCCGGCCTAATCCCTCTACTTTACCCTGCATTAGAGTAATATAAGTTTCTTTACTGCCAAGCAAAGGTATTTGTTGAAAATAATTTGTGGTGGAGGGAGAGGCCAGGGAGTAAAGTGGGATTAAGTGCCTTATTTCAAATTTGGCAGATGGAATACTCTGTGACAAACCTGCCAAACAAAATCTATATCCTGTTGTTTTCCCTGTACTGCAGTGCATTATTTTTCTCACTGTTTACTTACGGCAGACAGGATATCCATGTGTTATATGTGATGTGTGTGAAGTAGAATTAATATTATTATTCTGCCTCTTTGAAGTCATGGTAGAATTGAAAGGCAATTGGAGAAGAGCAGGGCCATTGGAATTAAAGTAAGATAATAAATTGTCCATTACAGCTGTCTCAGCTGCAGACTGCAGAGAGTAGCAAAGTACCCAACACGCTAGCATGCCTCCATTAATTTAGCACAACAAGAATACCGGTGCTTCATAGTGCATAATGCCTTACTCATTAATGAGAGGTAATTTATTTTTATTTTTACACACATATCTGTTTAGTTTTTTTTCTAGGAAATTCTTTTAAAAAAATCACTTCGTTTTTTTTAAATTTGGTGGTATCTGTTCTGGTTTAATTCCTAGCAGCCAGTCGCTTTTATGTGAAGCATGCATGGGTAAAACCTGGCCCTATGACTAATCGCACCAAAACTTCCAATGGCCTTTTGGGACCAGCAATGTACTGCTACTGTGCCACTATATAATTTTAAACAAGTGTTTTTACAGAGCACTGTTTACAATTTGTCTTTTTTCTTTTTTTTCTTTCTTGATATAACTATTCCTGCTGGTCCACCACCACCACCACCATCTCAGCAGGAGATAGCTATCTGGTGGTGGAGATAGCAGATGGAGGCCATCCAGACTGAATGCCGTCAGCTGGTGGCTCTGGAGGAGGAGGCAGAGGCATCTGCCACTTCCCAGGTCCCCAGTTCCTCCAGCCAGTCACTATTGCTTCCATCCCAGCGACAACATTGCCAGTGCGGCTGGCAGCTGGTATCCGCCCGAACCACTACTGCTGCCCCTTCCTAACCAGACCACTTCCAACGCCGCATGCTGCGTGAGCTGGCGCAGGTTTGCCAGGAGGTGGCAAGCCTTCGCCAGGAGTTGGGAAGCATTTGGACCCGCATTGATGGTGCCCTATGAAGCTCTTTTTATTTTTTGTTTTGGTGGGAGGAATTGTGTTGTGGGTGGAAAGAGTGGGAATTTGGAAGAGAACAGGGCTTTGGACTTTTCTTTGGACATTCTAGATATTGGTTGGGGATGAGGTATTTTGCTTGGGGAGAGGGGTTGCCTATTGTGGGTGGAGAGGGTGGATTTTATTTATATTGTTAAGAAGAAAAATTAAAGAGAAAAATTATTCTGATACTTTATGCCGGAAATAGTTTTTTGGTGTTTTACTTTTACTTTGCACTGCTGCCTTTTAGTGCAGCCTGTTGGTTTTAATCCGCTTATCAACCTGTATACCAGTTAGCTATAGTTAGTTATACCCTTCTCCTATTGCCATCTGTAACTATAGTGACCATTAGGGGGTTATGCTGCAATTGCCATATTTTCTACAACAACCTAGATAAACAACATCTTATCTGCAGTAGAAGTTAGTTACTAACCAAAATAGTTCACTTCACTCCATAGTTCTCTTACCTGAATAGGTGAAGTGATGGCTGCTACCTCTCTCAATCTTCTAAAACATTACTGCAGGGTTTCCCAATGAGTCTTCTTAATGGTGGTGGTAGTAGTTGCAGGCTAGTGCACTGAAAGGGAAGGCATCACAAGGGAGGTTCGGCTCCACTCCCATCTAGGTGAGCTGGAACTGATGGATTAATCAAAATGATTAACCATCACAGTCTACTAGATTGATGGAAAACATAGAGATATTGGGTTATATTTATATCATAACTTTACAAAGACTTAGACCAGAGTACCACAATGACACAAAGACCTGATATTATAACAACTAGCAATAGTTCCCTCGTCTGAGCAATGGGAAGCTAGTATTTAAACTCAATGTGCTAAATCCTCGAGTCAGGACTAGTGGACTCAGAGTTAGGAGATGACAAGGTTAAGCATTTACGCAACACAAGGCCTGAATGATTATGTTGACAAATTATGTTATATATCTAAAATATGGATCCCTTTTATGTGTGGGTGGTAAGTGGGACTGGTGTGGGCTATTGCTCATGCAATAGAAGATCCCACAGTGAGTGGGTGTCAATTTCACCACATCCGCCCCACCAAGTGTCTGGCCTATTTATGGTGTAAATTAAGACATACCTCAATAAATCACACAGCCTTGGGCAAGAAGGTTAGGGGTTTGTGAATGGATGGGAAAGGGGAGTTGGGTAAAGGTGTTACAAAGACAAACACTACACAAAAACAATATTCATCAGGGTGATGAGCAGCACATCATCATCAAATCTATTGTGGAAGGAAATGAAGAAATGGCAGTTCAATTAAATGCATTGGAAACACTTCTTCAGCCCCAGAGAATTAAGTTGTTATATATCTAAATATTCTATCATCTAGGTTTGAAAAATACAAATTTATGGAGGCGTGAGACCACACAGTTCTGAAAACTATTAATGTTAAAGCAAAAATGATACTGTACATTCCAAACTGGACGGTGCATCTGCATTCTTCTCGCAATGTCATTCTTGGGTGCCTGGCTGAACCGGTCCGGTAAGGTAAGCAAGAATGTTATGGAGTATTTGCTTTTTGTGCAGGAGAAGAGAAGCCCTGCGTATTGTAAAACAAAAAATATACTGTAGAGTCAAGGAGAAGGACAGAAGGTAAGCTTCATGAGGAGTGTACCAAGACTCAGAGGCAGAGCAAGAGCATAGGCTGCTGCAATACCATGCACTGTGTGTGCCCGGGCCTGTAAATCAAATGCTGCTAGTGGGCCTGCAGCACTGGTTGTGCCACCCACACAGGTAGTCCTTCAAAAGTGTTTCAGACCTGCCACTGCAGTGTCTGCATGCAGTTTACTACCATGTCGACCTGACAAATGCACCCACTTGCCAGGCCCTAACCTGCCCTTTCCTTACATATAAGACACCCCTAAGGTAGCCCCAAGATACCTCTATGGGCAGGGTGCAGCGTGTGTGAAAGGTAGGACATGTACTGGTGTGAGTTACATGTCCTGATAGTGAAATACTGTGCATTTTAGTTTTCACCATTGCAAGGCTAACTGTCTCATAGGTTAACATGGGAGCTGCCTTGTTGCACCTTACAAGCATACATTTCCACTGGGACAAGATAGAGAGCTGGAGTTTTAGGCTTCCTGATCTCAGAATTTAAAAGTACATCTTTAGTGAAGATGATTTTTATATTGTGTGTATGAAAATGCCACTTTTAGAAATTGGGTATTTTCTTGATTAACCATCCTGTGTCCCTTTGCCATTTGTGCATTCCCTGTCTGGGTTCAGAGTGATAGGAGCAGGGGACGAGCATTCACACTAGACAGACACAAGGAGGGGGGGGGTTGAGATGTGTCCTGCCTTCCTGAGTGAATCTTAGCCAGGCTGAATAGACCTGGCTGCATTTAGAGTAGTGGGAGGAGTTGTCACTTACACCTGAATGGACTGTGTCTGCCCTCCACAAAGTTGTCTCCCCCTACTGTAGTGAACCTGGCCTGAGTCAGGCAGAACTTGTTTATGTATGCCAGAGGAACTTTGTTTGTACCAACTTCAAAGGAAAATGTGGTATAAATATTGGGTCCCTGACCCAAGAACTTTGAAACTCTCTGGGATTAAGGAACCTGGCAAGAAGAATAGCTGGAGAGGCTGTAAGGAGAGACTACCACTTTGCTGTGTGCTTTGCTAGGATGGCCTGCAGTGGCTTCTTCTGTCTTGGGCAGGGAAAGAACTGGACTGAACTTTCTACAAACGTCTTCTTCTGAGTATCTCCAAGGGCTGAAGTAGAACTTGCCCCCTGCCCAAGAACTCTAAGGAACAGCAAAGACTTCGCCTTCCTCTGGGTACCACATCTGGGACTGTGTCTTTCAGTTGCCAAAGAGGGAAACAGTAACCCAATGCTGTTACAGAGACCACTGACCTGAAAGGCTGCACCCGGGTCTTACTAACGACGCCATCCGCCACCGCCACCAAGCCGCTGCTTGCACCGCGACCTGTGGCCACCCTATTCTGCACCGCCTCACTTCACTTTGCCGCCCTGGTCTCACCGGCAACGCTGCTGCAAGCTGACATCGACGCTGCTGCCTGCATAGTGGTTTGGGGGCATCGCTGGTAAGTTGCACAATGCACCACCCCATCCCACACCACAGTCTTGGCCCACCGACACCAGCCCCATTGACCCCAGATCATTAGCTAGCGCCGCTGCTGCACTGTGACCTGTCAGCACCGCAACGAGCACCCACTCAACTTTGCACCACAGGCCTGGTCTCACTGATGCCACCGGACGACCACAACCGAGCCCCTGCCTGCACTGCGACCTGAGGGCACCGCATGCTGCACCGCTCTGCTTCACACTGCAGCCTCGGCACCCACCACAGCCGGCCTACACCACCGAGGTCAGCCAGAACAAAAAGTACTGTTTGAGGGTTTTCCGACACCACAGCTGTCCCGCACCACCACGGTCGGCTGGAACCAGTGGATTTGTGTGTCCATGTCACTGCAATAGCCCCGAACGGAGCCATCAACTTCAAGGAGCTGCATTTAAAGTCTATTTTTGCTTATTGATATTTTTGAGTAGCTGTATGTTGGATTCTTATCATTTTGGTCTTGTTTTGCACAGATAAATATTGGCTATTTTTCTAACACTGGTGTAGTGTCCTTTTGTAGTGTTTGCCCTGTATTACTGTGAGTTGTGTGCAAATGCTTTCAACATTGCCTCTAAGATAAGCCTTACTGCTCGTGTCAAGCTACCAAGGGGGTGAGCAGGGGTTATTTTAGAAGGGTATCCTCCTTACCCTGACTAGAAGGAGCGGTCCCTACTTGGTCAATTTGTAACCATTGCCAACTAGAGACCCCCATTTCTAACTACAAGTAAATCTCGCTAAGTGTGAAAGGGCCATTCACCTTCAGGACAAATGATCACCCATCAGTCCCCAAACAATGCAAATCATCAAAATCAAGTTTACAAATTAGTTGAAAACCTTTCCTCACTGTCTGCCACCACATGAATCATCAATCATCACTCACAATCACTCAATGATATATCACTCATTAGTGCAATCCAATCATGGTGGTTCACAATTGTATCTCCTCTTTGATTCAAGCAATGCAGCGCCATTGGCAAAACATTGGCAGTCTTGTCAATCAAATGATCTTTAGTGGGGCAACTCTGCTAGGGGATGAAAAAAAAGCATTAGCATGGGACAAAGGCAGGCATTGTCTCTAATGTCCTTGAAGGGAATGGGGAGGCTTCCTCACTGCACACTGGCCCAACTCCAATCCAACCATATATATGCCTAAAAATGGTGGAACATATATATGTTCCTCTAGCTATATACTCTTTCTTTTTTGGCAAAGCACTAAGCAGTTTGATGATAAAGAATTAAAAACGCCTATGTTGGCCTACTCAGTCAGGGAAGTAGAGCTCATCCTCAAGCTCAGGTGGTTCACCCAGAAGTTGGTCAGCTAACACACTGAGTCTGACCAATTGCCCTCATCCTCTTCTTCCTCCTGTGGTATTTCAGGAACAATGTAATTGTGTGGTATGAAGTGTTGGTTAATTTTGATCATGGTTAATCTCCCAACATTTTAAAGTGAGAGACTGGTACTTTTGACTGTGACAACTGTGCCAGCTGCACTGAACTCACACTCTGCAGAAACATGGGCAATCAGACAAGCAAAATACTTGATGGCCAGCCTTCTGAGGTCTGGCCATTGGTGCATCTTTCCATACCAATAGGCCACAGGGTTTTAATCCAAGTAGACCTGTTTTGAGACACACAGATAGTCTTGGAATATCCTCTGAATGGTCATTGGCGCTGCCACTTGCTTAATCACTTATGCCTTCACCTCTGCACTTGACTTAAGCCCTGCCACTTGCAACCAAGCAAAAGCAGAGGCTGAGTCCTATTCTTTTGTTCCTTTAGTTGTGGCCGGTGTTCTTGCTCCTGGTGTTGACTGCTCTGAGCCAACATCACCGCCCTCTCTGGATGTTGAAGGCTGTACCCCAAAACCTCAGCCCGGGACTCTAATTTCCAGCTGTTCTTTTTCAAGGTCTTTCGCTTGATCCACGTCTTGTATAGTGAAACATCCATTTCAGAAAAAGGAATGAAAGTGTCCAGTAATTTCTTTATACCGAGGATCAAGATTGTGGCACAGATGTACTCTTTGGATGACACTGTGTCTCTGTGCAGCCTTGGATTAACAGCCAAGGAAAGGATTAAGCTCTCAACCAAGCCATACGATCTCCATTGCTGTTCACACCTGAAAACCTGTGACACCTTTTTAACTGGTCCTGTAGCAGATGCAACAATGGGATAGCTTAGCTTATCTTACTGTCCTCCTTGACTTCCTGGGTGAAAACCTCCGAAAGAAATGGCATCTGTGTCCCAGTTGCATCCCCTCCTCTTTGAATGACATAGTCATTGCTCGGTTTTTACTGCTCAATCAGATGTTGCAACATGTAAAAGATTGAGTTCCAACATGTTGACACCTACTGTATGAGGGGGTTACCTGGTACTCTATTAGCACGCTGAAGGATCCTCAACTGATTCTGCGCTTTAAAAGAATGGCTGGAATGAGTGCAGATTCTTCTGCAGGAGGTCAGTATGTTGCTGATCATGTCTTCTTTTTTTGAGAAAGTCCTGCACAATCAGGTTGATGCAATGTGTCAGACACAGGACCCTGTAAAGTAACCATCTGCCATGGCCTTAACTATATCACTGCCATTGTCTGTGGCAACAAATTCAATTCTGAGACCTCTGGGTTACAGCTATTCAAGCACCTTGCTGTTAAAGTTTCCAAGATGTTTGCAGCTGTATGGGATTTCTCTATGGCGAACATGGCTACTATTGAATGCTGCTGAACACTCTTAAAAGAGATCCAGTGTGCAGTGATGCACATGTAATCAGTAGAATGACAACTGGTCCCCAATTCTGTCGTCAGGTGGATAGTGTGAACAGTACTCTGCTGCAATGCTTGTCCAACCAAATGCAACTCATCATGATGGAGCGTTGGAACAGCAACTCTGGCAAAATAGGTCCAGCTGGGAACCTTTTATTTCAGGCAAATGACCACCATAAATTCTAAACATCCCACTCCTTCCACAAAAAAGAAAGGGAGGAGGTCCACCGCTCACATTTTAGTGAGCTCCCCGTTCTACAAATGTGCCTTTGGGTGGTTGCATATGGCCCGTCCTGCCAAAACATGCCTGTTATATTAGCTTGGATTTTATTATTTTGTGGCGCCACTGACACAGGCAACTTCTGGAGAGAAGTGGAAGACTCAATCCACATCTTGGGGCAGTTGCTGAGGCGGGTGTTACTGGTGCACTACTGGGGACAGGGCTGCTTTGCATAAATGTGTTACCATCTTCTTCCTCATCACCTTCATCTCTCAACGTGATCAGAGCTGATTCCCCTCTCTCATCACACCACCACCTGCAACAATTTTTTTAAGGTGTGCCTCCCACTAGATTGTGTGATGTTTTTTCATATGGGTTGTTTGGCCTCCAGTACCATAGTGTGAATCAGGCTTACCTAGATGAACACTTGCATAGTAAATGGAAAATATCGCAATGTTATCCTCATGCTTGCTAATCGTAAATAAGACCCAAACTAGGGAGAGGAACTTTTTTAGTGTGTCATTGATAATGCCTGAAGAAGAACAGCAGGTAGGTGGGTGTGTCGTCGATTGCCTCTCCACAGTGCACACTTCAACTGAGGTAGTGGTGATGCAGGTCTCAGTGGGGGCCTTGCAAATATGGAAGCTGGCAGTGGTGGTGGTATCAGTGCCACATCCCTCAGAGCTGGTTGAATAGGAGGGGTAATGTCAGCACCCTTTGAGGCAGCTCCATGACAATGACTGGCTCGTCATCCTCATTCCCTTTCATAATTGTAAGGTTTTCAGGAATTTTCCTTTTCCCTTTCCTGGCATGTCTTGGACTCAGCCGGGGACCAATCCATGTCCAGATAATCAGAGGGGACTTGGAGAAGATGGTACCCTTCCTTTTTTTTTGCTGGAGATCTGGAAGCCAATGGTTCAACAACAGGTACATCTTGCTCAGCAGGAAGCTCAACCTCCTGTTCTGCTCCTACTTCAGGAAGATCTACTATTGCTGCGACAATTGGGTATTCATTTGAGGCTGAGACAAATATAATTCAGACTCATTGCTCATCGCCATAATTGCAGTAGTTGCCTCACTGAGAGACAGGGCCTTAGGCTTAGGTTGGGGTGGTGCCGTTGATATGGAAGTGCTGCAGTAGCACTGACCCAATAAAATGTATAAAGTCATGAAAATAAGGGCAGCATTGCCGCTGTAAATTTGTTTTTGACTAACAGATTTTTTAAATTTATTTCACACATTATTGCCTGAGTTATTTTGTTAATATCATTTCATGTCCTCTGTGTTTTTTGTCTTCACCCACCATTTTTTTAAATGTATTATTGCTAAATAAATGTAATTTTAATGGTTCTCATGAACATTGTGTCTGGGTATAATTGTTTCTCCCAGTAAAACTTACAAATGTGTGTTATAGGGACCCTTGTTCCTTTAAAGCATTATCTACCCCATGTCCCTATATATCCATTGGTTCCCTTGTGTTTCTGTAAAAGGTGTGTGCACCTATGACAGGTAGGGGGGTCCAGGGGAACCTGGAATATTCCTTAAAAAAGTAATGCTGGTGTACACTGTGCACTTATGGTAGGCAGGGGGTCCATTGGAAAATGGAATAACCCTTAAAAAAGGGAATGCTGGTGTGTGCCTATGGCAGCAAGGGGATCCAGGGGGAAATGGAATAATCCTTAAAAATTAATGCTGGTGTGTGCCTATGGCAGGCAAGGGGGTCCAGGGGCAAATGGAATAACCATTAAAAACTAATGGCTGGTGTAAACCTATGGCAGGCAAGGGTGTACAGGAGGAAATGGATTAATCCTTACAAAATAGATGCTGGTGTGTGCCTATGACAGAAAAGGGTCCAGGGGGAAATGGAATAATCTTTAAAAACTTAATGCTGGTGTGCACCTATGGCAAGGAAGTGGATCCAGGGGGAAATGGAATAAAAATGAATGCTGATGTGTGGCTGTGCGCATATGGCAGGCAGGGGGTCCACCGGTCCAGGGTAAAGTGAGTAATGACAATCCTTAAAAAAATAATGCTAGTGTGAGGCAGGCACCTATGGCAAGCAGGGAGTGGATGAAGGGAAAATGTAAAAAAATAAAAGTTTTTTTTTTAAAATTAAAAATAAATAAATACATAATTGCTGGTGTACTAGGGAACTATGGGAAACCCATTGGGAGGCAAGTGCAGGGGAAAAATATTTAAAAAAATGCATATAATATGAAACACTGGCCATATATACATATACCACAATGATCCTAAAGCATATTAAACTGTTATCAGGGAAAAGTGAGCAAAAACAAAAAGGCATAGCCTTCTCCTATTAATCTCCCTCGAAAATGGCTTTGAAACCTGGAACAAAAATGATTTACACAGAGGCTGACTGCACACAATGACCGCTGGCCACATGGTCAACCAACAACAGCAAGCAAGGAGGCATAGCCACAACAAAGAGCACATGCAGGCCTATGGTAAAAGCACACTGGCTGGCTACACAAAATGGTAGCCAGCCACTTGGTCAAACAACAAGCAAGGAAGCATCGACAAAAAAGAACTCATGCAGGCCTATGGTCACTGACTGCACCAAACTGCCACCAGCCACATGCAACAACAGCAAGCAAGGAGGCATGGCCCCAATAGAGAAAACATCCAGGCCTATGGCAAAAGCACACTGGCTGGCTACAAGAAATGGTCTCCAGCCACATGGTCAAACAACAAGTAAAGAGGCTTGAACAACAAAGAACACATGCAGGCCTATCGACACTGACTACACAAAATACCCCCGGCCACATGGCATGGAGAACAAAGACAAATAGTGGCCCATGGCAAACACAGACACACACACACTGGCCAGACAAAGGAGGCATGGTTAACATTGAAGAAAACACTACCATAAATTCAGCAATGCCAACAATGAAAATTAAGTAAGCTATAAAAATCTTTACAACAACACAAAGCATCAAATATTACCCACCAGAATATACATAAAACATGAAATACAAAACAAAACAAGTTTTTAATTTAATCCAATGCCATCCATGCCCTAATTGATGTTTTATAACAATGTATACCACAGAAAAAGTTGCTACATGTACCCATGACAAGTACGTGGGCAGGCTTAGCCACACAGTAAAATAAATGAATAGTGCAAATTTAACAAACAAGGAGAAAAAATACTGAAATCTACAACCTTTTTACCTTATAAAAGATAAAAAATTAAATGCAAAAAAATAACTAGGCCCCTATTAAAACTGCAGGCCACCCACCACTATAAATTTCAAAAGTAAAAATACTGGTGCATGCCCTCTATCAAACACACTACACCTTTATACAAATGTTTTTGAATTTACTTGTGATATCACAAAAACAAAGTCCCTAAGTCCAATGGTATATATGCAGCAGACAAAGAGAGTAATCCTTCCACCTTGAAATCCAAAAGAAAGGTCCTTGGCTTTGCTCTCCACGTAGCTGCTGGGCCACCAAACAGCTACCTGCTGCCCTCGGCCAGCCACTGCTGCCACGTTCTGCTTTCCTTCCCTCCTTCTACTCCTTGCTTGCCTTATTGTCTTCTGCCTCTTTCTTCCCCTACTTTGCCTCGCTTGCCTTATTGCCTTTGGCCTTTTCTTCATCTACTTTGCCTCATATGCCTTATTGCCTTCTGTCTTTTTCTGTCCTTTACTCCTCTGTTAGCATGAATGCCTTCCACCTTTTTCTGTCCTCCACTCCTCTCCTGCCCATCTGTTTCTGCTGCTTTCCCTCTTGTTTTTCTTACCTTTGTGCTCAGCACAGCTGCTCCTGCCTAGTTTCCCACCTCACCCTAACCCCACCCACCTCCACCCAGCGCCCCTCTTACCTCCCAGGACATACTTAATGGAGGCCGCAGCATGAGCCCTCCTGCTACTCCTTGGTTGCCTTATTGTCTTCTGCTTTTCTCTGCCCTCAACTCCCCTGTTTGCCTTATTGCCTTCTGCTTCCTTCTTCCCCTATTTTGCCTCATTTTCCTTCAGCCTTTTCTTTGATCCTCTCTCTATCAGAAGACCCCTCCACCATGAAGACCAACTTCCGCAGGCACCGGTGAGTGGATGAAAGACAATGGTCTAAAACTCAACACAGACAAAGTGGAAGTGCTGATCTTCAAGAACAACTTCTCCCCGTAGAATGACTCCTGGTGGCCTCCAGAACTTGGACCAGCACCCACCCCGACAGACCACACATGCAATAAGAAAAGTTGTTGAATCAAGATGCTGAGCCACACCTATAAAGCCATTCTCAATCAAGGACCCGCATACCTCAACCACTGGCTGAACTTCCTCCAACCGTCAAGACTCCTGCGCTCCCCCTCCCTCTCCCTCACGCATATCCTCGACATCCGCAGGAACAACAGCAGAGGCGCTCCTTCTCCTACCTCATGGGGAAATCCTAGAACAACCCCCTTCACCTGTGGGCCTCTCTTCTGGAAATCAGGAAAGGACTCAATACCTTGCTGTTTGACCGAACCCCTTAGTAGCTATGCTCTAATTGTCTGGATGCCATCGTGGGTGATTAGCCACGCTTTAAAAAACAGTTTTTTAATTTTTTTGTTTTTTATTATGAAAAGTGACCAGGAGATGGACAAAGCACTGGGAGGAGCCTGCTGGACAGGAACAGGAAGTTGGAGTCCCTGGGGCACTTCCTTCTTATTGAAAAAAATGCTTCTCACACTAAAAAACAACTTGAACGGTCCGTTGGAGTAGAATATTAACTTGAAAATGTTTTTTTCAAGTAGATTTAGCTGCTTCTCGAGTAGAGAATCTGCTCAAGATGCAGCCGCTCAAAAGCATCATGAAAATGGTGCCGGAAGCTGCCTTGGTGACCGGAAGGAGTGCTAGCAGCCAGCATATCTCGCTTGCGCTTGCTAGTGGGCAGCAAATCTCTTTGTCCTTGCCAGTGTGCACCAAATCAAGGTTCATGCGTGCCAACGGAAAAATAATCCCACCATGTGATAGATGGTGGAAATTAGCAGGAACTCCGATTACATGCATAGCGTAGAGTTCCAGAATTTCGCCAACTCTGTGAGTGCAAATGTATTTCAGCCAGGCCTAATAGTTTATAAGCCTTACGTGTAAAACATGTTCTTATACTCATGTATGGGTAATATATTTGCAGCTTGTTTAACACTTTGCCAATTTTGTAAACATTTCTGAGTGCGAAGTGTTAGATCATATTCAAATTTTATATCAGCGACATTTAAAAAAGCAGCTCACTCCACCCAACAAAGTTGTAGAGTGCACCTATTGGGAATATTAATTTTTGTTGCTGCTTCCAGTGTAGGAATGGGGTAAACTATAATGAATTGTTTTACCTGTGCAGGAAGATGTTCTTTAGCATAGCTGTCTCTACTGCAGTGAGAAATTTCTCTGTAAGAGTGAATCATTCCTCAGCTGAGAAATACAAGTGTATCAATATGCAATGTGAGTTGCCTGTTTCTTATTGTAAACTACATATGTGTATCCTGAAGTTCTTGGAACAAACCTAATCACTAGGATTTCCTTGTTGTCCTGCATCTATAAATACTTAGTGGCCGTAATGTACTCTGTTGCCTGGGTAACATAACATAATATGTATTTGTAAAGCGGACGTTCACCCAAGGGTATCTTGGTGCTTAATACAAGATGTTTATTGTTACCCGACTTAATGGTACTCATTGGTACTGGTGGAGGGACCACCTGCCAGATTTTGTAAATGACTGCCAAGCTGGGGGTAGTTTGTAAAGCATTGACAGGAACCACTAACATGGAGATTCCTTTCAATACATTTCTCTGTTTAGTGCAGGTCTCTGTCAATATGACAAACAGTTTTCTTTTTTATTTTAAAAAAGAAAATCCAGAGTCTGGATTTTATTTTTGAAAAGTTTCCTCAGGTCCAACATATAAATCAGGCCCTTAGTCTTTAAAATGTCCACTTGTAGTCCACATCAGATAGCTATGTGTGTTTTCATTCAATACTTTTCAGAAAATGTAAAGGGTAATTAATTTAGACAAGGGCTTAAACTGCTTAGCACAATGCGGCAAGGAAGCTCTTCTCTCATTAGAGTTTATAACTTACTTAGGGGCTTATTATCAAGCCCATTATCGCCGCATTAGCGGCCGTTTTCGGCCGAAATGCGGCGATAATGGCATCGCACTATTAGCAAGGACACGCTTGCCTTAACGCCCGGTTCCCTATCGCCTCACCTCGCATCGCTAATGAGATGCAAGGTAGGCGTGCCCCTCAAAACTACATCATAAAATATCAGTAACGAAGCCCCGTCCGGTTTAGCGCTGATTTTTTTCGCGCTAACTGGGCCTTAACGCTGGAATTTAACGTCTGTTAAATTCCAGACTAAGGCATACCTTACATGGGGGGTGGATTGTGTGGCTAAGAGCACAGGCCCCATCATCAAGGATATCGCCGTTTTCCATGGCACATCGCTGGAAAACCAGCGTTGTTCCATGGAAAATGGCGATATCCCCTCTATCGCTGGATTTTGTATCGCCTCGGTGATACGCGTTGTTAATTACGCGTTAACCGGGCGAAAAATTCCAGCGATAGACGGCGATAAATAAAAAAGCGCTAAACGCGCATTGCGATATTTATCGCCGTCTATTACTAATATGCCCCTTAATGTTTTTAGAGGTTGTAAAGTAGCACGATTCTGCAGAAAGTCAGATGCCAATCCTTTACCCTGATTCGCTAATTCATATACATGAAAAATCACACTAAGGGCCAGATGTACAACTGTTTAAAAACGGATGCACAATGTACTAACCCTATTTTGCGAGTCGCTAATCTATTAGCGACTCGAAAAATAGGGTTAGCGACTCGCTATTAGGAAGAGGAGTGCCAAGGGCGTCCCTTCCTAATAGCGAGTGCAAATACCAGGTATGAGTGTTTTGCGACCGCATTTGCAGTCGCAAAAAACATGCAGTTTACCACGTACTTCAAGTAGGTAGTAAACCATCCGCAAACCGGAATGGGTGTGCAAATATTTTTCAAGAGCAGGAAGTGGTCCCAGGGACCACTGCATGCCCTTAAAAAATGAAACTGAAAAGTTTAATTTTTCTTTTTTAAATGCATCCCGTTTTTCTTTAAGGAAAACGGGCTGCCTTTAAAAAAAAACTGCGTTATTGACAAAGCAGTCCCAGACATGGTGGCTTGCTGACCCCAGCAGGCCACCATCCCTGGGAGTGCTAGCCATTCCCAATGGGGTCGCAAATTGCGACAGCCTCATTAATATTCATGAGGCATCCAATTTGCGGCCCCATTGGGAATCTGAGACACTGTTGTACATTGAATTTTACGACTCGCAAAATTCAATGGTCGAACATCTGGCCCTAAGTTATGTACTCTTAGATGTAAAAAAAAAAATTCATACCCATGTTGGGCTAAAAGCGTCACTATCATGTGACCTAACCCGATATTTAGTTAAAACGTCATCTGTAATGCAAATGTCATCAATATATAATTGCGCTTTAGGATCCTCATGTAAGATGCTCCATAAACCTTGTTGCAAAGAGTTTTGGTCTGTTCTTATGCCCCTGGGGCAATCATGTATATGTGTATTGAAACCCACCAAGTGAAAAGGATGTTAGATACTGCAATGCAGGCCCTATATTTCGACTAAAGAACCCACTAGATATATCTAACATTGTTTTATATGTTTTCTCTGAGTACATTTGCCATTAGTCCAGTACTAAGAATATTTTGCACAATTGCGTGCATATCTGAACATTTACATTTCTAGAATCTGAAATTATTCCATATGAAATGTCAGGCTTTAACACTACAAAAAGTAGAGTGTTAATGGTAGAATGACTAGGCACTTCAATACCTTAATATTGTAGCTGATATACAATAGCATTTATATCGTGCTTAGCTTATAGTTTAAGAAGCATTTGAGCCTGAACCTGGGGTTCCATTCTTAAAAGAATCACATGTGGAACAGAGGCTTTGCCCCATCCTGCTTTGTTTCTATAAAACACAGGAGCTTGCTTTAAAGTCCATTTACATGCTCATTTTTCCCTGAGTTCTTCACGTACTAAGGAGGAAAATGCTTGAATTATTATCTTCTCACCTCGAGGTGCATTCTTTATAATAACCAGAGGTAAATCATCCTCTGATAGGATGATGTCATAAGAGTCCAACAAATGAGACCAAAATACAGCTTTGATTTTGCATAATTCATCAACCTAAATTTGTATTTGCACATTGTAAACCCTGTCTAGAAGGTTTACATGTCAATCCAGTGTCATAACCTGTATATATTCTTTGGTTGGAATCTCCACAGATTCTCCTTGAGAATCTAGTGAACTATTGTCACTTCTGCTAAACTGACCAAAAGTGCCACTGCTCAGGTCCTGTTTTGCAGAAGTATCCATAGCTGCCAAAGCATGTTTTTTTTGCTAAGCGAATACTTTCTGTTTTTTTTTAAATGTCTGTGAGTCCAATCCTTTATCTTCCTTGTTTGTACTCATTTTAACTTCACCCATCTGCTCATTGTTGGTTTGACATACTCATTCTCCCTGCAATACTCCATCTGTCCACTTCCTACTCTCCTCTCACTTTGCCTAGGATTCAACAAAGCAAAAGACACACAGTTGATGGACGGAATGCAGAACAAATCAAAACATTCACCCCCAGTCAAGAGATCTGGGTTAAATCCATCATTCTTTTGCTCACCATGCCACCCCAGTTTAGACCTGGCCATATACAAATCAGTCTTGTCCCTGAGCCTCATGGGAACAGTCCAGCCCGAACTGCCAAGCCAGGTCCTCCCTGTACCGGAAACAAGCGTCCTAGGACTGGGTTTGGGGTTTCACCACTCATCAGCCAGGATAGCTTGAATCCAGTGGCCCAGTGAGCCCGGGATCCACGTCTGGGCATACCCGGCGCACTTAGGGCGAGATAGCAAAAGACACACAGTTGATGGACGGAATGCAGAACAAATCAAAACATTCACTCCCAGTCAAGAGATCTGGGTTAAATCCATCATTCTTTTGCTCACCATGCCACAAAGAACAGGAAGAATGCTTACACTGAAATGACTTTCTAATTTTATCATGGTCCATCAAATTATATTTACCTCTACTAGAGTTCTGAATTGGAGGGCATCCAGTTCTAGTTTTGTGCTTTATTGTCTGGTTCCAGTGCAGCTCATTACCAGAACCCTCAGTCTTTGCAATGCTGCTTTGCAGTTCAAGAACCTAAAGTTTCATGGCCCACGGAGGTGAAACTATTATTTTATTCTAGGAAGATCCCTTTCGCTATCTTGAACAGGAATGGCTGGCAACCACTGGTTCACTCCCATAACTGTGGCCTCTCCCAAATGTTACTTAAAACTATCAAGGAACCGGTCTAAAATGAACTATTAATTAAATTCCAAAATCCAGAGCTGGTACATATGCATGCTCATCCTGTATCTGTTTTAACACACCAGATAACACTGATAATGAGTGTGTGCCATGCATAGTAGTATAAATACAACCAAAGATTGTCCCCATGTAGTACACTCTTCCGCGGATGGTACCACACCAAGTGGAAAACACATAGTGAACATTGTATGTTTATCCTGCTTTGTCATATGAGGGTCTGCAATTTCTAACTGCCTTCAAAATGGAATCTCCTCTTGCTTTGTGGGATTTAATAGTCTGTGTACTGATTGCCTGCACTGTGGGATATGCTTGTGGTGCAGGGCCGAAAGCAAATGCACCTGTTGCAGTCGATTTCAAAATATGCTGTTGAAGTTGCCTATAAATGGCCCCTGCCTTTAATATATGTCCTCCTTTCTGAGCTGTTAGATTTGCTGTGTACAGATATAGTGTATACTCTATTAATCAGAGTCAGGTAACCCTTTCATTACTCAAAAGACCTAGTCTAGCATTCGGAATACATAGGATCCTTCTTGATTTTCCATGCTTGAGGTTCTCGATATCCTAACAGGGCTTGTAAGTTGCAATAGGGTTCAGTGCTGGCAGGTGTTGCAGCAACTCTGTATGCATGATAATTTCCCATATTGTGATCTATCACTTTAAACTACACCCAAGAGTAAAATATTTCAAAAAGTATGCAGCATGTGTCTTTACAAATAAAATGATTCCACCCCCGTGTTAGAAAAACCTTTTCCTAAGAGGTGTTGTCTAATGGATGCCTTAAAATGTTCTTTTAGAATATGTTGCTAGACCATTTTAAAACAGATTTAAAATATGAGATTCAAAGCTGAAATCAAAACAGGGGATACACTTTTATAGATCAAGTACTTGACAAACCCACAGCAGAGACGGAGCACCGATCTGAACTGAAGAAGGAAAACAATATTACAATAGATGTTTCTGATATTAGTAATTATTGGTTTCGTGAATGTTTCATCCAAAATTCACACAAAGATACAGAACATTCAGTCACAATTTGGGCACAATTGATACTTTTTCTCTATTTCCTTCTACAACATAACCCAGAAATTGGTTTTCTAGACCCCCAGGTACTAAAGACATAGGAGTCTATTCATGAAAAAGTAAAGGGCAGGAATGCACCATATTTAAGCCAATAAAGCACATTCCTGTCCTTTCCCATGCGGTGGCACTCTTTTGGCAGCCTTGCCCAAATGCAGGCACCCTTGCACGATGGTGCAAGGGTGGCTGTGCTGCATGTAAGATTATTTTTGTGCAGGAAGGGGCAAACAATTATGGAAGGCATATTCCTCTTTTTTGTAATGCAGAATGCAGCACACATAGAAATAGGAAGAAATGAGGAGAAATAGAGATATTTCTCCTCGTTATGCCTCCACAGGGAAGGCCTACATTTTTTGGAATATTCCACAGTTTAACATTAATAGTAAATCTGGGAATGTGTTAAAAACCATGGGAGTTGCTTGGGAACATCCATGCAATGCTCATGGAACGCCTTCCCAGGGCAGAGTAACGCACCCCAATGATTTGCACTGTGTTATTTTACTCTAGGATTTATGAAGCCACTCAGGACCACGCAAAGTGGCTCTGCATGGCTTCATAAATCTTACTTAAGATTTACGTCGAGCATGTACCACCTTGCGTGGCGCAAACGTGATGCAAATCTCCTCATAAATAGGCCACTCAGTCAACATACCAACCTGAGCCAGACAACCCAGGGGACTGCAGCTAAGGCGTGCCCATTGAGCATTACTTGAGTGGGATGCATTCTAGATAACAATCAATTCTGTAAGATTTTAGAGGGTAGTTAGTGTTACCCAAACCTTCTTCGTTATAGAAAAGCACCCTCAGGAGCACTAGAAAAGCAAGAATCCATTTAGAAGATCAATAAAATCAAATTCCTATCCTAGTGTACACAATATGAATAGTCATTATTAGAAAAATTGACAAAATAGTGGCAACTATATTTACAAGGAGAATGAATAATAAAACATATCGTAACATTTTTATTACATTAAAGCTGTTCTTTTTATATCAATTTCTCCAACTCCTCTTTTGTAGGCTTAACTAAATACTAATACTAAATAGAGGCCCATTCCAACAGTAGGTCTTCCAGACACCTAAAGTTGTCTGTAGAGAGATCTAAAACGTTAACAGTAAAAAGTGTTCTAAGTGCTCAGTCAGACAAACATTAACAACATGATCATTGGAATGGAATTTGAAAAACCGAAAGCCTTGAGACTATAGGGGTCATCAGCCGGAAGCCTAATGAAGGAATTCATGACCTGGTAAACACATTTTAGACAATTTTTTAAAAAACTCCTAGAATTACAGTTCCCAAATTAGCCCTTAAAAATGGGCTCATGAAACATTTTTCTAACACACATTCCAAGTGCAAAGACTCCTGAATGAAATGACACACCCTGAAAACATGTATAAGAAAGACTGAGCCAGAGACTTAGCTAGGAGGTTGCAGGGGAGTAGATTGTTAATCTATGTGAAAAAGAGGGTGCAGACATCATGCAAACAATGGTTGACCTTCTCAAAGTCTAAACAATCTAGTGGCAAGACCTTCCATCCATAACTTCTCACTCACAAACCTATCAGAACCATTTAGAATCAGTTAGCATAGATATATCATATCATTGTTTGACCACTGTGCTGCAAGGCCTTATAATCGACTAATGATTCCTCACATCTGAAGAGTCGATCAATGGGCTACCTTGCACCAAGATGAATGAAACAAATGGCATTATCCTTCAGCATACACATCCATGCACATAATGCACAACAGAGGTCCATTACAGAATTTACCCATCCACAACCTAATATGATCCATTACTAAACAATACATGAGGGAGATCTACCCTAGCCAGTCGCCATATTGACTTCATTTAACATCTATAGCCAAATGTAACCTTTTTAATGTAAGCTAAAGACTAAAAAGACACTACAGACTCTTAACACTGAAAGTCAGAGAGACTGCTGAAGATGATTGACAGCTGAAGAATGCATCTTCCAGGAGGATGAGGGTGAGGTTTAAAATAAAATTCACAGATGTTAGAGTGAGGATGTCAAGACAATTCAGATTTCTTAGTCCCATGTGATAGGAAATTCATATCTGCAATATTGAAACAAATACAATAAATTAATCAGGCAAGTTGGTTTGAGGAAGAATGCAAGCCAAAATAAAAAGGTCAATAAAGCTTAATCAAAGGAAAATAGTGAGTATGTGGACCATATTAGAAGGGCTTGAAAGCATTGGTGTAATGGAAGCATAACATGTATCAGGAGATAACAGGGAAGGCAATTAAAAGAAATTGAAATGCAGCAATGGAAAATGACACAAAAATCTTTTGGAAATACTCAACACAATAATTGGGAACGGCAAAACAAATTTAGTGGGAAGAATTACCACTAATTGAAGGGTGCATTACTAGGTAAGAGTATTGATAATGAATATAATGCTATCAGATACGCCACACTGAGAAGGGTCACATAATAGAAGAATGAGGGAAGAAGAAAATATACTGGTTCTTCAGCAAATATGTGCCCTCTTCATTGAATTTTTAAAAATAAGATAGATCATTATTAAGGCTCCCTGTTTTCCATTTTTACTGATTTTTAGTTTTTACAGATAAATACAGACAGAAAACAATGTGTTTTCTGTCTGCATTTATTTTTAAAAGTGGATAAATACAGAAAATCGTGGTGCTTTTAAGTGACTCCCCGTGCTGTCTTTTATGAATTATAGCCCAGCAGCTGAGCAGATGGTCAGCATGGGAAATTAAAAAACAGGATGAAATTTCATTAAATAACGGCATGTGTCAATATACATTTGTGGTATAATGCTAGTATTTACCAGTGGAAGTATTGTTATGTAATATTTGGCAGCTTAAATAGTTAAAACATGACATACATCAAAATATGAGTGTGCGTATATCAGTTAAATAAATATGGAAATGTACAGTTTTACAACTTCATTTATATGCAAAACACAAAATAAATATGGATAAATAAAGATAAAATGGCCCAAAAATAAATATGGATAAATACAGACGGACATGTTAAAAAAATAAATACCATAAAACTGTGAGCCCTAATCATAATACATGGACAAAGCTGGCTATTGCCCATTGCCCTACCTTCCAAGGGCACTCTGTTAAATTTATTTCTCTATCTCATCGTTGTAATTGTTTTGTCTCTCACTCTCTCCCTCTCTCTTTACCTACCTCTACATAAAACTGTGTCTCTCACGATCTATCCCTAGTTCACAATTCTCTATCTTAATATCTACCTGTCTTTCTCCCCTATTATCTGTTTCACATAGCAGATCTCGTCCATTTTTACCTTTGACTTTACCATTCTCATCTACATTCATGCGCTGCAATTGATGTCCCTCTCTCTATCTGAGCCCTCTCTCTCTACATGTCCTCTCTGTCTACCTCCCAATTTTCTACTTCAGCTCCCTCTCTTTACATCCCTATGTTGTTGTACTTCATCTCTCTCTACCTTGTCAATCTCTACATTTCTGGTCTTCTCTCCCCATCAGTTCTCTATCTACCCAGTGCTCTGTCACCTTTCTGCTATTTGGTATATTTCTCTCCTATCTTTCTGACTAATGCTGCTCGCTTTAATTCACGTCATCTCTTCTAACTCACCCTTCTCTCTTTCTACCCATCCCTACATTTCTATGTATCTACCTGCTCAGCTCTCTCTACCCCACCTCTGTCTATCACAACTCTTTCTCAAAAGCACCTCTACACTACATAACTGTCAGTCTTTCTCTCATGACCTCACCCCCCTTCAACTGCTTCCAAGCCTATATCCTTATCTATACCTCTTTACACCCTCTCCACATATTGCCAGTCTCCCTGCACTGCTCTATTTCCAATTCCCCTTGTAGTTCCCCACTTCCATCTTTTGCATCCCTCTTTGATTCTCATATATCCCTTTACCTTACTTCTCTATCTCTCTCCATATCTCTATGCCTTTTCGCTCTGGATTTCTCTGACACTTCTTTCTACCATTTAACTTTCTTTGCTTAACTCTCTCTTTATCTCATTTCTCTAGCTCACATCTTAGTTACTACCACATCTCTCTTAACTCCACCCCTCTCGCTTAAACTAAGCTCTCAATTTACCTCATTGTTTGCCTGCTGCTTCACCTTACCTCTGGTGCCTCTATCTCATCTTTCTCTGACTCCTGTTTTGCATCCTCTCTTTTTCTGCATCTCATTTTTCTATCAATCATCTACTCTCCCATTCTCTCTCATATCTCTGTTCGCTTGTATTTCAATTCATTCTTTCGCCTGCCTCTCACCCTGTATGCATTTCTCTACCTCACCTCTATGTGTCTTTCTTACCAGTCACTATCTTACTCATCCTCCTTTTCTACTTCTTTAGAAACCTCGTATTTGTGTATATATGTATGTATGTGGTATTTGTATAGCACAATTCTGGTCAAAAGACAGCATAGCGCTCATATCTATTTCTCTACCTTGACTTTGTCTCTCTACTTCACATCTTTTTTCTCTACGTCTAATATTTCTTTCTAATCTTTACCTCACTCCACCTTTCTCTTTGCCTCACTAACCACATAAAAATATAGGTTTTTTTATGTGCGGGAAGTGCGCACTCGCAAAGATAATACTCGTAAATCCCTTTGTGAATAACAAACAGTCGCAAACTTACATAAAACTGTAAGTTTACCTTTGTGAATCAGGGCATCAATCTCTAACTTGCATGCTTGTATACTTCTATAACAATCTCACCCTTTACCTGTCAATCCTTACTTCTTTGTTCTCTTAGTTCTCTCTAACTCACATGTCTCCTTGCCTAACATCTCTGAGTACCCCACCCCTCTCCCTCTCTCTAGATTTTGTTCTCCCTAGCTCCAGTTCTCACTACTTCTCTATATCTCTCTAAAACCTTACCTGTCTCTCTTGCACTACTAGACTCTTTTTCTTTTTACCTACTCTGTGTTTGCTGACTTCGTTTTTACTGGCCATAGAACTCTGCCCACTTTCCCACTGCTAACCAGTGCTAAAGTACTTGTGTTCTTTCTTCTAAACATGGTAAAAATGGCCTTATATCCAAATTGACCCATTTACTTCACTTGTAAGTCCCTAGTAAAGTGGTACTACCTATACCCAGGCCTTGTAAATTAAATGTTAGTAGTGGGCCTACAGCACTGTTTGTGCCATCCACTTAAGTAGCCCTTTTAAACATATCGCAGAACTGCCTTTGTAGCCTGGGGGTGCAATTTTAAACTGCCATTTTGACCTGGCAAGATAAACCTTTTGCCAGGCCTAATCTTTCCTTTTTAATATATATGTCACCCCTAAGGTAGGCCCTAAACTGCCCATAGGTCAGAGTGCAGTCTATTTAAAATGGGCTTTTATCTTTTACATTGCTTGGAAATGAAAAACTATTAAATTCATTTTTCACTACTTCGAGGTATTCCTCCCCTAAAGCATAACATTGGGCTACGATATAACCTTTAATAAGTGATAGCTTTCAATTGGTAGCAGATAATAATATCAAGTTTGGTCTCTAAAGAATTGTAATTTTAAGTTGTAATTCAGAAAATGCCACTTTTAGAAAGTTTACCTCCCAATAGGGGCAGCCCTATTACCCAGAACTTGGGGCTACTAAACAATGTGAAAACCACAATCGTTAAGGGAAGAAAATTATTACATAAACAACAAATATATAGAAGAAAGAGAAAAGAGAAAATAAGGTACCCACAAAAGAAATGTTTCAAAGCAGCAAGGCTTATTATTGCAAAATGTGTACAAGGATAACACTACAAAACAATATACAAACAAACAATTATGTTAGTCCAAAATACAACCTTCACCACTTTCTTTGTTTTGTGACTTTTCCCCATCATAGAAAGATTATTTCCTCAAAGGCGGTAAGGTAAGATAGCTAATTAGTTCCATAAATTCTAACTCAGCTAAGATTTGCATGGTCAGAAAACTGGGTGAGTTTGAGAACGTTGAATGGGGGAGGCCCTCCTGGGCCCACAGAAAATAGCTATCAGGGTGAGATTCAGGCTGATCTAATTAAAAGAACTCCACAGGACTTACTACGCACAAATGCTATTGTATAAAAAAGTAGTGCGGAATCCCTGTTGTGCAGGAGAGGATGTGGGAGCGAGGGGACCTTCTTTCATATCCTTTGAGACTGTCCATGGTGTAGTGACCTGGGTCAGAGGGTACAAGGACCCTGCACCCGAATGTTGGGAGGGGACAGCAACCGGACACCACTTCCAGTAAGGGAGTGGGGGGGGCATTCTACAGACACGAGGGCACGGGACAGACTGCATGTGGGCACAGAAACGAAGAAGAGCAATAAAGCATTGTAAACCACATACCTGTCTCTGCGTGCTTACTGAGTGACGACAGGACCACTGGCGACGAAGAAGTGGGATTCGAAGTCGCCACCAGAAGCGCGTGCCCCTGCAACATCCGAACGAAGCCAGGAGCCCACCCTGGTGCGCCAACTGCAAAGAGCGGAAACGCGACGTCAGGAGTCCACCCTGGTCGCGAGGAAACGAAACCAGGAGCCTACCCTGGTCCGTCGTGCCCCCAAAAAGAAAAACGCAAAATCGGGATCCCACCCCAATTGCAAGGAGAGCGGAGCCAGGAGCCCACCCTGGTCCACGTACGGGGGACTACAGCGACATCGGGAGCCCACCCCGGCCGCATCAAGAAAAGAAGGTGAGCAGAGAAGCAGCGGTGCACCCGCCGCGACCACAGCCGACCGCCGACTGAAAGACAGCGCGAGCCTCCCGCATGTAGATTTCAAGCTGAAATCTCGCGAGAGCTCGGCGGCCATCTTGAAGTCAGGCGGGAAAGCCAATAGGAGGCTGAGGAAGACCCGGCGGCCATTTTAAGGTCAGGCCATTGAAAATATAGCACATATCGCCCCACAGAAATCCCGGCGGCCATCTTAAGGTCAGGCGGGAGAGCCAATAGGAGGCTGAGGAAGACCCAGCGGCCATTTTAAGGTCAGGAAAAGAGGAAAAAGCATAAGAAAAGGAAAAAGGGGGAAAACAAAGGAAATAACGAAATAAAGTGAAACAAAGGAAGCAGAGAAGAAATAAGAAGGAAATTACAACAATATAAAGGTGACATAAAGAAAGAAAAAGAGTGCAAAAGAAGATGGTGCACACAGAAGAAAGAAGGCACCACAACAAAATGACAGAAGATGCAAGCGACAAGAATAGCGCAAATGCAATCTTCCGCAGACCACTACCGTTCAGCTTGTCAGAACCACAAACAGGCATTCGGTGGGAAAGATGGATAAGACAATTCGAAAGATACATGCGTGCCACATGCAAGGCACACACAGATGACCAGAACATAGACTTGTTCCTAAACTTCGCGGGTGATGAGGTTGAGGACCTGCTAATAACATTTCCCCGAGATCAAACAGCAACATACAAGGTACTGATAAAGTGTCTCACAGACACATTTGACCCGCAAAGAAATGTAGATTTCAAGAGGTACACGTTCAACACCACGTGTCAACTAGCAGAGGAGTCTCTGGACGATTTTGCAACCAGACTCTGGAAACTAGTAACATATTGCGAATTCGACAAGTTTGACAACGAACAAGCGATACAACTGCGCATCATTGAAGGCTGTCAGTCAGTGGAGTTCCGCGCACGAATTCTGAAGGAACCGTCCTCGCTCGAGAAAATACTGACCATGGCCCGAGCGGAGGCCAGAGCAACAACACATGCAAGACAGATGGAACTGGGAAAGGCAAGAAGAGTGGAACAAGCGAACCGCGTAACTGGAAATATCAAGAAGAGAGACTTGAGTTTCCACATGCCGGCGCGTACCCGGCAATGGGCCACAAATGCAGGAAATGCAACAGAGAAAACCATTTCACAAGCGCCTGCATGAGTGGACAATTTAAAAGTGAGCGAGGAAGACCAGCAAGACCACGGACAGTGACGAGTAGATACGCAAGGCACATGGAAACAGAAGATCGCAGTCCCTCAGCTGAATCGGATGGAGCAAACACGCCAGAGGCTGCGGAACGACTGTATCTGATGTCAGATGCCCCAGCGGAAGACCGCACGCCAGAACACATTCATCTCGTAGAAAAACACCAGATAAAGAAAACAGCGACAGTGAACATTGAAGAAGGAAGTCACAGCACAAGCTTCGTATTAGACAGTGGAGCTACATACAACATCATGTGCATGTCAGAATATGAGAAGATGAGGGTGAAACCGCCACTATCACCGTCCACTGTTGATGTATTCACCTGGGGCTCGAGAAAACCATTAGTGAACATGGGGAAGTTCACAGAGACACTAACTTACAAAGAAAGGTCAAGCAAAGAGGAAATACATGTACTACAAGGAGACATTCCAGCACCCTGTCTGCTAAGCAACGTCACCGCACAGGTGATGGGTCTCCTAGCAATGACCTACAACATGTCAGAAAGACAGAACATTCTGAGAGAACATCCGGCCATACTACAAGGGCTGGGCAAGCTAAAGGAAAAACAAATAACACTGCATATCAATGAAGTGATAAAACCTGTGGCTCAGCATCACCGAAGAGTGCCCATACATCTGCAACCACAGGTAGAAGAAGAAATACAAAGCCTGCTGGCGCAGGATATCATAGAGCCAGCCGAAGGACCGACCCCCTGGGTATCTCCAATAGTAGCAGTACCAAAGAAGAACACCTCAAAGATTCGCATATGCGTTGACATGGGAGTACCAAACACGGCAATTGAGAGGGAATGGCACCCTGGACCTCACCTAAATGACATGATCAGCTGTCTCACTGGCGCATGCTGATTCTCAAAGCTAGATCTGTGCAAAGGATACCATCAACTGGAGCTTGACCCGCAATCACGGTACATCACTACCTTCTCCACTCACATGGGTCTTTTTCGCTACAAACGACTCAGTTTTGGAATATCATCAGCAGCAGAGATATTTCAAGAGATCATAAGGCAAGTAATAAGGCCGGTGAAGAACAGTTTGAATTACAGTGATGACATCCTGGTGTTCGGCCATTCAGATGAGGAGCACGACAAGGCCCTACGTGAAGTCTGCAACCAGTTGGAACAAGCAGGCCTAACCCTAAATGAAGACAAGGTGCGAACTGGGGAGAAGGGAACTAGTGTTTTTTGGACACATCTTTTCAAAAAAAGGAATGAGGCCAGACCCCAGCAAAGTGGAGACACTGGAAAAAGCAAGACCTCCAACAGAAGTAGCGGATGTGAGGTCATTTCTTGGTCTAGCAAGCTACTGTGCTCGCTACATAAAAGACTTTGCCACAGTGAGCACACCTCTTCGGGACCTAACAAAGCAGGTCAGAAATTTCTCTGGACACAGGAATGCAATAGGGCATTTGAGGCCATTAGACACGCAGTAATGGCTGTAGATCATCTTGACCCATCGCTATGCACTGAGCTGACTGTGGACGCCAGCCCGGTGATTTAGGAGCAATCCTAGCACAACACATGCCTGGAAGAGATTCGCCCAGGAAAATTGTCGCATATGCGAACAAAAGTTTGTCTGACATTGAAAGGGCATACTCCCAGCCAGAGAAGGAAAGCCTAGCAGTGGTATGGACACGTGAACACTACCACATGTTAATCTACGTAAAACCATTTACCATCGTAACAGACCATCAGGCCCTAGTGACAATATATGGAAACCCGAACGCAAAGATACCACCACGCATTGAAAGATGGGGAATAAGACTGATGGACTATGATTTCAAGATCGTGCACAAGCCGGGAAAAGAACACAACCCTACTGACTACATGTCACGACATCCCCTACCGCAGGCACCAGAGACCACATCAATGGCAGAAGAATACCTCAATTTTGTGTTAAGGCAGAACACTCCTGCACCAATAACAATCGCAGAGCTAGAACAAGAGACAGCGAGGGATGCCACAATGCAAGCAGTCAAAATGACAACACGACAGCAAAGATGGAGACACGTAAACAGCAACAGCACCATGGGAGAAGGAGTTAACAGGGAAGAAATGCTGGCATTCAAAAACATACACGAGGAACTCTCAGAGACAGAAAAAGGAATCATACTACGAGGAACAAGGATAGTCATGGCAAATGCATTACGTTGGCAGACTGTAAACCTGGCACATGAGTCCCACAGAGGCACGGTAGCAACAAAAAGATGCTACGGGAGAAGGTATGGTTCCCATGCCTGGATCGACTTGTGGAGAACACCATCCTAAATTGTCACCTATGCCAAATAACAGGCCGACCAGCAAAGCAAGAACAGCTACAGATGTCGGAGCTTCCAGGGGCAGTGTGGACAATGTTGGCAGCAGACTTCTATGGGCCATTGGACACGGGCAATTAATTGCTAGTGGTCATTGATGAGTACTCCGGATTTCCCATAGTACAACATGTCTCGTCAACATCAGCGACCGCGATGTTGTCGATACTTGATGACATATTTGCAGCCTGGGGTTCCCCACAAACAGTAAAGACAGACAACGGTCCTCCCTTCTCAGGAGAGGAGTTTCGCAAGTTCATGGACTACCTAGGCATTCACCAATGGAAAATAACGCCTCTGTGGCCACAAGCAAACGGCATGGTGGAGAGGTTCATGGGGAACATAAAGAAAGCAGTCCAAAGAGCAAAGCTAGCGCAGATCTCCATAGGACAAGCACTCTGTCAAATACTAAGAGACTATCGAAACACCCCCCACAGCTCCACGGGAGGATGTCCAGAAGAACTCGTGCTGGGAAGGACAAGCAGGACAAGATTGCCCTAACTAGAAGCAAAAGGGCCACCGGAGCACAACAGCATTGCAGCAAGAGACCAGGAGGCGAAAAACAAGATGAAAGTCTATGTGGACGCCGGAGACATGCCACTCCATCGCACCTGAAGCAAGGGGACTCAGTGTTGATGCACCAGCGTCAATCAAGAAAATCAGACAGTCCATTCTCAGATGAACCACTGACAATAATAAATGTCAAGGGGCCAATGATAACAGCTGCATCATGCCCCTACCGGATCACCAGAAATAGTTCTCACTTCAAGGGACTAAAGACACTGGATGAAGACGGGGGAGACACAGCAGCAAAGAACAATGAAACACATGGAAAAGAGGAAGTTATGGACAGCAAGGGAAGAAGGACACACAACGGTGAGAGACAAGAAGAGGTATCACAGAAGGAAATGGAAGGAGCATGTCCAAGAAGAGTGAGCAAAAGGCCAAAAAGACTGATTGAGGTAATGTAATGATGGGGATCAGGAACTATCGTCTCTCTCTCTCTCTCTCTCTCTCTCTCTCTCGATCTCGCTATAACTTTTCCGTCATTTTCCACAAAGGGGGAGATGTAGTGACCTGCGTCAGAGGGCACTAGGACACTGCACCCGAATGTTGGGAGGGGACAGCAACCGGACACCACTTCCTGTCAGCGAGTGGGGAGGGCATTCTACAGACATGAGGGCATGGGGACAGACGTGCATGTGGGCACAGCAATGAAGAAGAGCAATAAAGCATTGTAAACCACATACCTGTCTCTGCATGCTTACTGAGTGATGACACGACACTGGTGCGGGGTTATTGGGCTGGACTGGCAGCAAAAATGGCCAGCATCACAGCGATGGAGGTCCCTCTTGATGCCAAAGGGTTACTCCTGGGGATAAAAGGGGAGCAGGACTGGTGCAGGTACACATAGATCTGGTTGAGACTAGCAGCTGGAGTCACTAAATGAAATATAGCAAGAGCAAGCAAGGGGGCTACTTCCACACCGGGAGAAACTGCGTGGGAGGCAGACCTTGACAGGAACAAGTGGTATATAAGGCGAGAGGCTGCCCCAAGAAATGGGAGAAAGTTTGGGGGGGTCTGGAGGGATTATAGGGGATAGGGGTGACCAGAGGTTGAGGAAATAACTCCAGGATGGGAGGGATAGTGAGAGTGGTATATTTAGGCTGTATTTTATTGGCCGTAAAAGCACCGATCCTGTGGGATTGGACATTTTAGAATGGCTTTCTGAACTATCAAGGCTCACTTTGTATGTATTGCAAATTAACCATGATGATGCATGAAGCCTTAGTTCAGGGTTTTTAATAAAATAATAAATAAATAAGTAAATAAATAAACTCTAAATCGGAAAACATGTCATAATATAGGTACTGCATAACTGTAGTGGAGACAATGACACCTTGAGCTGCACAAACAAGACATTTTTAGCCTTATTCACAAAGGTAACTGTACACTTTTGTGTACGTTTACGATCGTTTACTGTTCACAAAGGTGTTTTACTATTGGGATCCTTACGACTGCGGTGTCTCCACACATAGAATGATGAGACAGTCCTATCTTTTTTATTGTGGAGAGTCCACAGTCGTATAGATATTACTAGTAAAATATCTTTGTGAATAGCAAACAATCATGAACTTACATAAAAGTGCAAGTTTACCTTTGGGAATCAGGCTCTGTGTGTATAGAAGGATAAAAGCTGTGCCTATAGTTACCCTCATGATGGCAGGCCCACTAAAACCTTTCCCATTTGAATCCATTTGAACTGAGAACAAATCTGAACAAAACAGAGGGCTGCAGCAAAAGTAGAGCAACATGCATATTCATTTATGCACTGATTCATATGGTATTTCTATAGCACAAACCTAGCCAAAAGATAGTGGGACGCTGTAAAGGGTCTAAGACAAGCTTAAAGTCAATGAGTCATAGGAGAGGAACGTGGGTTATGGACAGTTAATGCATTGTGATGCAGTGTTCTTTAAAGAGTTGAGACTTCAACTCTTTCCCAAATTAGAGCAGCAGTCCAGCGGTTCTGATGTATATGGGGATGTTGGTCCAGATCCTTGGTGCATAGATTGGAAGTGCTTCAGGTAGACTGCAAACCATTGGAGATAGTGATCTTCTCACCAAGATAAACGGGGTGTTGGCCATGATGGATTTGTAAATGATGCAGCTGATTTTAAAGATGGTGCAGGCTGACAAGAGCAATCAATGGAGTTCCGTCAGCATATTTATTTGAGCTCCGGATAAAATGTGCTCTAGCTTGTAGGGTGAGGTTAAAAGGTGCCAGAGTGGACACTGGAAGGCCATGAAGCAGAGTGTTACCACCATCCAAATGCAAGAGTTCTAGGTGTTGAACTTCTGTTGTGAAGTTGCTTTCTGGGAGCAATTGTTTCACTTTCTTCAGAAGAGAAAGCTGATACTAGACCATTTTTGTTTTTTAGCAATGTGTTCCTTGAGGGTGTGATTGGTGTCCAGAGTGAATCCAAGTGACTTGGCCTTTGGTGAACGTTGGAGTTCGAAGTCATCAAGGTTTCTGTCATTGAGCCGGGTTTGTACTGATTCTTGTTTGTTGTTCTTTGCAAATAGCAGTAATCCTGTCTTGATTGAGTTGAGCTTCAAGTAGGTGCTGGACACTTCTGGATGATATGCAGGCAGTGTTTGAGTCATTGAACGGTAATCTATAGGAATGTGGCTCATGTTTCTTAAACTATTTGACAAATTTTATTTTTACGCAGATTAGAAATGTTCTGGGACAAGGAAATAAATATGTACCTACATGTTTTATTTTCAATACCGGTATTCGAAATTGCGGAAAATAGATTTTGCTTGATAAAATATTCATAAATGTTTTTCTTATTAATATAGAAGTTGGAATTGTTATTTTCAATTTTGTGTGAATTTGTCATTATCCAAAGAAATCCATTGTGGGAGTTTTCATTTTTAGCTAAATATCAGAAAAATATTTAGTATTGGTTTACAAGTTAGATTATTTGCATTTTATTCTTTTGATATTTCTAAGAACATCGAAAATGTTACAGAAAATAGCTAACATTATTAAAAATGTTATAGAAATCTGCAGTTATTTTAAACATCCTATTATCATTTTGTAAAATGTTGAACTGGTTGATTAAGTGTTACTAAATACATCCTTGCTGTTTTAAAACTGGAATTCATTAAGCGCATTTTTAGATTAGTATGAAGTGTTAAAATTGAAAGACATTTTTTAAGGTTCACTGACATAACATCGATGTTAAAAATATCGATGACAAAAATATCGATGAAAAAATATAGAATGCAAAAATATCGACTCCCTATACTTAAACAGGTAAGTACAAAAATATTGAATCAAAAATACTGAAGTGAAAAATATAGATGTAAAAAATATCGATTAAAAAATATATATAAAATAAAATATATTAAATGTATTAAATATTAATATTATTTTGAACAACATAAATTAAATTTAATATAACTTTTAACTAAATATAACAAATAAACTTAATTAAAAAAATATAAACACAAACATAATAATTTATACATATATTTAACTATTATTTTTTAAAATTTTTAAACTTTAAAATTTTATAAAAATAAAATATATATTTATCAACAATTTAAAATAAAAACAAACATTCTATAATAAATTAAAACATTAAATAATAAAAAAAAATTTAAACTTACATTTCGCAATACAATAAATGCAACAGTAGGGAAAATGTTGGATAGCAAAATAATTAAATTTACTATTCCAACTCCAGTGAGTGCAACAGTAGGGAAAGTATTGGATAGCGGAGGGGTAAAAATTAATATTCCCAATCCAGTAAGACAAACAGTAGGGAAAGTGTTGGATTGCGGAGAGGAGAAAATTACTATTCCCACTCCAAAGAAGTGCAACAGTAGGGAAAGAATTGGACAGCGAAGGGGTAAAAATTACTATTCCCACTCCAGTGAGTGCAATAGTAGGGAAAGTGTTGGATAGCAAAGGGGCAAAAATTACTATTCCCACTCCAAAGAGTGCAACAGTAGGGAAAGTGTTGGATAGCGGAGGGTTAAAATTTACTATTCCCACTCCAGTGAGTGCAAAAGTAGGGTAAGGGTTGGGTAGCGGAGGAATTAAATTTACTATTCCAACTCCAGTGAGTGCAACAGTAGGGATAATGTTGGATAGCGGAGGGGTAAAAATTACTATTCCCACTCCAGTGAGTGCCACAGTAGGGAAAGTGCTGGATAGCGGAGGAGTTAAAATTACTATTCCCACTCCAGTGAGTGCAATAGTAGAGAAAGTATTGGATAGCAGAGGGGTAAAATTTGCTATTCCCACTCCAGTGAGTGCAACAGTAGGGAAAGTGTTGGATAGCGGAGGGGTAAAAATTACTATTCCCACTCCAGTAAGTGCAACAGTAGGGAAAGTGCTGGATAGCGGAGGGGTAAAAATTACTATTCCCACTCCAGTGAGTGCAACAGTAGGGAAATTATTGGATGGCACAGGGGTAAAAATTACTATTCCCACTCCAGTGAGTGCAAAAAAAGGGTAAGTGTTGGATAGCGGAGGAATAAAATGTACTATTCCATTTCCAGTGAGTGCAACAGTAGGGAAAGTGCTGGATAGCAGAGGGTAAAAATTACTATTCCCACTCCAGTACGTGCAACAGTAGGGAAAGTGTTGGATAGCGGAGGGGTAAAAATTACTATTCCCACTACAGTGAGTGCAACAGTAGGGAAACAGCTGGATAGCGGAGGGGTAAAAATTACTATTCCCACTCCAGTGAGTGCAACATGAGGGAAAGTGTTGGATAGCAGAGAAACAAAAATTACTAATAACATTTAAACAGTAGACTTTTTTTTTAAAAATCATAAAAATAAATAAACAATATAAAAAAAATATACGATGAAATATATTAAACATATAAAAAGAACACATATAATATAAATTGCATATAACAAAAAGCTACAAATATTATATAAAATGAATTAATAGATGCATTTATAAACAATAATTATTTAAAAGGCGCAAATATTAACAAACAAAAAAATTATTTAAAATATAAATACATTTATTTTATTTCCTACCCTATAACACCACACCAATAAAAAAAACACTTCAAAAGTTTTATTTACATTTATTTCCATAATTAACATAATTAATAATCAGTTAAAAAATATTATTAATTAAAAAATAATAAACATTAATTAAATATACATCCTTTAACACTATAATATCCACAACACACACCTAAAATTAATTACACAATTACCAATATTAATTTCTAACTAGTTAATTTAAATTAATTAACAACTAATTATGAATTCATCAATTAAAAATAAATTATTTCCCACCCTTCCCACCATTTACACCTATAAACACCACTACACACACCTAAAACTAATTACACAATGACCATAATTAATTACTAATTCATTATTTAAAATTAATTAACAACTAATTATTAATTCATCAATTAAAAATAAATTACTTCCCACTCTTCCCACAATTTACACCTATAAATACCACAATACACACCTAAAACTAATTACACAATTACCATAATTAATTGCCAATTAATTAATTTAGATTAATTAACAACAAATTATTAACTAATTCATAAATTACTTTACACATTTAACACTATAACATCTCAATTAAACAAATATTAATAAATAAAAAATGCAATAGATTTAATATAATTAAATTACTTCCCACCCTATCCCCCTATAAACCCACAACCCACTACGGAACTAAAAACGCACAATTCAAATAAAAAAATATTAATAACAACTAAAAATAATCTATAAATGTTATATAATTAAATTATTTCCCACCCTACTCCCCTATAAACCCACACCCCGCTATGGAACTAAAAACGCAAAATTCAAATAAAAAAATATTAATAACAACAAAAAATAATCTATAAATTTTATATAATTAAATTACTTCCCACCCTATTCCCCTATAAACCAACAACCTGCTATGGAACTAAAAACGCAAAATTCTAATATTTTTTTGTTTATAACTACTAAAATTTTAACACATATAATAAAAATACAAACAATTCTTATACAAAAAAATACATCACATACATATAAAATATATACTAAAATACATAACATTAATAAAAAAAATCGATATTTTTAACAACTATATTTTTGCAAACGATATTAAACACTTCAATATTTTAAACATCGATATTACTTACCTAAAATCGATATTCTTGCCCACGATATTTTGTCTGTCAATATTTCTGACCCACGATATTTTTACCTCGATATTTGTGCAAGTCGAGATTTTTGCATCGATATTCTGTCTCTGCACCATTTTTTAAGTTGTAAATAGAATATTGCTTTTTTGACACAAAATTCTAGTTCGAATGGTAAACAATTATATTTGAGAATTTAATATGTTTGAATTATCAAAATGTTTCTCTGGGAATATTACCAAAAACGAAATGAATAAACATGTTTAGGAATATGAACAGGAATATGCTATTTAAAATTGCTGCACAATTTTCAGAATTTCTTTTATGCAGTGATATTATAAAACGTTTATTTTTTTTACGTTTTATTTTAGGTTTGGTGCTGTTATATTATATTCATTCTGAAAATGTTTAAATTCGTTTTTAAGATTTGCTAACAGTTTGAAATGAATTGACACCCATTTTCTGTGAAGTTTTAAAGTTGAAATTGTTTATAAGATTGGTTCATACATTTTCTGTGCTCAAAAGTTGTATTTTGAGTTAGCACAATTTTAACAATTGTAACTGTAATAAAGCCACCTAGAGCTATTGAAAAATATTCTGCAATCACATGCATAGATGTAACCAGTGGCATAGATGGTTCTCAGGCTGCACCACTGCAGTTGGGAAAGAATCCTCATTCATTTAGTGTGACCTTCACAAAATACGTAGATATTCAAAGATGTAAATTATGCACATACATTACTATGCAAACACCTTTTGTATGAATTCTGCCCAAAGTTCAGATATCTAATCATAACAAGCACAAGGATGAGTCACAGGGAATTAGGAATTAAATATGTGTGAGGAGGCAAGAAAGATTCCAGGTTCATGACTAGCATTCTATTTCAAACAAATGAACCAATGCAAAGTCTCCTAGAAATATCAAAGAGGAATAGTATGATATAGCGCCACGAGGAAAACAAAACAGCTAGCAGGCGAATGACTGTCATTGATAAATTATTACTCTGTATTCACACAGATAGCACCATGTAACACCTTTTCTGAAATTGAGTCAGGACAATTTCATAGCGATTATGCGGGTGCATCGCTAGTCATTAACCAGTAATAATAATAATAATAATAATATTAATAAAAAATCATCTCTAAACTATAGAAGGTAGGAAAAGTGCAAAAGCACTACTACAATTATCGGAGCACAATTATGTACTGTAAAAGATTAGAAACAGTGATGGGTGCCTGCATCATATGTTCCTCAATGTTAGGTAGAAAACCAGCAAATTACAGGTACCAATTGGATAACATGTAATATTGTCTTAAACAGGGAACAAACATTTGGAGGTGTGTGAAAGCACAGGCTCATTCAAAACACAGCAAATTACATAAAGCATCATGCAAAACTCTGTCTCTAAAACCCCAACGTAAGGATTATTTAATTGAAGAAAGAATTGCACATTTTGTGGTGTGCTTGTATGATATGTTCTGGAGAGAGAGCATCTCATCATTCTAGGTGGTTTATATAACTACACAACTATGTCACACTTACATATTGTTTTATTTGTAATTGCTATTGCCCTAAGTCACAGAAAGTAGATGTTCTACTTTGATTTGCGTAAACCTCAAACAAAGCTTTACACATTCATATGAGTTTGCTTGCAAATATTCACAAGCCATAGATTTCGAGACATGTTCCCCCGTATTTAAGGGCGTATTTATCAACACCTTTTCATCACTCTTGCACCACTCAACGTGGTTCAAGAGCGACGCAAATGAAAAATTTGATTTATGCAGTGGCAGCCGGCATGGCTTGTGGGTGGCAGGGTGGTCTGGGGGGTCATGCGGGGCGCAATTGTGAGAGGGGGCGCATAATAAAAAAAAAAAAATTACCTTGCTGCTGGGTCCCATATCTCTGCTCCTGCTTTCCTTGAGGAACAGGAAGCACAGCCAGGCCCAACTGACCAATCACAATGCTGCAATGCAGCATTGTGATTGATTTTGAGCGTCCTGGTTCGATGTTCAACAAGGGAATGGGGGCCTGGGCATGTTCTCCACGCAGTCTGTAATGCAGCCTGCATGGAGAGCGGGGTAAGCGCGCATGACTGGATTGGGCTGCTTGAGAGGGCCGACCAAACAGTTATTGCGCTATTAGGAGTGGGCAAACCACTCCTACCCTGCCCTGCCCAACTGCCCGCTCACAAAGCAGCACATACATAACATGATAATAACTGAAAGTTATTATCATTCTATGTTTTTTCTTCTCACAATGCTTGAAAACAATGGGGTGACGCTCCTCCGCCATAGCGGAGGAGCCGCTCTGGATTCACGAAGCTTGCGTGGCCCTGCATTGCTTTATAAATCTCGAGTAATGTAACGCAGTGCAACTCGCTGCGTTGATTTACTCTGTGCATGGAGGTTTTTCCATGTGTGATGCGTGGGGGTTCCAACTCAACATCTATGGATTTTGATGTATTTCCAGATTTGCAAGAACAGGCAAACTTGGAAGTGGGCCAAAAAGGTACGCTACCCAGGAGAGACGTAACGAGAAAAAATATCTTTATTTCTCGACGATTTTTCCTCTTTCTATGTGTGCTGCATTCTTCAGCACACATAGAAAGAGGAAAATGCCTCTCAGGATTGCTTGCGTGCAGGAAGGTGCCCCTTCGTGCACAAAAACAATACTGCATGCAACACAGGCACCCTTGCACATGGTGCAAGGGTGCCTGCATTGGTGCTAGGCAGCCCATTGTGAGCCAGCCGAGGGGAAAGGACAGGAATGCACCATATTGCCTTAAAAACTGTGCATTCCTGCCCTTTTCCAGTGATGCAGCACAGCAAGCTGACTTACTGCTCTGTGCTACTTTTTCATAAATATGACCCTTATTCTGTGAATTGATCGCAATACATGGCAGAAATGTACAACAGTAAATATTGAAGACGTATGCATCAGCACATTTAACAATCATGGGAATCATATATGGGGATTTGGCGTGGGGCAGCGCAGCAAATCGCCTTTCTGCACTGCCCTATGTCAAAGTGAAATGGCAGGAATGCACCTTATTTATCCAGTATGGTGAATACCTGTCCTTTCCCCACGCGCTAGTGCCGTTTCTGCAGCCTAGCGCCAATGCAGGCACCCTTGCAGCATGGTGCAAGGGTGCATGTGTTGTCAGAGTGGTTGTTTTTGTGCAGGAAGGGGCACCTTCCCACACAAAAACTATTTTGGAAGGCTTTTTCCTGTTTTTATATGTGTTGCAGAATGCAGTACACATTGAAAAAGAAAAAAACAAGGAGAAATAAAGTTATTTCTCCTCGTTGCACCTCCCCTGGGGAGGCGTAAGGTTTTGGCACATCCCCAGGTTTACATAGTTTAGTAAATCTGGGGAAGCATCAAAATCCATTGGTGTTGCATGGGAATACCCACCGCAACACCCATGGAACGCCTTCCTAGTGCAGAGTAAGGCAACGCAGCAATTTGCGCTGCCTTGCCTTACTCCATATCTATGAGGCCATTCAAAGCCACGCAAAGTGGCTTTGTGTGATCTCATAAATATGATTTTTTGGTTTGCACCCCGGAGCGTCACAAAAAGTGACACTACAGGGGCACAAGGGGCTTATAAATATTCCCCTATGTTTTTACCAAATTTAATATAGTTTTCTGAGTTGCTAACCCCCTTTCCCTACACTCCCTCGAAATATATAGATATTATTTGCACATTCCCATCCTTCTTGCAAGTACATTTAATTGTGTTCAGAGGGTCTAAATGATCAGTCAAAATATTTGTTAATATCCTCATATTCAAACTTTTCCTGTGTTAATGGCATGTATGGAGGCCTCCCAATGACATGCCTATTTATTCCCCTGTTACAGCCTCTACCTCTAAAAATATGAAAAGTGGTTAAATTACGCACACCTGACTATACGAATAATGGTTTTGAATGTTCGTTACCAAAATGAACTTTTGGCTCCAAAAAGTGAAAATGAGGTGCATGTACAGGTTTGCGAATCAGGCCTGACGAGTGTATTTTCCAGGCACGACCCATGCAGGTAAGAGCAGTGGGGCGGGATGGTGGGATTCGACATACGATGACGAGGGAAACTTACATTTAAAAAAAAAAGAAAGCCATGTTTTTTTCAATATAAATTCCCCTTGTCGTCGTATGTTGAATTCCCCCCAACCCTGCTCCCTCGCCCCACCGCTCTTACCTGCACAGGCCGCACCTGGCATTTTCACTAAAATGAGTGTAGGCTCTTGCCGCTCTGAACTGTGGGACGTTTAGGGATGGGTTTAGATTCCCACTGCTTTGTTAGCTCCCCATATGAGTGATATGTTTGCTGACAAGCAATGGTGCCTAATACCTGTGTGAAGCTAAGAGAAAGTCCTTGTTCGTGACTTTGAAGCAAAGACTGCCTAAGAAAAAGTGGATATATTTATACACATTTAACATGGCACTTCAGGTATTTCTGGCGTTTATAAATTACATGCTGAAAAAATCATGAGCATCATTATTGTGTTTTGGCAGAATATCACAGTGAAGCATAGCCTGACGAAGCCATGATCCTAATAATTATGAATATAAATAGTTGAAAATAATATTTATCTAGACCAGTGGTGACTTGCTGAAATTTGTTTTAGTAGTATCCACTCCCTATTTTATGTTCCTTTTTTAGGTAAACGTACTTGCTTTTAGAAAAGAGTATGCTTACCCTTGCTCCAACTGAGGGCAATATTTCTGACCCGGTTTGTGTCGCTCTTGCACCACGGCGACGCAAACCTTAAGTGAGATTTTTGAAGCCATGCAAAGCCACTTTACATGGCTTTGAGTGGTTCCAAAAATCTGGGGTAACACAACGCAGCACTGTGTTGCTTTACTCTGCCCTGTGAAGGAGTTCCAGGGGCGTTGCATGGGTGTTTCCACACATCTCCCATGGTTTTTGACGCATCCCCAGATTTACAAGACCTTGTAAACCTGGGAATGTGCCACAAGATGTGCCTCCCCAGTAGAGGCATAACGAGGAGAATGATGTTTATTTTTCCTCGTTTTTTCCCCTTTCTCTGTTTGCTGCATTTTACAGCACACATAGATAGAGGAATATGCCTCTCAGAATTGTTTTTGTGCAGGAAGGTGGCCCTTCCTGCCCAAAAACAATCCTGCATGCAGCTCAAGGAACCCATGGTGCAAGGGTGCCTGCATTGGCACTAGGCTGACCATTGCGCGCCAGAGCAGGGGGAAAAGTCAGGAATGCGCTGTATGCCTTAAATATGGCGCATTCCTTTCCTTTCCCAGTGAAGCAGTGCAGCACCGCAAGATGGCTTGCTGCGCTGCACCACTATTTCATGAATATGCCCCTGAGGGTCAAACACTCTGTCGGTTTGTGTGATGGCTGGCACATGCAAATGAATGTGCCACACCTGCTATCACAGATTTTGCTGGGCTGGCAAAAGGGACAGCCCTGGCCTCAGAGCTTGTCATGCCTAAGGGCCACTCCATTCACGATGCACAGAGTCGTCTCCATTAGAAGCAGCCTGGGCGTTTTAGCTTTCAGCCCTGCAGTGCCAGAGGCTCGACAGTAATCAGCCTCCCACTCTACCGTTTCCTAACTCGTCACACAATGGAGCTGGACCATAGAACACCATTGACCCTACCCTTGGATGAGTTGGGTAATGATGGGTGTAGAGTAAACGGGAACTCTGCAGCAGGAAGCTGAAAGAGGGAGCCTGCGCGGTGCATCAGCATGGTCCAAACACTACAGGGTCATATGCTGAATGAACTGTGTAGGCATCATCCCTCACCTTCTGTGCCATGGACAGAAACTACTGCTGGAGAGAACATTGTGCAGGAGGGAGCTGTGCGCCTGTGTGGAGGGTCCATGGATCGTCAACTGTTGAGAAGGAGCTGAAGCAGGGCATGCACAGGTATTTCTGGTAGTATTTTAAACATTTTTGGGCCACCCTTTGCAAACTAATTCCAATATTTGATATTTCAGGTTTGTTCAAGGTCATACTGTTCACACATGGGAGAAATGCTGACAGTTATAAAATCGGTGGTCATCTTTGGCATATAGAGGCCATTAATGACTTAAAGGTTTCCAGTGCCATCCTTCAGGTAGTGCTGGTCCAGTCATAATAGTGGTAATTCCTGGCTTATTGGGGGCAGTCAAGACATGAGATGTTCTTCCATGAGCCTGTGAGGCAGGGTTCATCCTTAAAAGGTAGTAGTATATGTAAGTTTTTGATTTAAAAAAAATTAATATTTGGGAAGCGAACTCATATTCACTAAAAAATTTAAAATGATCAGCTTTCGTTTGAGAAAATTAAGTATATTGTTCATAAATGGAAGTAATGTTATTTGATAGCAAACTCTGTGCATTTTCATAAACCAACAGGGTGATGTGTTCGTATGGCAGGCAGATTAAAATTTAATTTCAAGAATTACCAGTTTCTCTTATGACATTTTAGATACTTTTAAGGAAATTGTCCTTGAAAAATGTACTATTTTGTTATCATATAACAGCATGGTAACAAAATATCGTAGCCTAAACACCATCTGGCAAAAATATACTGTCCTACATTATTTTACAAACATATCACCCCTTTGCGGTTACTAATAGAACATCTATTTGCAATGGAGTGTTATTTAAAAAAAATATTTAGGCCACAATGTGTTTGCCAGAGATACTTTTGTGATCGATAGTCTGACATACAACATCTCATGCAGGCGGGTACAGCAATTGTGGGCGGTGTTAGTCTTAATTAGCACTTAATGAAATATATTGGGACATTTCAAAGCTCTTGCTAATTAGAACATGTGCAGAAAAATAAAGGTGCTTTAAAATGCAGTTTGACCCCATTTTTCAGCATGTTCGAGAGGCAAGAATACTACTACATTCCACTTAGACAGTCAGTCTTGCTGGCTTTGAAGCCCAAGGCAGGTGTTATGTCCAACCATTTTCAAAGATAACTAGCAAACATTGTTCTAGACTGTAATACTGTGAGCTAGCAACCGGATTTCAGCAAGAATTCTACAATTCCATTGCTACATACATTACTACTGCAAGCATGTACAACCTTTCTGAATTTCAGCTGACCGTTGTGAACTTTCTAGCATCTATGCTTTCTGAAACTCTGCCATTTTACCTTTGCCTGGCATTGAGACCAGCTACCAGCTCTCCATTTTAAGATGGCGCAACCTCTACCACAGCCCTCTGTTAACAGTACTGTGGCTTAGCATTTGACGGATCAACGGCTGTATCTAAGAGGTGGGAATTACAATTACCCAACACAGCATAAAATGATTGTTCTTGTAACATGGTGACCCTGTATGATCTTATGTCTATCAGGGAGGACCTGGCTTGGCAGTTCGGGCTGGACTGTTCCCACGAGGAGCAGGGTCAGGACTGATTTGTATATGGCTGGGTCCAAAGTGGGGAGGGGCAGTGAGCAAAACAACAATAGGTTTTATTTACCCAGATCTCTTGACTGGGGGTGAATGTTTGATCTGTTCAGCATTGCGTCCAACATTTGTTTGCGCAGAATTTATCTGTGTTATGAGGCATGGGTGAAATGCGAGTAGAGGTAGGTGCCACAAATGTTGCTGTCCCCGCCCTATTGTGCCCATGGTAGATGGCCTATGGCATCACCCCTACAGGAAATGGGGATATTGTTAATTCTACAACTTTGCAGTTCATCAAGGCATTCCTGATTATGAGCTACAACCATTTTTGTGGTTTTGTCAGCTGCTCAAAGATCGAGGAAGGTCTTGTCTCACAACCTTCAGCCCACCCACAATGTTACTAGCTGTGCTTTGATAATGATGCTGAATGCTCAGAAAAATGTTCTACCATGGACATCATTCAGGGTCAGCAGAGCTGAAAGTCTGTTTTTGCTTCTGCTTGGATGTAACATAGTATTGCTTAGTTTATGCTGTGAATATCTTTCCACCTTCCCTTCCCTGCCATTTGTGAGCTGTGAGTCCCAGTTTTTTTGATGTGGGTTGATTGTTATGTTAAATCATAGACTAGACTTAACTCATCATCTTTAGTAAGCGTGGCAGCAGTTTTAGGTTGGGATGGGACAGCTCAGAGCTCCACCTCCCGTGCAAGTTCATCCGGATGAATCTAGGTTTGTCTCTGTGTGACTTGAACTGCTGTACCATGAAACGACAGTGTGTCATAGCCATCATCTCATTTGGATATGGTTGCTGTAAAAATGACTGGAATTTTTTTTTAACTCTTTCTGTCTTCATGGCCCTCTTCCACTGATGAAATGCCTAACCGAGTATGTTAATGTGCCTCCATCAGCTAGATCTGCAATACAAAAGTTAATGTATAATGTCTATGAATCACTGCACTTGACTTGTCCATGCAGACAGTGTTATCAAAGTGTCTCTTTAAAAGGAACGTCACATTTTTTATTCTAGCTGTATTAAGGCAGGGCCTCCATGCATCATGGCTCGTGACACTGCACATGCAGTTCTACTGACTTCAGCAAGGTGACATTTCATGTATTCTTTGCCATGTGCAGATGCCACAGGCCTGAGCAAAGAGATGTTGCCTCATGCAAATACACAAAGGGCCATATTATCAAGAACCTCGCAAACATTATCGCCGCTTTAGCTGCAGGAAACTGCCGCTAAAGCGGCTTTCCTACGCTAAAGCGGCGATAAGGGGCTTGATAATATGCCCTAGAGAATTCAATAGAAGCCCATGTTCTGGTGTCAAGGACATCAAACCTGGGCTTCTATTGGAATTCTCTAGGGCATATTATCAAGCCCCTTATCGCCGCTTTAGCGGCAGTTTCCTGCCGCTAAAGCGGCGATAATGTTTGCGAGGTTCTTGATAATATGGCCCAAAATAATGTTTTGCCCTTTCAAATATGTTGAATAGTTCCATCAGAGATATAGGGGGAAAGGGTTAAATGCCTTGCAGCTGCATGTAGCATACATGACACCACAGTCACATTAACTGAAGTTCGGTGTGTAAGGATAAGCAATACATACACGAGGTGCTGAGCATATTGTGCAGGTGTGACAGCCATATGCAGCAGTCACCCATGATCCACGATACAATGTGTGTGACTTGTACATGAGATGAAAGAACACTCTGGTAAGAAAGGAGGCGTACTGTGTATTAATCTAAGAGAAAATGTGAACTGTGGCCCGGCAGCCTGTTTTTCACTTGGTCAGGGGAGTCACGCATGGTCGTGATTAAATCTGGCTCTCCTTAGCTCTCTTTGATTTATATTCCTGCCAGGGCGAGTTGATTGAACAGATGTGAGATATGCAAATCTTACGTTGCACAGTAGCACCTGTATTACAGTCACGTATTAAAGTAGTGCTGTCTGACACCTACTCAGACCGACACTTTTAACTGATAGTGAGGTCTGCATTGCTCCTACCACACCCGGAAATAGTGCAGCAAGTTGAATGTGAATATATTTTTAATTTCAGAGAGTGTTTTTAATCCGGCCACTTTTTACGTAAATCTTCAATTGCCCTAGACTCGGTTTGAAGAGAATTTAGCTTGTTGATGATGTCTGTAAACTGGCATGGTGGTGTGAATGTATGTCATGAAAGTTGCGATGTTTGATTGTTAAGGATTCTGTGTCGTGTTCATGAGGTGAATGGTCTTGACATCATTTCTGGCCCATTGGGAAATTGTAGATATAATTTTGTGACAGTTGGTTATTGTAATTCACATAACAGGACTGGTGTGCCATTTCTGCACTTTGAATCATGTATTGTATTATGTTCCGGAATGCTGGTGAGTACCTTTTAACTTCACATGCATGTGTACTTTACATGATAAGGTCGCTGTACATATTTTGCCACTGCCATGTCAATAGTGTGATGTGTAGACATGCTGCGATGCACAGCATGTGCTCATAAATGCAGATGCACAGCATTTGCCATTCAGGATGTGGAGTATATTGTGCATTTATGTGCATGATATGCAAATCTGTGTAATACACCTCAAAATATTGACACATTTTAACTTATTACATGTTGTTAGGGAATGAGTGTGAGCAGATGTCCATATTGCACACTTTAATGTATGCAGTGTTCACATAATTTAGGCTTGGTTTGGGATACACATTTTAGGCTTCTAAAAGAGACATAACTCTTTCATTTTCGTGAATACAATGCAGTTTTGTTTGATTCCTATGAATCAGTCATTTATGCATGTTTGTGTTGCCTAGTTTTATTGATGCAACATTACTTGTGAGAAGAGATAGCCGTTAATTACAACTGTCATCTTAACACTAGCTTTGCTAATGACAGCTACATCTATCTGTTGCAGACAAGATTGTAACAAATACTTTAACCTACCTTAAACTTGGACTTTGGCTTTACTCCTTGCTCGTGTTGGATCAATTTCTTGTATATTTCATTTCTCCCTATTCTTGTGTTTATCCCAGTTCTGTGATATTTGGATTTCACCAGTTTTTGATTGGATGGATTGTATTCTTCTACTCCACACATCAGGGAACTATTTTACATTTTGCAGTATTAGATTCTTAAAAACTAATGAGAGCGCATATCTTTTCTTATTCTTTTCTCTTGCCTCTTTCTACCGATCTCACCTATTTTTGTTGCCTTCCCGCCAGACTCATCCTAAACATCCTATGAAATAACCACCTCTCTCCACACCTAAACAATCTCCCCTGGCTCCCAGTCCAGGAAAGATGTAAGTTCAATCTAGTCTGCCACGCCTGCTAAGCTCTCCACAACACTGGTCCAGCTTACCTCAACCACCGCCTCAGCTTCTACCAACCCACCAGACACCTTCGATCAGTGTCCCAGGCAAGAGCACACCTCCCTCACATCAAGAAGACCAGAAGAGGTGGATGCTCCTTCTCATAACTCACAGCCAAGACCTGGAACGACTTCCCGAAACACCTCAGAACCTCCCCCTCCCTCATGGACTTCCGAAGGAACCTCAAGACATGGCTCTTCCAGACAAAACGGGCATGATCTCCTCCCCTCTCAGGCCTGCTCTACTTAGTGCCGGGTATCCTCACAGGTGTAGCCGCGCTCTACAAATTCACATATCATAACGTAACATAACGTAGCATAACACAAGATGACATTGCAGCAACAAGGGCAAAGATCTTTATATGATTTTCACGACATGTACTTATAGCTGTTACATGGTGGCTAGGGGATCTCATAAGATGATAATCAGAAATAGCCTTTTACATTTAATGATTAATAATGTGTTTTCAATAGAAATAGGGGAGAATGCATACAACCGATCTAGTCTAAGTCATCAATTTAAAATACATTTTACATTTCTATTTTAAAGGTAGTTGTGTGTGCCGCCCAATAATGAATGTCTTCAAACAAAGCGTACTGCCAGTTTGTTGCAGTAAAAATAAGGGTATTTACGTTTTGAATAAAATATAAGAATAGTGTGTAATAGAAAGATCTACAGAATTACAATTTTCACTAACATCCCTATATCCCTAAAGGAAGAACGTCGGTGATTCAGGAAAACATGTGCTATGGTTAAAGGTTGTAAAATGCTATTTTGAGATAGACAGATATTATGGTATGTGGAATGTTTCATGATAATAGTCTGTGATTTCCTGAAAAAAAATATCGGTGTTCAAAATAATCAAAATTAATCAAAAGGCCAAAGGAAAGCAACTTCTCGAGCCAGGGGATAGAGGGGGGAGTCAATACCTGCAATGACCTTTTGGAAATCATTTAATTGATTCAAAAATTCCTTTGCGTTTTGAGAAAAGAAAACAGGATACACATCGTTGTAATTTTTCCTAAAGGTATTCATGATTGGCAGCGTTGTGCATGTTATTGATTGTCTAGACTCTAGAGTACATTTAAGGTGAACTTCTCTAAGTGCTCGAAAGGGGAAGTGCACTTTAGTAATAGCGAATTAATGGTCTTCAGTGGCACTTCAGAAAGATCAACGCCACAAATAAAGAGCATTTGGCCATTGTAGCAAAGTGGAATTACATTTGAAATTTAGTTACTATTCTTCATTGTAGAAACAATTTAAAAAACATTTTCATTAGTTGCTGATCCTTTTCACCTTGTCAGGATCCGGTTGTACTGTTCAGCGTTGTTTTTGCTATGCTGCCTTAGTTATGTTACTGATGTGTTGATAAACAGTTTAGAGTGGACCATTCTATCAGATTACAAAAGCATCCGATGGGCCATATGTACAAAACCTTTTTTGAGCTTGCAAACGAATCGGGCGGTTTGCAACTGCAAAAAAAGGTTTTTTAAATGTACAAAAGCCAAATTGCAGTTAGGTAACCTGTTATCTGATCACAATTTAGGTTTCTGAATCAGTATTTGGGAGGAATGTGTTTAGAGCGTCCCTTCCTAATACCAATTCGCTGTGGTATTTATGAATGTTTTGTGACCTTATGATGGTAGCAAAACATTTAGGGGCATATTTACAAGCCCCTTGCGGCACTTTTGCGCCGCCGTTGCGTCACGCATGTGACGCAGCGGCGACGCAAACCATGCGCCGCGTTGCGCTATATTTACAACGTGACGCATCTAGGGAGATGCGTCACGTAGTAAACCCCTGCGCCACATGAAACCTGCGTCAGGTTTCATGTGGGTGTACCGGCGCAGGGACGCCTCGGAAAAGTGACGCAGTGAAATCTACAAGATTTCACGCAGTCACTTTTCTCGAGCGCTGGTGCGTCAAATCCTTACGCCTGCTTCAAGCAGGCGTAAGGATTGACGCACCATGTTAGGGATAGGAAGGTTGGAACAGTGCTGGAGTTGCGTCGCGCTTGCGACACAACTTCAGCACTGCGCCAACCTTCCACCGGCAGATGCGTCACGCATCTGCTTATCCTTGCGCCACGATGCGCCGCATTGTAAATGCGGCGCATCGGACATGGCGCAAGGGTAAACTTGCGTGACGCATTTTCCCTGGCGCATCCCTGCTGATGTGCAGGGATGCGCCAGGGAACGTAAATATGCCCTTTATTTTTTTACCATCAACTCAGAGGAGGTGGTAACCATTTGCAAATGTGAAGTGGTCCTCATGGTGCCCCTTCCCTTTTGTGAATGTTGATACAAATATTTTAAGAGCAGGCAGTGGTCCCATTGAACTGTTAAAAAAATTAAACTTAAACATTTCATTTTTTTTCTTTTTAAGTGCATACTGTTTTCATTTAAGGAAAACGGGCTGTATTTTAAAAAAAAGATGCTTTATTAAAAAGCAATCACACACATGGTGGACTGCTGACCACAGAAGTCCACCATCCCTGTGATGGCAGCAATTCCTAATGGCCGCAAATTGTGACCTACCTCATTAATATTCAAGAGTTATGTCTATTGCGACTCTATTAGGAATCACTATTACTAAAATTCTTGTACATTAGGAATTGCAGTTTCCTAATTGCGATCCACAAAGAATCTCAATTAGAAACTTGCAATCCCTAAATTCTGTACACATGGTCCTATATTGTATGTGCAGGTTTCTTGTTTGTAAGAAAAATCAGCACATTGAGATAATGCAATCTGAGAATAAATCTAAGCAGATTTGTGACTTGGTCATAGATGGATTTGTAAAATCCTGTGGTTCTCGGAAAATATGCTTAATCTGCTATCAAGTTGTTTACTGCTGCGATATTGTAGTGTGGCAGAAGCAATACAGCTGGTGTTAATTCCGCTTACTGTGATTTTACTACATCTATTGAAAATTACCCGATTTTACAATTTACTAAATCTCTAGATCAGTGTACGTTACCCTGCACATGTTGTGCGTTACCCAGAGAGTGCAATTTTGATGGTTGCATTATGTTAGAATTCCTCCATATAAGCAAGATAAACATACAGCACATAAGAGGTGCACTGAAACCTTTTAAAATTATTTATTGTATTATGTAAAGGACTATTCCTCACTCTTTCTCCTATTTATTCAAAATTCAACATTTTTGTGCCCAGCAGAGTGAAAGGACAGTCCCATCTTTATTGAACACATATGAGCACATACGTTGCAAACACATTCAAGTTTCTTGTCATAATATCATTTACAGAAATAGCGTCTGAAATTAACATTGTGTCCTAAATATTATTTCCAAAAATATCTTCCCATTGAGTGTAGACTTTCTATTATTAAGTCCAATGGGCATACATTTTTATACACAACATTTAGGGCACAGAATGTATCCAAGATGATAATCTGACAATGATATTCTGTTACCACACCAATGTGATGAGAGGCTTCTCTTTGTCTTTGACACCCACTTGCTTCAAAGCAAATGTTATGTGTCCAATTTGACAGATAGCTGTGACAACTTGGGTGGGTACTTTAAATCATGGTCATATGTTGGCTCCTGTAGTCACAAGTTGGGTGGTCATCTCGTTGCAGGTCATATCCTTGCAGGGAATGTAGGAATTGTTCATGTCACCTTCATGTAGAGGTGTTACTTTAGTTAGGAGGGATTTATTATCTCTACGCTTATTAGCCCTGATTAATTCCCGATATCATATATTAGGCTAGGTTATAGGCAGGAAAATAGTTGTGAGGGCCATAGTGCCTAAAAGCATTCCTCTCAGTAAAAAACTATAGATGTGAGGGTCATGGTGCCCAGAAAAATTTTCCTCAGTTCATTTAACCATACCTAAGGTACCTAATAATAAAGGGAATTCCTATAGGATTACCCTAAGGTATTTTTATCTGAATTCCATTAATTATCCAGGGATTGTTTATCAAAACTCTCTCATACTCATGAGGTTGAGTCTGCACTGAAAAAACCATCTTACCAGGGTGGAGTGAAGAAGCCTATGATGAAGCATGCCACATTACGTGGGTGAGTGTTCCTCATCCAGAACAACTGGATCTGGTCTTCCACCTAGGTATATTAAATTTATGATTTATTTATTTGTTTATTTGAAAGGTTTTATATAGTGCGAACATGACCCGTAAGGGTATCAGAGTGCTGCACAACAGAATGAGGATACGATTGGTCAGTAAAAAAGCAAACATTTGTAGGTAACCAGCACAGTTACAGAAAGAGCAAACCAAACATGTGGCACATGTAGTGTGAACTTATATTGCATCAAAAATTGCCTCAATGAATGAGATACCCCTGTTGTCTGTAAGATATAAAAGTTAGTTATGTTGTCTTCAGGTCAATTGTTGCAGCTGGTTTTTCAGGAATAGCCCTTTGACTTGTTTTTTGAATAAAGATGTCGAAGTGTCAGAACGGATATCGGGAGGAAGAGCATTCTAAATTCTTGGGGCCAGACCCGAGAAGGCGAGGTTGTAGGTTCTTTTCTTTTTGAATTTGTGAGGTTTCAACAGGAGGGTGCTGGAGCTTCTTAGGGTCCGATTCATTCCAGAAAGTTCGAGCTTTTTAGGCAGGTAAGTGGGGGTGTTATAATGAAGAATTGAGAAGGTTCAGATATTTAATATTCATTGGTAGGGACTAATTTCTTTTTCCCTATAGAAATATATGTTTTTTCATTTATTCCATGCATTATTTTGTTTCTATATTTGTGCACCAGGCAGGCATCTTAAAACGAATCCGATCTTCGAGCGATAGCCAGTTGAGCTGGATTAGGTCAAGTGTGATGAGATCATATTTTCGTGAGCCTGTGATGAGTCTGGCAGCAGAATTCAGAGTGGCCCTAAGGGGGGGAAAGTCAAGCTTTGTGCAACCCAGCCCAGGTCACAATTCCATATTCCACACAGGAGATAACTAGGGACTGGACTACTAGGTGCCACAGGAGGCAGGAACAGCTTGATTTTCCTGTGTGTTGAGATGGTGGTTGGCTCCCCTAGTTGTTGCACTGATGTGGTCTTGCATATTCAGGTATTTGTTCAGTGTTATGCGTAAAGATCTTGTGGAATCAACAACACGTGGATCGCACTTGAGAGCCATAAATTGTTTGAGCCGACCTTGAATGGGTGTGGAGTGGGTGGGCGGGGCAATCAGATGGAATTCAGTCTTGAGGATATTCAGCATAAGGTGATTGTGAGTTTTAACCATTGTTGAGTTTTCAGAAGAACACAGTTCAGAGTTTTGATGTCTTCCAGTGTGTCATTAGCGTACATGTGGTGTTGTATGTTTGAACATTTCAGAATTTCTGTGAGGGGTTCCATGAACAAGTTGAAAAGCGTAGGCGACAGTGTGGAACCTTGAGGCACTCCAATTGAAACTGGTGTACTGTTAGCGAGGGAATGATTCACTTTGATTCTTTACGTTCTGTAGGAACGAGGCAAACCAATTGAAGACTGGGCCCGCTATCCCCATCCTTTTTTTCCCAGAAGATCAATCGGGTTTTTGTGTTTGACCGTGTCAAACACCGAGGTTAGATCAAGAAAGATAAGTAGGCATGGATCATTCTGGTCAAGTAGTCTCAAGGCATCATCAACAATGTGTGTTAGAGCCATTTCAGTACTATTCCATGCTTTAAAACCAGATTGGTATTGGTCAAGCTGCTGAAACTTTTTGATGTGATTGCACAGTTGTATGTGTACGCATTTCTCAAGACGTTTAGCTAGAGTCATAATATTGGAGATTGGATGGAAATGTTGGGATCAGATAGGTCTACATCAGGCTTTTTTGGAATGGGTGTGACTTATCCTATCTTTAGGCAGTCAGGAATCCTACCCTGTAAGAGAGTTTCATAGATAATCAAGGGCCAGAGTGGGAGAATGGTAGATCTAAGCTCTTTGAAGAATTTGGCAGGCAAAGGATCATAGAAATAATTAGAGGGTTTTAATGACATTATGATTTTTTGTAGCTTGACATCATCAGGTAGTCTGAAGTTGTTCCATGATGCATTATTTTTTGGAGTATGATCTATGGCTCTGGAGGACGGAGCACTCTCTGTAAGTAAGTAAGTCCGTTTTTATATAGCGCAGCTACTCACCCTTACGGGTCTCAAGGCGCTGGGGGCCGGAGTGGAAATTAAGTGAGCTATTGCCCAGAGTCACATGGTGCTGAGCTGAGCTGCCGCCGGAGCCGGGGATCGAACCGTGAACCCTGTGCTTCGAAGTCAGCTGCCCTGGCCGCTGCACCACACCTCTCCTCTGAGGTTTGCCATGTCGCTGTATTGGGCTGGGTCAGACGATGCACATTTTGTGATGCGAGTTGCAGTTCGAGTTCAATCTTTCTGGTCTTTTTGATAAAGTGTGCGGAGAAGTCCACTTCACTGGGGAGAGACATCTTGGGAGCAGATTGTTGGTCGGATGAGTGGTTAACGTGTTGTTTTATGATCTCAAATAGTTTTTTAGGTCTGTTTTTGGCATTGTCAAGCTGAATCCTAAAGTGTTCGGCTTTCGTGCTGTGTATCTGTTTATTGTAAAAACTTCTTGCCCTCCTCAACTGTTTGAGGTTTGTTTGGGAAGGAGTGTTTCTCCATAACAGACGACAGACCAACGTATACACACCCCACACACAGAATTCCTTGCTCGGAGTTATCTTGCATGGAATGGCCTTCACACTTACTCCCACACCATCCCAGGCGTACAACCGTTGCACACTTAAACAACTCATTGATCCGAGCTGTAGCATTTCATCCACAGAACTGGTGCAGGTCAGAACAGTGCCGCTTCAACCAGAGCCACTAACGCAATGGCAGACCATCCCGGACACATGCACAACCCCTGTCACGTGGAACTGTACCGTGCATGTATGCTGCATTTACTGGGGGCACTGCCATTGGTAGTGCTGCGGATCAGCTACCGGCTAAGCTTCCACCTTGCCAACGTCACCTGCGTGCAGCCTGTGTTGCATTTTCGCTCATGCATATTCGAGTGGTCCATGGATGTCTGCCTATCCAACAGGACGGTAGCCGAACTGGATTTCGACATGTGTGTGCACCCCCTGTTGGCCCACGACCATGAGTGTCACCATGACACCCGTCTATGGGATGCCTGGATACTTAGCATACATGCTGGCAGCTGGACCTGGGAGATTGCGGAACTCCTCGTGTGCAGTGTCCACATTGAGCCACTCCCCTATTGGGCTGTAGTGCTAATTGGTGAAAGGGGGTGGACGCAGCACATCTGTCCGGACCTGCTAATGGTTAGCCTCGCCGTCCTGTTCGATGAAGTCGACAACGACCTCATGTTGGACATGATTGCCTACGAAGCTGCACTCGCTTTCATGGACGTGTAACTACGTACCTGCAGACACAACAGTTTGGAACACATTGCACATGTCCCGACACCTTGTTGGAACTTGGGGTTCTGGTCACATCTCCCACGACGACAGTAGACATGGCTGCATTCGCCTGGACTCCGAATACATGAGCGGACAACAACGCAGGTAAACACACACCTGTGAATGGTGCGGCACTCCCCCGTTCCACGTTCTGACATACTGCTGCATTGGTCTGCATGTTGTGGCACTTATCTTGGCCGTACTGACACGGATATGCTAATAAAGTCTACGCACCTTCACTTGTATTCAACTGTGATGAGTGTTGATTTGTATGACAATGTGTGTCTCACTGCCTATCTGGGTCATGGCCATACATGCATTACTACACCATCAGGGATGTGGGGTTGTACTAGTACATTATCATCTCACAGTTTCCAGCTATGCCACATGCGAATGGCCATTTTCCACACACAAGCGGCAGCAGTTGTGTCCTCTGTTCTGTTGTGCTGGTGTTGCTGATTGTTCAACATTGTTGTAAATGTTGCGGTGCTCTGGATCTTATGTGTGTGTGCTGCATTGTGGGTGAGTTGCCCCTTCAGCTCTGATTTGGCTGGCCCTTATCCCTTTCAGGCGGTGTGGCTTTCACTTCTGTGCTTATGCAGTGCAGTGATGTTGCAGACTTGGGTAAATTGGGCTCTTGGTTGGAGTTGTGACTCTTGGCCATGGTTTGTCCGCAGATGTGCTCTACTTAATTGTGCATGTGTGCCATTGTGCCCATCTCCCCCCGTCCCCCAGTCCCTGGTGGTTACTCACCCTGTTGCTGTTGTGTCGGGTCATGTTGAGCAGTGTCCGGTCCCCCAACTCCTGCCACCGTCTCCCCACTGATGACTGTGGTCACCATTTCCTCCATCTCATCCAGCTCCTCCTGTGGCGCTGGACTCCCACCTCCAGTCTTCATTGCTGCCTTCTGGTTGTCTGCGAGTTTCTGCTTGGTCTTGCGCTTCACATCATTCCAGCTCCTCTTCACCTCGTCCATTGTCCTCCTCAGCACTCCGACTGCATTCGCCTTGTCCACGATGGACTGCCATATTCCATTTTTTGTTGCTAATGATACAGTGGAGTTGACAAACAGTTGTTGATGGTGTTCTATCACCTCCGTGATCATGATCCTGTTTTCCTGCGTACTGAACCGCTTCTTTCTCTTCTTCTTGTCCTTGCCCTTCCCTGACCCCGAGGTCCCAGGCTGGTCCTCCGGGGGGGCTTGTGGGGTTCTGGTCGTCCTCTGTACCTGCTCCGGCTGCCTCCATTGTGCTTTGCTGTAGTTTGGTTTTTGTTTGTATTTTTTTTTCTTCTGCTTTTGTAGTGGTTTTTCATGCCTGACGTGTGTGAATTGCAGGCCTGGCGCTGCTTTTCGCTGTTTGTCTTATCGCGGTTGGGCCAATCGCAACTTTTTTCGCGTTCGGGTTTGGATTTTTTTCGCCGTCCCGGTACTGTTATAGCAGACATTTGCTGAGTTATCGGGGTACTATCGCATGTTACCGCCGTGTTGAGAATGCTACGTTGACACGGAGTTATTTTCCCGCGATAGACGGCAATATGAAAACTTGCGTTAACCTATTTTGGCGATGTTTTTCGCACGTCCTTGAGAATATCCCCCCCTGTTTCCACAATATCAGAGAGATAAAAATCCAAATTCAACCTCCAAAGTCAAGTCCCGGATCCCCTGCCAGCACGGCGGGTGCTCACAGCCCGGAGTCATTAAAAGAGAGCGAGCACCATGTATAAAATAGTGGTGGGCACTGCACAGACCCGAGCGGATGGTCGGCGCTGCCCGCGAGATCCCAACAGGTCACGTTGAGGGACCAGCTAAGCTGAGATGATCCCAGAACGGAGCCCCTGCAGCCCGCTCATGAGACAGTGCCCACTGGGTCGATGTGGTAGAGCGGGTCACCGTCGACAGGAAGTCCGACCAAAAGGCAAGCCGCCAGTGAGGCTGCGGCTCGCTTAGACCCAGCGGGTCATGCTGCATAGGCCAGCAGAGCCGAGGAGCTGCAGGCCCACGAGATAGATGCTGGACCTTGATGGCACACTCTTCGCCAACTCAATATGCCAGTCTGGAAGCTTGCGAAACACTCACCTTTCTGTAAGGTGCGGAGGTGGCAGGCCCTATCCACATCATCATGTGTGGGGCCTAATACAGAACACAATGGTCTTCCGCACTCTCTCTTGATACACCATTCTCGTTGAGGTTATATGAGTTAACATTTTGGAGGGGGTAGGGCGTTTATCTCTTCTTCATCTTCCATAGTGCTTGCATAAGAGTGGACATGCACACATATAACATCATCCAACAAGCCCATGACAGCAGACCTGACAAATAAACAAATGTCTACAGCCTTGTGCTATCTTGCTCTTGATAAACTGTGTGAGAATCAATTACCTGACCACTACGTTTGCCATCATTTGCACAGCTATGCATGCGTTTCTTTCCATTGGCCATGACTGTGGCCAATAATTGCCTTATCTTTGGCATTCAATCATCTGCTTAATTCTGTTTCAGTGAATTATGTTTCTGCCAGACTAAGTGAATCCAAGTAATCTGCACAGCAAATGCAAGTGCAAAGCATTGTGAACATCAGTGTTGCAATTCCAACTGCAAACATGGATGACATGAAACCCAATACAGGGTGCACTACCTTGGAATCTGCCTGTTATGTAGCTTATTAGATTGATGCCCATAAAAGCATAGCTCACACCACCTCCCCTGAGTAGCCCTTTGACTGCTCTACTTTGCTACCCTGAGCGAGTCAAGTGCTACAGTGGGTGGAGTGCTTGGTTCCCAGTGAGGAGACAATTATAGACTTCTTACTTGCACAGGCCTCACATACTCCACAACTAATAGCCAACTTTCTTGCAGTTTGCATAGAAAGGCCACACATAGAATGTTTCAGTTTTCTTGTATGTAGAGGTTTGTAATGGATAATCACAGCAAGGCGCATATTTACTATGTATTTGCGAGGTCCTTGCACAATGCAAATTGTTTCCTTATGACGTGAAGAAGCACAAAAGGCAACACCAAGTGGCTATGCTTCGGTTAGAGCCATCCCCTAACAAAGTATCATGGCCTGGTTTCTCATGGAATCCGAATGCCAAACAAAACCAGATGCAAACAATGGACAATAAACAAGCAGAATTTCATTTGATAAGCCTGTGTGTAATGTGTAATTTCCATGAGATCACATATTTTATCATTGAGTGGTAGTCATCATGTAGAAAGTTGTAACAGAGAATGTACCTCCAGCATAAATGCCATGCAAGACAACACTGTCTCAAATAGACATCCTTAACCCTAAATGATTGCGATTGTGCATTTTTAATTACCAGTATAGATTTATTGTATTCCCGCTAGAACCGTTGTTTTCGGATACATATCAAATTGTGCCATGGCATAGGTGCTGGAAGTAAGGGTGCGGGGGTGCTGCAGCACCCCCAGAATAACCATGCTGGAGTTCAGAAGGTTCTTGAGCAATAAAGAGGCTTGTTAGACCTGTCAGCCTTAGAGTGGTCTTTCCCCAAACGTGTGCCTTACTCCTCCTGTTTTTGCTGAATTGGTTTTAGTTGACTTTAGGACTCTGCACACTTTGCCATTGCTTACCAATGCTAAAGTGCTTATGCTCTCTCTTTTAAACATGGTGAAATTGACCAACCCCAATTGGCATCTTTAATTTACTTGTAAGTCCCTAGTAAAGTGGTACTACGTGTTCCCAAGGATTGTAAATTAAATGCTACTATTGGGCCTGCAGCATAGATTGTGCCACCCAGTTAAGTGCCCCTCTCAGGGGGCACTAAACATGTCTCAGGCCTGCCATTGCAGCCTGTGTGTGCAGCTTTAAACTGCCATTCTGACCTACCAAAATAAATGTTTTGCTAGGCCTAATCCCTCCATTTTTAATACATATAAGTCAAGCCTAGGAAGGGGCCCTAAACAGCCCATAGAACAGAGTGGAGTGAATTTAAAATGTTGGACGTGTACTTTTAAGTTTTACATGTTTTGGTAGTGAAAAACACCTACATTTGTCTTTTCACTACTGTGAGGTCTACCTCTCCCATAGGATAACACTGGGTTACCTTATTCCATTCAATAAATGATCATTTTGAATTGGGAACAGGTAGAAATGTCAAATTTTGTCGCTAAAGAATTGAAATTCAAAACCATCTTTAATGGTAAAGTTGGATTTTAAGTCGCAAATCTGAAAATGCCACTTTTAGAAAGTTGGTACTTTCTTGCTAACCATTTGGTGCCTGCAGCTTGTATCCTGGCTCACATGACTAGGTGTAGCTGTCAGTTGGTCTTAGTGTATTGCTCCCAGACAGTGAGACAAAGGGGGACAATGTGATGGTAGGATGGGCCATCTCTGACTTGATAGGGGAGGAGCTGTCAACCACAACACTTACACATCCCAAAGGCTCTGTCTCAGCACACTCACAAAGAGTTTCACACTAGTATTTTATGTCTCCAGACAAGCTGAAACCAGAGTAGGGAGCAAAGAGATTCCAAACACCTCTGGGGGTGAAAACCTCCAGAAACCTCTCCTACTTCAAAGCTGGCATCAAGGATAAATATTGGACCCTCAGACTCAACTCTTCAGATCACTTCTGGACCTGTGGACTTTGTCAGAAAGAAGGACTGCCTAGCTGTGAAGTCTGCCCTGCTGATGTGTGTGCTGACCAAGGACTGCTGTGCTGCCACAGACTGCTGTTTCTGCACCAGGATTTTTCTATTGAAGTGAGGTGCCCTACTGAATCTGGCCTGTCTGTGTGTACCCAGAACTCCAGTACATCCCCAAGGTTCAGTTGGCTGGCCCTGTGCTCAAGACCACAGTGACATAACAGGCTTCGTTGATGCCGACACATCTCCCCCATCTCGACGCAGTGCGACGCAGCCCATCATCGACTGTGGCCCAGTCCAATGCAGCTCGTCCTTGACTCTGACGCATCACAGTGCAAATCCTCGCAAGCCCTGGAGGCTTCTTTGACTCTGACGCCACCCAACATTGATACAGACTCAGTGCCATGCATCTCATCCCCTGCGCCGACGCATCATAGTGAAAGTCTCTGCAAGCCCCAACAGCTGCCCAGATGAACCAGGTCCTGGTATCGCAGCTCTTTGTCAATGGTCACCAAATCCACCACTGAATGACACACCTCAGTGCTGGCCACCGCATCACAGTTCCTCGTCAACGGTCCCTTGATGCTGACCCATGCAGTTCAAAATAAGGACATCTAGAAGCCCATTCCCACAAGGTACTTTTCAGCAGACTGAGCTCAATCCTGTGTCTGACTCGCGCTCCATCGCGATCGACCAGATACGTTTGGTTGGCGTTTTTTGCTTCTTAGTGCTTGTTTTCCATAAAACCTTTAAAATTGATATCTCTGATTCTACTGATGGGATTTTTGTTGTTTTGGTGTCAAATAATTCATTAGATTTTACTCAGTTTTTCTAAATGGGCATGGGATTTTTTTGTGTTGTGTTTTCACTTTATTACTGTTTGAAGTGCTGCACAAATTTTTTACACATTGCCTCTAAGTTAAGCCTGACTGCTTTTGTGTCAAGCTACCAGAGGTTAAGCACAGGTTAATTTGGGGTTTGCTTTTTTTTCACCCTGGCATGAAGTGCGGTTGCTGTTTGAGTAGGGTATCATCCCCCCAACCCGTAACCCAATTTCCTTCAAGGCTTTTACATTTTTTTCTTATCTTGTCACTTTGGTTGTTTGTTCAAAGACAGAGGTCAAATTTCAAGCTATGTCTTCTGACAAATTGCTGCTTATTATTTTTAAATGGATATTGGTGTTTACCTTGCTTTTCTCTCTCTGACTGCAAAGTGAGAGCTTTTTGTAAGGTGAACAACGTGACAATCCAACTGGTTACAGAGAGTGTGAAAGTAAAGGTTGTAGAATGTCGATTTTTTGACAACAGCATTTAAATTCCTGTAAATGAACTGCACAAATATTTGAAAATATATATCTACTATTAGGAAAGCAAACATGAGGCACAATTTTGGGGGAATTCTTAACTGTGATGGAAACAGAGGTTTTAAAAGGAGCAAAATAAATCAAGACATTTTTCTTGGTATAGTGCAAATGAGAAATATTTGTTGAAATTCGATTTTCAAATATTATTGTTTGTGCATGATATAGATTTATTGATAAAACTGCATGTCTGTGCAAATGTGGTGGTTATTTCAATGGACAACATGCTGTCTGTAAATGACAGTGTGCTACTAAACCACATGCTAGTAATATATTTTTGATGGTGTGCTCCAAAATGCACTACGTGCTAAATTCTACACCTGTAACACTCTCCGGCAAAATTGACATGGCTCATTTGCTACACTTGTTCTTTGTATGGTGATTTTATTTTTTATAATCCCTATGACTTCAGTGATGTAACATTGATGACATTACCCCCACTCTGAATACTGTTCCTGCCCCACTGTTGCATGAGGCAATGCTTAGAGTTAAGCTAAATTAGCATTGGTGGATGAGCACAGCTGATGACAGCATCAATGTGTGATTCTTTGTCACTATTCCACTGCACTGTTTATTTACCACTTGTACAATGCTGTAGTGCGTATTGTTCGGTGGCATTGGTCTGAGGCTTTTAGTAAATTTGAGACCCAGTCTCCAGAAGAGTAACAGCTATATGCCCCATTTTCAGCATGCAGCTTACTTGCGCAGAGGATTCAATCTCAGCATGTTTCCCTCTTGACACCTATAAGTTGCCTGTTAGAAATGGGATTTCTGGTTGGCTAAGGCTTGCGCCCAAGCCAGGCAGAAACCACCACTCTAGTCAGGGCGAGGGAGTTACACGCCAAAGATAACCCCTGCTCACCCCCTTGGTAGCTTGGCACGAGCAGTCAGGCTTATCCCGGAGGCAATGTGTAAAGCGTTTGTGCACGCACACAGCATCAACATACCAGGAACACCACAAGAAGGAACTCCACACAAGGTTATATATAAAAATAGCCTTTGTATTATCAGAAAACACATTAGAATAGTACTCACATAATATACATCGTGCCACCTGGCACTAGGTCATATTTACAGGGGATTATGTACCCATGACAGGGCCACGTGGGCCACTGTCAGAACCATCACTTATTAAAGATAATAAAAGCAGAACATATCATAAACGTACAACCAGTAATCACTGGTAACCACTGTACTCAGCATCAGCCTGTAACATAAACCACATTATGCACAGTATCACATTAGGCGCAAAATACCTTATACGCCAACCTCCTAAGCCTAAACACATTAGACCAGAACCTCCTAAGCCTAAACACATTAGACCAGAACCTCCTAAGCATAACTCACATTAGGGAATAACTCACAACCTAAACGCATTAGGTAATAATAAAATCACAAGCATAAACACATTATGCAAGACCTCATAATCATGAAAGTACATTAGAGGCATAAAACAGGGTGCGTAAATCATGGTAAATGCATCACATTTCCTAGCACCACATAACTCTCATTAGCACATAACCTCCTAGTAAAAAGAACCATAGCAGAGGCATAAATCACATTAGGGCCTGGCGCCTTACAATCCTAACAGTCCCCCTGGCCAACTGGCCATCTCAAAAGGGGCTCAAATGCCCTATGTCCAAAGAGTCAGGGCTGCTGCCTAGGCAGCGAAAGTCAAGGGTGCGCCACTGCGCAAACCTAAACATAGCAGCTGCCCACTACTTGCTGGGCAGCTGGGAAAGTATGGGGCAAAGGAGTGCCTCTCACTCCTAACTTCACAAGACATGCCCCCAAAGAACTGTGCGCCTAAACGGTGCAGCTGGCACTCACTGCTGCGCAGCTGTAAATGAGGGAAAGGCCCGGGCACTCCATGCCCTTTGAAAAGATAGGTAGTAACGTTGCAGCTGCCCGCGCTGGTGCGGCGCAGCTGGGAATAGCACCAATGGGCCCTGGCACAACTGTGCCCTCTGGGCCTTGCTGGGGCTCTAATATTGCCCCTGTTGGAGCCACACGGGGCTCTAAAATATTTCTGCCCAAGCGTTGGAGCCACGCACGGGCTCTGAAGATAATCATGCCCCATCGTTGCAGCTGACCCCTCCAAAGTGGGGCAGCTGGAGAATAATGCCCAATATGGGCAGCACGGGCCCACGGGACCTCGGGGCCCCGCCCGGGGGCCCTTTAAACAAATATCGCCATGTTGGAGCGGCCCGCTGCACAAACGGGGCCGCTCTGACCGGGTGCCTCTGCCAGGCACCATTTAACGCGAGCCCCACTCACCTGGGCTCTTCGCTGGCGAGGATCTCCGGCGCCTGGGGAAGGCCTGCGGGGCTTCCCTCCTCTCACGGGAGCCCCGCTCGGCCTCTCCTCACTCTCGCCCGGGCCCCCTCCTGGGACCCGGGACTTCTCTGGACCTGGACGGCACTACGCGGGGCTCTCTCTTCACTCTGAGAGCCCCGTCGACCAGCATCAGCATCCACGCAGGCGGGGTGGGCTCCCGCCTGCCTACAGCGTCTCCCTCTTCACCCGGGCCCCCTCCTGGGACCCGGGACTTGCACATGGAGCCTGCGAGGCTCCGGGCTTTTCCTCTGGCATGTGCGGGGCTTCCCTCAGCTCTCGGGAGCCCCGTGCACTTCTGGGTCGCCTCCTCCTTCGGCCGCGCTACCATTGGCGGCCGCGGCAGCCTCCTCCTCTCGGCCCCGCCCAGCGTCAGGCACCTCACCTGGCTTCTTGGTCGCGGTGGCTTGATCGGGCTGCGGCGGTGAAACGCGGGGTGGGCACCCGCTGTTTAAAAGAAGCCAAAAAGCGGGGTGGGCACCCGCTAGTAAATTAGGCATAAAGCGGGGTGGGCACCCGCTAGTAAATTAGGCATAAAGCGGGGTGGGCACCCGTTCTTAAGAGATCGGCAAATGCGGGGTGGGCACCCACTGGAAGCCAGAAATGCGGGGGAATCCCTACGTCGGGATTCCCTCGAAGATGATCGCAGCCCAGCGCTGCAAGTAGAAAATAGAAGCGCTCCTTCTCAGGATAAATAAAGCGCTCTGCAGAGAATAGAAATAAAGCGCTCACCAGGCACTAGGATTAAAGTCCTTGAAGTCCTTAGGGAAAAAGGGGCAATGCAGGGCCCAGGGAGGCCAGCACACAGGGCCCTCCAGCAGGGAGGCAGCCCCCATGGCGGTTCCTCCTGGGCCCCAGCAGCAGCAAGCTCCCGCAGGTTTTGGATCAGGTACAGAACAAAAACATGGGGTCACAGCCCCTTCTTTTATACACCCTTTTCCTTTGTCTAAAGGTGCAGGGTTTGGGGGAACCAGATATAACTGGTTTAGGGGAGCTTTGGAGCACTTTGTTTTGCTCAGCTCCTCTCTCCTTTGTCAGGTGGGGGCTCAGGGATTAGACGCACCACAGGGGGCGGAGCCAGCATTGTGGAGGGAAGGCACAGCCCTATTCAGGTCCCAGGTGCAACTCCTCCCTCCCATCTACATGCAGATCTCCCTATTCACCACCGGGCAGACCCATCCTGGCTCCTGGAGCCACCCACATCATCCAGCACCTGTCAATCACAAGCCAGACATGCAATTCACATCAGGCAGGCAGGCAGGCAGACACACAGTACACAGAAATGCCAACTTCTAAAAGTGGCATTTCTCCACCAGTCACCATAAATCTGCGCACACCATTGCGCAGCATTTATTCTCATGAGTTTGCACATACTAAACTCGACCATGCTGCACCTCTCATAACAGGAATTACCACTGACACACTCATCCTCAATGCATTCCTATGGGAGGGCAGGCCAGTCTCACCACACACGCACACAGCGCGCACGCACTTTACACTGGACCACAGTGCTAAAGTGCCCAGAGACTTAAAACTACTAACATACAAGGCAAAAGGTTTAGGGGTGAACCTGCCAAAAAGGGCCAAGTCCAACACAACCCCCTTCCAGCCAAAACGCAGGGCAGACCAATCACCACTGTGATGGGCTTCCCTGCTTGGGGCGATAGAACACGGACGCGGGCCTGCACTGCAGGGACACCCTCCGGTTCTACACCACTTGGAACCCATGGAATCCATCTAAGAAAAAAAACTCAGGACCAACTAGGCTACCCCACCGGTACTCCTAAGTTGTCCACGGCCAGGACCAGGCCCAAGGCCACTGGTCCTTGCCAATCCACAGAGTGGGGGGCAGTAACCCCTGGCATACAATAGCCATTCTCCACTCTCCCTCTCAGTGTAGTTCCAAACTACCACTGATCCTTCAACCTAGGGTCCGCACCCTCGGCTGACCAGAGGTCACGGGTGAAGCCTCTCCTCACCCTACCTCTACTTCTGACGTTTCGCGCTCTCCCAGGAGAAGCACCTACCAGAACACAACTCTCCCACCAGTTCAGGACCTCTCTCCATCACTGGTCTACCACCTGGGACATAAATTCACCGGCTGCACCGGGGTCAGAGGCGAGGACTCCCTCCCTCTGCACCCCCTTCCAGAGTCTGATACCCTCCCAACTGGAGTGGTACCCCTAGAAGGCAAACCGGCCAGGACACTGATTACAGCCGCCCTGCTGTCCAGGACAGGCAAACACCTGAACCTGGCTCCCCAACCCAGGGACGCTACCCTTTGGTCAGATGCCTGGCGAACCAGGACTTCCGGGGAGCACGCATGCCCCCCCATCCTGAAGAGCAGGGTCCCTTCACTTAAGATAGGCCCCACCTGCCCTCAAGGTAGTACTACCATACTCAGCCAGGGACCCCAAAGATCCCGGCCAGGCCTGTACCACCCCCCAGAGGGTAACACATCTAATGTGTTGTGTGACAGTCTGCCGGGCACAAACCCAGGGCAGAAGTGGTGTCCCCATGGCCCCTTGTGGACCCACTGGTTTTTCCACTGGGGAACCTCTCACCCCTCAATCAGGACTTCTGCACCCTCCACTTAGGAGCGGCGCTGCCCAACACTAGGATCGCTGGAGCTCTGATTACAGACACTCCATGTCCTCTAGACACTGGGAGATCCTCCTCAAATGGCCTACAAGTACAGCCTAGGCCCCCAACCTGGTGTTCCCTGAAGAAACCATCCAGGCCCTGGGACTTGGTTTCGGGCACACTCACTCCTTCTCCTCTGAGACAGGACGTGAGCCCCTACACCCCTCCCGCTACACTGGGACCTAGCTGGGCTACACTGAACCTCTTCCACCACACAGGACCGGAAGATACCCGAGCCACTCTTATTGGACTCACTCCCCCATGCAAGCTCCTTATTTCAGAGAAATCACACCCAATCGTCCAGTGCAACACACCACTCATCCACAGGCGCCCCCCCGGACTGGTGAGACAGTATCTTACTGCCCCTGAATCTCAACCTGCCCCATTTTTAACCTGGAACCAGGTACCACCGTCTGGGGACCGGGACTTTCTGCACTGGACTTCATATTGCTGCCACCACTGGATCCCACCCTTACTGGGGAACCCAGAAAACTCACACTGCACGTAGGGGATAATCTACCCTCCCGAGCTAGTGACTCCATGCCAATTAAGTCCCACTGTAGGCCAACCCTAGAACCAGCAGACAACACAGGGGCAGTCCCTCCCTCAGCTGCAGGCCAACCCAAGAACCAGCACAATGGCTCAAGGGCAGTCCCTCCTCCAGCTTTAGGCCAACCCAATAGCAGTCTGCACAAGGGCAGTCACTCCTCCAGATTCTCTGGTTTCTGTCCTTGGCAGGACACTCAACTCATAGTGCAATAAGAACACACATTTCCAAAGAAATGATACTTAAAACAAACTTAGAAACAATAATCCCCAACATGTGACTATCTAAAATGCAGAGTTTTGTAGTGCAGCCAGTTGTCGCTGTGGTACTGTGCAAACGCAAGTCCTATCCTCACCGCTGACAACCAATGTTAGAAATCGGATTTCTGGTTGGCTAAGGCTTGCGCCCAAGCCAGGCAGAAACCACCACTCTAGTCAGGGCGAGGGAGTTACACGCCAAAGATAACCCCTGCTCACCCCCTTGGTAGCTTGGCACGAGCAGTCAGGCTTATCCCGGAGGCAATGTGTAAAGCGTTTGCGCACGCACACAGCAACAACATACCAGGCACACCACAAGAAGGAACTCCACACAAGGTTATATATAAAAATAGCCTTTGTATTTTCAGAAAACACATTAGAATAGTACTCACATAATATACATCGTGCCACCTGGCACTAGGTCATATTTACAGGGGATTATGTACACATGACAGGGCCACGTGGGCCACTGTCAGAACCATCACTTATTAAAGATAATAAATGCAGAACATATCATAAACGTACAACCAGTAATCACTGGTAACCACTGTACTCAGCATCAGCCTGTAACATAAACCACATTATGCACAGTATCACATTAGGCGCAAAATACCTTATACGCCAACCTCCTAAGCCTAAACACATTAGACCAGAACCTCCTAAGCCTAAACACATTAGACCAGAACCTCCTAAGCATAACTCACATTAGGGAATAACTCACAACCTAAACGCATTAAGTAATAATAAAATCACAAGCATAAACACATTATGCAAGACCTCATAATCATGAAAGTACATTAAAGGCATAAAACAGGGTGCGTAAATCATGGTAAATGCATCACATTTCCTAGCACCACATAACTCGCATTAGCACATAACCTCCTAGTAAAAAGAACCATAGCAGAGGCATAAATCACATTAGGGCCTGGCGCCCTACAATCCTAACAGTCCCCCTGGCCAACTGGCCATCTCAAAAGGGGCTCAAATGCCCTATGTCCAAAGAGTCAGGGCTGCTGCCTAGGCAGCGCAAGTCAAGGGTGCGCCACTGCGCAAACCTAAACGTAGCAGCTGCCCACTACTTGCTGGGCAGCTGGGAAAGTATGGGGCAAAGGAGTTCCTCTCACTCCTAACTTCACAAGACATGCCCCCAAAGAACTGTGCGCCTAAACGGTGCAGCTGGCACTAATTGCTGCGCAGCTGTAAATGAGGGAAAGGCCCGGGCACTCCATGCCCTTTGAAAAGATAGGTAGTAACGTTGCAGCTGCCCGCGCTGGTGCGGCGCAGCTGGGAATAGCACCAATGGGCCCTGGCACAACTGTGCCCTCTGGGCCTTGCTGGGGCTCAAATATTGCCCCTGTTGGAGCCACACGGGGCTCTAAAATAATTCTGCCCAAGCGTTGGAGCCACGCACGGGCTCTGAAGATAATCATGCCCCATCGTTGCAGCTGACCCCTCCAAAGTGGGGCAGCTGGAGAATAATGCCCAATATGGGCAGCACGGGCCCATAGGACCTCGGGGCCCCGCCCGGGGGCCCTTTAAACAAATATCGCCATGTTGGAGCGGCCCGCTGCACAAACGGGGCCACTCTGACCGGGTGCCTCTGCCAGGCACCATTTAACGCGAGCCCCACTCACCTGGGCTCTTCGCTGGCGAGGATCTCCGGCATCTGGGGAAGGCCTCTCCTCTCACGGGAGCCCCGCTCGGCCTCTCCTCACTTCGCCCGGGCCCCCTCCTGGGACCCGGGACTTCTCTGGACCTGGACTGCACTACGTGGGGCTCTCTCTTCACTCTGAGAGCCCTGTCAACCAGCATCAGCATCCACGCAGGCGGGGTGGGCTCCCGTCTGCCTACAGCGTCTCCCTCTTCACCCGGGCCCCCTCCTGGGACCCGGGACTTGCACATGGAGCCTGCGAGGCTCCGGGCTTCTCCTCTGGCGTGTGCGGGGCTTCCCTCAGCTCTCGGGAGCCCCGTGCACTTCCGGGTCGCCTCCTCCTTCGGCCGCGCTACCATTGGCGGCCGCGGCAGCCTCCTCCTCTCGGCCCCGCCCAGCGTCAGGCACCTCGCCTGGCTTCCTGGTCGCGGTGGCTGTTCGGGCTGCAGCGGTGAAACGCGGGGTGGGCACCTGCTGTTTAAAAGAAGCCAAAAAGCGGGGTGGGCACCCGCTAGTAAATTGGGCATAAAGCGGGGTGGGCACCCGCTAGTAAATTAGGCATAAAGCGGGGTGGGCACCCGTTCTTAAGAGATCGGCAAATGCGGGGTGGGCACCCACTGGAAGCCAGAAATGCGGGGGAATCCCTACGTCCGGATTCCCTCGAAGATGATCGCAGCCCAGCGCTGCAAGTAGAAAATAGAAGCGCTCCTTCTCAGGATAAATAAAGCGCTCTGCAGAGAATAGAAATAAAGCGCTCACCAGGCACTAGGATTAAAGTCCTTGAAGTCCTTAGGGAAAAGGGGCAATGCAGGGCCCAGGAGGCCAGCACACAGGGCCCTCCAGCAGGGAGGCAGCCCCCATGGCGGTTCCTCCTGGGCCCCAGCAGCAGCAAGCCCCCGCAGGTTTTGGATCAGGTACAGAACAAAAACATGGGGTCACAGCCCCTTCTTTTATACACCCTTTTCCTTTGTCTAAAGGTGCAGGGTTTGGGGAACCAGATACAACTGGTTTAGGGGAGCTTTGGAGCACTTTGTTTTGCTCAGCTCCTCTCTCCTTTGTCAGGTGGGGGCTCAGGGATTAGACGCACCACAGGGGGCGGAGCCAGCATTGTGGAGGGAAGGCACAGCCCTATTCAGGTCCCAGGTGCAACTCCTCCCTCCCATCTACATGCAGATCTCCCTATTCACCACCGGGCAGACCCATCCTGGCTCCTGGAGCCACCCACATCATCCAGCACCTGTCAATCACAAGCCAGACATGCAATTCACATCAGGCAGGCAGACACACAGTACACAGAAATGCCAACTTCTAAAAGTGGCATTTCTCCACCAGTCACCATAAATCTTCGCACACCATTGCGCAGCATTTATTCTCATGAGTTTGCACATACTAAACTCGACCATGCTGCACCTCTCATAACAGGAATTACCACTGACACACTCATCCTCAATGCATTCCTATGGGAGGGCAGGCCAGTCTCACCACACACGCACACAGCGCGCACGCACTTTACACTGGACCACAGTGCTAAAGTGCCCAGAGACTTAAAACTACTAACATACAAGGCAAAAGGTTTAGGGGTGAACCTGCCAAAAAGGGCCAAGTCCAACATTGCCCTTGAGGTTTCCCAAATGTATCCTTTTGGTCGTCCTATCCCTGACGAGGAGCAGCCCTTTGCAGCTCCACGTCCCCCTCCAGATGGCCCCGTTTGGTCCTCTTGGTCCACTAAGAGTAAAATAGTGTTTGTGGTAATAATTTTGCTTTCTCTGATATTTGTGTTTAGGGTGCTGTTTTTCCTGGAAGAGAAATATCCTGTGCATGCTTGGATCAGTACTACACCTGCCCCTCCTGAACATATTTTTGGTACATTAGAGCCTCACAAAGAAGAGCACCGGAAGTCCTATAAGGACAATGTTTTTATTCAGACGTTGTATCAAATGCATGCTGTTTATAACACAACGAAATGTTGGGTGTGTTGTTTGCTACCTTCCGTCACGCATCGAAGTGAGAACCTGCTAACTATGCCTCTATCTCATGTTAGTAGCTGTGAGGGATGGTTTACATTACTTAGCTTGATTCGCTCATTCTCCCAACCAGACTCCTTGGAACGCAGAAGTACCAGTTCCCGTTCTCTGACAATGAATGTGCACTCTCAGCATAGGTCCCCACCTGGTGTTTCCCCAGGAGATGGGCGGTTCGATCGAGTGTTCTTAAGCACTTGCTTCAGAGCAGCAGATCGAGGTGGAAAGGCAAACAGAACAGGGATGGATAGAGATAGGTTTTCACAGTTCAATATATCTGACTATTACCAATCCTTCCAAGTCCGCAATGTCACTGAAGATAAGCCCATTTCCCTGGCGGTGGTAGACGTATTGGCCCCTTTTTGTGTTCAAGGGGCAGGAGACATAGCGGTGGGAGACAGTAGATGCAACACCACTTCCATATTGAGAATACCCAAAAGTCCGCCCTTGATCCCACCACCTAATGTTTATTTTGTTTGTGGTACTCGTGGTTATGTGTGGCTCCCTGAGGGATGGTCAGGGTGGTAAACATCAGGGTGGGCATCAGGAGAATCCAAGGGGGCCTTTTTAAGGATAGGAAGAATAGGGCTATTACACACATTCGCCGTAGTCTCCTCAACCACACCAGACTCAATCAAATCCTGTATTATTTGCAATAGGTCCTTTTCACCTGCCTGGGATATCTTGTACTGGGGAATACATGGCAATTTAGCATTGTCTCTGATCTGTATAGAAACAGTCGGGATCTGGAGTAACCCCACGTCTGTGTCTCCTGTAGCCCATAACGTAAGTGGTACATCTCTAAACTCAGCTGGAAGGGGGGCATCTTTCGCAAAGCACTGTTTGGCATGAGCAACCTGCGGTCCAATAGTCATGTAAACACCGTCAGGAGAACAGAAAATTGTCTCATGCAACTGTTTCAATAAATCGAGTCCTAACAAATTTTCCCCGCAATTTGACGTCAGTAAAAATGGTGAATCGACAGTAAAGGGGCCAATAATCAAAGCAAGAGGCCTGGAAATGGGGCTAATGACCGGCACGCCTGAGAAACCCACCGAAACATTATTTTGGCCAGACAGAGCTGCCCCCAGGACCAGTGAACGGGAAACAGAGCTATTCATAGCCCCTGTATCAACTAAAAAAATTTCAGTAGTACCCTGTAAATCAGCAGTGACATAAGGTCCATTCTGATCTATAGGCACAGGAACTGTTCCCTCACCCTGTCCTCGGCGGTCCTAGCTATGAGACAACCCTGTCACTTCGTCCATGTCATAATCGTCATGATAGTACTGTCGTCCTCTGGGGTCATCAAAATAATTTCCGCTCTGCCTATTGTGCGACGTATCTTCTGACTGCATTCCCCCTCTACCTCCTGTTCCTCTCCCGCGTCCTCGAAAACCTCGACCCCTTGGGGCCTCACCCTTCTGTAACAACTCTGGACACTCATTCCGCCAATGTCCCTCCTTTTTGCAGTACGCACATTGGTTGAGCCCGAGGGGCGTGTTTGACGCGCCACCTCTGCCAGACCGCTGCTGGGCCAAACCCAAACCTTTACCTCGTCCATTTTCCCTTGCAACCTGCTGCATCAATACCCTCGTCTTCAAATCCTTTGACTTTTTCTCCACCCTTTTGTTATATCCCGTATAGAGACCCTAATGTAGGCCTGTTCATACATGCCCTAAAATAGACGTATTCATATTTATCCTAATATGGTCATATTCGTACTTGCCCTATTACGGTAATAACCATACATGCCCTATTATAGTCATGATTCCTTATATAGGCATGCTCTTTCACCTACATTGGTCCCATCCAGTACACAACGTGCTCTGAGGGCTGAACGTTATCTGCCTTGTGGTTTTGCAGGCACCATGGTTTTCCCAAACACAGGCCCACACTGTACTCATAAATTATGCATGACTCTCTAAGAATATTCCACCTGCATAATATGTATGTACAGAGTTCACCCCTGACATCTTCCTTAAGCCTAATGGAGGACCAATACAAACCTTGCACGAAGATCAGTGTCTTCAGGGTATAAATACACCACATCTTGCCCCGGTAAGACAGAGGGAACCGAGACTTCCATGCTGACACACTGACCAGAGACGCTGAGGCTCCTGCATGCAGTCGCTCAAGCTGACAGTGGTCTGACACAACCCGGACGGGGTGTCCAACTCGAGACCAGGACGGGGTCCCACACTCTCTCTATTCAGGTATGGGGGTTCGACTAAATCCTAGGAGGATTCTTGGCTCTTAGCTTCTAAGACCTACACACATATGCTCGGTACACACAGGTACATCTAGGTAGGCATCGTAGGAGTACGCACACTTGCATAATGCTTTTATATTCATGTATGTACTCATGATTATCGCAATATGGTAGAACTGTTCTATCCCTTTGCTTTTATTGTACTGCTGATAATATATCTCTGCTATTGTCTGCTGGTTACCGCAGCACATATATTTTACACTAGAATAACAACTGTTCAATAAATACTTATTGAAACGCCCGACTGTTTATTCTGTGTAACTCTCTGAGACAAAACGAATAAGTGAGCACGGGTGACTGAGCGAAAGGTAGTACATTGTTTCCACGATTCTGAGGGAATCAGGGTTGTCATGTTCTAAGGTTGCCAGAAACGAATCTCTCCCCGATAAGAGGAGACACTAGTGGCACTGCGAGCTAGCTAATGCAAACTAGGCTAACATATACGGTGGGGGTGCTCAGAGCCAGTCTGCCACCAAGCCCGCAGTATATGTTATCCAAACCTGCAGGTCCTGCAGGGGTACTATAGGAACTACACGACATGGCGCCCAACGTTGGTTGGGTACTTATTTAACAGTAGAATCTGAGTAGTTCAGTTGTGCTATTCTCAGAGAACCTACTCACAAAACCCCAGAGACGTCTGGAGTGGGTGGGCACAAACTCAGCCACAGCTGAGTAGTACGAGAATACTATTTATTGGCTGTTGGTTATTCAAGCTTGAAGGACATTTAGTTCCTACAACTGTGCATTTACACCTTATTTTAAGAACTCTTTAATCTCTCTTCTTCCAATTAAAAATGGTGGAAGAAACAAGCGCAACAGGGAGAGTTACAACAAACCTCTTTGGTTTAGAAGAAGACCCTGAAGAAGCAATACAAATTGCACCAAATTTCAGAAGGGCAGTCACCATAAAACTTCTAGAACATGGCTTAAGAGCCAGGGGTGGTACAGTTATTTTCGTGATTGAGGCACACGAATCCAACAAAACAGAGGTATTCTATTCATGGGTTACACTCCCAGCAGTAAATGCAATTACAAATGTATTTCACTACTACCTAGAAGGTGAAACACCAGCGACTATACTCCTTTTGAGGAAGTAGAGGTCCAGCTCACTTACCAGGAGCATAATTACTGGTTTAAAGGCGCCCTTCCCCATGTACGAGGAAGAGCAAGATTAGGCCCGCTCGGAGGAGCAGGAGCCACATGGCCCATATTTGCGGCATACACACCGCATCCTGACATTGACACAATGCCACAGCCGGACTTACTCGTACAACACAGAGATTTAATTAAAATCTACAGAAACCTCACACAATTTGTGATGAGGACTTTAACAGTTCAACCTGCACCAGCTGCACCACAAGATACTCCAGTCCAAGGTACAGTTAATAAAATAACTCCACAAACATTACACACGATAATGGGCAAAATGCCAGCAAAACGCGAACAAATCACATTCTGGATAGCTCAGAAAATAACTCAGCTTGAAGCAGTATTTCCGAATACTACAACCAGTGATAAACACAGAATTCTAATAATCTGCTTGCCCATGGGTCTCACACCACAAGTAGAGGACTGCACCTCTTGGGGTTCAGTATTTGCTGCCATATATACCAAAACACATGGTATCCCGTCAATAGCAGTAGTACCTGGAGTATTAAAACAGATACAAAATGAGTACGGAGCAGAACCTGCCCTTAACTTAGGGATGAAGTTGCTAAACAACTTTGAACAGGTCTCAGCCATAATACTAGCTAACATTAAGGAGGTAGCAGCTTCAGTGGCGATCCGCCAACGCCTAAGGGAGTTCGGTCCAGAGGATCAACAACATGAACTAACCAAAATAATTGAAACTGCATACGCAGAATTAGGCAGAGACAGTCTAGGTGGGAAAGCATTAAAACCACAACTGGTGGGCAGTCCTGAAAAGAACACTACAAAGCAGACACCTACTTCTTCTAAAAAGAAGTGGGAAAATAAAAAAGAACAACATTCTAAAGAGACCAGATCTCAGTCCAGAGGTAGGTCTCCTCAACAGGAGCCTTCTGAAAAGAGGTACAACCTCAGGAATAGGGATAATATTAAAAAACCTGACAGGTATCAGGATACTGATACTCGTTCCTCTCGTTCCTTTCAGGGTTCATCCTGAAACTCCGAGAGGGAAGGACGGTCAAAGAAGCATACAAAGTCCAGAGACACGCAAAACGCTACGGACTATGCACCTAAAAAAGAGGATAGGCAAAAATCAAAACCTCAGTTCAAAAAGAAGAAGGTAGCAGGTCTCAAGATCAGACATGCCCAGAATTCTGAGGACACAGCTTCTGAACGGGGAATGGGCTCTGACGATGCTAGACAGCGCGGCAGAAGTAACGATAGCTCGCCAGAACCTGAAGGAATTTCTGGTGACAGCGGAGTTGAGTGAGTATATCACGGTGGAAACACCTGATACTCGGGTAAGTGTCCCACATAAGTTATATTAGATAACACTCCGGATGGAGGGGGACAAGCCCAGAAGAGTCAAAGGTCTATTTTGGGAGAATTTGTCATCAGGGTATGACATCCTATTAGCAGAACAAGACTGGCCGCCAGCATTCATCATGGAGTGCCCTAGGGGAGAAACTGTAATTTTCCAGCCTTTTCCGACCTCGTTCTCATACATCTTAAACATGCATATGCGCAGGAGTGGGCGGTTGCCCTAGCTCCAGCATTGTACAAAAATCATGCTGGTTGGGATGAGGATTCAACCCACCACATGATCCCGTTAAAAGTTTCCCCAAATGCTCAAAGGCAATACCCTATAAAGCAGAAAGCTAAAAGACAAGTCAGGGAGATCCTAGATCAACTAGAATACCAGGGGGTGATAGAAAATTGCACTTCACCTATGAACAATCCTTTGTTCCCCGTAGCCAAACCTGACAATACATATCGTCTAGTTTTAGATTACAGACATTTAAACACTTGCACAAAGACATTTGCAGTTCAAAATGCACACAGTGCCGCATTAATGAATAACTGTTGGACTTGGCCCTTTTTGGCAGGTTCACCCCTAAACTTTTTGCCTTGTATGTTAGTAGTTTTAAGTCTCTGGGCACTTTAGCACTGTGGTCCAGTGTAAAGTGCGTGCGCGCTGAGTGCGTGTGGTGAGATTGGCCTGCCCTCCCATAGGAATGCATGGGGGATATGTGTGTCCATGGTAATTCCTGGTGTGAGAGGAGTGCAGGGGCGAGTTTAGTATGTGCGAACTCGTGAGAATAAATGCTGCGCAATGGTGTGCGCAGATTTATTGTGACTGGTGTAGAAATGTTACTTTTAGAAGTTGGCATTTCTGTGTGCTCTGTGTCTGCCTGCCTGATGTGAATTGCATGTCTGGCTTGTGAGTGACAGGGGCTGGGAGGTGTGTGTGGCTTCAGGAGGGGCAGGGTGAGTCAGCGCAGGGCTGAATGGAGAGATCTCCATGTAGATGGGTGGGAGGAGTTGCACCTGGGACCTGAATAGGACTGTGCCTTCCCTCCACAATGCTGGCTCCACCCCCTGTGGTGCGTCTGATGTCCCTAGCCTGTCCTGTGAAAGGAGAGAGGAGCTGAGCAAAACAAAGTGCTCCAAAGCTCCCCCAAACCAGTTGCGTCTGGTTTTTCCCCAGCCCTGCACCTTTACACAAAGGGAAAAGGATGTATAAAAGAAGGGGCTGTGACACCATGAAAATGTTCTTGTTCTTGGACTCGAATCTGCCAGGGGCGTGCTGCTGCTGGGGCCCAGGGGGGGCTGCCAGGAGGGCTTGCCTCCCTGGGCCCTGCCTTGCCCCTGGACCTTGAAGACCTCTTTGCTGGGAGCTTCCTTTGCTCCATCTCTTTGCCTGCAGGACTTGGGCTTCATCTAGCGCCTGGAAGCGCTATCCTTTGATTGCCCAGCTGAGCAGGAGTGTGGGCTGCGCAGCGCGTTTGCTGCAGCACCCTTGGAGAGGGAATCCCGACCGGAGGGATTCCACCGTGATGGCTGCCGAGCGGGAGCCCACCTCGCTTATTAATTTTAATTTATATTTTTTATTGAACGGGTGCCCACCCCGCATCGCCGCAGCCGAGAAGAAAAACGTTGCCGGGCCGCTGCAAAGTGCGACCCGGAAGACAGGCACAGTTGCCTGGTTGTGGGCGGGGCATAGCGGCCGGCCCACCAATCGAAGCACGGCCGAGAAAGGAAGTGAAGGAGCCTCGCGGGCTCCATCCCGAAGTCCCGGTCCCAGGAGTGGACCCGGGCGAAGAGGAGTCCGACGCCGGTAGTGATGCGGGGCTCCCATGAGCTGTGGGGAGCCCCGGCAACAGAAGAAGTAGCGGAAGGTGTCCGGAGCCTCGCGGGCTCCACATGGAAGTCCCGGGACCCAGGAGGAGGCCCGGGTGAAGAGTGGTGCAGCCGACGCCAGCGAGGCTCTCAGGAGTGAGAGAGCCCCGCCTGCCGTCCTCGGTGCCCGGAGTAAAGAGGAGACGCCTGGAGCCCCGTAGGCTCCACGCTGAAGTCCCGGTCCCAGGAGAGGGACCGGGCGGAGACCGGAGCAGAGAGGTCCTGCCACGAGAGCCGGTGAGTAATGGCTCTGTGATGTTAGTGCCGGTTTGAGGCACAGGGCCCGGGCCGATTTCCTGAGCGGCCCCCGCCTGATAGGGGGTCGCTCCAACGAAGAAGGGCACATGTTGTTTAAGGGCCCAGTGGGGTTCCCGAGGGCCAGTGGTGCCCGTGCCTGCATTTTGTTGATCCTCAGCTGCACCGCACCAGCGCGGGCAGCGGCAGCATTGGCACACCGAATTAGAGGGCAAAGTGAGTGCCCGGCCTATATTTTTGTTCACAGCTGCCCAGCAAGTAGTGGGCAGCTGCATCGTTTAGGCCACAGTGCTTTGGGGGGGCATGTTTGAAGTTAGGAGTGCGATGCACTCCTGCGCCTCAGACTTTCCCAGCTGCGCAGCAATTAGTGCCAGCTGCAACGTTTAGGCCTGCGCAGAGTGCGCACCCTTGACTCTCCACTGCATTGGCAGCGCGCCCTGACTCTTGGACATAGGGCATTTGAGCCCCTCTTGAGATGGCCAGTTGGCCAGGGGGACAGTTAGATTTATAGGGCGCCAGGCCCTAATGTGAAAATGTGGTGCTAGGAAATGTGATGCATTTACCATGCTTTACGCACCCTGTTTATACCTCTAATGTGGTTTGTGATTATGAGGTTGTTTTGCATATCATGGTTTATGCTAGTGAGATTATGTTTCACTGTGTGATTTACGCCCCTAATGTGAGTTATACTTAGGAGGTTAGGGTCTAAGAGTTTAGACTGATGAGGTTGGCGTACAATAGATTTGGCGCCTATGTGATACTGTGCATAATGTGGTTTATGTTACAGGCTGATGCTAAGTACAGTGATTACCAGTGTTGACTGGTTGTACGGTTATGATCTGCTTTACTTTTACTAAGTTCGCTTTGTGCTGGTCCTGACAGTGGTCCAGTTGGCCCTGTCAGGTGTAAATAATCCCTTGTAAATATGACCTAGTGCCAGGTGGCACGATGTATATTATGTGAGTACTATTCTAATGTGTTTTCTGATAATACAAAGGCTATTTTTATATATAACCTTGTGTGGAGTTCCTTCTTGTGGTGTGCCTGGTATGTTGTTGCTGTGTGCGTGCGCAAACGCTTTACACATTGCCTCCGGGATAAGCCTGACTGCTCGTGCCAAGCTACCAAGGGGGTGAGCAGGGGTTATCTTTGGCGTGTAACTCCCTTGCCCTGACTAGAGTGGTGGTCTCTGCCTGGCTTTGGCGCAAGCCTTAGCCAACCAGAGATCCCATTTCTAACAATAACATTGTGCAACAAAAATACAAAACAACACTTGATATCTCAAATGGATTTTTCTGCCAAAATATAGCGCCTGAAAGCAGGTATCTGACCGCATTCAGCGCGTTAGGGTCCCAACGGCAATTTTGTCAACTCACCCAAGGGTATAGGAATAGCCCGGGGTTGTTTTCAGCAAGGGTAACAGAGTTACTCCAAAATTTGGATGAAGAATCATTGTCCTATGTGGATGATATTTATCTGACGGACGATGACTTACCGAGGCACTTGACCAGGGTGAGCACCATTATTATGGGATTCGCCTCTGAGGGCTATAAATGTAACTTTAAAAATCAAAGATTGCCCACCTTAGTGTCCTGTTTTTGGGATACGAGCTGTCAAGTGAGGGAAAAGCCTAGCAGCTAACTTTTAGAAAAGTGTGCGCTGCTCCAACCTCCAAAATCATTAAAGAATTTACAATCGATTCTGGGATTTCTAAATTTTGGTCGAACATACATTTTGGATTACGCAGAAAGAGTAAAACCTTTCTACGACTTAATAAAACCTGATTTTTCAGTCAGACAATGGACACAGGAACATACAAATATCCTGCGTTTCCTACAGGAAGACATGATAGCTTCTAAACATTTACAAACATGCGTAAACGCCCATAATTTGGTGATCCGAGTCGTAGCGGGTCAATGCGGGTACACTTATTTAACTTTTAATGAAGGTGAAACTGTACCAATCGCATACAAATCACACCTGTACACAAACGCAGAAATGCGTTTCACTTCAACAGAAAAAATCCTGACAGCAGTTCAGACGCTGTAGCAAGAGAAAGAGCTCTGGCTCAGGGAAAACACATAGGGGTCGATTCCGATTCGGGCCGGAAAACGTACCGACCGACTCGGAGCCGGAATTCATTTCGACCGACACGTACCGGTGCAGCCCGACCCGCAAAGTACGATGAGAAGCGCGCAAAACCCGACCGACTCGTACGGAACACAAGCCGAACGACCGAGCCGCGCGGAAAACAGCAATCCGGCCGGAAAAACACGCGAATCGAACCGACCGACACGCACCCGGAAAAATCCCGAACGAAACGTACCCGCGAACTCCAACCCGCCAAGTACGATGCAACGCGTGGAAAACACGACCGAGTCGCACGGAGGACAAGCCGTACGACCGACACGCATACAAAACTGCGAGCCGAAGCAACCCAAAACACCGCGACCGACGCGTACGCAGCATAGAAAACAGCACAAACACAGCGTGATCGACTCGGAGAAGCTCGTACGAGACAACTGCAGGGTCCGACTCGGTCACAAGAACGTCTCCTACATGCACAAAAAGTACAAAGGGAAAATACACAAAAAAAGGCCAAACAAGCAATTACAAAGCCAATAAATACTGGGGGGGCAGGGAACAAATACACACCCACAACTCCACCCATATAAAGGACACAAATCCCTACCATGATCCTTTGCAAATTCAAATTACCTGCCAGCACTCAACAGACAGCAACCACACACCCACAGCTCATCCATCACACAAGCCACACACCATCAGCACCTCAACAAATAGCACCCTCACATACACCCAGCAAAACACACACTCACACACCTTCACCTGCACACCAACACACACATCACTCACCATCACCACCCATCACCATGCCCCCAAAGAAGAATCATAAGTTCCTAGATAGTGAATTGGAAGTCCTGGTAGATGAGATCCTCAGGGTAGAGCCACAGCTGTTTGGTACACTGGTCCAACAGACACCCATGTCGCAGAAAACCAAGATGTGGGAGAGGATCGTCGACAGGGTGAATGCACAATCACCATGTTTGCGCACAAAGGTAGACATCCAGAACAGGTGGTATGACGTGCGCAGGAGGGTCAGGGAGCTGTTGAAGAAGGACTACCTCTTGAGCCAACACACCGGCAGTGGCCCTCCTGCCAAACCAGTATACCTCAGGCCCTGGGAGGAGAAGGTGCGGGCCATCCTACCACCAGTGAGCGTATATGGACTAGAAAACATCCCAGAGCCTGGTGACTACACAACAAATGTACACAATATTGTGTGACAATACACACACATCACTGTCAAGGGGAGAGTCAAACCATGCACCCTTAGCAAATACACAGCAACCAGAACAGAATCATTCCAAAATGTGTATGTCAGTCAGATAAACACAACACATGCCATCTCATAGTGATATGTAACTGTGTCATCACATGTACAAACACAACTACAACTACAGCTAAGCAGTGGCACAAATATAACTAACAAACACATCCAGACATGTAACCACCACTAAAACACCACCTCACAGTGAAGCCCACTGAAAGGAAGGAATTCTGTGTATGCTGGGCAAGTCAGTGTAGCCAATAGCATCATGGGAGTCGTAGTCACAGATATTGCCCACCCTAACAATGCGCACATCAACACCACCATGAACCATGCTCACATCGCAGGGAGTGGAAAACAACTGACAAGATGGCTGACACTGGCTACTGCTGTGGGGAGCACAAGGTCCTGCTGGCAACTGTGCACCAACCAAAAGCAGGACACCACTGACTGACATCCTGAAAGACAACTTGCACTCCCTGCAACGGAAGCACGTTCCATGTTGGAAAATCTGGCTGGGTGGGAAGGAGGACTGACAGCACTGACCATAGTTACCAGCAGCTCCACTCACACACACCCCTAACACAAACTCCACACAACTCAGCTGGGAGAATGCATTGCCTCACACTCCAATCAAATATCCCACAAAGAACCACAACCCTGGGTCATGCTGAGTGAAGCACAGGGACACACATGGGACTTGTAGCAAAACTAACCCCAGGATAACACTGTCAGCCATCTTGTCAGCACAGGCACACAACCCCACAGGGAAGCAGAGTCAAAAGGAAGGAAGCATGGGCATGCTGGGAAGGGGGGTGGAGGCAATAGCATGATGGGAGTTGTAGTCACAGCTCAACATCCCCCACCCACATGGCCCAGCAAGCTCACACTCAAGCATGCACACCCCACAGAGAGTGGAAAGCCCCATCAAAGATGTCTGACAATGGTGCTCTGTTGTGGGGAGCACAAGGCCATGCTGGGAACTGGCCACCAACCAACAACAGGACACCACTGTCAGCCATCTTGCCATTGCTCTCACACTCACACACAGTGAAGTCCACCCAAAAGCAAGTAAGTATGGGCATGCTGGGAAGTGGGGTGGAGGCAATAGCATGATGGGAGTGGTAGTCACAGCTCAACATCCCCCACCCACATGGCCCAGCAAGCTCACACTCAAGCATGCACACCCCACAGAGAGTGGAAAGCCCCATCAAAGATGTCTGACACTGGTGCTCTGTTGTGGGGAGCACAAGGCCATGCTGGGAACTGGCCACCAACCAACAGCAGGACACCACTGTCAGCCATCTTGCCATTGCTCTCACACTCACACACAGTGAAGTCCACCCAAAAGCAAGTAAGTATGGGCATGCTGGGAAGTGGGGTGGAGGCAATAGCATGATGGGAGTGGTAGTCACAGCTCAACATCCCCCACCAACATGGCCCAGCAAGCTCACACTCAAGCATGCACACCCCACAGAGAGTGGAAAGCCCCATCAAAGATGTCTGACACTGGTGCTCTGTTGTGGGGAGCACAAGGCCATGCTGGGAACTGGCCACCAACCAACAGCAGGACACCACTGTCAGCCATCTTGCCATTGCTCTCACACACAGTGAAGTCCACCCAAAAGCAAGTAAGTATGGGCATGCTGGGAAGTGGGGTGGAGGCAATAGCATGATGGGAGTGGTAGTCACAGCTCAACATCCCCCACCCACATGGCCCAGCAAGCTCACACTCAAGCATGCACACCCCACAGAGAGTGGAAAGCCCCATCAAAGATGTCTGACACTGGTGCTCTGTTGTGGGGAGCACAAGGCCATGCTGGGAACTGGCCACCAACCAACAGCAGGACACCACTGTCAGCCATCTTGCCATTGCTCTCACACTCACACACAGTGAAGTCCACCCAAAAGCAAGTAAGTATGGGCATGCTGGGAAGTGGGGTGGAGGCAATAGCATGATGGGAGTGGTAGTCACAGATATTGGTCACCCCCACAACTGTCCCATCAACACCACCCTGAACCATGCGCACATCACAGGGAGTGGAAAACAACTGACAAGATGGCTGACACTGGCTACTGCTGTGGGGAGCACAAGGCCCTGCTGGCAACTGTGCACCAACCAACAGCAGGACACCACTGACTGACATCCTGAAAGACAACTTGCACTCCCTGCAATGGAAGCACGTTCCATGGTGGAATATCTGGCTGGGTGGGAAGGAGGGCCGGATGTCAACCAAATACAACCAATGCAGACCATGTACACACCCCAACATTCACATAGAAATGCCCAAATAATGCAGGACAATGTGCTACACCAATATCAACCTCTGACTGTGACAACTTAGGACAATGCAATGTACAGGCCCGCATCCAGAGGCACAGTCACAACTGTCAGGTGTGTCAACCATTGATGCCTGCAGAAAACATAACATACATTGTGTGTGTCTCCCAAAAACAGGTGATGATGGGGACACAGCAGCAGACGCTGAGGAGTCCCCGTCCCAGGCTCAAGAGGATACGGTGCTCACTGGTGTGGAACAGCCTCTGCCCTCCTCGGATGAAGAAGACCTACCTGGCACCTCCGGAGCAAGTCATCATGCAGCACCAGCAGGACCACCAGCTGCACACCCTGCACCCACCCCTCCAACGACTGTCAACACACATACCACCCCTGCCGACATGGACAGACCAAGGAGCACCACCACCACCAGCACAGGGACCCTGGACCAACGTGGGGCCATGGACACCAACACCACCAACAACCCCCAAGGGGGCCCAGGGTCACCTGTGCGTGCCACCTCAGGTACTGCACGTGTCGCCAGGGGTGGTGGGAGGGGTGGGAGACATAGGTCGCTATTCACAGAGGGGTCTGGACTGCATGATGACCCACAACTGGCACGCATAGCCGATGCGTACCAGTCCAGCACCGGAGAGCTCCTCAGGGACATTAAACAGCAGCAGGCTGCCCATCATGCCCGCTTGGACTCACACATGTCCCGCGTGGAGTCCAAGTGGGACACACTGCAAGAGATGACGCTGGTGCATAGGGACATATTACAATGCCTCCGCCAGATGAGCAGCAACCAGTCAACACCTCCCTGTGTGCCCACAACATCTGGTGTTGAAACAACTGCAACTGCCACAGGGAGGGAGGATGACTCTGGCGGAGAGTCCCCTGCACCGCAGCAGCCTGCACTTGAGGGTCCCCCCCCACAGAAGAGGGGTCGTCCGAGGAGGGGCAACTGAGAGGCCGATGGCCATGTGCAACCCCCAGGAAGCCAAAACCTGTTCTGGATAATCACCTTTGTGCACAAATTGTTCACCCTGTTGACTGCAACACAACTCCCCCACATGACATGGGGAGTACAATTTGGACCAATGTCTCAGATGACTATGGACTTGATACAGGACATTTCTGCTACCAGGACTTCCAATTCATCTAGGAACTTTGGATTGCAATCAAAATGTACAGCACTCACCATCCTGTGCACTATTCACACACATGTATGACAATAAACACACTAATACACCATACCTGCCTCTGTTGTGATTCCAACGTGGTTTCTGTCATGGAGATGATGACCAGCGAAATTACACTGTGCATGCTAACTGCTACAGCAAGTACAACACAGGCATGTGAGTCATGGCAACGTGACACATATGAGGGAGACACACCACCAGGGCTACACAACAAATACACACCTAGGCCATCTGACTCATTGCCTACACTGATGTTGCCAGGAAATACGGTGCAATGCACAGACACAACACCTATTCACAGTCTTTGTCAACTAGCCCACTGGTGCAGTAAGCAAATGTCAGTCAAATGTGTGACCACAGACAACGCACATCACAAAGTGAAGCACAGGTTTATTACACATTTGCAACATGTTGTAACCACTACAGATGCAAGGTAATCCCACCTGGCAGCGGGCACACAGTCAACAAGTGTAGAAGGAAGGAAGTCCATGGGTGTGGCTCACATCACCTGTAGGGACACGACAGCTACCACCCTGGAAGTCGAATCACGGTGTCGGGGATCACAGTTGACCAAATGACTCTGAAAGTACCCTGTGAAGGACAGAAATGACACACAGCCAAAAGCACTGAAGAACAGGACAGAACTGCAATACTCATGCCCAATACATGTCACAAGATACCCACCCAGAACCAAGTTAGCATGTCAACACTGTTGGGGAGTACAGACTACCTGTAAGGACACATCGCTACACGCATACAGTCATGTAGCCCATGGACACACTCAAACAGCACCAGAGCACCACCAACACATATCATGCAAACTCACATCATTGACATGACATCTCTGGATACTCACATTCAGCTGAAGAAGTTGGTGATGAGCTGTGTGCGGACATCACCATCACCATCATCATCATCATCATCACTGGCATCGTGGTCCAGGCCAGGATCCTCCACAGGTGGCGGATGTTGGTCATCGTCATCCAGGATGAGAGGCAACTCCTTCCGCACTGCCAGGTTGTGTAGCATGCAGCAGACGATGACAATCTTGCACACCTTTGCTGGGGCATATGGGAGGGCCCCTCCTGTCTTGTCCAGGCAGCGGAAGCGGCTCTTCAGGAGACCAAATGTCCGCTCAATCACTCCCCTTGTCCGACCATGTGCCTCATTGTAGCGCATCTGGGCTGGTGTCACAGGGTTCCTGAGTGGCGTCAGCAACCACGGCATGTTGGGGTATCCGGAGTCACCTACATACAGACAATTGCGCATTAGCTGAGTTGGAAAAGAGGGTGGAACACTACATTGCAGAACACACACAATGTTACAAAGTCAGTACACACCAACAAGCCAGGCACGCTGGTTCCGCATCTGTGACATCATCCTTGGGATGCGACTACTCCTCATCACGTAGGCATCGTGTGCAGAACCAGGGAAATGGGCACACACGTGTGAGATGCTCATATCTGCAAGACAGACCACCAGTGCATTGACCGAGTGGTAGTGTTTGCGGTTCCTGTATGCCTGTTCTTGGGCCTGTGGTGGTACCAAAGCCACATGTGTCCCATCAATGGAGCCAATGACATGCGGCATCCTCCCCAGGGCATAGAAGTCACTCTTCACATCAGTGAGTTGTTGGAGTCTAGGGAAATAGATGTACTGGTTCAGGTATATCAACATAGCCTCCAAAACATCGCGGAGCACACGGCTGAACATGGTCTGTGACATCCCACCAGCAGTCACCACAGTGTGTTGAAAGGTACCGGTGGCAAAGAAGTGTAGGGCTGCCATCACCTTCACCTTGGGGGTCAGCGCTGTAGGGTACGGCCGGCCAGGTTGCAAATGTGGTGCCAAGCGCACTGCCAAATCCTCAATCAGCTGCCTGGTGAAGCGGTACCGTCGGATGCTGTCACGTTCCACCATCGTTGCCAGGTCAGGGAATGGTCTATGGACAGCTGGTGCCCTGCAGTGCATAGGTGAAGAAAGAAAGATTGTCAGTCACCCCACATATGTGGCATTGAACACACTCAATATCACATGATACATCATTATGAGGCACAAGTACATGATGTGTGCAGTTCCGTAAGGACATGTATGGCACATACATGGCCAACATCTAACATCACAGTTCAACAAGTGGCATCAATAAGTCCCAGGTTGTGCCATTGGATATCATGAGGCCGTGTCACAGTTCCCATCTCCTGCTGCCACGTTACAAACACACCCCACAGTGACATGTGAGGACAGATGTGCCCCAGGCATCACAGCTCAACGACAGGTAGATTCCCAGGGACCCTGTATTGCCACATGGACACTGGCATGACATGGTGTATCATGTATACACCACAGCAAAACAACCATGACCCCCACAGGTAGTGGTCCCTGTTGCCTCGGCAGGACAGACATGGACGTCTGTGACACACACACGCACAACATCAAAGTCCATGCACAAACAACGTGGATGTGGAGACTGTCTCCCATTGTGCACATGAAATCAGAGACATTGTAAACACAACATGCACACAGACTGTGGAGGACCATCACTATTGTGCCAATGGGTCACCCTGGGTTAAACATACCGTCCCACATGGGACTCAGGGGGTATGTGACATGACATACACATACACCACCGTGAAATGTGACCATGCCACATGCTCAGATATGAACAGTTGCACATCACAGTGGTCATGTACACGAAACACCAAGGATTCTGTCCCCATGAACACGTGCACAGCCTGGGGGTGGCTGCCCCCAAGTGACACCCACAGAACAACATGTTCACCCCCATACACGGAATAGGTAATGCAGCCTTACATGCCTTAGGATACAGTTTGGACAGGCTGTGGTGTTGTAGGTGTGCCCCTCACTCCCTGGGAAGTATATGTGGCTGGCATATGTTCACCTGTGACAGGCATGGTGACATATGCCAGTGACTTGTACAGGGACGCGTTGGACAGCAATGGACCGATCGGTGCGCACACATTGGCCATTGCATTCAATGTGTGCTGGTACGCGTTGTATTCGCAATACGCGTTGGACAGCAATGGACCGATCGGTGCGCACACATTGGCCATTGCATTCAATGTGTGCTGGTACGCGTTGTATTCGCAATACGCGTTGGACAGCAATGGACCGATCGGTGCGCACACATTGGCCATTGCATTCAATGTGTGCTGGTACGCGTTGTATTCGCAATACGCGTTGGACAGCAATGGACCGATCGGTGCGCACACATTGGCCATTGCATTCAATGTGTGCTGGTACGCGTTGTATTCGCAATACGCGTTGGACAGCAATGGACTGATCGGTGCACACACATTGGCCATTGCATTCAATGTGTGCGGCTACGCGTTGTATCCTGGGTACGCGTTGGACAGCAATGGACCGATCGGTGTGCCCGGCCGGCCCATTGCATTCAATGTGTGCGGGTACGCGTTGTATCCTGGGTACGCGTTGAACAGCAATGGACCGATCGGTGTGCCCGGCCGGCCCATTGCATTCAATGTGTGCGGGTACGCGTTGTATCCTGGGTACGCGTTGGACAGCAATGGACCGATCGGTGTGCCCGGCCGGCCCATTGCATTCAATGTGTGCGGGTACGCGTTGTATCCTGGGTACGCGTTGGACAGCAATGGACCGATCGGTGTGCCCGGCCGGCCCATTGCATTCAATGTGTGCGGGTACGCGTTGTATCCTGGGTACGCGTTGAACAGCAATGGACCGATCGGTGTGCCCGGCCGGCCCATTGCATTCAATGTGTGCGGGTACGCGTTGTATCCTGGGTACGCGTTGAACAGCAATGGACCGATCGGTGTGCCCGGCCGGCCCATTGCATTCAATGTGTGCGGGTACGCGTTGTATCCTGGGTACGCGTTGAACAGCAATGGACCGATCGGTGTGCCCGGCCGGCCCATTGCATTCAATGTGTGCGGGTACGCGTTGTATCCTGGGTACGCGTTGAACAGCAATGGACCGATCGGTGCGCACCCATTGGCTATGGCCTGGCCTGGCAACGGACGCGTTTTCAAATTTTGAACGAGTCTGATGCTGTAAATTCAGTTGGTCACCCACAACAATGTTGCAAATTCATGGGTGTCATGAAGTTGAACTTTTGAAGGATGCTGTGGGCGTGTGTAAGTGGTGCAATTCCATGGATTGGCCAGATTCAGAAGATGCAAACGACTTGGACCTATCACTTTGGACACATGGGACAGTATCTGCCTCTGCAGCACACATATAATGCTGGCTGTTCCCCTGAGAGCTCACTTGCCTGCACTACATGCTCCAGGACGACATCTGCCACCACCACTGCTGCTGTATCTGCACCCTCTGGACCCTGCAATGGCACGTACTGTGGAGAGAGCCCCAGCCTTCAGCACTGAGGAGAACCAGGCCCTGCTGGACAGCCTCCTTCCACAGTACAGCAAGCTGTATGGGAAAGCAGGGGAGCAGGTGAGTGTTCTGTCCACTGCCTTTCTAAATGTGCATGTTGTCTGACTAGCAAGGCTAACAGTCTGCACGCCACTGGCTAGCAGGCTCACTGAGTAGTTGTCACCCCCCATAGTGTGTAGTTACATGCACTGAACAGGTATAGTGCAGTGACAGTGCATTTAAACAAGGTTTTACTTCCCAGGCAATGATACCATGTAGTAACTGCTGGCATACTGTCCATGGCCATCGTTGCACTGCCTGTGTACATCATGTGCCCCTGTGATTGAGACATGTATATCCAACTGTGTAATGCACGGATATGTTGCATGTGTAGTAATGGCATTCTCACTTTGTCATCCTCACAGGTTGATGCCCACCAGAAGCAGCAGATATGGCTGACCATCGTCCGGGCAGTGAGATCCGTGGGGGTCTACAAGCGCCGGATCCGCAACTGCCAGAAGAGGTGGCAGGACCTTCGGGGCTGGACCCGGAGGATCGCACGGGTCCAGCTGAAGCTGTCGCCTCCTCGCAGGAGGGGCGGACACCGGACCCTGACCCCCACATGCTCAGGATCCTGGCGGTGGTCTTCCCTGATCTGGATGGGCAGCTGAAGGCCAGAGAGCAGCAAGGAGGGGGTGAGTCCATGACTGCATTGTGAACTTTGTCTGCCATGCTATGTGCCCTCCTCTGGCCTGGTTAAACTTCCACAGTACATCAGTCATGTGGTCCAGGACCCATGTCCCTCTATTGTGCACTGCCCACTCCTCATCTGATACCCAGGTGTGGCCCTTACAGTCAGGGAATTGTGTCACTTGGGTACTGTGTCCTTGCAGTTTGCTTGACTCAAGGTGGGGGACAGCATCTGTTTCCCTAACTCTGTGGTGGGCATCATGGGTGGGTCCATTGCTTACACAATGCCTGTGTTCTGACATGTAATCTGCGTGTTACTTTGATATGTGGTCCAATTGCTGAGCTGATCCACCACATGTGCCTGGGGTATCTGGCACACACCCATGCTGCGGGTGGGAACAATGTTTGGGCCCCAGGAGTGTGTATATTACGTGTGTCACACATACTTAGCCAGCTGCCTACTGTCCAGGGCTCATCCCTCATTCATGTGGGGCAGGACAGTCATGCCTACTCCAGGCCATACAATACACTCTGTACTCCCACTCCCGTGTATCAGCTGACACGTTGTGCTCAGTGATATGTCCCCTCAGGTGTCTGCCTCTGTGTCAGTGTGCTGTGGCTTCGTTGTCAGGACTGCTGGGGTGTTTCTCGGTTGGGGCTCAGCATGCCACCGGAGATGTGACCATAGGAGACGATACTTGTGTGACACATAGGTGTTTGATCACCTGACCGTGCAGACTGGGGTATGCGAATGTGAAGTTCAGGCAGCTGTTTCCCATTCACAGCAGATTGTGAGGTGCTCAGGTTCAGAGGGTTGTGTTACAGGTCTCCCATATGTCCAATCGGTATGACCTGGACAGATAAGGGTTCAGATGATGTGGTGTGTGGGGGATGTACATGTGCACTTGTTCAGCTCCAGGACTTGCATTCCCCATGACCTACTATTGTGACACAGTGCAGAGTGTTGTTGTCTGGCTGCCCTGCCCATGTGACTGGAGACAGTGATGTATGACTTAGCAGGCATGCCTGTGCCATGGCATGTGACTTCCTATGAGTGATCCTGCAGGGGAGTGACATGTGCTACATGCACACCATTGTGGCAATGGCTATCAGGACATGGGTGCATCATGGTGTCTGTCGCTGGTATGCATCACATGCATTTCCTATTTGACTCTGGGCATCCCTTTCATCCGGACACCTGTACTGACTCAGTGGCAAGAGTTGTGATGTGTGCATGTTCACATGCTTCACCGGGTTCTCTGCACTGTCCAACTACTGTGTAGGTGGTGCATGTGTCCACACTGGGGTATTGCCATCCAACAGACACCAGACAGATGGGTGCAAGGCCAGGTGGGATGTGAGTGCCATGGTTGACCATCAGACTGACAATTGGCTTCTCCTGTTCTGTTTGGGCACTTTTAGCAATGTTCAACTAAGGATGCCAGGGCTTGCTCTGTAATGTGCTGTACTTACTGTGGTGTGTGCGTTCGGTGCAGGTGACTGATGTCTGTCTGTTTCCCTATTGATTGCAGATACATCCACGGCCACAGGAGGGGACAGCTCCACGGACCAGGAGGAGCCGCAGAGCCAGACTGGGTCAGCAGCCGAGGAGTGGTCGGAGGGACCCAGTGGCACGGAGGGCGAGGGGAGCCACACCGAGGAGTCCTCAGCACCATCCACCTCAGCTGAGGACCACAGCAGCTCGGAGGATGACTCCCTTATGGAGGCGGGTGTCAGCAGCCACCACACCCCAGCTAGTGTTGCTGTCCCCGCCACCACCACCACCACCACCGCCCTCCCATCGGCTCCCATTCCCGAGGTCCGTGGAGGCTCCCATGTTCGGGAGCGTGTCTCCTTCGGGCCAGGCACCGCACCCCCTGCCCCTGTGTCCCCTGCTGCCCTGAGTGAGGAGTCTGTGTACCTCCTTCGCCAGCTCCATGTAGGGCAGACAGCGATGCTGAGTGTCCTCCATGCACACACCACTCTGTTGACTCAGCTGGTGTCGTTCATGGAGGGCATCTCATCGGGCATGTCTGCCCTACAGAGGGGCAATAGGTCCATGGACTCCTCCCTGACGGCAGCAGTGTCCCTCCTCCGACAGTCCCTCACCCCTCCTGCCTCTGCCCCATCCACACTCCCCAGCACCTTACCTGTCCCAAGCACACACACACCGGCACAGGCACACACCAGCACAGACACGAGCAGCACACAGACACACACGCCACAAACAAGACGCACACGCACGCACAGTCAGGGGACTGAAACCACACTCACAGGGGATGGGGCCCAGGCACACACACACGCATCCACGAGCACTGCGCAGTCCTCAGTTGCCTCTCCCTCCAAAGCCCCCTCCCTTGCCTCACCTGCAACCCCAAAGACACAGCGGCTCTTCCTCAGTGACCTCGGCCTCTTCCCCTCCGATCCAGCTGATACAGCATTCAGGGGGAAGAGGAAGCCCACCCACACGGAGCGGAGTGCCCCTCGCCCCCGGACACCCTCCCCCAGGCGCAGACCGACTGACGCCCCCACCCGCAAGTCCCCCCGGACCCGGAAGAGCAAGACCCCGCCGCCGCCCTGCAGCTCAGGCACCAAGTCTCCTTCCTCCATCCCTCAGGCCCCCACTCCACAGGTGCCCCCACCACACCCTGCCCCAGGTTCCCCCACCCACAGATACACCATCCCCAAAAGGATCAGGCCTTCTCCCCCTGCCACTTGCTCTTCCGGCCCCACACCCCCCGCTGCGCTTGTCTGTGCCACTGGTGTGGTGAGGGTGTCCTCCCCCTCTGTCCTGCCCACCTTACCTGATCCCCATTCTCCTCCCCTGGAGGTAGGCACTGCAGTGGAGTCCACTACCACCCTGTCTGACTTGGGCACTGCAGTGGCGAACCTGTCCACTCCATCTGCACGGTCCACTGCAGTCGTGCCGGCACCCACACCATCTGAGTCATGCCCCCCAGTTGTGCCGGCACACACCATGTCAGACACCTCCACTGCAGTTGTCAGTGGCTCTCCAGCACCCACCACCCCTTCCCTGCCTCCTTCTGGTGAGCCCTGATCCTGTCCCTGCGGTGCCTGGCCTGCCCCCCGTATGCCCCTCCGAGGGGATTGTCCCTGGTTTTTATCAGTGCAGGCATGCGTAGGGTGACATCTGCCACTGTCACCCTGTTTTGACTTTCATGATGGACTGGCCATTGGCCTTTGTTTATTTTTTACATGACTTCAACTTTTGAACCCACATATGCTGAATAAAGCAACTTTCTGTTCTCTAGTGCTTTTGCTTCTGATGTACATGATGTTGATGATGCTAACCATGCCCTTGCTGCAGTGATGGTGATATTTGGTCTCATGAAAATGAAGTGTTACTGTGCAGGAACCCATGTGGTCCAGGGGGACTGTGTCCTATCCTGTGGTGTATCCATGTCATCCTTAGCAGCATCTGAGGGTGTCATGTTTTCAATATTTGGCAATGGGATTTCCTACTTACATTAGCAATGTCACATCTGTGGCTTCCACCCCTGCACATCTGTTGTGCTTGCCATTGTTCAATTAGTCTACTTCCCTGACCGTGTGGCCATCTCCACTGGACATGCAGGTTTGGGCATCAATGGGGAAGGACTCATCTGTGTTGTCAGTGCAACTTGCTATACATGTGTGTTGGATCTGTGCTGATGATTTCGTTGACACTCCCATGACCAGGCTGATGTGACGGGAGCCTTCATTTGGTGCTAATTGTTGACTGTGTGACCAAGTGTTCTGCTGACATGATGGAGCCCTACTGAGGCGACATATGGCACAGCTTTCCTCACACAGGAGTGGAGTCCCCTCATGGCAGTGTGTACTCCTGTGACATCGCCTGCGCCCAAGGTGTGTGTTGTATGAGCATGTCTGTGTGTTCACTTCCATTTTGCTGTGCATGCTGGGATCCCTAGTGATGTTCCTGTTTGTGATGCTTGCTGAGTTGACCTATGTTCCCCCAAAGTCTTCTCCCTGGGTTCTCTGTGATGTGGGTGCATGGCACATTACTGGTCATCAGGGTGTCACCCATAGGTGTGTTTGCTGTCAGGGCTGAGTTTGTGGGCAGACGCTGATGGGTCACAGTCAGGATTCCCCTTGGCACTTGTTGTTTACACCTGTCATGTGATTTCCGGTTTGTGTTAGCTTTCATTGGTTGTGACACGTTGTGTGTGTGACTGCTGGCACTCCTCAGGGTCAGGGCTGCAATGTTGGTAGTTGTCTATGTGTGTTCTTTGTGGGTGACCTTGGCTTCTTCATTGGTGTGTGACTGTGGCTGGGATCCCATTGGTTGGTGTGGTATTGCCGTCATGTCCATGTACAGCGTAGTGTGCAGTGTGTCAGACATTCAGGAGTCTTGTTGAGTGGCCATGTGTGATGTGTTTCTGCACCTTGGTTCCCACCACCCCCTGGGATTGTCATGGGTGCATGTGCAATGTCACCAGTGCATGTGAGCTTCACTGCTGCACATTGTTGGAGGTCGAGGTGTGTGGTGTTGAGTGTGTGCAGATGAGAGTTGTTGCCCGGCTAGACCCCTGCCTCCATGTTGGCCTTGGCTTACTGGCCGTGCTGATTGATTTGTGCTTGTGTAGGTGTGATGGTAGTTTGTTGCTCAGGACACATGACTGTGGTTCACAGTGTGAACGACATCTAGCTTTGTCATCACAGTGGTATTGTAATGCAGCCCAGGGTCACCACATTGTGGGGGCCCTGGGGGTAGTGCTGTGGTGTCTCTGTGTCTTGCTGTGTCAGTTGCTGTTCCTACATGCTTGTGTGACATGTGTGATTTGTGCTCCCTCTCATCTGACAATGCCTGATTGCCCACATAGGGGATTTGGATCCATGAGTTACCTTTGTGTGGCACTGTATGCACATCTGTGTAATTGGTATTCAGGCCTCCTCATGTGTTGTGTGGTTGCCTGGGGACACTGGCACCCCCCTCACCTGTTGTGTTTGATGTGCAGTGTGGGTCTGCCTGTTTGTGTTTGTGCATCTGCACCACTGCATTGGCATATCTTTAGTGTGCCATTGGCTGTATGTTGTTTGGTGTGTTTCCCCTGCTGTCCCTGGGACTCCTAGGTCATCAGTCAGCACAATGATCATTGTTTGTGTGTCCCATTGCTGCCATGGTATGGTATCTGTTCACCTCACATCTACAGTCTCCACAGGGTATCTGCATTTGTGTGCCCATTGGTGCAAATATGTGGGTCTGCATTCTGATGGTCACTTCTGTCATTGTGTCATTGATGAATGTTGACAGTGTCAGCCCCCATGGGTGATGTTTGTCTGCACATGGCCAAAGGTATGTCTTATTTGCACTGCACTGTTTGCCTCCCCCAATCTATGTTGCTATGGGACACAAGCACTACTTTGCCACTGATGTGTTTGTTGTTCTGTGACCAGGAATCATCCATGCAGTTTGGCAGTTGCAGCTTTTTCTTTGTCAACACTTACATTTTGGTCACTGTGATGATGGGGGTTTGGACCCCATTGCCACAATGTTCAAAATGTGCTTCAGCTATGGACCCCACACTTACATTTTGGTCACTGTGATGATGGGGGTTTGGACCCCATTGCCACAATGTTCAAGATGTGCTTCAGCTATGGACCCCACACTTACATTTTGGTCACTGTGATGATGGGGGTTTGGACCCCATTGCCACAATGTTCAAGATGTGCTTCAGCTATGGACCCCACACTTACATTTTGGTCACTGTGATGATGGGGTTTTGGACCCCATTGCCACAATGGTCATGGCCTGCTTGCATTGTGGGGGCCACACACATTTATGTGTGGCACATGTGATAGGGGGTCACATTGTATGTTCAAAGTCATGTTCAGTGTTGTAGGCATTTGACACAGTCTACACACGCTTGTCATGGTGTTGGGGGGATGTCTTTATGTTGCATTCTTTATGTTGGTGTGTGCTTGTTGTGTCATGTATTAGCCATCCTGTGAGTGGGGGTGTTGTTGGTGGTAGGCATCCAGCCCCCCTGGGTAGAGGTGGTAGTAGTGGTAGGCATCTGGCACCCCCTGGGTAGGGGTGGTAGTAGTGGTAGGCATCTGGCACCCCCTGGGTAGAGGAGGTAGTAGTGGTAGGCATCTGGCACCCCCTGGGTAAGGGTGGTAGTAGTGACAGGCATCCAGCCCCCCATGGGTAGAGGTGGTAGTAGTGGTAGGCATCGGGCACCCCCTGGGTAGAGGTGGTAGTAGTGGTAGGCATCTGGCACCTCCTGGGTAGAGGTGGTAGTAGTGGTAGGCATCTGGCACCCCCTGGGTAGAGGTGGTAGTAGTGGTAGGCATCTGGCACCCCTGGGTAGAGGTGGTAGTAGTAGTGACAGGCATCCAGCCCCCCATGGGTAGAGGTGGTAGTAGTGGTAGGCATCTGGCACCCCCTGGGTAGAGGTGGTAGTAGTGGTAGGCATCTGGCACCCCCTGGGTAGGGGTGGTAGTAGTGGTAGGCATCTGGCACCCCCTGGGTAGGGGTGGTAGTAGTGACAGGCATCCAGCCCCCTGGGTAGAGGTGGTAGTAGTGGTAGGCATCTGGCACCCCCTGGGTAGAGGTGGTAGTAGTGGTAGGCATCTGACACCCCCTGGGTAGGGGTGGTAGTAGTGACAGGCATCCAGCCCCCATGGGTAGAGGTGGTAGTAGTGGTAGGCATCTGGCACCCCCTGGGTAGAGGTGGTAGTAGTGGTAGGCATCTGGCACCCCCTGGGTAAGGGTGGTAGTAGTGACAGGCATCCAGCCCCTCATGGGTAGAGGTGGTAGTAGTGGTAGGCATCCAGCCCCCCATGGGTAGAGGTGGTAGTAGTGGTAGGCATCTGGCACCCCCTGGGTAGAGGTGGTAGTAGTGGTAGGCATCTGGCACCCCCTGGGTAAGGGTGGTAGTAGTGACAGGCATCCAGCCCCCCATGGGTAGAGGTGGTAGTAGTGGTAGGCATCCAGCCCCCCATGGGTAGAGGTGGTAGTAGTGGTAGGCATCTGGCACCCCCTGGGTGGAGGTGGTAGTAGTGACAGGCATCCAGCCCCCATGGGTAGAGGTGGTAGTAGTGGTAGGCATCTGGCACCCCCTGGGTAGAGGTGGTAGTAGTGGTAGGCATCTGGCACCCCCTGGGTGGAGGTGGTAGTAGTGGTAGGCATCTGTCACACCCTGGGTAGAGGTGGTAGTAGTGGTAGGCATCTGGCACCCCCTGGGTAGAGGTGGTAGTAGTGACAGGCATCCAGCCCCCCATGGGTAGAGGTGGTAGTAGTGGTAGGCATCTGGCACCCCCTGGGTAGAGGTTGTAGTTGTGGTAGTCATCTGGCACCCCCTGGGTAGAGGTGGTAGTAGTGGTAGGCATCTGGCACCCCCTGGGTAGAGGTGGTAGTAGTGGTAGGCATCTGACACCCCCTGGGTAAGGGTGGTAGTAGTGACAGGCATCCAGCCCCCCATGGGTAGAGGTGGTAGTAGTGGTAGGCATCCAGCCCCCCATGGGTAGAGGTGGTAGTAGTGGTAGGCATCTGGCACCCCTTGGGTGGAGGTGGTAGTAGTGACAGGCATCCAGCCCCCCATGGGTAGAGGTGGTAGTAGTGGTAGGCATCTGGCACCCCCTGGGTAGAGGTGGTAGTAGTGGTAGGCATCTGGCACACCCTGGGTGGAGGTGGTAGTAGTGGTAGGCATCTGGCACACCCTGGGTAGAGGTGGTAGTAGTGGTAGGCATCTGGCACCCCCTGGGTAGGGGTGGTAGTGGTGGTGGGCATCCGGGCCCCTATGTGTATATGTGGCATTGGTGATGGCCATCCCGCCCCTATGGTGCTGCTGTTGCTGGTGTAAGTAATTTCTGCATCCCTCTGTGTGTGTGTGATATGTCGGGTACGTGTAGTTTGTTTTTGTGGTTGGTGTCTGACTTACCTTCTGCGCCGTACGCGTCCGTGCCTGTTCCGGTAGTAGATGTAGAATATTGGTAGGATCGGCACGATGGGATTCATGGTTGGTTCGTCTCGTTCGTCTTTCTCATTGCTTCGCCTCATCCTCATCGCTGGCGTGTTCGTCTCGTAGCCGTGGATCGTGTTGTGGCGCGAATCGGAGCTTATGTGCGCCTCTCCCGGATGCTTTGACGTGCCGTGCATAGCGACGGGTTCGGCGCGTACGGGAAGCGCATCGTACTTGTCCGGCCGGACGGGGCTGCATTTTGGCTTCCGTGCGACTCGATTCTGCGTTTACGGATCCAGCTCGGTCAGGGAACAGGACCTGGATTGGGTGAGTACGACTGGGTTGGAATCTATGCTGTTGTGCGCATCGTACTTGCTCGTTCTGAATAATGTGCGGATCGGTCGGGAAACAGGCATTCGCATGGCTTTTTTCCCGACCGAATGGTGTTAGGTGCGCCTCCGACCGAGATCGGAATCGGCCCCATAATTGTCGTGACCCCAGTACCAGCTTTAGAAGCTGTTACAAAAGCTAGCATTCCAAATGCTAAAGCCTTACATCCAAGATTGATACAATGGGCTAATTCTCTTCCTGCAACGGATGTTGAATACAGATTTAATAAAAGTTTAAAAACTCAAGCATTCCTGCAATACGAACAAGAATATCCTCTACCAAATGAAATTTTGCCTCTCGATCAGTATGAATATATTATTTACACTGACGGTTCTGCTCAACCAGCCACAGGAAGCAAGCAAGCTTACAGCGCAGCGTGTACAATCTTTAAAGGTCGCATGCGTGATGGCAAGTTCCATCCAAGCTGTAATAAAATGCAATCTCTAGGAGACTGCACGACTCAGTTGGCAAAACTCAAAGCACTGATACTGGCACTTATAAATGCGGATCACGAATTCCCCACACTGATTGTGTGTGATTCCTTTTACTGTGTGCAGTCATACAATGAATATCTACATAATTGAGAACAAAACGGGTTCAAAGATGCAAAAGGTGGCACAATTAAGCATCAAATGCTATGGGAACAGGTAGTGGAGTTGAGAAACGAACTACCAAGGGCTCACGTGATACATACACTGAGTCATCAGCGTGATGGCGTTCACGCTTGAAGGGAATTCATTGGCTGATGAAGCCGCAAAGGAGGCTGTTCGCACAGCCGCCGTAGCTGCAGTTACTCATTCAAAAACGAGGATAGACGGCGAGATAATGGTAGCTGTCAATGCTTCGCGCAAAGGCAGCACAGCAGTACTAAAGAAATTTCCACTTAAGTACTCCTACAAGTTAGATGCACAAATTATTCCATATGCTCAGATTCCTGGAGTGGGGGATAGAGTAATACCAAATATGGATCGTAGGTTAGGTTTAATTGTGGCAGCTCACGAAGGGACAGGTTCTGTACATAACGGACTTAGGGAGACTGTTGCTTTGTTGAAAAAACGCTACTGGTGGCCCGTGATGAGAAGGCTGATTAGAGACTATGGGGCATATTAGCAAGGGCTTTATCGCTGCTTTAGCGGCACTTTTTGCCGCTAAAGCAGCAATTTTTTTATCGCCCTATCAGCAAGCTGTCGCTAACAGGAGTTAGCGACAGCTTTCTGGCGATAGCTGCCGGTTACCCCATCGCCTTGCATGCCAGCGATAATTATCGCTAATGACATGCAAGGTAGGCGTTCCCAACTAAAAGCGACTGAAAACAGTCGCTAACACAACTTCCCCCTATTAGCAACGCAGGCGAAGCGATAAAAAAACTTGCGCTAAGCGCGATTATCGCTAGAATTTAACACCTGCTAAAACATGACTTACCTGTTTGTTGAATGGGAGGTGGATTGTCAGGCTAAGTCCCCCATGGCGTTAATGCGTGAATATCGCTGGATTTCCAGCGATATTCACGCATTTCGTTGCTATCGCTGGATATTTTATCGCATTGGAGATAAACGTTGCTAATAGCGTGTTATCTCCGCGATGAAATCCAGCGATACGCAGCGATAAAAAAAAACACGCTAAGCGCGGTTTGCGATAATTATCGCAAGTTGTTGCTAATATCCCCCTCTGTCTGGAACTGCGACATCTGCAAGCAGATGAACGGGTCCACCACAACACGTCCAGTACAGATACCATTGTTAGACAGCATCAGGTTGTCCTTTCGTGCGCGTTCAGCTCAAGTTTCCTCAAGGTCTGCCTCAGCGCTCGGCTGACGCTCAAACTGTTATAGAAGATTTGCGAGTCTTTATCGGCACATACGCAGTTGGCACGTTACATTCTGACCGTGGTCCGGCGTTTAGCTCTCGGGCTTACAAAGAGGCCATGGAAGGAATGGGCGTAGCATTGCGGTACTCCTCTCCGTACCATCCCGAGGGAAATTCTGTTGTGGAGAGGAAAAACCGAGACTTAAAGCAATCTTTAACAGCTAGGGTATTAGGCAAGGGCGGTAGATGGGTCGATCAACTTTATGGGGTACAGCGCGCGCTCAATAACCAGCCAAGAAGCTCTCTAGGAGGTGTCACTCCTTACGAGCTCCTATTTGGGACAAGAATGTGGGTACCTGATCTTGATTGTGAAGGCACAGTGGCGGATGAAAAACCATTTGATATCCATGATCGTTTGGCTGTTTTACAGGATCTAACTGAAACCAGGACACAACAAAGTAACGTGCTCCAGAAACAGGCCGCCACTGAGGAAGTCAAGGCAGTAACGGCAAGACCTATCTGGATCCCAAAGATCGGGGATCTGGTCAGAGAGAAGATTGCTGACAAGAAAGAATTTGGGCCATCGTACAGACCGCCTGTACCGGTCCTTGCAATCCACGGCACAAGAACTGTACTGTTGCCGCCTCTTGCCGGAAAAAAGGAGAAAAGATTTGTCTCAATTGACTTAATCAAACCACACGATGTGGCCGATACTAAACAGTAGGCCTCGTGGACTCCACAGTAGCAGACGCCCTCCTCTTGCTACAATACAAGAAGTTCAAACAGAAAGATTCATCAGGTTTGAAGAGCCACCTGTACGGAATGAAGGACTAAGCAACAACGCTATGGAACTCGTTCCACTTCGACAAGAAGTACATCAACAAGAAGAAAATCAACTTAACAACCAAGTTGCAATCAGACCTAATACAGAAATCTACGTCAACATGCCTCGTCAAGAGCAACATCCGATTTCAACAAATCCCGATGCAATTCCAACAATTGATCAAACTGCTTCTGGCTATTTCATGAACTTTGATACGTTTTCACTGGACCCAACCGAGCCGGAAACAACACCAGCCAAGAAATCACTCAAACAAAAACTCACTGACTTTTTGATCTTTTTTAGAAAGACTTACCTGGTGTAACCTTGGATAGAACTACGGTATATCACTGGGATTTTATTTTTCATTTTCTGGCTAGGTTTAATTATAACTTTTAGTATGCTTATTAATGGACGATACCTCCAACCAAGCTCTACAGCCCAAAGAGTCAATTTGATTTTAAAACCACACCAGTCTTCACATCGTGACCCAAGAAACTTGTCTTCAGTGAACATTACAGCAGTTCCTATACCGGACGGTATAGTATGGGACAAAATTGATTATGATGTATTCGGTCCGACTGAACTTTTAAAGCTAAAACATGTATTTTAAATTTCTTTAAGTGATATCATTACCTCCAGTACATTTTCTGATGATTGGGACACTGAAACTGTAAATGCTATGATGTCTGATTTAGAAAAAACTGCTGCATTTCCGAACAATGAAATGTTAGAAGGTACTTCAGACTATGATACATTGTACTGTTACCAACAATTTGGTGATCATTTCTTACACAAATCTATAACACCTAGAAATGTATTTGAATACCACCATTGGGAACACTGCCCAACACCACCAAAAGGTAGTTCATAAGCGTTTGCACAGAAATTCGCATATTTCTCAGGGTACAACCCATCTGACCCAACGTCATTCTATTACAAAGTGACGAAAACACCAGCTCAGAAACTTATGTTAACTAACACCAAACATATTTACTCTGCATCCTTCCTGAACAAACTGTCTACACAGGGTTTCAACCTATGGAAAGACACAATAGATTCAAAATCAATCTGGGGTTCTAGGGACTGGCAAGTCCAGGGAATAGAAGCACTTTTTAGAGTATGCATCATTCCGCAGCAGATGTTATTTCTGAACGAATCTGTGCAACAAACATCCTGTCTTGGATTAGCCAAAGGCAAGGAAATGAACACACTGGGGTTTCCAACCCCATCACAGATGGGTGGGGGGCAGAATTCAACTACACATGGGGTGAGATTAGATAACATTTTCCAGTAACATCTGTCAACAGAGATTTATGAATACAACCGAAGGGTTTAGTATCCATAGGCCAGATCCACGCTATGTACAGAGACATCACCCGGGGGTAGTGACATCCTATAGTGTTGGGAAGTTGTGCCTTGATTGGCTAGAGACCTCAACACTCACAGAAGTGAAGCACCACTTGACCTTAATAACACCTGACATGGATCTTAGAGATTTTCTACTAGGACCCAGGAAACGACGTCAGAAACGTTTCATATATGCAGGCCTTTATGCCTACTATAATGAGAACTGGAAAATATCCCAACAAGAGGCCGCAGATAGGATACAGGAAATAGACCGTATTAACTTAGAGAAGGCATTAGCTGTAGTGGATAATGGGTTAACAACTTTGACCTCCAGGATTTATTCCTTAGGCAACATTGTGTTGTGGGCGATCGACATACTAGAACAAGATTTAGCCTTGTTACAGCACGGGCAATCTCAACTACGTTCTATTATGATGTTGAGCGGGACGCTACAATCTTTGCGTGCAGGCTGTGTGCCCTGGCGTTTTATAAACAGCACGTCTCTGTTTTCGGAATACAGTCTAACTGATAAACAGACAGAAATGGCACCAAGGGGAGCCAAATACACAATGCTGCGTATTGAGAAACTGGAAAGGTTACCATTCACTGTAGCCGAATCCATGGCCAAATCACTCAACCGGTCACTACGTTTCAGTTTCAATATTGCCTTGAGCAAAGGCAGGCAGGCAAATATGAGAAAATGGGTAAGGGATACATCAAGAAAACTTGGGAGTTACCATATAGATACCGATGCCGGAATGGGGATCGAGAAGTGTATCTGAGTGGTACAAACTGCAAGAACGCTTTAAGCGGTTCTCTCATGTGTCAAGATATTTCTCTACACGGAGCCTGCAGTGGTTCAGCGGCGAACCTATCTTGTCACATGTCAGGGACCCCAGCGGCCATGATCACGCCGGTTTTCCAGCTGCTCTCGAATGGGAGTTACTTAATGCTAAATGATCAAGGTTGCTGTGGGATGCTTCCGGGCGTTGCCTATCTAGTAACTGTTAACTCCAGGGTTACTTGCTGTATGCAAGTATTGTTTCCGCCACTGAACACAGTCAGGGAGGTGCCGCTATGGCCTTCGCTGAATATTTCTTTCATACAATTTGATACTCTGAGCGGATTGAAAGCCATGCTTTTACAGCAACCCGTGCCCTTAACCTCCGCTCGAGAAACCTATGAACTTCAAGTTGCAAGGACCTCGACTGAGATACAGGCACTCATACGTACAAACTGCCCCATTCATTTCGTAGAAATGGTTAGTCGTATCTTCAACATGTCTGATACGAGCGGTATTGTACACCTATTAAGACCATAGGGTCAGGACTGTTAAGCACCTTTCAGACAGTCCTCGGAGTAATCCCAAATTTTATACACTCCGTATTGGGAAGCATATTTGGAGGATTCCCGCTCATCCTTTTCCTAATTGCCGGAATCCTGATTATAATACTACTGCTACGCAATGGACGGCCCAATTCCAGAAGGGTTGTTGAACACACTCCTGGAACGGAAGTACCGTGAACGCATGGTACAACTTCTGGGCTTGCCCTGCCTACGAGAACTCAATGCCTCCTGGTTTCTATCGTTTAGACCAGTCTGGGTAGACTGCATCTTACCTGTTCTTCGATGCCTGTTCTGCGGAGAAGAATGCTCGTTGGATTTATGTCTAACATTTCCATCAGACGCGCCTCCGGACATGGATGCAATGCTGGACCCCATAAAGGCCCACGCTCTGCATTGTCCCCAGCGGCTTCCGATTCTGATGAACGCAGTCCTTGAGAATCCACAGGTGCCGTTTGCTCCTGCTGGGTTAGGCGACTCCTCCACAGGCACACAGGTTACGACTGCCGCACCAGATGCCACAGCTCGGACTGATGGCAGTGCTACATTCCATCTATGTGCGATTGACGTTCTATGTGAGGCGTTGGATTTGTCTACTGCAGTGGCTGACGATATGGATGTGCTTCCTAGCCCGAACGCTTAATCTCGAATTGGCTCATCGCGTCCTGGTAAAGAATTCGGCTTTTGCTCGTTTCAAAATAAACAATCTAAATTTGGAACTTTGCTTACAAATTGACACTGTCGCTTGCAGAAAGCATGGCCTTCTCCCGCTTTTAGTGATACACCTTTATGAAGAGACAGTGATTGACTTTTTAAACGTGGCAACTGAAAATAGATGAATTTTAACACTTTTATATTTTTTTTTAACATCTTTTAACAATTTTTAAACTCATGTTTTTACCGATTTTAAAAAATATTTTAAATTGTCCAGATTTTATAGTATGGTCATTATTATCCTTTTCGGTAGAGGAGTGGGTGTTATATCCCCTATAGAGACCCTAATGTAGACCCGTTCATACATGCCCTAAAATCGACGTATTCATATTTATCCTAATATGGTCATATTCGTACTTGCCCTATTATGGTCATAGCCGCATATGCCCAATTACGGTAATAACCCTACATGCCCTATTATAGTCATGTTTCCTTATATAGGCATGCTCTTTCACCTACATTGGTCCCATCCAGTACACAACGTGGTCTGAGGGCTGAACGTTATCTGCCTTGTGGCTTTGCAGGCACCAGGGTTTTCCCAAACACAGGCCCACACTGTACTCATAAATTATGCATGACTCTAAGAATATTCCACCTGCATAATATGTATGTACAGAGTTCACCACTGACGTCTTCCTAAAGCCTAATGGAGGACCAATACAAACCTTGCACGAAGATCATTGTCTTCAGGGTATAAATACACCACATCTTGCCCCGGTAAGACAGAGGGAACCGAGATTTCCATGCTGACACACTGACCTGAGACGCTGAGGCTCCTGCATGCAGTCGCTCAAGCTGACAGTGGTCTGACACAACCCGGACGGGGTGTCCAACTCGAGACCAGGACGGGGTCCCACACTCTCTCTATTCAGGTATGGGGGTTGGACTAAATCCTAGGAGGATTCTTGGCTCTTAGCTTCTAAGACCTACACACATATGCTAGGTACACACAGGTACATCTAGGTAGGCATCGTAGGAGTACGCGCACTTGCATAATGCTTTTATATTCATGTATGTACTCATGATTATCGCAATATGGTAGAACTGTTCTATCCCTTTGCTTTTATCGTTCTGCTGATAATATATCTCTGCTATTGTCTGCTGGTTACCGCAGCACATATATTTTACACTAGAATAACAACTGTTCAATAAATACTTATTGAAACGCCCGACTGTTTATTCTGTGTAACTCTCTGAGACAAACCGAATAAGTGAGCACGAGTGACTGAGCGAAAGGTAGTACATTTTTTCCACGATTCTGAGGGAATCAGGGTTGTCATGTTCTAAGGTTGCCAGAAACTAATCTCTCCCCGATAAGAGGAAACACTAGTGGCACTGCGAGCTAGCTAATGCAAACTAGGCTAACATATACGGTGGGGGTGCTCGGAGCCAGTCTGCCACCAAGCCCACAGTATATGTTATCTAAACGCGCAGGTCCTGCAGGGGTACTATAGGAACTACACAACACTTTCCTTGTCCTCATTCTCTCTATGTTCGTAATATTGTGCCATACTCAATATCACGGATGGGGATGATGTCGTCCAAGTACTTTCCGAAGCCTGCAACCATGTTGCAATCTCGGGAAGTAAGTTAGTGACAAATCTGTTGACAAATAAACGAACACCACCCTCCTGCGACAGGTCCTGTCCACTAAAATCTAAGAACACCCCTTCAAATCTAGTAAAGAAATCCGTCACACTTTCATCTTTCTTCTGGCGACACGCAGTCAACTTATCCCAATCCACCCTCTTTGGCGGGATAAGTGAATGCATGTATGTGATAATACGCCCTGGCAAAGCGAGGAGCTCCGCTTTCGGCTTGTCTCCAGGCTTACGCTCCTTATCCCAAGCCCTGATCTCATCCCATGTTCCCCCCAATTCTAGTGCATGATCCTGCGTATGGACTTGCCTCCATATGTCCACTGGTACCAACAAGCCAAAAAACAACTCTATATCAGCTAACGTCATTTCTGTAGAGGAGGCCGCCTCCGTCAATTCCCTATAATATGCAGTAGGGTTTTTTCGGGGGTCCGGCAGCTGGCCCTTTAAGGATAGGACCTCACTCCTCTTCCAAGGAGTATAAATCCATTGCTCCTGAAACCGAGTGTCGACCCGTTGTCTAATCACAGCATTGGTGGAATCGCGCAGTTCTGGAATTTCAGGGTGGTAAATGGGATAAACTTCCCTCATGGGATGCTGTGTCCCCATTGTCGGAATCTTCTTGAGCAATCTACCTCGGTAACCCACTAATGTCATTATATTGCTAAAGACCTCATTAGGAGCCATACCTGCAGCATATACCCTATCCTGTATGTCATATATTATTTGTGGTGCAACACCTTGAAAACACTGTTCCCACAACTCTATCAGCATCGCCGGCATGTGTTTAAGGGCATGCTGCTGTATAAATGGCTCGTAATCTTTCATCACACTCCACATATCCTCCGCGCTATAGATTGGGTGCTGAGCCCACTGAGCTGCCTGATTCGCCACCATTGTCTTTTCCTCATCACCCACCGCAGAACGCAACAACACTTTATCGATTCGATCTTGCGCTGCTGTCCAGTTCACATCATGCACTCCACGCGCGGGAGTTTGCACATTCAACTTTGCCTGGTGTGTCACACTCACGGGGGAGGGAGCGGACGCAGAGACAGGTACCATCAGGTAGGGAGACAGGGTGGTAGGGGTGAAAGGGGGAGTAGCAGTCGACACAGAACTAACAGACTGGGCAGGGGAGCTAACAGCACCCGCCCCGGTGGCTGGTGTGAATAGGAGAGAAGCAAGAGGGACCGGGGCTGAAGCGGTAGTACCGGAAACAGGGACGCTAGAAGGGGCGGCACTAGGGGCCAAGGACCGAGAGGTTGGGACTGCCGGGTATATCCGTTCAGGGGCATAAGGAGGAGGAGGACGAGAATCCAATAGTTCTTCGACGAAATCATCACCTTCCTCCCTAGCAATATAGCACTTATCTGTCTGTAACCGAAACTTTCTATCTGCATATTCTATACCCTTCTCTACCTTTCCTCTTTCATAAGCTACTGCTTTCTGTGTTATCGTTTGCGTCTGCCTCTTCCGGGCCTCTTTCTCTGCCCTCATGCGTCGCTGCTTTGCTTCTTTCTGCCATACTCTCAGAGAATCAAACATCGACTGTCTGCTCCTCCTAGCAAACAACTTGTCCTGCAAGAAATTCAATTTCTGTTCATCAAATGAACCAGTAAGTGGCCACTGTAACTCAGCATTGTCCCTCGTATATTTATGCCACAATGTGCTAAACATAACAGGGCCAATACCATGTTTAACATAAATGTCAAAATTTGGAGAACCCTCCGGAGGTGCAGGCTGGCTCTCTTCCAGTCGAGCATCAGTAGAACAACATCGACATCCAAAACACCCCAATTTGCTGAAACAAGGCATCTTAATATAAGACACAGGCACTGTCCCTAACGGACAAGTATAACACCAACAATCGACAAACAAAGACAAAATAAAGTAACAAATATTAGTCACGGAGCCAAACAAAAACGGTCCAGGGACCACTCCCTACAGTCCGGAGACTGTATCAAATCCAAGAAGACAGGCTCCAGCCCCAGACCTTTTCGAGCATTAGCCAAATTACCAGTTGGTCTGGCAGGTTGTTCGCGGGCAGTCCAGGGCCTTTTCAAGCACAGGCCAAATTTCCAGGTGGTCCGATGAACTGCTCGCAAACACTCTGTGCCTTTCCAAGGGTCCTCAGACCCACCCAGTTCAAGACAAGACAGTCCGGAGACCGTACCAAGACCCAGCCCGTCGACTCATGTCGTTCAAGCAAGGCAGTTCAAAAACTGCAAACAAGACAGTCCGGAGACTGCATCAAGACACAGCCCGCAGGCTCGTGTCGTCCAAGAATGGCGCCATTTTTTCCAAGAATCAAATCACTCACCTGGTGCACACAGGTCGAGTCAAGCTATTCTCCACTTCCGACTCTTCGGACCAAACGGTCAACTCCAAGGTTTCGCCTTCTCAGGACCCCAGCTGGTGACCACTAGACGAGGGGGCGCCCGATCAGCCGGGCGGGGCAGCTGCGAGAACCAAGCTCGGTCTTGTGTGGGGTACCCTGATCTGCCGAACCAACCAAACGCACCCCGACCCTACAACCCGATTACGGGCAAGTTGGATCACCTTGCGGGGTCCCCGTTCGGGCGCCAACTGAAGCGGGCCACTCGGGTTTTCTCACAACCACCTGCTATGCCTTCCCAAGAATGAAGAGTCGGTCAGACAGTAGAGAATACAAACTTACATGTTTATTAGAAATGCTCTGCAGAGGAGTCCATCATGACCTGCACCCTAAGATGTCTGCCGAGGGACTGACCCCCCAACAATCTACAGTGAGTAATCATTCTTCCCCCAGAGCCTCCAACCCGCCCACCATGGAAAACTACCGGCCTGAGCCGGACATGAACAAAGGAGGCACAGGGAGATGAGCTACCACCTGCCAGATGGGTACATGTTATCAGAAACCCAAGGCCACTGTCCCGGGTCTCAGCGTCTCCTAACGTGGGAGCAGAACTACACACTTAGATTGGTATGTGAGAGCTGAATTGTCTCCTTATTAGCAGGTCGGGAAACAGCCTTGAGCAGGAAGGAAAAAATAATAACGAAATACAGTGTTCTGCTGAGGCAAGCATTACGAGCCATGAGGCCTAACTCAAGCACATTCTAAACAGCCTAATAAGGATTGCGAAAAACAAAATGGAGTCGCACTCGCTAACTGAAGCCTGCACATTACGGGGATAACTCAGTGGGTTGCATAACGTAAATACAACTGGCATCTATTTAGCCACACATTGCTAACCTAATATAACGTGAAAGGAGTACATTGCATGGACGGGATTTTAAAACCTAACATGAATCAGGCCCAATATTCCTGAGTGACACATCTGTGCACAGAGGAAAGGAGAGTAATGAGTGGAAGACTTTTGTGTATTGTAAGTGAAATTGGACAGCTCCCGAAGGGTTACCCTGCTGTCCAAAACTTTTCCTCCAAACTAAGAGGCAGCGAAAGACAAGTAATCCCCCAATTACCCCTCACCCCTCCCTCGGGGTGTAAGAAAGACTATTAGTGGCTGTTACTAATATAGAGTGTGGTTTTGTGCTAGGGGCCTCTCTTTCCTTTGAAAATTCCTAATAACTAATAGAAACTATTTCAGCTTGATGTTTACAGTGTTGTCATGCTGCCAAAGCAGGAGTCTTTACCACCAACAGAGACTTTCAAATTTGTGATGTGTCCTTCCTGACACATGACGTGAGTCCCCAAAGCCACAGAACATATTTCTCTGGCCTAGGTGGCACATAGTGGACCAAGCTGTCCTGTCATGGGAGAGGAAAGGTCACTAGGTGACAAATGAGAGAGGTGGTGTTAGAAAGAAGGGACTACTCCTTTGGAAACAGTAACCTTACTGAAGGGATCTTTGCTTGGGGAATGCTGCATGACTCCTAGGCAGGAGTCCAGCTCACTGGAAAACATGAACCATCAGAGCGAGTGAATGCTCTTCCGACCAAGGGCCTGACTTCCCCAACACAAGGCAAACCCCAAGGAGATGATGGACGGAGCGCAGAAACTATTCAGACACTCACCCCCAGTCACTATTGGATCTGGGTTGAATCCATCATCGTTCTTTAGCTCACTTTGCCAACCCAGTTTTGACCCAGTCATATGCAAATCAGTCTTGACCCTGTTCCTCATGGGAACAGTCCAGCCCAAACTGCCAAGCCAAGTCTTCCCAGAACCGGACGTGGTCCTGTGCTCACTGTGCCACTGGATTCAAGCTAGCCTGGCTGATGAGTGGTGATACCCTGAAACCGGTCCAAGAATGCTTGTAACAGGTCCAGGGACAACCTGGCCTGGCAGTTCGGACTGGACTGTTCCAATGGGGAGCAGGGCCAAGATTGATTTGCATATGGCTGGGTCCAAACTGGGTTGGCGTGGTGAGAAAAAAAAGATGGATTAAACCCAGATCTGTGACCGGGGGAGAATGTTGGATTTGTTCGGTCTTCCATCCATCATCTGTTTTTTTGTATTTGTCATCCTAATTGGAAAGGGTATGCCCAGACGTGGGTCCTGTGCTCACTATTCTACTGGATTTAAGCTATCCTGGCTGATGAGGGGTGATACCCCGAAAATGGACTCAGGATGCTTCTATCAGGTCCAGGGAGGACCTGGCCTGGTAGTTCAGGCTGGACTGTTCCTTTGAGGAGCAGGTTCAAGACTGATTTGCATATGGCTGGGTCCAAACTGGGGTGGTGTTGTGAGCAAAATAACAATGGATTAAACCCATATCTGTGACTGGGGGTGAAGGTTCAATTTGTTCAGCCTGCCGTGTATCATCTGTTCTTTTTGCTTTTGTCACTCTAAGTGGGAAGGGTATGCCCAGACGTGGATCCTGTGTTCACTGTGCCACTGGATTCAAGGTAGCCTGGCTGATGAGGGGTGATACCCCGAAAACGGTCCAAGGATGCTTGTGGCAAGTCCAGGGACGACCTGGCCTGGCAGTTCGGGTGGACTGTTCCCATGGGGAGCACAGTCAAGATTGATCTGCATATGACTGGGTCCAAACTGGGGTGGCGTGGCGAGCAAAAAAAAAGATGGATTAAGCCCAGATCTGTGACTGGAGGTGAATGTTTGAATTGTTTAGCATTCTGTCCATCATCTGTTCTTTTCACTTTCTAAAAGTGGCATTCCTACAATAATGATGCTAAATCCAATTATACCAGTAAAGAGGATTTATCATTATCATTCCAATGATATAAAACATGGCACACCTAGCTCTTTATAATCAGGAATTACAGCTTAAAAGTGCATTAAGGAATTCCCACTATTAACCTATGAGAGAACTAGGCCTCACAGTTGTGAAAAACAAATTTAGGTAGTTTTCACTACCAGGACATGTAAAACTCAAAACTACATGTTCTACCTTTTACTTACATAGCCCCCTGCCCTATGGGCTACCTAGGACCTACCTTAGGGGTGACTTATGTGCAATAGAAGTGGAGTTTAAGGCATGGCAAAGGGTTTTAAATGTCAATTCGAAGTGACAGTAAAACTGCACACACAGACTCTGCAAAGGCAGGCCTGAAACATGTTTAAAGGGCTACTTATTTGGATGACACAATTACTGCTGCAGACCTAGTAGCATTTAATTTACAGGCCCTGGGAATATGGTACACCACTTTACAAGGGACTTACCAGAAAATTAAATATGATAATTGTGTATACACCAATGTTGCCATGTTTAGGGGAGAAGCGCATGCACTTTCGCACTTGTCAGCAGTGGTAAAGTGCTCAGAGTCCAAAGGCGGACAAAAAGAATCAGCAAAAGAGGAAGTAAGCAGGCAAAATATTTGAGGGAAGACCACCCTAAGGCTGACAGGTATAACACATAGTTTTTGTGACTGCATTTAGAGAGCTATAAATGTTGAAAGAAAGACTCAGAGACATTTTAAAAAAAACAAAAAACAACATGTCTCTGAGACTTTCTGTTAACATTTTTCAGCCCACAAAATGCAATTATAAAAACAACCACAAGAGGGCCTAATACTTCAGTTGAAGAGCATAGAGCTCCAGCTAGGAGTTACTAAATGACCCAGGAGACTAACTGTTTTTTTAATGTTGCTGGTGGTCTGCTGCACTCCCTGCAGCCCCTGCAATATTAAACAAAGTTGGTGGTTTCCCAGCCCCTTCTAGGGTCATCACCAAGCTAAAAAAAACAACGTAAATAGTCCTTGCATGGCATTATGGGGTGCTCCTTTGAGGAGAAGTGGCTCCTTCTGCTAATTTATTATTCACTTTCTTAAAAACAAATTAATGTTCTTGATGTTCCAGTGCCTACCTGGGACAGCCCCATGTTTAATATTAGTGGGTCGTAGACCCCTCCAGCCAGCACACATTGTGTGTGCAGGAGGGAGCAGCGTATTTTTTTTTTATTAAGTAGGTGCCCCTGTGCCCACCCGTGGCATCCACATTGAGGGGTCGTTTCTGGCCAGCACATTCCCAAGGAGGGAGTAAGATCTCTGCTTCAAAATGAAGAGCAAAATTTGATATATCAGAAAGTCTATGAGTACATCTACATGCACTTTGATGTGGTATGACAAAGACAACGATGAGTGCTAGCTTGTGCCACAGACATTGGAGCACAGCACACAAATGAACATGGCTTTTCGGAATGGTATTTTTTATGTTGTGGATAGTTGGGCTCCAACTTACCTGGGACCGACTGTGAAAAAGGGAGGAGGGAGGGAACAGACTTAGAACCGGATCCCTATCTGGCTGAGAGTACGGCTTCCAAACTTTACACACTGGGAACAACAGGGGTTCCTCTGAGACAAAACTATAATGGGATACGAAAAGGCGTTCCATAATTGACCACTCTTAAACTAGAACAGGCAAGCGAAACCTAAAAAAAAAATCAAATGTAATTTAAATGTATTATTGATACGCAATGATATTGATAAAAATTAACAATAAAAGGTGAACAGAGTGCAGTGGTGCAGTGCACAGTGTGGTAACATAGCAACACAGGTACGCAATGTAGAAATGTTTGTTAACAGAGAGATTTTGGCCTGAAAATGAATCAGTAAATAAGCAGTGAGTATATGTTAATAAGTCCAATTTGGAACGTGGTGGACACTTATTTCTCTACGTAACATATTAAGAAAGAGGATCAAGACTTTCAAGGATTCTTGTTTTCATTTATTATTTATCGTTTCACAGGGGCGTAGCTATGCCTTAGGCTGCGCGTGGCGGCCCCTGCGTTTGCCGCCCTCTGCAAAATGATAGAAGGGGGGGGGTGCTGCCGCGGCCGATTCTTGCAGCCGCAACGGCCGCAGGTAAGAGCGGGGGAAGGGGGGGCCGGCTGCCGCCCCAAAACTCGTGCCGCCTGGGGCGGTCCGCCCCCATCGCCCCCCCCTAGCTACGCCACTGTCGTTTCAGCTGTCAGCTGTCAGCCTCACAAAAGTTTAAACTGTAATTAAAAACAACTAAGAAGTACAAGCACTCGCTTCTTAAAAACAATTTCAATACAATCAACTGGACGACATTGTGACATTTAAGCACTGTATTCCATTCAAATAAAAGCAATCAACGAATTCATCAGTGCATAAGAAAATTATGTTAAAGTGCATGTACAGAGGAACATTAGTTGATTATACAGTTCAGACAACAATTTGTAGCTCATTGCATGATGGGGTGTGCATAAATCCACATAAAAAGAAAAGAACAGAAAAGAAAGGGCTCCGCATGGGTTTTCTGGTTGAATTGATACTTAAGTGGTGCGCAGCTCTCCCAGGCGAGGCCACGCAGGCCATACAAATGATGCAACGGTGTTAAAGACATACCTATCATCTGGCCTAGCAGAAAGCGCTGGTGCCGATTTAACACATTTAGGGCCAGATGTATGACCGTGGAAATAGCGCCTCGCAAATTGCGAGTTTTTTGCGACTCGCAATTTGCGAGGCGCTATTTCCAATGTATAACAGTGTATTTCACACTGTTAGCGATTCCCAATGGGGTCGCAAATTGAGAGGCTCATGAATATTAATGAGCCTCTCGCAATTTGCGACCCCATTGGGAATGGCAGGCCCTCCCAGGTATGGTGGCCTGCTGGGCTCAGCAGACCACCATGTCTGGGGCTGCTTTTAAATAAAGCAGTTTTTTTGTTGTTGAATGCAGCCCGTTTTCCTTAAAGGAAAATGGGATGCATTTAAAAAAAAAAAATTGAAACGCTTTCGTTTCATTTTTTAAGGGCAGGCAGTGGTCCCTGGGACCACTGCCTGCCCTTAAAACATATTTTCCCCTGCATTTGCAAAGAGGAAGGGATCCCCTTCCCTTTTGTGAGTGCATTACCACCCTCTTGAAGAGGGTGGTAATTTACGAGTGTTTTGCGCCCGCAATTGCGGACGCAAAACATTCTTACATAGGGTTGCGCTCGCTATTAGGAAGGGAACGCCCCTTCCTAATAGCGGGTCGCAAAACCCTATTTTGCGAGTCGCAAAAAATTGCGACTCGCAAAATAGGGTTTGTACATTCCCTATGCTGTTTTGGCATGCGCAAACGGGTTCGCAAACCCGTTTGCGCATGCAAAAATGGTCGTACATCTGGCCCTTAACCCTGTAAAGGGGATGGAGCCACCATCGCTGTGCGGAGTGGTATTTTTTGTAAAACTGAATAAAATGAGTTCGGCTGTCTCCCTGTCCCTCCATAGCTACAGTCACAGTGGTAAAATCCAACAGCGAGCCTGTGAATATGGAATAGATAATCCAGGGTAGGCAGAATACTCAACCTGTATTTTACATTCAACGTTTGTTTAAGTTCAGGTATATAGAGTCCAGATAACCAGTACAGAGAGGACCATAAGCATTGTTGAAGTAATTACATAAGATAGATTCTGGGCTCAATGTGAGACACTTCCTCGTCTGCATGCATTCATGGTACCGGTCTTTGATCAGATTTGCAGGATCCTGCCTAACTCTACAGGGATCCTCCCACAAGGGTTCCATCTGCAGCTCATTTAGGACATTCTGTACTTGGGACCCCCACACAGTCACCACTGGGGGTAGCTTCTTCCAGGGTTCTCAAGTATATTGCTGGCTTAGGGTTTCTTACCAGCCTGACCCAATAGAGTTCTAGCCTATGGGCTGCTATTTCCGATATTGGAGTGACTATATGTTTCGCATAGAGTGCCAATATGAGAGTGCCCGGCCCCAACCTCAGCAAGGCTCTTAAGAAGTTAGGGGCATATTAACAACGGCCAGCGATAATTATCGCTGGCCGTGCTTAGCGATAATTATATTATCGCTGGCTATCTCTGGCATTTATGGCCCTGGTAGCACGTTATTAACAACGCGTTACTCCAGGGCGATAAAAATACCAGAGATAGCGATGTTATCGCCCTTTGCAGGGAACATCGCTGGTTTTCCAGCGATGTTCCCTGCAAAAGGGCGATAACCTGCTGATACTGACCCACAGGGTCGTATCAGCAGAATCCACCTCCTATGGCTAACATAGGTAAGTCGGGATTATAGCAGACATTAGATTTTGGCGAAAACGGCCGTTTTCGCCAAAATCTAACGTTTGCTATAATCCTGTGGGCTGCCTTGTAAATATCGCGATGTGCACATCGGCGATATTTACAACTTAGCCCATCTGGGGTACGCCCAGTAACGCCCACTTTGCATCTCATTAGAGATGCAAGGATGGGCGTTGGGGGAAAGGGCGATAGAGCAGGGATTCACGCGATAGCGTGACCTTGCTGATTAGGCGATAGAATTATCGCCGCTTTCCGTCCGAAAACGGACGCTAAAGCGGCGATAATTGTCTATCGCCTCGTTGTTAATATGCCCCTTATTCTTTCCACTTGCAGTGAATGTACATTTGCGTACCCCTCAGAGCTCCGCCCCGTAGAGCGCTGCCGCCACTGCTCTTTGTTTCAATATTTGCAGGATAACACTAATACTTCTGTCACCTGCATTATGCCTTAATTTCAGGACCGCCCCAGTTATTTGCCTCATGACTGTAGTTGTCTTCTGTATGTGACTACCCCAGTGCAAGTTCCCTGCAAACCGGATCCCCAGATAATCTGGATAAACTGCTTAATGATATCTATGGGAACACCATCAATCAAAGGCTTACGCTAAAAGCTGGAGGACGGCCTCAATACCATACTCTTTGCTTTACTACCATTAATGGTCAGTGATTTCTTGTCGCAGTAAACTTCAAAGCACTTTAATAGCCTGTGGGTGGTATTTTCTGTTTGCGCCATCAATACTGCGTCATCCGCATATAGTAGTATCTGAACCCTCCTACTGGCTATAGTGGGAACATCTCTTGGTTCCTACGCCAAGTAGCCTGCTACATCATTTCGAAAAAGGCTGAAAAGTAAGGGTGCCTGGACACAGTCTTGCCGGACACCCTTTTCTACCTGTAAAGGCTCTGTACACTTGCCACCCCTGCAATACCTAACTCTGGCTGTATTGCTAGAGTGAAGAGCCTCATTAACAGGGCAATGTCGACTCCTATATCTACCAGAGATTTCCACAGCATCTCCCGATCAACAAGTTCGAAGGCTGCTTTCAGGTCTACAAATGTTAGGTACAGTGAAGATTTTCTAACAACCATATACATATGTGAAATCATATATTGTCGAAGAGCCTGACCGATGGTCCATATTCGTGACCGAAAGCCAGCTTTTACGTCTGTCATGATATATTGGACATCCACCCAGCCCTGAAGGTGGTTGAGCAGGACTTTCCCAAGAACTTTTCCTGCCCCATCCAGAAGGGAGATCAGGCAATAGTTGGAGGGACTGCCACAATCACCCTTCTTGTGAATCGGTACAATGAGGGCTGTGCACGAGGAGGATCGTACGGAGTTGCTAGCAAGTGCTGAGGTAAACACTTTAGTAAGAACACTGGCCCTCAAATGGGGCTCCGCACAGTAAATATCAGTAGGCACAAGGTCTGGGCCTGGTGCCTTATTCTTCTTCATAGTGCTCAATGCTATTTACATCTCTGGTACTAGGATGTCAATCGCGCAAAGAACCTTGCAGAGATCATCATGCACCGGTGGGATGCCCGGCGGGCCTATTGGGTTGACTCTTTATAGGGCGCTAAAATGATGAACCCACGGGGATGGGCCAATATAAGTTTCTAGGATATTTACTGCCCCCTTCTCTGCCTGCATTACAAAAAAGCAGAATGGTATTATTTTTTGCTTGCAATGCTATCGAAGTAAGGAAAGACCCAGGGGATGGGGAGTTAGGGCACTGAGAACTGACATTTGATAAGGAGAGACTGGCACAGTACCATCCTCCAAGATAAATAAACTGAGCATCTTTAAAGTGAATAATAGCACCAGTTAACTTAAGCTTATCTGCACTATGAAGCGTCAGTACTGCCTAGTTTTCATTCTGCTCATGTGTGACATTTCCATACATCTAGTGTAGCAGGATTGCCCCGGATGGCAGCAGACACTTCTTCGACTATATAAGGGAGGACCTGGCCTGGCACTTCGGGTTGGACTGTTCCCATGGAGAGCAGGCTCATGACTGATTTGCATATGGGTAGGTCCAAACTGGAATGGCATAGTAAGCAAAAAAACAATGCATTTAGTCCCAGAACTCTAGACTGGGGGTGGATGTTTGACTTTGTTCAGCATTCCGTCCATCAATTGCCCTTTTTACAATTAACTTTTCTGTGGGAGTAGGTAGAAATGCCATGTTTGGTTGGTAATTTTACTTTAAAATCCTCTTTAATGGTAAAATTCGGATTTTAAGTCCCAATTCTGAAAATGTCATATTTAGTGTACATTTAGAAAGCCTGTTTCCCGGATCACATGACTAGGTATAGTTGGCCTTTGTGTATTTTCCATAGAAAGCCACACAATACAGGTTCTGGGTGTTGGCAGGATGGACCACCCTGACTTGATGAGAGGGTCAGAGATGTCACCTGATACGCTTACAGTTCAAAGTCACTGCCTCAGCTTACACACAAAGGACTTCACACTAGCTTATTGTGCCTGCAGACAGATTGGGACCAGGGCATGGAGGCAAGTAATTTCAGACACTTGTCTAGGGGGAAGACTTGAGAAGTTCCTTCCACTTCAAAGTGGGCACCAAGTATTAAAAAAGAACCCTCAGACTCACTCTTCGGTACACTCCTTGACCTGTGGATACTACAGAAGAAGGACTGCCCTGCTTGCAGAAGACTGTGCTGTTGCCTGAGGCCTGCCCCTCTGTCTGAAAAGGAAGAATAGACCTGCTCCATTCATCCCAGGCTACCTGACTGACTCCTAGGGCTAGTTAGCTGGCCTCCTGTTTTGTGCTACAGGGTCACAACAAGCTCCAGAGGCCTTCCTGCAACTGTCCAGCTGGCATGCTGATCTGGACCTGCCTGGACTTGCAACTGAACATGGCTGAGCCCTGCTGGTCTTTGCTGGAGTGAGTTCCTGATCCTCAAGAAGAGCCTCCCAAGTGCTGGACCCTTGGTGTTGCTTCCGTTGAGCTCTGCCTAGAAGAAAAGGAGACATCCTCAAATTTTAGGCTCTTCACAACTGGGAATGGGCCAGTATGTGGCGAGATCTTGGTGCCTGTGCCGACCGCCAACAGGAAGCTCTGGTATACCTGACTCTTTGCACTACAGCCACCGCCAGCAATGACCAAAACCAGGGTCGTAGCCAGCACTGTATTTTTTTGGGGGGGCATGGTCCTCACTAATGAAAATATGAAAGGAGGGCTTTGTGGAGTGGGATGAGGAGTTCTATCTTCAAAGGTTTTTGAAACGTGCTGAAATGTTAGTAAGATCTGTAAAGCACACAATGCTCCTTGTCACATTTTTGTATTATGGTATTAGTCTATCTGAAGGCTTGTTAGGCAAAACATGTGACCAAGAGTGTTTTTTAAACTATGTGAGTCAAAACAAACGTTAATTTGAAGATAAATCTAAAGGAAGATAGAAGTGTCCCACCTATGGCGTTTTCTCGAAACTTGTGGCAAATGGTGAATCTCAAAGCACCCTGGGGCAGTAACATTGGTCAAAAGTTGCTAAAGTTTAAATAGAGCTTTAGAGTGTATTTGGAGATTCTCCCATGTGGACGTATTGGGAAATTTCTTAAAAATGGACAGTAAATGGCTAAAATTGCACTGAATTGAAAGATATTTATATCCTCACTTTCCCAAAAATATGTGGCCAAAATACATGGCAAGTGGTGCATTTTTGTGAAATAGGACATTGTAAAGCTGGTTTCCACATCAATTCAATATAAGATTTATTTAAGCTCTGACAAAAATGTATGTACATGATACATGCCAATACCACCTCCACAATTTGGGACACATAACATGTTTTCTAGCGTGTACTTTTGGGTTGCTGGGAGAGATCCAGGAATATGCTGGAGTGTGGGAAGCAGTAGGCAGTGACAAAGTAACAAAAATAAGGAGTGAACTGGCAAACAACAGGCTTTGTTACAGCTGCAAGGATGTAGAGAGACCATGCTGTTCTGTTTTGGAGATCACTTCGTCAAAAGCAAATTATGTTAATATTGCTGCCATTCATAGAGAACAGGATTGCCATGCAAATGGCAGGATCTAGCCATCACTATCCATTATAATGCACAACTAGTCAATTATAATCTTGCCTGCAACTGTCCAGTATGACATACCTCTAAAGAATATGAAACACTACCGGAAAACAATGTCGATAAACCACTTTGACTCCAGTCAAAGGTACCCCATAATCATAAAGGTTACCCAGATTCCCATTGTGTTACAGGACCATACTCATGGTAGTAAGTGGTACACAAATACACATAATATAACAACCCCCCTTGGTACAAAGATTGTGGAGCACTTACTTTTATGTCTTGAAGGCAGACCTGTCTAATTTTGTATCTCTACTGAGACATCATAGATCTGTCTCGCTGTGATCACAGGAATGAGTGAATGCCAAACTGCTAAAAAAAGTCCTGCCGAGGATAGAACAAGCGTCTATATGAGATGCAATGAAGACAGAAGAAGAAGGAGGCAGTCTTGAAAACAACAGTAAAAACTACAGATTTTGAACTAAAATCATCAGTGATGGACTCTCAATTATCTCAATAGGGACATTCAAGTATTAAATAATAAAACACGACTATTTTATAAAGCATTCTCCCCAAACTTGAAGCTAGAAGTGTCTACAGAAAATGGCAGATTTCCAATTACTATTGTGCTCCAAATGAGGCCTTGATTGGTCATCTAGTAAAAGGTAGTTGCTTGCAATGAATGTATTAGTATAAAGAAGAGCTAGACCGGCATGGCTCTTAGGGAATGGATGGAGAAGAAAACTTTAATCAGTCTAGTGACAGCAGCTCCAGAGTTCTAGAGCATTTCATAATAAGTATTAGTTGTGCCATTTCAAAATTATATGTATCACTGCCCAAATGTAATGGTACTCAATTTACTAACTTCCAAAAGAAAAAGGTTAAGTCAGAGATTCAAACCCATGATGTGCATATTGCAGCAGACTCAAGGTGGCTGAGAAATACCTGCTTCCAATTCCTTATAATACTAATTGCAAGAGGAACTCTTTTTCCCGTTCCAACAAAGTAATTGATCAAGAGTTTTGTTCTGCATGATGCACTTACTGAAGGTGGTCATAGTGCCTAGACACAATAACAGACACAGACAAAATAAAGTAGGGCCCTTGAGAAAGGAGGAGAACCCTACAGTGGACAACGACAAGCACATCTAAAACAAAGATTAAGCTAAAAGGAACTCTCTACAACAGAATAAGGTTAGAGACAAATGCTAAATTAGACTGAAGACATATGAACTCCCAAAACAATTCAAACACATACAGCCCTAATACTGGAACCCCTGAAAATCCTAATACCTAAATGAAGCAAAATTCATGTCAGGAGGGAGGTCTTTCAAAGCAGACAGTATTTTAAAAAATGACCCTCTCTCCTTGACTGACTTGAGTCACTGGATTAATACTATCTATGCAGTAGCAAACCATTAGAAAGACAGTAACTTGGCGTGGAACTCTTATGACCTGTGAGCTGACTGCTAATTTCCAGTCCTATGATAGAGTCCACGTGTTCTGTGGACACCACAGTCCAAAATTTTATATTCGTTTATAAATCTGGTGGAGTGGACAGGAAGAAGACATAAGGACTTAATTGGAGTTTGGCAGATGGAATATGTTTTTGCAAATGTGACAGATTGCCTGTCCACCATATTACAAGTGTATCCAGTTCTCCATTATTACAAGTGATAGAGTCATTTGGCACTTGTATTAAAGTGGATGGGATATCTGTCACATTTTGACAGAGTATTCCATCTATAAAAAACAATAGGAGGAACTCCTACCATGCTTAGCTTATCTCTCCATACCAGCCCAAGGGGATCACCCTATGGTACTAGTATGGAGAGATAGGCTTAGCACAGTAGGGGTTCCCTCCTGTTGTTTTTGTATGGTTAAATGTTTGGGAAAGTGATCGATCCCTGCATCACTTCTCACTCCCTCCTTCTTGGAATGTAGAGTATCCTGTCCTCCAAAATTCAATAAGGTTATTATATAAGAGGAAGGTTTTTGAGACAATAGCAACTTGTAATGAGGATATTTGGAAATGTGTGAATCTGGAAATATGCAGGTTCATTTGCCAATACATCAATTCAGAAGAGCTACATCCATCAAAGGCCAAAACCAAGTATCGTAATTATAATTGTCAATAAACTATATTTTTTAAAGTGATATTATGTTTACAAAAGCAGTGAAGCAGTATATTCAGTCACCCTGTGGCCCCTGTAGGTCTATACATTTTCTAATATGGCAGCCTGGGCATTGACCTGGTGCACTGAAATTGTTATGACAGATACCTTAAAGCTTTATGGTCATTTGTGATCTCATATGTTCTGATCATATCGCTCCATGCTCACCAAATCTATAATGGTATAATGATAACATTGTAGCATCTTGTTACATATTCAGAAAGATTGGCTCTGTTCCTGTAAGAGCCCTGCAGTGCTGATACAGAGATGTGGCCTCACTATAGCCAGCTGTCTCAAATGTCTATTCCCTGAGTGTAGAGATCAGTTGACAATATCTTACATGGTGTGACACAGCCTGATTAGTAACAAAACACATTTTCACTCTCTTCCAACCCCTAACCCAGAGATCCCAAGTTGCCCCATACCAGACAAGCTATTTCAGTTGTGTTCTTATCATTTGCGGAAAAAGACTTCTATAATTGAATAAAGAAAACTACAGAAGCAGAATAAAAAGAATACAATTAGAACTGTGCAACTTGCTCACATGTGACATGGAGCAAGCAAAATGGTCTGACTACCTCTAGTAATCTTAACACCAAGCAGGAGATTGCATCAACAGACTCTATGACTGTGGAAGCGGGGTCATCAGGTTCTCAGTGAAGAGCTGGAAGGCAAGCAAAGGGCATCGGGACAGAGGAGTTAGTTAAGCAGTCATGCGCTCATCTTCTCAGCATGCATTGCTACCTGTCTACAAGACAGCTCATGTCGTCATCCTATCTCAAGTGTGATTCGCTCACCCAGTCCTGGATTTTACTTCACATTCTGGGTACTGATAGAATTGCATACATACTCCCTATTCACAATGGTAAATTTGCTCATAAAAATAGACTTATGACTGAATGTTCTTTTTTACACCTGCAATAAATTTAGAATGGAATTCCTAATATGCCTAAACCCATTTACGAAGGTAAAGTTCTCTTCATCAATCCCATTAATGGGTGAGAAGTGGTTGTTTTATGGGATGGCTTGCCTTGGAACTATGGGAAGACCCACACACATGTGCATTTGTGTGCATTCCCTATCTCCTATCTGATGTTTTTACACCCCCGGAAATGGTCAGAGATTTATTTACTTCAAAAAAAAATGGAGTAACTCCCATTCCAAGGTGGGAAGAGGGATTGATCGCCTACAGATTTTAGTTGGGATGTCAGGGAAGGGATTTCTCCATGGTGAAACATATTTTCCCAGCCAGCAGAGAACAATAAATATGCATTTAAATAGGGGACTCTATTCCAGTTGTGGGAAGTTCTCTATTAACAGCGGCAATAAAAACCAACTTCAAAAGTCACTTGACATTACCAGGAGTACACCTGAAAATCTGTGTCTGTCATAGCTTTCCAGATGTACTACTGGGAATGTTGATGAGTTGCAAAAATTAGGAAAATTATGCTGTGGCACATATCTAAGCCCATACCTTTTCCTACTTTCTGTGATCAGATACACTGATTGAAAAAAAATCTAAAAGTACCAGAAAACAAATTGAAAGCTTGGACTAGATGAACTACTCATGCATGACAAGGGACAACTTGGCCCACAGCCACTGCCTGCCCTGGGTTGGTTTTAGTGAGATCTGTGCCTCAGATAGAGGCCACTTTTTAGAACAGATGCTGCTCTATTGGTTCTGATGCTGTAGTTAATTGTCTTGGTGCACCCAGAAACACAAGTTTGTTAGGTGTAGTCTGCTTTCAGTGAATCTCAATGTGGCACATTATATGCATATTTCTGTCGCTTGTTCTAATAGGAGCAGTGAGAGGATCTGTCTGTACCACAATTTATAATATTCAGTCTGGATTGTACGTTGGTCAAGAAGTACAACTCAAGAGGTTGTACCGCGACATAAAGATATAGATCAATTGTGTTGACAATATGAGCACAGGTTTAGATTTTTTAAGCTGAGTTAAAGTATTAGGAGAAACTAAGGAGAGCACATCTCTCTCCTTTGCATGGCAAGAAGATAGAAAGCTGAACAAGGTCTTCTACTATCCCAGGTTGCACTAGATCTGAAGAACATCAATCCAGCCATCGGAGCACTCACAGTTTATGAGTCTCTTTTCTCTTGTCCCCTATCTGCTGGCTTTTACTTCACCCTCAGAATAGCTGCAGCCTAAAGGTCAGGCCAAGCCTGTGCCTCAATTGTGTTTCTGCAGTCGTCAGGTGGCATTGTGTGGCAGGCGAGTCAGGCAGTACAGGTGCGTGTACTGAGCTGGACCTGAAGCTTTTGAACCTAAACCTGATGAGACTGTACACCAAGCCCGGGCAGCTCAACACAATTCATCTCATCGCATGCTCTGCCACAAGTACCGCTTGCTGGCTCCAAATTCTACAAAGTTCAGAGGAAGGAAGAACATAAGTCCGGGAACACCCCAGACCTGCCATGCCACACATAAGTGATCCATCACCAACACTAATTGCACACTGCAGCAGCTGGAAACAGACACAAAATCGCACAACTTGCTTAGCTACCAAGTTTTCAGTTTGCTTATGTTTGACATCTCCATGGTCTCAAACTGCTTATTTGTGACATGTGAATGCCTTATGAGTGGCACTGCAAGCAGGGCCGGACTGGCCGTTGCGGGCACCGGGTGTTTCCCTTGTGGGCTGCCAGGGTGGGGGCTGGTTTTGGACCCCTGAGGGGCTGTTTTTGTTACCGGGGGCCAGTTTTGCAGCATAGCTGCAGTATCAGCCCCTTGTAACAAACCCAGCCCTGGCAAACAGCTCGGATCTCCTCCCCCCCAGGGGACGGTCGAGCTGTTTGCCGGGGTCGGTTTCCATTCCCAGTCCGGCCGTGACTGCAAATGGCACCTTATCATGAGTAGAAGAAAGCAGTTAAATTCATGTAACAACACATTTCAGACATGATCTCTCTGTATAGTGTAGTGGTCTTGAAATAGCCTTAAAACATCTACTATGGTCCTCAAGTGCATATCCAAAGTAAGCAGAGCGCTCAAGTTCCCTGCATTCATATCTGTTATTCATAAAGCCTTACTAAAGCCTTACTTCCTGCACTAAGTTGTGTCGGCTGCTTGTCGCAGCTCCTATTGCACTTGCACTTTACATTTGTGATCACCGAGCGGAGCGCCATTTCTACTCCCCTCAGTTGGGCCAATTTCAGCCGCCATTTTGAGTGGTTAGCAGTCCAGCTTCGGATTGCTCCCAGGTGGGTGCCTATTTAATGCACACCGCTACGCCGTCGCACAGCGGACGCACGCAGCGGACGCGCGCAGCGGGCACGCCACTCGCGTGCCGCTGGCGCGCCAAAGGCAAGCCCATCTGCACCGTCCGCGCCCGGCCCGAGACCATCACCAGCCATGCTGCCTGATTGGGTAGCGAGGGGGGACTTGCTTGCTCACGGGAATCACTCCTGGCCTTGGGTAGCAACATATGCACTGGAATACACGGTGAGCGTTGGAAGAATCTTGACTCCATCTACCACTGTAAGTTCTGCAACCTTACTTTGGGGATCCCAGGCGGGGCATCTAGCAGTAAGGGTAAGCCTCCCAAGAGATAGAGAGTACCGGGTGGAGGGGTAAGAGCCGGTTTGATAAATTGCAGATCGCTACCCAAGCATACTGATGACATTTGGCTATTACTAATGGATAACGGTTGGGATATATTGGGGCATATTATCAACAAATGGCAATATTTATCGCTAACCCCGCTTAGCACGAGTTTCCTTTTCGCCGCCGAACGCCGGAATCTATCGCCGCATTAGCGGCGTATTAGCAACACGCCGCTAACAGGCGATAGCTACCTTTTCCGGCGGAAATGGACGGCGATAGATTTTGCGTGACGGAGATAAAAAAACGCACGCTAACTTGAAAAAAGTGGCGATGGGCCAATCAGCGACAGAATCCGATCGCTAATTGGCACCAGGCCTGCATTTTACGCGTTCAGCGGGAAAATGCACTATAAAAGGCCCGCCAAGCAGAAAAAAAAAGGAAAATACCAGAGGAGCAATGGAAGAAGCTGGGACCAGTGCAGAGGCCACAAACATGCCCACAAATACCCAGGAGGAGGCCAAGAGGAAGAGGAATCCTAAGTTCAGCCTGCAGGAAAACCAGGTCCTGATTGCGGAGGTGACTGAACACCAACAAGAACTGTTTGCCACCTCCACAGTGACATTGGCAAGAAAAAAAGAAATATGGGAGGACATTGTGCCCAAGGTGAATGCCATTGGAGAGAGGAGGAGGACTGTGGACGACTGCAAGAAGCGCTGGCATGATACCAAGCGCAAAACCAAGGAGAAACTAGCAGCCAACGTGAGAGCAGCGAGACAGACTGGAGGTGGGAGTCCAGCGCCACAGGAGGAGCTGGATGAGTTGGAGGAGCAGGTGTCCCGAGTCATCAGTGAGGAGACGGTGGTTGGAGTTGCGGGCCAGGATAGTGCTGAATGTGAACAGACACAACAACACCAGGGTGAGCATCAACCAGGGACGGGGGGAAGGGGGTGGATGGGCCCAGTGGCACTCATGTACAATTAAATTAATTGAGGTGCATGCTCACATGTACTGTGGATCATGTCCCGGATACCCCTGTCCATGGTGGCATAGGGACATATTACCCTTCTCAAACAACACATTGCACAACACACATTGGCCGGCACACAGACTTTTAAATGTGCACAGAAAAGGAAGCCCAAAATAGTTCTAGGTCAACATCAGACCACTCCATAAGTGCCCCCTCAAATGACAAAGTGTCACAACAACTTGACATGCGGCAGGGTGGCAAAATGGCCCCCTTGCCACATCACCACGCACATACAAATTGCCTGTACAAGGACACATCTCACTCCAATGCCAAAATGCGGATGCACTGTGAATGTGACTGGTCATGTGCACGATAAGGCATGCCACCACCAATGTCAGCACACCTGCAGCATTGTGCACATGTGCTTGAGTAGTCTGCAGGAATGTGCATGTGCAAATAGGTGGACTTTACTGTGCATACACAACCTTGCACACAACTCAGACACATGTGCACAATGCTGCAGCTGTGCTGACATTGGTGGTGGCATGCCTTATCGTGACATGCACAGTGCATCCACATTTTGGCCTCAGAGTGAGACATGTCCATGTGCAGGCAATTTGTATGTGCGTGGTGATGTGGCAAGGGGTAAAATCTGACATCACCTGCATCACCATGCAATGTGCCCCCTTGCCTGTTCATGAGATGCAGTCTGGTGTACACCAAGTGGGGAAACATCTAGTGAGTCTGCATACCACACACACATGCAATGTCACAACGAATTGACCATGTAGGCTGCTGGATAAAGGTTGCACCTCCAAAAATGCACACAAACAGCACACTTCACTCAAAGGGCGATGGAATATAATGAGCAGGGGGACGTGCCAGCAACCACACAGTACGTGAACAATGCAGAACAGGAATGTATCACACCAATATGTACTTTATGCCTTGTCTGTGTGACATACTCGCTGAACCACAATGTGCCTGTAAAGCTGTCTCACTGCCAAAGTATGACAACAAGCAAGGATAGCTAATTTGAAACAAATCATGTCAAACGGCCAAATGCCACCCTCAACCCCTATGTAAAATTGCACTCCTACCCCCACAAGTGTACACATCTGCCACACAGAATACAGCATTCCACATCAGTCCTGATGTGAGTTGCACATCACACCATCATGTGCAATTCAAATCAACGGTATTGTAAGACAACTGTGTCAGTGAACAAATATGCAGTCAGGTAGTCATCACCCACATGCCAAGCCAGGCATTGAATAACAGAACCAGGACAGCAGGTATCATCCATGGCAGCAGCTGCGTGGCATATACACAAACACACATCACCCGCACATTTGCATCTCTTGTGAGGGTGGCGTTGACCAGGCCTGAGCACCATAAATAGGCATCATGAAATGCACATACATCAGAAAACTGACCACTTACACACCACACGTGGGGTCAACCTTGAGGGTAATGGGTATTGACACTATGGAGCATATTACCAAGCCCCTATCGCCAACACAATGTCACTCATTTCTGACATTGGGATGGCGATAGGGTCAGCGCACCATTATCAAGGCAGCGTCAAGTCACTCAATGTGGCTTAAAGCCACGTTAAGTGGCTTTACCCTGCCTTGAGAATAGGGCCCCTTTCACGCTAAACTTTGTGTGAAAGGGGGCGTGCAGTGGGTGTTGTGGTGAGCGCCCACCACAACACCCATTGAAGTCGACGCTGCCATCCATTACCAAGTTAGGCGAGAATAGGTTGCAGTGCTGATCTGAACACCAGAGAAATCCTGGGCCTAAGGTTGCAAAACTAGGAGAAATGCATTAAATCTCCTTGTTTAGCTTGTTTCATGTGTGCTGCCTTGTGCAGCCTACATGTGAAAAGCCAAATTCCATGGTATGTTCATGTACAGGAAGGTGTCCCTTCCTGTACATGAGCAAACTGTACTTCTAAATGTCATTTCGTAACTTCCATGTGTGCTGCACGAAGCAGCACACATGAAAGTTAGAAAATGCCGTCTTAGCTTTGTCCATGTGCAGGAAGCAACTACCTCCTACACATGAACAAACTTCCCTGCTCGCAGAAACCCTAGCACTATGGTGCAAGGGAGCCTGCACTGGCGCTAAGCAGTGTAATTTACTTCCATTGCAGGGGGAAATGCCAGGCTGCACCATATCCTTGATAACATGTTTGAGCCTGGAGTTACCAAAGTGGAGGTGAGAGCCGTGAAGACAAGATGGCCAACGCCTCTCCCTGCCACTTCCTTGGTAACATGCCCCTGTCTGTTCAGACCGCAACAACAATCGAAACTCACACCGAACCATACTCACAACGGGTCAGCCAAACGGAGGGCACTCAGCAATGAATGCAATAAAAAACATGAAGGACGACATGCACACCAGACAAATCACAATAGACAAAGCAAAATGGATGTCCATGTGTACTATATAGTGCAGCACATGTTGAAACAGCAAGTAAGCTCACATTGCTAATGTGCCTAAAGGGTGCCCTACTCACACATAACCATACTTGCACAAAACACATGCACATGTGCAGTTCCCTGCAATGCTGGGTGTCCGTGAGCCACATTGACAAGGCAAGTGACAGTGCATGAGGAATAGCATGCCTGCAGGCCCAACCAATTAACATCGTTCAGGTCACTTCACTGAGGTGACTGAGTGTGGACAACATCCTTAAACAAGCAAGTCACACTCTGACACATCCTCGTGTACATACAACCCCTGACGTAAACAAGACATTTGAAGTCAAACAATGCACAACTCTCACAACTTTGACCAAGACCCATATTCCACCCAGTTTGCCTCAGCACAGCATTGTAAATGCACAGAACTCAAAGGCTCACTACCTGAAAGGTATATTGGGCAGCTAAACCAATGCTGCAGGTGCCACCAGCACACAATGCAGTGCACACACAGACAAATCTGAGCCCATCAACATTGACTACTATGTGGGCCAAATTGCATTACTCACACAAATGAACAGAGGACACAACTTGTGACGTTTGTGTGTAGATATTGTACAATAACATTTGTCATAGCTGGAAACTGTGAGATGACAATTGTTGGAGGTGGAGGTCCTTATCGCTTACCGCCACCACAAAATGCTGGAGGCGTGCGTCCCCGACCCCTCGCTTCAATGTTAGGCTACGTAAGGACACCTTCTGAGATAGCCCTGCTCACCCCCTTAGTAGCTTGGCACGAGCAGCCAGGCTTATCTCCAAGGTACGAGTGTTCAGTATGTGCAACCACGCTCACAGTAACCCCATGATGCCATCACAAATAAACTCCACATGAGTATTGATAAAATGAGTATAATCTTTATATAAGAAATTATACGATACAACCACACGATACAAAATCAACATATATAAGAATGGGTAGTATTCTTTCCGGTGTGTTGGTAGGTTCTAATCCCAACCACCGCTTCTAACCAACAGTTAAGCTCTTTTCTAACCGTTTCCCAAAAGGTTAGGCAAGTCGTATTGCTAGAATAACACATGTTGCAAAAGGAAACAATACTGCAATGCGTGACGATATTCTCTTATACTGTGCAACAGAGAAACAATGCCATACGTAGCGCCACAATCATGTACTTTGCAATTGAAGGAATAATGCAATGCGTATCAACACCAGAATGCCCTGTACCAGGAAGAAACAAAGCAATGCGTCACGCTACAATCCTGTGCAGTGCAATGAAGAAATAATACACTGTGCCACGTTATACTCAGATACTGTGCACTGAAGAAATCATGCAATGCGCCACGTTACAATCAGGTATTATGCAAGGGAGAAATAACGCAGTGCGTAGAGCACCAAGCATAAAGTTTGTCAGGCACAAATGAGGTCAGGCGTCATACGACAGTTCGATAGTTTGTTAGCAGCAATAATGCACAGTGTAATACGACAGTTTTACGTGCTCCATTAACAGTGCCCCCGTTATGGATCAAATGATGACACAAAAAGTGCTGCTTCCCACTCCGGCCCCAGTACTGCCCCGTCTTGGGTCAGCACGGGCCGGGATCCGAGCCGAAGCAACGGCTCGCGCAGCTGACGGAAGCGGTAGGCTGAGAGAGTGTCCCTCCGGGCCCGCACCCCACCCCAGGTGTTGATCCACGTTACCTGGGGGGGCGCGATCCCACTCCTCCTCCTCGACGTCAGCGACTTGGGCCTTGATCCAGACCTCCGTCACGAGATGCGGCGGACTTGGGCCGGCGGCTCAGCTCTTCTGTGGCTGCCGGTCCGGGCCGCTGCTGATTGACTCCGAGGGCCCCAATGACTTGGCCCTCACTCCAGCGGTCTCAGTCCACATTGAGACCCGCCCTCAGCACTGTGGAGACTTCACTTCAATTTGGTGCACACCCTCACCAGGCACTCCTCATCAGCACCTCCGGTTGCACTTCGACGCGCACACCGCGCGTCTGAGACTTGCCTCTTCTCCGGTGCTCACGACGATCCGGCGCTCTTCAACAACGCTCCGCTTGCACCTCAACATGCACCCTGTGCGTTCGAGCCTCGCCTCTTCTCCTGGTGCACACGATTTCCAGGCGCTATTCACCAACACCCTGTCTGCACCATGACACGCACTCTTGTGGGTCTGAGTCTCACCTCTTCTCCCGGTGCACATAATGTCCAGGCGCTCTTCCCTAACGCCCTGGCTGCACCACGACACACATTCTTGCATGTCGGAGACTCACTTCCTCTTTTGGTGCCTACGAGGCCCAGGCGCTCTTCACCAACACCCGGGCTGCACCACGACACGCACCCTTGTGCGTCCGAGACCTCACTTCTTCCGTTGGTGCACCACGATGTCCAGGCGCTCCTCACCAGCGCCCGGCTGCACCCGCGACACGCACACTGCGCGTCTGAGTCTCGCTTCTTCCTTTGGTGCACACGAGGCCCAGGCGCTCCTCACCAACACCCGGGCTGCACCACGACACGCACCCTTGCGCGTCCGAGCTTCGCCTCGTGTCCCCGTGCACACCACGACCAGACGCTCCTCACCAATGCCTTGGCCTGCACCATGGCACGCACTCTGCGCATCTGAGACTTAGCTTACTCCTGCGTGCCCACGATCACAAGGCACAACTTCTGAGGGTCTCAAGCGGCCAAAAAGCAAGCGCACACCGCGTTGCTTGGGACTTCTACGGAAACTTTTATGTTCCTGTGTTTCCAAACAGGGAGCCAGCTCACCTCGGGCCCTTGGGGTTACAAGACACAGCACAAAGCACAGTCTTCTTCAAGCACGGGGACCCAGCACCTCCAAGCACAGTCCCAACAGCCTCTTCCTTAGTTAGAACAGCAAACTGCAGACCAGCCCCAGATCACGAAGCAAGGATTGATCCATCCACAGCAGTCTCTTCAGTTGTTCCTTCTTTAGCAGAGGTTCCTCTTGACCACAGAATGGGTCCAAGCCTTTTCAGTCTCAATCCATATCTGTTTCATTCCAACGTTCAGGGGCTTCAACTCTCATAGTTATAACCCTTAATGTCTTTGAAGTTTGTATGTGCTCAGGGGTCCCTGACCCCTCCCTAAATCAACTCTGGGTGTCTCCCTCCCAGTGTCACCTCTCTCTCTTTGATACTGGGAGTCTGGATCCTTAATCACTCAGCATGAGATAGGTCAATTGGTTTATAGCACCAGCCCAGGCCTTTTCACCTCCTGGGCTTCTCCTCCCCCTACTTTCCAAATGCAGGCTAGCCTGGTGCCATCTCAACCCCTCCCTGGGTGCAGACCTCTCCCAGCTCCTCTCACCTTTCAGTTCCAGACAGACAATCCACATTTCAGAGACACACAGAAATGCTCAGAGCACAAAACTCAGCCACTTTCTAAAAGAGTGGCTTATAAACACACAGTGACAAAACCACCTTCACAGAAAGATGCATTATGACACTGTGAGTTCATACATACCAAACTTCACCTCCCCATTATAAACTGACAGGAAACTAGGCTAACAAACACAACACCCAGCCTCCCCCATTCTGTCCTATGGGCAGAATGGCCTTTCAGCAGTGAAAAACGAAATGGAGAGTTTTTCACTGTCAGAACATAACTCACACCTCAGTTTATGTTCTGCCTTTTACCTACACTGCACCCTGCCCAGGGGTTACCTGGGACCTACCACAGGGGTGCCCATGTGTATATAAAAAGGAAGGTCAGGCCTGACAAGTGGTTGCACTTGTCAGGACAACATGCTAACTTTGCATTCTGTGCGCAGGCCCTACACTGAAGGCCTGAGTTCCCTTCTCTGCGCGCCCTTGCATTACTAGCCCTTGCACACACAGTGCACATCATTAGGGACTTTTACTAGTAAGGCAAACATAGCAATCATGGCCAACCAATCACCATTACATTTTACATAGGGAACTCCTGTACTTTGACACTGATCAGCAGTGGCAAAGTACCCAAAGCATCTAAATTGGCATCTCTAGGTCTGGAAAACGGTCTAGGGGGAAAGCAAAAAGTTTAGGGAACTTTATCCAAAAAGGCCAAGTCCTACACAAATGTACAACTACAACATCACATCCGCAATTCCCTCAAAATCATCAGTATCCTACAACAAATAGGCATCTCCTCAAAAACGGTATGAATGGACACTGTCCTGCTGTCTGCTCGTAAACTCATCCAATGCATGATTGTACATGACAAACACTGTTAAACTGTATCTCCCCAATCACATTGCAGAGGGAGAGACAGCACCTCTTTGACAGCAGACTGGCCCAACCTTCACTGATGACGAGGAGGAATACCCCACCATCGATCAGGAAGCACTGCAACACCTGCTAGACTCCTTAAGCATCCCACCTCCAGGAGCAGGGCAACCCAGCAGCATTGCGGCAACCCCACCCCCTGCACAAACCAACCAGCAGCAAGCACTTCCCACCAAAGCTGCACCCCCGGACCTCGAGGACCCACACCTGGCCTTCCAACGCCGTGTGCTAGAGGTCCAGCGAGAAATGGCGGAACAGGTGCGGGTGGGGTTCGAGCGCCTGGCGGACAAACTTGAGGCCATATGTGGGTGTCTGAGTCCCATCCGGGACCACATGCAGAAGATCACAGACACCCACAGCCCGCTCGATGCCCTCCAACGGTCCATGGCTGACATTGCTGGAGTCATGATTCTGAGACAACAACAACTGTCTGCTCAGAGTGGCTCCAGCAATGTCAGCCAGGATTTGGCCAACATCTGTCGGATAATGGAGAGCATGGAGCGGATGCAGGCACAAGATATGGCTGCCAGGGCCGCACACCAGCGCGAGGTTGCTGGGATCTATCATGCCTTGCACCTGCTCATCACTTCATTGCTGCCACAAGGTCTGGTGCAGATGAATGCTGCTGCTGCCTCCACATCCTCAGCTCCGCCACCTGATGTGTCAGTGCCTCACAGTGCTGCACCCACCATACCATCACCCACATGTGAGGCACATGACACATCAGAGGATGAAGAGGAGGGTGAAAGTGCATTTTTGCTAAGGAGGAAGCGGTAGCATCCATCTGCGCCAAAAGGCCAGTTTCCTCCTTGGTGCCGGGCTTAGTATCATGCCACGGAAAATCTTCTTGCACTGTCTTCCACTGTCCCCCGACAATCACCTTGGACCTCCACATGGACTGCCATATCACTTTTTTCTTGCCAATGCCACTGCAATCAGCCTGCGGACTGAACTATGCCTCTTCCCTTGGACCTGTTACCACCAAATGACTCTGTCTGGCCCTCCAACGGGCATCCATGCAATGTGGGCATGTATGGCCAAGCACTGGTCCAGTCTTCATCCTCTGAATGTCAATAAAATTATTTAACTCACACAGATGTGTGTGGTTCTTGACCAATCAAGTATAGAAGTATGTAAAAAGTGTTAGGACACTGATTCACCCAGAAGGTACACCAAGGGAAATACGAGCAATGTACCTGTTTTACCTGATACAGATAGGCAGTGAGATGGCGGTGTATGTGTGAACTAGCGGTGCCCCCATTGCTCCAAAACAACCATCTAGCAATATACCAACCTAGCCCCACGTCCTTTCATGAAAAGGCATGTGTGCTAAAATGTCCTAGTCTGTTGCAGGCCACGAGTTGTGTCCTCCTTAACACTTGTAAACAAATATCTCTTGGCATATCTACTCACACACTACGTGGTGGACAAAGCCTGTTGTGATGGTGCACATTGCATGTCACATCCCAAAATACTGGACAGCATATTCACATTGATGAAGACACAGAAGGGCACATGTCCACCATACACATACGGAACCACAATGTCTGCCTCAGTGAAGTAGATTGGCAAATAGGGGCTCACCCCAAAGTGCAAGCCGTCAGTCAGCCCCTCCCTGTCGACAAACGATGTAACCTAAAATATGCCCCCTCTCATGCTGTGACCACTGCGAGCGTATCGGGCAATGTGTGTAGGGATGTGTGTGGCACTGCACTCAGCATATAGTCAGATGCACGGACAACATTTCAAGGGCGTCATCAACATGAGCCAATGGCAGAAGTAACAGCTGGGACAAGTCTCCATGACACTGTCACTACAGGGAGCAATGCAACATTTCCCCTTGTGTGCAGCAGAACAGTGTGCCACCCCCAAACGTTAGCTGTGACAAAATCAAAACTTGACTAGTCCAGTGAGTCACGAAAGGCATTTAGGAGATGTCAACTCTGTAAAGCAAAATGCACTACTCCCAAAATACATTTGTGAGTAACGTAAAATGTGAAGTCATCACTTACTCTCAGATTACTTTTGTAAATCAGGAACACTGCTGTTCCATGTCCTGTACACAATGCACACAGATTTCTAACAAATCATGCATGGTCTGGATAGTGAGCGTACATGAACCGGAACATATCTTGCAAAGGAAGCGGACACACTGGCACTACGCAGCAAGTGTGGCTAGGTCTGTGCAATGTAGATGGACTCTGCGGCAGGAGCATCTGACATGCAGGTGTGTGACGGAATCTGTGGAACATGGCGCATACATCCATCTCCATGATGGATAACAGTAGCTAACTGTCATTCACTTGCCATGCCATCTTACTAGGTTATGTGCAAAATGGGCAACAATGTGCTGTCCAAATCCGTGAGTCACACAGAAGATGTAGAACGTCACAGACGACTGTCCCTAGACTAGGACGTCAATCCAAATTGACACCCTGTCATCAATGCAAGTTCAGTGTGCTCACATCTAAGGTATCCGGACACAATACATCCTGCAAACTTACATGTCATGAGCAGACTTAGCGATTCCAATGGATAGTCCAGTGATGGCAAAAGTTGCATACAATGGAATGAGCCACACTCCACAACCTCATCCCTGACATAAGTGCAAGCAGAAATCCAAAGTATCATATTTTTATTAGAACAGTATAAATATTCAAGTGACCTAAACTAACACTTATCACTATAACTACTACTAAAATCTAAACTAACTATAAAACAATCTTACTTACCTAAACTATCTACCCTAACTAATCCTAAACACGCAACAACACATCATAGACATCAACCCCCTCCCACCCTTAAGGCACACCACGAGACAGGACAAAGACATCTAAGCTATACATAAACTAACTAAACATGTAACCTACACAAAGATATATTTTTTGTAAATATTATTTTTAATTTTATGAAGAAAAAACACATCAACCCCCCACCCAAAGGAAAAGGAAACTTATCCCCAAATACGGATGACTAATTAAAATCTTATATCTACCTAACAAGCTAACACTAACTAAAATCTACACTAAAACTACACTACCTAACAAATAAATAACTTACCTAACACTACATAATAAGAGATTTCAAACATTGGGGGAGGGAGAAGAGGGGGATGGTGTCCAACAGGTCCACCCATCATGGCAGTCCCAAGTGTTGGTGTATGTCCGTCACTCGTCTGTTGACATCAGACAATTCGCGCCTGAGCTCTGCCAGCGATACCACAATGTCCTGAAGGAGCCTCCCGTCCCGCAATGTGAAATTGACCACTTGATCCCCAGTTGCAGGTGGGACAGTGCATTGGGGTGGGGGGGTGCCATAGGGGGATGTGCCACCTGTACCGGCTGGGACACACCACTGACGCCTGAGGGGCCTGGGGGGCTGTGTGACATCCTGGGCATGCTCAGGCACCGCCTTCCATGTGCCCTTCCTACGTTCCTCATGGTACCTCTTGGACATGTTGCGGTACCCCTTCGCAACCTTCTTCACATGGCGGTAACGGTCCTTCCGCACCTGGAAGGCATGTATTTGGCCAGGCGTCATGTTGTCTGTAAAACATACACAAAGGCAAATTAGAGTCCCTTAGCCAATTTCAATTTCCTCCATACACATCTGTAATACAAGTTCACTTCAACATGGGAGCATACACCACAGCGTAACTATGTGAAGTCAGCAAGTGACCTGGACAACGACATGTTGAAGCATGGATCAGTGACTACATGCTGGGGAGACTGACATGACAGTGCATGGCATGGTACATGCACTGTCACTAACAAATTAGGCTGACAGTGCCAAACGATTGTGCCATTACATACACGGGCAGAGGGTGACATGTACAAGCAATCGGAGGAGGGAAGCATTATCCCCCTGTGTGTAGCACCACCCTCATCCTCTCCAGTGACACAGGGCTGCATGATAGGTACAATGCCCATGTGCAGGCATGTGTGTCCCCCAGCACATGTGTGCGGTTCATCACGACTGCGCCAACACAGGCAATCTAGCACCAGAGTGCAAGGGTGTCTGCGAGCAGGGATGTTTGTTCATGTGTAGGGAGGACTTACTCCCGGCACATGAACAATCCTAAAATGCCATTTCGTAACTTTCATGTGTGCAGCGTCGTGCAGCACACATGGAAGTTACAAAATGGCTTGTTGATCTACAGTTTGTTCATGTACAGGTATGGACACCTTCCTGTACATGATCAAAACATGGCATTTTGCTTTTCCATGTGTGCTGCACAAGGCAGCACACATGGAAAAAGCAAAATCGAGGAGAAAGGAAGCATTTCCCCTTGCATCGCCACCTTGAGACCAGGATTTTTCTGGGTGTAAGTTTTGCGCTGCCACCTAGTATCGCCAGACTTGATAATAGGTGGCAGCGTCAACTTCAATGGGTGTTGCGGTGGAACGCACACAGCAACACCCACTGCACGCCCCTGTCACGCTAAGTTTAGCACCAAAGGTGACCTATTATGAAGGCAACGTTAAGACACTTAACATGGCTATCAGCCACGTTGAGTAGCTTTACGCTGCCTTGATGATAGGGCGCTGAGCCTATCGCCACCACAACGTCACAAAAAGTGACATTGTGGTGGAGATAGTGGCTTGATAATATGCCCCAACATGTGAAGTCTTGCCGCAGAGAGGGTGAAACATCCATTCCTCGTAATTCACACTCAATCATGCATTGCTGGTCTCCGCTAGGATCACTCCGTAGTGTATCAAGATACGCTGGCCGTAACTACACAGACAGTCACTATGCATTTCCCTTTGTGACGGCACCCTGGAGTCATCATGCTCATAGTGTCGTTTGTGGTAATGCTTCTTCACAGATAGCGTTGGCAAACCCTGCATTGTAAAATAAATGCCAAAGCACTTAAGGCAGAGCTAAAGCATGCGTGGTATATGCGTGCACAGAAATGACACCAATTGTGACTGAGGAGTTCCCACACCTGATCCAGAGTCAATCAGGGAATGGATGCAAGGAGACAGCTCGTCAACACCACTGCAGTGGCCATACATGCCAATGAGAATGATTTGGGCAAATTTGCTGTGTGCTTGGCTCACAGTTACACACTGCCACAACTCTGAATCCGGCATGCAGCATACCTACAATATCATAATTGTAAACTGTGTCTGCGCACTTACGTGCAGAAATGCACTGCCTCCTTGTGCATCATCATGCACACTTGCACAGTCATCTCACGCAAGGATGTACATGCATTCAATGTCATTGGATAGTCATCAGCAAACCCACTTACATGTCTTCTGTCCCATTATTGTTTGCTGCAATACACAGGCATGTGCTGTGGTGACCGAACCCATGAACCTAGGGGCATATTGACAAGGGAGTAGGGGAGACAGGCGTTCGGCTCCTCTGATTTACGGCTACCTCCGCAACTTTGCTAATGCAAGTCTGAACCCTATTTCCAAGGATGTTGTGCAGACTTGCGTTTCCTCCGGCAATGGCGTTACGTCTCACAACTTAGCGCGTACGCAGGCACCCTTGCACCAGAGTGCAAGGTTGTGTGTGTGCAGGTGAGTTTGGTGTCTGTACATGAAGGTGCCCCTTCATGCACAGATTCCATCCTAGAAGAACATGTTGTGACTATCATGTGTGTCGCTTAGTGCAGCACACAGGAAAGATACATTGGGGAAAAATGAGGTATGTTAATGTATGTACTGGAAGGGCCACCTTGCTGTACTTATACACACCATGTCAATTCTCTATTCCCATGTGTGCTGCACAAAGCAGCTCACATGTACAAAGCAAACATGATGATCAAAAAGCATTCCTGCTCATATGGCCAGAATACAACCGGGATGTAACTGTTGGTAAGTTGTGCCCTGCCAACTATGAATGCCGCACTTGGACATCAGGGGCAGCCTCTGATACAATGGGTGTTGCCGTGGAACGCCGAACACAACCCCCAATGCACGCCCCGTTCACACTCAACACAGCGTGACAGTGTACCTCATTGACAAGTAAGCGTTAATACACGTGGAATGTATTAACGCTGCTCAGATTATGATGCTAGGCCCCTATTGACAACACAACTTTGTTGACAGTTACGTTGACTTTGCGATATGGGCTTGATGATATGCACCTCACTTTCAATGTGTGTCACTGACTGGGGATGGGCCAAGTCACAACTGTGAGACCAATGCATTTGTCCAGAGTCACTTACCGATTAGTGCACACTGCTGACTTCCACAATACATCATCACACTGTAGGCAAGGTAGACGTGATACGCACCCATACTTCATACTGCAACGGTGATCATGTGACCCAGACATCCATGCCAACGCAACATGCTAGTCAATTACGTTCCAACTCACCAGTGGCGTGTGGGTCCTCGAAGCTGTCAATGTCCCCCTGTGTGATTGGCGGTCGTCCATCTGTGAGACAAGGAAAGAAATATGTGTTGGTATTAGACTTCAAATCATATGTGTCGTATTCCTCATACCAATCATCACCATGACAGCAAATGCTACGTAACTGTAGTGTGGCGTTTCATGTTGACTACATGATTGGGTCAACTTTGCCTGCCATTCACACCAGACCTGTGACAGCTGATTTTGGACAGACAAGACTGTAATGCTAGCTGACATGCCCATAATCGTAGTGTGAGTCATCCACAAGGCACCATTACTCCATGCATCCTGATGTTCTACATGCACTTTGTACAATTGAGTAGCTGCAGATTGCACAAAGCAGTTACACAGAGGTTGTTGGTGTATGACAATCTGGAGATGTCCACTTTCCTTAGACCATTTGTCCCTAAACAGAACTTTTTCACACAGCAACTATGTTCACAGGGCAGCGTAGCTAACGTAACACAAATCATGAGGACAGCATTTTGTCACTACCTTTTGGCCAGCACACAGCTCACATGGACAATTCCATGGATAGTTAATGTACAGTCACCCATGCCGTACACAAACAATCGTCTGCCTGCAAGCACATTTTGCGCAGGTGTGCCAGCTATGGCAGTACAGTGCTAAGTGTTGGTCCAGCGCAGTGGGTGACACAGACTTGCAACATATGCTTGTCAATGTGATGCTGCGTTGTGTCTCGGATGTGCCAACAATATGCGCAAACGCTTTGCGTCTCCCACCTCAATCAGCAACCATTTCTCACTTTGACAGCAGTGTCACACACGTCGTAATTTTCATTCCTTACAGTCCACACAAATAAATGTGGAGTTTGTACTTACCACCCTGTAGGCCTGTCATGACTCCCACGTAGTCCAAGAGGTCTGCCTCACGTGCAAGCATGTCCTGCCATCGGTGCTTCCACTGGCGCACGTTGCGGTCCACTCCGAAGAACCGTAGCATATGCACCCGCACACGCTCCCACCTGATCTTCCGCACAGACACATTGTACCCTTGCAGGATACGGCCTCCCCTCTCCAACATCAGTGGCAGGTGGAATTTAATGAGCCACAGGAACCCCCCCAATGTCCCCTCGGACATCCTGCCCTCCCTGCCCACACCCGGCATCTCCCTACACACCTGTGAGCCCACAGCCAGAAAAAAAAGCCTCTAAAATATCCCCAACAACAATTTAACTGCACTACCCCAAGACAGACACCCAACAAAATTGAGGACAGGAGACAGTAAAACACAATTAATGAGTACACAACACTTCACAGACACTATACACAGGACACAGGACACAGCAACACTCTCAAAATCACAAAACTGCAGCACACACCACCAAGAAACTCCAGCACTCGCCACAATAACCAGCAATGTGCTCAAAAGAGAAACTGAAAGTGCAGAACACTACTCCAGTAGACAGGAAGCATGCAGACATCACTTCCTGTCTCTTTGCGGGCCGTTTTTGAGTATGCGGCGAAAATCTGCACGCAAATAGTCACATGAGTAAGCTTTATAATGGCAAAAAGTGTCACACGATGTATTTTAACATTGGGCGGATGGGAAAAGAAAATATCGCTTTTTTGTGTTAGCGGCCAGATCTGCACGCTAAGAGCAAATCAATGCACTGATGTACAGTCTTAGTGCAAATTTCATGTCAGAGCCCTGTAACAACATGTTGCGGTTGGTTGGCACTCAAATGACACCATGAAAATGATGTTTCACAACACATGACACCCTAACTTGCAACATTCAACACAGGTCACACCATAATTGCATATCTAACAAGAGAACCATCAATAAATCATGGATTTTTAAGTGTGCTACTCACCCGTGGGGGTCACAAGGCGTAGGGGCATGACTTTCGGCACGCTTCAAGTTGTCTGTGTACGTGCATGTGTTGAAGGTGATGTTGATGTTGCGTAGTGGTTCGTGTGCGATGGCAGATGTGGCTCTGTGGTAGATGTGAGGGGGCCAGGGGTCTGTGTGGGCCCCCGAGTGGATGCCTTTCCTAGCGGAGGAGGTGTCTTCATCCGTGCCTGGTGTCCATTTGGAGATGGCGGTCTGGTTGTTGTCTCAGGGGTGCTGGTGGTCCATCTGCTGCGTCAAGTTAGTGGTCCACATACTTGTTGTAGGGCTTGTTGATCTGGAGGTGGTCGTGGCTTCAAGGCTAATTGCTTCTGACACACAGAAAAGCAGGTTTTACCCCATTGCACGCCCATTTTTCATGATTTACCCCATTGCACGCCCTATTTTCATATTTTCCATTGCACCCATTTTTCTATTTACCCATTGCACGCCCTATTTTCATATTTTACCCCATTGCACGCCCTATTTTCATATTTTACCCCATTGCACGCCCATTTTCATATTTACCCATTGCACGCCCATTTTCATATTTACCCCATTGCACGCCCATTTTTCATGATTTTACCCCATTGCACGCCCTATTTTCATGATTTTACCCCATTGCACGCCCTATTTTCATATTTTACCCCATTGCACGCCCATTTTTCATATTTTACCCCATTGCACGCCCATTTTTCATGATTTACCCCATTGCACGCCCTATTTTCATATTTTACCCCATTGCACCCATTTTTCATGATTTACCCCATTGCACGCCCTATTTTCATATTTTATCCCATTGCACACCCATTTTTCATATTTTACCCCATTGCACGCCCATTTTTCATGATTTACCCCATTGCACGCCCTATTTTCATATTTTGTCCCATTGTACGCCCTATTTTCAGATTTTACCCCATTGCACGCACGATTTTCAGATTTTACCCCATTGCACGCCCGAATTTGCATCTTTTACCCCATTGCACGCCCAAAGTTTCATCTCTTACCCCATTGCACGCCCACAGTTTCATTGTTTTACACAACGTACACACTCCAATAAATTATTGACCACTGACAACAGACTACAATTGTGCATTTATTCACAGACGACAACCTATATTGACTGATTTACACAAAGGACACGCAACAATTTTGGATTGTGTAGCCCAATTTGCACCATGAAGACTCTAGTCTTACACATTTGACACACTGAAAAGCATCTCTGTACTGAGGAGACATTCCCAGCATGGATGAAGTTTTGTTATTTCCTTTGCCCATATTGTGCAACGTACCCTTTTCAGAGTGATGTACCCATGCTGGACAGTAACATGCAGACAGGGTATGTGTGTATGTTTTTTTATTGGCACACACCGTGATTGCGGTCATTTTGCTATGAGATACATTGGAGGGGGACTGTCACAATGTGACGTGCTCAGTTGAAGAAATTGTTTATTATTCGGTCCCTTCGGGCAGTTCCTGCTGCATTTACTGTGGGGTGTGCGCCACCTGCCTCATCTTCATCATCATCCTGGTCATCGTCCGGTGCAGCAGGCACTTGAATCCATGGAGCATTGGTGCGCACACATATATTGTGCAATACACAACATGCAAGGATGATTTTGTTGACCATTTCAGGGCTGTACAGCAGTCTGCCACCTGTGATGTCCAGGCAACGGAAACGTGACTTTAGCACGCCAAATGTGCGCTCCACAATGGACCAGGTGCGTCTGTGGGCCGCATTATACTGCCTCTGGGCCTGGGTGGTGGGGTTTCGGAGGGGTGTCATCATCCACGGGCATAGTGCATATCCTTGGTCACCTGTAACATGTGATAGCGAGATGTTTACATTATTGGTTGTGCCGGCTGTGTTGTTGGTGTAGATGGTTTTGTGGTGTGTCATTTGTGTTATGTTGGATTTCATGTTAGCCATGTGTTGCTTCTGACTGATTACAAGCATCACTGAAAATTAAATGGCCTCACTGTTGATACTCCTTCTCCCAAGCCTCATCAATTGCGTGCGCTGCGCGGTTGCATGACTGGCTCTTCTACCATCTATCGATGGCACTCATCAACCCTCTTCAGAGTCAATGCCATGTGAACATTGAAATGGCAATGGGCCACACCAGACATGGTTCACGTTCAGTTGTGCTGCTGTCGCTGCTGCCAGATCTGCCCCAATGCACAACACATGCTGTTTCCTGTCCCGAGCGGCCACATCTCAACAGTCATCAGCCCCTCGCATGCAGGGCCCATTGCAGGCAGGAACGCTTCACCCACACCATCAGCATCATCAGACGCAACACTGTCCACTCCGTGGACTACGTACTCATTCTGGAGTGTAGCCTCCAACTCACATGCCACGACTACTCAAGATCCATTTGACTCTGGGAAATGTTAGCTGACATCAGACTGTCCCAGATCTTCACCACACTGATCCACAAGGCAGGGCACACCTTTGACGGCTTCTTTGCATGTGTAGACTTCGTCCAGTTCATCGGCCCCACTAAACGCACATGTGTTGACCACTTACGCATGCACCACCTTGTTGATGTACCCCAAGCCACCGTTGACCACATGCAGGCCCCCACAAAGTTGGTGTAGATCAGTCACCGAGGAGATGCTACACACCACCATCAACAGCAACAACCACAACACTGCAGTCGTCAACAATGGCGCAAGTCCACATTTTCCAAACATGTATCTCCAACTGCGCATGCACCCTTGTCCCACTATGCAACTGCAACATACGGCAGGCAATGAATGCCACCTCGGTCAGCACCAACCTCAGAGTTGGCAGATGCATCTGCTGACACATGGAGTGGAGCTGGTGCAAGCTTTGGGATACCAGTAAACAGCACCACCAACACGTACAGAATGCTCATATTCACCATCAACAATACGCCCACACACCAAACTGCTCTTCCAGGTAGGATTGCTGTGATTTGCAACATGGATGATCAACAGCTGGGGCGTGCTATACGCAGGGGAAACATGAGTCCTCATCCTCGTAACAGAACAATCAGCATGTGGCATCACCTGGTGGTCCAACGCCTTCGGATGCCCCCACCCCAAATCTAGGTACCTAGGCCCCATATTTGACTCCTCCATCTCCATGTACCTACAGGTGTACGCAGTGGCCTGCAGCTGCTTCGCCAGCCTCTGCATCCTCAATGCAACCTTCAAATGGATCCCCCCATTGTCGGGTGTAACAGTGACCCACACAGTCATTGCCATCAGGCTGGGCTACAGAAACACACTATATGCCAACATGGGCACATCTGCGGTCAGCTTACTCCCGACTGTCCAGCACAACACCTACACACTGGGCCTTGTGTTCCTACTTTCATTATGGATCGTGTGCCTCCATCGCACATACATGGTTCCCACCTCTCACTACATTTGCTTATGGGTGGCACAGGGCCTAAGCATTTGAGGATGGTTTGTCTGCATATCTAGCCACAGTTCCCACAGTTCTTGGTGTTGTTGTGTCTGGTATGTGGGCATGTTGATTGACATGTTGTATGTGTGATTGTGACATGTACATTCTCACACTTCTGATTTGCATCTCTGTGAAGTTGAGGCATGTGGTTGGTCACGTTAGTACTTACCGACTAGCACTGCATTTCCATATGTGCCATCCTGGAAACGCTGGTTTATGATGGACTGTTGGAAGATGTAGGAATCATGCACACTCCCTGGGAACTTGGCTATGACATTGGTGAACAGTCCCCGGTGGTCCACTATTGCCTGCACATTCATGGAATGGATGTGCTTTCTGTTGCGGTATATGTGTACACTGTCCACAGGGGGCACAAATAGGACATGTGTGCAGTCAATTGCGCCCAACACCTGTGGGAATCCGGCTATGGCGTAGAATCCTTGCTTGGTCTCAATCTGTTCCTGCACAGTGTTGGGGAAGTGAAGGTGCTGGGGTATCAGGCTGAGTATGCCAGCCAAGACAGTTGGAAGGAAGATTGAGAAGGCTGCCTGTGAGACTCCTCCAACTCAGGCCGTTGTTGGTTGAAAGGTCCCAGAGGCCAACATATGCAGCACGGCCAGCAGCTTTGTCTGCGGAGGGATGTTGGTTCTCCGCTGTGTTTGTGGCTTCAGCCTGTGGGCTATCAGGTTCAGGATGTGTTGGATGGATGTCCTTTTGAGCCTGTAGTGGGCAATGACATCCTCTGGCGTCAGGTCTGTGAGGCTGAGACGTCTGCGCAGGGCCCGCTGTCGTCTTTGGCGCAACCTTGGTGGTGGTCCTGGGGGAGGTGGCAGTGGCGGTGGTGGTTGTTGCCTTCGTGGGACTCCAAGCTGTATGATTAGTAGCTCCATGGCGTCTGTGGATCTTCAGGTGTGGCTCTGGGCTAGTCTCCCTTATATGCCTCCATTTATCACCATTTTACAATTTTTAGACCTGTTTTTTTCAGGTCTTATTTTCCTGCAGCTAAGGGGCCTTAGCGGGACTTTTTTTATCGCTTCGCGGGTCCAGGACATCATTGGTAATAGTGCGATGGTGTGTTAGCGACTTTTTTCACGAAATTTTGAGAGGGAACGTCTACTTTGCATATCATTAGCGGAAACTATCGCTGCCATGCACGGCGATAGAAAAAACGATAGCTATCACCGGAAAGCTGTCGCTAACGCTTGTTAGCGACATCTTGGTAATAGGACGATAAAAAAAAAACGCGTCGTGCCGCTAATGCGGCGATAACTGGCTTGATAATATGCCCCATTGTTCCTTACTGAAACTTGGCTGAAAGAAGACACTCTACCATCACTGACACTGGCAATCCCCCCTGGCCTCAGAATAACCTGTGTCAACAGGATTGGAGATAAACGAGGGGGTGGGGTGGCTATTATTCTAAAGGAGTCATGGGATATGGCCTCTTCTGAATTGAGTGGTTTGGGTCCCATTGAGGGCATGAATTTCTGCATTAAGATTGCCCCAACCCTTTTCGTCGCAGGCCTACTAATATATAGACCTCCAGACTGCCCAAATCAATATCTCTGGGAGTTAAGCAATCTTATTGCGCAGAAATCACTACAATACACCAACTTTATGGCCTTAGGTGATTTCAATCTCCATGTGGACGACCCCTCCTGTCCCCAGGCCTCACAGCTAGTGCAAGCCCTCAAGGGAGTGACCCTCAGGCAACACGTATTTGCTTCCACACATATAGCAGGTCATACTCTCGACCTCATATTCTCAAATATACAATCCATTAGTGTTGAGAACCCTCAAGGTATAACGTGGACAGATCACTATCTAGTTCCTTTCTCTTTCAACATAGGCAAAATACAGATCACTGGCCAAAAACAGTCAGTGGTAGGTAGGAACTAAAAAAGAGTGAGTGCAGACAATGTGGGACGTCTGATTCTTAATGGTGGTCCACTGCGCACAGGGGATCCTAACGCGGACGCTGCTATGTTTAATGTTAGGATCACGGCTCCCCTGGATGCGGTGGCACCACTAAAAACTCCTAAATCTCAGAGAGAATCCCCTTCAGCCCCTTGGTTCTCGGATGACCTTAGGAGGGAAAAAAGCGGTTGTAAGAGATTGGAAAGGCAATGGAGGAAAGATTATACTCCAGAGGCGAAGCGGGAGTATAAGGAAGCTTTAAAAAAAGCTGCGTAAAATGATGGGAGCAGCCAGAAAAGAGTACTTTGTTAAGCAGATTGAGGGTGCGGAGCATTCAAGCAAAGAGATTTTTAGGATTGTTAGATCCTTCACTAACCCCTCTGCTGCTGAAGGGAAAATTCTGCCCGCCGTAGCCTTATGCACTGATCTATCCAACTTCTTCGAGGAGAAGATTCAGAAAGTATACTCCTATTTTACAACGGAAGAGCCACTATTGGTTCCTCAGGCACCAACAATCTGCAAGTCTAAGGGTACTTTCACGGAGTTTGCCCATATTTCCTTGCAGGAATCACTGGCCGAAATCTTAAGGAGCAAGTCGGGCTCTCCCGCGGAACCCTGCCCACCCAAGATTTTTAGATTACTTGCTCATTGGATTAATCCAGTACTGAATCATATCTGGAATGTGCCACTGTCCACTGGCATTTTCCCTGATGTCTGGAAACAGGCTTTCTTACTACCTCTCTTGAAAAAATCTAACGCCAATCTCAAGGAGCTCGGTAATTACCGCCCTATCTCATTGTTACTGGCACCTGCAAAAATGTTAGAAATAATGGCGCAATGTCAACTCGCCAAGTATGTCGACTCACATGACATCCTACATGACACTCAATCAGGCTTCCGAGCAGGTTATAGTACTGAAACCGCTTTGGTGGAGGTGGCAGAGTCTATAAGAATGCCGATGGACGATGGAGCATCTGCTATACTGATCCTATTGGATCTATCAGCGGCCTTCGACACGGTTGCACATCGCATTCTGCTAAATAGACTCGAACTGCTTGGTTTTTGGGGCACAGCCCTTGCTTGGATCCAGTCCTATCTCCATAATCGTACCCAAAGTGTGTTTCTCCCACCACATCAATCATCACCCAAGCCTCTGAGGTGCGGAGTACCACAGTGCTCGGCATTAAGCCCCCTGCTTTTTAACACCTACCTAGTACCACTCTTCTAACTCATTGACACCTGGGATATGAAGGGTGTCTAGTATGCAGACGATAGCCAGCTGATATTCTCTTTTAAGGATCAGTCAAAGGACCTGTTTGCAAGATTAATGGGGTGCCTGAAAGACATCACCAGCTGGATGAATAACAACAAACTGAAATTAAATGCAGACAAGACGGAGGTCATGTTCTTTGGTCAGCCCTCCCCCCCTCCTGCAGGACTTTGGTGGCCTGTGGAGCTGGGCACTCAGCCGTGTCCTGCAAAGACGGCTAGAAACCTGGGTGTCAAGTGGGACTCAAATGTATCCTTTGAAACCCACCCACGCCATGTCTCTCATCTGTTTTGGTAAATTGAAAACCCTAAAGAAATTCCTGCACCTATTGCCAGAGGACAGCTAGAGGACAGTAGTTCATGCAACTGTTACACCTCAGCTGGACGATGCCAATAGTCTGTACCTGGGACTTCCCAGGTATTTGATTCACAGACTGCAGATGATTCAGAATGCGGCTGTGAGACTTATTCGCAGAGTGCCTTTCTGACATCACATTTCCCCTCACATCAAGTTCCTTCATTGGCTCCCGGTAGCAAAACGTGTTGAATTTAAGTCCCTGACCCTAGCTTTTTGGGCAATGCACAACACAGGACCCAGATACCTTAGAAAGAGACTTCTCCCATACCACTCTGCCCGTACACTGAGATCCAATTCCAAGCTATTACTCTGCGTCCCCCGTTTTGCTAAAGCCAGAATGGAAGGAAGGTCCTTTTCGGTCAGGACAGCTATGCTATGGAATGCACTGCCACTGCAACTTCGCATGTCGGACTCTAAATCCGAGTTCCGGAAGAACTTAAAGACGTGGCTCTTCGGTTAAGGTTAGACGCTGCCCCAATCTACTTACCTGACTGCCACTAAGCGCCTGGACACCTCTGTTTGAGGTAGCTGTTTGCGCTATACAAATTAGCACTATTACTATTCATGTGTGATTATCTGATATAATCCACTTTTTGCATTCTAGGAATTGTAGTGCTGTTGATCCCATTCTAAAATCATAACTTCAAGTCCCAGAATGCAAAGAAATTTTTTTTACTGGATGAGATCCTCGTGCATGGAATTGGAAAACTTGAATGCTGTGAACCAGTAAGTTCCTTTACTTTTCTAACATGATCATCGGAGAAGCAATATAAAAGACACTAAGGGGGATATGTACAATAGAAGTGGGGGAGCATGTCATTAGCCTCCAGGGCTTAACGACACGCTCCGCCACTTCGGAAACGCAAGGCTGCACCATATTTACAAGAATGTGGTGCAGCCTTGCGTTTCCCCCTGCGATGGCGCTAAGTTTAACAACTTAGCATCAACGCAGGCACCCTTGCACCAGAGTGCAAGGGTGTCTGTGTGCAGGGGAGGATTGGTTATGTGTAGGAAGGTGTCCCTTCCTGCACATAAACAATCCTAAAATGCCATTTTGTAACTTTCATGTGTGCTGCTTCATGCAGACACATGAAAGTTACAAAATTGCATTTTTGAAAGGTTTGTTTATGTACAGGAAGGACACCTTCCTGTACATAAACAAACCATGACATTTTGCTTTTTCCATGTGTGCTGCACAAGGCAGCACACATGCAAAAGCAAAAATGAGGAGAAATAATGCATTTCTCCTCGTTTTGCCACCTTAAGAATAGGGTTTTCCTGGTCTTAATTTTGGCGCTGCCTCCTATGTACGCCACCCTTGTACATAGGGGGCAGCGTAAAATACAATGGGTGTTGCGGTGGAACGCCCACCACAACATCCACTGCACGCCCCTTTCACGCTAAACATAGCGTGAAAGGGTGCCTTTATGTGCAAGGCAGCGTTAAGCCACGTTAAGTGGCTTAACGCTGCCTTGTACATGAGGCAGAGGCTCTCTATCACACAGGAACGTCACAAAAAGTGACGTTCCAGTGGCGATAGGGGCTTGTACATATGCCCCTTACTTTGTTAGAAATTGAACTTGTTTAAGGTCACTCTTGTAATGATGATTGAACTTGGTCTCTTTTGAAAATGTGATTATTACCTATGTACAGTAGTCAGTAAAACCACTGGCTCTTTGGCCAGTAGCATGTTGGGCGATATGTGAAAATTTCATACTGCAAGCACAGTTTTAAAATATCTTAAAACCTACCTCTTTTATTCTAATAGGTGGTGGTGAAAGTATTCTCCACTCTCCAAAATGAGTCCTTAACCTGCACAACAAGCCTGCATTCCTTATGTTGAAAGGAGGCTCATACCTGATATGCATACTGAAGTACATCCATAGAGTCACCTGGTAAGTGACTTGGGAGTCCTTTGATAAGAGATGCAGAGACTTAAACTGCAGAGCCAGTGTTTACTCTGTACTCTAATGGCTTGGGACAAGGTAGGGGGAAGAATTTAGGGAAATATTTGTGTTTCCAGCCATTTAGCAACAAGTGAGCCATTGGGCAAAAGCTATGCACATGCACAACTAAATGGATTTGAAATTGTGGGCCAAATTTACCAAATTCTCACACACCGCACCAGCTAAAAATGCTTCTCTGCTTTGTGTAAGAAGGAGAGAGCAGGGGGCACCATATCCACAGAGATATGTCCCTCTCCTCCCCTATATCTAGCACAGGCACACGCCTTTGCGCCATAGTGCAAGGGTGTGTGCGTGTGTCTAGCACCGTTTTTCTTTTAACTGGAAGGTTAAACTTCAAGTACAAAATACTATACTTATTCTATATTTAAAACTTTATCTACTTTGTATATCTGCTGTACAGTGCAGCACACATGCAAAGTAACAAAGGAAAGGAGAAAGTAAAACATTTCTCTTTTTAACACCTGATTTCAAATGGCATTATTTTTTTGTGCAACCCCCTGAGTCATAATATTTGGCAGATAGGGTTTTGCATCAAAAATCATGGATGATTGCATGGGAACGCTCATGTGCCACCCGTAGAATGTCCCCTTGGCGCTAAGTAATGTAAACCAGCGCTGCTTTACGTTACTTTTAGGCAACTTTCCAGGGCAAAACAAGTTTTGAACTGGAAAGTAAATAACAAAAAAAAACACTTTGAGCTAGTTTGCGTCACTTTAGTGGCACACACAGCAAACAATGTTGGTAAATCTTCCCCTGCGTGTGTTGTATTATGGGGAACCCAGGAGCAGAACTAATTTTGATGTCTTTGTAAACGCCATACATTTTGGTACACGTGTCAAGAGGTGCTGTTATTCAAAATGTAAAACTTTATTTATCTCATGGGTTAACAGGAATACATTTTTATTGGGGAAGGCCTCACTTCCCACACATAGCAATACAATATTAAATTGATTTGTGAGGAATATATGACCTCTGCACAAATTGTTGCCAGTATTCAGAACTAACAGGCCCGGTGATTGATGACCAGCCTGTTTCAGATTTACTCTCAGGGACAGGGAGAGAGGGGGCTTGGTTAGCTTGTTGGTGCATTTTTCTAGGCTTACTTATAGCTCCTCAGTGCAGTGCTCTTAGATTCCAAAACCTTTACCCTACTCAGATCATGTTCCCAATGCGCTAGTCCACTCTGAGTTCGCTATCTGCCTGGCACTCACTTCTGTCCGTATCAGTCACAATGGGTGGGGGCAAGAAGGGGGGCCTCCTTCACTAGCACTAGATTGGACAGAGATCTCCTACTATCAACAACTGCAAACAGCGCTCCCGGAGCAGCCAAGAACCAGGAGCACTCATACTTTGCTCATCATCCCTGGATCACATATTTTCCAAGCTTCTACTACATCTTTTCATATAATGAGCATTGTCGCTTTCACAACATCACCCTCTCAGACTAAACGCCAGTGCTGGCAACAATTCCCTCTCTCCTCGAAAGGTACCTTGGCAAGATTTAGCAGAATTTCCACTAGTTTGCATTTAATAACTCCAGACCCGTGGGCGGCTACCGGGTGCATGTGAAGCAGTCTCATAAAGACACAGAAAACACAGAGGTAGGACTAGTTTACAGCCAATCTGAATATCAGACACACACAGGGTCCAGGCCATCACTCACAATTACCATTAGCTCTCTCCTGATTAGCTATGTGCACAAGCTGGTACTAAGAGCACAGTCTAAAGGGAAATAATACTTTCTTTTGAAACAACATGCTCTCAGCTGTAAATTTGTGTGAGCATACTGAATGCTTTAAGCTAAACCCTGATGAGTGGCACTTCGGTGGGCTTCATAACTCATCATTTGGAAGTGAAAGGAAAAAAAATTAAGCATGTGATGTGAGGGGGCCTGAACTAAATACAGACTTTCGGGCCCCAGTGGCCCCCCGTGGCTAATGCCCTGACCGGAACTGTGAGATTTGCACTTCATGCTATAGCATTGGTAGTCTGTGGTGACTGTCAATAAGAAAGTGCCGCAATGACCATCCGAAGCACCTGATGTACTCTTCGTGCTACAGTGACAGCCATCCACAATGCTCTCCCTGCTCTTTGCTGCCTCCTTCGCAGCATACTATACTCTTCATACTGAACATTACGAGGTAACTCTTTTAGCGGGACTAACCTGGTCCCTGTATCTGGCCCATGCTCCATCACAGTTGACCTGAACTTGTTACTTTCACCCGGTCTCGCACGACCAGATAACCGTGAGTGGCGCTTTTGGCTTTTAGGCGCTATATAACTCCAGTTCAACTGATTGGATTATTGTGATTGTGGTCTCAAATAATGTATTACATTTTACTTTATTTTTATAAATTGGCGTGGGATTGTTCTTGTGTTGTGTCCTCACTTTGTTGCTGTTTGTGTGCTGCATAAATACCTTACACATTGCCCCTAAGTTAAACCTGACTGCTTTTGTGCCAAGCTAACAGCTAATGGGTAAAGCACAGGTTAATTTAGTGACTTTTGTGGTTCACGCTGACAAGGATTGTGTCTGTTGCTTGGGAAGGGTTTTAACACCCCCCCCCCCCCCAACCGACAACCCAATTTCTCAAATTCTCTCTTTCCCATTTCTGCAGCCCATGCTTTCTTCCAGACTCCTGCAGCACATTCCTTCCTCAGACTCCTAGAGCACATACTTTTCTCAGGATCATACAGTGCCTGTCTTCCTCCAGGTTCCCGCAGCACTCTACCCTAAATGTTGCTCTTCCTTTCCTCCAGACTCCTGCAGCAGCTTCCCATGGTCATGCAACACTTCACTTTCACTAGGTCACTACAATGCTTCTGCCTTGTCTGGCTCTTTTCCCCTCTTCCCTCATTCCAGGCTCCTGCAGCATTTTGTCTCAACAGGTTCATGCATGATACCCGGACCTGTGGCCGTTATCCTATTGTAGCGCTCTCCTCTCTCCAGGATCCTAGAACATCTCCATCTCTTCAGTTTCCTGTATTGTTTCTCTTTCTCCAGTCTCCTGCAGTACTTGAGATGCCATGCATCACAGCCGTCCTGTGGGTTCCAGCTGCAAACTGTCCCTCCAGTTTCTTGCGGTGTGCCCTCATACTTGGCAGCGCTATGGCATTCATACACCTATGTGTATGGGCTCCCGGGGCTGTAATATACATGCAGTGCATTTTCCTGTATTGCGATGGGCGCATCTTTCAGAAGGTATGCCCAGAGCAATTAAGGAAAATGCACCACATTATTGTGAATGCGCTGCCCCCAGGGCAGCCGTGAACTCGTGCTGCCAACAGGGCAGCGCATTCATGTGAAAAACAGAGCGGCTGCTTTAAAGTTGCTCTGTGTTTTCACAGGGCAGGCAACAACCCACCTGCTCTTTTAAAGAGGATTAGAGATCCCCTTGCAGGCGGGTACAGTCAGTGACTGCACCCGCCTGCAAGGGGATGTCTTGGGGGTCAATGGGGCCCCCTTCCCCTCTGCCAGAGGTTTGCAATCACTGACAATACACCACTTTTTAGTTGGTGCACTGTTAGTGTGCTTCCTGAGAGCTTCTTTGCCTCTGTGCCTGCATCTGTAATACGGCGCAGGCGCAGGGGTAAAAGGATCCCCTCCTTTGCATGAGGCACGCCCCCATGCAAATTAGGGAACGCCCTCTGAAGAAAGCGCTGACACATTATGTGCACCAGTGCTTGTATTATTTTCAGAAGGGGCCACACAAGTGTCGGCAGCCCCTTCTGTAATACCAAAGTTCCCCGGGGGCACGCAAAGCGGGTGCAAATGCCCGTTGCGCCCCCCGGGGCACCTGGTGTAATATGGCCCCTGGTCTTTAGTATAGAACTGAAGCAAGACAACAACTGACATGCCTTTACCTAGTAGTATCAACAGTGAGAATTCTCCACACACACGTTTTCCATGTGAAGTTCACTCCGCTTTTCAATCTTCTGTTTTGAAACCATCTGCTCCCGACCTTCTTCTCTCACCAGAATCTAAACTTTAGCATAAAGAAAATAAACTTGCTTGTCTGACTTGCCTGTACTCCAGAGTGGATCTACATTACACAGCTCTGAGTGAATCTTGCTGTGTGAACCTACACCGATCACGGATGTTTTCTGTTCAACAGTGAGGGCCAAAGAACCAGGACACTTCTTAAATCCTGGAGCCAGCCCTTATTTAGAATCGTGTGGAGACAGGCCACCAGTCACAGGATAGAGCAAAGTCAGAAAAAGCATGATACAGGAATCCGTAGTGGTCAGTCTCCTAGAATATATGCCAATGGAGTCCACTGATGCCTGACCTCAGATGATTGGGGTCTCAGTATCTTCCATACATCTCCGACAGAGGCGCATCCTTAGAATCAGATGAGAATAGTCATTTTCGGAAGCCTGCACAAGGGGTACATATGGAACAATACGCACATGCACGTGTAGACATTATTGCCAGGCTAGATGGACTGAAGATCGGAAGCAATTGTATGGCCCCAATAAAAGTAAGGATTTTTGTTAAAGAGAATGATAAGATTCTTTTTTTTTACTTTCTCGAGTTTCCACCTGAGCTGCATCAATACACATATTTAATTCCCAATGTGCTGGAATGTGGTAATATTTTGAAAATGTGTTAGGGTCACACGTGATACTTATAAGGCATGTGACCAAAGCAACCTATTCAAATCATATGGGTGCGTTTAGGTGATTAAAAGTCAAACATTCAAGAAGACATGTTAGCTTGACTTTAAGGATATTATGAATCGAGAGGGCATGCTTCAGTTGGATGCCAGTGCCACTTTCTACCCTGTTTTTTAATCCCTGTATCATCATATACAATTAGCCAAAATTATGGACGGGAGGGGGATAGAAATGGACAATTTACTGCCCTAGCACATCTTTGATATCTAATTCATCCAGGCTTTCACAGTAATTGTTGATTAAATAAAACTCAAAATAGTAACCAACAATAAATACATGCAGTCTTAATAGTTAAGTGCTGCATCTCTTGAAATCCCCTGATAGCAAACTTATGCCCATATATAATTGAATGCAATCAACCATTTTCAATTTCGGCAGTGACATATAGAATTATAGATGGTAATAGTGAATTACTGGGATGTTTTCACCTTGGGGTTCTGAGTAGCATCAAATAGACAACTAGAGCGTAGCTCAAGTTGCCTATGATGTCACTCAGAACCCTGAGGTAAAAAACATCCCGTAATTCACTTTTTACCCATCTATAATTTTGTGTTGTGTCTTGCCCCTAAATCATCTGCCCCTGGTTTAAACTGCTACGCAGTGGCAGAGGAGTAAGTGAGAACCACTCATAACGTGTCCTCTTTTATGTATCCCTGTCTTAAAGGTTAAAAAAAAAACTTACCTGCCATTCTTGTCCAACCCCCACCGCCTTGCCGCCTTCATTCACCCTCACGCACCTGTACTTTCTGTTTTCAGTCAAAGCATAAAAGCAGGGTTGTGCTGACAGGCTCTCACGAAGCCCTGTCAGCCTGGCCTGGTAAGACTATGACATCACAACAGCTGGTAATCAGTTTTGTTATCAACTGTTGCTGTGTCATAGCAGTGGGTTATGAAATTCAGAAACTGAATTAATATGATAGAGGCTCTCTATGAGAGCCATGCTAAACAAAAGAGTATTAAACACACACAAAGAAAACCAGCAACCTACAATGCACTCTCACCCATTTACAGTCAATAACTTGTCTAAGAAAAGCGACACTGCCCTGAGACTGAAATCCAAGAACGTAAGCTGTGAGAACATGAAATATGAGCGCTATAACACTCAAGCTATTGCTTGATTTTCCAATTAAACTTTTAGATCATCAGTGTATAGGAAGGCAATGAAATGAAGTAAAATCCATGATTCAATTTTGCTTGTGAAGAGCACCATATAATTTGCAATCTCCCTCGTTGAAAAATAGCGCCTGGTTTGCATGCTCGAATTGGTGAGCTAAGTTCCTATGGTAACAGTGAAAGAGGGAAGCTTGCAGAAAGAACTTACCTCTTACTCCTTTACAGCAGCTGCCACTGTGACAAAAGAATTTAATGTGATATGATTTTAAGGCATCAGATGCCTGATAACAGTGTCTAGGGGTGATCCTGGACCTTCTTTAATTGTGATGTCAACTTTGTGCATTTATCCTATGTGCATGTCAAGTGTGTGTATGTAAACAGTGAGCGTGGTATTTCTGCCTGAGAAATTGGGTGGTTGGTTGTGGAGGGTGTGTGCCCTTTTCAAGCAACAGCCACAATCCTTCTCAGGGTGAACCACAAAAAGGCACTTAATTAACCTGTGCTTAACCTTCTTGTAGCTTGGCACAAAAGCAGTCAGGCTTAAGTTAGAGGCATTGTGTAAAGTATTTATGTAGCACACAAACAGCAGTAAAGTGAAAGAAAACACAACACAAGAATAATCTGGCACCAATTTAGAAAAATAGAATAAACTTTGATAAATTATTTGACACCAAAATGATAAAAGTTCAACCTGCAGATGTGGAGATATGCAATTTAAAAAATGAAGGTAAGTGCAGTGCCTAAATGCACAAAGTGCCACTCCCGACTATCTGCTCATGTAAGCCTGGGTGAAAGTCACACATTCAGGCTGATTGCGATGTAGCGTGTGTTTGATAAAGGGGCCAGGGTTAGTCTTGCTGAAAAAGTCACCTTCTCAAAATCCAGCACAAAGAGTCCAGTTCATGGTGGAGGAGGCCACGAATAGAAGGCAGAGTGTGGTCATCACTGTAGTGCGAAGAGCATACCCGGTGACAAGGATGGTGATTGCTGTAGCGTGAAAATCCTGTTGAGTATCTTAGACGGCTGTTGATGGAGCTTCGAGTTGGCAGTCACTGGGGGCTGTTGATGCTGTAGCACGAAGTTGAAATCACACACTGCAAGTTGTTGCTGCCGGTCACTGTAGCATCAGGTGTCGCGTCCACCGTAGCTTTGCATTGGCGGGCGAGTCGGGCAGCAAGATCTTGGCATGAATGGGCTTGTTCGCAGCAAAAACATCAGAATTTCGCAGCTGATGCCATTCCAAGGATCCAGGACATGGGAGGCAACTCTTATGGATCAGGAACTGTCTCATTAAGAGCCTAAAACTTCAGGATGTCCCCTTTTCTTCTAGACAGAGCTCAACGGAAGCAACACCAACGGTCCAGCACCTAGGAGGATCTTCTTGAGGATCAGGAACTCACTCCAGCAAAGGCCAGCAGGGCTCAGCCATGTCCAGTGGCAAGTCCAGGCAGGTCCAGATCAGCATGTCAGCTGGGCAGTTCCAGGGAGGCCTCTGGAGTTTGTTGTGTCTCTGTAGCTCAGAATAGAAGGCCAGCTAACCAGCCCTTGTAGTCACTCAGGTAGCCTGGGACAAAAGGAGCAGGTCCATTCTTCCTTCTCAGACAGCGGGACCGGTCTCGGGCAACAGGATAGTCTTCTGGAAGCAGGGTATTCTCTTCTGTATTGTCCACAGGTCGAGGAGTGTACAGAAAAGTGAGCCTGAGGGTCTTCTTTTTATACCTGATGCCCACTTTGAAGTAGAAGAAACTTCTGGGGTCTTATCTGTACAGAGGTGTCTAGAAATTCCTCCTGCCTCCCTGTTCTGGTCCCAGTCTGTCTGCAAGCACAATAGGCTAGTGTGAGGTCATTTGTGTGTGAGCTGAGGCAGTGTCTTTGAAGTACAAGAGTGACAGGTAAATCTCTGACCCCTCATCAAGTCAGGATGGCCCATCCTGTCAACACCCTCTATTGTGTGGCTGACTGGAGGAATACACAGCGGCCAACTGCCACTCACACCTAGTCATGTGACTTCCTTTTTGAAGAGGACACAGGAAGGATTCACCCTGACTTAAGGGGGGAGGGAGTTCCAAATCTTCGGTGCCATACCTGAGAAGGTTCGATTGTAGGTTTTTTTTCTCTTGAATGTTTGTGGTTTGAGCAATAGGGTGCTGGAGCATCTGGAGGCTCTCGAACCACATGAGAGCTCCAGTTTCTGAGCGAGGTACAGTGGGGTATTAAAGTGAATGGCTTTGTGTGCCATGTATGCAATTTTTAACTGTCTCCGAGCTTCATATGGAAGCCAGTTCAAGGACAACAGGTCAGGAGTGATATGGTTGTATTTTTTGGTGCCTGTTACGAGCCTAGCAGCAGAGTTGAGTGCAGCCCTAAGAGGAGCAGTCTTTACTCAAGGTAGGCCGCAAAGGGTTGCGCTACCATAGTCCAGCTTTGATATCACTAAGGCTTGCACTGCCACCTTTAGGTCATGAGCAGGGAGGTAAGGTTTGAGTTTCCTTAGAATGTTGAGTTGGAAGTTCGCTCCTTTGGTGAGGGAGCTGATGTGCTTCTGCAAGTTCAGACTTTTGTCAAGCATAATTCCCAGAGAGGTTGCAGAATCAACAAGGTGCGGCCTACAGTTAAGAGCAGTGAGATGATTCAGCCATTGTTCGATGACCGGAGATTGCATGTGTGGTGTGGCTAGGAGGAATTCCGTTTTTAGAGAATTTAACTTCAAGTGGTTGCGTGTCAGCCAGCTTTGAGTTTCCAATAGGACTGAGTTGAGGGACCAGATGTCCTCAAGGGACGCGATCTTCAGGTATAGTTGGGTATCATCGGCATACATGTGATAATGAATGCTGGATGATTTCAGAATTTCTGTCAAAGGCTCCATGAACAGGTTGAAGAGCGTGGGTGAGAGCGCTGAACACTGTGGGACTCCAAGCGTGACCGGCGAAGGATGAGACAGGGACTGGTTCACCTTGAAGCTTTGGGATCTGTTATGAAGGAATGAGGAGAACCAGTTTAGTACAGGCCCAGACAACCCCATCCTGTGTTCCAGGAGGTCAATTAGGTTATCGTGTTTGACGGTATCAAATGCAGACGAAAGGTCGAGAAGGATCAGTAGGCAAGATTCATTTTGATCCAACATTCTTAGCGCATCATCGACAATGTGAGTTAACGCAGATTCTGTACTATGGCCCAGGCGAAAACAAGTTAGACATTGTTCGATGAGTTGAAAGTGATCTATGTGGTTACAGAGTTGGGCGAGAACACATTTCTCCAGGAGCTTTGCCAACGTGGGGATGTTCGAGATTGGGCGAAAGTTATGAAGGTCCGTGGGATCTGCAGATGGTTTCTTTAGAATCGGGGTAACTTGACCCGATTTTAGGCAATCCGGAATAGCACCTTGCCGAAGTGATGCATTGACGATCTTCGTCCAAAGTGAGAGTAAGGAGGTTCTAAAATCTGAGAAGAGGTTCGCTGGCAGGGGGTCGTTGTAGCTATTCGAAGGTTTCAGAGTAACCAGCGTTTTGCGTATAATGTTTTCATCCAAGGTTTGGAAAAGGCTCCAGGATGCGTTGTTTTTGGTGAGGTAAGGCTGCGCAGGGATAGTGACATCCAACCCAGTGGGCAGGAGGGTGATCAATCAATCAATCACAGAATTTGTAGAGCGCACTACTTACCCGCGAGGGTCTCAAGGCGCTGGGGAGAGGGAAGGGGGGGGGATGCTGCTACTGGTCGAACAGCCAGGTCTTGAGTAGCCTCCTGAAGGTCAGCAGGCCTTGGGTCTTTCGTAGGCTTAGTGGAAGGGTGTTCCAGGTCTTGGCGGCGAGGTGTGAGAAGGATCTGCCGCCGGTGGTTGTTCTTCGAATGCGGGGGACGGTGGCAAGGGAGAGGTCGGCGGAGCGGAGCTGGCGGTTGGGGACGTAGAAGAAGAGCCGTCTGTTGAGGTAGGCTGGGCCAGTTTTGTGGAGTGCCTTGTGTGCGTGGGTGAGGAGTTTGAAGGTGATCCTCCTGTCGACGGGGAGCCAGTGCAGGTTCCTCAAGTGGGGGGTGATGTGGCTGTGGCGTGGTACGTCGAGGATCAGTCGTGCAGAGGCGTTTTGTATGCGTTGCAGTCGCTTGATGAGCTTGGCCGGGGCTCCCGCGTAGAGGGCGTTCCCATAGTCCAGTCTGCTACTGACGAGGGCCTGGGTGACTGTTCTTCTTGTGTCTGTCGGGATCCACCTGTAGATCTTGCGAAGCTTGCAGAGGGTGTTGAAGCAGGAGGAGGAGACTGCGTTGACTTGCTTGGTCATGGAGAGCGTTGAGTCGAGGATGACTCCCAGGTTGCGTGTGTGGTTGGTGGGTGTCGGGGCTGCTCCCAGCGTCGTTGGCCACCAGGAGTCGTCCCAGGCTGAGGTGTTGGAGCCGAGGATGAGGACCTCCGTTTTGTCCGTGTTCAGCTTTAGTCGGCTGATCTTCATCCAATCGGCGACGGCCTTCATTCCTTCATGGAGTTTGGCTTTGGCGGCGAGGGGTCCTTGGTGAGGGAGAGGATCAGTTGAGTGTCGGTCGGAGTAGGAGATAATGTTGAGGTCGTGTTGTCTGGCGATGCGTGCGAGCGGGGCCATGTAGATGTTGAACAGTGTTGGGCTGAGGGACGATCCCTGGGGTACGCCGCAAATGATCTCGGAGGCTTCGGATCGGAAGGGTGGGAGGCGGACTCTCTGGGTTCTGCCGTCGAGGAAGGAGATGGTCCATTCCAGGGCCTTGTTTCGGATCCCTGCGTCGTGGAGGCGTGTGCGTAGAGTGCGATGGCAGACAGTGTCGAAGGCGGCGGAGAGGTCCAGCAGGATGAGGGCTGCGGTCTCACCATTGTCCAGCAGGATCCTGATGTCGTCGGTGGCGGCGATGAGGGCAGTCTCAGTGCTGTGGTTGCTGCGGAACCCTGATTGGGATGGGTCCAGGATGCTGTTTTCTTCGAGGTATCGGGTTAGCTGTTTGTTGACGATCTTCTCGATGACCTTGGCTGGGAACGGAAGCAGAGAGATGGGCCGGAAGTTCTTGAGGTTTCTCGGGTCCGCCTTGGGTTTTTGAGTAGGGCGTTGATCTCTGCGTGTTTCCAGCTCTCTGGGAAGGTCGCGGTCTCGAAGGAGAGGTTGATGATGTTGCACAGGTGGGGTGCGATGGAGCTGCTGGCTTTGTTGAAGATGTGGTGCGGGAAAGGGTCTGACGGGGAGCCGGAGTGTATTGTGCTCAAGGTCTTGATGGTGTCCTCGATGTTCACGCTGGCCCAGGCTGGCAGGGGGTCGTGGTTGATGGTGTGTGGCGGGTCGATCTTAGTTGGAGTTGTCTGGGTGTCGAAGCTGTCGTGGATGTCGGCGATCTTGCGGTGAAAGAAGGTGGCGAGGGAATCGCACAGGGGTTGCGACAGCGGGATGTCGTTGGTGTTGGAGCTGGGGTTGGAGAGTTCCTTCACGATGTTGAAAAGCTCCTTGCTGTTGTGTGCGTTGTTGTCGAGGCGGTCTTTGAAGGAGATTCTCTTGGCGGACCTGAAGAGGTGGTGGTGGTTACGGATGGCGTCTTTGTGGGCTGTGTGGCTGTCCGGTGTCTTATCGCTGTGCCATTTCTTCTCTAGTTTCCGGCAGGTGCGCTTGGAAGCTAGGAGTTCCGAGGTGAACCAGCTGGCTCTTTTGGTGGTGTCGCTGTAGGTGAGCTTTTTCAGCGGGGCGAGGGTGTTGGCACAGTCGTCCATCCATCGTCTGAGGTTGCAGGCAGCGTCGTCGGTGTTGGATGGGTCGGAGGGAGGGCTGAGAGCGAGGGTTGCCTGGAGTTGGTCTTCGGTGACTTTGCTCCAGCAGCGGCGTGGGATCTGTTGGGTGCGGTGCTGTGTGGTGGGTTTCTGGAAGGTGAAATGGATGCAGCGGTGGTCGGTCCAGAGGAGTTCCGTGGTGTGGCTGAAGGAGACGTGGGAGCTTGAGGAGAAGATGGGGTCAAGCGTGTGGCCGGCGCAGTGGGTCGGTGTTGTGACGAGCTGGCTCAGGCTGAGGTTGGCGAGGCTGTCGATCAGGGTGGTGGAGTTGCTGTCGTTGTTGTTCTCCAGGTGAAAGTTCAGGTCTCCGAGGAGGATGTAGTCGGTAGAGGTCAGGGCGTGCGTGCTGATGAAGTCGGCGATGGAGTCGCTGAACTGGGGTCGGGGCCCAGGGGGTCTGTAGACAAGGGTGCCTCTAAGGGTGGTGTTGGGGTCCGTGTGGATCTGGAAGTGCATGTGTTCGGGCGGTGCTGAGAGTGTCGTCGGTGCTGGTCGAGACCCTGATGGTGTTCTTGTGGACGATGGCGATTCCTCCTCCTACTGCGTTGACGCGGTCTCTGCGGGTGATCTTATAGCCGTCTGGGATGGCTATGGCGATGTCGGGTGCGGAGGAGTCGTTCATCCAGGTCTCTGTCAGGAAGGCGACGTCTGGTGATGATGTGTCGAGCAGGTCCCAGAGCTCGACGGCGTGTTTGCGGGCGGAGCGGGTGTTCAGCAGGATGCACCGGAGGTGGTTGAGGTCCTTCTTGGCGGGCGCCTCGGTGGCTCTGAGGCTGGTGTAGCTGCAATTCCGGCAGGTGAAGGGACCATGGGTGCGTTTCGGGGCGGCCTTGAAGCAGTTGTGCGTCCGTCCGGGGTTGAGAGCGTGGAGTGTGGTGGCATCGTATCGGCTTCGGTCCTCCCGGCTGGAGCGGGGGGCGCGCGGTCCAGGGGTTCTGGCGCTGGGCGCGGTCCGGTCACGGACGGGCACAGACGGGCTTGCCTTAGGCGCGCCAGCGGCGCGCCAGCGGCGCGGCCGCGCAGCGGCCGCCATTTATGGGGAGGTGGGAGGGAGGAGCAGCTGGGAGGCGGGAGGCAGGGGCAGCGAATGGGCAGTCAGGGGGGCTTGGCCGCAGGGGTCGCAGCGGCGGGAATGGCGAGAGGCAGCGGGGGCACAGAAGGGAAAAAGGGGAGAGAAAACAGACACAAATACGGGCACAGTACAAATGGGGCAGCGAGGGGCACAGAAGGGAAAAAGGGGAGACAAGCAAAGAAATACGGGCACCGAGGCCACAAGCGGAAGGGCGATCTTACCAGCAGCAGCAGCGGGCGGACAACACAGGCGGAGCTGTGTGGTGGGGGAGCGACCTACCTGGCAAGGTCAAGGGTCGCTCTCCTCACCGCGCAGCGGCCGCCATTTATGGGGAGGTGGGAGGGAGGAGCAGCTGGGAGGCGGGAGGCAGGGGCAGCGAATGGGCAGTCAGGGGGGCGGGGCCGCAGGGGACGCAGCGGCGGGAATGGCGAGAGGCAGCGGGGGCACAGAAGGAAAAAAGGGGAGAAAAAACAGACACAAATACGGGCACAGTACAAATGGGGCAGCGAGGGGCACAGAAGGGAAAAAGGGGAGAGAAAACAGACACAAATACGGGCACAGTACAAATGGGGCAGCGAGGGGCACAGAAGGGAAAATGGGGAGAGAAAACAGACACAAATACGGGCACAGTACAAATGGGGCAGCGAGGGGCACAGAAGGGAAAAAGGGGAGAGAAAACAGACACAAATACGGGCACAGTATAAATGGGGCAGCGGGGGCACAGAAGGAAAAAAGGGGAGAAAAAACAGACACAAATACGGGCACAGTACAAATGGGGCAGCGAGGGGCACAGAAGGAAAAATGGGGAGAGAAAACAGACACAAATACGGGCACAGTACAAATGGGGCAGCGAGGGGCACAGAAGGGAAAAAGGGGAGACAAGCAAAGAAATACGGGCACCGAGGCCACAAGCGGAAGGGCGATCTTACCAGCAGCAGCAGCGGGCGGACAACACAGGCGGAGCTGTGTGGTGGGGGAGCGACCTACCTGGCAAGGTCAAGGGTTCAAGGGCAGAGCGTAGTTCAGCTTCGATCTTAGTGGTCTTATCAGTGAAGAAGTCAGCGAATTCCTCGCAGTTCGGCAGTGGCCCTCGACCCTGTGGCGATAGATTAGGATGACTGTTGGCTTGGAATTTGATAAGTTCAAACAGTTTTTTGGGACGGTTTTTTGCTTGCTCTAGTTAGTTTCGGAAGAAGGTGGCCTTTGAGCATCTGATGCGTTTGTTGTCGATGCTTCTAAGGGATCTCAGATGGTAGAGATGTTCAAGGGAGGGATAGGATCGCCACAATCTTTCCGCAAGTCTTAAATTCCTTCTTTCGGAATTAAGACTATCAGTGAACCAAGCTTTGGAGAGTTTGGAGGACAGTCTTTTAAGCTGTAGTGGCCCAACCGTGTCTAAAACAATGGCCATTGAGTGGTTATAATGGGCCGTAAGGTCATGTACATCCAACATGTTCATAGGAGGGGGCAGGATGTTATCGCAGAGCGCATTCAGATCGTGCGAGTTGATGTTCCGTAGACATCTTTTCAGTTGTTTGGGGTTCTTTGCCTGGGCTCTACTAGCTCTTACCGACTCCAGGATAAGGAAGGAGATGCAGTAGTGGTCTGTCCAATCACATGGGAGGATCGAATCCAGAAGGATGGAGTTGGGCTTACCAATGACAAGAGCTAAGGTTTTACAGTAACACATACATCCTAGGTCGAAACGTCGATGTGCAGTCACTTCACGTCTTAAGTCACTCCCCCTATCTAAAATAATTGTGAAGGAATTATAGGGAGGTAGTTGAACCATATTGTAAAAGACGGAACACCGTGATCTTTGTGTAACCCATTTTTTTGTTTTTGTAAAATGGGATCATTTTGCTCAAGTTTGTCTGTTTTTTGGATTGTCTAAAAAGTCTATTTAAATGTTTATTGTTATGAATTTGATTGTATAGCAGCCATATTTATCAAAATCAATATTTTGTGTGGTGTATCTCTCATTCTTGTCTTTTAAAATTATACACAAATAACTGTTATTAAAAGCAATTGCGTTACCCTATGGAACCAACTGTAGCTCGAATATCCCATGCATTGTAGCACAGTGTTCACATGGGAATGTGGAATAACCTAGTGAGGTGCTTGTTTGCAGGCCACAGTGTCTGGTAATCACACTCAGCCACCTTCTGATTCCACACATAGAAAAGTCATAGATGTGTCAGGATGTGCGTATTACATCTCCTGGCAAAACGCTCTTGGGTTGTTTGTGTTCCTGTTCAGGGAAGACATGGCTGGGCAGTTTGGACTGGACTGTTCCTATTGGAGCAGGGTCAAGACTAATTTGCATATGGCAAGGTCCAAACTGAGGTAGCATGATGGGCAAAAGAATGATGGATTGGAATGCTACCCCAAGCGATAGCCAATGATTAGACTAATTTCAAGCATTCCTCCTATCACCTTTTGTGTGCTTAAAAGTTCATAGGTGACTATTGAGCATAGTATGTTGGCAACAGAGACTGGATTCTTGAAAGCATCCATTAAACAATAGTAGTTTGTGCTTGGTGCCACTGTCTATGAAGGGTCCAAGGCAAAAACTGTGTTCTACATGACTTGATGAGAACACCGTCATGGACAGTATGCAGTCTTATAACCCAGCTATACACAAATGAACTTTGGTCGTAGCGTAGCGCTCACAGCCACTACCATGGGACCATATTGCTAACAGATTGATGCTGTCTGCCAATGTTGTATATGACTGAGCAAGCTGTTTCCAAGCTAAGGTTTGCATGTCTTCTGGAACTCAAAAATATGTGTTTAAAATATGCAGTCAAGACAATTTCACACACTCTTTGCAGACAGTCCTGCTCTTTGTTCCTATTAAATAGTTACTACCGGTAGTTGCAGTTGCGTTAGAAAAGAGGAAGTGCCGTCCGAAAAAGGTTTTCACTCCCCTGTCGATTTTTATTGAATTAAATCAGAATGTTCTCTTATGATTCCATGTCATTACAACACAATTTAATACAATACAATAAACTTTATTCACTCTACCGAGATAGACCATATAAGTACAGGATAGTTTAAAAAAGATTGCAGTACAATACGTGTGATTAAATATATCCAAAGACATGGTTAAAATGTATACATTTACATTTTTTTTAAAAATCAAAGAACCTCAGATAGCAGCACGCTATGCATTTCAGTGTACCCGAATTTCCCTGTGAATCGCCAGTCGTCATTTAAAACTAAGGGGCATATTCACAAGGAAGTGGCGAAGTGAGGCGTTAGCCTTCATGGCTTAACGCCTCACTTCGCCACTTCAGAAACGCAAGGCTGCACCATATTCACAAGGATATGGTGCAGCTTTGCGTTTCCCCTTGCGCTGGCGCTAAGTGTAACAGCTTAGCGCCAAAGCAGGCACCCTTGCACCATGGTGCAAGGGTGTCTGCGTGCAAGGGAAGATTGTGTATGTACAAGAAGGTCCCCCTTCCTGCACATAAACAATCTTGAAATGCCGTTTTGTGACTTCTATGTATGCAGCTTAATGCAGCACACACAGAAGTTGCAAAACGGCATTTCCCAAAAATTATTGTTTATGTGCAGGAAGGGGGACCTTCCTGTACATACACAATCATTGGCCTTTTGCTGTTTTCATGTGTGTTGCACAACGCAGCACACATGAAAACAGCAAAAACGAGGAGAAATTAAACATTTCTCCTCGCTTCGCCAGGTTAAGACCAGGTTTTCCCTGGTCTTAATTCTAGCGCTGCCTCCTATTTACGCTGCGCTTGTGAATAGGAGGCAGCGTCAGAAGCAATGGGTGTTGCGGTGGAACGCCCACAGCAACACCCATTGCCCTCCCCTTTCACGCTAAGTATAGCGTGGAAGGGGGCCTTATTCACAAGGCAGCGTAAAGCCACGTTAAGTGGCTTAACGCTGCCTTGTGAATAAGGTGAAGCCCCTATCGCCACAGGAACGTCGAAAAAAGTGACGTTCCTGTGGCAAAAGGGGCTTGTGAATATGCCCCTAAGTTCAATATGTACAGCAATAAATAGACAAAGATAAGATTAGTTAAAAACCACATAATATACTTTGAACAATTCAGTTCCTATACACCAGACCCCTAAGTTATTGGAATAAAAAAGCAGGCTATAACAAGGACCGAGGCAATATATATATATATATTTTATTTTTATTTTAAGGAGGCTAGCACGTAGATTAGTCACAGCTAGATCTGAGCCTGACTGCAGACCTCAAGAAACTAAGAACATGTAACACAGAATTGCTAGTGAGCATTTGTAAAAAAATAAACGCTGGTCTAATCTGTCTAAAATTGCACTTATTTAAAATGGGAATGAGAAAGGATATTCTGGGAACCTCGTAAAAACTGCAGAACATTAAAAAACATATCCTGTAGAGACTTCTGGTCGCAGCCACAAGGAGGGAGACTCTGGCCCCTATGTACCCCACCCGGGTGGGCCAGGAGGTACTGAAAAAGGTCCAGACGGAACCTGGTCAGTAAGAATCGATCGTGGGAACTTTTGAGCCGTAAAAGATAGGGCTCAGTTGATGGCTCGGTTTTCAAAGGGAAATACCTACGCACACTGGCCTTCTTCAATTCCTCTGCTTCCCTATCCATCTGCCATTTTTTAAAGAAGTTCTCTTTCACTCAACACAGATCTCCTCTGCACATATTCTCTGGGTTGGTGAATAAATCAGCCCGTCCCAAGTCCGCAAGGCAATCCCTTACATACTTAAGCCAGGGAATACGATAAAAGAGACCCAGGGAAAGGCAATCAGTTAAAATATCCTTACTTAATGCGATTCCCTCCCTAAGCCATAAATTCATCCATATATATAGGGGACGGTAAGATAACAGATCAGAAAGAAAAGTCAAAGCCAATTCTTTGTGGACTATAATAGAGGGGATACACCGCGGTAGACATAAAAGACGTTTCAAAAAAGTATTTTCAACGACTTGGAGTTCTTCGTGCTCCTGGTAACCCCATATCTCGCTACCATAACACAATTCATATTCTGAGAAGAAGATAGATTTTGTGTTTCCGGTAGAAACTTTAGTAAAAGCTTATTGTACTGAACCCTACCACAGCAAGTTCTTGTCTATGACTCAGTGGAGCCCTATGGATGGGTAAAGGTACAACAGCCTGTTACAACAAGCACTTGTTTCTGACAGAATGGTCCTCTGTTAACGGCTTAAGATACTGCAGCCTACATTGGGAAAGTGTTATTCGCAGCAATTGAAAAACTCTGAGGGCATGCAAATGTGAATGAATTAGGTCTTTAAAAAAGAAAAGGCGCGACCTATTGGCATTAACAGTGCTTGTTTGCCTTTGATAGCTTTCCTTTTTAAGTCAAATGTATTTCTCTTGAACATTCTTCGTTTTCCAGACCATTGTCGAACGTTTATTCTTATCAGCAGTCTGGGACTTTATTGAAACTACTTCATATACATACTTTCTTTGTATTAAAGCATATTTTATGCTAGTGGTAGAATATTTTAACACACTTTAGAGCTAAAAGTGTTTTTGCATAGTGTTACATTTTTAGAAACACAGAAGACACAAGCTTTTGCAGCATAGGTACTGTGCTGATATTAAATTGTATATTCTAATCATCATTTTAGGCTGAATGTGCTTGGGACAAAGCTAAGTCCGCATCTGAGGATGAGGATTGTAGCTCAGAGTCTGGAAGGGACTTTTCGATTTTATCATGTGAGGGTCGAACTTCACGTAAATTTCACACAAGAAGCCAGTAGAGAAGCCCAATATATGTGGTTTAGGGTCAAATTTGTCACACCAGGATCCATAATGAAAGGACGTGCTGGACAAGGCGAAGAAAGGGAGCTTGACTGGCAAGGGTCTAGTGTGCTTCAAACAACAATAGTCGGACATAAGATTCTGACCAGGGTTGCATTGTAGGGTCAATCTTTTGAGGTGCTCAAGTCCCATTCCCCTCAAGCATTTATAGCTAATTTTGAATATATTCCTTTGTTCCACTGAGGAGCAGTAATTCTTGTATTGGTGGGCTACGCAACCAGCTATCTAGTACTTAGGCAATTTTTAATTTCTTTCTTCTGAATATGTTGGAGTTTACGACTGTCCTTCTTTCAAGTTTGATGTCAACAGAATTACAGTTGTCACACGGTGGTACCCCTAGAGCCTTCTAAGTTTGTTTCTGTGTTTCAGTAATAGTAATGAAATTACCCTTGAAGAATCATGACTTGTGGGTTTGTGTTTTTACCTTAGTTGTGATTTTCTTGCAAAAGTCAATCTCTGCGTCAAGATCATTTTTTACTAGGATTTACTACTGTAGAGTTTCACCCAGATCAATAGGAAAAATGGTAATTCAAATTCAGTAAGCCTGCGGCTTTGTCAAGTGTCAATATAGCATCATATACAGAAAGATAACCAGTTGGATCTCTGTAATGTTGAGGAACAGGAGAAGTCTTTCAATCAGTCGTTGAAGTCCTGTTTGGTCTGGCCTTGTGAAGGAAATTGTCTGAAGCCACCTATGAATTTGATCCTGGACTCATTAGGGCTAAGCTTATTCTATCTGATGCATATATAGATGCACCTTATGAAGTTTGAAATGTGTGAGCAGCGTTCTGTTGTTTTTCCTTTTCATGGATATTTACCATGAGTATGCTTTAGCAATTGCAGATGATTTGGATGATCACACACCAACTTCTGCATGTAAAAATGAAAATGTAGGGATGTGTGAGATAGCATTGTGGTACTACACATGTGGTTGGTTTGATTGATGACAAAATGTTGACAATTCTAACTTATTGAATCCAGTGTGAAAGGAAAGATAACAACTACTGAAGGGATGACCAACAGATTCTGGCGTTTTCCCAAGTTACTGCAGAAGTATCCTGAGGTCAACTGTATTGTAAGCCACTGATAATGACTGCTGCTGTTTGTATTCAACTGAAAGAAGTCCACCTTAAATTTAGCCAGGTTGTAATGCCACTACAGATGCAAATCCTTCTTGGTGACCATGAAGAATATTGTGAGTTTCAGTAAAGGTATGAAGTCGTTCTTGGTCTCAGCCTCTAGACTCTTCATTGGAAATGGGAGGTTGAATATAGATGAATAGCTGACTGAATTCTTTGGCTTATCTGTTGGCTTTTTTGTTAGACACCCATATTTCCATCCATCAAAACCTTGGTACCAATACCTTGCCAGGTAGAAACATTCAGTGGCTATTTGACATCTGTAACCAGAGTACTCAGAAAATCTTTGGTGAACACTGCATAACAGGTGTCGGTTGGCAAAATGGAAACTTTTATAATTTCTTTTGATCACAGTACTTGAATGATCACAGTTGTGGAGGAGCTTCTGGTCAGCTGATAGTTAGGAATGGGCACTTGTCATGCGTGTATTAGAAGGTTAGGTACATTTTATCAAGCTTGTCAAAGAAAAAATTAACATAGTCTTCATATTAATCTGGCATGAACGTGTTTTTGTTAGGTTGAAGGTCTGTAATCTCACTAAAAGTTTCAAACAGCTTGTTGATTTAGTTAGGGGTATCCTCATTTTATGCTGCGTGCATGATCTGTGATATGGTTTGGTCATACAAACTGCTATGTAGTGTAGCTGCAAGTGGATTTTGTATTGCAATTTATCCTTCTATCCCGTCCACTTTCTGTATCAGTGTTCTCATATGTGTCACATCCTCTGGAATTGAGACAGGTCTTGGTTAAACCACTTCTTATTTTACTTGTCCTTGAATGTAGGTTACCTTTGCCTGGTTGAGGCTATTTCATCTAGTGCACTGGAGAGATTGGTGCATAGGATCTTTATAAACACCCATAGAACTGAGTATAGTGAAGGGGATAGCCGATGAAGTAGTTCCAGCATGGCTATATCACAGCTATTCAAAATAGAACCAAACCAAAGCCTTAATATAAACACAAATAATGAAATAATTCAGACAGATTATTCAAGATAAAAAGAAAATACAGATCACCATGCGGATCCCAACTAAACCTTGGCCGTCTACGTTCAAATATTTTAATAGAGGCCAAGTCCCCTAGACTTAGCCAGTGCAAATTCCCTCTCATAAATTTGCCTCATAATTGCCCACCACTCGGCTAACATAGGAGGTGACAGAAAGATCTATTGGAGGAAGATAAGTGCCACAAATTGGACATAATAAGTCTGGTTCTATTTTTTTTTTTTTTTTTTAGAAAAACAGACTTATTATGTTCAATATGTGGCATTATCTTCCTCCAATAGATCTCTGATTTTCAAAGGATTTATCCTCATACAGTCTGGGTGATGTAAAAGGAAAATGCATTTCTTTCTAGCAGACTGGTCCTGAGGGCAGCCATCTGTTTTGTGTGGTTCTTGAGGCTGTGTGACTTTCTTGTGTCCAAGTCCTGCAAAAGGAGAGGCACATGCTTGGAGAAAATAAAGAACTTAACAGTTCTCCACATCTCCCCAATCAGAAGAATATAGGTAAAAAGTGAAGCCCAGCAGTATTACCTTATCAAGTGCTGTAAAAAATGACATGACCAGCTTTCAACGTTGCCTACCCTGTACAGTCATACATAAATATGGTTCACCGCTGCTCTAAGAACACAACACCCACTTTGGTTTACTTTCTGATTCTATCTATGCCTTCAAGCCTTTTCAGCACTCCAATGTTTTTTGACTAGGTTTTGGCTTTATATTTGTCACAAATATACATACCTTTCAAAATGGCTGGCATCAGAATTCTAAAGTCAGTGAAAAAATACAAAATTCAAACTCACAGACAAAACCAAAACCAAAACTCCTCAATTTTGCACAACACACACAACTTCCTCCTTTCCATTTCAGGAGATCTCTGCTTTATCACTTGAAAAAAACACAAATATAAAACAGGCACACAGCAGTATGAAATGTGCACTCCGATCAATCCATGAATTTGGGAGCATCTTACAGACTTAGAGCCAGCGCACATCCTTCTAAAAACATTTTCACAGAGACAGTCTGCATTCGTACAAAAAAAAGCCACTATAAGTGGGCGGATCACAAAACATTTTTGACTAGCATCACAACATGGCCATGTTGGTAACAATGGTAGTATTTGGTGCAAACACATTCTATCACTGTATCATGAATGCAAAATGTGGAGGTGGTAATGTGCGACGAGAATGTTTGTGGATATTTAATGTGTTGCATTTTGATGTGTTGTTGATGTATTGTGCTGTTTTTGTAAAGTTTTGTTTTTCCATTGCAGCATTGTATTGTGTAAATATGTTCATTTGCTGTGGTTGTTGTGTTCTGTTTTCACTTTTTGTGATGTACCCTGTAATGTTTTGTGCAAGCTATTTTGCATTGTGTTACGTTATTGTGTGCATTCCACTGTAATTTCTTCGCTTATAGCAACCAATGCTGTTATGTGTCTTTACAAAAGCAGCCCACTACTTTATAGTTGAGGTGACAAACAACCACCACCACCACTCTCTAAGGTGGTGAGATACCGCTGCTTCAACTCTTCATTTATTTAATGCTCCAGTCAGCCCAAAACTGAGGCACTGAGTGGTCTTAATTGAGCATTTTCAGTGCTTACTTTATGTAATATTGACAAAGGAGTTGAAATGACCTCTGCAAATTCCTATAGTTGTATTGAACCATGTTCTGTGGCACTCTATGCAAGCACCTGCACACAGTGGAGGAAACTAGGCAATCCTCTGAATTTCTAACACAATTGCCAAAGTCAACAAACAGTCGAAAATAAAATTAAAGTCATTCTCGTTTACTTTTTAAATAGCTGACAACATTATATTGCTGATAACTATAATACACCTCACAAACACTTTTTTTATTTATAGGCATAATTTTTAATCATTTTTAAATAAGAGTTACACATTGTATAATAATAATGGTTGAAAGTGAAAAGCAAAATTGTCATCTTCACAAAGTGCTGGTTTGTGTGGTTCTCTCATACCAGTGTTTCAGTTACTTGATCGCCACATGCTCCTATGCTATTTAGGGTTTCCCCCTAATAATAGTAGGGGTCGTGAAGTTATTAAACTTCTTTTATGGGTACGAGGTTCACACTGAGGCACTTCACATCTGAGTTTGTAGTTATTCTAATTGTAATACGAGAAATTGTTAATAGTGACATATGCAGATAGACGGGATTAGTCAGTTTCTATACCCGCAATATGAAATGCTGCAATTTCATTGTTCCTTATGAGGATTTGAGACAGACACAGAGATTTTTGGTTTGGCTACATGCTCCTTTAGCTGTGTGAGAGATCTTATATGTTATCAAATCAATTAAATGCACAAAGAGATTTTGATCACCCCCTTCTGCTTCTGGTTAGATTAAGTTAAGGTGTCATTCACTTGTAAAACAATGTAATCATTAACATTTAAAAAATAAAAAAAACTTAAATCAGTTTATGTGCTACAGCTGTAAATTAAGATTGTTAGAGTATTGAAAGGCTTTCGCATGTATAAATTATGCATGAGAATGAATGTATTCAAGGAGGACACAAACTTGCATTTGCAAAATGTGCGCAATAATTTACACAGCTATTAATTGTTCACTGATAAAGTTTGGATCTATGGTTAGATCTAAAAAAAAACAAGAATTAAAGTAAACATTTTTTATATATTTTTGTTTAATATCAATCCCTTCCACATGCTCAAATTATTGGAGATAATTTTTGAGTTGTTCAAGACAGTCCTATCGTTCTGCTTAAAAATGACACCGAGGAATATCCTAGTCAATTTTGGGGATTATCGAATTAAAGAGCTAGTTCTGTCAAACGCAATACAGCAGAGACAGTTTTCTTCAACGGAAGTGCCCCTGTGTCGAACCTTTTCTGATCTGTCAGCTGTTGCAGCCAGACGGCGAAAGGACTTTGTTAAAATGCCCCATCTATGTAAAGCGCTAGGGGTACAGTCTAGTATTGCCCAGCAATCAAAATTAAAGGTTCTCTCGATAGGGTAGTTTCATCTGTTTCTAAGGTTTCTGAAGCTCAGGAGTTTTTGCACCAGATTTCTAAAACGTAGTTAAGAGGAAAGAAAGAAGAGGGGGAAGAAGAGAAAGGGAAAAAAAATGAAACATTTGGTCTTGGATATTGAGGATATTGAGTTTTTTTTTCTTCATAGGTAATCAATGTTGATATCTTCTAGAACGTGGACGGGTTTGGGGGGTAAAGGGTGCAAGGGTGCAAGGGTGCAATGCCATGGCACCAAACTTAGAGAGGTATTCACTGGGAGGGGTATGGTGGGCTCTAACCCTCCCATTAGGGATGGGTTTCTGTTTGGGGCACAGGGGTTTTAGAGGGAGGGCAGCTAGGGTGGAGAGGGGAGCACCGTGGTATTTGGAAAAAAGAGCAGATATATTCAGGGCAAAAAGCGGTGGTAAAATCTGGGCTCAGCGACAGGAAGGGTGCTAAATGCTATAATGTATTGCTTCTATGATGATGTCTTTAGAGAAATGTAAATTTAGGATCCTCTCATAGAATGCCAACGGGTTAGCAAACAAAAAAAAAATATAGCAGCTTAATGGGTTGGTTGGGATTTCTTTCACCAGAGGTTCTCATTTAAAAAGGGATACTCCAAAGGTGTCAACCCCCCGAAGATTTTCTCCCACATTTTTGCGTCCGCACAGGCTGCAGTAAGGAGAGTTGCAATTTTTTTAGGAAGTAGCATTGACTGGGAGGTGAGGGAAGTGATTCGGGATCCATTTGGAAGGTGGATTTGGGTCAAAGTAACAACTAGTGGTCAAGACTTAGATCATAAATTATTATGGCTCTACAACTGACTGATGAGACAGACTACCTTTCAAAGATGTGTTTACATTGCCTTGGGGGCATCTGGGCCTTAGATCTGGGGTGGGGATTTTAATTTTATCCAGAATCTGGCTAAAGACACCTCAAATATTAATAAACAACAGCTTAAGCCCAGACCAAAAAACTAATGCAAGCCTTTAAGTCAAGCTTTCAGCTAGTGGACCCCTGGAGAGAGGACCATCCAGAAACCAAACAATATACATGTTTTTCTCATAGATTTAGAACGGCCTCACAAATTGATTTCTTTTTGATTTCAAAATGGTTAAGTAGGGGGCAGTTTGAAATTAGGGCTAATGCTTTTTCTGATAATTCCATTGTCTCCCTAGCAATAGTAATGCGTCTAAATCGTAGGGCCAGACCAAGATGGCAACTGGATAGATCGTTGCTCTCAAATTCACAATGGGTAGCTGAAATAAAACAGTTAATTGCTGAGTTTTTTATTATCAATCGGAATACGGCCTCTTTATTCTCAATTTGGGAAGCTTTTAAATCAACTTTAAGAGGGAGAGTGATAGCAAATAAAGCAAGTCAAAGAAAAGAACGCTCTCAGCAGATAGCAAGTCTCCAGATAGCATTAGATAATGCCATTGGTGCCAGGGAGCGAAGTGGAGGGATCGAGCCTGAGGTCTGACAAGTAGAAACAGCAAAACAAAATCTTAGAGATTTCTTTATTTTAGAAGAAATAAATAATTTTAATAGAGGAATATCTGGGTCACTTGTTGTAACTTCCTCATTGAGCAAAACATGTAGAAAAACAACTGATACTGTCCCAAAATAAGCTTTTGTACAGTATAAAAGACACAGAAATAATTCTTTATTTCAAAGTATTGCAATAAACTTACATTGATATAAGGAGAATATTTGTGGGTCCTTACAAAAATGATTTTATTTCTAATGGAGATGGACTGGCGAACTGGGGGGGGGGGGGCAAGGGAGGAACAAGGTATCTTGAGGCCCTGGAAAGTACCACAAGGCACATGCTTCAAGAAAGTAACCAGGTGTAACATGTTGCAAAATGTCACAAGAGACTCGAAGAAACAAGGAGTTGGGTAACAACATCCATAGAATGGGGCAAGATCCTGCCAGGTATGGGAAGGTGAAAGGCACAACAAGGCAAGGGAGGAGACCAAATGAAAAGTAAGAGGAGGAGCAGGGTCCAATTCTTGTTCAGCAGCCAAAGTTGTAAGCTCTTGGGCCACTAGCAAAAGTGATAATGGACCTTTAGCATCTTTTGGCTTGACAACATGAACTACAAGTGAACATGAAATCTACAATTTAGAATTGCTACCATGTATTTACAGAAACTATATTTTTTCAGAATAATTGGTATAAAATATGACTTTTATTAATATCAGGGCCAGTTAGGTAAAACCAATTACCAAATACTACATGGAAAAACAAAAACAATGCAATGACTAGTACATTGCCTACACCTATGTATGTTGTCAGTGAAAGAGTAGGCGTGAACTGTTAAGAGGTGTGATGGTATTTGGATTTTCCAAATTATTTATGCACGTGCTCCCCAGGTGCCCATGTGACATGAAGTTGCACTAAGTAACAAAGAAACACAAACAGCCTTGTTGGTCACCTTTTGCGTGCAAAGAATTTTAGCACTTAAAGTCAGCACAAGGACAGGGCAAAATGTCAGGGCATCGCATAGTGCAAAATCTATGAGACGGTAAGCAATATGGGTGCTACCAGGAACACAGCACACACCCCTATGCTATGTTTTATTTTGCTACAGATTTTTGCTCACAGTTGCGTTGCTCAATCTTAGTTATGTGCCCCTTGGTGTAAGTAGTACAGAAAGGCGTTACACCAGCAAAGTGGAGGACAAGACCTTTTCACCTGTGTTCTTCCGCTATCTTTTTTCCTGAGAGTGGATCAGAGTTCACAGGTGTACGTAGTAGTCAGGCTTGGTACTTTATTACCCTTAATGCTGATTAAAGAGGGTCAAGTAATAACAATCTAGGGCAATGCATCCTTTCGGCTAACTTCTGAGCAACATCTTATAACAGCATGTGATTCTACACCCTTTTGTTGACTTTTCATGGACATCTAGTGATTACCTGTTAGGCTACACTATTTATGATGGCATCCAAGGGACATTTAGTAACACAACTTCAGTACTGCAACATTGTGCTGCTTGGATACTGAAGGGTCTCATGGAATCTGCATAAAAACATATTTTAATATTTCCTTCTAGGGTATTTCAATGCATGCATCAGCGAAAGTGGTTGATGCACTTAACATATTTTATAAAGGAAAATAGATAGCTTCAGCTGTGTGCTAGAGCTTCTTCTTCATATTATGAGCAAAAAATAGAAAGGTAGGTTTTGGGTCATCCCCTTTAGCAGACCCTCAAACATTGATCAATAACATTGTCATTCACAATTTGGATCAATCCACAGGAATATGTCCTCTTCACAATCTGATCATTGATGTATTAGGTGTATGAATTGTTTGAAAGTGAACTATTCTGCAGAGCTGCTGAGGTCATGTACAGTGTTTTAGCTTAATGGGGAAATATATTGTTTTGTTTGTTTCTTCACTGTGAAATTACAGCCTTACTCCAAATGGCCCTAACCTCTTGTCATTTCATAACGCGAGGCACAGAGTGTGCCACCGAATTAAAAACAGTGGAGGTCTCAACATCCCTGATGTCTGCCATACTGCCCTTTCCAGATAGTGCTAGTTCATTTTACCAGACTAGGGGTGCATGATTTAGAAGCAATATGTTATTCATCCTAGACCCCCACCCCTTTCTCTGTCCTCTCAATTCTCATCTCAATAGTTCCACTAATGCTTCTTTATCTTTTACATCTGGCTTGACCAGTTTGTGTAATCCATAGTCTTGTAAATACGTAATCACATAACCATGAATTGATGAACAGGACTGCAGTGCCACAAGTTGTTACTTGGTGACATTTTGTGATCTGCGACCACTGCGGAATTATAAAGGTGCACTAAACTAGGCCATTGGTAGGTGGTGTTCTGAATCATAAGTGGATTACAAAGATGTCCTTTGCTAGGTGGAGTTTTGACTAGCAAAATAACTGACTTTCAAGGGTGCAGAATCACATGATTTTACTAGGTGACAATTGCTGGATTGGATTCATTTGAGTATTACTTTGATGGGCGTACTGCACTCTTGGGTTTCACTGAGCAGTTTTAATTTCTAAGACATATGACCTCTCTCCTCTCTATTCAATTTGGAGCAGTACTTTGATCTCTATTCAAGATGTCAAAAGATACACACATGGGTAAAGGCTTCAGCCTGACAAAAGCATAAACAATTGTGTACCAGTTTTCAATGTGTGTACATATTTTGTTTATAGTGTCATCAATAAATGACCGGGGAGGAGGTACTGTAAACGTTTACTAGATGGTGTGTTGCAGCCTGGCACTACTGTTGAATTACAAGGATGACTATCACTACGCGGCATTCTGCAGTTGAGTTGGATTACAAAGATGAGGTATCACACTCTGCTTGGCAACGTCACTGAATTTCAAGGCTATATTTCCACAGGTTGTGACTTAGGATCAGATGTACAAAATGTCAGTTTGTGATTTCCTAATTGCGAATAATTTGCAGTTCGGAAATCGCAAAGACCCATGCGCAAATGTGCCTAAGACACATTTTACGATTCCCAGTGTGTCGTAAATAGACCTACCTCATTAAGATTCATGAGGTAGATCTCACTTTGCGACCCATTGGGAATGGCCTGCACACACAGGGATGGTGGCCTGTTGGGGTCAGCAGACCAACATGTCTGTGATTGCTTTTTAAATAAAGCAATTTATTTTTAATGCAGCCCATTTTCTGTAATGGAAAACTAAACGCATTTCAAAAACAAAAACAAAAAAAGTTCTAGTGGGTCCACTGCCTGCTCTTAAAAAATGTTCTTGCCTACATTCACAAAGGGGACCCTTGGTGACTTCTTCCTGTTTGCGAATTGGTTACCACCAACTTGAATTTGGTGGTAACTGCGAATGTTTTGCAATCGCATTCTCAGAAGCAAAACATTCCTACATACCAGTGCAACTCGCTATTAGGAAGGGACGACCTTAAAACTCCCCTTCCAAATAGCGACTTGCAAAACCTATTTTGCGAGTCGGTAATAGGTTACAGACTCACAAAATAGGGTTGAACTGATGGAGCTCAAATCCCACTTATAGATTTTATCATTACTAAATGACAAAATAACTGCTTTAAGTTTCAGACAAACTGCTTTTTAAAAATGGCATGCAGAGTTTTGCTGCAAGGGAAAAGATGAATGAGGCCTGCTCAGATGCTTAATGAATCATGTAGAATCATGCTCAATTAATTAATCATGGTTGTTTAATTGTGTTTGTTTTAGATTTAACCTCATTGTAGAATGCACATTTAGGGGCTGATTATGATGGCGGGCGGAAAAGCATTCCGACTGCCGTGCTAGCGGGAAATTTCCACCTGCAGGTACCGCGGCATAACCGCCGGCCAGATTAGGATGCACCGCTGGAAACTCCCTACCGCGGAGGTCGGATTCCAGGATTCAGCGGCAGAAAAGCTGAAAATCCGTCCGCGGCGGTCGGATTTGCTGCGGAAAGGCCAAAGACCGCCGTTTTCCCCAGCGGACTGGAACACATGGAGCTATCCGCAGTATTGCCACCGCCATCCTCGAATGGCCGGATTCTCCGCAGTGGTGTGGTGGGCTGTTTGAGGCATCGTGATTTGGACGGTGCTCTTGTACTTCTCTTTTGGCTCCGTCCCCTACCGGTGCGGACGGAGATTTTCGGCAGAACCCGGAACACTGCAGCGGACGGGAAATGGGCTATCTATGCCCATCATAATACGGCGGACGCAAAGACTGCCGATGGAGTGCGGAAAAGGGCATTTTCCACCACCACCAGCATGGCGGATGTGCCTCGCCCGCCATCGTAATGAGCCTCTTAGTTTGGAAAATGTGTTTTGAACTTTCAAAGTAGCATATATTTGTGCTGAATTAACACGCATTTTACAGTGTAGAAAGGCTGAATTTGCTTTGGCAGGCTCAGCTCACTGCAGCCCTTCGGCCTTGAAGATAAGAAGGGAATGCTCTTCCTCCCTGTTTTTGTCTCTTCATGAAAAGACCTTTCTTATAATTTACGCATCCTGTTTCTGTCTCTTCATCAAAAAACCTTCGCTTGTTGCATATTTTTCTCTCCATGCAGTTTGTTTAGACAATGCTTTATTCACTTCATAACGTGGAGTGAAAAACTGCAAAGCACACATTTTTCTTATAATATGTATTCTCTGTTTCTGCATAATTAATACTTTTTGTTGCAGAAAATGTAATTGTTTTTAGGATGTTAGGAGATGAGATCATTTAGCACAAGACTCAAATGTGTCACAAGAACTCGCCTGATTGATGATGTGTCCAGTCAGCCCAGGGGGTGTCGATGTGTTCTGAAGCTCCAATTGGACAAGCTACGAAGACCAAGTCACGTGTATTTTTGTTAGAAATATTGGTAGCTAGCTGAGAGGTGTTGGCTTTTGCTCATTGTTTTTTTAGCAGGACGCGAGGCAGAATACACAGGTTTTTTTTAAAGTTCTGCAGAAGAGAAAGGCCAGAGAGAATCAGCTGAGAGAGCAGGACAGGTTTAGATGCTAAAAATTCTAAGTTTTATGCTTTGACTAACTGGCTTTGCAAAGACTTATTTGTCCTATGCATTTAATTTCTCTTTATGGGAGAGTTTTTGCTAATTATATATTATTGATCAGCCTTGGAAAACTCACTCTAAAATTATATTTCCTTAAAACTCTTTAAGAGTTCTGCCTGACATAGAAATAGGTTTTTCTTCCTTTATGGAGTGCTTTGTATGCAATCTATAATATGTTGTGTATTAATTCTATTTTTTATATTTTTCAATTCTGTGACCTGATTGATATTTGACTAATGAATAAAGAGTCAGAGAATTTTGACTTTTGATTAGAAAATAAAACCCTTTAAAACTACTCACAACTCTCATTGTTGCATTAAATATTATTTGCATTTGATTTTTCATGTTTATGCAAAGTCTCCTGATGGTGATCTCACGATGGCAAAGGCCCATCCCCTTTAAGCGGTAAAGAAGAGGTAATGATGTTTTGCATTGAGAAATTACCGTGAAATTACCGCTCCATCAGTTTGGTAGCAGAGTTATGGTTAAACACCATCACCAAAAGGAGCATAGTTTAGTTTAATGCCTAAATAGCACTACAAAATAATTGCCCAAGTTAGATAAATGTCCAGCTCCTCAAAAAGTCCTGATTCCTGATTCCAATGCTCAGAACTTGAAGACTGGCAAGGCGGTACTGGAAGGTAATGCAAGAAGGAGATTGCTGGAGTGGTGTGAGTATCAATAGGGTTGTGAAATGTTGTTAATGTGCTAGAAGGTATTTTTTAGTAGTGTTGAAAAAATAGTAAGGGTTTTGACTGTTGATGACAATGTTGCTAATTTTGACTTGATGGTTTTATTGATTAAATTGGTAATTTCATAGGACAGAATTATTGATTTTTGTTACTAATATGAAAAATTAGTGTGTTGTTCTATGTTCTCTAGAATTGCGGGTACGGAGTTACCTGAGATCCCGGGATGATAATATTAGCCTGAAGTAGGCAGAGGAAGAGTGTGGATAAGTTATCACACTAGAGAAGTACTTTATCTGTTGTCATAATACTGAACAGCGAAAGGCTGTAGGTGTTATATTAGAGACTATTCGTATGGGAGTAGAATTTTGTGTGACAGCAAAGGGTCTACTTCCGAAACTATGGCCTTATCCCCAGGGAGTAACAAGACCTCTTTAAATAAAGTCCTCTTGTGAAACTTTGACCTTATCCCTAGAGGAGTACCAAGTCCGCCTGTAGCTTGTTTGGGTGTAAAATAGCGCTGGTTGTTGTTTTACTTGAAGTGAAAGAATTTCTCTTTGAAAATTGAAGACTATCTCTTTATTTAGTGGAGCAGACAAGGTAGCATTGTTTTATGTTGTTTCTAACAAAAATTTGGTTAAGAAAAAAAACTAGAAAATACATTGCTGTGTAATTTTGTAAAGGGAGGGTCAGTAGTAGGAGTTAAACTGACTGAAATTGTCAACTGTGACAGGATTGGAGAAAATAAATTACATTGAACTATTGCAGAAATGAAATTTTAAAGGTTTTAAGAAATGGTTGGGAGGTAATGTGAAAAATTCATTTTTAATTGGTGATGCTCCTGAGGGAACACCTGTGCATTTTATGTCTACCAATTTTGGACAAAATTCATGTATGTGGGTTCACCAATGGTGCAAGATTACTAAAAAGAGGGTCCTTTGAGATTTCCAAAAGATGGTACTTTTGAATTGCAATTTATTGACAAATTAAGGGAAGTGTTATGTGAAATAAAGACACCATCTAGAGCTGCACAGTTTGAAGCTTTAAGCATGTGGGAAAAGACAGCAAGAGACAAAGAAAGTGAGGATAAAAAGGTAAAGCACCAGATACAGGAGAAGGGAATTAATGATGACAAAAAGCTTCAAATGAATGATTCAGGGGATGAAATATTGGATGCATTGTTAACTGAGTGGCCACCACTTTATGTGGTCCCCACTAAAAATACTGATAATAGTGTACCAGCAAGTTCTACATGGCTACTGCTTCTGTTGAACAGAGAGAAATACAGATTGAGAGAACTGTGCAGACATTTCAAATTGGCCCACCACCTGTTGATTTAGCACTGACAGTGATACCTCCAGGTGTTACTGCTTCAATTGTGACTGATTCAGTACAAATACTACAAGCTGCAGATGCACAGGCAGTGCCCAGACAAATAGTGAATGTCCTAATTAATATGGTTCCTACTCAAAAAGTTCAAGGTGCTGCAGAAGGAGTAATTACATCGGGATTTATTTCAGAAACTCAGAATTCACAGATTATTGAACAGAAACTACCCCAGACAGTCCAAGCATTGAAAGGTGGGGGAAAAATGGTCTTTACAACACCAACAGCCCAGGATAAAATGAATATATTTGGAGATGGTATTTTTCAAACCTACTTTGAGGAAGCAGCTGATCCAGCGGGTTACTAGCAACAAGCATTCATACACAGAATACTCACCTGGGCCCATTCATTCATACTACACTAGTAAACTCCGCTGGTGGGGTCAGTTGTACTCTTTATCAAAATCCCTGCTACCAACTACTTTTCCTGATTGAAGAGTAATGACTTACTAATGGACCCTTTGCTAAATTGGGAAGTATAAAATGAGAACACATACAATACAATTCATAAATTGAAATAATCACTGACTCGGAAAATTTTAGCAGAGTAAAATACAAGCCACATGGCACTTAATCGCATATCAAGGAGGAAGCACTTTGATTATAGATCACCTTAAATAATCATAATATGACGGTTCCTCAGAAAGGAGAGCATAGAGACAGCAGTATTTTCTAAAGTTTGCATTTATAGTTACCTAGAAGCGTGAGAATCAAACCCCTTGGACAAGGAGTTGGAAATGGGTTCCCGGAAAGATGAAAAGACCAAAGACCTCTGGACCAGGTTCAGGACAGGATAGGTGACCTCTCTACCAAAGATGCCTGTGCCTTTCCCCTCTCTGATACTTCGTTCCTCCTCGATTCCTCCGTTTCTTCTAATGAAATCCGCCGCCCCCACCTCAGGACCTCTTGGACAGCGGTTCAGTCTGTAATCGATCAGCTTGTTCTGTACGCCTGCTCTTCTGTATCTGTCAGCGCCTAGTCTAACTAATTAGCTAATTCTATATCTATTATACCCTTCTATGCCCATGTACCTCCCATTAATGTTTCAAAATTATTGGACCACTAGTTCTGATTGGACAGGGACAGGGGGTTGATCCTCACACCATATTATTCATTTTCTTAAGCCCATTGTCTTTAAAATACTGCCCCTCTCAATTAATACATTTGCTTTATTTCCCACCCGTTTCCCATTGATTCCTTAATACATTTTAGATACAAATTGTAACGAGTTTGGAACATTTCAGATGAACTTGTGAACCAGGCTTTGCGACCTTGGAGGGCTTCCAAGTTGACTTCATCGCTTCTTCTGGTTAGCCTTGCAGGGCGCATGCGCAGAACCAATGTCTCTCAAGCTGCAGTTCAACCAAACCCAGGCCCATTTACGAACTAACAGAAAAGTCAAAGAAGAAAACATTAAAATCACAAAATAAATGGTTTCACTGTATACCTCTTAATTCTACTCGATTCCCATTTAATTTTCAATATCTATCCCGCATTAGTAGCATTAAAAGACCACATTATTAATTGCGACAATGCGTATGCTTAGCATGTGAGAACATTAAGCAGCCATTTTATCATGCACTGCGCAGAAGCAAAGGATTCCCTCCAAGCATAGTAAGACGTCATACCACGTGATATGGTTGACACATGCGCAGTAAAGTTTCCCGCGTTTAGCAGCCATTTTGGATTAAACAAGAGTTATTATTAGTAGGAAACACATAGGCAAGCGTCTCTGAGATACTAATAAGTGTCGTGTATGCACGGTATTAATAGGACATTACATATTTTAGTATAAATTAATCACTATTGTGAGAGGATTGCTTCTGAGCAAGTCTCATTATGAGTCCTTGTTCCATCAATCCCCTCTCTGATGGCGTTTCTGAGCCATGAAAACTACCCACAACCAGATGCCAACCTAGCATATTTCATTCACCCTTTCATTTGTACACTTTCTGTTTTGTTCATTTCCCTTCAATTTCTTATATAATTCACTTTTTAGGTCTTCAAATTCAACCTCATCAATTTTACGTTTCTTCCCTCTTTCAGTCACTCTATATGTTCTTTTCTTTCTGCAACATTTGCACCATAATATTATTAATAATATTGTCATTGCTACTACTACTAATGGTACTAATATTTTGCCTATAATTCCTTTCCCTACATTAGCAAACCAGGTTCCAATTGATGCTATGCTATTTGTCAATCTTTCCCATACACTATCAACTTCCAGTGGTTTCAGTTCTTTCTCAAGTTTAGTAATATTCTTTATGTATGTTCCAATTTCTGCACTTTTATCAGGAATGTAAGTGCAACAATGTTTCGTCTTCAACATTTTACAGACTCCACCCTCTTTTGCTAATATGATAGCAAGAGCAAGTCGATTTTGCATAACCATAGATCTAATCGCAACCATCTCCGCATTAATCATTAGAAATCCTCCAGCAGTATCCGTTGATAAACGGTCAACCACTGTAGACAATTTGCATATTCTCCTTGAGTTCAGAATTACTCCCACTGAAGGTATCAATGCACCAAATATATCACCTACAATTTCAGAAAAACTAGCTCTTTTACTACTTGTTAATTCACCATTATTTTCATTGCTCCCAGTGTTTCTTTTCACATGATATACCTTTGGAAATACTATTCCAAAATAGCGACTTCCGTACCACCGTGCAGGAAGCCTAAAATAAGCCTTATTCCCACACACATAATAAATTCCAGGAAAAACTGTATCTGTTCCTCCTTTTAGTCCCCAACCTCCTAGAATTAGAAAATTGTGTTCACATACACTGGTGCCAATAAAAACATTGTTATAGTCAGTTTTTAATCTATGAAGACATAATTTCCCAGTCTTTTCCAAATCTAGAGCCATAGCAGCTTGAGCCTTGCCAGGTGTATAAATACCCTCTTTCTCAGCCCATGGTGGAAGATGAGCCTTATTCTCAGATGCCTTCTGTTGGAAATGTTGTCGTCTATCTTCAACTAAATTTAAAAACACTTTCTCTTCTTCACTTAATGAACATGTTAGATTGCTTCTATGTGCATGTGTTATATCTATTGACTTCATTGTTAAGAAAAATTCTCCCATAAACTGCGAGCCTTGACTACTAAGCACTGGGTTCATTTTCTTGTGAATACGAACCTCTGAAAATATCACATCTATGTTTGAATAATAATATTGAAGTTTTCCTGTTCTATAAAATAAACTAGTCAATACACTACATGATATACCATAGGTCAAAGGTAAATGATGATATGTTAAACCTTCTGCTACTGACTCAGGTAATTTCATACAGACATAACAATCACTAACCTCCATTGTATCTACGTACTGAAATAATAATTTACTATGGACATTTAAGCTAGTGTCGTTATCTGTTATCTTGTGATGAAAATCTGGTTCATCTTCTACTCTGTCACTTTTCACGTTATCTATCCTTCCTTTAGTATCATTGCTATTCTATTTATCATTAGCATAAGGTAAGGAATTGCTATGATCAGAACTAACCATACTATAAGTACCACTACCAGACTACATATGCATATAGCACAGCATCTTTTGCAACATTTTCGTTTTGGTTTCCCAGAAACTCCATCCTCAGCCATTTTGACTAAGAAGATTTCTCTTCTTTCTTTTCTCTTTTAACGTTATCAAGGTGGTTTCACTTCTTTTTCGTACGTCAGTTCTGCACTTGTTCCTTCGTCACCACTTTCACTTGTTTCAGAACTTTCGCAATCTTCAAGAATTATGTAAGTCCAATCAGGTCCTTTGAACTTATTGTTCACAACTTTTAGTCTTTTACTTTTTCGGTTTTCAGTCCCACTTGGTTGTCCAGATAAACTCGTTACTTCATTTACTTGCTCTGGATTTTCACTTCGAGTTACGATATGATACTTCACTCTCTTGATGACACTAGGCCAATGATCACCTTTTCTGACTTTCTTTGTTTGCACTGTATCTTCACTTCTCGAGTCCTTTTTTTCAATTTCTTTATTTTCAAGATGCAGCAGTTTATTTCCAGGTACATGAGTTTGTCTCATTGCTCGTCCCATGGTAACTTCATGTGGACTCAATCCTGTATTTCTGTCAGGAACGCTTCTGAGTCCCATTAGGACAAGTGGCAGTGCATCTGGCCAGTCTAACAATGTAGATGCACACATCTTTGACAATCTTGACTTTATTGTGCCATTCAATTGTTCAACCACTCCAGAAGCCTCTGGGCGGTATGCACAGTGCAATTTTTGTTCGATGTTAAATGCAGCACAGATGACTCGAATTACATCGTTATTGAAATGACTTCCCCTATCTGATTCCAAAGGTTACTGGGAAACCGAACCTAGGAATGAGTTCTCGCAACAATAGCTTGGCAACTGTTATACTATCATTCCTCCTGGTAGGGTAAGCCTCCACCCACTTTGAAAACAGACACACTATGACAAGTATGTATTTTAAACCTTTACATGGTGGTAACTGGATGAAATCTAGCTGTAATCTTACAAATGGACCTTCTGCTTTTCCAATTTTTCCCAACCCAATTACTGATTTTCTTCCTGGATTGTACATTTGACAAGTTAAACACCTCTGGCAAAGACTCTCTGCTGCAGCCCTAAATTTCGGATTATACCAACTTCGTCGGAAAAGTCTAATCATGGCATCTCTCCCTACATGTGAGTCTCCATGGTACATTCTGGCCATTTGGGAAATTAAACAATCAGACATGACTGGTCTGCCGTCTGAGTAAACCCATACGTCATCATCTGCTCTTCGAGTACATCCTATCTTAATCCACATCTTCCTTTCGCTTTCCTCAGCATCATCTTGCAATCGTCTCACATCATTCCATGTCTCAGGTGGCGAACACGTCATAAGTTGGCAGCTGATTCCCATCTTTTCAACCTTTTGATTTACAGCCAGCCTGTTTCTGGCACAGTGTTGAGCAATTAAGTCTGCATATCTGTTACCGGCTACCACCCAGTCATTTCCTGACTGGTGTGCGGCACACTTCACCACTGCCAATTCTTTTGGTGATTGTATTGCCTCCAATAATTCTTTTACAAACTGCCCATTTTTGATTGGGGATCCTGAAGAAGTCATGAAATCCCTCTGCATCCACAGTTGGCCAAAATCATGCACAACCCCTTATCCATATTGACTGTCCGTAAATATGGTTACTTTTAGATTCTTCCCAATTTTGAAGGCTTTAATCAAAGCAATTAATTCAGCTACTTGTGCAGATTTGACTCCTGGTAAATAGGATGCTTCGACTATTCCAGAAAGTTTACATACAGCATAAGCTGCACTTAGTTTGCCATCCTCATGCCGTAGGCATGAACCGTCCACAAACAGCTCCCTGTCTGGAATTTTTAAGTGGCACTTCCTGTATATCTGGACGTGGTTTGGTACACAATTCTGTAACCTGCAAACAGTCATGTTCTGTTTCATCCTTAACTTCTTCACAATTTGGATCTGGTAACAGTGTAGCTGGATTAACAACTGTGCACCTTTCTATAGTCATGTTTTCAGCTCCAAGGATTATTCGCTCGTACTTTGTCATCCGACTAGGAGTGAGATGCTGAGTTCTGGTTCTTGTCAACAGTATTACAACAGCATGTGGGACAAACACTGTAACAGGATATCCCATGACTATTGATTCACTTTGTTCAATGCTCATACAGGTAGCAGCTACTGCTTTCATACAACCTGGTAATGCTGCGGCTACTGGGTCTAAAGTAGCAGAAAAATATGCTATGGGACGCCTGTTCATCCCATGTCTTTGCGTTAAGACTGACAGTGCACAACTTTCTCTTTCATAACAGAATAGTGCAAATTCTCTTGTATAGTCAGGCATGCCCAGAGCAGGTGCCTCGCACAAAGCATTTCTTAGTTTTACAAATGCATTGGCACTTTCATCATTCCATTCAACTGGGTCCTTTGCTTTCTTTTTGGTTAACTGAATTAAAGGCTTTGCTAGCAGTGAAAATCCTACAATCCATTGTCGACGGTAACCCACTATTCCAAGAAACATTCTCACTTCTCTTTGGGTCTCTGGCAATTTCATTTGTTTAATTATTTTTATTCTTTCAGATGTTATTCTTCTCTTACCTTTCTCAATTTGATGTCCCAAATATTTAACTGACTGTGTTGGAACAGAACTGTAATTTTTCTGGTGATACTCTATGACCCTCCTCAGCCAAATGGTTGAGAAGTACAATTGAGTCTGTGACACAATCATCATAGGTTCTAGAGGCGATCAACAAGTCGTCTATATATTGAACCAAAACTGATTTCCCAGGCATTACTACCTTTTCTAGACACTTTTTCAGTATCTGATTAAAAATGGAAGGACTTTCAGTGTACCCTTGAGGAACACGATTCCACACATAAACTTTGTTTTCAAACTTAAAGGAAAATAAATACTGACTATCTGGGTGTAATGGAATCGAAAAGAATGCTTGACGCAAATCGATGACGGTGAACCATTCTGCATTCCAAGGTATTTGGTATAGGATTACTGCAGGATTAGGTACTATGGGACAACAAGGTACCACAATTTTATTAATTTTCCGCAAATCCTGTACAATCTTGTACTTTCCTCTTGGCTTTTTCAACCCCATGATTGTTGAATTACAAGGGCTACTCAACACTTCTTTTAATATACCCTGGTGTACCATTCTGTCAATTTCTTCAATAACTCCTGCCTTTACTTCAGCACTCATTTTATACTGTCTAGTATTTGGAAAAATTGCACCTTCCTTTACGGTTATTTTTACTGGGTCTATATTTGCCATTAGACCTACTTCTTTTCCAGTAAAATCCCATACTTTTAAGTTCACTGTAGTTTTTAATTCTTCTGGTAATTCATCTTTTGTTATCAAGGAGAACATTTCATCTACCTCTGTACCTTGTTTGACTATCATGAATTTGTAAACATGATCTTCATCCAGGGTCTGTACTGCCACACCATCCGATGTGCAGAAAATAGTACAATTCATTTTGCACAGTAAGTCTCTGCCCAATAAATTTACTGGACTGGAATCGCACACTACAAGTTGGTGCATTTCTCGGAAATTTCCTATTCTTACTTCCATAGGTTCTGTAAGAGGTGTTCTAATCTTCTGATTTGCTACGCCCCCTTCTTGGATAGCTTCTCCAGAGAGAGGAAGTTCTGGTATGTCTGCTGTTCTCACAGTAGACCTGGTAGCACCAGTGTCCAATAAAAAGGTGATATCATTACCTTCTACTTTCCCTTCAACATATGGACCTGACTGATCTACCGCTAAGGATGCGCAAGTACGCACTCCTTCTTCCCCTCTCTTAGGCACCGTCATTGCTCATTATATGAACTGAAATGTTCCTGTAAAAGAAAATGTGAGGTTACATAATCATTCTTACCACTTCCTCCTTGATATCCGATGTCTGTACCGCGCCTTGCTCTGCTCACATTACCCTGTATAGGTGCAGGTGGCAACTGACTTTGGAGATTTACACCCTGCTGTGAATCATTCTGCGTCTGTGAATTTAAATTATGATTTGGGTCATTATTACTTTGAATCTTTTTACATTCGTTCTTCCAATGCCCCAACTTTCCGCATCCATGACAAGGAAATTTCTTTTTAGCCTCTTCTCTACTCATTCGTCCTCTCACTTTCCCATTATTTCCTGTGTCAACATTCGATCCAGACTCTTTCCCCTGTGTTTCTGTTGGATTGTCTAAATTGATTCCCTGCCGTTCTGCCATTTTCACTTGAGCCCACATCACTTTTTCCTGTAATTTCTTATGCCTATCTTCAATATCGCCTCCACAATATTTGGCATATTTCAAAATTTCGCCAATGAACTTCCCTTGCCAACACAACATGTGCTGTTTAATCATCTGACAAATCTCTGGTTTTAGACCATAAACAAATCGATAAACAAACTGACTCATATTTTTGTCTCCGATGTCTTCAAACCCACTATACTGCTTGAACACCTGTAATAGGCGCTCATAATAGGAGTGTACAGATTCGTTAGCTTCTTGGGTTGTTCTATCTATTTTCACCCAATCTGTTTCTTTTGGGGGAATCTTCCCTTTCAAATATGTTATCACCTGGTGATACTTCTTCATCACATCGGTTGATGGGGCACCTGTCTTCGGATCCCTAGGATATTCCTCACTAGGCCAATCAACTGTAATCTTACAATCTGTCCACAAATCCGCAGGTACCACTATGTCGAACAATCCATCCAAATCTTTCAATGAAACCTTCGAAACCTTTACAAATCTTTCAACCTGCTTGTAACACTCAACTGGTTTTTCTCTCAATTTTGGGAAATCATTTGTAAATGATAAAATGTCTTGCCTACTCCATGGGACATGGACGTAACCTCCTCCTGGAACTTCTCGCATCGGGTACATCTGTTCTATTTTCCCTGTTTCTTTCAGTAAATATTCAGAGGTTGTTCTGCTGAACCGTGCCTCTTCCTTTTTCTTTGTCCATCTGGTTTTCCATTTATCCAGTTCTCCCCATTTCTGTAATACTGACATTAATTCTTTAATTTGTAGTTTTCTACCAGAAACGTTCATATTTTCTAAGTCTTTATCACTGAATTCAGCTCTGTATGGTCTCTGCAACACTTTCAACTTCCCTATTTCAATTCCCATTTGTAAGGCCAGGTCTGATAATTTATCATGGAATATCTTTACATTTCTAGTTATGCTCCTACGTACGAATAATAGTTCTTCTTCATTGTAGGTATTCAGACGATCTACTCCTACATTTCCTGCTATCATTTCTTCTAATTCGACTTTTAATTTGTAGATATCCATGATCTTTGGGGGTGAACTCTGTTTTTATGTTCCCTGTGCCCACCTTTCCAGATCTTCTGGTGTTACTACTGTGGCACTTTTAGTTCCTGAAGATGTTATTATATTTACATCTTTTGAGCAACCAGGTGTGGTTCTTCTAGGGGTACTATTTACAGATTCTCGAATAGGCAAATCCATTAGTGATATCATAGATTCACAATCACTGAAATTATCATCAACCATTACTACCGCTTCAGGTTTAGGCATATTTACAGGTGTAGGCATAACTAGAGGTTTGGGATAATTTACTTTGTCGCCATATAAAGGAACGACTGGACCAATGGTTACAGGTATAGTCAAAGAATCAGGATGTACATTTAACTGTGTTATTTTCTGTATTAACTCTGCTCTGTTTCTGTCTAGAGCCTCTTTTTCCTTATCATGCAATACTCTGGTTTCTGGGGGATTATGCAGTACTTGAGGTACCAATGGTGTCCTCATAACTGGTGCACTTGGAGAACATACACTTGACCCTTCCTGATATGGTGGAGGGTTCTTTAATATTTCTTCCATAAATTCAACTTTGGATTCCCCAAATCCTGTCAAATGTTTAGTCTTTTCTTTGCATTTACTCCCTATCGGTTCCTCTGTCATGAATACTGGATACAAGCCTTCGGTAAGCATCGCTCGTCTCCACTGCTTCATCTGACTTTCTCTTGATTCATTCTGGTGTCTCGGGAAAAATCCCCTATAACCCCTATTGCTTCTGGGCCTATCGCGTTCAAATGCCTCTGTTTCCCATTCTTCTAAGGCTTCGTATTGCGTTAATCTTGGTCTGGGCTCTAGTTCATTCATTCTTATTCTCAAATTTTGAAGAACTCTCCCATTGAAAGTACCATTCTCTGGAAAAGCTAATATTCCATCATCTTTGTGTATTCTATCCAATTTTCTAACCATATACAAGTATGATAACCCCTCTCCATCATCATGAATGAGGCAGGTGTTTTTGCTGGTGGAATGAGAATTCCTTCTCTAGTTTTGATCGTTTTATCTTTCTTAAAATAATTCTTGATCTTTTGTAAAAATGACATCTTTCTCTTTTCTCCTTACATTTTGGGTAAATATCTATGTATGAAATTATATTCTGCAAAACCTAAATATCTTCTGTCTGGACGGGTTTCTGTCAAAATCGGATCACGTTTCCTCATACAATCTCCACCATCCACTAAGACTTCGACTTCTATTCTGACAACCAATCAGATTCAAGCTTGCACTTCGTCTCGGAACCAATCCTTGCACGGCTTTTCTGTGGCGTCTGTCCAATGACCCCTCCTTTACAATCTGCGCTTCTAAGTCCCTCGCTGTTCCAACCAATCCCAGCACGGTACCTGTGACGTCAGAGTTACTCCTAACTACTGACCCCTCCTTTACAAGACTCGTTCCACGCCAGCTGTTCAAACCAATCCCAGCGTGGCACTCGTGACGTCAGCCTTCACTCCTGCTGCTGACCCTCCCTTCAGAAAATCGTACGCTAGCTGTAATTCTTCAATACTTTCAATTACATTTTTAATAACAACATAAAACATTCGCTATTGTGCCAGTTTCTCTAAATTAGAAGATAGATTTTCTCACACCTAGTAAAACCTTCCGTTTACTAGACATACGCTACGAGTAAAACTCTTCCGCTTACTCTTCATACACTATGAGTAAAACTCTTCCGCTTACTCTTCACTTAAACTCCAGAATACCTGCTACTCCTTCAATGTTACCCTTTCTAGGTGATATAACATCAAAATTTCACCAGCGTATTCCTTTGCTGTCACTCACTCTCACACAGAGTTCCTAACAAGTACTGATAGCCCTGCTTAACTTTTCAGTACTAATTCTGCCTGACAGATAACCTCACTGCAGTATGGCTTCCACTTACCATCCGCTATTCTTCCCCGGGGATTTCTAGACAACATAAAACAAAACTTTAAACAGCAACGGATGTTAGTTCATAAAATATAGGATTCTCATTACCCAATTAACAAAGAAAAACCATCCTCTGATAACCAGAAAACTGATCCAGCGGGTTACTAGCAACAAGCATTCATACACAGAATACTCACCTGGGCCCATTCATTCATACTACACTAGTAAACTCCGCTGGTGGGGTCAGTTGTACTCTTTATCAAAATCCCTGCTACCAACTACTTTTCCTGATTGAAGAGTAATGACTTACTAATGGACCCTTTGCTAAATTGGGAAGTTAGAATGAGAAAACATACAATACAATTCATAAATTTAAATAATCACTGACTCGGAAAATTTAAAAATGTTTATCTAAAATTTTAGCAGAGTAAAATACAAGCCACATGGCACTTAATCGCATATCAAGGAGGAAGCACTTTGATTATAGATCACCTTAAATAATCATAATATGACGGTTCCTCAGAAAGGAGAGGATAGAGACAGCAGTATTTTCTAAAGGTTGCATTTATAGTTACCTAGAAGCGTGAGAATCAATCCCCTTGGACAAGGAGTTGGAAATGGGTTCCCGGAAAGATGAAAAGACCAAAGACCTCCGGACCAGGTTCAGGACAGGATAGGTGACCTCTCTACCAACGACGCCTGCGCCGTTCCCCTCTCTGATACTTCGTTCCTCCTCGATTCCTCCGTTTCTTCTAATGAAATCCGCCGCCCCCACCTCAGGACCTCTTGGACAGCGGTTCAGTCTGTAATCGATCAGCTTGTTCTGTACACCTGCTCTTCTGTATCTGTCAGCGCCTAGTCTAACTAAATAGCTAATTCTATATCTATTATACCCTTCTACGCCCATGTACCTCCCATTAATGTTTCAAATTTATGGGACCACTAGTTCTGATTGGACAGGGACAGGGGGTTGATCCTCACACCATATTAATTTTAATTCATTTTCTTAAGCCCATTGTCTTTAAAATACCGCCCCTCTCAATTAATACATTTGCTTTATTTCCCACCCATTTCCCATTGATTCCTTAATACATTTTAGATACAAATTGTAACGAGTTTGGAACATTTCAGATGAACTTGTGAACCAGGCTTTGCGACCTTGGAGGGCTTCCAAGTTGACTTCATCGCTTCTTCTGGTTAGCCTTGCAGGGCGCATGCGCAGAACCAATGTCTCTCGAGCTGCAGTTCAACCAAACCCAGGCCCATTTACGAACTAACAGAAAAGTCAAAGAAGAAAACATTAAAACCACAAAATAAATGGTTTCACTGTATACTTCTTAATTCTACTCTATTCCCATTTAATTTTCAATATCTATCCCGCATTAGTAGCATTAAAATACCACATTATTAATTGCGACAATGCGTACGCTTAGCATGTGAGAACATTAAGCAGCCATTTTATCATGCCCTGCGCAGAAGCAAAGGATTCCCTCCAAGCATAGTAAGACGTCATACCACGTGATATGGTTGACACATGCGCAGTAAATTTTCCAGCGTTTAGCAGCCATTTTGGATTAAACAAGAGTTATTATTAGTAGGAAACACATAGGCAAGCGTCTCTGAGATACTAATAAGTGTCGTGTATGCACGGTATTAATAGGACATTACATATTTTAGTATAAATTAATCACTATTGTGAGAGGATTGCTTCCGAGCAAGTCTCATTATGAGTCCTTGCTCCATCACAGCAGTGATTAAAAAGATAGAGAGTATCGGGGAACAAATTAACCCAGACCCTGAAAAAGAGAGACAGCTTAATGTTTCAAATTTAAAATTTGAACATGAAGAAATTAACAGTCCCTGCTGTTTAAATCATGAAAATGAGAATCAGTGTCAGGAAAAATAATTAATTTCCCTGAGTAAGGAAACAAAATGTGCAGTAACTACACATGATAGACTGACTGATTTGGCTCAAAATTATGAAATTGATGTTGCAGGAAGTTTTCCATTTCAGAAAAGTTTCAGGGTACATATGGATGATGAAGCAGATGAGACAATGAGTTCTTCAGGAATGCGATTACACATTGCAGAAATAATGAAATATATTTCAAATGCAATGGGTTTGAGAAATTAGGAGACAAGTGGGCAAGAAAACATGAGAAGAAAAAGAAACCACCAGACCTAGCAAGGAAACTGGATAAGAAAAAGAAACCACCAGACCTTGTTGAGGAAAATAATAAGCAGAATGAGGGAGAAGCTTTTGCTTACTCATTGAGAGAAATGGTGGGAGAAGTGCATATTCATCTGCCGCGGAACAAAAGTGAACTTGCAGCATTTCTGAACACATTCCCAAAGTTGAGAGACAAGTCTATGCTGTGGTACCCACAAGTTGATGGATTTGTTGAAATTTCAAAGGAGTTGTGTATTAATTTGAAAATGTTCTTTGACATTGCCATGCAGACTGAATTGTGGTTTGAATCTAAAGTTGTTGTGCAAGGGCCAGATGAGGAGACAATGAAAAATGTTTGCATGAATGCACCATCATTTTTTGTTGTTATGGAAAGAAATGAAGCAGTGATTACTTTTCTGAAGGGCAGAGTTCCAGCAAAAGATGTTAATTGGGTACAGAATAAAAGAACAACACAGGAGCTAAAAGAATTGGTTCATGAGTTTTGTGAAAGTGTGTGTCTGGAGTTTCAACAACACAGTGGGAGAGAATGTCCTGATGCCAGTGGCATGAGATTCTTTGTGACTCAGTTGGTTATTGGATTAATGTTCTCCGATCAGATCAGTGTGCACGGACAGCAAATATTGGTTTCTTTGCAAAGAAAGCTGATAGATGGGATTCTGAAGGATGAAGGGTACTATAGTGCTGGACAAGGAATGAAGCAGAAAGAGTTTGAGGAAAAACCTATGATAGTTCAGAGGGGGTTTGCTCAGAAACGTTTTCAGAATCAGTTGTTTGCAGTGAATGGAAGTGAGTTACAAGGTGTTGTTTCACAAGCAGAAATTAAAGGTGCTCAAGCAAAATCTGGTGTTACACAGGCTAGAGGTAGAGGTGTTTTGGTTTGTGCAAATTCATGTATGGATGTCACAGTGTTGGAAAAAGTGTCCTTTTCCCATCTTTGTAACAGATTTCAGCATTGGAAGAAGAAATGTAAATTTAAACTAGACGCAGCAAATGGAAATGCGCAAACACAGAGAGAAATGCAGGTGCAAAATGTGCCAGCTCAGCAAATGCAAATGTCAATTCAGAAACAGGTACCAATGACAGGAATTTTTCAAGCTCAGATGGTCCCACAAAATATGGAAAATGCTCAAATTAACTTAAATCAGTTGTCCAGAGCAAGTGTGAATTGTTTCCAGAAACAAAATCAGAACATGTTTCAACAGGTTGCTGTATTGGAAAATGAGAGTTTTAGCACTAACAATTCTGAAATTACTAAGTACATTGTGAAAACAGTGGAAGGTCCAGACTTAGTTGTAGGAGTTTTAAACAGAGAAATTACAAACCCAGTTTTAGAGAAGGTTGCAGCAAAAATAGGTCCATTTGAGAAAAGTTACCAATTTGTTGTTTGTGACTCAGGCCTGACAGGAAAATATTTGTTTTGCGAATCAAACAGCACAGATTACTGTACACTAGATGATGTTAAAAATCAGATTCCTGATGAGGATGCACAGTTAAAAATGGCCCAACAAGAGACAGCTGTAGCATTGTTTTCAGAAATGACAGTTGAAAAATTACCCTCTGATTTGGAAAACATAGAGAATACAGAAGTAAGGGAGTTCACAGAAAAAGATGACAGATTAATAAAACATGCAGAACATGTCTTATTCAAATTAGAACCAGATGACATGTATTCAAGAACACCATCAGTTGCAGAAATTTCACCCATAATTGGAGATAAACTGAGTAAAGGATTGTTGATGGAATTGATTGGAAGTTTATGTAACTTTCTGATCACAGGTTTACAGTAACCGAATGAAAAGAACAGAAAAGTGCAGGAGATTAGCAGCATAACTGTTCCATGTTGTCCTATGGTACCGAATCCAGCCAACATATTTTTTCACAGTTCATGTGCTGAAGAATGGCTTACTGTTATTGATTTTTGTCAAGTTCATGTCCTAGTGCCATTGCATGAGGATAGTAAGGAGTACTGTCAAAAAGAAGATGAATGTTTGGGACGCATAATTGGAAAAGGAGCTAGAAAGGTGTCACTAGAGAGAGTGGAAGTAATTCACCAGATGAATTCACCTCAAATTATGAAAGAAGTCAGGATGTTTTTGGGAATGGTTGGCTACTGTAGTCAGTGATTACCAAACCTTTCCCTAGTGGCTAAGCCTTTACTGAGGCTGACACACAAGGATGTGTCTGATCCGCTTCCATTGGACAACAATTGCACAAAAGCATTCCTAGAGTTGAAAGAAAAAAAGTGTTGCGCCCCGGCACTAGGGATGCAAGTTTATTTAAAAGAAAATACACCAATGTGCAGTGAGAGGGAGGGCTGAGCTCTCTCAGTGCTTGTTCAAAAACCTGAAGATGATCAAAAGTCTGTGACGTATTTCCCAATGACCCTTGACCCCATCGTCACAGAAATGCCCAGCTGCCTTAACTTAGTAGCTGTGGTAGATGTCAGTCATAAAAAGAGTGAGAATATAATGATGGAATTTCCAGTTACTGAAATGGTTCCTTCCTTAGTGGAGTTGTTTTGGGAAAATACTGTGACCAAGAAATGTCTAAATTCACATGTATTTAGCTTGCTACCAGCAAATGAAATTGTTTGTGATAAAACTGAACATGGATGTCTAGATGTCATTAATTTATGCCTGAAACCAAGGTTAGACTTTAATGATGAATGTCTGATTGAGCCCAACAATGTCCATTTTGTAGATGGCCCATGTTTGAGAGGTAACAATGGCACATTAGGAGCAGCACATGCTGAGTCCCTATACATTATATTGTCAAAGCTTCATGGCTTTCAGTAGTTACCTCAGCCCAAAATTCAAAATTGATTGCCCCTACCTTAACATGCAGTATAACTGCTGAAATAGGAGTCACTATTGTCATGGGAGAGAGAAATGCTAATTCAGTTGTACAATATTGTGTCCTGTTAGCCTATACATTCAATGGAATTTTTTATCTAATGCTGATGTTAATGACTTACACTTGGAAAGAATTAAAAGAGGCTCAAGAAAATGTTTCAGAGGCAGAACAAAAAGGTTGTATCAGAACCGATTTTGAGAAAAATGACAACTGCATAGTAGCAAATGTGTTATTGCAAAAACTGATGCCCAGGTATAGATTGCCAGTTTCTCTGAAATCAGATCATAATGAGGTCTCAAAGATGATGGGTGCAGAACCACAGACTGGACAAAGATTGGATTGTAGCTATCTGCCTGAAGTTTCAAGGACAATAAAGCAACACAAAGACAGCACAGAGTCTCACTTTGCAAAAGACTGTGTCTCAGTATCACTGAAGTGGCTTGAATTTGTACATGCAAATGCACTTGTGAAAACCAGAGATGGAAAGAAAAGCCATTGCTGTGAGGGATTGGCTGATGTGGAGCGTGTAGTTTCCCACCAGATTGCAGCTGCTGCACAAGATCTGCATAATGGATGGTGCCAAAACTTTGATTTGAGAGATGTTGTGAAATGGAAAGGCCTGTTCCAAATGATCCTGGCAAAGACTGTTGTGAAGTGTGGTGGCCTTCCAAATTGGGTGCATGCCTCTCATACACGTATGGTCCTGTGTCCCCTTGATAAAACAACTCCTCTTCAAGAAAAGATGCCAGCAGCGGTCAAAAGTCCACAGAATAGGGTCAGTCAAGCTGTAAGGGAACACACAGAGTCTGAAGCAGCACTAAAGCAAACTGAACTGTAAAAGCAAAAAGTGGAAACTGGCTCAGATGAAAGCGGTGTCAAAAGGGTAAATGAGCTAGGTGCAGCCTCTGAAGAAGGAATTGGTGCTGTGGGCCTACGAGTGGAGGTAGAAAAAGGCTGGCTGAAAGGGTATCCAAAACGTCTACAGTGGTCCCTTGAAAAATCATTTGCACCCATAGCTGAAACTTCTGAACCTGAACAAGGTGAAAATAAAAGTGAAAGGCTTGGATTGAAGACGTGCAAAGAATTGATGGTGCTCTATCAGAGTTTTCCAGCACCTGAGTGGTCAAAATGCATGGAAAAAGTACAGAATGCCACATTGAATGAACTGTGTAATGCGAGGCTTGACCTATATGAGCCACCTTGATGGCAAGCTGGTGACAAAGAGCCAAGAAATGCTGAAACAATAACAGAGAACTGTCAAGAGCTGAAGAGAAAAGAATCTTTGAATGATGAAAGAAAAAGAAGAAAAGAGGAAAAAGAAATGGAAAAGAGAACTGTTCCGTTGGAGTTTCCATTTTATTATTTTAGTTACTTATTTTAGAGAAAACTAACTGTTCCAAGAAGCTACTTACAGAACCCTGCACTAAAACTTTTGAGCTTGGCAATATATGATCTGATTACAGACAAAATTTGTGTTGCCTTAGAAATAGAAGTAAAATTATTATATGCTCAGCTTTTGTAATAACAAGTGATAATGAACATACTAATTTTAGTAGGGTTTTTCTTTATATATCTGTGTGAAATTAAAGTGTGCTAAGGAAATTACCATGTCTACATACACTAAAGATGAGTAGTACTATTTTAGGTAGAGAAAATATATATTAGACTGAACTAATAATGAGTGTGCTCTTTGAACAAATGTTACCTGTGAAATTAAATAAGTGTGATAGTTAACAAATCATTTGAGGTATCATGATTTGTTTATTATCAAAGGGTGTATTGATGGAGCTCAAATCTCACTTATAGATTTTATCATTACTAAATGACAAAATAACTGCTTTAAGTTTCAGACAAACTGCTTTTTAAAAATGGCACGCAGAGTTTTGGTGCAAGGGAAAACATGAATGAGGCCTTCTCAGATGCTTAATGAATCATGTAGAACCATGCTCAATTAATTAATCATGGTTGTTTAATTGTGTTTATTTTAGATTTAACCTCACTGTAGAATGTACATTTAGTTTGGAAAATGTGTTTTGAACTTTCAAAGTAGCATATATTTGTGCTGAATTAACACGCATTTTACAGTGTAGAATGGCTGAATTTGCTTTGGCAGGCTCAGCTCACTGCGGCCCTTCAGCCTTGAAGATAAGAAAGGAATGCTCTTCCTCCCTGTTTCTGTCTCTTCATGAAAAGACCTTTCGTATAATTTTCGCCTTCTGTTTCTGTCTCTTCATGAAAAGACCTTCGCTTGTTGCATACTTTTATCTCCATGCAGTTTGTTTAGACAATGCTTTATTCACTTCATAACGTGGAGTGAAAAACTGCAAAGCACACATTTTTCTTATAATATCTATTCTCTGTTTCCGCATAATTAATACTTTTTGTTGCAGAAAATGTAATTGTTTTTAGGATGTTAGGAGATGAGATCATTTAGCACAAGACTCAAATGTGTTACAAGAACTCGCATGATTGATGACGTGTCCAGTCATCCCATGGGGTGTCGATGTGTTCTGAAGCTCCAATTGGACAAGCTACGAAGACCAAGTAACGTGTATTTTTGTTAGTAATATTGGTTTGCTAGCTGAGAGGTGTTGGCTTTTGCTCATTATTTTTTTGCAGGACGCGAGGCAGAACACACAGTTTTTTTTAAAGTTCTGCAGAAGAGAAAGGAGGGGCAGCTTCTGTGGAGACTCAGAGAGGCAGAGATGAACAGATCAAAGCCAGACAGAATCAGCTGAGAGAGCAGGACAGGTTTAGATGCTAAAAATGCTAAGTTTTATGCTTTGACTAACTGGCTTTGCAAAGACTTATTTGTCCTATGCATTTAATTTCTCTTTATGGGAGATTTTTTGCTAATTATTAATTATTGATTAGCCTTGCAAAACTCACTCTAAAATTATATTTTCTTAAACCTCTTTAAGAGTTCTGACTGACATAGAAATAGGTTTTTCTTCCTTAATGGAGTGCTTTGTATGCAATCTAAATATGTTCTGTATTAATTCTATTTTTATATATTTTTCAATTCTGTAACCTGATTGATGTTTGACTAATGAATAAAGAGTCAGAGAATTTTGACTTTTGATTAGAAAATAAAACCCTTTAAAACTACTCACAACTCTCATTATTGCCTTAAATATTATTTGCATTTGATTTTTCATGTTTATGCAAAGTCTCCTGATGGTGATCTCACGGTGGCAAAGGTCCATCCCCTTTAAGCGGTAAACAAGAGGTAATGATGTTTTGCATTGAGAAATTACCGTGAAATTACCGCTCCATCAGAACATAACAACAACCGAGGGCTGTTTGAGACCAGTAAAATGCCTCATACATCTGGCCCTTGGTGAGGCTGGCAGCCTGGAATCATTGCTGCATTGCGGTGCAGGCAGTGCCACAAGCTTATAGCTAATTAAGGTTCTGCAGCCTGGCACCAATTCTAAGTGACTATACAGCACAGTCATTCTTTACTGGCATGACTTAACCCTTTCCGTGCTCATGATGGCCTGGAGCCGTCATGATACACGGTGGGTGTGTGCTCATGACGGCTCCAGGCCGTCATGACACATCGCTCGGAAATCCCTCTGGTGCGGGCACCAGAGGGATTCCCTTTACACCAAAGAGCCTCGGGAGCTGGGGAAGAGCTTCCCCAGCTCCCGAGGCTCCCTGGTTTCCCTGAAATGACAATAGGCGCGCACGTCGCGCTGACCTCATTTCAGTGAAACCGAAACTGAAATGAGCCTTTAGGCTCATTTCAGTTTCAGTTTCTACGTGCTCAGGGGGCTAGCTCAGCCCCCTGAGCATGTAGAAAGACGGGAGAGGTATCTTTGGAAAGGGGAGAATCTCCCCTTTCCAATGGTACCCCTCCCCAGTGGATCCCTGCTTGGGGATCGCCACAGGAAGGCAATCCCCAAGCAGGGATCCACCAACTAGACACCAGGGAGGAGGGAGCGGCCCCTTGGGCAAGGGCCTTTGCTCCCCCCAATTCAATTTGGCAAAATTTAGTCTTTTTGCCCCTCCTGGGGAGCAGATGGGGGCAGTAGCCCCCAATCTGCCCCCCCGAGGGAGCAAAAAGCCCACTAGACACCAGGGATTTTTTTAGCATATAAAAATAAGGGTGGGGGCTGCCCAAAATGGGCATGCCCATGCCCCCACCCCCCCCAAAATCATTACAGTCTTTCTGCCCCCCGGGGGGCAGAAAGCCCACTAAACACCAGGGATTTGTTTTTTGAACATTTTTTTTAGGGTGGGTGCCCCCACCCAACCGCCACCATTACAGCCTTTCTGCCCCCCCCCCCCTGGGGGGCAGATGGGGCATTGGCCCCTAATCTGCCCCTTCAGGGGGGCGGAAAGCCCACTTGACGCCAGGGATTTTTTTTGCACAATTTTATTTAGGGTGGGGGCTTCCCGAAACGGGCACACCAATGCCCCCACCCCCCCACCACCATTACAGCCTTTCTGCCCCCCCTGGGATGCAGATGGGGCAGTAGCCCCCAATCTGCCCCCCCCGGGGGGCAGAAATCCCACTAAATGCCAGGGATTTTATTTTGCACAATTTGTTTTAGGGTGGGGGCTGCCCAAAACGGGCATGCCAATGCCCCCACCCCCTGCCACCATTACAGCCTTTCTGCCCCCCGGGGGGGAGAAAGCCCACTTGACGCCAGGGATTTTTTTTGTGCATTTGTTTTTAGGGTGGGGGCTGCCCGAAATGGGCATGCCAATGCCCACCCCCCGCCACCATTACAGCCTTTCTGACCCCCCCGGAGGGGCAGAAAGGCCACTAAACACCAGGGATTTTTTTTTGCGCAATTTTTTTCAGGGTACGGGCTGCTCGAAACGGGCACGCCAATGCCCCCATCCCCACCCCACAAAAATGAAAGTTTTTCTGCCCCCCCAGGAGGCAGATGGGAGCTGAAGCCCCCAATCTGGCCCCCCCGGGGGGCACAGAAAGTCCACACGAAACCACAGATTTTTTTGTTTTATTCATGTAGGGGTAGGGGCTGCCCAAAATGGGCATGACAATACCCCCACCCCAGCCCCGGAGAAATTCCAGTCTTTCTGCCCCCCGGGAGGGAAGATGGGGCAGTGGCTCCTGATCTGCCCCCTGGGGGGGGCAGAAAGCCAACTAGGCGCCAGCGATTACGCAGGCTTTTTTTATGCGTGGGGGTGGGGGCTGCCCAAAATGGTCATACCAATGCCCCCACCCCCACAAAAAATAGCCACAGTCTTTCTGCCCCCCTTGGGGGCATATCAGGATGAACCCCCCTCCCCCGATTCCCCCCCAGGGCAGCAGAAACCCCACTAGGCTCCGACTTTTTTTTAGCAATGTGCCTACCTGTGGATTTTGGGCCCTAGCGCAGCTGGCACGTAGGGAAACCTAGCAAACCTGTACATTTTTGAAAACTAGACACCCAGGGGAATCCAGGATGGGGTGACTTGACTGGCTCTCACCAGGTTCTGTTACCCACAATCCCTTGCAAACCTAAAAATGTGTTTAAAAAAAAACACATTTTCCTCACATTTCTGTGGTGGAAAGTTCTGGAATCTGCGTGGATCCACAAAATTCCACAAACTCTGCGTTCTCCAAAGTCTTCCGAGAAAAATGGTACCTCACTTGCGTGGGTAGGCCTAGTGCCCACGACAGGAAACAGCCCAAAACGCAACGTGGACACACCACATTTTCACAGTGAAAACTGACCCTTTTTTTGCAAGGTGCCTAGCTGTAGATTTTGCACCCTAGCTCTGCCGGCACCTAGGGAAACCTAGCAAACCTATACATTTTTCAAAATTAGACACCCAGGGGAATCCAGGATGGGGTGACTTGACTGGCTCTCACCAGGTTCTGTTACCCAAAATCCCGTGCAAACCTAAAAATTTGTCCAAAAAACCCACATTTTCCTCACATTTCTGTGGTGGAAAGTTCTGGAATCTGCGTGGGTCCACAAAATTCCACCCACCCCGCATTCCCCAAAGTCTTCCGAGAAAAATGGTACCTCACTTGCGTGGGTAGGCCGAGTGCCCGCGACCGGCAAGGGCCCAAAACCTATTGAGGCAACATCAAAATTACCTATCACAAAACAACCTGGTTTTGCAAGGGGGGTCCCATGAGTTTTTGGCCCCGGGCTTGGCGGCCATCTAGGAAAACCTACCAAACCCACACATTTCTGAAAACTAGACACCCAGGGGAGTCCAGCGAGGTATGGCTTGTGTGGGTCCCACAACGTTTTCCTACCCAGAACCCCCTGCAAACCTCAAATTTAGCTGAAAAAATCACTTTCTTCTCAAATTTCTGTGTGGGAAAGTTCTGGAATCTACGTGGATCCACGAATTTCCTCCCACCCAGCGTTTCCCCAGGTCTCCCGATAAAAATGATACCTCACTCACGTGGGTGGGTCAAGTACCCGCGACAGGCAAGGGCCCAAAACCTATTGAGGCGACATCAAAATTTCCTATCACAAAACAACCTGGTTTTGCAAGGGGGGTCCCATGAGTTTTTGGCCCCGTGCTCGGCGGTGCACCTCACTTGTGTGGGTGGGCCAAAGGCCTGTGGCTAGGAAGAGCCCAAAACATAGGGATTTAGAGTATAGCACCGAGAAATCTAAGCGCTATATTTTTCTTAAAATACGTTTTAAGCCAATTCTGCTTTGGACACCCACACAAGTGAGGTATCATTTTACTCGGGAGAACAAGGGGAACGCTGGGTGGTAGGAAATTTGTGCCAGCACGGTGATTCCACGCAAACATATGGGGAAAATGTGTTTTTTTCAGCTAAATTTGAGGTTTGCAGGGGATTCTGGGTAGGGAAATGTTGGGGGATCCATGCAAGCCATACCTCATTGGACTCCCCAGGGTGTCTAGTTTTCTGAAACAAGTGGATTTGGTAGGTTTTCCTAGATGGCGGCGAGCCCAGGCCCAAAAAACCAGGTGCCCCCCCCCCAAAACCAGGTAGTTTTGTTATAGATAATTTTGAAGTCTCCACAATACGATTTGGGCCATATCCTGTTTCAGCCACTTTGCCTACCCACACAAGTGAGGTACCATTTTTATTGGGAGACCGGGGGAAACGCTGGGTGGAAAGAAATTTGTGGATCCAAGGAGATTCCAGAACTTTTCCACACAGAAATTTGAGAAACAAATGATTTTTTCAGCTAAATTTGAGGTTTGCAGGGGTTTCTGGGTAGGAAAATGTTGGGGGACCCACGCAAGCCATACCTCGCTGGACTCCCCCGGGTGTCTTCTTTTGAGAAATGTGTGGGTTTGGAAGTTTCCCAAGATGGCCGCCGAGCCCGGGGCCAAAAACCCAGGTGACCCCCTTTGCAAATCCAGGTTGGTTTGTGATAGGTAATTTGATGTCTCCTCAATACGTTTTGGGCCCTTGCCTGTCGCGGGTACTTGACCCACCCACACGAGTGAGGTACCATTTTTATCGGGAGACCTGGGGGAATACTGGGTGGTAGGACATTTGTGGATCCATGTATTTTCCAGAACTTTCCCACACAGAAATCTGAGAAAAAAGTTATTTTTTCAGCTAAATTTGAGGTTTGCCGGGGATTCTGGGTAGGAAAACGTTGGGGGACCCACGCAAAGCCATACCTTGCTGGACTCCCCCGAGTGTCTAGTTTTCAGAAATGTGTGGGTTTGGTAGGTTTCCTAAGATGGCCGCCGAGCCCGGGGCCATTAACCTCACTCGCATGGGTGGTTCAAGTACCCGTGACAGGTAAGGGCCCAAAACGTATTGAGGAGACATCAAAATGACCTATCACAAAACAACCTGGTTTTGCAAGGGGAGTCACCTAGGTTTTTGGCCCCGGGCTCGGCAGCCATCTTAGGAAACCTACCAAACCCACACATTTCTGAAAACTAGTTACTTGGGGGAGTCCAGCAAGGTATGGCTTGCGAGGGTCCCCTCACGTTTTCCTACCCAGAATCCCCTGCAAACCTCAAATTTAGCTGAAAAAAATCACTTTTTTCTCAAATTTGTGTGTGGGAAAGTTCTGGAATCTACGTGGATCCACAAATTTCCTATCACCCAGTGTTCCCCCAGGTCTCCTGATGAAAATGGTAGCTCAAATGGCGTGGGTGGGTCAAGTACCTGCGACAGGCAAGGGCCCAAAACCTATTGAGGAGACATCAAAATGACCTATCACAAAACAACCTGGTTTTGCAAGGGGAGTCACCTGTGTCTTTGGCCCTGGGCTCGGCGGTCATCTTCGGAAACCTACCAAACCCACACATTTCTGAAAACTAGACACTTGGGGGAGTCCATAAAGGTATGGCTTGCGTGGGTCCCCCAACATTTTCCTACCCAGAATCCCCTGCAAACCTCAAATTTAGCTGAAAAAATATCTTTTTTCTCAAATTTCTGTGTGGGAAAGTTCTGGAATCTACGTGGATCCACAAATTTCCTACCACCCAGTGTTTGCCCAGGTCTCCCGATAAAAATGGTACCTCACTCGCGTGGGTGGGTCAAGTACCCGCGACAGGCAAGGGCCCAAAATGTATTGAGGAGACATCAAAATTACCTATCACGAAACAACCTGGATTTGCAAGGGGGGTCACCTGGGTTTTTGGCCCCGGGCTCGGCGGCCATCTTGGGAAACTTCCAAACCCTCACATTTCTGAAAAGAAGACACCCGGGGGAGTCCAGCGAGGTATGGCTTGCGTGGGTCCCCCAACATTTTCCTACCCAGAAACCCCTGCAAACCTCAAATTTAGCTGAAAAAATCATTTTTTTCTCAAATTTCTGTGTGGGAAAGTTCTGGAATCTCCGTGGATCCACAAATTTCTTTCCACCCAGCGTTTCCCCCAGGTTTCTTGATAAAAATGGTACCTCACTTGTGTGGGTAGGCAAAGTGGCTGAAACAGGATATGGCCCAAATCGTATTGTGGAGACTTCAAAATTACCTATAACAAAACTACCTGGTTTGAGGGGGGGTGCACCTGGTTTTTTGGCCCTGGGCTCGCCGCTATCTAGGGAAACCTACCAAACCCACATGTTTTTGAAAACTAGACACCCAGGGGAGTCCAAAGAGGTATGGCTTGCGTGGATCCCCCAACGTTTCCCTACCCAGAATCCCCTGCAAACCTCAAATTTAGCTGAAAAAAACATATTTTCCACATATTTTTGCATGGAATCACCGTGCTGGCACAAATATCCTACCACCCAGTGTTCCCCTTGTTCTCCCGAGTAAAATGATACCTCACTTGTGTGGGTGTCCAAAGCAGAACTGGCTAAAAACGTATTTTTAAAGAAATGTAGCGCTTAGAATTCTCGGTGCTATACTCTAAATCCCTATGTTTTGGGCTCTTTCTAGTCACAGGCCTTTGGCCCACCCACACAAGTGAGGTATCATTTTATTCGGGAGAACAAGGGGAACGCTGGGTGGTAGGACATTTGTGCTGGTATGGTGATCCCACGCAAAAATGTATGGAAAAAGTGATTTTTTCAGCTAAATTTGAGGTTTGCAGGGGATTCTGGGTAGGAAAACGTTGGGGGACCCACGCAAGCCATACCTCGCTGGACTCCCCCGGGTGTCTAGTTTTCAGAAATGTGTGGGTTTGGTAGGTTTCCCTAGATGGCCGCCGAGCCCGGGGCCAAAAATTCATGGGACACCCCTTGCAAAACCAGGTTGTTTTGTGATGGGTAATTTTGATGTCACCTCAGTAGGTTTTGGGCCCTTGCCTGTCGCGGGTACTTGACCCACCCACGCGAGTGAGGTATCATTTTTATCGGGAGACCTGGGGGAACGCTGGGTGGGAGGAAATTTGTGGATCCTCGTAGATTCCAGAACTTTCCCACACAGAAAGGTGAGAAAAAAGTGATTTTTTTCAGCTAAATTTGAGGTTTGCAGGGGATTCTGGGTAGGAAAACATTAGGGGACCCATGCAAGCCATACCTCGCTGGACTCCCCCAGGTGTCTAGTTTTCAGAAATGTGTGGGTTTGGTAGGTTTCCCTAGATGGCCGCCGAGCCCGGGGCTGAAATCTCATGGGACCCCCATTGCAAAACCAGGTTGTTTTGTGATAGGTCATTTTGATGTCGCCTCAATAGGTTTTGGGCCCTTGCGTGTCGTGGGTACTTGACCCACCCACGCGAGTGAGGTATAATTTTTATCGGGAGACCTTGGAGAACGCTGGGTGGGAGGAAATTTGTGGATCCACGTAGATTCCAGAACTTTCCCACACAGAAATTTCAGAAAAAAGTGATTTTTTCAGCTAATTTTCAGGTTTGCAGGGGATTCTGGGTAAGAACACGTTGTGGGATTAACACAAGCTATACCTCCCTGGAATCCCCCGGGTGTCTAGTTTTCAGAAATGTGTGGGTTTGGTAGGTTTCCCAAGGTGCCGCCGAGCCCCGGGCCAAAAATTAATCGGACCCCCCCTTGCAAAACCAGGTCGTTTTGTGATAGGCAATTTTGATGTCGCCTCAATACCTTTTTGGGCCCTTGCCTGCCGCGGGTACTTGGGCCTCCCACACGAGTGAGGCACCATTTTTATCGGGAGACCTGGGGGAACGCTGGGTGGTAGGAAATTTGTGTCAGCCTGGTGATGCCACAACTTTCCCACACAAAAATGTGTGAAAAAAGTGATTTTTTTCAGCTAAATTTCAGGATTGCAGGGGATTCTGGGTAAGAAAACGTAGGGGGATCCACGCAAGCCATACCTCCCTGGAATCCCCCTGGTGTTTAGTTTTCAGAAATGTGTGGGTTTGGTAGGTTTCCCTAGGTGGCCACCGAGCCCCGGGCCAAAATGCAATGGGACCCCCCTTGCAAAACCAGGTTGGTTTGTGATAGGTAATTTTGATGTTGCCTCAATAGGTTTTGGGCCCTTGCCTGTCGCGGGTACTTGACCCACCCATGCAAGTAAGGTACCATTTTTCTTGAAGGACTTTGGGGAACTCGGGGTGGGTGGAAATTTGTGGATCCACGCAGATTCCAGAACTTTCCACCACAGAAATGTGAGGAAAATGTGTTTTTTTGGACAATTTGTTAGGTTTGCAAGGGATTCTGGGTAACAGAACCTGGTGAGAACCAGTCAAGTCATCCCATCCTGGATTCCCCTGGGTATCTTTTTTTCAGAAATGTATAGGTTTGCTAGGTTTCCCTGGGTGCCGGCAGAGCTAGGGTTCAAAAACTACAGCTAGGCACTTTGCAAAAAAAGGGTAATTTTTCATTGTGAAATTGTGGTGTGTTCATGTTGCGTTTTGAGCCGTTTCCTGTTGTGGGCACTATGCCTACCCACACAAGTGAGGTACCATTTTTATCGGGAGACTTAGGGTAATTCATATTTGTAAAGCAAATGTTATTACCTATTAACTTTCAATGCATTTCTGCCTTCCAAATGAAAGACAATGTGTAAAAAGAAGTCATTTTGAAAAATGACCAATAATTCTCATGCTAGTATGAGTATTCCCAATTTCGGAAATGTGCAAATATCTACTGTTTCTAAACTCTATATTTTGTTCCCATTTCAGAAATACATAGGTGTCTTTCATACCGATTTTTCCATGTATACATTTTCCCAGAATAATTGCTATATATCCGGTACATAATAAAAAACCATTGCAAGTCACTGCTCAGTTTTTGGCTCTGGGTTCGTCGGGTTGTTGGTGAACCTACAAGTCCTATATATCCCCACAACCAGTAAGGTCCCCCAGATGTAACGGTATATTGCTTTCAAAGAACTGTCATAATTAAAAGAAGTTACAGGTGAAAACTTTGACACAAAAGGCTGTTTTTTTCAACTAATTTCCAATTTTTCCTATATTTAACTGTTAGTTTCTATAAAGAAACCTTGAAGGATCTACACAAATGACCCCTTGCTGAATTCAGAATTTTGTCTACTTTACTAAAATGTATAGCTTTCCAGGATCCATTATTGCTTTCATACCCATTTCTACCATTAACTGGAAGGAGGTTGAAAGCACAAAAAATAGCAAAAATAGGCTATGTCCCAGAAAAATGCCAAAACTGTGTAAAATTTTTGTGTTTTCTTACAAAAGTCTGTCATTCCCTAAAAGCTGGGAAAATGGTGATTTCAGCCCCACAAACCCTTTTTTGATACCGTTTGCAGGGAAAAACCCAGACGCTTTCATTTGCAGCACTTTTTTCAGATTTTTCCCAAAAAACCCAAAATGTAGCTGTATTTTGGCTAATTTCTGGGTCGCCTCCAGGGGAATCCACAAACCCTGGGTACCTTTAGAATCCCCATGAGGTTGGAAGAAAAGGACGCAAATTTGGCGTGGATACCTTATGTGGTCAAAAAGTTACAAGGGCCTAAGCGCGAACTACCCCAAATAGCCAAAAAAAGGCTTAGCACAGGGGGGAAAAGGCCTAGCAGCGAAGGGGTTAATAGACAAGTATTGGAGCAGTTTGGTGTTCACAGTATTCTATTGATATTTTTGGGGTATAATTTATAAATAAACACTAAAGAAGGAGTAAATTAGTTTAAATGTTGTGTAATATTTTTTTTGGTCCTTTCAGTGTTCTCTTTTCTTGTCCACCCTATAACACACAAGCATGGATTTTAAGTGGGTTTACACTGTTGAACGCTGCTGAGTATTCGGTAGCCTTTTCTTCAACTAATAGGACTTGCAGCTTGTGTTCATCACATACTTTTAAAAAGCCTATTATTTCATTTACAAAATCTCTGATGTAGGACCTTCATTATCACTTTGATTCTCACATCTACTACTCAGATACAGACACACACATTTTACAATCAATGAAGACACATTTTCTCTTAGAATTAGGACAAACATATATGCTTTGCCAGTGATTGTTAATACAGATTCAAGAAAATGCATGAAACAGTATGTTTTGTGCAGCCGAAGATTAAACATATCAAAATGTATGGAAAATTTCAAAACGTTAATGAATGCAAACTTCTTTCTTGAACGCTTATTGCTTCTTTTTTGCAACATCAGAAAAGACGTATTGTCGTACAGGTGCTTTCCTAGTAAAAACAAAAACACTTTTTCTAATGAGAAAATGTTTTTTTCTGAAAAAAGTTATTTTAGTCCATAGCTAGCAACTACTAGAACGACAGAGAAACTGTAAATGTCTTCAGAAGGGTATGATGACAGTGTACCCAATAAGAATACTTTAGATACCTTGCTTGGAATACAGCATGCATTAGTAAAATTGCAGATTTATTGGAAATGGAACATTTTATAGAGCACATTTATTTGTTCAACTGAAGTTGATATGTTTACACAGCTGTATCTTTTTCTTGTTAAAATGAATGCTGCTTTGTAACTTTGTAACTGTGCTGACATTCCTAGTGAATATAGTTTGCATTCAAAACTTTTGAATTTACAGCTGACAGCACAGAGAAACTGTGCAATGATGCTCTGTATTAAAATCAAAACAAACTACGCTTGTATTTTATGCTCATTTCAGAGCACACCTCATTGTAATTGCCTATCTTCTCAACATTTTGATAAAATGTAATCTTGAAAGAGCATTGGAATCGATATCGGATGAGATAAGATGCCTTTTTCCTTCTTAGCCTGGTAGTGTGTCAGTGCCATTTAGTAGAATTATTTTTAGATCTAGCTTAGAGTCAGATTTACTTCTCTTGCGAGCCTTATGTTTTCCAAAACAATCATAGGATAGATACATGCATACAGACATACTGGCTTATTTTTCAAGCTTGTCCGTATCCTGAGATAACTGAATTAATGTTGAACTTTGCTTCCCAGAGTCTTTCTATGGGCCAACCAGCCTTCTTACAATGAAAATAGCTTTTGGGTGCTAGTCACTGTAAGGACATGTTAACATTTTATTTCCATATGTCCTACTTTTAAATACCTTTCACCCTGCATTGTGGGGCACAAGGACTATATAGGGTTGATTTAGTAATATTTAAAAGGGAGATTTTGACACATTGAACTGCAGTTTTTACACTGCTTCAGTCAGGCTACAATGGTAGGCCTGAAGTCATGTTTGTACTGCCACTATAATGCATGGCACAGTAGGTGCTGCAGTCCACTAGGGACATTTAACTTCCAGGCCCTGAGTACACTTTGTGCCATATACTAGGGACTTACGGACAAGTTTAAATAAATAAATTTGGAGTATGCCAATTCAGCCATGTTAAAAGGGGGAGCACTTTACTAAAGGTTAGCAAGAGTAAACCTAGCAGAACATATAGGGCAAAAAGCTGCGGGGACATCATGCAAAAGATGATAATTTCCTACAATATGTTATTAATCATCTTAGATTTCACCATTAAATCTGATTTTTAAAACTAAACAGGAAATAACTTTCACTCCTTTTTGTAACATACCCCTAAATGGCAATAGAGAATTCAGATTTAATCCATGCTTTATGTGAATTAATGGAAAAAACTAAATCTGAGAAACCAAATTGGAGGAAATCAAGTCATGAAAAATCAATTTTAAGGAAAGACAAAAAATAAAACATTAAAGGATATATTTACTAGAAAAAATATTTTAAGGAAAAATCCAAAGTTACATTTCAATTGCGTGGCATTTAGGGGTACAGAGGGTTTTTTGGGTTCAGGGGTGGGTGGAGTTTAGGCAAAGAAAGGGGTTTTTAGGTTAAAAAATTAGTGGAGTTTAGTGGTGGTGAGGGGTTTTTAGTGTTCAGGGATGGGTGGAGGGTAGGGGTTTTGATGAGTTCTTAGTGCTCACAGATGGGCGGATTTTAGGGCTGGTGAGGTGTTTTTAAGGTTCAGTAATAGGTAAAGGTTAGGGGTGTGTAATGGTTTTTAGGGGTCAGGAATGGGTAGAGTTTATAGGTGGTGAAGGGTTTTGAGTGTCAGGGATTAGTGGAGTTTATGGTCAGGAAGAGGTTTAGGGTTCAGGAATGGTTGGAGGTTAGGGTGGCTGCTGTGGAGATGAAGCTGTTGATGATGCTGGTTAGTTCTGTGCTGATATGATTGTTTCCGAGGTTGAGGAGGCGGTGGGGGTAGTGGTCGGTGAGCGCCCCGAAGTGGTTGGAGACCATGATGTCCATGATGGTCTGAGTGGTGAGCTGGGACCAGATAGTGATCAGTCGGCTGGTTTGCGCAGGTTGCTTGAGGATGTTGAGGTTGGAGCGGTGGGTTGGAGGTTAAAGTTGTTGTAGATGAGTTGTAGATGATTGCAATCTTGCTGTGGAAATAGTCTGAGAGAGTGTCGCAGAGTTTTTGGGAAGGGTGGATGGTGTTCTCTGCGTCTATTGGGTTGGAGAATTCTTTGACTATTTTGAAGAGTCCCTTCATGTGGTTGGCAGCAGTATCGATGCGGGCAGTGATGGCTGCTTTCTTGGCTTCCTTTATGTGCCTGTGGTAGTTGCTGAGGGCAGCTTTGTGAGCAGCTCTGTTGTAGGGGTTCTTTGTGGCACACCATTGGTTATCGAGTCGGTAGCAGTGGTGCTTGGTGGTTCAGAGCTCTCAGGTGTACCAACTGGCTTGTTTGGAGGTTTTGTTGGTTTTTGCTGGTTTTAACGGGGTGACTCGGTTGGCACATTTGGTGATCCATGCAGGGAAATTCTAGATGGCCTGGTTGAGGTCAGGTGAAGCTTCGGGTTGGATGGTGCTGAGGGCCTGTGTCCACTGTATTTCTGTTACCTTACCCCGGCTGCGGTGGGGGAGCTGTGGTGCTTGGTTATAGTGTGCTGAGCATCAGAGATGATGAAGTGAACAATAGCGTGGTCGGTCCAGGTAAGTTCTGTGACATGGCTGAATTTGATTCTGTCGCTGGAGGTGAAAATGGAGTTGAGTGTGTGTTTTGTCTTTGTTCATAGGTTCGGTGACCAGTTGGGTTAGGCCAATGTTAATGAGGTTATTCAGGAGGGTGATGGAGTTGGTGTTGTTGGGGTTGTCGACATGGAAATTGAGGTCCCGAGTAAAATGCAATGGCAGGAGTTGATGGCTAGGAGGGCGATGAGGTTGAAGATGTTGCAGAAAGTCGGTCGGTATCCCGGAGGCCTGTAAATTAGGGTACTTCTAACTGTGGTACTGGCGTCGGGCTCCAGTTGGAAATTGCATTGTTCCATGAGAGGTGTCGAGTCGTCGTTGGTTTCCTTGATGATGATGGCAATGTCCCGGCCTAGTTTATTGATGTGGTCTCTGTGTATCATATTGTAGACGTTGGGTGTGCTGGTGGTGATGTCGGGTTCGAGGAGGGGCTGAGCCACGTTTCAGTGATGAATGCAATGTCAGGTGAGAGGGTGGTGGCGGTGTGCCATATTTCCATGGCATGTTTGCAGCAGGAGCGGGTGTTGAGCAGGATGCTTTGGAGAGGTACCAGATTGACTGTGATCTTCTGGGTGTGAGTGGCATGGGATTCAGTGCTGTCTGGCGGTCCTGTGCTGCATGAGAAGTGGCAGTGGTGACAGGTGAAGGGTCCTTTGATTGATTGCGGGGAGGAAGTGCTTGGTGGTGTAGCGGTGGATGATAGGAGGGCCAGGGGACCTGGTGCTGGGCACGAAGGGGTACAGACGGGCTTGCCTTTGGTTCACTGATGCTGCACGGGCAGCACACCCCTGGTGTACGGCTGTGGAGTGGCCTCCATAAGTTGCCCTTGGAGGGGCTAGCAGGGAGGGCAGGGAGGGCAGGGAGTGTGGGAGGCAGCGGGAAAATGGCGGGAGTGGGCAGTGAGCTGAGCCCTGAATACACAAATACGCAGAAAATGCCAACGAACAGCAGAAACAAACAGAACTAATCCCAACTAAACAAAAATTACAAAAGTGGTAACGTTAAATCCAGAGTACACTAGCACAGCCTAATATTACCAGCAATAAGCAAAAGAATATGTGACCGGCAAATGAGTAAAATACCATGCCGGGCAGTGGGATTGAACCTGGGGCCTTAAGGGCGGAGAACGCTGCAGAATGTGGCGGAGCTATGCAGCGGGGCAATGGCACACTAGACCTGAGGTCAAGGTCTACTCACTAGAGCTGCACAGTGGCCTCCATAAGTAGTCCCGGGAGGTGGGAGGGGCTGGTAGGGAGGTGGGAAGTGTGGGGAAAGGGGAAACCAACAGTAAACAGTGGGGGGCCCTTCGATAGGTGCACTTTATACAACATTTACAATAGACTTATAGGGTAGGTAAATTTCCAAAACAAGGAATTCAAAAGTACAGCACATGTTTTACGGGGAAAGCACTGACACTTTACTTCTGTTTAGACATGGTAAAGTGTGTTGTCCTAGAACCATCAAAAATAGGATCCAGAAAAATTTGAAAATCTGGGGTGACAATGCAGAAAAGGTAAACTTGCTGCACCTATTCAAACTCATCTCCACAGTATTGTGCTTTTCCGTTGGCATAACAATAGGTTTCTACTATATATTCCAGCAATATGCCCCTGAAATATCAGCACTTTAGACCCTGGTCCACTCCCCAATAAGTGACCTGTAACCAGTGTTGTTGTTGTCAGACTCTCATCCAATGGGACCATAGCACTGTAAAAATTCACTGATGAGTGCCACTTTTTAACATAGAGGGCTTTGAAGTAATTGTGATTAAGCACAGGATGTTCTGATATAGGTCATTGGACTCAACTATAGTTTCCTTTCTTAGTTGTTTGGCTTGTGCGTTGCCATAGGACTGTTTCCACACAATGTGTCAGGACAGTTCCTCTTCTCGTCACATTGGACTGTTTTGTTTGTAGTGCTTGCAATTGTTGAGGTGGGCTCTTCTGTCTCTATTTGGACAGTGTGTGGGCATAACACTGGTCATGAGTAGATTCATGGTAGCTTCACGGAAACATAAAACAAACCCATATAACTTTGAATATGTGCACAATTGCAAGTTCAGCAACAAGAAACATAGACTTGAATTTGAAATGTAGCATCTGGGACTGGTGGTCACAACACTATATCAATTAAAGGACTGGGATTGTATATTGTGGTTTTGACCGGGAGCGCATGTGGTTTTGAACACACTGTTAACCTGGGCCAATCGAGGCCATCAACTTTCAGCCATGCAAATTCAGTCTTGTTCAATGATTGTGAAGGTAAAAATTGATTGTAAATACTTTCATAGATTTACCTTTACCATAGGCACCTATAGTGCTTAGCATGAAGGTGCTATAATTATGTTTGGGGTCAGTTCCTTGGCTAATAAAGAGCAAGAGTGTGCGGATTTTGTTAACGTCCCTAGTTAAAGTACAGTGTTGTGTTTTGTGTATATTAAAGTATGTATATTTACAATGTTCTGTCACTATGTTCCGAGTGTGCACCCCTCCTCATCTCCTAGAGTAAGCACTGGAGTACACCAGGGGTAAACAGCTCCAATTGTCACAGTTGCAGGCCAGTAACCTTTGCCAGCCGTAGGACTACCTGAACAATGTCTTACAATGGTTGGCAAGAAGTGTTGTTCACTAGACTCCAAAATTCATAACACTTAATAAGTTCAGTCTATATACATAAAGCCTAGAATTGTGAAAAGCAAATTTAAACAAGATAAACAAAAAGCATTGATAGTAGAGAAGCTGGGAAAGATGTGCAATGCAAAGGTGTTAAACCCTAGTGGCAAGATAAGGGATCAGATGATTGCTTACATGCTGAAGGCACCGTTCAATGTGACGGTAACTTCTAGGCTTGCGAAGACACTAAAGATAGGGCTGCCGCTGCAGTTTGCCTAGATCAGGATCTCCAATACATCCATCCCCTGGACATCTGCACTATGTAAACCATTTTATCTCAGGATTCACTGTGTAAAGTGTATCTTACTTAGTGGAAGCAGTGAAGCTTAGGCAGTTACAGTTGGATCGAAAGAGAGTAATAGCTTTAGAAGATGAAAAATCAAGGGCTTTCAAGATGTAGAAGCTCAATTTGGTGTGCCAGATTGATTCAGACAAGTGAACGGATAGAGCAGTGGAGTGGGATCATTAGGAGAGGAAATGTGAGCAGAAAGAGAGAGAAAGAGAAGGTTAGAGCCTCTGAGATATAGAAGGGAGCAGTCAAGAAGTTGAAAGCAGAGGGTGACTCAAAGAAGTCAACTTCGAGATTGAAGCAGTTAAGTCTATTCCCTAGAAGCATGGAGGATCTTCCACTTCTAAGGTATCTTAGAAAGTTCATAGGGACACAATCCCACATACATTAAAACTCATGATGCCCAGGGTTGGCTGGATACCTTTAACCTGGATTTCAACACTGTGAAATAGGTCCTAATATAAAATATGTGACTCTATTGACGTATATGGTGTTCAATCCTTGAATAGTTTTATGGTCATGGAATCTTAGGGAAGAGTCTTCAGCACATCTCAGACAATATCCATCAAACCAGATACAGACTGATGCCAAGTGACTTGTTGTTAAATCTGATAAGCACATTTTCAACAGGGTAGACACATGTTTGAATGAGCTGAGCTCTAAGACCAAGAAGAAGAAGAATTTGCATCAGCGTGGCCAGCAAATGGCGGGAAAGAATGACAACAGTTCTTATGGCTCCCAGCTGGGACACAAGCCAAAGTGAGATGAGTCCTCTGGTTAGCATCACAAAGGGATTGGAGAGAACAGCTTCTTCTTCACTCCAAAGGTTAAGTGCTTCTAGTGAAGGGCATTAAAAGGGGAACTGCGTGAACAGTTATATGGTACTGACAGCTCCACTGATAGTCAGTGTGTTGTTTGAGATGGTTGGCACCAGTGAGGGTCAGGGAGAGCACAACATGTTCTCTATGAATATGTGGAAGATATACCCAGATGCCCTCATTTAGATATATCCAGAAACAATGAGGTTTATGAATGAAGCTGTAAAAAACAGCAGATAAATTGCTACTTTGCAGAACACTGCTGCCAATAGAATTCATGTGGACAGAGTCTATCTCCAGCACAAATAGATTGTCTCCAAATCCAGAGCGTATGGCTGCTTCACCAACAGGAAAGGCCAAAATAGAAGTGGAAGTCAATAGCAAGACTGCAATTGAGGTTGTAGGATTTCTAGACAAGCAAGGAATGGCTTGTCTCCTTGGGAGTTAACCTACTTAAATTAGGATGCCTACATGGCATCTATAATTTGGATGTGTGTACCTGGGCATAAACTGCTCTCCAACTACTGCAGGCATCTTTGAAGGGAAGAGGCAAGACTTAATAAAGGTAGGCTGAAGAGAAAGGCAAAGCAAGGATATCTTTGCACTCAAGACCCCTGCTCCAGACAGCGAGGTGTACGAGAACTAAGAGGTTGACCATGTGTTGAAATCTTGGTTCCTACCAGATCTAAAGTTGTTGTTGGATGCTCAGGGATGTACTTGTGTATAATTCCGTGGGGACAGGCAGAATGTCTACTCTTATGGGCCTAAGGAAGGTGGCCTGGGACCAGGTCTCCTCTGGTGGTGTGGTACGTTATGCATGGTTTGTGTAGATGGGCTCATTTATATTGAACTTGAAAACAGACCTTTTGTGGCTTGCTCTCAACTAAACACATCTCTCTTGCAGGTTGCAATGCAGAATATATGATAGGGGCCTTCTTTCTGTGATTAGACACAAGTTCCCCTGTTTTCATTTCAGTGAGGCTACATCAAGGGCTTTATAAACCTCCCTAATAAATACCTTTTTTAATACATACAAATTAGCAAAATGTTATCATAGCCGTCATCACTGGAATATACAGTCATCGTGTTCACGTTGCAGAAGAGATGTTTGATGTAGTGTAGAGATTGCAGCCCTCTATTTTGCGTGTCTTACAGGAAGTGTGCCATGCTAAGATTAAGTTGGCATAGATGGCAATGTACACAACACCTGCAACACCAAATTTCAATAGCTTAGTAAATAATCTATGTGATGCCACCAGCTCTTTGAAAGGAGTCAGCGGGCGGGAAATTACATTCAGTTAAACTAAAGACATGGGCCTGAGTCACAAAGGTAAAGTTGGACCAAAAGTCTAAGTTTAGACCAAAAGTCTAGCATTACTACTTTTGATATTCAGAAAGGGATAAAGGAGTTTCATCTTTAAGCTCGGAATTTCGCCAGTCGGGGTGGAGAAAGTATAATTCCACACACCTACAGAAAATTTCTGCCAAGGCAACCATACAAAAGCAGCCCACATCCAAGGCTCTGTTTTTCCCACACATATACGTTACCTGCCAGCTCTGCATCTTGCCTTGCCATCTGCCAAGTGCCAGCATGCTAATTTTCAGGAGGAAACAGAATTTCACTGAGGTGGAGATCAAGATGATTGTCAGATTTGTTGTGGGGATTCACAAAACACTGCATGGTCTTCCTCCATTCCTAATCATTGCAACACAGAAGGCAATCCTATGGCAGCAGTTGGCTAATGCGGTAAAAGCATTGGGGGAGGATGTCTGGACCGTCATAGACATAAAAAAGAAGTGCAAGGATGAGAGGAGGCAAGTGAAGGAGAAGTTCATCAGGACAGAGGTGGACAAACTAGACCCCATCTACGTCTCACACCACTTGAGAAGGATGTCCTTTCCAGCATGTACCCCCACCTGATGCATGGGCTGCCTGTAAATGATGACCTTTATGTGGTGCCAGGTAATATGTGATGATTAACCAATGACTTTATTTGATAAATGTTTAATATGAACAGCAAATTTGACTGTGGAAATCACTTCAACTTTGTGCTAATATTCACTGTGACTTGAATTCTTATGTGTCTCATTTTGTCCATCGCACTACAAGTCCTAGAATCCTATATACTGAAAATGTTAACTTCCAATTTCTTATTCACAAACAGTGGCCCATCTCTGCTGGTGATTTCATTTTACTGTGGTATATGGCACATGAAACTGTGCATGAGTTAGTAACCATCAGATTTGTCTTGTAAATGCAATTGGGTAAAAGTGTGAAAAGTTGTACATATTCAAAGACATTTGGTATTGTCTGTTGACTTCTATATTTAATTTACACAAACAGTCAGAGTAGATCCACCCACTGGAGCTGAGGTTCCTGTACTTGAAGGAAGACCATGTCATGGAGCAGATCAACCAATACCACCAGCACAAACAGGTACATAAATATGGCCAGAAGTGTGTCCCATTTACTACATTGTGATCAGACAACCCATAGATATTGCAATAGTCTCACACATGTGAACTGAACTAGGATATGTTGTTGATAACATGTGTCAACTAGAATGTAAATTAAATTACACTCATATCCTTTTAGGCTCTGCGATGTTGGCCAGGAAAACACCTGCTACAATGATCTCTGCTCCACGTACAGGTGTGACATATGGTCAGCCTCCACACACTGGGCAGATGGTAGACCCTGATAAGTACACTTACAAATAACTTTATTGAAGGCTCATAGTCTTTAATATTGGATGATATGTTAGCAGTATGTGGTGTGTATCTTATAAGCCTGTTGTCACTCATATCCATATGCTCAGATATAGGTCATAAGAGTATACTACTTCATAGCATGTTGGCTAACGAAACGATGGCTCTACATTTAAATTGAAATAATACAGTATGCACCAAATTTCTTATATTGTCTCATCTAAAGAGGAGTAGCCCCAGCTGTGTTGAAAGTGTATACCTATGACATATGCATGTATGCATTCACTCACCCTTTGTATTGAAATATGAATATGTATGGTACATTACAGCTGCTGTCAGGAGTTCCTCATTTAGCTAAAGGACCTCATCCAGGGATTTGGGAGTAATTCTGGCTACAGCATTCAGACCCACTACCATCCGTCCGTGAGATAAGTGCACCATAAATTGGTGAAAAGTATTAATTCCAAACTAGTTCACAATAACCAAATCACTGTGAAAGGAAATTAGCTGATATTGCCACTTTGAAGCATCTGATGTTGGTGTGTGATGTTCTCAACATAATCAGTGATGTCTGTGTTAATTTTGGATGTTCACTTATAATTCATGCTGAACATTAATTAAGGTGTCACTTCCTTCTGAAGTAGCTGGATCGAGAACCATGGCTTCTACCACACAATCAAGTATCCAGGTTCACCGGCTGACATCATGGGAGATCTCAGTACCACACAGAGCTGTGGTTGGAGCTGGAGGGCTTGGTTTTGCATTGCACATCTGTAGACATGTAGATTTGTTGGACCACCTCTGTAACGAGGTATCATGTTTAAAGCATAGCTAAACACCTACCGATGTAGACGACCATATTTTGAATCAAGCATATATAATGAAAAACACATGACAGAGAGATGGTGTTTGTTAGAACTGGGGGTCTCCAGTTGGCTGAGGTAGGTACCTTAGTCCAAATAGGGACCCTTGCTTCTAGTCAGGGAAAGGAGGGACACACTTTTAGATAACCCCTGCTCACCCTCTGGTAGCTTGGCACGAGCAGCCAGGCTTATCTCCAAGGCAATGTGTAAAGTATTTGCAACCATACTCCCAGTAACACAGTGATAACACCACAAATGAACACCACACTGATTTTGTAAAAATAGCGGTATCTTTATCAAAAGAAATACGATGAGACCAAACGATAGAAATGCAACATATGCGTATTCGCAATATTTCACTTTGCCGGTTATTAGGCCAACAATTACTTGTAGGTTCTTGCGGTATTAATGAGCAGTTCACGATGATCTAGGGCAGTCCTAATGCACTGCTATGCAGTTCGTAATGCAGTTCGTAATGTAGAAATAAGACAGTCCTTAATGCAAGTACTAATGCAGTTCGTAACGCAGGAATAATGCAGTTCGCAATGCAAGAATAATGCAGTTCGTAATGCAAGAATAATGCGGTTCGTAATGCAAGAATAATGTAGTTCGTAATGCAAGAATAATGCGGTTCGTAATGCAAGAATAATGCAGTTCATAATGCAAGAATAATGTGGTTCGTAATGCAAGAATTATGCAGTTTGTAATGCAAGAATAATGCAATAAGCCAATCTGTGCGATCAGCTCGGGCACACACTAGGCCCCAACAACAGAGACAACGGTCTTAAGCTTAAAGGGGCGGCCCCGGTACTGCTGGGCAGGTACGGGCCACTCGGGGACTCAGCGGGGTCTAACGCGGTGCAGCGGGAGAGAGATCGGAGCACTCTTGTTCTCCTCCTGCACGCCTCCCCAGGCCACACACTCTTGCGGCTCCCGACCGGAGTCCAAGCCTTACCTGGGGGGTGCGCTGCTTCGCTCTCTCTCTCTCTCCCCGCTCGTTGGACGTCCTGCTGGGCGGCCCCGATGACGTTGCAGCTCCGTGGCTAGGCGACGCTGTAGCCGGACGGGTTACGGCGCTGCCTTCTCCTTCGTTGACGATCTTGGGCAGATTCCTCTTGGCGAACAACAATCACGATCCCTTTCACCTTGCAGCTTCCTTAGCTTCAAGAAATCCTTTAGCACGTTGCGGCTGGGGCCGGCGGCGGTGATCCTTACTTACAGCCTCAGTTACGATGACGGCTCGGGCCACAAACAGCGATGCAGCAGCGTGTACGATGTTTCACGCTGCGAGGGCAATGTGGGTACGGGGCACCTCGTAAATGGCACCACAGACCACACGGCAGTCTCTGGCGTGCAAAAGCACACGCACCAAGCATCGCTGAGACATGGTTGGAAACTTTGATGTTCCTGAGTTTCCACAACAGGGGACCAGCTCTCCTCGGGCCCTTGGAGACAAGTTACTTCAGGACACAGCACACAGCAAAGTCCTTTCAAGCAGGGGGACACAGCACACAGCAAAGTCCCTTATCCTCGCCTTAGTCAAAGCAGCAATCTGCAGGCCAGCCCCAGAACACACAGCAAGGGCAGTCCTTCTCTTCAGTCTCTTCAGCTGTTCTTCTTTGGCAGAGGTTCCTCTTGATCACGAAGTAGTTTCAATCCTTTTCGGTCTTGAGTTCAGTCTTGAGTTCAGGGGTTTCAGCTTTCACATTTATACCCCTAAATGCCTTTGAAGTCTTTGTGTTCAGGGGGCCCTGAGCCCGGTCCAAACCAGTTCTGGGTGTCTTCCTGCCAGTGCACACCCTCTTCCTTTGATAGTGTGGGTCTGGGCCTCAGACGCTCCGCAGGAGGTGGTGCCCACCCTTTGTGGCAGCAGCACAGCCCTCCTCACATCCAGGGGGCTACTCCTCCCATCACACCAAATGCAGGCCAGCCTGTTGCTGTCCCACCTACTCCTCCCTGGTGTCAGGACACCTCCCCAGACTCTGTCGCATCCAAACCCAGACAGTCAATACACAACCAGGCAGAGGCACGCAGGATGGTTAGGACAAGAAACCAGCCACTTTAAAAGCGTGGTTTCTAAACACACAATTTAAAAACCATCTTCATAAAAAGATGTGTTATTAAATTCTGAGTTCAGGCACACTAAGCTCCATCTCTCCATCTTATGCCGATGGGAAGATATGCTGGAAACGTGACACAGCATTCCCCATTTCGTCCTATGGGCAAGATGGCCTTGCAACAGTGAAAAACAAAATTGGCAGTATTTCACTGTCAGGACATGGTACACACCTCAGTACATGTCCTACCTTTCATATACACTGCTCCCTGCCCAGGGGGGTACCTTGGGCCTACTATAGGGGTGTCTGATGTGCATAAAAAAAGGAAGGGTAAGGCCTGGCAAGTGGGTGCACTTGTCAGGACAACCAGGCAGTTAACAAACTGCGCGCAGGCACTGCAGTGGCAGGCCTGAGATCTCTCTTTAGGGCTACTTATGTGGGTGGCACAATTAGTGCTGCAGGCCCACTAGTAGCATTTGCATTACCAGCCCTGGCACACATAGTGCACTTTACTAGGGACTTTACTGGTAAGACAAACATACCAATTAGGGACAACCCATCACCATAACACTTTATACAGGGAGCACTTGCACTTTCACACTGGTCAGCAGTGGCAAAGTGCCCAAAGCATCCAAGTCAGCAAAACAAGATCCATCACAGCATCAAAAAATAGAGGAGGTAGAGGCAAAAAGTCAGGGGTAACCACGCCAAGAAATGCCAGGTCTAACACGTGTCCCCTCCAGCTGAAAAGTGGGGAGAACTACCCACCCTCATGGGAGTTCTCATCACTAAAGCGGAAAAATCTGGACAGACCATCAGCATTGGCGTGTTCTGTTCCAGGGCGGTGTTCCACCGTAAAGTCCATTCCCTGTAGGGAGATGGACCACCTCAACAGTTTTGGGTTCTCACCCCTCATCTGCATCAACCATCTGAGGGGCCTGTGGTCTGTCTGAACCAGGAAGTGAGTCCCAAACAAGTAGGGCCTCAGCTTCTTCAGCGCCCAGACGACAGCAAAAGCTTCCCTTTCAATTGCACTCCACCTCTGTTCCCTGGGAAGTAACCTCCTGCTAATGAAAGTTGCGGGTTGGTCCAAGCCCTCGTCATTTAATTGTGAGAGTACTGCTCCCACTCCATGCTCTGAAGCATCTGTCTGCACCACAAATTCTTTGGAGAAATCAGGCGCCTTGAGCATGGGCGCCGTGCACATGGCAGTTTTCAGGGCATTCAAAGCGGTCTGGCAGGCATCAGTCCAGATCACTTTCTTGGGCTGTTTCTTTGAAGTCAGTTCTGTCAAGGGGGCAACAATGGTGCCATACCCCTTCACAAACCGTCTGTAATACCCTGTGAGTCCTAAAAAGGCTCTCACCTCCGTCTGGGTTTTGGGGGGTTCCCAAGCCAGAATGGTATCAATTTTTGCCCGTAGGGGCGCCACCCGGCCACTCCCTACCTGGTGTCCTAAGTACACCACAGAACCCTGCCCTATCTGGCACTTACTTGCCTTGATAGTGAGGCCTGCCCTCTGCAGGGCCTTCAACACTTCACAGAGGTGTTGAAAATGTTCCTCCCAACTGGAGCTGAACACAGCAATGTCATTCAGGTAGGCGGCGCTGAATTCCTCCAGCCCACACAGCACCTGGTTAACCAGTCTCTGGAAGGTGGCAGGGGCGTTCTTCAACCCAAAGGGCATAACCCTGAATTGGTAGTGCCCCTCTGGCGTTGAGAACTCTGACCTCTCTTTGGCCCCCTCGGTCAAGGCAATCTGCCAGTACCCAGACGTCAAGTCAAATGTACTGAGGTACCGGGCAGCAGCCGATCCACGAGCTCATCAGCTCTGGGGATGGGGTGAGCGTCAGTCTTGGTGACCGCATTGAGCCCACGGTAATCCACACAGAACCGGAGTTCTGGGGTGGCACCAGGCGCAGCAGCTTTTGGCACAAGGACCACCGGGCTAGCCCAGGGGCTGCTGGATGGCTCAATTACCCCTAGCGCCAGCATCTTGGAAACCTCCTCCTTGATGCTGGCCCTGACCTTATCAGCTACTCTGTAAACTTTTTGTTTTACAGGCAGGCTGTCTCCAGTGTCCACATCATGGACGCACCACTGGGTGACTCCTGGGGTCAGAGAGAACAGGGAGACAAAGTGACCCAACACCTGGTGACAGTCCCTCTGCTGTTCTGGGGTCAGGGTAGGCGAGAGGTTCACCCCATCCACTGACCCATCCTTTTCCCTGGCTGACAGGAGGTCAGGAAGAGGTTCACTCTCCTCTTCTTCCCCATCATCTGTAGCCAAGAGAATGGTCACATCAGACCTCTCAAAGTGGGGTTTGAGGCGGTTCACATGGAGGACTCTCAAAGGGTTCCTAGGAGACTGTAAGTCAACCAGGTAGGTCACTTCGCTCCTGCGCTCCACCACCTCATAAGGCCCAGTCCACTTATCCTGGAGCGCGCAGGGCTCCACTGGTGCCATCACCCACACTTTTTGCCCAGGTTGAAACTGGACCAGAGTGGCATTCTGGTCCTACCACCGTTTCATTTCTTCCTGGCTGGCTTCCAGATTCGCCTGAGCGAGTTGCCTGAAATGCCTAGTTTGGTTCGTGAAGGCCAGCATGTAGCTATATACATCCTGGGAGGGTTTACTAGGAGCCTTCTCCCAGCCCTCCTTCACCAAACTCAAGGGTCCTCTTACAGGGTGACCATACAGGAGCTCAAAGGGACTGAACCCTAAGGACTTCTGTGGCACCTCTCTGTAAGCAAACAATAGGCATGGTAAGAGGACGTCCCACTTCCGCCTCATGGGTTCCTCAAGACCCATATTCATGCCCTTTAGGGTCCGGTTAAATCTCTCAACTAGCCCGTTCCCTTGGGGGTGGTAAGGCGTGGTGAACTTATAGGTTACACCGCACTCCTTCCACAGAGATTTCATGTACCTAGATATGAAATTAGTACCAAGGTCTGACACCACCTCTCTGGGAAACCCCACACGGGAGAAAATCCCCATCAGTGCACGGGTGTACGCATTCACACACTCCACCCAAGTACTAGATTCAAGTTTCTTGAAGTACCTGAACTTCTGCCTGTACTGTTCAGGAGTGAGCCCATACCTGAGGCATAAAGCCTCCTTCATGTTGGCATAGGTCAGGGTTCCCGCCCTCTCTAAAGGTGTTAAAACATTCCTCCCAGAAGCCTCAAAGTGTTTCAACAGGCCTGCCCCACAATGCTTCTCAGGCACCTCATTCATCCTCAGTGCGATCTCATATGCCGTGAACCACGCATAAATATCATTACCCCTTCGGTAATCTCGCACTAAGTCTTTGAGAATGTACACCTTACCCACTGGCACTGGCTGTGCGCTGCCACCAGTTGAACTGGACTCCACCTCTTTAGCATTAATGTCCAGTTCCCTCATGCTTATCTCATGAGCTAAGAGAATCTTCTTCTCTTCCAAGGCGAGAGCGTTCGTGCTCTCCTCTGCTCGCTTTTCACTTTCAATGAGCAGCTTTTTCTCATCTGATAAACCTTAAGTTTTAAAACCTCCAACTCATGCTCTCTGACCCTTTGGTTTTCCTCCAGCTTCTCTGGGGAAAAGCTCCTCCCGGAATGGTTACTACCAGCCCCTGAGGCTGGTCCTCCCACCGGCAAATCCTGTGGACCAAATCCATTCCCTGGGTCATCCTCATCCACCTCAGCATCACCTGTCTCCTGAGCCTCTTTGGCTTCCCACCAGGCCCTCAAGGCCGTTTGCAGCTCCTCCTTCTTGGCGCTACTTTTCATGGGACATCCCAAAGCTCTGCAGAATTGCCTCAATTGATCAACTTTGTAGGTAAGCAATGCCTCAATGTCGATTTCCAATTCTGCAACCTCACTGGCTACCTGACTCCTTTGAGACATGATGTGTGGCTTAAAGGTCGCTCAAAAATAGAACCAAAAAATCAAAAACACAATATGTGGTTGCGTCGTGGTCTGCGCTAAAACTAGTGATGTACACCAATCACTGTGAGTCAATTGCAAATACAAGTTCAAATCCCAACCGCTGACCACCAAATGTTAGAACAGAGGGTCTCTAGATGGCTGAGGTAGGTACCTTAGTCCAAATAGGGACCCTTGCTTCTAGTCAGGGAAAAGAGGGACACACTTTTAGATAACCCCTGTTCTCCCTCTGGTAGCTTGGCACGAGCAGCCAGGCTTATCTCCAAGGCAATGTGTAAAGTATTTGCAACCACACTCCCAGTAACACAGTGATAACACCACAAATGGACACCACACTGATGTTGTAAAAATAGCGGTATCTTTATCAAAAGAAATACGATGAGACCAAATGATAGAAATGCAACATATGCGTATTCGTAATATTTCACTTTGCGGTTATTAGGCCAACAATCACTTGTAGGTTCTTGCGGTATTAATGAGAAGTTCACGATGATCTAGGGCAGTCCTAATACAATGCTATGCAGTTCGTAATGCAGTTCGTAATGTAGAAATAAGACAGTCCTTAATGCAAGTACTAATGCAGTTCGTAACGCAGGAATAATGCAGTTCGTAATGCAAGAATAATGCAGTTCGTAATGCAAGAATAATGCGGTTCGTAATGCAAGAATAATGCAGTTCGTAATGCAAGAATAATGCGGTTCGTAATGCAAGAATAATGCAGTTCGTAATGCAAGAATAATGCAATAAGCCAATCTGCGCGATCAGCTCGGGCACCACTAGGCCCCAACAACAGAGACAACGGTCGTAAGCTTAAAGGGGCGGCCCTGGTACTGTTGGGCAGGTTCGGGCCGCTCGGGGACTCAGCGGGTCTAACACAGTGCAGCGGGAGAGAGATCGGAGCACTCCTGTACTCCTCCTACACGCCTCCCCAGGCCACACACGCTTGCGGCTCCCGACCGGAGTCAGAAATTTAACTGAGCCACAAGAGTAATAAATAACAGTTTTAGTCCAAAAGTAATCCCTACCATTGTGAAAAGAAATATGATTTGTAATGTGCCGTTGACAATTTAAGAACAAGATCTACCACCATAGTAGTGCCATTACACATATAAACTCACCAAAAAAAAAGGTGAATGATTATCTGTAATTCCGTATGCAATATGTTCTGTATTTATTCCTTAAGAACCTGATCATCGAGACAGATCATGTTTGAGTAACACAATGAACAATATTAAAAATGGTCATGAAACTAACTAATCTCAATAAGTCATACCTATGTCTCCAATTCGGTCCTCAGCAAAAAATAGTATATTAGAGAGTCTGAAAATGAATAAAATCATAATGTCAGCCTATAGCCTGTATATAATTAGCTCGAAAAATCCACATGAAGCCTTTAAATACTCAATGTTTACAAGTTAGTGTGAAACCACACACCAGCGTACGTATAAATCTGCATTACACAGCTCAATGTTTTATTGCTCAAAAAATCTCTTTAAAATGCCCGTGCGCAGAAGGTTCCTGAGTACCATGAGAGGGTAGCGTAAATATAATACATATGCACAAGTCCAAAATCTAATGCGTTCAAGGTTCAGAAAATTCCCATCTAAGAATCACCAATCATTTGCAATTGCTAAACTTTTAAGGGCAGCACCGGGATGCTCAGTCTCGTCACATCGCACTCTCATGAATGATTGCATTCTCATATTACAGCGCAAACTCACATCTTTATGACAGCTCACATATCATTGGGACATCATTGCAACATGTGCTGAGCATCACCTTTACATCGGGGAGATTGGTAGCACATCACAACATGACACAATCATATAGCTCACACCAATGTGATGGACATTGTAAGAAATTCACCATTTCTGCGTAGTAACCAAATGTTTTTCACCATTTACTGGACCCTATATTTCTGTTGGCTTTAGAAATCTATGTACTGTGTACTTTAATCCTGCTAACCAGTAGTAAAGTGACTCTTCTCCCCCTTAACCATGGTTACATTGGCTTACTGCTGAATGCCACATTTAACTTGCCCATACTTCCCTAGTATATGGTTTAAACAGTGCACTCAGTGCCTGGAAGTTAAATGCCACTTGTGGACTGCAGCACCTATTGTGTTGTGTTATGCTATGTGTATTTGTAAAGCGCACTATCACCCATGAGGGTATCCTGGTGCTGCCATCCTCTACAGTGGCAGTTCAAACATGACTACATACCAACCCTTTTTAGCCTGACTGATGCAGTGTGAACTGTTAAAATACGCCTTTTTGACAGAGAAAAAAACACCCTTTGAGTAAGTGAACCCTATGCAAAAACCTGATTTAGGATTAAAATACTAATAGTGTATCTCAGTAATTCAACTGGCTAAAAACAAAATTCAACAACTATTTTTAATAGTTAATAAAATGCAATTCAATGATGAAGTTGTATTTTTAATAAACATTAAGGAAAAGTAACTTTTAGAAAGTTACTCTTTACCTGCCTGACCTGTCAGAGGTCTAATTGGAATAAGCCTTTGCCAGCTCCCAGTCTATGCTTAGCCTTGAATAAATATGAAATAGCTGTGAAAGGCCTGCCAGGACCAAAAATAGGCTGAGATACCTCCTCTGTACTCCTCAGGATATTCACAATGGGAGCTATGGGCATCAAGTGATACCACAGTGTACCAGATCTATTGATGCACATGTAATACTTGGGGCACTCTTGAAAAGGAGAGAACAGGTTGGCAAAACAATTCCTGTGTATCCCCAGTCTGGTTGCTGAAGGATCATGCTTTTGTTCAACCAGACCTCTGTCTCTGGATTTATTGTGTGTACAGTACCCGCTTCAAGATTTTAGTGTTAGATGAGGGAGGACACTATTAGCACCATAGTCCACTCCCCAAGCACACACCCAACCCTCAGAGTCCAAGTTCAATGTGTCTGAAGACTTTCATCATTTTTAAAATGCCCCAACACATGTCATTTTGGGCCTGTTTGTGGTAAGGCAAACAGTAACTGCTGTAAAAGTGGGTAGGGTAACCTCTGGGAACTTTGACCCATTGGTTAGGGAAAGGCCAGGAGTCACTTCTTCCCCTTCATCACAGCTAGTACCAGGCAGAAATATAGAATTGCCAGACACTTTCTGAACATGGAGAAGATCAGAAGGGGACTGGATCTGCCGTCTGTGACCTGAAAGCAGACTTGAACGACTCGGCATTCTCCCTCTTGTATCCAGGACAAAGAAGTGGACCCCAAGGGTCAGTTGACTGATCTTCATGGCTACAGGGAGACAACAATCTACAATATACCTCTTCCTGGAAGTACCCAGCTGACCATTGGCAACTGGACCTGGACTGGACCCTGTTGGCCTCTGCCTGACAACTCTGAGTCTCTAAGTTCCCCCTGCCTCGGGATCCTAGGCTTTAGAAGTGTACTCCCATGGTTGTTGGGATTTAAAAGATTAAGGGCCTGATTTAGATCTAGGCAGGTCCGATACTCCGTCACAAACACGACAGACACAGTACAAGTGAATTATATCCTATGGCACTTGTAATACAGCAGACGGGACACTTGCTACATCTGTGACGGAGCATCTCATCCACCCAGATCCAAATCAGGCATGAAGTTAGAAGGTAAAATCTTTGTCTGGGACAAACCTGGTTGGTGTATTCAACCTGCGCTCAATCGCCGTCAGCCTGAAATTGCGCCTAGGTCCCGGTGTACCGAGACCATAGACTATCATTGGGGAATAGTGTTTTTTGGCACTTTTGCTACTTTAAAATAATTTACAATGCCCTAAGTTAAACCCAGGGGCTCTGTGTCATAGCTACTACTGGATTAGGCTCACGTTAATTTAGAAACTTCAGGGGTTGTGACTATTCCTTGAAGTGGGCAATCACCGACACAAATAATTATCCAATTACCTACAGGCATCATAATGTATCAGAACAGCCATCCAACTCACATCCATTTCATCATTGCAACATCCTCAAACTGTGACATGGCTTCTTCTCACAACATAACATGATATTTTTTATATTGTAATTTGGCACTCCCTCATATCAGCTCATGGCACCATCTCACATCATGATATGGCATTTTTCTCAGACCCTGACAGATATTCATCTCACATTTCCTCGCAGAAGACATCACAATAGGTACATCAGAATATGAAGAACATGCTTTCACATTATAACAGCTCACTGTCTTTCCTCATCGCAAGCACCATTTTTACAGGTACCCTCTCAGATGGAGACAGGAATACATTTTCTCTGCGGTATGCTTATTTCACACCTCTACTAACAGGACCTATGTCAGACCATGCCTCCTTCTGTACTAAACTTCTTTGCCTTCCAAATTAAATACTACAGAGCTCTTCCCAGCAGACTCACTGGCTCAGCCTGCATATGCAGAATACACAGAACTGTGTTTTGTAACCATGCTCATACAACAACGCAGTATACTAAGACGCCCAAACAATGCATTCTGTATCGCACAACCTCCTTTCCCGTTACCCATACAGACATGAGTTGGAGGGCAAACCGATACATAACACTAGAATATAAACTCCATGCAACTAATCAGTGTGGCAGCGCTAATTATGTTCTATAATATACGATGAACTGCAGCACTTAGAATTAACACTACAAACTAATTCTGGGCTACAAGGGGGAGCATGTCCTCACCCATATACTTCTGCAGGGGCAGCAAGCACCATACACATTTAAAATACAATCCACCCACATCCTGATGGGAATGTTCTCTTGCGTCGTAACATGGTATCTTCCAACCCCACTGCCATCTGTCTCACATCCTGACAAGCACTCACCTCTCATTCCTTCGAGCAAGACTGTCCGCTGTGCAATCACCTACTATCATTGCAACAGTCGCTCTCTCACATTGTAAGATTGTAGTAATATGGCCATCCTGAGCACCCACTCACATCGTGACAAGCATCCAGTCGCAGCATCAACCTGTGATCAGAGAGGGTCCAGCCCACCACAATAGCAGCCCTAATAACATGTAAAGCCCCGAGGCCCTGGGGCTAGAGCTGGTCCCAGGGTATGACCGTCCAGTGATGGTCTCTTCGCCCCCAGCCCTCTCCCAGAATATGTATGTTGTGTTTCACTATGCTACACAACAGATGACACTTGATAGTAAGTGTACGACTGTTGAGACTGCGCATTACTGGATAATCCTGTGTCCACTTTTAGGTGCAGAGATATCGACCCAGAGTGTGTACTATATCCACTTGTAAAGTACATCGGAAGGTAAGTATGTATAAATATCAGGGCCCTCACATTGCACTAATGCTGAAGGTGAGGGTTAGTAAATACTGAAGAGAATACTGTCCAAAATTGAGAAAGATGTTAATGTGTAAGTAATTTCTGGACATTACAGTGACAGTACACCTACTTTTGGGTCCAAGCAACATATTATTGGTTAGTGAGATCAAAGAAATACAAAGTCGGCACTTGCGTTATGGTGTCTCGATCTTTATCATAAATTGCACTCCAATTACATAGCCCTTTCTCTTCATTTTCGTTTGACCAGGCTGGCCAAGCAACATCGGGACAGGACCAGGGGCAGAGCAGGACATCCTTGGCTTGTCGATGGGCACATTCTCTGGACATAATCAGTGAAGAGGAGGAGGCAGACCAAACAACAGACAGGGGTAGTGCACCCACCTCCACCGACCCAACACCAGCTACTTCAGCAGCCCAGGTGGAGGCTGAGGAGACTGAAGGGGGGACACTGAGAAGGATACCACCAGTCAGGGGGAAGATGAATGTGTGTCTTCACCTGGCCCGCAAGAACTTGATATGGAAATAGTGTGCCCTGAGCAGTCCCCAACACCATCTGTGCCTGCCAACAAACCCCTCCTTAACTCTTGCTACATCCATCCCATCGGGGCCTCCAGCTGCACCCCCTGCCATAACTCCCCCTCCAAGTGCCGCTCCCTAGTAGAGCTGAGGGAGACATCTGCTCCTGACATCCCACACCCATCATGTTTGACCCAAAGCCCTCCATGTGTTATAACTCATGTGGCTGCATACCAGGAAGTGATGGTGCCAGTTACAGATGTCAGGACTGTGGTCTCTCTGGGCCTTCAGGAGCTGAAGGATGATATTCAGATGTCCTGAGAGTCACAGTCCAGACATTTTGACAACCTCACTGCCTCCATCACTTCCTTGGGTGGATCCATATTGTCTGCATTGTTCCAACAACCCTCCCAGACCACCGTTGTTGTGTCCTAAGTGCATCTTCCCTCTTCTTTTCCCCTGCTACCCTTCGTACCCCTCATGTTTCCCGCTCCCATGGGGTGTATGGTCCAGCATCGGCCAGCTGGTGTGAGTCCACAAGTGCAAAGGATCTCAGCATTGAGGTGAAGGAGGACAGTGAGGATGGCCAGTGACTAGACAATGTTTTGACTGTGGAAATGTATTTTACCCCTTTTACATAGACTTATTCCACTGGCACTTCCTGACATGTTTTATTTACTTTGCCAACTTCCTCCAAGGTCCCTTGCCCATTTTGCCAGAAGATTTTATTCAATTTCTTTTCTCCCTTTCCAATGGACAGCAATTTATTTTCTTATAAAATTTCTACAATATATATATTTTTCTTCTACACCATCTCTCTGTCCTCTGTTTTGTTTTCTTAATATCTCTTTATTCAGTTTTCACAGAGAAAAAACAAACAATATAACATATTCTCCCAACTTCCGAAGGCAGACGAGGAAGCATACAACAGTCATTGTATAAGTCTTCCCAAAAGTTGAACTAGAGCACAACACATTGCAACAGCCATATCATTACACATCAACACGAAAGCCCAACACTTTGTCTTGTGGCTCGAGCCGGACCTGCTTCCACCAGCAGTGTATCTCCCACATTTTCACACTCTCCGTCTTCCCTCACCTTCATCCAAGGACCCCAGAGCTTCTCAAATTTGCGTGAGCAACCTCTCACTTAGTACACCAATTTCTCCACCCCATACACCAATACATGCCTTCTTCCCAATTCCGTATGGTAGGTAAAGTTTGCACCCCCCAGTATTTCATTAGATCCCTATGTGCCACCCTCAGGGTCAGGTTGCTAAACAGCAGGTTTTTTCAACCCAGATGCCCAGTGAGACTAGCTGGGGTGTAAGTTGCACTTCGTATCCCAGGACCTCTGATATTCTGTCACCCACCTGCTTCCATCAGCCCCCAGCCCTCTGGCATTCCCACAAGGTATGCAATAGGGTGCCCTTCATCTGACAGCCATGCAAGCAGCACTCATCAGTCGCCCTACCCATATGGAACGGGCGGGTCCTCATATAGTATGCCCTGTGAAGGATTTTTAACTGGATCAAGTGGAATCCCCTTAATGGTGACCTCGCCAGGGTACCCACATACCTGCCACCAGTCATCATCCTCAAGCCTCCCCAGATATCTTTCTCATTTCTCTCACAGAGGGTCAATAGATGGAAGACTATTGTTCAAAAGTGTGGAGTAGAGTCGGGACACCGCATGATCGGTCAGAGGGGGTCAACCAGTACCCTGTATTCCAGTGAAGATTTCTCTTCTACTTCCCCCCTGGAGAGCCTCGCACTTGACCAGTATAAATTGCATCCGCTGACACCTCAGGAACTGATTCGCTGAGAGTTTCTATTCAGCTTGCAATTCAGCAAACAAGATCACTGTACCCTTCTTCCACACGTGACCCAACTCGGAGATCCCCAAGAGATCCCGCTACCTCGCACAGACCACTCAAGAGTTGTGAGTCTCAAAGAGGGGTCTCCATTGTCAATCTCCCCCGCCTTCCAAATGTATGCATCACCCTCTTCCATATATTGACCACTGTTCCTGTGGGGAAGGGGAGGTGGGGCATCTCACTCCCACCAGAGAGTTGGCACAGGCATCCCTCTGGGGCATGGCAGAGCGATCTGCCCTCAGGGATGGTTCCTGTTAGGACGAAAATGCTAAATCTTTAACAGCCAACAACTGCGAGGCTCAATAATAGAGTCGGAGATTCGGGAAGGCAATGCCCCCCTCCAATAGGCATCTTGAGCGAGAGGGCAATTCTCAGAACACTGCCATCCCACACCAACACCATCATGACACTGTCCACCTTATAAAAGAAATTGTCTGAGATCGGGAAGGGGGTGATCTGCAAAATATGTAAAAATGTAGGTAAGTAGACCTTTTTTGTAGAGTGCTGCCTGGCCCAGCAGTGATAGCGGGAGTTTCCTCCACCTCTTCTCGTCACTGTGGTAGGCCTCCAGGATTTTCATCAGGTTTTCCCGGAGAAACCAATCCAGGTCCAGTTTCACAAAAATACTCGAATAGTGGAAACCCGGGTCGCCCACAAAAGAGACAGTTCCAAACCCAGATACCCCACTCCCACTGCAAAGGCCACGACTTGTGCCAATTGATGCAGAACCCCGTATACGTCCCGAAAATGTCCAGGATGCACAAAATGCGTGGCATAGAATTTGGGGGGTACGAAAGATAAAGGAGGATATCATCAGCATATAACGAGACAATATTCTCCTAACCTGGGTCCCATCAGAGGCCACATATTTGTGCATCTACCCAGATCCATGACGCCAGTGGTTCAAGTGTCACTGCAAAATAATAGGGGTGAGAGCGGGCAGCCCTGTCGCATGCCCCTGGATTACCCAAAGCTATCCGAGAGGACACTATTAACCCGGACTCTTGTCACAGGATCTTTATACAACAGGCCAACCCAGGATAGAAAATACGTCCCAAAGCCCATCTTGCCAAGCATGGCCATCATATATGGCTATTCCAGGGAGTCAAATGCCTTTTCGGTATCTAAGGCCAGAAGGACACCTGACTCACGAAGCCCCTTACTATGTATGAAGCAACCCATCAGCCTCCTCAGATTATGACTTGTGGCCCTGTATGGCATAAATCCAGATTTTTCTGGGCCGACAAGTGAATCAATCACCTGTATGAGGTGATTCACCAAAATCATAGCCAGAACATTTGTCTCTGTCTTAATCAAAGAGATGGGCCTGTAGGAGGCACAATCTTCCGTAGATTTCCCCTCCTTGTGGTCAGGACGATCATGGATACTCGAAGATCATGTGGCAAAGTACCCACCTCCCTGGTCTTGTTTAAATTCTAAGGAAAAGCCATGCGGGCCAGGGGTTCTTGCCACTGTTCAATTGGGAAATAGATTCAGCCACTTCATCCTCGGTGATCTCCCCGTCCAGCAACTCAACCTGGTCAGGGTCGAGTCATGGGGGCCCAGAAGGTCCCTAATAAAAGTCTCTAGATCTCCTCGATTGGGTATAGTTTGTGCCCGATATACCTGCCCTAGATATCCAGCAAATATTCGAGCAATGTCCTGGGTGGTCTCTCCCACCCTGGCTCCTCTGTTCTTATCTCTCTAACCCATCTTCTTGGCCCTCCATGTGAGGAGTTTGCCAGCCTCATTGCCCACCTCATACAATCTGCCCTGAGTGGCTCGGAACTGGGCTCTCACCTCATGACGTACCAGAGTAGTATAGTCCTTCTTGACCTCCTACACCATATGGGCCCAGTCTCTAGATGGGGGGGCATATACTCAGCTTCCTGCTGCAGCAATTTCTCCTCAAGCTTCCTACACTCCTCCTCTCTATCCCTTCTTTTGCTTGCCATCCATGTAATTAACTCAGAACAGCCTTATAAGCCTCCCACAGATTGTGTGCCGACTGGACTGAGTCCTCATTTTCTACGAGATATAGATCGGTGGCCGTAGTTGCTAGCTGTTTTGTGTCCTTGTCCCTGATTTCCCAGGAGTCCAGTCTCCACGTCACTGTCCGACTTGGCACGCCCATGTGGACCACTGTGAGCAGGGGAGAATGGTCAGATATGCCTCAGGGAGGAGAAAGTCAGTGCTGGATAATCTACTCATCTGGGGGCCGATTCACAGAACTAATCTGAGACAAAATCCTAAACTTACTACTTCTGGTATTCACAGAAGGCACTTACGATTTTTAGTATTCACAGAAATCACTTACGACTCCTGGGCCCGATTCACAAAAGTAATCTGAGACAAAATCCGAACGTTATGACTTTCGGTATTCACAAAAGGCATTTAGGAGTAGTAAAGTTTGGAATCTTAACTTTAGTACTCCTAAATGCCTTTTGTGAACAAGAGCCCAAAGGGTCCACCACCGTGGGGGGCATGGCCCCATGGCACATCAAACAGCAGTCTAGATCCTCCCATGGGAATGGCCCCATGGGGCCATATAAACTTCCCAGTCAGTTCCCGGAGCCCCTCCAACCCCTCTGCCATCAACCCAGCAAGTCAGTAGTCGTAGGAGTCACCACTGGCCTGTCCCCATTCTCTCCATCATACAAGGAGCCCTCAGTTGTTTCTCCCAGATCCTTGGAGGAGTATTCCAAGTCAGGCCATCTGCTGCTCGTGGGTATCGAGCAAGTGCGTCACTATCTTTGCCCTTTCTGTTGCTGCCTTATCCTTTGTTGGGGCTGCCTCCGATCAGTGGTGGGGTTTATGTTCTGGGCCTGGGTGCACCTCATTCCCCCTGTCCCCTGCCCAGTCAGCCGACTGCAGTCCTTGCCCTCCAGCTAATTCCAATACTCTGCTGCTGAAGCGAAAAAGTGGGTACAGTCATGGTCCACCACCCTCAATTTGGGGGGGAAGAGAGGCACATATTTCAAATTTAAGGCCCGCAGCTACTGCTTCATGGCCACAAATGATTCCCGTTGGCACTGGACCACCTGAGTCTAATCAGGGCAAATGTTTGCCGACCCCCCTTCCACCTGCCAGAGTCCATGCACACAGGCTCATTGAAGGATGTCATTCCTATCTCAATAGTTAAGAAGTCTGACTACCACTTCCCTTGGGGTCACACTAGGTCTCGGGGACTACCCAGCCCTCTATGGACCCTCTCAACTGTAAAAAACTTAGGGGCCTTGCCTTCCATGGCCACCTTCAGAAGTCATTCTTCTCTGTAGAGTTCCAAACTAGGCCCCTCGATTCGCTCTGGTAGACCCACCATTCCAACATTGTTATGTCAGCTCAGTTCAAAAGGCTTTATTTCGATCACTGTGGATCAAAAAAGTACAACTTAAAACAATCACTTACAAACAAAATAAAAGCACAAACATATATAAAGCACATTCACGGTCCGTTCAAATAGCGCACAAGGTACAATAAAAAATAAAATATTTTAAGAGGACCAAGGAATCATCATAGAGGATATTTTAAAAACAGCCTAAAAATCCATGGATATTTTAAAAGATGTTAAAAATGAGTAGTCCATAGAAAGTATTCAAGTTAAACAGTACAATTTGGTGAACCGCTACAGTGAGGTAGCAGCCTAAGTACTAACAAGAGAGCACTTGGCACATCTGATCCACATTGCCATTAGAAACTTGGCTGTACAGAATACAATAACCCAAGATGTGTCTGACTTCATTATTCTGTAAGCTTCCTTATACTTCCTTACACCCAAGTTCCTAGAAAGTGGGGTTATCCATTTCTTTCGAGACTGACTATACAAGTGGCAGAAAAATAAAACATGCTCGTTGTTATGTCAGGATCGATGCTCCTCATGGTGCACTCTATCCCAGAGCCACCCTATTTCCTGCCGCTGGGTTTGCAGTTGCTTTCCATGGTCTACTGCAATGGGTCTGAAAATGTTGCACAGCAGTCTCTATCTTCCCTACTCTGTCCACCAATTTGTGGTGATCAGCTAGCAGGAGACCGAGGTCCAAGGCCACCGAATCGATCTTACTCACCAATCCCACTTTGGTGTCTCTAATATTCGCTAGTATCGCTGCATTGTGCTCATCCAAACATGCATCTGTCAAGGAGGGGCAGTCTCCAACTCAGCCCCCGGCCCCTGCTGCAACTCGGCCACGCCTGCTTAGTGCACACCATCCCCCACTCAGGACATGTAGCTTGCACTCCCACGTCTACTGTCACCACTGTTAGGGGTGTGAGGACTGACTGGCGCCGGGGTCGGCCACCAGCTCCTAGAGGGGCCGACTCCTCAGCCTGTCAGAGGGGAGTCACCTAGGCCTCAGTGCAAAGCAACTCCCCCAGGGCGAACCACGTCCCCCAGTCAGCACAAGTGCCCCTGGCTCACCTCAGCCTTTGTTGCCACCGGGGGTCAGCCGCTTGCATGGCACCTGCTACCACTTTCCTGGCCATGGTCCTCTCCATCAACACTCCTCAGAGGCCGTGTCCTGGATGCATGGGACTGGCTAGGCCCACATGCCTCTGCTGCACCAGACCATTTGCATATTGGTCTGCAGGGGGGTCTCCAACGCCGTCCACACAGCCCCTGGTCCCCTCAGGTTTGTACAGTGCTCTTCAAGACCTCAGTATTATGGCCACTGGCACACAGGGCACCTGCCACTGACTGTTCACTTCCAGGGCCCCCTCAGATCCACTCACCACTCCTTGGACCTCCAGCAACACGAGCAGGTGAGACCCGTATTGCTGCACATGTGGGACAGGATGCGGGCTGCCGCCAGCCCATGTCGGGGTTCAGCTCTGTGGCCGATCGTGTCGACTTCTAAAGTGCAGTCTCGCAGGGCTGATCAAGCCGATTTTTTGCTCCACTGGGCTAGTCCAGGACTTCAGGACCCTGTCCTCTTGGTCTCACAGTCCCTGGGAGCCAGAATTCATGTTGCCAGGAGGGCAGCTGCCTCAGAAATTCAATGCCTTGTGTTTAGCGCCATCTTCTGCAAGCCACACCTCCACCTTGTGTTTTTCATTCTATATGCTGTACTCAAAGTGTGGAAGTCTACATCAGTAGGTCTTTAGCTATGCTTTAAACATGATACCTTGTTACACAGATGGTCCTACAAATCTACATGTCTTACTCACACACATTTATCGTCATATGTAATGACTACAACCAGAGTAACCATTTAACAATCATCAACTATTAATCAACTCAGTACTGAATTTTGAAAAAAACCTTATTTGCAACTATTTTGAGCATTTACATTTTACAGTGTTCATGGGGGATCTCTCTTGCGACTGGTGAGGCTCTCTGTGAGTAAGTGTGTTTTCTGTGTTGATGCCAATGTGTGGGTGGGTATAGTGCATCTGGCTGTGTAGGTGTGTTTATTTCAAAGCTGTGGAGGGTAGTGCCTGTACAGTTATTGGTTGTGCCTGTACAGGGGCCAAGGGTGCCTGCACAGTTTTGGGGGGCTTGTATAGCTGCAGAGGGTGCCAGCACAGTTGTTGGTTGTGCCTGCACATGGACAGAGGGTGTGTGTACAGGGAGGTAATGTGCCTGTCCAGGAGGGGGACGTGCCTGTGCAGGGGGGCATATGCAGGGGGGTCATGGCAGGGGAGGAGCATGTTCATGGGTGTTGCCTGTGTTCGTTGGGGCGCCAGTTTAGTTGTGGTACAGGTTGCTGGGTGAGATGGGGGTGCAGGTAGGTGTTTTGAGACCCTTCCATGTGTTGTCTGTGAAGAAGAACTTTGAAATAGTTTCAAGATGCCCTCCATCATCTTCATGGCCAAGCATCAAGGCATGGTGTCTTGCACTATCTTCTCCATGGATTGATATTAGGTCATTGTGCCTCCTTGCACTGTCTTTATAAGATTTCTTAATCCTGTCCAAGACATGGGTCTGCCTTTCAATTATCTGGGGAATTTTTAGTAGTGAGTCTGGAATGTCAGACAGAGTATCCCCTATAGCACGAATGCCCTGCCTCACATCAACCTGCTGTTGGAAAAACTCCTCCTCCCATTGGCCAACATGACCATCTGCCAGTCTCCCTCTGCATGGGACACACTCTGATATGACCGTCAGGTCCACCTGCACAGGAAGGGGTGGCACGTGGGGGGCTGTGGAGATGAGATTCATACGTAGGGGATACCTGCTCCTCACCACGGGTGTTAGGTCCTTCAGAAGTGTGAGAGAAGGCTTGGGATGCATTGTCATGGGAGGAGTGTGTAAGAGAAGCAACACATCTATCTTTGACGTAAAGGCTGTGAGGAGGTGATGGTTGTGTTGGGGTAACTGAACACTGTAGCTAGTTGGCTGACTGCTGGGACTGGTCAATCCTCAGACGGAAAGTGGGAGAAACAATGCTGGCTGGACCTGATGTAGGCTTCAGTCTTTTTGCCTGTGAGCCAACAGTGCATTTCTCGTCATCCAGGTCCTCCTCTGCAACCAGCACCTGCTCATCTTCTTCCTGTTCATCCTCATCTTGTTGAGCAGTGCAGGCCGCTGTCATTGCTGCTTGGAGGAGGATTGGGTTCTCTTCTCGGATTGCCTGCTGCCCTCCACTGGTGGATGGTTCAGCTTCATCAAGCGACTCATTGTCATCAGCACCTGAAAGACAGAGGTTGCAACATGATAAGTATTTTCCATAGTATACCATGTGCTACAACACAAGGGTTGACACAAATATTCTTTGCATCTATCTGATGTTCCACATGTAACCCGGTTTGTGACAGCTCACAATATAGCATTGAGGTGTTCAATGTAGAAGTGCAATGCAAAATCAAACTCACCAATTCCAGCCACAGCTTTGTGTGGTATTGAGATCCCCCATGATGTCAGCTGCTGAACCTGGCTCCTTGATTGTGTGGTAGAAGACATGGTCCTCGATCCAGCAGCTTCAGAAGGAAGTAACACTTTAATTAATGTTCAGCCTGAATTATAAGTGAACTTTCAAAATTAACACAGACATCACTGATTATATTGGGAACGCATCACACACCAACATCAGATGCTTTGAAAAAGAGGCAACATCTGCAAAAAAATGTTCACAGTGATTTGGTTATTGCAAACTATTTGGGAATTAATACTTTACACCACTATATGGCACACTTACCTGATGGACGGATGGTAGCGGGTCTGACTGCTGTAGCCAGAATGTCTCCCAAATCCCTGAAAAAGGTCCTTTGGATAACTGAGGAATTCCTGACAGCAGCTGTAATGTACTATACATATTTCAGTACAAAGGATGATGTGGATTGTTTTACATGTATATGTCATATGTATACACTTTCAACACAGCTGGAGCTGCTCCTCTTTAGATGAAACAATATAAACAATTTGGAACAGACTGCACTATTTCAATTTAAATGTAGATTCATCATTTCTTTAGCCAACATGTTATGAAGAAGTATACTCTTATGACGCATATCTGAGCATATGGAGATGAATGTCAACAGCGATATTAGACACACACCACATACTGCTTACATATCATCCAATAATAAAGACTATGAGCCTTCAATAAAGTTATTTGCAAGTGTACTTATTGGGGTCTACCATCTGCCCAGTGTGTAGTGCCTGACCATATGTCACACCCGTACGTGGAGCAGCGATCAATGTAGTAGGTGTTTTCCTGGCCAACATCGCAGAGCCTAAAAGGATATGAGTGTAATTTAATTTGCATTCTAGTTGACACATGTTATAAACAACATATCCTAGTTCAGTTCACATGTGTTAGACTATTGATGGATTCTATGTAAAATATCTATGGGTTGTCTGATCACAATGTGGTACATGTGACTCACCTTTGGCCATATTTATGTACCAGTTTGTGCTGGTGGTATTGGTTGATCTGCCCCATGACGTTGCATTCCTTGAAGTGCAGAAATCCCTGCTCCACCGGGTGGATCTACTCTGGCTGTGTGTGGAAATTAAATGTAGAAGTCAACAGACAATGCCAGCAAATGGTGACTATGCACAACTTTTCACATATTTGCTCAATTGCATTTTACAAGACAATTGTGATGGTTACTAATTCATGCGCATTTTCATGTTCCATGTACCAGAATAAATTGAAATCACCAGCAGAGATGGGCTTCTGTTTGTGAATAAGAAAATTGGAAGTTAACAGTTCTAGTACATAGGATTCTGGGACTTGTACTGTGTTAGCCAAAATGAGACACATGAGAGTCTAAATCACCATGAATATTTACACAAATTTGGAATGATTTCCATAGTCAAATGTGTTGTTTATATTAAACATTTATCAAATAAAAGTCATTGTTTTATCATCACATTTTACCTGGCACCACATTAAGGTCATCATTAATAAATTGCCCATGCAGAAGCTGGGGGTGCATGGTGGAGAGTGCATCCTTCTCAAGTAGTGTGAGAAGAAGACAGGGTTCAGTTTGTCCACCAGGGAGAGCTCTGGCCACCTCTATGCTGGTGAACGTCTCCTTCACCCACCTCCTCTCATCCTGCCACTTCTTTTTGATGTCTGTGACAGTTCAGACATCCTCCCACAATGCACTGACTGCATTAGCCAGCTGCTGCCATAGAGCTGTTTTCTGTGTTGCACTGCTGAGGAAGGGAGGAAGACCATGTCGTTTTTTTGTAGTTCCCCACAACAAATGTGACAATCATCTTGGTCCCCTCCTCTGTGAAGTTCTTGTTCCTCCTGACACTTGGTATTGTTCAGCATTCCGTCCATCATTTGTTCCTTTTGCTTTTGTCGCCCTATGCGGGAACAGTATGCCTGGACGTCTGTCCCATGCTCACTGCGCCTCTGAATCAAGCTAGCCTGGCTGATGAGAGGTGATGCCCCAAAACCAGTCCCATGATGCTTGATTCCAGTCCAGAGAGGACGTGGCTTGGTAGTTTGGCCTGGACTGTTGCCGTGAGGAGCAGGGTCAAGACTGATTTGGATATGGCTGGACCAAACTGGGGTGGCGTGGTGAGCAAAAGAACAATGGATTAAACCCATATCTTTGTGACGGGGGTGAAAGTTTGCATTGTTCAGCATTCCGTCCATCATTTGTTCCTTTTGCCTTTGTCACCCTAAATGGGAAGGGTAAGTCCAGACGTAGGTACTGTGCTCACTGCTCCATTGGATTCAATCTAGCCTGGCTGATGAGGGGTGATGCCCCAAAACCGGTCACAGGGTGCTTGTTTCTCGTCCAGAGAGGACCTTGGTTGGCAGTTTGGGCTGGACTGTTCCCATGAGGAGCAGGGTCAAGACTGATTTGCATATGGCTGGGTTCAAAATGGGGTGGTGTGGTGAGCAAAAGAACGAGGGATTAAACCAAGATCTTTGTGGCTGGGGGTGGATCTTTGAATTGTACAGGATTCCGTCCATCATTTGTTCCTTTTGCTTTTGTCGCCCTAAGTGGGAAGGGTTTGCTCAGACGTGGGTCCCATGCTCACTGCAACACTGGGTTCAAGCTAACCTGGCTGATGAGGGGTGATGCTCCAAAACCAGTCCCAGGATGCTTGCTTCCAGGCCAGGGAGGGCCTGTCTTGGCAGTTTGGGCTGGACTGTTCCCATGAGGAGCAGGGCCAAGACTGATTTGCATATGGCTGGGTTCAAAATGGGTTGCTGTGGTGAGCAAAAGAACAATGGATTAAACCCATATCTTTGTGACTTGGGGTGTATGTTTGCATTGTTCAGCATTCCGTCCATCATTTGTTCCTTTTGCTTTTGTCACCCTAAGTGGGAAAGGTATGCCCAGACGTGTGTCCCGTGCTCACTGTGCCACTGGATTCAAGTTAGCCTGTCTGCTGAGGGTGATGCTCCAAAACTAGTCCCAGGATGCTTGTTTCCAGTCCAGGGAGGACCTGGCTTGGCAGTTCAGGCTGGACTGTTCACATGAGGAGCAGGGTCAAGACTGATTTGCATATGGCTAGTTCCAAACTGGGGTGGCGTGGTGAGGAAAAGAATGATGGATTAAACCTAGATTTTTTTGAGTGGGGGCGCATGATTGCATTGTTCAGCATTCCGTCCATCATTTGTTCCTTTTGCCTTTGTCCCCCTAAATGGGAAGGGTAAGTCCAGACGTAGGTACTTTGCTCACTGCTCCACTGGATTCAAGCTAGCCTGGCTGATGAGGGGTGATGCCCCGAAACCGGTCACAGGCTGCTTGTTTCTGGTCCAGAGAGGACATTAGTTGGCAGTTTGGGCTGGACTGTTCCCATGAGGAAAAGGGTCAAGACTGATTTGCATATGGCTGTGTCCAAACTGGGGTGATGTGGTGAGCAAATGAACGAGGGATTAAACCAAGATCTTTGTGGCTGGGGGTGGATGTTTGAATTGCACAGCATTCCGTCCTTCTTTGTTCCTTTTGCTTTTGCCACCCTAAGTGGGAAGGGTATGCTCAGACGTGGGCCCGTGCTCACTGCAACACTGGGTTCAAGCTAACCTGGCTGATGAGGGGTGATGCCCTGAAACCGGTCCCAGGATGCTTGTTTCTAGTCCAGGGAGGACCTGGCTTGGCAGTTCGGGCTGGACTGTTCCGATGCGGAGCAGGGTCAAGATTGATTTGCATATGGCTAGGTTCAAAAAGGGGTGCTGTGGTGAGCAAAATAACAATGGATTAAACCCATATCTTTGTGACTGGGGGTGAATGTTTGCATTGTTCAGCATTCCGTCCATCATTTGTTCCTTTTGCTTTTGTCACTCTAAGTGGGAAGGGTATGCCCAGACATGTGTCCCGTGCTCACTGTGCCACTGGATTCAAGTTAGCCTGTCTGATGAGGGGTGATGCTCTGAAACCGGTCGCAGAATGCTTGTTTCCAGTCCAGGGAGGACCTGGCTTGGCAGTTTGGGCTGGACTGTTCCCAAGAAGAGCAGGGTCAAGACTGATTTGCATATGGCTGGTTCCAAACTGGGGTGACGTGGTGAGCAAAAGAATGATGGATTAAACCTAGATTTTGTGAGTGGCGGCGAATGTTTGCATTGTTCAGCATTCCGTCCATCATTTGTTCCTTTTGCTTTTGTCGCCCTAAATGGGAAGGGTAAGTCCAGACGTAGGTACTGTGCTCACTGCTCCACTGGATTCAATCTAGCCTGGCTGATGAGGGGTGATGCCCCGAAACCGGTCACAGTATGCTTGTTTCTGGTCCAGGGCGGACCTTGGTTGGCAGTTTGGGCTGGACTGTTCCCATGAGGAGCAGGGTCAAGACTGATTTGCATATGTCTGGGTCCAAACTGGGGTGGTGTGGTGAGCAAAAGAACAAGGATTAAACCAAGATCTTTGTGGCTGGGGGTGGATGTTTGAATTTTACAGCTTTCCGTCCATCATTTGTTCCTTTTGCTTTTGTCGCCCTAAGTGGGAAGGGTATGCTCAGACGTGGGTCCCGTGCTCACTGCACCACTGGGTTCAAGCTAGCCTGGCTGATGAGGGGTGATGCCCCAAAACCGGTCCCAGGATGCTTGTTTCCAGTCCAGGAAGGGCCTGGCTTGGCAGTTCTGGCTGGACTGTTCCCATGAGAAGCAGGGTCAAGACTGATTTGCATATGGCTGGTTCGAAACTGGGGAGACGTGATGAGGAAAAAATGATGGATTAAACACAGATTTTTGTGAGTGAGGGTGAATGTTTGCATTGTTCAGTCAATCAATCAATCAATCAATCAATCAATCAGGGTTGTGTAGAGCTCACTACTCACCCGTGAGGGTCTCAAGGCACTGAGGGAGGGGGTGTGAGCAGCTCCATTGGGGTCATTCAAAGAGCCAGGTCTTAAGGTCCTTTCTGAATTGGTGCAGTGTCGGGCTTCGTCGGAGGTGGAGGGGGCGTTCGTTCCAGGTTTTGGTTGCGAGGTAGGAGAAGGATCTTCCACCTGCTCTGGTCCTGTAGAAACAATGGACGGTGGCTAAGGCTAGGTTGGCTGAGTGGAGGTTTCTTTTGGGGGTGTGGAAGGAGATTTGGTTGTTGAGGTATTGGGGTCCGGTGTTGTGGAGAGCTTTTGTGGCAGGGATTCTGCACATACGCAGAACTATGCGCAGGATTATGGGACCTCGGTGTATAGGGGCTAAGCCTTCCTACCACCTTAGTGCCCACGAGCCCAGGACTGACTAGCTATAGTGTCTCACTCGCTCTCCTACTCACAAACGGAGAAACCAATGATTAGACACCCCAGAACACAACCCTCCAGGATCTCTCAGGAATCACGGTAACAAGACACACCTTTTCGCTCACACTCTCGTACTTGTCCGCAATGAGATCTGACAGAGACAAGAAGCTAGTTTAACATATTTATTTTAACTAGCATGCTCTAAAATGCAGTATACGTGCCACAACCAGCAGCAAAATGCATAATATCAATACAGTTAGCATTGCAGCAAGGCCATATATCATAAAGGGAGATGTCTTTTTTTAAAGACAGTGGATAAAGGACTATACGACCTAACCACCCTCCCCTTAGTAAGCAGAAGTACTATTATATAATAGAAGATCTCTGGGCTTTGTCAGCAGACCCCATACCTCCGGCCATAGATCGTATTTCTACATCACAGGTGCGGGTTGCTCTTCTCCCTGGAAAGGTCCCTCTCCAAGTGTGTGTCACCTAAACATGCATCCCCATAATATCAAAGTACGAGTCTCCAGCAAAAACAGCTGCATTGGTATGTTTTGTCTAAGTGCTAGGGCCTGACCAGAATAGAATAACAAGAGTCAGTGTTTTTCGACGTTGCTCACAGTGTTCAGACTAAACTCCAGGAACAGGCAGAGAAGGAGCACAGCAGAGAGTTCTCATGTGAAAGGCATAAACAGAGTCTTTAAAAAATAAAGACATGTAGTGTCGTGCCCAAAAGCAGCATCATGGCTACCGGGCTCATGCTAACTTAAAGATGTTGACAATGCCCATAGCGACCACGTGACACCCTCCCCTTGGCCAGGTTGTAGTGCATAGACAAACATGTGTCAATGATAAGCAGAGCCAATTCGCACTATATTCAACCAATATAAAAACAATCGAAAAAGGACACATTTAAAAAAAATTATAAAAGAGAAGAAAAAAATATATATATATATGTAATCTAGTCAGAAAATCCAAAAGATTACGTGCACCGTGGAATGCAAGGTGATCCAAAAGGGCAACATTGTCCTTGAGAAAAAAGAGAGATGCCATCCAATTCAGCAGAGCGAATGAACATTCATGTTCCTCAAAATCCAGTGCATCCAGCAGCACAATAGAGCAACTTGCGTGATATTCAATGAAACTCCCCTGCAAGAGGCGTTGTGCAGCCTCACAGGTATTCCAACATGACAATACTCCAAGTGCAGCCGCACACATCATACAGACGTCACCAGAACAGTCCTGGTCATGGGCCAGCAAGGGACCCACCAACAGATCATAATCCGGGTCAGCGCCTGATGTTGTGGAGAGGCAGATATCCATGGCTCAATAGAAAGGGCACCGTCGGCAGTGGAACACAAATTACACTCAAGTGAAGTAAGCGAAGCGAAAGGTAATCCCATAGCTCACACTGAGCGTTGCCAGTAGCAAGCATCTAAAAAGTTGCTGCATTTGTTCACGGTATAGTCGCCATTGGCCTGGTCTGTCCAGAACCACAGGATCAGCATCCATTGCGTACCAGGAGCAGAAGTACCAGAACTCCACACATTAGGTAGAGGATAAGTAGAAAACCACTGAAGGTGCTGGAAAAAATAGAATGTATAAAGGCCGGTATTACTCCAAAAATCAGCTGAAACGATGAAACAAGGCCGGAACCTACAAGTTAAAAAAAATGTGCAAGGCCTTCTGTATCAGACGCATTAAAGATTTGGTGAATCAGTTCCCCAAAATGTAGTGGGAGATTCGTATTCAGCAGTGACTGAATCTCACTAGATGTTCTAGCCACCTGCAATTCTCGAGCAGAAGTGAGAGCGACCCTTTGTTGGAACAATAGCGCTTTGAGTCTGCTTAGTTTATTGAAGTCTATTTTCAAAGTGGGAATGGAAGGCCATAGAGAGCTATCTACAATCCCATGCGGGGGAGGAAAAAGAACATTTCTGCAACAAGTAACTCTTTCGGAAACCGTTACTGTATACAAAATGCCTGCCCTTAACCCGCAGCAATTGTGGTTATTTAGGATAAGATAACTACCGTTAGAAAGCAATGTGAGCATGGGAATTATTGAGAGAACAGGTTTTCTTTTTAGAAAACAATTCAAATTGGGCGCTGATACGTTGCAAGCGCCGTGAAGCTGAACTTGTGTACAACTAACGCGTGTCCCACAGTAGAATCACAGTTCCCCCCTGTTAGGAAAAACTCTTTATCTCCACGTAGACAGTGAAACGTAAACGGTAAGTACCATATTTCGTGTAAAAAGGTACCTACCCAGAGGTTCAAATCTTCCGATAGGATAATGTTTCATACATGCACTAAATCGAAAGAGGGAAATGGGCAAGGAAATAATCCCATGTTTTAACCATGCAGAGGAATCGGTCTCTACTATTGAGAATGGCAGTTGTTCTAACTTCTCAATATGTGTACGTTGAATCTTTCATTGACATAAGCTTTTGCTTATCGATCAAATTAAAAGGTAAAAACAGGGCAGTTGTGTTCAAATAATCTCAAGGCACTTTCCCACTTTTCCATGTTTGCAAAGTCCAGCCAAATTGCATTACAGAGCGCAATTGATTTCGACCATGATACAAAACAGACACATCATTTTGCACAATGTCAATAACAGATGGAACAATATTGTCCAAAGTGTAAATACGAGAAGCCAAAGTGTTAATGCTGTTATCTTCCACATCCAAAACTTTACGCAAATTGTCTTGATCTACTTGACGCAACCTGAAAGCTGCTTCCATTTGGGACAGCTTCCAGATTTCATTATATGCTACATAAGTAAAACGTTTTGGACGAGGAAACCTGGGACCTAAAAGGAAATCTGCCAGATCAATGTCTTCATTTAAACGTGAGAGATGTTGTTTCACAAATGATAACGATGACTGTCCCAAACACTGTTAACACACTTTACCCACAGAATATGTAGTAACCGTATGTGTTTGTGGAAATCGAGGGTCAGGTCGACTTAGCATAAACCCCCTTTTTGAATTTGAAAAATGCAACTGGCAAGCATTAGTACTGAGCGGCCATAATAACCATCCCCAGGGAGTAATAGTGGACAAATTAAAGGCACCATCGTGGACCATACTGTGTAAGTCCTCTAGAGAATAATTTGTATACTGCTGCCAGTTGTCATAAGCTGCTAATGAAGGGAACGAAGGAGAATTTAAATTTTTAGCAGTAGCCAAACTAAAACATGTATTTTGTTGCACAGTCTGATTCAGGAATAACAGCTGTGATGGTATCAAACACGCACGATGCAATGATTCAGCTCCCTGTACCTGCCAAATTTTGGTACCCCATATTGATTTCAAATCAATCGTGTCTTTCCAATAATCATTACCTTTTAAGGATCAATCGGTTATGAAAGTCGAAGAATATACCAATTTAGTATGGGTCAGCATGAATTTTGTGTGTGTTTGTGCACTCAATTTATAATAATAGGATCTCGGGTCAGAGAGATTATAGCCTGAAAAGTAGACAAACTTATTTTTCTGTGTTTGCAGACTACCTTGAAAGGGGGCAGGACAATGTCCCCATTGCGTATAATTAACCTGATTACGTACTGTGTTTGACTTATGTAAAAAATGATGACCATAATGTTGGAAACAGAATAAATCAGCAGAATTGGCAGAATTCAAATACAAATCCTCAGTTTCAAAAGCAGTGTAATATGTTAAATTTGAAAATAACGAACGTATGGCATTAACATCCCAGTCATCAGAATGCATCCCAGGTGTGATGACGTCACCTAATGAGACACGAAAGACGTATGACATTCGAATCGTCTCTGTCAGGCCGTATATTTCATATTGAACTTTATCCCAAACAATGCCATATACTACTGGCATAGCCAAAATGTTCCCTTTTCATTATATGAGACGAGGTGTGTGGGGCTAAAACACCATCAACCAAATGTACATCAGAGCGTTCAGGCAAATAATGACCATTAAACAAAAGGAAAAACATAGGGGCATATTCACAAGGATTTAACTCCGATTTATCACCACCTTAACGCAACAAAAGTGGAGATAGATTTAACACCCCATTCACAAGCTGGTGCAAACTGCAGACAACGCCAGTATTCCCGCGATAACTGCCCCAAAATCTAACAACACGGCGGACACCACCAACTAACCCTAATGAGATGCAGAGTAGGCGTTCCCGTGCAAAAACACACGAAAAAACAACAACACCACTTTCACAATGAACTGACAGAACTGCGAAGCGAACCAAAAACAGGCGATAAGCCGCGCTAGCCACAGGTATTTAACACCTGCCTCAAGCAGGTGTAAAGACGGACGTCTACCTGCAGTAGGCAACGGAGTCCCGCACACAGACATACCCGAAGAACAAACGACGCCATGGAGCTACTCTACATGCAGCTCGGAGCCCCAACAGGGCCACAGCACCCACCGCCACCACCCCCAGGACCCAGACACGCACCCCCCCGGACCACCACAGAGGCAGCGTAGAGTAAGACAGCGGACCTACCGAAAATGCACCACTCTCACAGACCTAACGCCCGCGGAAGTCATTGCCCACTACAGGCTCAAAAGGACAACCATCCTCCGCATCCTGACCCACATCGCCCACAGGCTGACGGTCCCAACACAGCGGAGAACAAACATCCCTCCGCAGACAAAGCTGCTGGCAGTGCTGCACCTGTTGGCCTCTGGGACCTTCCAACCAACAACTGCCAGAGTCGGAGGGGTCTCACAGCCAGCCCTATCAAAGTTCATCACACCTGTCCTGGATGCCATCATCAGCTTCATACCCCAGTACCTTCACTTCCCCAACACTGTGCAGGAACAGCTGGAGACAAATCAAGGCTTCTACGCCATAGCTGGATTCCCAGCCGTGTTGGGGGCAATCGACTGCACACATGTCCCACTTGTGCCCCCTGCGGATACTGCACACCACTACCGCAACAGGAAGCACACGCATTCCATCAATGTGCAGGCAATAGTGGACGGCCGGGGACTCTTCACCAATGTCGCCGCCAACTACCCAGGCAGTGTGCATGATTCCTTCATCTTCCGACAGTCCATCATCAACCAGCGCTTCCAGGATGGCACATATGGAACGGGACTGCTCGTTGGTAAGTACCAAATCAACACACCACACATCCCACAGCCACCAACGCACAATGCGCAACTGTGGGGATGCACACGTGACTTACCACATCCGACATGTCAAACTACACGACCACCAACCAGACACGACTACACCACTCCATGGTCATCCTGGGCTACCCCTGCACCCAATACAGACTGCACGTGGCACCACAGCCACACAACAGCTAAACGTGTGGGGATGTGGAATGCAGCCATGACACATGTGAGGCACTGCTCTGCCCTCATGACCCTACACCAGTCTCCCGCAGGTCAGCGTCCCGTGGTTGGTGGGCCCGTGTCGGCCGCAGTGCATCCGGGGCGACTAGCCCTGTGCGTCTCGAGTCATCCCCCTTGTAGTTCTGACATTGCATGTCTGTGTGCCTGATGACTGTTGGTGTAGTTGCCAGCACCAGCTACTCCCTCAGGGCTGGCTTACACTCACCCCACACACAGCCAGCACAGGCATCACTGAATTGGTGGGCCTGCCATCACATCCTGCCGAACCAAGTATTGACTCTTTTCTCCCTGCACTGTCACAGGTGATCAAGGATATGCACTCTGCCCTTGGATGATGACACCCCTCCGGGACCAGAACACACCCGCCCAGAGGCAGTACAATGCGGCCCACATATGCACCAGGGGCTTCGTTGAACGCACATTTGGAGTGTTGAAGTCACGTTTCAGGTGCCTGGAAGGCACTGGTGGGAAGCACCTGTACAGCCCGGACGTCGTGTGCAAGATGATCGTTGCATGTTGTGTGTTGCACAACATCTGTGTTCGCACCAGGGCCCCATGGATCCCAGTTCCAGAGGTACTGGATGATGATGGTGGTGATGGGACAGGTGGCCCACATCCCACTGCAGCTGCGGCAGGAATGGCCCGTAGGGGCTCCATCATTGACACTTACTTCTCATGAGCACGTCACATTGTGACCGTCCGTGGCATTCATGGGACAGTGGTAGATGCCCAATTGCACTGCATGTGTGAATAAAACATATTTGCAGGTTACAGGTTGGAATTGTACATTGTCATGTTACATATCCATGGGGTTTCAGATGTGATTTGCCAGGTTGTGCGCATTTTCCGAACCAGTTGTGTCCTGTGTTCAGTTGTGGAGGTGTTGCTGTTTGTACCGGGATGTTGTCAATGTCGGGGTGCACTTCTGCTTAAGTGCGTATGCTGCAAGGTGGATGTGTCGCTCCTGCGGCTCTGATTTGTCTGCCACTGGCCTCTTTCATGAGGTGTGCCTGTAGGTTCTGTTCTTCCACGGTGCTTGGATGTTGTGGTGTGCATGTTGTCCTCTGCAGTTGGCCAGGGTGCATCTGTGGTACTCCGCTGTTGATGTATTTTGTTCTGTGGCATTTTCCGTTTGCTGTTCTTGTGCTTTTTCCCGCATTGCGCGTGAGTATTGCTGCCCTCGCGCTGGTTGTCACTGTTTCCTTATCGCGCTTTGGCCCATCGCAGCTTTTTTCGCGTTGTGGTTTGTGTTTTTATCTCCGTCGAGATGGTTGTATCGCGAGCATTGGCCACGGTGTCGGCCAACTATCGCATGCTACCGCCGTGTTGTGATTTCCACGTTGTCATGGGGTTGTTTTCCCGTGATGGGCTGCGATGCTGAAAGTTGCATTGCGCTACTCTTGCGGTAATTATCACACGTTCTTATGAATATACCCCATAGTCACAAATCCAATCCACATGAAGAGAAATACCATTGTAAGAACCATCCAAATGTAGGACCAAGGTGGAACCAGATATGTTCTGTGAAACCAGGAAAAGAAAATGAAAAATCGACTGGGGGGTTCCCCCGCAGTAGAATTCTATGAAGAGGATGATGAAGTTAAAGAAAAGTTGTCTCTGTCCATGTAATAACCAACAGTTCCCAGTCGATACAAAGTTGGTCGATCAGCATTAAAAGATGATTGGAGCTCACGTGTAGGAATGTCCACAGTAAGCTCCATAGGCGGCGAAACGTGATTTCTAGGTGTAGTCGTTGAAGCCGATGACAAACCAGGCAGCACATCAATTGAGGTTTCCACTTCACATTCCTGTTGTACGGTAGTCGCTGGCGATTACCTCATAGGAAGTGGAACATCTCTCCGTGGGACGGGTTTAGGCATGCTATTCAGTATCCGCCAAATGGTGCAACTTGACATGTTCAATTGAAATGTAGCAATTTTCCTTGCGTCCAGGTAGTAGAGGCAAAATCACAGTTCGGGTGCCCTTTAATCCAAGAACAGGGACTGGTGCACGGTAGGAAGGACCAAATTCTTTTTTGTTCTCTATCTTCTCCCGGACCAGATCTCCAACTTTAGGAAGCCACCCTGCGACTGGGATCAGCACCGCTTTGTCTTCGTTCAAGTGCAACTCAGCTTTAGCACGAGTGTCTCAAGTCCTTTGTAGATCCTGCAACATAGCACAATGGTTATCTACATCAAATGCTGCTGCAGCCGCCACAACGTCTAGATCATCAAGGTCTGGCACAAACATTTTGATGCCAAAGAGCATTTCGTGTGGGGTCCGCCCACCCAGAGATCTTCTCAGGAGATTTTTTAGTGCACGTTGAACTCCATATAAATGAGTCAGCCAACCCCTGCCAGGCCCTAAGACTCTAGCTGTCAAAGATTGCTTAAAGTCACGGTCCATTCGCTCCATATAGAATTGCCCTCAGGCCTGAATGGAGACAAAAAATGCAATAGCACCCCCAGCGACCTCATCGCATCCTTGTAAGCCTTAGAGGCGAACGCAGGACCTTGGTCAGAATGGAAGGTACCATACGCAAATGTTCCGATAAAGACACCCAAATCTCTAATGACATTTTGAAAGTCAGCACTACGTTGCAGCCAAACCCAAAGCAATCTAGTGTACGAATCCACTGCAACAAGAATATGTTTATAGGCAGTGTCAGACGTCAAAGGACCGCAGTGATCAAAATAAATACATCCAAATGGTTGATTTGAGATGTATAGCTGCGTGTGAGGTGGACGTGCAACCGTGGACGGTCTAATCTGTTGACAAATGTCACAAGAAAGTACATAATTACGAGTCTGTCAATACAGACCACGCCACCAATAACACTGCTGCAAAAGAAACACCGTCGCGGAAACTCCAGCATGCGCAGATACCATGCCTTCGTGCGCTGCAACGATTAATGAAAGCCTGTGGTCCTCCTTGGGAATCAACCGATCCCCAACGGACGGAATGGTAGCGAAGGGAACTTGTTCTGGTGATAAATGATAAGAATACTTAGAAGGAAAACCTTGTGGGAACACCGTCCCATTCCTTGTAGCAGCTATAGCTGCCAGAATGTCATTATCAATTTTAGTCATGGACCTTGTAACTGCTGCTACTGAACACGTGGCAACTGCAGATTTGGCTACTTCATCAGCCAAAAATTACCAACAGAATGTGCTCCCACACGCTGATGGGCAAGAGTATGTATAACATGTGTGAACGAAGGCTTTCTTTAAGAGCTCCGGGGAGGAAGAGCAGGCACATCCAGGATCACGGCGAGAGGCGCACCTTGATGTAAGTTTGACTACCAGGGTCTCTCCTCCACTCTCCTCCCATGGGGCATGTAGGAAACCACCATAGGGTTTTATGAAAATCTTCTGTTGGTAGAGTGACACAGGTCAGCCTACCTAGTGGTAACTTCATACTGAATAAAATTGGTAAGAAAGGAGCCCAGATAAATTATTTTGTTCTGATGAATGCCGCAGATCCTTTGGACCATAGAGGCAGAAACATGTCGACAAATTTAGCCACTACGGTGATGGGGTAATAATTCCCCTCCTTTCACCGTTTCTGTTATTTTAATGCCATATAATTGCCTTTCTGAATAAATGTTAATTCAGCATTTATACTGGTTTTTAGAGCCCTAGTCACATTTCACGGTCCCCCACTTAGGTTTAGAAGTGCCTCCCTGTCTCCAGGTGAAGGCCCGCTCTCTATCAAACCTAGTTTTTAGAGAGCGAGGACTGCTGATGATGAAGCATGACACCTGGTGGTGTGTGAGGACAGTCCGTAATCTTTTGTAAGATGCCAGCGTCCACAAAGTAGTTTTTGCCACATTTAGTTTCTTTCACTTTTTACTCGAGAGCAGCTTTTTTTGTGCTTGATTGCACTACCTTTAGAGTCCCGATAATCGTTTTGAGACCAAAATAATAGATTGTCATTAAAGGTTTGTACACTATAGAAAGAATCGCACACTATAAGTGTAGGTACATCTGGATCAGCAAATTCTAGAGCCAATACTAAAGCCCGTAGCTCAGCCAACTGAGCCGTGCAGTCACCAAGAGACTGTGTGTGGACCAAGGAAGACTTAAACTCACCGTCAACCATAGAGCCCGATACAATAGCACAGGCGGCCGAGTAAGCATGCTTTGAACCAACGGCCGGCTGCGCAGACCCGTCGGTATAAACTATACATTTGCATTGGTCAAGAGGAAGCAAAAACGGTGGCGCAGGATGTACCTGTTCGTACTGTAAAAACTCCTGCATCTGCAAGGATGGTTCAAAGATAAAGGTGACATCAGCCGATGTCAAAGAACTCGCCCATTGAATCCAACGCTTGTGTAAGGCCTTAGAATTCGGTACGCTCCCTTTGTGACCACCTCTAGAGTAGGCAGAGGCGATACCATAATAATGCATTTCCCCAGAGCCAAAGAGCAATCCTTCAGGATCGTCGTCTGTACTGCATAAGAATTTTTTCAATGGGGAAAAAGCGCATCTCCGCTGATGTGTACAAATGCGATTTGTAGGCAATGGGGACGGTATCGCCTTCATTGAATGTCAGGTAAGTGAAACCCACCGTACCAGGTACAATTTGTATGACTAAGTTAGTTGTGTTGTCACGAGTTAACAAGAAGTTGGTCGCAAGCAGATCAGACTGCAAAGACCGAAGAATTTCTGTATGTTCCGGAAGCCAGCTGGAAGACGAAAAAGAGGGTTGTATCAATGCGTAAAGCAGTTTGATACGCTGAGCATAATCAGGAATGTAGGACCTCCCAAAATTCCAAAAACCCAGCAAAGATTGTAACTTCTTAAGAGTAGAAGGAGGCTGCAATTGGGCACATTTCTCCAGAAAGTGGGGGGCTAACCCCCTCCCTTCATTGTTAAGTTCATAACCCAAAAACAGAACTGCCAAGTAGGCGATGTGAGACTTAGCAAAATTGAATTTATACCCTAAGTCTGCAAATGACAGTATGATGCGGTCAACACGCACCAGATGTGGTATTAATTCGTCATCCGTCAAATAAATGTCATCGACGTAAGAGAAAGCATCCGGATCTATGTTGTGTAAAAGTGACACAACACGTGCAGCAAACGCACCAGGGCTATTCTTATAGCCCATGGGTAATCTTGTAAATCTTTTCTGATTGCCAACCGCAGTAAATGCGGTACAGTCACGGCTCTCCGGAGCCAAATTGTGACTGTAAAATACATTTGAAATGTCTAAAGTCGTTTTATACTTTTTTCGGACAATGTTATTTATTAAAGCAGAGCTGTGCGTGTTCTGTACGGCAAACGTATGAACATGACTGTTCAAATTTCTATAATCCAAAACTATATGATATGAACCATCCGGTTTCGATATCGTATAAGAGGATTATTCATGGATGAAACACAGGGCTCAATTATATTGATATTTCAACTGGGCCAAAATGTCACTAACGGACGCTTTCGCTTCTTGTTTGATCGAATATTGTGGCTGAGGCTGTGGCATTGATCGCAAAGGAATTGCATGTGAATCTCTATCCCAGCCCACTTGATTGCGATACACAGCCGGCACTAGGGCTAACGCCCATTGTGATGCGTAAGCCTGTTTAGTCTATTCAGAGACGTAACGTGAAAAACTCAGAAGTATCACGTCCTCACCTCGGGAAGTAGCCAAAACAAATGGAGGAGGCCAAACCGCCTCCGCCACCAAAATGTCGTATGAAGAGGTAACATTATCCTAAAAGATACCCTTAATTGTACGTTGTATATCACCTTCAATTTGGAGGACTATTTCATAAAGTCTATCAGGGGGTGCAACTCTTGTATCAACTGTTTCCACTGTAATAAATGTGTCAGTTACTCTTGCCTCCAGACAAGGACGGAGGACCTCCTGTACTATGGTAACTTCCGCCGTGCTGACGAGGAGTGTCACAGCCCATCTCCAATCGAGGAGCAGGGTTCTCACTGTCTGAGGCATACTTCTCTGTTAAAGCGGCAACTTTTTTCTTTTGAAACGGGGCACGGTATGGCAGTTGTCCCTCCGGTTTGGCTTTGACGTCAAACTGGTGTGGCGGGTCACGACATTGTTGCATTGTATCACCCTGTCTACGATCTTGACGCTCCCCTCCACCGGACCGTTGATCCGACGAGTCCTACAAGGAACTAGGAGAACGAGGATCAGGAACCTGAAACCTGTCTGGCGTCTTAATCTTAAAGCGGCGACGCAAATCATACCTACGCTCGGAAGCATCAGGTGTCGGTGAACCAGCACGCAAACCTTGCTTCTGTTGTTGTTGTTTATTCTTGTTCCAATTCTTTTTAGGAAAGAATGGATGCCCCTCCTTTTTGGGAGGGGGTTTAGTCTGCGGTTGAGTAAAAGGATTATTCCCTAAATTATTACGCCCTAATGCTCTATACAACTTAGCGATAATCTTAGGCAATTTGCGTTGTTTATCAACGTCTGCTACTGCCTCAAGGCGCTGACTCACTTGCAAACTAACTGCTTCCCCTTTGATATTGGCAAGTATCATATCAGAGACTATAGGGACTACCCCAACCAGTCTCATCCCCAACTCCAGGGCAGCCTCCTCCCCGTGCTCCTCCTGAACTTTCTTTAGATCTGTTCGAAGCACTGTCATGGAGGGGGTGCCAAAGCATAGAGAATACAGCGCCGCAAACACCTTTCCTCAAGTGGTGCAGTCAGCCAAATTGGGAATAAGATCTTTTGGTAAACTCATTGTCAGTATCCCGTGTTTATCCAAAGGAGTAGTATTAGGAAAGACAGCTTCGATTTGCTAAAAACTTTCGGCTAACCAGAATGGTAAATCATCCCTATTTTGAGGACACTTCCCCATTACTGAATTAATCATGATTGGGCTTATTACCATGTCTCCATGTTCTGGTTGCTGAGGAGGGGCTCCAGCCGGAACCGTTTGGACAGTGTGAGACATATATTGTATCACGCTTCTGTGTATATGAACTAAAGATTCATGTAATTGACGCAGCTCTGCATGTGTAACACCACGATAATTTGGGTGTGGTGTGAATCCCAGCATGTGGCCCCATCGACCGATAAAGGACCTAAACAGACCACTGTAACAGGGTGAGGTAGGGCGCCATTAAACCAGATGGTGTGCTCCCAAGCTGACAACTGAACTTCAAGTAACCGATAAGGTCTATAATCCCAGGGAACCGCAGCATGTTCATATTCATGAAAGAAATTATCATTCCCATCCACCGCCGGAAATGTAACCCAAGAGTAAAAAACCTCGAAGCGAAAAGCAGCGTTCCCTTCAACCACAAAGATAAAGTCTGCCCCTGTAGCCAGGACTCCTTGTTGAGTCAAATGAGCAGTTACTGCTGCGCAATTATGAGCAGAAATAGCAATAGCCACTTTCGAAACTGAGTGGAAAAGAAGGAAAACAGTAGCGCAACACTGGGTACTAAAGAAGAAAAACAAAACCTTTTAAAATCCAAACTTGAAAAACCTATAATCTCTAATATAGGAGGTAAATCCCTCACACCACGGACGTCTCCGATAAATGGTGAGAGGGTTTTGTGGACAAGCGCTACTCAGGGGTCTCATGTATAAGTACCAGACCAAACGTTGGTGGCGCCATGTTGCAGGGATTCTGCACATACACAGAACTATGCGCAGGATTATGGGACCTCGGTGTATAGGGGCTAAGCCTTCCTACCACCTTAGTGCCCACGAGCCCAGGACTGACTAGCTATAGTGTCTCACTCGCTCTCCTACTCACAAATGGAGAAACCAATGATTAGACACCCCAGAACACAACACACCAGGATCTCTCAGGAATCACGATAACAAGACACATCTTTTCGCTCACACTCTCGTACTTGTCCACAATGAAATCTGACAGAGACACGAAGATAGTTTAACAAATTTATTTTAACTAGCATGCTCTAAAATGCAGTATACATGCCACAACCAGCAGCAAAATGCATAATATCAATACAGTTAGCATTGCAGCAAGGCCATATATCATAAAGGGAGATGTCTTTTTTTAAAGACAGTGGATAAAGGACTATACAGCCTAACCACCCTCCCCTTGGTAAGCAGAAGTACTATTATATAATAGAAGATCTCTGGGCTTTGTCAGCAGACCCCATACCTCCGGCCATAGATCGTATTTCTACATCACAGGTGTGGGTTGCTCTTCTCCCTGGAAAGGTCCCTCTCCAAGTGTGTGTCACCTAAACATGCATCCCCATAATATTAAAGTACGAGTCTCCAGCAAAAACAGCTGCATTGGTATGTTTTGTCTAAGTGCTAGGGCCTGACCAGAATAGAATAACAAGAGTCAGTGTTTTTCGACCTTGCTCACAATGTTCAGACTAAACTCCAGGAACAGGCAGAGAACGAGCACAGCAGAGAGTTCTCATGTGAAAGGCATAAACAGAGTCTTGCAAAAATAAAGACGTGTAGGTTGTGCGCAAAAGCAGCATCATGGCTACCGGGCTCATGCTAACTTAAAGATGTCGACAGTGCCCCTAGTGACCATGTGACACTTTGTAGGCATGTGTGAGCAGTTTGAAGTTTATTCTTCTTTCGACGGGGAGCCAGTGGAGGTCGCGGAGTTGTTGGTTGATGTGGTCATGTTGAGGGATGTCGAGTATGAGTCTGGTTGCGACGTTCTGGACGGTCTGGAGTTTGTGGAGGAGTTTTTTGTTGATTCTGGTGTAGAGAGCATTTCCGCAGTCCAGTCAGCTGGTGATGAGTGTATTGTTGACGGTTTTCCTTGAGTCAGGGGGATCCACTTGAACGTTTTGCGAAGTATGCGGAGGGTGTTGAAACATGCGGAGGATACAGCATTGATCTGATGATTCATGGTGAGTGAAGAGTCGAGTATGATGCCGTGGCTGTGTGCGTGGTCTGTTGGGGTGGGTAGGGTTCCGAGTGCAGGGGGCCACCAGGTGTTGTCCCATGCAGAGGGTGTGGACCAGAGGATGAGGACTTCTCATTTCTCCGCGTTGAGCTTCAGGCAGCTGTTGCTCATCCAGGTTGCGACAGCTTTCATCCCTTCTTGGAAATTGCGCTTGGTGATGTCGGGTTCCTTGGTGAAGGAGAGGATGAGCTGGGTGTCATCGGCATAGGAGACGATGTTGAGTCCATGGTTTCTGACGATGGTTGCGAGGGGGGCCATGTAGACGTTAAAGAGTGTGGGGCTGAGGGAGGGTTCTTGGGGTATTCCGGCTCTGATCTCTATCGGTTCTGAGTGGAAGGGCAGGAGTCTTATTCTCTGTGTTCTGCCTAAGAGGAAAGATCGTATCCAGTCTAAGGCTATTCCATGGATGCTGGCATTGTGGAGCCTGTTGGCTAGTGTGCGGTCGGAGACGGTGTCAAAAGCTGCTGATAGATCCAGGAGGGTGAGGGCTGCCATGTGGCCATGGTCAAGGAGGGCAAGGATATCGTCGGTGGCGGCAATGAGGGCGGTCTCGGTGCTGTGGTTGCTGTGGAATCCGGATTGAGAGGTGTCTAGGATGCTGTTGGTGTCTATGAAGTGTGCTAGCTGGGTGTTGACGGCCTTTTTGATGACTTTGGTGGCAAAAGGCAGCAGAGATGGGCCTGAAGTACTTGACATCCGTCAGGTCTGCGGAGGGCTTCTTTAGGAGTGGGGTGACTTTGGTGTGTTTCCAGTCGTTGGGAAATGTGGCGGTCTTGAGGGAGCAGTTGATGGTTCGGTGTAGCTCAGGTGCGATGGCAGTGGCGGCACTGTGGAAGATGTGCTGCGGGCAGGGGTCAGTATGTGCTCCGGAGTGAATTCTCTTCATAGTCTTTAAGGTGCCTTCTGTAGTGAGAGGGCTCCAGGGGAGAAGGGTCTGTTGGATAGCGTCATTGGGGGTGGGACTTAGGGCGGTGTCATGGTCTTGGTTGTCAAAGTTGTCACAGAGCGCCTTGATCTTGAGGTGAAAGAAGGAGCTGAGTTTGTTGCAGAGGTCTTGGGAGGGAGGGACATTGGTAGTTTTGCTGTTGGGATTGGCGAGTTCCTGTATGATGGCAAAAAGTTCCTTGGAGTTGTGGGCATTGGAGAGGATTTTGTCTTGGATGAAGTTTTTCTTTGTTGATTTGATGGTTTGGTGGTGTTCTGTCATGACTACTTTGTAGGCAGTGTGTGCTTCTGGGGTTTTGCTGTTTCTGCACTTCTTCTCCAGTTGTCGGCAGGCGTACTTGGATTTGCGGAGAGCCGTGGTGAACCAGTTGGCTTTCTTGTTGTGTCATCCTGTGGTATTCTGGAGGGGGGCGAGGGTGTTGGCGCAGTTGCCAATCCATTGGTGGAGGTTGCTTGCCGCTGAGTTGGCATCCGTCATAATAGGAGGAGGAGTGCAGGTGAGGGCGGAGGTGAGGTGTTCTTCAGAGACTTTCTTCCAGCTTCTGTGCCGGGGGTGGGGCATGCACTTGTGTGCGGTGGGTTTCGTGAAGGAGAAATGGATGCAGTGGTGGTCTGTCCAGAGCGGTTCCGTGGTGTGGCTGAAACTAATGTTGTTTCCTCCGGCGAAGATGGGGTCGAGTGTGTGTCCTGCTGTGTGAGTGGGGGTGGAGGCAAGTTGCTTCTGTCCTATGTTGGTGACGTTCTGCAGGAGGGCGTTGGTGTTGTGATCGCTGTGGTTGCCCAGGTGGAAGTTCATAGAGGCAAGGGCGTGGGATGCCATGTGGTCAGCGATGGTGTTGGTGAAGGGGGTGCGGGGTCCAGGAGATCTGTAGGAGTGTGTTCATGGAGTGTTGTTCTGAGGTTGGGCTGGATTTGAAAGTTGATGTGTTCCATGGGGAGCGAGGCATCGTCTGAGTTGGTGGTAGTGAATCGGAAGGAGCTCTTGTGGACGATGGCGAGGACTTCTCCTGGCGGGTTGGGGGGTCTTTCCTCAGGATCTTGTATTTGTCGAGGAAGGCGGTTGCAATGTCGGGTGCGGAGCTGGCGTTGGTCCAGGTCTCTGAGGAAGGCGATGTCGGACTTGTGGGTGTTTAGGAGATCCCAGATTTCTACGGCGTGTCTGTGCTCTGTGCAGGGAGCATACATTGAGGAGGATATAGTTCAGTGGCTTGTGTGCGGTGGCGTCCGGCAGGTTGGGGGTAGCTGCCTGGGTCTGGAGGTGGGTGAAGATGTGGCGGCAGTGTCAGCAGGAGATTGGGCCTTGGGTGTTGCTCGGCGTTGGGAGCTGGCAGTTGTTGTTGCGTCCGGGGTTGAGTGCGTGGAGAGTGCTGGGGTTTTACCGGCGGAGGGTCGGGGGACCGGGGTTCCTGGCACTGGTGGCAGTCAGGTCACGGACGGGCGCAGACGGGCTTGCCTTTGGCGCACCTTCAGCATGCCAGCAGTGCGGCCGCACAGCAGCCACCATTAAGTAGGGATCGGGGGAGGGTGAACAGCTGGGAGGCAGAAGGTGGGAGCAGCAGTGACACGCTGGGGGGAGGGGCTACGGGGGCAGCAGCGGCAGGGAGAGTGAGGGGAAAGGAGGCAAAGGAAGGAAAGAGGCAATGACAAGGACAGAATAAAGGCAAACAGAAAAGAGGCAGACAGAATAAAGGCCAACAGAAATGGCAAACAGAATAGGCAACAGAAGTAGGCAAACAGAAAAGGCAACAGAAAAAGGCAAATAGAAAAAGGCAGACAGAAAACAGGTGCCACACACAGAGCGGACCAGCAGAAGAGCAAGCTTTTCCACTAGACCACCAGGGATGAAGAGCAGGCAGGAGCCTGCGGGTGGAGGAGGGCCTCGAACACCTACCTGGCAAGGAGCTCGAGCAATGCTAAGGGCAGTCCCACAACGGTGGAGCTGTGTAGGGGAGAACAGTAACTCTGACCAGGAGGTCAGAGGTCTTGCTCTTCTTGCCGCGCAGTGGCTGCCATTAAGTAGGGGTCGGGGGAGGGTGAATAGCTGAGAGGCGGAAGGCAGGAGCAGGAGTGACATGCTGGGGGCAGGGCTGCGGGGGCAGCAGCGGCAAGGAGCACGAGGGAAAAGGAGGAAAAGGAAGGAAAGTGGCAATGACAAGGATAGAATAAAGGCAAACAGAAAAGAGGCAGACAGAATAAAGGCCAACAGAAAAGGCAAACAGAAAAGGCAACAAAAGGAGGCAAACAGAAAAAGGCAGACAGAAAACAGGTGACACACACAGAGTGGACCAGCAGAAGGGCAAGCTCTTCCACTAGTTCAGCATTCCATCCATCATTTTTTCCTTTTGTCGCCATAAGTGGGAAGGGTAAGCTCAGACGTAGGTACTGTGCTCACTGCTCTACTGGATTCAAGCTAGCCTGGCTGATGAGGGGTGATGCCCCAAAACCAGTCCCAGGATGCTTGATTCTGGTCCAGGGAGGACCTTGCTTGGCAGTTTGGGCAGGACTGTTCCCGTGCTCACTGTGCCAGTGGATTCAAGTTAGCCTGTCTGATGAGGGGTGATGCTCCGAAACCGGTCACAGGATGCTTGTTTCCAGTCTAGGCAGGACCTGGCATGGCAGTTTGGGCTGGACTGTTCCCATGAGGAACAGGGTCAATACTGATTTGCATATGGCTGGGTCCAAACTGGGGTGGTGTGGTGAGAAAAAGAACGATGGATTAAACTGAGATCTTTGTGATTGGGGATGGATGTTTGCATTGTTCAGCATTCCGTCCATCATTTGTTTCTTTTGCTTTTGACACTTGGCAGATGGAAAGGCAATGTGCAATGCAGGCAGGTGACATATGTGTGTGTAAAAAACAGAACCTTGGATGTGGGTTGCTTTTATGTGGTTTGCACTGCATGGGTTGCCGGTGCCATAAATTGTCTGCAAGTGTGTGTAATTATAATTTCTCTACCTCCAAATGCTGAGATTCCACCCCGAGTGCAGACCCTCTGCCCGAGTGTTGAACTGAACCTCCGCAGTCATAAAGATACTACTCGTAAGTTTTTTTGTCACTACTGAAAAGTTGATAAGTTAGACTTATGGTCTTACTTTACCTTTGTGGATTGGGCCCTGAATAAGGTTGAGCAAGTACCCGTAATAAAGGATTAGTCACATCTATTTTCAGCATAACAATGTCCTGCAACGTGATCATTTTAATCTAGATATATATTAACATACAGTTTTTAATGTCTAGTATTATTTTAAACATCTTACCTCACCTGAAACACCTCCCCAACATTTTCTACTTGTTAATTTAAGCTCATGGGTGGGTGGCTCCACTTGACCACTCCCTAGGTCCACTTTCCTTGCTCCCTCTTTACAATGTCATCACAAATAAAGTACAGTAAAATGTTTTCCCAATAGAGCAGAAAAGACAGTGTGCAATTGCACTTCAGACTCCATTTGCTCAGTATGTAATTGTCCCAAATATACAATAATATATTGAGGGAATGGGAGTCAAGGAAACATGCCACATGAAAATCTGTGCCTGGTGCAGCATTCCAGGTATACTACTGACATTTTCTGAATGCCAAAAGTAGTAAGTCTGTACCAATTTGTAACAGTACTGCTACAGATGCACATTTACTACTCTTCTTTGTGAATCGGGCACAATTCATCTGGTTGATTTCAGGTGATTCCCAGCTTAACTCACAGAAAGCACTGAGTAATTTAGGTGATGATCACGATCCAATCAACTATAAATTTCATGACGCGCTATGTAATGTTTTATATATGCCTTATTTGTGTAAGTCTATTAGATCACAAACCACATATTGACCTAAACTACGAGTGGTCATTAACAAGTTACTGGGACCATCAGAATTATAAATTCAGCAGGAACACGCTGGTGAGAGTTTTTTTTCTGGAACTTTCACCTGCTACAAGCAGACAAAGTCTCCATGTGGGATGCCTGGGACATTCATATAGGAATCGTCATGGTAAATCCAATTCCTGCATGCGAGTCCCAAAAAATGTATAATCTCTGGTATTCCCACATATGAAAATACTGGGGATTCTGGAGATTACAATGGACCATTTGTATCGAGGCATAGAGGCTCTTGTCATCTGAACATTGAGCGCTTATGACTTATGACCGTTAGTGCAGAAACTGTCTGAAAACAATTCATATTATTGCCTCAACCTTTGATGCAAGTTGCCATAGGTGGAAATTGAGACATTACTGTCTTGAAAACTGATGCGTATTACCAGGGACATCTTAAGGATTTTTGGGGCCCCAGGCCAAACATAATTTGGGGCCACCTGCTCAGATAAACTCTGAATTTATTATCCCTTTCACACCAATAGGAACTATGATGTGATCATTGACAACCCTCTTTGTCGGCCCCCAAAACTTTAAAGGGTCCCCAGTCCTTCAGGGGTCCTCCATTTAGTGCAAAGCCTTTGAATATTTAAGATATTGGAGACCTGGAGCGCCCTTTCATATTGTGCAGAGGGCCCCATCATTTCTGAGTTATGCCACTCTCTGGAACTGTCCTGAAAGCTTAATGATGGACCCCTAGAAAGGTGGGGCCCTGGGCCAGAGCCCATGCCTTAAAACGCCTCTGCTTATTACTCTCTGGGTCATTAGAGGCATTTTGCAAATCGAGCCAAACTTGGTGGTTTTTACTGCACAATTTGCTTCCACTAAAACCTGGTGAAATTCGTGAAGTAAAAACACATAATTTTGCCTTTTCATATCTCAGAATGGTGAAACACACTCAGGACTCAACTCATAAATATTTTAATGTGAGTTGACGTGAAATAATCTTGCAGTGCTTCTGGCTTGGTGCTGAAATGCAGGAGTACTGCCTTACCTCGTCAATTCAGGCGAAAGCCAGGAGTATTCCGAAAGTAAGTCACAGCAAATTCTTGTATACCAAGGTGCAGACCTCAGAATGATGCATAACACCCTACTCGGTAGGTAGAGGTCCACTCTAGGAGGGAATGCTTTTTCTTGTTTTTGTTGGAGTTTTTAATTCCTTTTTTGCAAACACCTGTAAAAAGTGAAATACCAAAACCTCTGCTCTCCTTTGTACCTACCTATACGCTGTCAGGTAATATTCACTGAAATATGAGTTTCTCATAACTTTCTGGTATTGATGTGTCCCGAAGCCATTAGCCATCTAGTTTCCCTTTCTTGGTAAATGTCCTGTTGGATAGTTAAAAACTGTCAGTTGTAATTTATCAGAGGGAGCTTGGTTCCATTTTATAAATAATTTTTTGTCGTTTTTTCAAGGAATGCTCAATCCAGCATGGACTTATAAATGAAAGGCAGACTGACGAGAGACTGCAGTGGGGGACCAACCCGAGCACTCCGCTTCTGGATGTGTGTAAACCAAATAAGAATTCACCCCCAGGGCACATTATCGCACAGTCACAGCAGCATTTCTGCACATTCTTAATAAAATATGTAGTTAGCTGAAGTATTTAGCAAAGTGCTTAGTGCTTTTAAAGTCGCTAATGAATTCTGTCTCCATCTGTAAAACAGAAGAAGAGAAGGCGCATTTAAATGGCAGCTGTGCCCGCACGCCCACACTTTTTATCGCCTTCCAAATGTGCTGTTTAACTAATTCACCCCTGCTAAATTATAAAATATGATAGGTGCACCCGCGCATGACTCAAACAGGCGCGCGCACGCACACATACGCACTACAACGTCCAGATAAGAACCTCTGTATAACAGAATGTATGTATACCTTGTGATCTAATATACTGAATTAAAAAGTGTACACACCCACACGCACTCCCACACACACAGACATATGTAGGAATATGCCCACAATGAAGGTAGCGGATCTATGGCAGATTTTCAGAATAATCTCTCTGTAAAATAATTTGCGTTTGTTTCATTATATACAAATCTATTTTAAGTGGTTGTCCTGAAAATGTGGCATGGATTAACCCTCGAGGACCTACACTGCATGCCCATGTTCTGGGAAGTATTTGCATCACAGTTTTGTCTAATACAAACCAGACCCACCTTGGTAACAAAAGGCTTTATTTAGAGTTTGGCAGATTGTCAGCCGTTCTTCCGCCATGGTAAGACAGAGAATACTGTCATGCTGACAGACAGTTGACTGTCTGTCGTATCTGTCAGGTCTGCCATTCACCAGAGCAGTCTAATGTCCTTCTGCAGCCTTTGAATCCCCATTGGCATTCAGCCGCGGCCCGTGCAGGTAAGAGCAGTGGGGCGGTGGGGCCGGGTGGGGGGGGTTTCGATGGACGATGACAACATTAATTATTTATTTAATTTTCCTTTGTCATCGTCCGTCTAAATCCCCCCCACCCGGCCTCACCACTCTTAGGGGGATATTCTCAAGGACTTATCGCCGATTTATCGGCACTTTAGCGCCGCAAAAGTGGCGATAGATTTATCGCCCCATTCACAAGCTGGTGAAAAACTGCCGACATCGCCAGTTTTCCTGCGATAGCAACCGCAAAAAACATTGCCACGGATGAGTGCGACAACTAACGCTAATGACATGCAGAGTAGGCGTTCCTGTGCAAAAACACACGAAAACACCACTTTGCGACATTCTCAACGACCAGTCAGATCTGCGATGCGAACTAAGAACAGGCGATAAGGCGCGTTAGCTGCAGGGATTTAACACCTGCCTTTTGCTGGTGTTAAGCAGGACGACAACCTGTAGTATGAAAGGGAGCCCAGCCCAGAGCCACATCTGAAGACCAACAGATTCCATGGAGCTGCTAATCATGCAGCTTGGACACCCAAGAGGCCCACAACACCCACCACCACCACCCCCAGGACCACCCCCCCCCCCCAGGACCACCCCCCCCGGACCACCACCGAGGCAGCGCAGAACAAGACAGCGGACCTTCCGAAAATGCATTAGCCTCACAGACTTAACGCCAGAGGATGTCATTGCCCACTACAGGCTGAAAAGGCCAACCATCCTCCGCATCATGACCCACATTGCCCACAGGCTGACGGTACCAACACAGCGGACAACCAACATCCCTCCGCAGACAAAGCTGCTGGCTGTGCTGCACCTGTTGGCCTCTGGTACCTTCCAACCAACCACTGCCAGAGTCGGAGGAGTCTCACAGTCAGCCCTATCAAAGGCCATCACACCTGTCCTGGATGCCATCATCAGTTTCATACCCCAGCACCTTCACTTCCCCCACACTGCGCAGGAACAGCTGGAGACCAAGCAAGGCTTCTACGCCATAGCTGGATTCCCGCACGTGTTGGGGGCAATCGACTGCACACATGTCCTACTTGTGCCCCCTGCAGACACTACACACAATTACCACAACAGAAAGCACACGCATTCCATCAATGTGCAGGCAATAGTGGACCACCGGGGATTCTTCACCAATGTCGTCGCCAACTACCCAGGCAGTGTGCATGATTCATACATCTTTCGACAGTCCATCATCAACCAGAGCTTCCAGGATGGCACCTATGGAAATGGACTGCTCGACGGCAAGTACCAACGGAACACACCACACACCTCATCTCCACAATCACACAACACACAACTGTGGGAATGGACACGTAACAAAATAACATTCAACATGCCAACCAACATGCACACCTGCCAGACACGACAACACAAGTAACCGTGGTAAGAGGGGCCAGAAATGTGGACAAACCATACACTAAGGCATAGCCCCTCTGCCACACATTTGCAGAATGTGGGCAGAGGTGGGAACCACGATTGTGCGGAGGAGGCAATGGACCCATGAATAACAATATACACAATGCCAAGTGTGGCGGTGATGTGCTGGACAGTCTTGAGTATGCAGAGCACAGACATGTCCATATGGACACATACTGCTGGAGTCTGTAGTGTCGTGGACAGTGGACACAACCATGTCATCACAGGCAGTGGGGAACACCTTGGACAAGTCGCCATGTCGGCCCCCCTGTAAGCGTAAGCGTGGTGGGCAGGGCCGGCACACGCCAGTCCAGCGTAGGGGAGTGACTAAATAGGCCGGGGCTCAGGGAGTGGTTCACTTCCGGGACGGCCATCGCAGTAACTACTGCGTGTGGCTCTGTGTCCGCCATATGCTGACCATAGGCCTACACACACGTGGCCGACCATCTACAGCGGGCAAAGTCACACTGGCGACGAGGAGGCTACGTCCCACGCCACCCGGTGCACATCTCGTCATCGCCTGCAGTGGCGTGTCTGCCAGGGTGGCGCCCTTCACCCTGCCACGAGGCAGCCATCGTGACCGGTGGTGTCTGTGCGCCTGCCGCACCCCAGCCCGCTGATCCCCAGACCTGCGCCCAGCGGTGAATGCCCGCCCCTGCGCACCCAGGCCTCACTACTCACCTGCCGCCACCGGCGTCTCTCCAAGAGGGCCCACCACGTGCCGGTGCAATCTCCAAGGCCAGGCTCCATGAGCTTGGCAGCCTCCTCAGACAATCGCTGGATTCTGCGCAACAGGCCCCCAGCGCACCCAGCGGCACCGCACCGCGGAGTTGCAAGTTGCCTACTGCTGCCTTCTGACCACACTGCGGTACAGCAAGTAACAGACACATCCTTTCCAGTCCGCCCCTCCAGGCCTGCTGCATCATCGCAGGCTGCACACCCGCTCAGCTCTTCCGGTGGGCCTACCTCAGTGCACCACAAGTCATCGTCCAGCCTCCAGCATTATAGCATGATGCACACCCGCTCTGCTCTTCCGGTGGGCCTACCTCAGTGCACCACAAGTCATCGTCCAGCCTCCAGCATTATAGCATGATGCACACCCGCTCTGCTCTTCCGGTGGGCCTACCTCAGTGCACCACAAGTCATCGTCCAGCCTCCAGCATTATAGCATGATGCACACCCGCTCTGCTCTTCCGGTGGGCCTACCTCAGTGCACCACAAGTCATCGTCCAGCCTCCAGCATTATAGCATGATGCACACCCGCTCTGCTCTTCCGGTGGGCCTACCTCAGTGCACCACAAGTCATCGTCCAGCCACCAGGCCTGCTGCATCATCGCAGGCTGCACACCCGCTCAGCTCTTCCGGCGGGCCGAACTCAGTGCACCGCAAGTCATTGTCCCGAGGGGCTTGCCCACAAGTCCGCCTCCAGTAGCCAACAGCATGTCCTCGGTAACGCCACTGGAGCCCTTCACAGTCACGGGGCCACCCCCGTCCCAGGCAGTCTGCCGGTAAGCCTGGGTAGATCGTCTGGAGACGTACTCCGAAGCGCACGACATCCCAGCACCGCGGCGGCAGTGCACGCGTGTGAGGAGTGCGGAGAAATGGCCCGGGGCTCTGGGCGTGGTTCAGTTCTGGGCTATGGGCGTGGTTCAGTTCCGGCCTGGCCACAAAAGTGACTATGGCGTGTGCCTCCGTAGTAGTGCCTGCACCACCCGGCCTGTAATCGACAATGTTGCAGTGTAGCATGCACCAGGAGGGCGGCCTCGCCCGAATGGATTAATAAAGGAGCGCAAGATCGCTCGGGGTCTCGGCTCATACATGCCAACTGTTGTGTGTGTATCTACATTGCCGCAGGCTGAACCGAGGGCCTAGCCTCAATATCAGCGCGGGTACAGCCAGGCCAGTACTCCACATCTGTGTCCGCCCTATCCTTACCATAGGCCTACACACACGTGGCCACCCACCTTCAACGGCCAACATTACAGTCTTGCTGTAAGTCCTGCGGACATGCGCAGACAGGCATGACAATGGTGTGCCGTAGGAGTGCAAGTGATGCAACCGCGCAGCACACACAAGTAAATAGGCTCGGTGGGAGGGAGGAGCAGCTGTGAGACTACGTAATCCACATTGTCCTACCACATTTGCCAGCAGCAATACATGGCTAACAAGGATCTCAAGGTCACACAAATCACACACCACGTAACTTGTATGTCTGCCAACACAGCATCCAGAACCACAAGTTAACACTATTCACACTCACCCCTCACAGGTGATCAAGGATATGCACCCTGCCCGTGGAGGATGACACCCCTCCGAGACCCGAACACCCCGGCCCAGAGGCAGTACAATGTGGCCCACAAACGCACCAGGGGCATTGTTGAACGCACATTTGGCTTGTTGAAATCACGTTTCAGGTGCCTGGACATCACAGGTGGAAGACTCTTGTACAGCCCAGAAATAGTGTGCAAGATGATCACTGCATGTTGTGTATTGCACAACCTATGTGAACGCACCAATGCCCCATGGATCCAAGTCCCAGAAGCACCGGACGATGATGAGGAAGATGATTCAGGTGGACCAAACCCCACTGCAGCGCAGCAGTAATAGCCCGAAGGAACACAATCATCAACAATTTCTTCGCATGAGCACGTCACATTGTGACTGTCCGCAGCAATCATCGCACAGTACAAGATGACCACATGACCATCATGTGCAAATAAAATCTTAGCTGTTTAGGGCGTCACGTATTCGATATGCCATATCAGGGTGTCACATGTAGTTCGTCATGCCACTCATCAGCGTCCCATGTGTACATGAACATGATATGAAGGCCGTCATTGGTGTCCAGGAAAAGACAACAGGATGCCATTTGTGGTCAGAGATGTACCTGTCTGATGCAAATATACACCCTGTGTGTCGAGTCCCACAACATGAACAACATGGCTGTAAGGGGGATGTGGGCACAGTGGACACCTCAGCAACATTGGGAGATGCACACCAGCCTAGAAGCCAGCAGGTCCACCTTGCGTGGAACACACTAAGGTGTCCCCTGGACAAATGTGACATGTACAGGTCGCATGTATACACGGACGTCATCCATCAAAAGTAGTGATCAGTGCCAGCTAATAGGTGCAAGGTGAGTGGTCAACCGCCTCCTCACAGCTATCTGCACCCATCAATGTCAGACTGCAGCAAAACAACACTGCTACATCAGAGCATGCAATACGGACCGTGAGGGCACGTACATGGCTGGTTAGGGTTCAACCATGCCGGAAGGCGAAGCTGTGACATCCCCCCACCCAATCCCCATCACATTTCCAGAATGCAAGCAGATGACAAACTAACATTGTGGATGACAGCCCCTCTGTCTGAACTAGAAGGTGGTAGCACATCTGCACCTCCGACCTTGGGAATGCATGCGCCCGGCCCCCCTCTGAGCGATACCATAGCAGCTGCTAACGGCTCCTACACTATGCACAGCGCTAACCAGAGACCAACGTATACACACCCCACACACAGGAGTCCTTGCTCGTAGTTCACTTGCATGGTATGACCTTCACACTTAATCACCGACCATCCCAGGAGTCCAAGCGCTCCACACTCAAACCAATCATTGCTCCATGCTGTGGCTTCCACATAACTTTGACTTTGCCTTTGTGACACACAGCCCTATTTCATACATTGACGTGGGGCTAAGTTTGGAAATAGCGAGATTGTTGTTTTGGAGCAATGATGCCACAGCTAGTTCACACATTCCCAGTCATCTCACTGCCTATCTGGGTCACGGACATACATGTGCATTGAAATCAGTTCCCAGGGAGCACCGTTGTTTGGAATCACTACCCCTACATACATCCATACTTTCATACATGCTTGATCATGGACATGACTCATCTGTGTGAATTTGAATGTCTTAATCACATTCAGTGGAGTGGTGAAGGTGGACCAGTACCTGGCCATGCACACGCTACTTTGCAATATTGCCCCGTGGAGGGCCTCCAGGGTCCTTTGGGGAGGGAAAAGTACATCGTAGGAGAGGGAGTTCAGTACGCAGTCTGATTTCTGTCTCATTGGTTGCCTGAACAAATGTAGCAGTCCATGTCGGGGGCCAAGGTGAGAGTCGCAGGGTGTTAAGGGGGACAGTAGAGGGTGTTATTACTGGGCATGATGCAGAGGGCAGAACCAAGCAGGAAAAGGCCATATGGCGGAGATAAATGCTACCGCTTCCTACTTACCCCAATGGCAGATTCATCCACATCATTGTCCTCCTATGTGTGATGTGCCTCACATGTGGGTGGTGGTGTTTTGTCTGTGGCACTGTGTGGATTGTCAGCCGCACTGTGAGGCACTGACTGTGAGAAAGTGCCCTCTTTCTTGCATGGTATGCCCCCACTTTTGGCTGAATTGCTGATGTTCTTTGACTGAGTGTGCCCTGGGCTCCTGCTAATCAGGTGCCCAGGGCCTATGTTCCTTCCCTAAACCTGCATTGAAGCCTAAACCCAATTGGCATCTCTGGCCACATGTCAGCCCCTGGTAAATGGTACCATAGGTACCCAGGGCACTGTGACCAGAGAAGGCCTCTAAGGGCTGCAGCACTTATTGTGCCACCCTTAGAGGCCCTGTACCCTGACACTCACACACTGCCTTTGCAGGCTGCTTGTCTTGGTGCAGAACAAAGTGAAGAGTCGACATGGCACACATCCCTGTGTGCCATTCCTACAAACAACTGCCCTGGCCTAGGTCAGTCACCCCTCTAGCTGGGTGCACTATGCCAGTGGTGAGGGCACAGAGGCATGAGCCTTGTGCCCCTACAGTGTCTGTGTCCATTCTCAGACATTGTAAGTGCAGTGTACCATTAAAGAGTATATGGTGCTGGGAGTTTGTCATTACGAACTCCACAGTACCATGATGGATACAATGAAGTCTGGGAAGTTTGGTATCAAACTTCTCAGCACATTGTACCCACACTGATGCCAGTGTGGGTTTCAATGTAAAACGCACGACAGAGGGCATTTTAGAAATGCCCCCTGAACTCGACCCACAACCAGTGTCCCAACTGAGTGGCTGCTTAGGCTGCCACCCACCAGACATGTTGCTGGACCCATGGGTCGAGAGCCATCCGCTCTCAAGGGCCTGCAACAACGCACATCCTGGGACGGGGTGCTAGGCCCCCTCCCCAGGATGGGCAGGGGAAGCTTCAAAGGCCTGCCGCCTTTGTGAGCATCTCCAGACCACTTGCTGTACTCAGCAACTGGTCCCCACCGTTTCTGACCCCCACTTTGGGCGGGAGAATCGGCGGGAAAAACAAGTGAGGAAAGGAGGTGTGCCAGCCTTTGCCAACCCCACCCCTCAGTTGGGGGAGGCGAGGTGAAGCACAACTCCGGGCTCTCGCCATCTTGAAGATGGGGAGCCCTAGCCAACCAGGGACAGGATCCTCCCCCCTCACACTGGAGAGTGGCAGAGTAGGGGGTGTACTCACCCCAAGAAAGGGACCCATTGGTCCCTGCCTTTGCCCTACCTGTAACACCCCTACATTTAGTATTTAGGGGCACCCTGAACCTGGATTCCTCAGATCCAGAAACGAAAACAAGAAAGAAGATAAGAAGAAGGACGAAGAGCTATGCAGAGCTAACAAGAGGACGACGCCCACTAATGGGCCCAGCCCTACCGGCCTGCCTCCCCTCGAACCTGCCTACTGCGAAATCCCGGCGTGTCCTGCAGCCAGCAACCTCAACAAACCCGGAGGACCTGCCTGCCTTCACTTCTAAAGACTGTGTCTCCTGAGAACAGCAGAACTGTTCACCTTTGCAACCTCTGGCAGCAGCCCGAGACCGTGAATCCAGCCCACTCTGCACCCGCCGAACCCGGCCCGAGTGGAAAAACACCAAGAGGAGGTCCCCCCAGCGATCCTGACCCGAGAACTGGTGACTCCTGACCTGCCTCAAGCCTCCAGCCGACGCCTGCAGTCGAAATCCAGAAGGCCCCCCTAACCGCGACCGGAGCTGGTAAGAAGATCCGACCCCAAAAGGCACCCCTGCACCCGACGCCCCACGGCCTTGTGTGCCCCAACCAACGGTGCCTAGCCAACCCCCAACTTCCCAACTTACCTCTCGAAGTGGTGGTCGCACCCATAAGCCCTTCGTCTCCCTGCCTGCAGCGCGTTTGCAAACCGGAGGCTCTCCATAGAAAATAACAGGGCGCCCGACGTCGAAACAGCACTCTGCACCCGGCCGCCCTAGTGCCACTGAGGGTGCGCTTTTTGTGCTCAACTGTTTCCCCATTTGCCCTGACCTAAACCCTAGGAGCTTTGCTCCCAAAGCCGTGTGGCCTGCTTGCCAGCAGCCACCAACCAGAGGCCCCCTATCCTTCATAGGATAACATTGGGCCTCAACACTCTGCACCCGGCCGCCCTAGAGCCGCTGAGGGTGCAATCTCAGTGCATCACAGACCCTGGGGGAACCCTTGACTTAACCCCAGAACCCTGACTCCAAATACCGAGTACTTACCTCGAAACCGATGACCTGTTTTTCCTCATAGGATAACATAGACACTTTTTCTCCCAAAAAGTTTGTCGACTTTTGAAAACTAAGAATATTCGTTAAAAATCGCCCAAATAGCCACATCGTATTCTTTCAACTGGTTGCAGGAAAGGTCCCAGTGCTGAGTCTAGGTACCCAACACTGAGTAGGAAAAGTAACGGAAAAGTAACTTACCTGTAAATTGAATTTACTTCCATAGGATAACATGGGTGGTTCTCTGTGAAAAAGTTTCAGTGTCAACTTTTGAAATACAAGAATATTCTTTAAAAATCGTACCTCCAACCAAAACGCATTTTCTCAACTGTTTTCAGGAAATGTCCCGGTGCTGAATCTAGGATCCAGCACTGTGGTAGAAAAAGTAATCCGAAAAGTAATTATCTGCATTTTTCTTAAAAAGTCTATTGATTCATATGTATTGAGTGTACTAAGCATTGCATTGCCTTGCAACCCCTGTAACTCGAATTGCATGCCAAGTCTACTGCATATTGAAAGTATTCAACAACAGCATCTTAAACCTGTAAAGTATTTTATGCTCAACTGCACCAAGCTTACTTGGCTCTAAAAATAAATTAATTGTATATTTTTTTATACAAAAACAATTGGTCTCGAGTTCAGTCTCTGAGTGTGTGAATTCATTTGATGATTGAGTGGGTACAATAAATGCATTAACACTGTCCTCTGATACTGCCTTACTGCTCGACCACACTACCACAAATAGAGAGTAAGGGTCTATCTAACTTTAACCTCTGCCTACCTCTGGGGACTGCTGGACTCTGTACACGCTGTACCACACTTTGGTGCAGTATATACAGAGCCACTTTCTTACATTGGTGGATCAGCGGTGGGATACAAAACTTTACATTTGTTGGACTACTTGGTTACCACCTGATCACACAAAAGAACTCATAAATTGCCTTTAGAGTCTGATTTTTTAAATTGGAATTTTTCGAAATTACTAAAAGTCTTGTTAGGGCCTTGGTTAAGTCCCTGGTAGAATTTTAGAAATTAAAAGTCACTTTTAGTCAAGGGTAGAGGGGTTAGAATTTTTTGTAATAATGTCTCAAGAACAGAACCCAGCTACTAGTGAAAATAACACAGATGACATAGAGGAGGTGGTTCAGGAGCTCGACCTCCCCCTTACCTTCACCTGTCTTTCAGGGAAGTAAGGTCCCTATGCAAAATTAAAAACATACCAACAGGTCAGCATCTAACCAAACAAAAGCTCCAGGAGCTTCTGGCTGAGTATGCTAAAGACCACCCCTCTGATTATGGTGATGACCAATCAGAGGAGGAAGAAGTGGATGAGCATGGAGGGGGGAACCCACCTCCACCACTTCATAGGGAAGATAGGGTATCAGTATCCTTAGTTCCAAGAATCAACCTCTTAGAACCTAGGAGCCACACAGGTGGACCAGGTCCTAGGGAAAGCATTGAGGACAGCCTCAATGAAGAGGACAGTCTTTTAGCAAGTCTGGCAAAAAGGTTAGATCTAGAGACCAGACTCCTGGCTCTGGAAAAAGAAAGACAGGAGATGGGTTTAGCACCCATCAATGGTGGCAACAACACAAATAATAAGGATAAAGAGCAATCTTTAGATCCTAAAATCCCCAAAGGGAATGTCCCTAAATTTGAGGAGGGTGATGACATCACCAAATGGTTCACAGCCTTTGAGAGGGTTTGTGAAATGAGGAAGATGAAGAAACCTCTCTGGGGGGCTCTCCTGTGGGAACTGTTCTATGGTAACTGCAGAGACAGGCTTCTGACCCTTTCTGGGCCAGATGCAGGATCCTATGACCTCATGAAGAAGACTCTGATTGAGGGATTTGGGCTCACCACTGAGGAGTATAGAATTAGATTCAGGGGGGCTCACAAAACCCAGAACCAGTCCTGGAATGATTTTGTAGACTACTCCGTGAAAACACTGGATGGTTGGTTAACTGGTCACAATGTGCATGATTTTACCAGAATTTACAACTTATTCATGAAGGAACATATTTTAAGTAACTGCACAAATGAAAAGTTACATCAGCATTTGGTAGACCTAGGTCTAATTTCTCCCCAAGAATTGGGAAAGAAGGCAGACCACTGGGTCAAGACAAGGGTGACAAAGACAACCACTGGGGGTGACCAGAAGAAAGTGGTCACAAAACCTCCCCAGGGGAAAGGTGGTGAAAATCCCCAAGATAAAAAGTCTGAGTCTTCCAAAGAGCCCCAAGAACCTGCACAGGGGGGTGGGTCCCAAAACTCTTCCCAAAATGGACCTAGATATAGGGGGAAGAACTTTTATCCTTCAAAGGCCTGGTGTAACAACTGTAAGAAGTTGGGACACTTAACTGGAGATACTACTTGTCTTAGCAAGAAGGCCCCTAGTCCTACAGCTACAGCTACAACCCCAGTTACTACTGGTGTAGCAAATCTCCAGATGGGATCAACAGTGTGCCCAGAGCAAATCAGGATGCACACTGAAGCAGTTCTAGTTTCTGAAGGGGAGGTTGAGTTGGCCACTGTAGCTGTGTGGCCACCGAACCTGAAAAAGTATTTACAATATCCCTGAATAAATGGAACTAGGATAGAAGCTCTGAGGGATACAGGTGCCAGTGTCACTATGGTGAGAGACACACTGGTTTCCCCTGGGAAATACTTGATTGGGCGCACTTACCCAGTCACCAATGCTGACAGTGTTACCACTAACCATGCTATGGCTATGGTGACATTAGACTGGGGGGGGTTGCTGGCCTGAAACAGGTAGTGGTCTCTCCAAATTTACCAGCTGCATGTCTGCTTGGAAATGACCTGGAAACCTCAGCCTGGGCTGAGGTTGAATTAAAAGCCCATGCAGCAATGCTGGACATCCCTGAAGTGGTGTGTGTGAAAACATGAGCACAAAGCAAAAAGCAGGGTGAAAAAGAGGTGTTGGAGCCTGAAAGTATGGCCCAACCATCCAAGAGAAAAAGAAAGAAGACTGGGGAACCAGCTTCACCACAGCAAAAGGAAAAGGACCCCTCTCCTCAGAGAGAGGACTTGGACACCCCAGAGGGAACTGAGCCCATGGAGTCAGACCCTTACCAGGTTGAGCTCTTGGGCTCAGGGGGACCCTCTAGAGAAGATCTGTGCCAGGGACAACTGGATTGTCCCACTCTTGAAAGCCTGAGGCAGCAAGCTGTTTCAGAAGCAAAGGGAGATGTCAGTGATGACCACAGAGTCTATTGGGAAGAGGGATTACTGTACACTGAGGCAAGAGACCCCAATCCTGGTACCATCAGGAGAGTGGTAGTGCCACAGAAGTACAGGGAGTTCCTCCTAACTTTAGCTCATGACATCCCTCTAGCTGGACATCTGGGCAAAACCAAGACTTGGGAAAGGCTAGTTAGCCACTTTTACTGGCCCCAGATGTACCAAAAGGTGAAGGAGTTTGTCAGCTCCTGTGTTACCTGTCAGGCCAGTGGCAAGACAGGTGGCCACCCAAAGGCCCCCTGATACCACTGCCTGTGGTGGGGGTTACCTTTGAAAGGGTAGGTGTGGACATAGTGGGTCCACTTGAACCTCCCACAGCCTCAGGGAACAAATTCATACTAGTGGTAGTGGATCATGCCACTAGGTACCCTGAAGCAATTCCACTTAGGACTACTACAGCTCCTGCAGTAGCCAAGGCCCTCATTGGTGTCTTCACCAGGGTAGGGTTTCCTAAGGAGGTGGTTTCAGACAGAGGTTCTAACTTTATGTCTGCTTACCTGAAACACATGTGGAAGGAAGGTGGAGTGCAGTACAAGTTTACTACACCCTATCATCCACAAACCAATGGCCTTGTTGAGAGATTTAACAAGACATTGAAAGGCATGATTATGGGGCTCCCTGTGAAACTCAAAAGGAGATGGGATGTCCTCTTGCCATGTCTGCTTTTCGCTTACAGAGAAGTGCCACAGAAGGGAGTACGTTTCTCACCCTTTGAACTTCTGTTTGGCCATCCTGTGAGGGGACCACTTTGTCTTGTAAAGGAGGGCTGGGACAGGCCTCTCCAAGAACCCAAACAAGACATTGTGGACTATGTGCTTGGCCTAAAGTCCAGAATGGCTGAGTACATGGAAAAGGCATCCAAGAATCTTGAGGCCAGCCAGGAGCTTCAAAAGCACTGGTATGACCAAAAAGCTGCACTGGTTGAATTTCAACCTGGGCAACAGGTGTGGGTGCTGGAGCCAGTGGCACCAAGGGCACTCCAGGACAGATGGAGTGGCCCTTACCCTATCCTGGAGAAAAAGAGTGAGGTCACCTACTTAGTTGACCTGGGCACAAGCAGGACACCCAAAATGGTTATCCATGTGAACCGCCTAAAGCTCTACAATGACAGGGCTGACATCACCATGCTGATGGTGACTGATGAGGAGCAGGAAGCAGAGAGTGAACCTCTCCCTGACCTCCTCTCATACAGCCCAAAAAATGGGTCAGTTGATGGAGTTGTCTTTTCAGACACCCTCTCTGCCCAACAGCAGACTATCTGCAAGCAAGTCTTGCAACAGTATGCTAAGCTCTTTTCCTTGTCCCCTGGTCTGACAAACTGGTGTACCCATGATGTGGACACTGGTGACAGTTCACCTGTCAAAAACAAGATCTATCGACAGTCAGACCAAGTTAAGGAAAGCATCAGAGCTGAGGTCAGCAAGATGCTGGAGTTAGGGGTTATCGAACCCTCTGAGAGCCCCTGGGCTAGCCCAGTGGTTCTGGTCCCCAAACCTCACCCACAGGATGGAAAGAGAGAAATGAGGTTTTGTGTGGATTACAGAGGGCTCAACTCTGTCACCAAGACAGATGCTCACCCTATCCCAAGAGCAGATGAGGTGATAGACAAATTGGGTGCAGCCAAATCCTTAAGTACCTTTGACTTAACTGCAGGTTACTGGCAGATTGGCATGGCACCAGGAGCAAAAGAGAAAACAGCATTCTCCACACCTGATGAGCACTATCAGTTCACTGTTATGCCCTTTGGTTTAAATAATGCCCCTGCCACCTTCCAGAGGTTGGTGAATCAAGTCCTTGCTGTGTTGGAGTCCTTAAGTGCAGCTTATCTTGATGATATTGCTGTCTTTAGTTCCACCTGGCAGGATCACCTGATCCACCTTGGGAAGGTTTTAAAAGCCCTGCAAACTGCAGGCTTAACTATCAAGGCATCCAAATGCCAGATAGGGCAGGGCACTGTGGTGTACTTGGGCCACCTTGTTGGTGGAGGCCAGGTACAGCCCTTACAGCCCAAGATCCAGGCCATCCTGGACTGGGCAGCTCCAACAACCCAGACCCAAGTCAGGGCATTCCTTGCCTTGACTGGGTACTACAGGAGGTTTGTGAAGGGATATGGGTCCATTGTGACTCCCCTCACAGAACTCACCTCCAAGAAAATGCCCAAAAAGATTAACTGGACAGTTAGTTGCCAAAAGGCTTTTGACACCCTGAAAGAAGCAATGTGCTCAGCACCAATTCTGAAGGCTCCAGATTATGCCAAGCAGTTCATAGTGCAGACTGATGCCTCTGAGCTAGGGATAGGAGCGGTCCTATCCCAGACCACTGATGAAGGCCAAGACCAACCTGTTGCTTTTATAAGCAGAAGGCTTCTCCCCAGGGAGCAGCGTTGGAGTGCCATTGAGAGGGAGCCTTTGCTGTGGTTTGGTCCCTGAAGAAGTTGAGGCCATACTTGTTTGGTACTCACTTCCTAGTTCAAACTGATCACAGACCTCTCAGATGGCTAATACAAATGAAAGGAGAAAATCCTAAACTGTTGAGGTGGTCCATCTCCCTACAGGGAATGGACTTTGAAGTGGAACACAGACCTGGGACTGCCCATGCCAATGCAAATGGACTTTCCAGGTTCTTCCACTTAGACAATGAAGACTCTCTAGGGCAAGGTTAGTCTCATCATCTTTCGTTTGGGGGGTTGTGTGAGAAAGTGCCCTCTTTCTTGCATGGTATGCCCCTACTTTTTGCTGAATTGCTGATGTTCTTTGACTGAGTGTGCCCTGGGCTCCTGCTAATGAGGTGCCCAGGGCCTATGTTCCTTCCCTAAACCTGCATTGAAGCCTAAACCCAATTGGCATCTCTGGCCACATGTCAGCCCCTGGTAAGTGGTACCATAGGTACCCAGGGCACTGTGACCAAAGAAGGCCTCTAAGGGCTGCAGCACTTATTGTGCCACCCTTAGAGGCCCTGTACCCTGACACTCACACACTGCCTTTGCAGGCTGCTTGTGTTGGTGCAGAACAAAGTGAAGAGTCGACATGGCACACATCCCTGTGTGCCATTCCTACAAACCACTGCCCTGGCCTAGGTCAGTCACCCCTCTAGCTGGGTGCACTATGCCAGTGGTGAGGGCACAGAGGCATGAGCCCTGTGCCCCTACAGTGTCTGTGTCCATTCTCAGACATTGTAAGTGCAGTGTACCATTAAAGAGTATATGGTGCTGGGAGTTTGTCATTATGAACTCCACAGTACCATGATGGATACACTGAAGTCTGGGAAGTTTGGTATCAAACTTCTCAGCACATTGTACCCACACTGATGCCAGTGTGGGTTTCAATGTAAAACGCACAACAGAGGGCATTTTAGAAATGCCCCATGAACTCGACCCGCAACCAGTGTCCTGAGTGGCTGCTTAGGCTGCCACCCACCAGACATGTTGCTGGACCCCTGGGTCGAGAGCCATCCGCTCTCAAGGGCCTGCAACAACGCACATCCTGGGATGAGGTGCTAGGCCCCCTCCCCCAGGATGGGCAGGGGAAGCTTCAAAGGCCTGCCACCTTTGTGAGCTTCTCCAGACCACTTGCTGTACTCAGCAACTGGTCCCCACCGGTTCTGACCCCCACTTTGGGCGGGAGAATCGGCGGGAAAAACAAGTGAGGAAAGGAGGTGTGCCAGCCTTTGCCAACCCCACCCCTCAGGTGGGAGAGGCGAGGTGAAGCACAACTCCGGGCTCTCGCCATCTTGAAGATGGGGAGCCCTAGCCAACCAGGGACAGGATCCTGCCCCCCTCCCACTGGACAGTGGCAGAGTAGGGGGTATACTCACCCCAAGAAAGGGACCCATTGGTCCCTGCCTTTGCCCTACCTGTAACGCCCCTAAATTTAGTATTTAGGGGCACCCTGAACCTGGATTCCTCAGATCCAGAAACGAAAACAAGAAAGAAGATAAGAAGAAGAACGAAGAGCCGTGCAGAGCTAACAAGAGGACGACGCCCACTGACTTGGCCCCAGCCCTGCCGGCCTGTCTCCCCTCGAACCTGCCTACTGCGAAATCCCGGCGTGTCCTGCAGCCAGCAACCTCAACAAACCCTGAGGACCTGCCTGCCTTCACTTCTAAAGACTGTGTCTCCTGAGAACAGCAGAACTGTTAACCTTTGCAACCTCTGGCAGCAGCCCGAGACCGCGAATCCAGCCCACTCTGCACCCGCCAAACCCGGCCCGAGCTCGAGTGGAAAAACACCAAGAGGAGTTCCCCCCGATGATCCTGACCCGAGAACAGGTGACTCCTGACCTTCCTCAAGCCTCCAGCCGACGCCTGCAGTCGAAATCCAGAAGGCCCCCTAACCGCGACCGGAGCTGGTAAGAAGATCCGACCCCAAAAGGCACCCCTGCACCCGACGCCCCACGGCCTTGTGTGCCCCAACCAATGGTGCCTAGCCAACCCCCAACTTCCCAACTTACCTCTCGAAGTGGTGGTCACTCCCAGAAGCCCTTCGTCTCCCTGCCTGCAGCGCGTTTGCAAACCAGAGGCTCTCCATAGAAAATAACAGGGCGCCCGACGTCGAAACAGCACTCTGCACCCGGCCGCCCTAGTGCCACTGAGGGTGCGCTTTTTGTGCTCAACTGTTTCCCCATTTGCCCTGACCTAAACCCTAGGAGCTTTGCTCCCACAGCCGTGTGGCCTGCTTGCCAGCAGCCACCAACCAGAGGCCCCCTATCCTCCATAGGATAACATTGGGCCTCAACACTCTGCACCCGGCCACCCTTGTGCCGCTGAGGGTGCAATCTCAGTGCATCACAGACCCTGGGGGAACCCTTGACTTAACCCCAGAACCCTAACTCCAAAGACCGAGTACTTACCTCGAAACTGATGACCTGTTTTTCCTCATAGGATAACATTGACACTTTTTCTCCCAAAAAGTTTCTGCCGACTTTTGAAAACTAAGAATATTCGTTAAAAATCGCACAAATAACCAAATCGTATTCTTTCAACTGTTTGCAGGAAAGGTCCCAGTGCTGAGTCTAGGTACCCAACACTGAGTAGGAAAAGTAACGGAAAAGTAACTTACCTGTGAATTGAATTTCCTTCCATAGGATAACATTGGGGGTTCTCTGTGAAAAAAGTTTTCCTCTATTTTTGAAAACTAAAAATATTCGTTAAAAATCGCACAAATAACCAAAACGTATTCTTTCAACTGATTGCAGGAAATGTCCCAGTGCTGAGTCTAGGTACCCAGCACTGAATAGGAAAAGTAACGTAAAAGTAACTTACCTGTGAATTGAATTTCCTTCCATAGGATAACATGGGTGGTTCTCTGTGAAAAAGTTTCTAAGTGTCAACTTTTGAAATACAAGAATATGCTTTAAAAATCGTACCTCCAACCAAAACGCATTTTCTCAACTGTTTTCAGGAAATGTCCCGGTGCTGAATCTAGGATCCAGCACTGTGGTAGAAAAAGTAATCCAAAAAGTAATTATCTGCATTTTTCTTAAAAAGCCTATTGATTCATATGTATTGAGTGTACTAAGCATTGCATTGCCTTGCAACCTCTGTAACTCGAATTGCATACCAAGTCTACTGCATATTGAAAGTATTCAACAACAGCATCTTAAACCTGTAAAGTATTTTATGCTCAACTGCACCAAGCTTACTTGGCTCTAAAAATAAATTAATTGTATATTTTTTTTTCAAAAACAATTGGTCTCGAGTTCAGTCTCTGAGTGTGTGAATTCATTTGATGATTGAGTGGGTACAATAAATGCATTAACACTGTCCTCTGATACTGCCTTACTGCTCGACCACACTACCACAAATAGAGAGTCAGGTTCTATCTAACTTTAACCTCTGCCTACCTCTGGGGACTGCTGGACTCTGTACACGCTGTACCTCACTTTGGTGCAGTATATACAGAGCCACTTTCTTACATTGGTGGATCAGCGGTGGGATACAAAACTTTGCATTTGTTGGACTACTTGGTTACCACCTGATCACACGGCAGAACTCGTAAATTGCCTTTAGAGTCTGATTTTTTAAATTGGAATTTTTCGAAATTACTAAAAGTCTTGTTAGGGCCTTGGTTAAGTTCCTGGTAGAATTTTAGAAACTAAAAGTCACTTTTAGTCAAGAATAGAGGGGTTAGAAATTTTTTGTAATAATGTCTCAAGAACAGAACCCAGCTACTAGTGAAAATAACACAGATGACATAGAGGAGGTGGTTGAGGAGCTCGACCTCACCCCTTACCTTCACCTGTCTTTCAGGGAAGTAAGGTCTCTATGCAAAATTAAAAACATACCAACAGGTCAGCATCTAACCAAACATAAGCTCCAGGAGCTTCTGGCTGAGTATGCTAAAGACCACCCCTCTGACTATGGTGATGACCAATCAGAGGAGGAAGAAGTGGATGAGCATGGAGGGGGGAACCCACTTCCACCACTTCATAGGGAAGATAGGGTATCAGTACCCTTAGTTCCAAGAATCAACCTCCTAGAACCTAGGAGCCACACAGGTGGACCAGGTCCTAGGGAAAGCATTGAGGACAGCCTCAATGAAGAGGACAGTCTTTTAGCAAGGCTGGCAAAAAGGTTAGATCTAGAGACCAGACTCCTGGCTCTGGAAAAAGAAAGACAGGAGATGGGTTTAGCACCCATCAATGGTGGCAGCAACACAAATAATAAGGATAAAGAGCAATCTTTAGATCCTAAAATCCCCAAAGGGATTGTCCCTAAATTTGAGGAGGGTGATGACATCACCAAATGGTTCACAGCCTTTGAGAGGGCTTGTGAAATGAGGAAGGTGAAGAAACCTCTCTGGGGGGCTCTCCTGTGGGAACTGTTCTCTGGTAACTGCAGAGACAGGCTTCTGACCCTTTCTGGGCCAGATGCAGGGTCCTATGACCTCATGAAGAAGACTCTGATTAAGGGATTTGGGCTCACCACTGAGGAGTATAGAATTAGATTCAGGGGGGCTCACAAAACCCAGAACCAGTCCTGGATTGATTTTGTAGACTACTCAGTGAAAACACTGGATGGTTGGTTAACTGGTCACAATGTGCATGATTTTACTGGAATTTACAACTTATTCATGAAGGAACATATTTTAAGAAATTGCACGAATGAAAAGTTACATCAGCATTTGGTAGACCTAGGTCTAATTTCTCCCCAAGAATTGGGAAAGAAGCTAGACCACTGGGTCAAGACAAGGGTGACAAAGACAACCACTGGGGGTGACCAGAAGAAAGTGGTCACACAACCTCCCCAGGGGAAAGGTGGTGAAAATCCCCAAGATAAAAAGTCTGAGTCTTCCAAAGGGCCCCAAAAACCTGCACAGGGGGGTGGGTCCCAAAACTCTTCCCAAAATGGACTTAGATATAGGGGGAAGAACTTTGATCCTTCAAAGGCCTGGTGTAACAACTGTAAGAAGTTGGGACACTTAACTGGAGATGCTACTTGTCCTAGCAAGAAGGCCCCTAGTCCTACAGCTACAGCTACAATCACAGTTACTACTGGTGTAGCAAATCTCCAGATGGGATCAACAGTGTGCCCAGAGCAAATCAGGATTCACACTGAAGCAGTTCTAGTTTCTGAAGGGGAGGTTGAGTTGGCCACTGTAGCTGTGTGGCCACCCAACCTGAAAAAGTATTTACAATATCCCTGGATAAATGGAACTAGGATAGAAGCTCTGAGGGATACAGGTGCCAGTGTCACTATGGTGAGATACACACTGGTTTCCCCTGGGCAATACTTGATTGGACGCACTTACCCAGTCACCAATGCTGACAGTGTTACCACTAACCATGCCATGGCTATGGTGACATTAGACTGGGGGGGGGGGGGTTGCTGGCCTGAAACAGGTAGTGGTCTCTCCAAATTTACCAGCTGCATGTCTGCTTGGAAATGACCTGGAAACCTCAGCCTGGTCTGAGGTTGAATTAAAAGCCCATGCAGCAATGCTGGACATCCCTGAAGTGGTGTGTGTGAAAACACGAGCACAAAGCAAAAAGCAGGGTGAAAAAGAGGTGTTGGAGCCTGAAAGTATGGCCCAACCATCCAAGAGAAAAGGAAAGAAGACTGAGCAGGAAACCAATGTGGAGATGGACACGTACAACAAAGTGTCATTATGATAACTCACTTCAACAATATGTACATTGCCACCGAGCAAGTCCATAACCTTTAACTTACTCATTAAACAATTATTGTGAAGCGTAACGAATGCAATGAGGATGCCAAGTTCTGCCAACAACAACTCCACAGCTGTAAATGCATGAATGCCCACTATCAGAATAATGGTAATGAGACGTGCCAGTAACTTACACTTCCGTAATAGACTGTGTAAAAGAAGTCAAGTAATAGAAGGCTAGATGCAACGAAAGAGCTTCTCACAAATAATCTAGAACACCTGCTGGCCTACAGAATGCTGACATTGATATAAAGAAACATATACCAATGCCACGCAGTGCCGAACTGCAGACATGTTGCTGCATTTCTCTGGCCACATGTGTAGTGAGCCACATATGTGCCTGTCTGTCAGAATGTAATTCTCATACGAATGTGTCATAGCTGCCCCCCTGATCTTTGGAAACACATATAGTCAAAATGATGCCACAAAAACTTTTTCCTTTACCCGCTTTGAAAATGTAACCTTTGAAAATGCACTGTCACAATATCAAAGAGCAAGCGGGCCAAATAACTCCATCCACTCTCTGCAGAAGCCATGGTGTACATGCTTACAAGCACAGAGGCACAGAACCACAGTGCAGTAATCAATCTTCAATTTTGCATTGAACTTGTCATTTACAAATTGTATTCAAAATACATGTATACAGAAGTCAATGTGCCTTCTGTATCAGCCACAATAGCCTGCGTCATCTAATCAGTAATGCCAAATCCCCAAAATTGCAGGGTCACTCTCCCACAGTTGGAAGTAATTACAAACTAATGTATGTGAACACTCTAAGTATGAACCTTTTGGCATTATATCACACAGAAATGGCCTGAGTTGAAATCTATAATACCAACACACATACACAAATACACCAATACCATTGGGTCTCGCTAGATTGCTGGCCTGGTATAAATATAGTAAGGAGTATATTTATAATTTCATCGTGCAGCACAGCAAGTCACCTTGACAGAGCAGGAATGTGCTATACTTCACATTGAACTGTGCATTCCTGTCTTTTCCCAGTGCCAGCGCACAATGGGGCATATTAACAAGGAAGTGGCGGAGTGCTGCCTTAGCCTCCTTGGTATAACTCCACAGCCTGCCACTTCTGAATTTCAGGGCTGCACCTTATTTGCAAGAATACGGTGCAGCCTCACATTTCCCCCTGCACTGGTGCTAATTTAGCTGGCTAGTCCCAACGCAGGCACCCTTGCACCATAGTGCAAGGGTGGGGTGCCTGCGTTGAGGGGAATGATTGTTTATGTGCTCCTGCACATAAAAAATCTGGAATGGTGTTTTGAAACTTCTATGTGTGCTGCTTACAGCTTAATGCAGCACACATAGAAGTTGCAAAACGTAATTAATTAAAAATGATTGTTTATGTGCAGGAAGGGACACCTTCATGCACATAAACAATAAATGGCGTTGTGCTAGACATCCAATTCAGGAACTCTTGTACCATGGTGCAGGGGTGCCCGAGTAATTAGCAGGCTTGTTTTTGTGAAGGGAAGAGGCACCTCCCTGTACAAAAACAATCCCCTGAGGAAATTTCCTTTTTCTATTAGTGCAGCATTCTGCAGCACACATAGAAAGAGATAAAAAGGAGGAGAAAGGAAGATATTTCTCCTCATTACACCTCCCCTGGGAAGACGTAGTATTCCTCAGTCTACCAGTAAAGGTAAATCTAGAAATGCGACAAGATCCATGGGTTTTTCTTGGGAACACCCACGCACCACCCATGGAATATCTCCCTGGGGCACAGTAACGTAATGCAGTGATTTGCGCTGTGTTTCTCTGGATTTATAAAGTCACTCAGGCTCACTTAGGGTTACATCACTTAGGCACCCCATCACGTGGTGCAAAATAGAAGCAGCCCTTGATAAATATGGCCCTAGGTATGTACCTCTACGTCTATGACAGAACGACATTCAAACATTTGAATAACACATCATCAAAATCATACATGTTCCCATTTAGTAGCAGATCCCACTGAAGTGAAGACAGTAGTGAGGAAAGATTACAGCAACCATAAGACAACATTAAGAACAACACTACATATGGGGTAAATGGACGGACCAACTAGACTGACTATAATTGATCCTGCTTATGTACATGAATATACTTTGTACGTTGGGGTTGTGGAATGGAGTGCGTACCTGTTCCTAGTACTGGAAAAGTGGCCTGTGTTGCCGTAAATACAGTGGTCAAATGTGTCCAGCTTCTGTATGTTTTAAAAATCAATAAAATTGTTAATCTAAAAAAGAACAACACTACAACAAGAGAAACCAGATCCCATTCACACATGAGCACATTCAGATAGTGCCAATAGAGCACCGTACAGCTCTCCCATCTCGCACATTGCTGTTGGAAACAACATAGACCCCTAGAACGTGATATAATTTGAGGCACATGGAAAGGTAACCCCATGTATATAATTGTCCTTTGGTTATGTGGAAGAAATGTAAAGACTGTTCACAGACAAGACATGACGTAACACGGTAAAAGTCTCACATGTAGAAAACAAATTCAACTGTTTATTCATGCAAAGCACCAATATTGTTTGCCCCTCATTTACCTCATCCTGCCAGATGATGACATCTGACCACACAAAAATGTCAGTCTGTGTATTGAGAGGCTTTCTCTGTCCTGTCAACCTAAAACAGTACAAAACAATGACGTCCAAGCATATCAATCACATCCCTGTACCAGCAATTAATGCCTTGTAAACAAATACCTACACCCCCATCAACACATACCACTTCAACTAAATCTGGAATTATTTTGCTAGCTTTGGACATTATGTTTTATGGCATATAATTACATTTTAATGTCATTCATTGACAGATTCCCAATTCAACATACGTAGAGATCATCAAAGGTTTGTGAAGATAATCTGTCACACCATGCAACACATGCCCCACACAACTGTGGTGTTCCTGAGGACAATCCTATACCCAGGGCCGGACTGGGAACAGAACCCGGCCCTGGCAAACTGCTCGGCCGGTCCCCCTGAGAGGGGAGGGGGGGTGCGGCCGATGTGTTTGCTAGGGCCGGTTTCGGCCGATTTTGTTACAGGGGGCTGATATTGCCGACCCCCAGTAACAAAAACTGCCCCCCAGGGACCGAAAACCGGCCCCCACCCTGGCGGCCCACCGGGGAAGCGTCCGGTGCCCGCTACGGCCAGTCCGGCCCTGCCTACACCCTTCCAAATGCACATGCTGTTAAAGGATTCCCAACAGCAGCTCAATTGCCTTACATCTAGAATGTGGGTTAACATTTCCTCATCAACATCCTGAATCGCATGTTGTCCTTGTTTGAATGCATCAGACGGTTCTGACACACCTCCTAGCATGTAGTAATCACTGTTTTGCAGGCCATGTGAAGCATTATCTATGTGCTGATATAGCAGGCATCATGTTGTGATTTATAATATCTGTGACTTCAGTGATAATTTCATAACATGACAAATCATGTTCATCTTTCCACTTTGCAGGTGAAAAACGAAGGGAACCCGGGAACACAGTGATGGAGCAAGGTCTCGTAAGAAAGAGACTTGCTCAGAGGCAATCCTCTCGTTTAACTCATTAATAAGTTATTAAACGTAATCTGTGTATAACTAATACGCACCACATGAACACGCGGGTTAGTGAAGCTTGCTTATGTGTGTACTAACTCGGATAACAATGAGAACGGACTAACACCGCTTTAAACGGGGAAACTCTAGTGCGCATGCTTCAACTGCACCTACGCAATATGACGAGCTAACGCTTGGAGGGAAATTCTAGCGCATGAGCAGAAGACACTAAAATGGAGTCTTGAAGACTCGCGTGCATGGCATCTGCTTAGCTGAAACTAAAACAAGCTATTTTACTAATGCTAATGCGGGAGAAGTATTAATAAGTAAACGGGAATAGAGTAGAGGTGGGAGGTATACAGTGAGACCATTTATTTTGTGAAAATAACATTTGTCTTTTGACTTTATTATTAGTGTGCATTTGGGCCTCTCTTGTATAGCCGGACCGGATGAAATGACGCAATGCCTGCGCATGCTCATTGAGTGAAGCCATGAAGGTCAATGACAGAACACTTGAACGGAAGCCAAATTGGAGTGCCATACCCTGGGAACGGATGGTGAAAAGTTCAGCAATGAGATGTTCTATTCTTCATAGTGTCATTAATGTTTCGAATTGGATACATGTAGTGGATGGGAATAAAGTTTTGAATAAAAATTAAGGGGATGGGTTTGCGAACAATGGCTTAACAGAATAAAGTGACATGTAAGCATGGTGTGATGGAGCTTCCCCCCTTGCCTAACCTATTAGATTTCGTATATTTACGATATTGAAAATTTAGTGGGTGGAACATGCAGAAACGAAGGTATAATTAAGGTAGCTTTAGTTAGTTAGAAGAAGAAGGGACGCAGAGCTCGGGATGCTGTCTGGGAGTCGGGGATGCTGCTGTTGGGAGAGATGCTGTGAGGTGCTGATGAAGAATCGAATGAAGACTCTGAAGAAGAACTTTCCATCCTAATTAATTGGGTTAGATCAGAAGATCGCGGAAGAATCTCGAGGAGGAAGAGAGTGTCAGAGAGGGGTGCGGCGCAATCGTCGGTATTCTAGAGATGTCATCTATCCTGTCCTGAATCCTGTCCTGAAGTCTTTGTCTCCTGACCTATCCTGGGGACCCTTACCAGCCCTTTGGCCAGGGGGTTGGTCATTCACACCATTCTTGGTAATTATAATTTCACGTTATTTGCAAATGTTCTTTTCTCTCTGTCCTCTCCCTTTCTGAGCATTAACTATTGTATGAGTCCGAAGTATATGTTTGATGTTTAATCAATTGAATTTCTCTCCTAAGAATGATGGTGACTGCACTGTATTTTTGAAGTGATTCACATGCATTTAATTTAGATAAAGATTTTAAACCTTCCTGAGTCTGTGATCATTTACTTCAAACGGAAGAATAGTTAAGGGTTAAGTTAATTATCACCATCAACTAGTTCAACTAATGGTCCATCGACCAGAGGAAAGAACTTTTTGATCAGTGAAAGGTTAGTTAGGGAAATTAAATAACTAAACCTAAACATTGTGAAGTACAAATATAAAACTTTGACCACCCCAGTGGTTTACTCAATGTGTGTGTTTTTATGGGCCCAGGTAAGTATATGGTAGTGGAGTATCTGTTTTTGGTATACCGCTGGATCAGTTTTCTGGTAGCAGAGCTATGGTTATTATTGACTAGTTTGGTGATAAATATTGATTATTGATTATTGATTTATGTTTAACAAAAGAGTTAGCATCTTGTTTTATGTTGTCTGGAAATCCCGGGAAAATGAATAGCGGGTGGTGACAGAAGCCACACTGCAGTGAGGTTACTCGTCTGTTGGAATAATACTGAGAAGCTACGCAGGGCTGGCAGTATTAAACTAGGGACTATTTCTTGTAAAAGTAGAGTGTGGATGATAACGAAAGGGGTTCGCTGGTGAAACTTTAGTCTCATTTCCCAATACGGGTGACACTGGAAAAGTAACAGGTTCTCCTGAGCTTGAATGAAGAGTAAACAGGGGTTTTACTTGCAGTAGAAGAAGAGTAATTCTGAAACTCAAGAATAAGTTGAAAATCTATCCTTTTGTTTAGTGGAACAGACAGAGTAGCGAATGTTTTTATGTTGTTATTAACGAAGAATTTAATGAAAAGTATTAAGAAATAAGTTATCGTGTTACCTTGTGAAGGAAGGGTCAGTCGCCGGAGTTATAGAGAGCCGCGCTGGGATTGGTTGAAACAGCGGGCATGAAACAGAAGCAGATTGTAAAGGAGGGGTCAGTAGTGAGGAGTAATACTGACGTCACAAAAGGCCGCACTGGCATTGGTCAGAACACGAGCGTGAGCCTGAGTCTAATTGGTGTTTAGATAAAAGTTGTGCTAGGATTGTTCGAAAAAGAATTGTATGTTGAGTCCTGATTTGACTGCGGGTGTGAGTTGTGCTGACATAGGACGCGACGTAGGTAATAGAGCTAGAAGATGTACGGAAGACTCTTTCCTATATCAAACCTCTGAAGTGCTCGGAAGACCAAAGAAAATGACATTAATGAAGAAAATTAAAAATTTCTTTAAAAAAGACAAGCCTGTAATGACTAGAGAGGGAATTCCTATTCCGCCACCCAAAACACTTGCTTCATTTATGATGATGGAGAAAGGATATCACACGTGTGTATGGTTGGAGAATTGGGTGGAATATACTAAAAGTGATGGTGTTTTGGCTTTTCCGGAGCATGGTACTTTCAATTTGAAGGTACTTCAGAATTTGAGAGATAGAATGAATATGTTAGAACCTAATCCTAGAATGACACAGTATGAAGCCTTGGAAGAATGGGAAATTGAGGCATTTGACTGTGACAAATACAGAAGTGGTCGGAGATTTAGAAGATTTCTACCTAGATATCTGTATGAGTCAAGTGGAGATCAAATGAAGCGTTGGAGAAGAGCTGTGGTGACCGAGGGTTTATATCCAGTATTAATGGCTGAAGAACAGTTAGGAGGAAAGTGTAAACAAAAAACGAAACACATGAATACGACAGGTTATGGCGAATCAGATGACGGGTTGTTAGAGGATATTTTAATTAAAAATCCTCCACCGTACCAAGAAGCACCTAGTAAGGTTACCCCAAGTGCACCAGTGATAGGAATGCCTTTAACCCCACAAATCTTACATCATGTATCACTTAATTGGATGTTGCAGGATAATGAGAGAGAAGGTTTAAATAAAACTAGAGAAGAATTAGTTCAAAAAGTAAGGCAATTGAATTTAAATGCTGAAGCTTTGACAGTACCAGTGACTATTGGTCCTGTAATCCCATTATATGGAGATAAAAAGACTTGCCAGAAACCTCAAACTGTGACAATTCCGTTAACAAGTCCCAGAAGAGAAATAATAATTGCGGATGATCAGACTAGTGAAAGTGAATCAGTTATTTCATTAATGGATCTCCCGAATGTAGAACCTTTAACTGAAACTCCGAAGAGAATTATACCTGCAAATTTGAGAGAAAAGAGATCTCTGGTTCCTATAGGAACTGGAAGTTCAACAGTAGTTACCCCTGAATATATAGAGAGATGTGCACAGGAAATAGACAATCGAAACCCACAAGCAAAGATTCTAGATATCAGTAAATTGAAAGTAGAGTTGGAAGAAATGATAACTGGCAATGTGAGCATAGAAAGATTGAATGTTTATAATGATGAGGAATTATTATTCTTATGTAAGAGTATAACCAGAAGAGCAAGAGTATTTCATGATTGATTAACAGAAGTAGCCTCAGAAATTGGAATAGATATAGGGAAATCGAAACTGTTGCAGAAACCATATCGAGTGGATTTTACTGACAAAGATTTAGAAAGTGTAAATGCTTCTGGTAAAATACTACAAATAAAAAAGTTGATGAATATTTTGCGAAAATGGGGAGACATTGACAAATGGAGAATCAGGTGGATAAGAAAGAAAGAAGAAGTACAGGCGAGAGAAGCATCATCTGCATTTCCAGTGAGAGAATCAGATAAGGTTGAGAAATTGTGTCCAATGAGAGAAGTTCCTGGTGGTGGATATGTTCATGTCCCCTGGAGTAGACAGGATATCTTGTCATTTACGAATGATTTTCCCAGATTGAGAGAAAAGCCAGTTGAATGGTATAAACAGGTGGAGAGATTTGTGAAGGTTTCAAAGGTTTTGTTGAAGGTTCTGGATGGGTTATTTGATATTGTAGTACCTGCTGATTTGTGGACAGAGTGTAAGATCACAGTTGATTGGCCAAGTGAGGAGTATGCTAGAGACTCGAAGACAGGAGCACCCTCAGAAGAGGTGATGAAGAAATATCACAAACTAATTATTTACCTGAAAGGGAAAATCCCTCCTAAAGAAACAGATTGGGTAAAAATAGATAGAACAACCCAATAGCCAAATGAGTCCGTACATGCATATTATGAACGGTTACTGCAAGTGTTTAAGCAGTATAGTGGTTTTGAGAACATTGGTGATAAGGATTTGGGAAATTTCGTGTATTGGTTTGTGCATGGTCTGAAACCTGAGATTAGTCAGATGATTCAACAGCACATGTTGTGCTGGCAGAGTAAGTCGATCGATGAAATTCTGAAATATGCTAAGTATTGTGGTGATGATATTGAGGCAAGGCGTAGGTAGCTAAAAGAGAAAATGATGTGGGCACAAGTAAAATTGGCAGAACAGCAGGAGAATAAAGTAAATACCCAGACTGATAATCAGATAAAAGAACAGAGTCAGAATGATCAAGCGGCGAATGGTGGTAAAATAAGAGGACGAATGAATAGAGAGGAAGCGAGGAAGAAATTTCCTTGTCATGCGTGCGGAAAGCTTGGACATTGGAAGAACGAGTGTAAGAGTATTCAGAATAATAATGGGCCAAACTAAAATTTAATTCCACAGATGAAGAATGAAGTACTTATGAATCAGCCGCAGCAGGTAGTTACTCCACAGTATCAGGTGCCACCAGCTCCTATGCCAAACTTTGTGAACCCTCAAAAATACAGTGCGAACACCGGATTTCACGGAGAAAGTGGTAAGAATAACAGAGTGGTTACACAATATTTTTTGTAGAATGATGAAGAAAATTCAGACTATGTGCAATGACGGTGCCTGAGGGGGGAGGAAGAGGAGTGCGTGCTTGGCGCATCCTTGCTGGTAGATCAGACAGGTCCATTTATTGATAGGAAAGTGGAAGGTAATGATATCACTTTTCTATTGGATACTGGTGCTACCCGATCTACTGTGAGAACAGCAGACATCCCAAACCTACCCCTCTCAGGAGAATCTATCCAAGTTGTAGAAGTATCAAATGAACAGATTAGAACCCCAATCACAAAACCAATGGAGGTACATATCGGAAATTTTAAAGATATGCATCGATTTGTAGTTTGCGATTCCAGTCCAGTAAATCTGTTGGGAAGAGTTCTATTGTGCAAGATGAACTACACAATCTATTGTACATCTGATGGTGTCGCTTTCCAAACCCCTGATGAAGATGTTATATACAAAATGATGTTAGCTAGGCAAGGTACAGAAGTAGTCAAGATGATTTCATTGATAGCTGAAAGTGAATAGCCGGAAGAGTTGAAAACTACAGTAAATCCAGAAGTGTGGGATTTTAAAGGAAAGGATATTGGGCTAATGTCAAATGTAGATGCAATTAAAGTAACGGTGAAAGAAGGTGCAGTTTTCCCAAACACACAACAGTACAAAATGAGTCCAGAAGTGAAAGCAGGAATTGCTCCAGAAATTGACCGAATGATTAAACAAGGCATTTCAAAGGAGATAATGAGTAGTCCTTGTAATTCACCAATCATGGGATTTAAAAAGCCTAGTGGTAAATACAGGATAGTGCAGGACTTGCGAAAAATAAATAAAATTGTAGTGCCTTGTTGCCCAGTAGTGCCAAATCCAGCAGTGATCCTTTATCAGATACCCTGGAATGCGGGCTGGTTTACAGTAATTGATTTGTGCCAAGCATTCTTTTCTATTCCTTTACACCCAGACAGCCAGTATCTCTTCGGCTTCCGGTTTTAGGATCGTATTTTGGCATGGTGGCGAGTTCCTCAAGGGTACACAGAGAGCCCCTCAATTTTCAATCAGATACTGAAAAGGTGTCTGGAGTCATTGATTATGCCCGGGAAATCAGTTCTGGTTCAGTACATTGATGACCTATTGGTGGCATCAAAAACACGAGAAGATTGTGTCACTGACACAATTGCATTACTGAGCCATTTGGCCGAAGGAGGACATAAGGTGTCTCCAGAAAAATTGCAGTTCTGTCAACAAGAAGTTAGATATTTAGGGCATAAAATAGAAAGAGGAGTTGGAAAAGTGACACCGGAAAGAATAAAAATAATCAAAGAAATGCAGCTACCTCAGAAACAGAAGGAGATGAGGGTGTTCTGGGAGTGGTTGGGTACTGTAGGCAGTGGATAAATAGCTTCTCCATGCTAGCAAAACCATTGATACAATTAACTCGGAAAAGAGCGAAAGATCCAATTGCCTGCCGCTTTCACGCTAAGTATTGCGTGAAAGGGTGCCTTATTCACAAGGCGGCACCTTGTGAATTAGGTGAAGCCCCTGTGGCCACCACAACGTCTAGAAAAGTGACGTTGTGGTGGCAATAGGGGCTTGTAAATATGCCCCAATGTGCTAGACATCCAATTCAGGAACTCTTGTACCATGGTGCAGGGGTGCCCGAGTAATTAGCAGGCTTGTTTTTGTGAAGGGAAGAGGCACCTCCCTGCACAAAAACAATCCCCTGAGGAAATTTCCTTTTTCTATTAGTGCAGCATTCTGCAGCACACATAGAAAGAGATAAAAAGGAGGAGAAAGGAAGATATTTCTCCTCATTACACCTCCCCTGGGAAGACGTAGTATTCCTCAGTCTACCAGTAAAGGTAAATCTAGAAATGCGACAAGATCCATGGGTTTTTCTTGGGAACACCCACACACCACCCATGGAATATCTCCCTGGGGCACAGTAACGTAATGCAGTGATTTGCGCTGTGTTTCTCTGGATTTATCAAGTCACTCAGGGTCACTTAGGGTTACATCACTTAGGCACCCCATCACGTGGTGCAAAATAGAAGCAGCCCTTGATAAATATGGCCCTAGGTATGTACCTCTACGTCTATGACAGAACGACATTCAAACATTTGAATAACACATCATCAAAATCATACATGTTCCCATTTAGTAGCAGATCCCACTGAAGTGAAGACAGTAGTGAGGAAAGATTACAGCAACCATAAGACAACATTAAGAACAACACTACATATGGGGTAAATGGACGGACCAACTAGACTGACTATAATTGATCCTGCTTATGTACATGAATATACTTTGTACGTTGGGGTTGTGGAATGGAGTGCGTACCTGTTCCTAGCACTAGAAAAGTGGCCTGTATTGCCATAAATACAGTGGTCAAATGTGTCCAGCTTCTGTATGTTTTAAAAATCAATAAAATTGTTTATCTAAAAAAGAACAACACTACAACAGGAGAAACCAGATCCCATTCACACATGAGCACATTCAGATAGTGCCAATAGAGCACCGTACAGCTCTCCCATCTCACACATAGCTGTTGGAAACAACATAGACCCCTAGAACGTGATATAATTTGAGGCACATGGAAAGGTAACCCCATGTATATAATTGTCCTTTGGTTATGTGGAAGAAATGTAAAGACTGTTCACAGACAAGACATGACATAACACGGTAAAAGTCTCACATGTAGAAAACAAATTCAACTGTTTATTCATGCAAAGCACCAATATTGTTTGCCCCTCATTTACCTCATCCTGCCAGATGATGACATCTGACCACACAAAAATGTCAGTCTGTGTATTGAGAGGCTTTCTCTGTCCTGTCACCCTCAAACAGTACAAAACACTGATGTCCAAGCATATCAATCACGTCCCTGTACCAGCAATTAATGCCTTGTAAACAAATACCTACACCCCCATCAACACATACCACTTCAACTAAATCTGGAACTATTTTGCTAGCTTTGAACATTATGTTTTATGGCATATAATTACATTTTAATGTCATTCATTGACAGATTCCCAATTCAACATACGTAGAGCTCATCAAAGGTTTGTGAAGATAATCTGTCACACCATGCAACACATGCCCCACACTACTGTGGTGTTCCTGAGGACAATCCTACACCCAGGGCCGGACTGATAACAGAACCGGGCCCTGGCAAACTGCTCGGCCGGTCCCCCTGAGAGGGGAGGGGGGGGTGTGGCCGATGTGTTTGCTAGGGCCGGTTTCGGCCGATTTTGTTACAGGGGGTCGATATTGCCGACCCCCAGTAACAAAAACTGCCCCCCAGGGACCGAAAACCGGCCCCCACCCTGGCGGCCCACCGGGGAAGCGTACGGTGCCCGCTACGGCCAGTCCGGCCCTGCCTACACCCTTCCAAATGCACATGCTGTTAGAGGATTCCCAACAGCAGCTCAATTGCCTTACATCTAGAATGTGGGTTAACATTTCCTCACCAACATCCTGAATCGCATGTTGTCCTTGTTTGAATGCATCAGACAGTTCTGACACACCTCCTAGCATGTAGTAATCACTGTTTTGCAGGCCATGTGAAGCATTATCTATGTGTTGATATAGCAGGCATCATGTTGTGATTTATAATATCTGTGACTTCAGTGATAATTTCATAACATGACAAATCATGTTCATCTTTCCACTTTGCAGGTGAAAAATGAAGGGAACCCGGGAACACAGTGATGGAGCAAGGTCTCGTAAGAAAGAGACTTGCTCGGAGGCAATCCTCTCGTTTAACTCATTAATAAGTTATTAAACGTAATCTGTGTATAACTAATATGCACCACATGAACACGCGGGTTAGTGAAGCTTGCTTATGTGTGTACTAACGCGGATAACAATGAGAACGGACTAACACCGCTTTAAACGGGGAAACTCTAGTGCGCATGCTTCAACTGCACCTACGCAATATGACGAGCTAACGCTTGGAGGGAAATTCTAGCGCATGAGCAGAAGACACTAAAATGGAGTCTTGAAGACTCGCGTGCATGGCATCTGCTTAGCTGAAACTAAAACAAGCTATTTTACTAATGCTAATGCGGGAGAAGTATTAATAAGTAAACAGGAATAGAGTAGAGGTGGGAGGTATACAGTGAGACCATTTATTTTGTGAAAATAAGATTTGTCTTTTGACTTTATTATTAGTGTGCATTTGGGCCTCTCTTGTATAGCCGGACTGGATGAAATGACGCAATGCCTGCGCATGCTCATTGAGTGAAGCCATGAAGGTCAATGACAGAACACTTGAACGGAAGCCAAATTGGAGTGCCATACCCTGGGAACGGATGGTGAAAAGTTCAGCAATGAGATGTTCTATTCTTCATAGTGTCATTAATGTTTCGAATTGGATACATGTAGTGGATGGGAATAAAGTTTTGAATAAAAATTAAGGGGATGGGTTTGCGAACAATGGCTTAACAGAATAAAGTGACACGTAAGCATGGTGTGATGGAGCTTCCCCCCTTGCCTAACCAATTAGATTTCGTATATTTACGATATTGAAAATTTAGTGGGTGGAACATGCAGAAACGAAGGTATAATTAAGGTAGCTTTAGTTAGTTAGAAGAAGAAGGGGACGCAGAGCTCGGGATGCTGTCTGGGAGTCGGGGATGCTGTTGCTGGGAGAGATGCTGTAAGGTGCTGATGAAGAATCGAATGCAGACTCTGAAGAAGAACTTTCTATCCTAATTAATTGGGTTAGATCAGAAGATCGCGGAAGAATCTCGAGGAGGAAGAGAGTGTCAGAGAGGGGTGCGGCGCAATCGTCGGTATTCTAGAGAGGTCATCTATCCTGTCCTGAATCCTGTCCTGAAGTCTTTGTCTCCTGGCCTATCCTGGGGACCCTTACCAGCCCTTTGGCCAGGGGGTTGGTCTTTCACACCATTCTTGGTAATTATAATTTCACGTTATTTGCAAATGTTCTTTTCTCTCTGTCCTCTCCCTTTCTGAGCATTAACTATGTTATGAGTCCGAAGTATATGTTTGATGTTTAATTAATAATTAATTGAATTTCTCTCCTAAGAATGATGGTGACTGCACTGTATTTTTGAAGTGATTCACATGCATTTAATTTAGATAAAGATTTTAAACCTTCCTGAGTCTGTGATCATTTACTTCAAACGGAAGAATAGTTAAGGGTTAAGTTAATTATCACCATCAACAAGTTGAACTAATGGTCCATCGACCAGAGGAAAGAACTATTTGATCAGTGAAAGGTTAGTTAGGGAAATTAAATAACTAAACCTAAACATTGTGAAGTACAAATATAAAACTTTGACCACCCCAGCGGTTTACTCAATGTGTGTGTTTTTATGGGCCCAGGTGAGTATATGGTAGTGGAGTATCTGTTGTTGGTATACCGCTGGATCAGTTTTCTGGTAGCAGAGCTATGGTTATTTTTGACTAGTTTGGTGATAAATATTGATTATTGATTATTGATTTATGTTTAAGAAAAGAGTTAGCGTCTTGTTTTATGTTGTCTGGAAATCCCGGGAAAATGAGTAGCGGGTGGTGACAGAAGCCACACTGCAGTGAGGTTACTCGTCTGTTGGAATAATACTGAGAAGCTACGCAGGGCTGGCAGTATTAAACTAGGGACTATTTCTTGCAAAAGTAGAGTGTGGATGATAGCGAAAGGGGTTCACTGGTGAAACTTTAGTCTCATTTCCCAATACGGGTGACACTGGAGAAGTAACAGGTTCTCCTGAGCTTGAATGAAGAGTAAACAGGGGTTTTTACTTGCAGTAGAAGAAGAGTAATTCTGAAACTCAAGAATAAGTTGAAAATCTATCCTTTTGTTTAGTGGAACAGACAGAGTAGCGAATGTTTTTATGTTGTTATTAACGAAGAATTTAATGAAAAGTATTAAGAAATAAGTTATCGTATTACCTTGTGAAGGAAGGGTCAGTCGCCGGAGTTATACTGACGTCACAGAGAGCCGCGCTGGGATTGGTTGAAACAGCGGGCGTGAAACAGAAGCAGATTGTAAAGGAGGGGCCAGTAGTGAGGAGTAATACTGACGTCACAAAAGGCCACGCTGGCATTGGTCAGAACACGAGCGTGAGCCTGAGTCTAATTGGTTGTTAGATAAAAGCCGCGCTAGGATTGGTCGAAAAAGAATTGTATGTTGAGTCCTGATTTGACTGTGGGTGTGAGTCGTGCTGACATAGGACGCACGTTGGTAATAGAGCTAGAAGATATACGGAAGACTCTTTCCTATATCGAACCTCTGAAATGTTTGGAAAACCAAAGAAAATGACATTAATGAAGAAAATTAAAAATTTCTTTAAAAAAGACAAGCCTGTAATGACTAGAGATGGAATTCCTATTCCGCCACCCAAAACACCTGCTTCATTTATGATGATGGAGAAAGGATATCACACGTGTGTATGGTTGGAGAATTGGGTGGAATATACTAAAAGTCATGGTGTTTTGGCTTTTCCGGAGAATGGTATTTTCAATTTAAAGGTAGTTCAGAATTTGAGAGATAGAATGAATATGTTAGAACCTAATCCTAGAATGACACAGTATGAAGCCTTGGAAGAATGGGAAATTGAGGCATTTGACCGTGAAAAATACAGAAGTGGTCGGATATTTAGAAGATTTCTACCTAGATATCCGTATGAGTCAAGTGGAGATTAAATGAAGCGTTGGAGAAGAGCTGTGGTGACTGAGGGTTTATATCCAGTATTAATGGCTGAAGAACAGTTAGGAGGAAAGTGTAAAGAAAAAACTAAACACATGAATACGACAGGTTATGGCGAATCAGATGATGAGTTGTTAGAGGATATTTTAATTAAAAATCCTCCACCGTACCAAGAAGCACCTAGTAAGGTTACCCCAAGTGCACCAGTGATAGGAATGCCTTTAACCCCACAAATCTTACATGATGTACCACTTAATAGGGTGTTGCAGGATAATGAGAGAGAAGCTTTAAATAAAACTAGAGAAGAATTAGTTCAAAACGTAAGCCAATTGAATTTAAATGCTGAAGCTTTGACAGTACCAGTGACTATTGGTCCTGTAATCCCATTATATGGAGATAAAAAGACTTGCCAGAAACCTCAAACTGTGACAATTCCGTTAACAAGTCCCAGAAGAGAAGTAATAATTACGGATGATCAGACTAGTGAAAGTGAATCAGTTATTTCATTAATGGATCTCCCGAATGTAGAACCTTTAACTGAAACTCCGAAGAGAATTATACCTGCAAATTTGAGAGAAAAGAGATCTCTGGTTCCTATAGGAACTGGAAGTTCAACAGTAGTTACCGCTGAATAAATAGAGAGATGGGCACAGGAAATAGACAATCGAAACACACAAGCAAAGATTCTAGATATCAGTAAATTGAAAGTAGAGTTGGAAGAAATGATAACTAGCAATGTGAGCATAGAAAGATTGAATGTTTATAATTATGAGGAGTTATTATTCTTATGTAAGAGGATAAGCAGAAGAGCAAGAGTATTTCATGAGAGATTAACAGAAGTAGCCTCAGAAATTGGAATAGATATAGGGAAATCGAAACTGTTGCAGAAACCATATCGAGTGGATTTTACTGACAAAGATTTAGAAAGTGTAAATGCTTCTGGTAAAAGACTACAAATAAAAGAGTTGATGAATAGTTTGCGAAAAAGGGGAGACATTGACAAATGGAGAATCAGGTGGATAAGAAAGAAAGAAGTACAGGCGAGAGAAGCATCATCTGCATTTCCAGTGAGAGAATCAGATAAGGTTGAGAAATTGTGTCCAATGAGAGAAGTTCCTGGTGGTGGATATGTTCATGTCCCCTGGAGTAGACAGGATATTTTGTCATTTACGAATGATTTTCCCAGATTGAGAGAAAAGCCAGTTGAATGGTATAAACAGGTGGAGAGATTTGTGAAGGTTTCAAAGGTTTTGTTGAAGGTTCTGGATGGGTTATTTGATATTGTAGTACCTGCTGATTTGTGGACAGAGTGTAAGATCACACTTGATTGGCCAAGTGAGGAGTATGCTAGAGACTCGAAGACAGGAGCACCCTCAGAAGAGGTGATGAAGAAATATCACCAAGTAATTACTTACCTGAAATTGAAAATCCCTCCTAAAGAAACAGATTGGGTAAAAATAGATAGAACAACCCAATAGCCAAATGAGTCCGTACATGCATATTATGAACAGTTACTGCAAGTGTTTAAGCAGTATAGTGGTTTTGAGATAACATTGGTGATAAGGATTTGGAAAATTTCGTGTATCGGTTTGTGTATGGTCTGAAACCGGAGATTAGTCAGATGATTCAACAGCACATGTTGTGCTGGCAGAGTAAGTGGATCGATGAAATTCTGAAATATGCTAAGTATTGTGGTGATGATATTGAGGCCAGGCGTAGGAAGCTAAAAGAGAAAATGATGTGGGCACAAGTAAAATTGGCAGAACAGCAGGAGAATAAATAAATACCCAGACTGATAATCAGATAAAAGAACAGAGTCAGAATGATCAAGCGGCGAATGGTGGTAAAATAAGAGGATGAATGAATAGAGAGGAAGCAAAGAAGAAGTTTCCTTGTCATGCGTGCGGAAAGCTTGGACATTGGAAGAACGAGTGTAAGAGTATTCAGAATAATAATGGGCCAAACCAAAATTTAATTCCACAGATGCAGAATGAAGTACTTATGAATCAGCCGCAGCAGGTAGTTACTCCACAGTATCAGGTGCCACCAGCTCCTATGCCAAACTTTGTGAACCCTCAAAAATACAGTGCGAACACCGGATTTCACGGAGAAAGTGGTAAGAATAACAGAGTGGTTACACAATATTTTTTGCAGAATGATGAAGAAAATTCGGACTATGTGCAATGACGGTGCCTGAGGGGGGAAGAAGAGGAGTGCGTGCTTGGCGCATCCTTGCCGGTAGATCAGACAGGTCCATTTATTGATGGGAAAGTGGAAGGTAATGATATCTCTTTTCTATTGGATACTGGTGCTACCCAGTCTACTGTGAGAACAGCAGACATCCCAAACCTACCCCTCTCTGGCGAATCTATCCAAGTTGTAGGAGTATCAAATCAACAGATTAGAACCCCAATCACAAAACAAATGGAGGTACATATCGGAAATTTTAAAGATATGCATTGATTTGTAGTTTGCGATTCCAGTCCAGTAAATCTGTTGGGAAGAGATCTATTGTGCAAGATGAACTGCACAATCTATTGTACACCTGATGGTGTCGCTTTCCAAACCCCTAATGAAGATGTTATATACAAAATGATGTTAGCTAGGCATGGTACAGAAGTAGACGAGATGTTTTCATTGATAGCTGAAAGTGAATTGCCGGAAGAGTTGAAAACTACAGTAAATCCAGAAGTGTGGGATTTTACAGGAAAGGATATTGGGCTAATGTCAAATGTAGATCCAATTAAAGTAACGGTGAAAGAAGGTGCAGTTTTCCCAAACACACAACAGTACAAAATGAGTCCAGAAGTGAAAGCAGGAATTGCTCCAGAAATTGACCGAATGATTAAACAAGGCATTTTAAAGGAGATAATGAGTAGTCCTTGTAATTCACCAATCATGGGACTTAAAAAGCCTAGTGGTAAATACAGGATAGTGCAGGACTTGCGAAAAATAAATAAAATTGTAGTGCCTTGTTGCCCAGTAGTGCCAAATCCAGCAGTGATCCTTTATCAGATACCCTGGAATGCGGGTTGGTTTACAGTAATTGATTTGTGCCAAGCATTCTTTTCTATTCCTTTACACCCAGACAGCCAGTATCTCTTCGCCTTCCGGTTTGAGGATCGTATTTTGGCATGGTGCCGAGTTCCTCAAGGGTACACAGAGAGCCCCTCAATTTTCAATCAGATACTGAAAAGGTGTCTGGAGTCATTGATTATGCCCAGGAAATCAGTTTTGGTTCAGTACATTGATGACCTATTGGTGGCATCAAAAACACGAGAAGATTGTGTCACTGACACAATTGCATTACTGAACCATTTGGCTGAAGGAGCACATAAGGTGTCTCCAGAAAAATTGCAGTTCTGTCAACAAGAAGTTAGATATTTAGGGCATAAAATAGAAAGAGGAGTTAGAAAAGTGACACCGGAAAGAATAAAAATAATCAAAGAAATGCAGCTACCTCAGACACAGAAGGAGATGAGGGTGTTTCTGGGAGTGGTTGGGTACTGTAGGCAGTGGATAAATAGCTTATCCATGCTTGCAAAACCATTGATACAATTAACTCAGAAAAGAGCGAAAGATCCAATTGACTGGAATGATGAATGTTTGGAAGCCTTTGTGAAACTACAAAACTGTTTATGTGAGATCCCTGCTCTGGGCATGCCTGATTATTCAAAAGAATTTGCGCTGTTTTGTTGTGAAAGAGAAAATTGTGCACTTTCAGTTTTAACACAGAGACATGGACTGAGCCGACGTCCAGTGGCGTATTTTTCTGCCACTTTGGATCCAGTTGCCTCAGCCTTACCTGGCTGCTTAAAAGCAGTAGCTGCTACTTGTATGAGTCTGGAGCAAAGTGAGTCAATTGTGATGGGACATTCCGTAAAAGTCTATGTTCCACACTCAGTTGAGATTCTTTTGACAAGAACGCGAACACAACATCTCACTCCTAGTCGGCTGACTAAGTATGAGAGAGTGATTTTGGCAGCAGAAAATGTGACAGTGATAAGATGTACAATAATGAATCCTGTCACATTACTACCAGACCCATGTTGTGAAGAAGTGAAAGATGAGATTGATCATGATTGTCTGGATGTGACTGAATTATGTACTAAGCCCCGCCCAGACATAAAAGAAACACCATTGAAGGAATCTGATCATGAATTATTCGTGGATGGGTCATGTTTAAGAACAGAAGAAGGAGGATTAAGTGCTGCATATGCTGTATGTAAAATGACAGGGGTAGTTGAAGCATCCTGTTTACCGGGAGTAAAATCTGCACAAGTAGCCGAATTGGTGGCCTTAAGAAAGGCATGCAAAATTGGGAAAAATTAGAGAATAACCATATTTACGGACAGTCAATATGGTTTCGGGGTTGTGCATGATTTTGGTCAACTCTGGATGCAGAGGGGATTTCTAACTTCTTCAGGGTCTCCTATCAGAAATAGTAAAAATGTAAAAGATCTGTTGGAAGCATTACAATTGCCAAAAGAAGTAGCAGTTGTTAAATGCGCTGCACATCAGTCAGGAAATGACTATGTGACGGCCGGTAATAGATATGCAGACCAAATTGCTCGATACTGTGCAAGAAATACAATGTCAATTAACAGAAAAATTGAAACGGGTGAAACCAGCTGCCAACTTATGTTTTTTTCAGTTCCAGAAACATGGGATGAGGTCAGACAGTTACAAGAAGAAGTTGAGGAAAAAGAAAAGGAGAGTTGGATAAAATCAAGTTGTACAAAGAGGACAGAAGATGAAGTGTGGGTGTACTTAGATGGTAGACCAGTCATGCCAGATTGTCTACTCTCTCAAATGGCAAGAGTATACAATGGGACAACACACATTGGCAGGGATTCAATGATCAGATTATTCAGACAGAGTTGGTACAATCCGAGATTTAGGGTAGTCGCAGAGAGCCTTTGCCAAAGATGCTTAATCGGTCAGTAGCAGAACCCAGGCAGGAAGACAGTGGTTAGTTGGGGAAAGATTGGAAAGGCAGAAGTACCCTTCACCAGATTGCAGTTAGATTTCATTGAGTTGCCTCCATGCAATGGACTAAAATATGTACTTGTCATAGTGTGCCTGTTCTCAAGATGGGTAGAGGCATACCCCACTAGAAGAAATGACAGTCTCACAGTTGCTAAACTACTATTGAGGGAGTTGATACCTTGTTTCCATTTCCAGTCACTTTGGAATCAGATAGAGGACCTCATTTTAATGATGAGATAATTCGATTAATCTGTGCTGCATTTAACATTGAACAAAAACTGCACTGTGCTTATCGTCCAGAGGCTTCTGAAATAGTGGAACAGCTTAATGGCACAATCAAATCAAGAATAGGGAAGGTGTGCACATCCACAATGCTGAAATGGCCAGATGCATTGCCGCTTGTACTGATGGGTCTCAGAAGTATTCCTGACAGAAAAACGGGATTGAGTACACACGAGGTGCTCATGGGAAGGGCAATGAGACAAGCATTTATTCCTGGAAATAAATTGATGAATATAACTGATGATCTGGTATTGGACTATTGCAAAGGATTGGCTGAAATGGTGCGTTCTGTCTCTCATCAGGTTGGAGAAGACGCAGTTGAAAGACAACCAGACCAAACGCATGATTTGAATCCTGGAGACTGGGTGTTAGTATAGAAACACGCAAGGAAGTCGTGTCAAGCACCCAGGTGGGATAAACCACGTCAAGTTATACTAGTCACTACCACAGCAGTGAAGTGTGCAGGTTTACCCAATTGGATTCATGCTAGTCATACCAGAAGAGTTCCAAGCCCATCTGAACAACAAGAACAGCCACTGACTGAACAAGCTGAGACGTCAGAAGTTGAATGTTGTGAAGCAGAAGAATCTAGAGTGATAGATTCTGAAAGACAACTATATGACGAGCAGCCAAGTACAAGTCAGGAAGAATGGATACCAGTGATTGAAATATCCGATGCTGTTGTCAAAACAAGAAGAACAACTGAATTAAAGAGACAGAAATATAGAGAGGAAAAGTCAGGGAAAGGAGAACACACTAGGTAAAAATAGACAAAGATATTCAGAAACCTGAGCAGGGTAAGATAGAAGAAGAAGAACAAGTTCAGGCAGAAGAAGAACAAGTTGAAATAAGACCTGAGCAGGATCAGATAGATCCTAGAAGAACAAGTTCAGGCAGAAAAAGAACAAACTATAATAAGACCTGAACAGGTACAGGTAGAAGAAGATCCGAATACAGGAAATACAGAACAAAGAAAATCAGGAAGAGAAATAGAACAGGAACAGATTGTGCCCAGATTAAGTGAAAATAAAAGAACTTTAGAAAGAGACGGAGAAGGTGAAAGTGCAGTCCAGGTCAAAAGAGTTAGAAATGGAGACAATTGGCCTGCAGGAGTGAAGAGACTAAAATATCATCTAAGAAAGTCAGAAAAGAAACCAGAGCAAGTAAATGAAGTTACGAGTCAGACTCAATCTAAACAAACCTTAGTAAAACTTACGCGAAGAAGTCCAAGATCAAGAATTCTGAACAGAAAATACAGGACCCCTGAGTGGACCTACATTATACTTGAAGAATTTGAAAACTTAGATTTATGTGAAGAATCGGAAAGAGTTCATGTTGCACAGATTGATGAAAGCAAAGTAAGACCTCCTTAAAATAAAAGACTGGATTTTAAGAAAATTTAGACAAAGAAAGAAAAAAGGGAGAAGAATTTTTCTCTGATTAAAATGGCAGAAGTTGAAGACACTGAAAGACCGAAACGAAGTTTTAAAAGAAAATGCTTAAGATTTTGCTTATGTAGTATTTTATTAATAGTATTAGTATGGTTATTCCTAACAGTAGGAGTACCTTTGTTAATGGGAACAAGTAACAAGAATAGTACAATTACTAATGAGAAAGTTGATAGAATAAAGGAAACTAAAAATAGAAATAGGGGTAGAAGATGAGATAAACTATCATAATGAATCAGACAATGATTCGTCTTTAAATGTGTTTACCAAATTGTTTTTTCAGTATGTTAATACAATGAAGATTAATAATTGTTATGTTTGTATGAAGTTACCCTCATCAGTGTCAGAAGGGGTGACTTATCACCATATACCTCTAATATATGGTGTATCATGTAGTGTTTTATCAAGTTTATTTTACGTAACAGGGAAACAGTATTTTTGTTCAAATTTAGATGTAGTGTTTTCAGAATTGCCTATTAGAAAGAATATGAATCCAGTAGTTAGTAGTAAAAATGCACAGTTCATGGGTGAATTCTTCTTAACAATGAGTTCAATAGATATAGCTCAGGCACATAAGGATAATCTAACATGTATATTACGTGAAGAAGAAAAGGAGTTTTTGAATTTAGTAGAGGAAAGGAGACAGGATTTGACAAAGAAAGCTGCTGAACAGAAATCCCATGTACCTCCATGGGCTGAGAAAGAGGGAATTTATGCAAAGGGCGAAGCTCATGCTGCGATGTCCCTAGACTTTGTGAAAAGGGGAAAATTCTGCCTCCATAGGCTAAAGACAGATTATATTAACAATTCCATTGGTTCCAGTGAATGTGAACACAACTTCCTAATTTTAGGAGGGTGGGGACTAAAAGGGGGAACTGATCCTGTATTTCCAGGAGTTTATTATGTATGCGGGAATAATGCCTATTATAGGTTACCTGTAAAATGTTACGGGAGCTGTTATTTTGGAATAGTTTTTCCAAAGATCTACCATGTAGACAGAATCAATGAAAATTCTAATGGACTAACACGGAGAAGAGGAGCTAGTTTTTCTGAAATAGTAGGTGATATATTTAGGGCATTGATACCCTCAGTTGGAGTCATTCTAAATTCACGTAAAATTTGCAAATTGTCAACCATAGTTGATCGTCTTTCTACAGATACTGCCGGAGGATTCTTAATGATTAATACAGAGATGGTTGCAATAAGGTCTATGGTTTTACAAAATCGTCTTGCTCTTGATATTTTATTGGCAAAAGAGGGTGGAATCTGTGGTATGTTGAAAATTCAACATTGCTGCACTTATATTCCGGACAAAAGTAAGGAAATTAAAGGGTATATTAGAAATATTATAAGAATGCTTAATGACTTGACCCAAGTGGAGGTTGACAGTGTATGGGGAAAATTAACAAAGAGTATAACATCAATAGGGAATTGGTTTACTAATTTTGGAAAAAGTTTTCTAGGTCAAATAATCTTACCAGTAGTTGTGATAATAACAATAGTAATGACAGTAATGATTACATGTAAATGTTGCAGAAGCAAGGGAAAGAGAGGAATACATTTAGAAAGAGAAGGGAGAGGAAAGAAACGAAAGAGGGAATATGAAGAAATTCAATTAGAGGAAATGAAAGGAAAACTATACAAAAAGATGAAAGATTTTGAAGGAAAAGAAGAAACTGATGAAATGAGGAGCGAAAAAGGAGAAAACTGAGATGTGCTAAAGTTGGCATCTGGGAAGGTATGGGTAATTTTGTGATGGCTCAAAATGCCATCAGAGAGGGGATTGATGGAGCAAGGTCTCGTAAGAAAGAGACTTGCTCGGAGGCAATCAGCTCGTTTAACTCATTAACAAGTTATTAAACCTAATCTGTGAATAACGAATACGCACCACATGAACACGCGGGTTAGTGAAGCTTGCTTATGTGTGTACTAATGCGGATAACAATGAAAACGGACTAATACCGCTTTAAGCGGGGAAACTGTAGTGTGCATGCGTCAACTGCACCTACGCAATATGACGAGCTAACGCTTGGAGGGAAAATCTAGCGCATGAGCAGAAGACACTAAAATGGAGTCTTGAAGACTCGCGTGCATGGCATCTGCTTAGCTGAAACTAAAACAAGCTATTTTACTAATGCTAATGCGGGAGAAGTATTAATAAGTAAACGGGAATAGAGTAGAGGTGGGAGGTATACAGTGAGACCATTTATTTTGTGAAAATAACATTTGTCTTATGACTTTATTATTAGTGTGCATTTGGGCCTCTCTTGTATAGCCGGACTGGATGAAATGACGCAATGCCTGAGCATGCTCATTAAGTGAAGCCATGAAGGTCAATGACAGAACACTTGAACGGAAGCCAAATTGGAGTGCCATACCCTGGGAACGGATGGTGAAAAGTTCAGCAATGAGATGTTCTATTCTTCATAGTGTCATTAATGTTTCGAATTGGATACATGTAGTGGATGGGAATAAAGTTTTGAATAAAAATTAAGGGGATGGGTTTGCGAACAATGGTTTAACAGAATAAAGTGACATGTAAGCATGGTGTGATGGAGCTTCCCCCCTTGCCTAACCAATTAGATTTCGTATATTTACGATATTGAAAATTTAGTGGGTGGAACATGCAGAAACGAAGGTTTAATTAAAGTAGCTTTAGTTAGTTAGAAGAAGAAGGGGACGCAGACCTCGGGATGCTGTTTGGGAGTCGGGGATGCTGTTGCTGGGAGAGATGCTGTGAGGTGCTGATGAAGAATCGAATGCAGACTCTGAATAAGAACTTTCTATCCTAATTAATTGGGTTAGATCAGAAGATCGCGGAAGAATCTCGAGGAGGAAGAGAGTGTCAGAGAGGGGTGCGGCGCAATCGTCGGTATTCTAGAGAGGTCATCTATCCTGTCCTGAAGTCTTTGTCTCCTGACCTATCCTGGGGACCCTTACCATCCCTTTGGCCAGGGGGGTTGGTCTTTCACACCATTCTTGGTAATTATAATTTCACGTTATTTGCAAATGTTCTTTTCTCTCTGTCCTCTCCCTTTCTGAGCATTAACTATTGTATAGGTCCGAAGTATATGTTTGATGTTTAATCAATTGAATTTCTCTCCTAAGAATGATGGTGACTGCACTGTATTTTTGAAGTGATTCACATGCATTTAATTTAGATAAAGATTTTAAACCTTCCTTAGTCTGTGATCATTTACTTCAAACGGAAGAATAGTTAAGGGTTAAGTTAATTATCACCATCAACTAGTTCAACTAATGGTCCATCGACCAGAAGAAAGAACTATTTGATCAGTGAAAGGTTAGTTAGGGAAATTAAATAACTAAACCTAAACATTGTGAAGTACAAATATAAAACTTTGACCACCCCAGCGGTTTACTCAATGTGTGTGTTTTTATGGGCCCAGGTGAGTATATGGTAGTGGAGTATCTGTTGTTGGTATACCGCTGGATCAACAGCTTTACTGCTTTCTGCTGAATCTGAAGAAGGAGCATCTCAAGCCTTTACTGAGAGCATTATACCACTTGCTGCATCCTCCTCAGTAGCAAACCCTATCCTGTCTGGAGCACACCTCACCACATGTTTTGGCAGCACAGGTGAGACATGTAGCCACAAGAGCTGTGTCTCAGGGCCCAGCTTGATCCATTGTGACAGGAAATGCTTTTGGACAGAAGGCCTAGGCGTTCAGTGAGCGATGTCACCATCATGCACTAAAAGAATATGGGAAAAAGTGATGTGCTGGCAGTGCAAGGGGCTTGTAAATAAGCCCCAATGGGTGCATCTATGCGGCAGCTGAAACAGCTGCATAAATTCACTATGCTACTCGAGGATAAGAATGACTACCTGGAGCAGAAAAGTGAGGTTAGGAGGAGAATTCCACCTACTCCAAACAGCAGAGTTTCGCTTGGCAGCTGCTATTCCTGACCAACTATCATCTGCTGCTACCCAGTCCCCTGAAACATGCCAGGTTGGGAGGGTCATAGACACAATTACCCTGTTCTCCACTGTAGCCTTTGATGCCCTGTTCCCCTGTTTCTGCTGCAGCCCCTGCACCAGCCCTAACTAAGGGTCGTTCTGTTGCCTGAGCTGATCTCAACAACCAATAGCCTCTAACCAAGAAAAAGCAGGACTAAAGTCACCCTGTATTTCCAGCAATCTATACACTGATATATCTATATACATAAATGTGAGAGACATTTCCCTTTTTACTGCACTCTGCCCCTAAACAACACCATACCCATGCTCACAAAGACATTCACTATTTAGCACTACCTCATTTCTGAGAAATGCTGTAACTCCAGCAACCCTTCATGTGTATTATTATGAAGGTCAAATCACAAGCTGTAAATAAATGCACAAAGTTAGAAATTGGGTTTCTGGTTGGCAGAGGTATGCACCCTGTCCAAGCAGGAACCACAATCCTTGTCAGGGTAAGTCAGATACACATCCTAAATTAACCTGTGCTCACCCTCTGGTAGCTTTGCACAGAGCAGCCAGGCTTAACTTGACTTAAGAGGCAATGTGTCAAGTATTTGTGCAACACTTAAAACAGTAAAACAGTGGAAACACCACACAAAAAGATGCCACACCTGGTTAGGAAAATAGAGCTTAATTTAATGAACAAAACAAGACCAAAACAACAAACCTCCAATAAGTATAACCAGAGTTATGAATTTTTAAAGAATAAACTGAAATATGGTGTTTAAAAGTGAACCAAGGCTATCAGGTAATGCTAGACTTGGTTAAATCCAAATGTTCAGGGCGACCACTGGAGCGTGGGTCAGATACAGGGACCAACCGTGTCCCACTGCAAAGTTCCTTGTTGCATTGTCGGCGAAGTCCCGATACGTGGAGCATAAGAGGTGATGCGTCGTATTCAATCCCTTCGGATGTAGGCGATGCACCGGTTCCAAGCCATGCAAGTTGGAGATGTGTCATCATCGAACCACAAGCTATATGTGATGCATTGTTGTGAGCCACACAAGTTGACAATGTATCAGGGACTGAAGGTGAAGGTATGCGCAGTTTGCGATGTGATGTCTTCGGTCCTTGCGGCAGCGGTTATGCGTTGGCGTCTATGGAGATGCGCCGATTCCGAGCCATGCAATGACGGCGATGCGTGGATTTCAGTAGTTGCAGTACTTTATATACCCATTTCAAAGGGTCATGGACTGGATTGACACCACTTGGCAGGGCAAAACTCTCAGATGGCAGAGTCCAGGTGCTGTAGGTGAATGGTTGGAAGTCTTTGATGTCCTGAGATTTCAAAACAGGAGGCAAACAGACAAGCCCTTTGAGTCAATGTGGCTCTGAGTTGCAGAGATGCAGGTCTAGTCCTTCTCACTCCCAGGCAAGAGAGCAGCAGGCAGCAGATCAACACAGCAGAGAAGGAGTCCAGCAGCATAGCAGTTCAGCAGTCGCAGTCTCGTCAGTAGCCACAGGTCCATAAGTATACTGAGTTGGTGGTGTCTGAGGTCAAGGGATTATACCCAATTGTGCCTGTGAAGTGGGGAGACTTCAAAGAGAGGCCTTTGAAGTGCACATAGTCCCTGCCCTTCCTGCCGAGGCTCCAGACTCACTACAGGGGGGGGGTATGCAGCCCTTTGTGAGGGGAGAGGACGCAACCTATTCAAGTGTGAAGCAGTACTCAACTCCAATTCCACCATCAAGCCAGTTATTGGCAGCCGTGGACGGAGCAGGTAAGAGCGGTGGGGCAGGCGGGTTGGGGGAGTTGACATACGACGATGCGGGAAAATAAAATTTAAAAAAGAAAATCACTTACCTTGCGCTTGCTACATCAGCGGCACTTTAGCACAGGTTAGCAGTGGTAAAGTGCACAGAGTCCTAAAGCCAACAAAAATGGATTCAGCAAAAAGGGGACTAGGTAGGCAATATGTTTGGGGGTGACCATGCCAAAAGGGCTATTACCAAGACACAATAATAACCAACATTTCTGTGTATGATCTCTCTAGTTTGTTGTCTCCGACTACTCTGACAGTATAGAGTTATACCTACATTATTGGTAAGTAACAGATCTTAGCAGAATGAATATGGCCCATGAAGCTCTGAGCATGCCATTAAGACACAATTGTCACACAATCTATATAAAATAGTAAACCCTACAATATGCTATGTGTTGACATAACAGCTAATGTGATATCCTGGAACTTTTGAAAATTGTAGCAAGGAGAAATTTACACTCCAACATAATTTCCACAACTGCCAGACTGCAAATGTCATACATACACCACGTAAGTGACAGAAATATATGGCGTGTGTACCCAGTGATGGTTTCAAAGCAACAAGTGAGTATGCACGTTTGTATAATGTTTATTAAGTAACAACTGCTGTCCTGCAGTCTATTGCCCAGAACCTGGGAATACTACATCCTCTTTGGTAACTCATTGTCATACATTCTCTTCCAAGTACAGCAATTTGCTCTTCAAAGTAATTATGTCACACAATATACTATCTTCGCATGGCATAATTTGTCTAATTATTAATTGAGCCCATTACATTCCTTTATTTATTGGCAGGACATTTTAATGTTTCAGGAGACATGGGCTACACGTGATCTGTTTTTAGAGGGATTTGAGTGCTTTAACATTGTTGTCGCTATTCCAAGCTTATGCCGCCCTTCGGGTGGCCTCTCAATCTGGCTAAACATCTCTGCAGGTGGCAGTGTAAGGGTCCTTGACACCAACAATGATACATTTCAGGCCATTATTTATAAAAGTGGGGTTTCTATTTGTTTATTTAACTTTTATAACAATGATTTTCAAAATACTCCAAACATGAATTTTATTAATTTGTTTAAATTCATTTCTACCATACAAAATCCAAAGAGTTTTGCAGGGATCTGTTTAGGGGGAGATTTTAATGCAAAGATATCTAGTGGAAGTCATATAGCTATCCACTCTACCAGTAAGGCACCATTATGCAATAGGGGGTTGAATTGATAGACCATTTATGCTCCAACAACCTCTTAGATGTAATGGAGATCGCCTCAGTATCTAAATAGGATAATCATATTATACGAACATATAGAGGCAGGGGCAGTGCCTCGATAATTGATTATGTCTTTATATCTCCCTCACTAGTAGATTGTCTGCTAAAAGCTGAGGTTATCCCCATGGTTCACGGGGATCATAACCCTATTAACTTAACTTTGAGACTCGCCCCCAGGCCGACATACGGTAAAGAGTGTGGCGCAAGAGATCTGTCTCCCTCTACCGACAATCTTAGATTGGTCTGGCGTGGCGTTGACAACACAGTCTTATTTGGCAAGATGGTAAGAGAATATTCGGCCCTAATTGATACTTGTTTGTCTTTTAAAGAACATAATCCTGCTGTAGTCGGCGCCTTCACGCAATTATGTGAGGGCATTAAACACATGTTATCTAGGCCCATTAAGGAAACACATTTTGGCCCTAGATGGTTTAATAGCGACTGCTCCGCAGCAAACAGGGATCTTCGTAGGGCACTTGCAAAACACCCCAGAGATCAGGCTGCCATTAAATTGTTAAGACAACACTATAAGGCAGTCATCATGTTAAGAAAGGAGGAAATAGTTAAAGAACGCTGGGACAATCTTGTATGCGCCGTTACGCTAAACAACGGGAACGGCTTTTGGTTGGCTGTTAAAGATATGAGGTCCTTAGGACATCCCATGTCTTCGATTAGCTGTAATATCTCCAGTGAGACATGGGAGGCCCACTTTTCTAAGATCTATTCAGCTCCAGTTCAAAATAGGGCCTCTAAGGAGCATCTAGCTGCTACCAGGGTTCAGATAACTCTGTCCGAAGTGGAGGACGCAATCCAACAGAGCCTGGGCAATAAAGCCCCAGGCCCGGATGGCTTGCCCATCGATCTTATTAAAAACCAGCCTAAATTCTGGGCGCCTCTTTTATTGAATATTTTAAAAAATTTAACAGTTTCACCAATACCAAAAACATGGTCAACTAGCATTATCGTGCCAATTTTTAAAAAGGGTGACCGTTCTAATCCAAGTTGTTATAGGCCGATCTCCTTGATTAACAATACATTGAAAATTTTGGGGAGGATCCTGTTCAATAAGATTAGGATATTGGCTGAGGAGGGCCATATTTTAGATCATTGTCAGTTGGGATTTAGAAGCAGAATCGGCACTGTTGAGCAGTGTCTAAACCTCAATTTGATTAACGGTAAATATACAATAGCTAAAAAATCCCCTATTTACCTAGCTTTTATGGACCTTACCTCGGCCTTCGATTTTGTCAACAGGTCCCGGCTCTGGTCTATCTTTTTAAAATATGGTTTAGATGAGGTTTTAGTACATTTTTTAGCTTATTTACATAAGGACCTGAAGGCTCGGTTGCGGATCAGTAAGGGCGGAGAGGTATCAAACGACATCAAAATTGGTAGAGGGGTCAGGCAGGGTTGTGTCCTGGCCCCTCTCCTTTTTATCCTTTATATTAATGACTTGAGCAAGTCATTGGTATTACTCACCTCTGATGTCCCTAGTATTAATGATAAAAGACTCCCCGCCCTACTGTACGCCGATGATGCGGTCCTAATGCCCCGCACACCAAATGCTTTAAGTGTTCTGGTGCGGGGCTTTGTTGATTTTATGGCTAGTTTGGACCTATGTACTAATTTTAAGAAATCGTTTTTAATGGCTTGTGGGTCGAAAAAGTATTGTAACAATACTATTGCCTTAGACACAGAAAGTTTACAGAGCACTTGCACTTTTTCCTACTTGGGGCTGGTTTTTGCAGCAAATGGTTTGTGGGCTGACCATGTAGCACATAGTAGAAAAAGGTTTTCTAAAGCCATCAACAACATTCTTGGCCTGCCCCAACCTAGAAAAACAGAGGTAGTTTCGGCCATTATCAACATTTTCAAACTACAATGCACCCCCACTGCTACTTATGGTGCAGAAGGTTGGGGTTTTAGACAGTATGATAGCATCCAGGGGGAAGTAAAATAGATTTTGCCGCAAACTGCTGGGTGCTCCTATTTCTTCATCACAGTACACTTGTCATAGTGAACTGAAACTGCCCTATATCGAAGATTACATTAAGGCCCGCCCCGCTACATTTTGGCTTGCGGTCTGGAAGAATCCTGCAGCGCATTTAACTAGGGAAATAATAACAGATTGCCTTAATTGTGACAAGGGAAGGGAAATACCCTGGCTTGCTGCTGACAGGAAGAGCTTGATTAGTGTGAATCTTGAGCGTATATTTTTAAACCCAATTGACTCAGAGGTTATAAGTAAAAAAAAACTACAGAAGGCCCTACATGCAGTTTACAGTAAAGCCAGATATGAAACAGAGGAACAGAAATCTTCTGTCGGTAGATATATGATGATTGAGAATACCTCCCACTTACCATCTAGCTATCTTTTAAAACCTATTGGCCGTTGGGAGAGGGGCTTGCTCTTTCGATTAAGGGTCGACACAATTAAATTTCTGCTCTGTTTCCCTTTGGGGTATAATTCTAATCTTGATTTTTTGCCATGCCCTTGTAATGAACAATGTAATCAATCAATGTTGCATTTTTTATTTTTTTGTAATTTTTACTTAAAATACACTAAATGGTTTTTGATGCCATTTTTTAAGACTTTACCTTCAATTGATTACAAGACAGCCTATAGGAAAATTACTACTTTGGAAGATGAAGAGCTAACCTTTCGTGTAGGTTCCTTTTTGAAAGCTGCAGTACGTGCTCGTAATTCAATGTGTACCCTCTAAAGCCTGTATTTGTTAATTTTACATTTTATACTGTTTTTCTAACTCTTTATATTGCATTTTTAAGTTGTATTGCAATCTCTGATGGATTGGATGGATTTTAATTGTTCCCCCTCTTATCTGACCTAGGTATCATTGTTATATGCTGCTATTTTAACTTGTGCTTTTATGGATATATATATTTGTATCCGAATAAAGATTTTGATTGATTGATTGATTATTGGCACACAATAAAATACAGCAACCTGTATGGCAAAGAAAAAGTTGAAAAATGCCATGTGGTGCAACATGTTGTACAAGCTCCTTATGTTTCACAACACACATGAGCGAAAACACTACCTAAAAACAGATCTGTAAATAATAAAATATTGGCCCCAAATAGAACTGATGCTGGCTCTTAAATCTGGCATTTATTTAAAAACGATCCCACAAACAGTAACATTTAGCAATTACAAATGTGTCAGCTGTCTTTGGAGCATGGTCTGGCACCTCATGTGGCGCATTGCTGTTGCACAGCCCTGTTAAAACATGGATGGATCCAGGAAAACATATGCAGACATTGGAAATGAAGAGATCAGCTGTGCAAACCACCTGCATATTAATCCAGGGCCAGCGCTTGTTATTGCAATATACCTTCTCCCAGCCATATGGTGGTACCAATTCCACATAGGTGCAATTACTGACACCAAACAAATATGGTATTCTTTTGAATCCATGGAAGTCTTCCTTGGTGTTTTTCATTGATGCAAATTCCACAGGAAAAAGGATATCATGTTTTTTTTTGTTTTTTTTGTAGAAGCATCACTTCAAATAAATCCCACAGTCCCACAGTCTCTTAGGGGCAAAAGTGATTAGAAGAAGGGCAACACTGACATGACATGATCTTTGCAATAAGTGAGATCACTGTGTGATACGAACGTGAGTTCAGGTTGTAATTTTAATAAGACCTCCATGCAGACCAATCTGATGTCTTTCCTGCATGGCCTGTACTCATGAATTCTATGTGCCCTACAATCTCATATTTGCCATCCATGTAGATGATTCTGCATTAATGGTCCTCCCAAGGTAACGAGCATTAATGGGTCGATATAGTAACATTGGCGTAACAAAACATGAGGGGCCCGCCCTGCAAGATATGCTGAAGGGACCACTCACACTCACATCAGTTGGGGATGAGGTGCCCCCTCCAGTATGGCTATGCCTAGGTGCCCCCCCAACCGCGGGGGCCTTCGTTATGCCCCTATACAGTAACAAACATTAATGGCCCTGTAATCGAAGATAATTAAGAGCACCACAATGTTAATGGTCTCACACTGCTAGAATCTCTGACACTTTCATACAACCAGTACCAGTCCATGGCCCTGCTGTGAGATGCATATGCCATCAAAAGTCCCACTTTGGCCATGTTCTGGCTGCTGAGGGAGCAGTCTATCCATGGGTACGTGAGGAGCCATTGTTTAAAGAGTGATGCAAGACGTTGAGCCAATGTGCTATGGAGACAAATAATTGCCATGGGGAGTATGGGGAGGTATGCTGGTCTTTTGGTGATAATGCCCCCGAATGCGCCAGGGGGTTTTAGGAGGTTTATGCACATTTGCTAGGGGACTGATGATATTAGTTTTTATGGAAACGTTTGGTTTGTTTGGTAGGGACTGATGTAGGTGCATCACCATCTGTACAAGAGTGAGGGAGGACACATCAATATGATTTACAAAATGTATTCATCCAGAATGCATCAATTTCAACCCTTGAGCAATTTCAGCAATTTTATCCATGTCTTGAATTCGCTAATGAATTCCTGGTAGGCATAAATGCATTTACTGTCTCATACTCCCCCACCACGAGTGAGGAGAACTTTGCAACAGTAAATCTCATTCAAGGGTTGGAAAGGGTGCTCTTCAAGGAGTGGGTTGCCTTTGACGTTTGGGAACGCCCACAAACATTTGTGTTTATGAGCATTTTTAAACTCTAATCTGAACATTTCCCACCCTGGAGATGGTCAGAGATTTACTGGGATCGCCCCCATTTGGTGGGATTGCAGGAAATGAGCTTTCTACACAGGGAAAATGTTTCTCCCCTGAAAAAGGGAAAAGGTGTTTCTTTGCCCACGGAGCTAAATTCCCTCGTGTGAAATCCTACACTATGTAGAATTCTGCTCAGGAGGAATAAGAGCCATTTGATGGAGTCACATTACATTCCCAGTAGTATGTCTGGGAACCTCTGCCTGGCACACCTTGCCAGACAAACTTCTGGGAATATTTGTAAATAGAAAAAAAATATAACAACTACGTCTATAATGATGTCTATCTTGTGAACATGGCCCATTGTAACAATTAAATGTGATCTTGTTATTGTAACTGAGTCTGCAGAATGGACTTCTTTTATAATGTTCCACTGACCCTTAAGCTCTCTTATGAGCAGATATTCTCTACTAAGCAGTTCCTCAGCAGCTTACCCTCAAGAAGGAACACAGGCTTGTATTGCCTACTCTTTTCATATTAAAAAGGACCACATTTTAGTCCTCTATGGGTAGTACATTTTTCAAGCACGTTTCATTGTAAGGTATAGCTTCCGCATGCCCCTTTCAGAAGCATCTCATATTTTAAAAAGCTTCTTGCATTAATGCATTGACTCATAGAACGCCCCCCTCTCTCTGTCTCAAACATAGAAAACATAATGGAGAAAATATCAAGCTAAATGCATAAATTCTAGAGGGATTGGTTAAATGTTAAAGTAATTATGTCAGAAACATTCAGCAAGTAGGTAGCAATAATTCAATCAAAGTCCAATTTCATTTCTACATCGTTGTACAAACACTAGGAAAGTATTTGCATTTGGTCATCAATCAAATGGACAAATGATGTGCTAGCCTTCGATATTAGAGCACTTTAAAATGCAGATCAAAGCTGGAGTCCTTTAAAATTGGTAGTCACAACACATTTCATAACCCTCCTAGCAAAAGCGAGATTCTATAAAGAAAATTACAATTATGGCAGAAGAAAGAGAAAAGCTGATTCTACATGGAATGCTGAATTTAATAAACATGAATACAGAATTACACAAGGATTGAAAAATCCAACAGAGTTGGCATTTTATTATGGATAGTTTTAAAATGTCAAATGCGATTTTGTGTTGTGTTGAAGTACGAGTTTGCACACTTTTCCAAGTTGGTGCCATTTTATTTGGCCCCACTTGGCAAACATTTATTTTTCAAAAATAAATTCTCAAAGTGGAAAAGAAACAAAGGAACAGTTTCTCTGATTCAAGACAGATTTCTATCTGTGCATCACAGTAATTGCTCGCTTTTCCAGGTATAATAGTGCCAAACAGCACTTGCAGCATATAACACCACACGCACACATATATCTCATAGAATACATTAGGCATCATACGTCTAACGCAGGACTAATATTTCATAATATCAGATATCACTGCGCTTCCATCAGTCCCTTCCTCTAAAGTACCACATACAAACAACCAGAGAATATAGAGAAGGGGTTTGACGTAAGAGTTGCATAAACAAATAATAAAGCCCTACGGTCCCACCTGGCCAAACAAAACAATCAGAGCTCCTTGACTGCCAGAGTGCCAGATAACCTGAAGATGGACCAGATCGAAATATCAAAAGCAAATCAGCACAGGACATTTCCATTCTATGCTGAAAACACCACCTTGTTCCCACCTGTACCTAATACAAATGCACAGGTACCTGAGAGGATATGTACATGATTAGTTAACATGAATAATCCAGCCTGTGCTTGTTTGGTCGATTTAGAGGGATATGTGTTGAGTTGTACATACACCAGTCACTTGAAACTCAAGGCCTCATTTATGACGTAGAATGACGTAGAATCTTACTGCGCTGCCCTACGTCAAAATGAAAGGGCAGGAATGCGCTGTGTCTATGAGATACAGTGCATTCCTGTCCTTTTCCCCTGCATGGCGCACAATGGGCTGCCATGCGCTAATGCAGGCATCCTTGCGCCACGGTGGACGGGTGCCTGTATTGTGGGGCTGACTGATTTTGTGCAGGAAGGGACACCTTCCTGCACAAAATCAACTAATTCAGGCAATTTCCTCTTTCTATGTGTGCTATGCAGCACACACAGAAAAAGGAAAAAACGAGGAGAAAACATTTCTCCTCGTTGCGCCTCCCTAACACCACCCCTGGGGTGAAGTTAGATTCTGACGCATTCCCAGGTTTACGATTTCCATGGGTGTTGCGTGGGAAAAGCCACAGCAACACCCATGGAACGCCCCTTTCACACAGTGTTCTGTGTGAAAAAGGCACATATTTACAAGGCCATGAAAAGCCACGTAAAGTGGCTTTACGTGGCCTTGTAAATTAGCCGGGGCACACTGCGCCACCGACACATCAAGAAAGTGACACTCCGGCAGCGCAAAGCACTCATAAATGAGGCCCTGAGTTTCTATCTAATTACGAGCACTTTGGCATGGTGTAAAACAATATGACTAGCAGAGCAAAATTTCAGTTCACTCACAGAAAATAAATGCTTAATATCTTTTAAAGCAAAACCCAAGTCCTCAGCTAAAGGTAGAAAATCTAGCCTGAAAAATAAAAGGAAGTTCTTGATGTTTTCCAGAGAGTCAATAAAAACAAAACTAAACTACAAACAGCACACACACACACAAACACACAAACTCTCTCTCTCTCTCTCTCTCTCTCTCTCTCTCTCTCTCTCTCTCTCTCTCTCTCTCATGAAAGCAGTAGTTGTACAGCTAGCTCCTGGCTACAGGAATGAGGGTGCCCCAGTGTTTGTACACATAAGTCACAGTGAAGTCCAGCAAACATTTATGCAAGGATATGGCATTAGCACCCTATTAGTGCCACTGCTGGGCAGCTATTGTAATTTTATATTTGAAGTAGAGGACTACTTGCAAGGAAGTATCTCAATCAATCACATATGCTCACTTGCGAAAGAAGTCTTTCCATTGCCCTGCACTGGCATGAAATGTCCACTCAGTTTAATAGTGATGCTTTAATACTATTCGGGCTAATGAGTGACTGCCACCCTGGAATGCCATTAGATCTATCAGTTAATATTGGAGAAGACGCTGTTGTTATTATTGTAGTCCTTTCACTTTTTTTGTTCCCTGTGAAGTGAAGATGTACACATCTCCGCTCCCACATGGAACACCAGCCCATTGGAGATATGGAGGGAGGTTCTTGGTGCTCACGCCCCCTCCACTTTAACTGCATCCTGCTCAACTTCCATAGTGCTCACAGACTGTCCTCTCCCTTGCACCTTTACCCTCTCATCCTTATCCAATTCTACACCATTCCAGCTCACCAATTGTCTCAGGATACCCATCCCGTCAATCGACTCCGCCTGCCCAGACTCCTTGTCGGAACACGGCCGATCTGATTTGCTGCCCAGGTCAGTTGTTCTGTAGAGACAGACACAGCCATTTGTTGCTCACTTTTCCAATGCGCTCCCACTTTTCATCTGCGTATCTGATACACTGTCATAGAAGTGAAGAGCTGCAAGAGACGGGTGCAAATAAGGGTTTGCATATATCTCTTTCAACTTGCCACATCTTCATGGTCCTGTCTCTTGGAGCCAGCCAGATTATTTTGACTGTACTAAACATTGAGAATCATTAATAAATATTCCGATTTTTGTCGCAAGGGCAGTCATTCTGGGGATTTGCTATGGCTGCTTCAATGATTCCTCCAGAATCTATTGAGTTTTATGGTACAATCCCATATGAAAACTGCTCGCCTTTCCTCTCTCCCAGTCCAGGAACAGCTGGAGCCAAGTAACCATCGCCCCTGCTTCAATCAATCAATCAGGGGTTTGTTAAAGCGCGACTACTCACCCGTAAGGGTCTCAAGGCGTTAGGGGTGGGGGGGGGTTGCAGGTTCCATTCCATCAAGGAGGGGGTCTGTCGAAGAGCCAGGTTTTGAGGTTTCTTGCAAAGATGGGGAGCGATGTTGTCTGTCTGAGGTGGAGCGGAAGGACGTTCCATGCTTTGGCCGCGAGGAAGGAGAAGGAGCCGCCTCCCGATCTGGTCTTTCTGGTGCGGGGGACCACGGCGTAGGAGAGCTGGGCTGATCGTAGGGTCCTTTGGGGTGCGTGGAATTTGAGTCAGCTGTTCAGGTATGCTGGTCCGGTGCCGTGGAGGGCCTTGTGTGCGTGGGTGAGCATCTTGAAGGTGATTCTCGCCTCGACGGGGAGCCAGTGGAGTGTGCGCAGGTGCAGGGAGATGTGGCAGTGTTTTGGCAGCTTGAGGACCAGTCTTGCGGCGGCGTTCTGGATGTTCTGTAGCTTGCGGGTGAGGTTTTTGTTTATTCCAGCGTAGAGTGCGTTGCCGTAGTCGAGTCTGCTGGTGACCAGGGCATGAGTGACGGTCTTTCGGTGTTCGAGGGGGATCCATTTGAAGGTCTTACGAAGGAGGCGGAGGGTGTGGAAGCAGGAAGATGAGACGGAGTTGATCTGGCGGTCCATTTTGAGCTCGGAGTCCAGGATGATTCCCAGGTTGCGTGCGTGGTCCGTGGGGGTTGGCGGGTTTCCGAGAGCGGGGGCCACCAGGTGTCGCTCCAGGCGTCTGGGTTTGGGCCCATGATGAGTACTTCTGTTTTGTTGGTGTTTAGTTGTAGGCAGCTGTTTTTCATCCATTTGGCGACGGCTTCCATGCCTTCTCGAAAGTTGTGTCTGGCGGTGTTGGGCTCGTTGGATAAGGAGAGGATGAGTTGGGTGTCATCTGCGTATGACACGATGTTGAGTCCGTAGGTTCTGACGATGGGGGCGAGTGGAGCCATGTAGACGTTGAAGAGCGTCGGGCTGAGGGAGGAGCCCTGGGGGACTCCGCAGGTGGTAGGTGTGGGGTCCGAGAGGAAAGGGGGGAGTCTGACCCGCTGCGTCCTGCCGGAGAGGAAGGAGCGGATCCAGTTGAGGGCCTTGTCCTGGATTCCTGCGTCGTGGTGTCTGCGTATTAGGGTGCGGTGGGAGACTGTGTCGAACGCCGCTGATAGGTCGAGGAGGATAAGGGCTACTGTTTCTCCTTTGTCCAGTAGGGTGCGGATGTCATCTGTTGCGGCGAGGAGGGCGGTTTCCATACTGTGGTTTTTTCTGAAGCCGGATTGGGAGGAGTCGAGGATGTTGTGTTCTTCAATGAATGTGGCGAGTTGGCTGTTGATGGCTTTCTCGATGACTTTCGCTGGGAACGGGAGCAGGGAGATGGGTCTGTAGTTTTTTAGGTCGGTGGGGTCTGCTGAGGGTTTCTTTAGGAGGGGGTTGACCTCAGCATGTTTCCAGTCGTCGGGGAACGAGGCGGTCGCCAGGGAGCGGTTGATGGTGTGGCGGAGCATGGGTGCGATGGTGTCGGCGGCTCTGTTGAAGATGTGGTGGGGGCAGGGGTCCGTGGGGGCCCCTGAGTGGATTGACTTCATTGTCTTCAGTGTGTCCTCGGTGGTGAGGGCTGTCCAGTCATCAATCTCTGGTTTCCGGGTGTCGGGGGTGGTTGGTGAGGGTTCAGTGTGTTGGTTGTCTTCGTCGAAGTTGTCGTAGATGCTCTTGATTTTGTGGTGGAAAAAGGTGCTGAGTTTGTCGCAGAGGTCTTGTGAGGGAGTGATGTCGGTAGACTCGCTGGTGGGTTGGGCGAACTCCTTGATGATGCTGAAGAGTTCCTTGCTGTTGTGCGCATGGGTGGATATTCTGTCTTCAATCGCTTTTTTCCTCGTTTCTCTGATGGTGGGCGTTGGTGGCGACTCTAAAGTTGTTGTGGGATTCTGTGGATTTGGTGTTCCTCCAGGCCTTTTCGAGGCGGCGGCATGTGCGTCTGGACTCTCGAAGTTCGGTGGTAAACCATCTGACTTTCTTGATGCGGGTATTGTTGTTTTTCTTGAGGGGGGCTATGGTGTTGGTGCTGTCCGAGATCCATCTATGCAGGGTTCGGGCTGCGGTGTTGGGGTCGTCGTTTTCCGCGATGGTTGGGGTGGAGTTGTTGAGTGAGGAGGTGAGCTGGTCGTCAATGATTTTGGTCCAGTTTCTTCATGGGAGCAGGTGCTGGTGTCTGTGGATGGTGGGTGTTCTGAAGGTGAAGTGGACGCAACGATGGTCGGTCCATGGGAGTTCGGTGGTGTTGCTGAAGGTGATGGAGTTTCCTGTAGTGAAGAGGGGGTCGAGGGTGTGTCCTGCTGAGTGCGTGGGCTCGGTCACGATCTGGCGGAGTCCAATGTTGTGGAGGTTGTCCAGGAGGGATGTGGTGTTGGGGTCCAGTTGGTTGTCGAGGTGGAAGTTGAGGTCTCCCAGCAGGGTGTAGTTGGTGGATGCGAAGGCCTGCGGGGAGATAATGTCCGTGATGGAGTTGGCGAAGGGTCCGCGGGGTCCAGGGGTCGGTAGATGAGGGTTCCTCGGAGGGTGGCGGTGGGGCTGGCCAGTATCTTGAAGTGAAGGTGTTCCATCAGTTCTGTGGGCTCGTCGGGGAGTGTGCTCAGGCGGAGGCTGGATTTGTGGACGATGGCGATTCCTCCTCCTGGGCGGGTGCGGCGGTCCTTCCTGGAGATCTTGTATCCTTGGGGGATAGCGATGGCGATGTCCGGTCCCGAGGTGGCATTGGTCCAGGTTTCGGGGAAGAACGCTACGTCTGGGGTGGTGCTGTCGAGGAGGTCCCAGATTTCGGTGGCGTGATTGTGGAGGGATCGGACGTTGAGGAGGATGCATTGCAGGGTCTTCGGTTCGGTTGTGTTCTTGTGGGCGGGTTGTGCTGGATCCGTGTTCTTGGCGGTGCTGCAGGTGTGCCGGCAGCAGTGACAGCTGAAGGGTCCGTGGGTGTCGGCTGGTGATGCTAGCTTGCAGTTGTTGTTGCGGCCTGGGTTGAGTGCGTGGAGTGCTGCTGGGTCGTAGCGTTGGCGGGCGGAGGTCCAGGGTTCCTGGAGCTGGTCGCGGTCGGGTCGTGGTCGGGCGCAGACGGGCTTGCCTTTGACGCGCCTTCGGCTGCAGGGGCCGCCATTAAGTAGGGGTCGGGGAGGGCTGGACAGCGGGGAGGCGGGAGCGGGGAGGGGAGCTGGATTGGGCCGGTCGCGCTGGGGGGGAGGGGCCGCGGGGGCAGCAGTGGCGGGGAAAGGTAAAGGGAGGAAATAAGGGATAAAGAAAAAAGGGAAAATAAGCAGAAATAAGGCACAAAAGAGCAGAGATGCAGAAAAGTGGAGAAAGGTGAAAGCTAAAAGAGGGTAGAAAAACGAGTAAAAACGAGTGAAAGAGCAGAGCGAGAGGAAGGGAAAAAGAGCAGAAATAAGGCACAAAAGAGCTGAGATGCAGAAAAGTGCAGAAAGGTGAAAGATAAAAAAGGGTAGAAAAACGAGTGAAAACGAGTGAAAGAGCAGAGAGAGAGGAAGGAAACAGAGGTCCACTGGACCACCAGGGATGAGGCGCAGGGAAACCTGCGGGTGGACGGGGGCCTCGATCACCAACACTCGAGAGTGCAGGGGCAGGGGCAGGCCTCACTTAATGGTGGAGCTGCGAGGGTGGGAGAGCAATTTCACTGACAATGAGTCAGTGGTCTTGCTCGCCTGTCCCCGCAGCGGCCGTCATTAAGTAGGGGTCGGGGACGGCTGGATAGCTGGGAGGCAGGAGCGGGGAGGGGAGCTGGATTGGGCCGGTCGCGCTGGGGGGGAGGGGCCGCGGGGGCAGCAGCGGCGGGGAAAGGTAAAGGGAGGAAATAAGGGATAAAGAAAAAAGGGAAAATAAGCAGAAATAAGGCACAAAGGAGCAGAGATGCAGAAAAGTGCAGAAAGGTGAAAGCTAAAAGAGGGTAGAAAAGCGAGTGAAAACGAGTGAAAGAGCAGAGCGAGAGGAAGGGAAAAAGAGCAGAAACAAGGCACAAAAGAGCAGAAATGCAGAAAAGTGCAGAAAGGTGAAAGATAAAAAAGGGTAGAAAAATGAGTGAAAACGAGTGAAAGAGCAGAGAGAGAGGAAGGAAACAGAGGTCCACTGGACCACCAGAGATGAGGCGCAGGGAAACCTGCGGGCGGAGGGGGGCCTCGATCACCAACACTCGAGAGTGCAGGGGCAGGGGCAGGCCTCACTTAATGGTGGAGCTGCGAGTGTGGGAGAGCAATTTCACTGACAATGAGTCAGTGGTCTTGCAAGAGGTTTGCTTGGGGTCTTCTGGGAGTTCGAAGGCTCTCTCATACCCCTGACCATGACCTCTTTATCCCACTTTTAAGTATTCCAGGCTTCCCTTTTCTGAGATTTTAGATAATATTTATCTTTCTGTTCCTGCTCAAGTTTTCAATGATGTAAAAAGTTCTTCCAAGTTTATATTTTATTCCTCTTTTTTCATCATACAAAGATTGGATCGTGCTCCATGAGTGGGAGGAAATAATAATAACATTTGAAAACAGCAACTTTAAGGGCTTAGTAATTTTCAACTGTGAGTCAAGATCAAAAATGAGTGTAAATTAGGTATTGGGTATTGTTTCTGTAGTTGCTAATGAATATCAGTGCTGCTGAGTCCCCATAACAGGCTCAGCTGTTCAGATGAAGAGCCAGATTTAAAAAGAAAAAAACGCAGCGCAGCACCCAAAGAGGCTGCGCTGCATTGCCTAACAGGGACAGAGCAGGAGAGTACCATATATTAAGAGATATGGCTCTCTCCTCCCCTCTACCTAGCGCCAGTGCTGATTTCAGCTGCAGTGCGCCAGGCACACACCTTAGTGCTATAGCGCTAGGGTGTGTGCCTGAGTCTCGCATAGGTGTGTACGGGAAGGGCCTTCCTGTACAAAATACTATGCCTAGACAAGATTAAACACTTTTCCTACTTTGTATCTGAGCTGCACAGTGCACCACGCATTCAAAGTTGGAAAAGAAAGGAGTAATAAAAACATTTCTCCTGTTAACGCCTCCTTTGAAGTGGCGATAACTTTCGGCGCTAAACCCTCTCTACAATTGTTTGTAGATAGGGTTTTGCATCAAAAGGCATGGGTGGTTGCATGGGAACACCCAGCTAATGGAACCCTTGGCACTAAGTAATACAAAGCAGTGCTTCACTCTGCTTTACGTTACTTTTAGGGTACTTTCCAGCACAAAAAACGTTTTGCGCTGGAAAGTAAATTAGGAAAAAAACATTTATTGCTGGTTAGCGTCACTTTTGTTAGGCTAACCCAGCACAAAATGTTTGTAAATCCACCCCGAAAACTCCATTACAGTATACAGCACTCTTTGTGTAGCCTCTGCAACTGTACACAGTATTTAATGCTTAGACACAATATACCAGAAATGCCTTATGAAAGTAATAGCAATGCTACAGCTGAGGCATAGAGAATGGGACACAATACTCCAGATAGTGCTTCAAAGACTTCACACAATACTAGAAGTGGGATCCAGAGGTAAATACAGTACATCTGGGGCCGTATTACAGAAGGTGCCCCGGGGGCGCAACGGGCGTTTGCGCCCACTTTGCGCGCCCCCGGGGCACCTTGGTATTATAGAAGGGGGTGCAGACGCTTGTGCGTCCCCTTCTATAATACCGATAGCGCTGGCGCACTTAATGCGCCAGCGCTACATTCAGAGGGTGTTTCCTCATTTGCATAGGGGCGTGCCCTATGCAAATGAGGGAATTCCTTTGACTCTGCTCCCCGGCCATATTACAGACACGGACGCAGAGTCAAAGAAGCCCTCAGGAGGCGCACTGACAGTGCGCCATTTGAAAGGTGGGCCTCCTGAGAGAAGCCCTCCGCAGGGAATAAAGGGGGTCCCATGGACCCCCCAGACATCCCCTTGCAGGCGGTTGCAGTCACTGACTGCACCCGCCTGCAAGGGGATCTCTAATCCCCCTTGAAAGTGCAGGCGGGTGCCGCCTGCACTGTGAAAACACGGAGCGGCTGCTCCGTGTTTTCACCTGAATGGGCTGCCCCGGGGGCAGTGCATAGATCATAATAGGGCGCATTGGCATTGTTTGCGCCCGGCGCAGCCTTTGAAAGGTGCGCCAGGCGCAAACAATGCCAATGCGTAATACGGCCCCAGATGTGTTCTATAAAAGTAGTAGCAATACTCCAAGTGAGGCATTAACTTGACAATTTTGCACATGGGCCCTACAGAACTGGGCCAAGTACTCCATTTGAGGTGTTTCTAGTGATAAGGGATGCTGTACACATTCCTCTGGCTCACTCTTCGATCGCAGCCTTGCATTATTGTTGGCTAACTTAAAGATAATTTAATATGGCAACTTGAAGATGCTCAAGGACAATATAAACTTGAAATGCAGCTGAAATTTATGTTTGGCAGTTATTGTTTTCTAAAACTTTTCACAGGTTTCAAGAAATCATAAAGTCATTAATTACAGATGTTTTCCGCATATAGAATTTGGTAGTGAAACAACAGAAACATGTGATAGTGGTAGACCTGGCATCTTTTGGCATGGTTTCCCCTGACTTTTTTCTTGCTGACCTTCGGTTTTGACTGTGTGCAGATTTTCATTTTTGCAGGCTTTAGGACTCTGTGCACTTTTTCACTGCTGACTAGTGCTAACGTGCATGTGCTCTGTGTCTAAAAAGAAATGGCATTTGGTCTCTGCATATTTGGCATATTTGATTTACTGATAAGTCCCTAGTATAGTGCACAATAAGTGCTCAGGGCCTGTAAATTTAATGCTACTAGTGCACCTGCAGCACTGATTGTGCTACCCACAGGAGTAGACCGTTAAAACATGTCTCAGGCCTGCCACTGCAGAGCATGTGTGTGCAGTTTTAAACTGCAATTTTGACCTGGCAAGTTCACCTACTTGCCCCTCCCAAACCTTCCCTTTCATTACATACAAGTCACCCCTAAGGTAGGTCCTGGATAGCCCCATGGGCAGGGTGCAGTGTATTTAAAAGGTAGGAAATGTACTTTTGAGTTTTACATGTACTGGTAGTGAAAAAGTGCTCGATTAGTTTTTCACTACAGCAAGGCCTGTCTCTCCCATAGCTTAGCATTGGAGCTGCCTTGTAACACTTTACAAGTGTAACTTCCAATTGGGAAAAGATAGGAAAAGTAAATATGGTGTCTCTGGATTCCCAATTTAAAAACACATCTTTTAGTGAAGTCAGTTTTTAAGTTGCAGGTCTGAAAATGGCACTTTTAGAAAGTTGACCTTTTTTTACTTTAACCATTCTCTGCCTGTCTCTGGAATGCACGTCTGGGTTGGGTGCAGCTGGGCTTTGTGCTTTCCCTCTAGACAGCCACACACATAGAAGGCTAAGATGTGCACTGCATATCCTGATGGCCCATCACCAGGCAGATGGGCCTTCCTGAGCTAGAGTGAGAGGGATAAGCTGACATTTGCAACTGAATAGGGATGTGCCTGTCCCTACACAAAGAGTTGCATACCCCCTGCAGTGTGTCTGGAGCCAGGGCAGGAAAGGGCAGTGTCTTGTGCACCACAAAGACATTTCTTTGAAGTCTGCTTACTTCTAAGGCTAAAATGGGTATAAGTACTGGATCTCTGACACCATATACTCAGACCACTTCTGGAACTGAGGACACTCTACCAGGAAGAAGAGCTGTTGGGATGCCAGGAGGGACAGCCTCTTTGCTGCTTGCTTTGCTGTGTTGGTCTGCTGCCTGCTTCTTCTTGCCTGTGAGTGAGAGGACTGGACTTGACTCTCCACATTCTGCTTCTCTAAAGGTTCTCCAAGGGTTTGTTTGAGCTTGCCTCCTTTTTCTGAAGTCTCTGGGATAGCAAATATGTCACCTGCATCTTACTACTAGCACCTGGGCTCTTCTGCTGTGAGTCAAGTGGTGCCAAATCCAGTCTTAGGCCCTTGGAAGTGAGTGTTTGGTGCTGCATACCAAGAAACCAGTGCATTGAAAGGGCTTGTTTGGGCTTGCCTCCTTTTTCTGAAGTCTCTGGGATACCAAATATGTCACCTGCATCTTGCTACTAGCACCTGGGCTCTTCTGCTGTGAGTCAAGTGGTGCCAAATCCAGTCCTAGGCATTTGGAGGTGAGTGTTTGGTGCTGCAGCCCAAGAAACCAATGCATCGACACTGATATGCCGATTGGAACCAGCACATTTCCCTGTGATATCTACGCATCATCACTACCTGCACCGAAGCAGTGACCACTGCTCGCTGACTGCGTGACACAAAGACCTCGACTTACAACCCAGCCCCGATCTTGTTGACTCAGCGCCTCCGCATCTCCACCGTTGCATGAGTCTCGGACACTGTATCGTCGACACCTGCGCTGCACCATCCCTGACCCTGACGCATTCCCTGCCCTGCGTGGCTTCGTGCTAACACATCGCCTACAGCCCAGCGGTTTGACATCGATGCATCAGCCTGACACACAGTGCTCCTGACATTGACGCATCAATGACGTTGTCCGACTTCATAAATGACGCATCGCCATTGCCAGCGATGCATTCTCTCCTTGCTCAACGCGCATCATCCCCCAGCTTCGACGCCCCAAAGGTTCTGTCTTCAGGTCTGCATGACTCCTGTATCCAGCCTGCACTCCATTGCGGACAGACTGAACTTTTGGATTTGCCCCAGTCAAGCACGACCAGATAGACCCAGTAGGAGCTATTGATTTCTAAGCACTGCATTTTGATGTAATCTTGCAAAATTCATAACTTGACTTGTGTATGTTGGATGTTTATCATTTTGGTTTTGTCTTACTCAGATAAATATTGGCTATTTCTTTAACACCTTCGCTGCTAGGACTTTTCCCCCCCTGTGCTAAGCCTTTTTTTGGCTATTTGGGGTAGTTTGCGCTTAGGCCCCTGTAACCTTTTGACCACATAAGGTATCCACGACAAATTTGCGTCCTTTTCTTCCAACATCATAGGGATTCTAAAGGTACCCAGGGTTTGTGGATTCCCCTGAAGGGGACCCAGAAATTAGCCAAAATACAGCTAAATGTTTTTTTTTTGTTTTTGAAAAATGGGAAAAAGGGCTATAGATGAAAACGTCTGTTTTTTTCCCTGCAAATGGTATCAATAAAGGGGTTGTGAAGATGAAATCACCATCTTACCAGCTTTCAGGGACAAGCAGACTTTTGTCAGAAAACCAAAATCTTTTACACAGTTTTGGCATTTTTCTGGGACATAGCCTATTTTTGCTATTTTTTGTGCTTTCAACCTCCTTCCAGTTAATGGTAAAAATGGGTATGAAAGCAAAGATGGATCCTGGAAAGCTATACATTTCTGAAAAGTAGACAAAATTTTGAATTCATCACGAAATTTGATTTTTTTCATCAAAATTTGAGGTTTGAAGGGGATTCTGGGTAGGGAAACGTTAGGGGATCCACGCAAGCCATACCTCCCTGAACTCCCCCAGGTCTCTAGATTTCAGAGATGTGTGGGTTTGGTAGGTTTCCCTAGATGGACGCCAAGCCCGGGCCCACAAACTCATGTGACCCCCCTTGCAAAACCAGGTCATTTTCGGATACATAGGGGGCATCTGCGTTTTTGGACACGGGGTCGGCAGCCATCTAGGGAAACCTACTAAACCCACACAGTTCTTAAAACTAGAGACCCAGGGAAGTCCAGCGAGGTATGGCTTGCGTGGACCCCCCAACGTTTTCCTACCCAGAATCCCCTGCAAACCTCCAATTTTGCTGAAAAAAACTTTTTTTTCACACATTTCTGTGTGGGTAAGTTGTAGGATCACTGGGCAGACACAAATTTCCTACCACCCAGCGTTCCCCCTGGTCTCTTGATAAAAATGGTATCTCACTTGTGTGGATAGGCATAGTGGCTGCAACAGGAAATGGCCCAAATCGTACTGTGGAGACTTCAAAATTACCTATAACAAAACTGCCTGGTTTTGGGGAGGCACCTGGTTTTTTGGCCCCGGGCTCGCCACCATCTAGGGAAACCTACCCAACCCACACATTTCTGAAACCTAGACACCCTGGGGAGTCCAATGAGGTATGGCTTGCGTGGATCCCCCAATGTTTTGCTACCCAGAATCCCCTCAAACCTCAAATTTAGCTGAAAAAAATCACTTTTTCCTTACATTTTTGCGTGGGATCACCATGCCCCTGGGTGTCTAGTTTTCAAAAATGTATAGGTTTGCTGGGTTTCCCTAGGTGCCGGCAGAGCTAGGGTTCAAAATCTACAGCTAGGCACTTTGCAAAAAAAGGGTCAGTTTTCACTGAGAAAATGTGGTGTATCCACTTTGTGTTTTGGGCCATTTCCTGTCACGGGCACAAGGCCTACCCACACAAGTGAAGTACCATTTTTCTCAGAAGACTTTCGGGAATGCGGGGTGGGTGGAATTTTGTGGATCCACGCAGATCCCAGAACTTTCCATCACAGAAATGTGAGGAAAATTTGTTTTTTTTAACAAATTTTGAGGTTTGCAAGGGATTCTGGGTAACAGAACCTGGTGAGAGGCACACAAGTCACCCCATCCTGGATGTCCCTTGGTGTCTAGTCTTCAAAAATGTACGGGTTTGCTAGCTTTCCCTATGTGGCGGCTGCGCTAGGGCCAAAAATCCACAGGTAGGCACATTGCTAAAAACAAGTCTGTGCCTAGTGGGTTTTCTGCCACCCTGGGGGGGAATTGGGGGGGGGGGTTTGCCCCGATATGCCCCCAAGGGGGGGCAGAAAGAACGTTGCTATTTTTTTGGGGGGTGGGGGTATTGGTATGCTCATTCTGGGCCGCCCCCACCCCCACGCATATACAAAATCAGCGTAATCGCTGGTGCCTAGTGGGCTTTCTGCCCCCTCGGGGGCAGATCAGGGGCCACTGCCCCCATCTGCCCCCTTCGGGGGCAGAAAGACTGAAATGTATCTGGGGTGGGGGTATTGTCAAGCCCATTTTGGGCAGACCCCACCCCTACATGAATACAAAAAAAATATCCCTGGTTTCTAGTGGGCTGGGGGGCAGAAAGACTGGAATTTTTGTGAGGGGGTGGGGGCATTGGCAGGCCCATTTTGGGTAGCCCCCACCCCTAATTCAAATTGGCCCAAAAAATTCCCTGGCGTCTAGTGGGCTTTTTGCCCCCCGGGGGGGCAGATTGTGGGCTACTGCCCCCATCTGTCCCCCAGGGGAGACAGAAAGGCTGTAATTTTTGCTGGGGGGTGGGGCATTGGCATGCCCATTTTGGGCAGCCCCCACCCCTAATTGTAATTGCCCAAAAAAGTCCCTGGTTTCTAGTGGGCTTTCTGCCCCCCCCCCGGGGGGGCAGAAAGACTGTAATTTTTGTGGGGGTGTGGGCATTGGCATGCCCGTTTTGGGTAGCCCCCACCCCTAATTCAAATTGCCCCAAAAAATCCCTGGCGTCTAGTCGGCTTGCCCGGGGGGCAGATTGGGGTCTACTGCCCCCATCTGTCTCCAGAAAGACTGAATTTAGCCAATTCTTTTGGGGGGAGCAAAGGCCCTTGCCCAAGGGGCCGCTCCCCCCTCCCTGGTGTCTAGTGGGTGGATCCCTGCTTGGGGTTCACCCTCCTGGGGCGATCCCCAAGCAGGAATCCACTGGGGAGGGGTACCATTGGAAAGGGGAGATTCTCCCCTTTCCAATGATACCTCTCCCGTCTTTCTACATGCTCAGGGGGCTGAGAGTTTTTGCAACAGTCATGTATCAATCTGCAGAGCCAGCAGCTGCAGTAGTGGAGTTTGAGCAGGAGAAATTGGAAACCTACACGTGACCGGGCTCAACAGTTTCTGTAGGGATTTCAAGTGGGCTTTTAAAGGCCTTGCTAAAAAAGGAGGATCTGCAAAAGCCTCTGAGGGCCTGGTTAGCAGTCAGGGATGCAGCTGCGTACCCAGAGGAGGGGTATGATGTTTTGTGCGTGATGAGGGGAAAACCTGCAGCTGGAGTTGCTGGAGGATCCAGTACTTCCTCTGGGATGGGGCCGGCCTGAATGGAGAGAGAGCCCCCTCCAGAGTGGGCAGCAGTGTTTCCTCTAAAGGCTTGTCCCCAGCAGAGGCATCTAGTTGATGCCTTACAGTGGTCGAGTAAGTCTGAGTAGTAGGACAATGCCGATTAATATACAACTTGCTACGCCTGGCTGTTTGCATCTCTAGCATTCATTGTGTAATAGTAGCCCTGTCCTATGTAATTTCATGGTGGATCAATTACAATTATTGAATTTTTTTAAATAAAGGAATTCCAATTTGGCCTCTCTGACATATTTGTTATAGGTATAAAATAATGTTGACCAGTCCTCAATATAATATCCCCAACCCAGCAAGACTTGCCAGTGGGTTAAAGCATTTTCTATTGTGAGAGAAGTGAAATTAATAAATTGAATAGGCCAGATATTACTCTTTTATGATTCCCCCACATTTTAAGTTATTCCTAATAGGCGATATATATATATATATATATATATATATATATATATATATATATATATATATAAAAGACCAAAACTCCCTCACAGGTAGGAAAGAGTGCGGCACAGCTCCGGGGTTCAAAACAAGCAGCTTTATTGATATTTCTGCGCGTGGATGAAAAGTCCATGGAAACGCTTTGGCAGACGCGTTTCAGCTTGTGTAGCTTTCCTCAGTGCCTCGTTCCGATGGCTCCTCATTATCCCTGGGGGTCAGCTGGTTTATAGATGGTGTTGTGACCACTCCCAGTGTGGTAGTTACTTGCCCCTCCTCAGCCTTAAGGTGATACAGGCACTTCGCGCACCTCAGTCCCAAACAAAAGGCATGCTGGTATATGGAGTCACCTCGTAGACGTCCATTAGGTAATTGGGCAATCCAGAACACCAAGTGATGCCCCAATGCTAGTTGGCCGATGACCCACACACCGCCGCCGTTGCCTTGGATGGTAAAAGCCACTTGTTTGTCCCCTTCTCAGGCAATTGATATTGCCTCCTCTCTCCCCAGTCCGAAGTAACACCTAATGGCAATTAGCAGCAGCCAGGGGGGCGACGCGTTGCAGTTCCATGCACACTCCAAGGATGCAGGCTTCCCGCGTAGCTCCTGATCGAGAGGGCGTACCGCTTGCCAGAGCCCACTTACTGGCACAACATGAAAGACCAAAACTCCCTCACAGGTAGGAAAGAGTGCGGCACAGCTCCGGGGTTCAAAACAAGCAGCTTTATTGATATTTCTGCACGTGGATGAAAGGTCCATATATATATATTATCTACTGGCGGTCGCCAGTAGATAGTTATAGTTAGGACCTTGGGGCATATTAGCAAGACCGGCGATAAAATTATCGCCGTTTTAGCGGCAGGAAACTGCCGCTAAAACGGCGATAATGGGCTTGCTAATATGCGTTATAGAATTCAATAGAAGCCCAGGTTAGATGTCCTGCACATCTTACATGGGCTTCTATTGGAATTCTATAACGCATATTAGCAAGCCCATTATCGCCGTTTTAGCGGCAGTTTCCTGCCGCTAAAACGGCGATAATTTTATCGCCGGTCTTGCTAATATGCCCCCTAGTTTCCATAGGAAACTCATTTTTTGTTTTCCCAATAACTTTGGCGCCGGTTGACGAATCTTCGCGAAATTTTCAAAACTTGTAGCCCGCTCCGGTCAGCTCCTATCTTGAAAGATTCGGGGTGATTCGGCAAGTGGGGGCCGAGAAAAAAGGGGGGTCCCAAAACGTGTTTCCTCCATGTTAATTCCCTTAGGAAACTTTAGACACGGCTACAGCCCGAACTGCTGAACGGAATTACACCAAACTTGGCAAAAAGGTAGCCCTTGGTTCAGAAAGAGACCTTTTTTTTAAATGGTGTAAATCCGTTCAGTAGTTCCTGAGAAATTCAAAACATAGAGGTCAGAAAATCAATTTCCCATAAGAAACTTTAGACACGGTTACAGCTTGAACTGCTGAACGGAATTACACCAAATTTGGCAAAAAGGTAGCCCTTGGTTCAGAAAGAGACCTTTTTTTTAAATGGTGTAAATCCGTTCAGTAGTTGCTGAGAAAATCAAAAAATAAAAGTTTCGATATATAGAGGCGCGGTGGATTCGCGCACCCTCCCGACCACGAGCTTTATTCTAATTGGCTGTCAACACTCCAAACCAGGAAGTGTTGGCAGCCATCTTACAGAAAAAGAAATGCAAAAAACAAGAAAAGGGGGCAGGGTAGAAACACCCTGACCCCCTAGGCCTGCTCAGGGGGTCCCACAAGGACCCCCAGGGCCTAAAAAAGCATTTTTTTTTTAAATTGGCGAGATTCGCGCACCCAGCGCGAATTTCGGCCAAAAATAAAAAAAACGAAGTGAGGGCTCCCGCGCTTCCTTATTATTTAGCCCCCGGGTGGGCCAAGTCCCAGGGGCATGGAGAAATGTAATTGCGGGGGCCCAGGGGGACCCCCGCAGCCCTGGGGACCACCACCCCCCGGGGCTTTTCTGAAACACGGCCCCCCCACAGCCCCGGGGACCGCCACCCCCCGGGGCTTGTTTTTTTAATGTTTGGGGGGCCTCCAAGGCCCCCCCCAAGCCCCAGGGACCGCCACTCCCCAGGGCTTTTATCAAATATTTGCAGGGGGCACAAAGCCCCCCCGCAGCCCCGGGGACCGCCACCCCCCGGGGCTTGTTTTTTTTTAAAGAAATAAACCTGTGGGGGGGGCTCGAGCCCCCCCACACGCCCCGGGGACTGCCACCTTTCCGGGGCACTAAAATGCTAATTTGGGGTTCCGTTACGGACCCCTGAGCCCCGGGGACCACCACCTCCCCGGGGCTTTGCAATTGAAGGGAGGGGGGCCGCGCGGCCCCCCTCCTAGAGCCCGTGATGGCCCCGGGGACCGCCACCCCCCAGGGCCGACTCCTGCAGTGTCCCGGGGTGCCCACCCCAGGACACTGCTGTTTGCAATGACAGGGCGGGAGCCTCGGGGCTCCCGCCCTGTCATTGCAAACTGCTTTGCTTCATTGAAGCGAGAGCAGGGAAACCTGCTCTCGCTTCAATGAAGCAAAGCAGATTGCTTTTCCACAAGGGTAGCTGCATGTCAGCAGCTCCCTATGTGGAAAAGCAATGCCGGCTCCCGCAGGAGGCGGGGAGCCGGCTGGGACCGTGGGAGCATTGGGGCTCCCCCCACGGTCCCCAACGAGAGGCCAGGCCCCGGGGGAGGGGGGGATGGGGTCCCCGGGGCAAGGAGTGGCCCGGGAGGGGGGCCACGCGGCCCCCCTCCCCCATAATAATTGTTTTTTTTTAAAACACGCAAAGGCCGGCCCCGGGGGATGGGGTCCCAGGGGCCATAAATGGCATGAGGAGGGGGGCCACGCAGCCCCCCTCCAAATATATATATTTTTAAAATAAACACTGGCCATGCCCCAGGGGATGGGGTCCCCGGGGCCGAATATGGCCTCGAGAGGGGGGCCACGTGGCCCCCTTCCATTTTTAAAAAAAATAAAAAAATAGGGGTCAGGCCCTGGGGGATGGGGTCCCCAGGGCCCATAAAATAGGAAAGGAAGGGGGGCCACACAGCTCCCTTTCTTAACAATTGTTTTTTTTAAAAAGACCGGCATCACAGAGGCCCCGCCCCCTCCCAGCAACACTCTGCAAACGCGTTTTAAGTTGGGGAATTAATTCCCCTTCAATACTCGGGGTCCCTGGGGGCCAACTAGCCCACCAGGTACCTCCAGTAAGCGCCACAGGGCTGCGTTGCAGAGAGGTGGTCCAGGCCACGCCCCTTTTTACACCTCTCTGCAACACAGCTCTGTGGCGCTTACTGGAGGTACCTGGTGGGCTAGTTGGACCCCAGGGACCTCAGGATTCAAGGGGACTTTATCCCCCAACCTAAAAACGCGCCACGGGGCACGTTTGCACAGTGGTGAAGGGAGGGGGCGGGGCTTGAGGTGACATGTGTGCAAACACGCCCTGTGGCGCGTTTTAAGTTGGGGAATTAATTCCCCTTCAATCCTGAGGGCCCCTGGGGGCCAACTAGCCCACCAGGTACCTCCAGTAAGTGCAACAGGTCTGCGTTGCAGAGAGGTGGGCCAGGCCACACCCCTTTTTACACCTCTCTGTAACGCAGCTCTGTGGCGCTTACTGGAGGTACCTGTGGGCTAGTTGGACCCCAGGGACCCTCAGGATTCAAGGGGACTTAATCCCCCAACTTACTACATGCCAGGGGCGCGTTTGCATAGTGGTGGAGAAAGGGGGCATGGCCTTTGTCTACCTCTCACCAATCCCACTGCGTGGGACTTACTGGAGGTAAAAGGTAGGCTAGTTGGCCCTTAAAGGACCCCCAGCAGTGAAGGGGACTTCAATCCCCATCCAAGAGCATGCCAGGGAGCGTGTTTGTAGAGTGGTGGGCAAAGTGGGCAAGGCCTGGTACGAGTACTTACCAGTGCTGCTGTGTGGGACTGACTGGAGGTAATAACGAGCTGACGAGCTCTCCTGGGATGCACCTGTGTGCCTGTGGAGAGGTACTGTGACCTGTGAAGACTTGGGCACCATTTTAACAACCCCTGATGACTTTTCTCTGCTCCTTTCTTCTTTTTGCTCTCTACTGATGACGGGCTAAACCCAGAAACACGTGTCTAGAGATAACAGCACTATCTGCACCAACTTTGGTGAAAGACCACAGCAACTTTGAAAGTAAGCGTACTGCATTTACCAGGATGCAATGGGGTGAACTGTGCTGGGATGAGAGGCAGTGTGCTCCCTCCCCCCTTGTGTTCAAAAGGCTCCCTTGAGCCAACGAGCTGACGAGCTCTCCTGGGATGCACCTGTGTGCCTGTGGAGAGGTACTGTGACCTGTGAAGACTTGGGCACCATTTCAGCAACCCCTGATGACTTTTCTCTGCTCCTTACTACTTTTTGCTCTCTACTGATGACGGGCTAAACCCAGAAACACGTGTCTAGAGATAACAGCACTACCTGCACCAACTTTGGTGAAAGACTACAGCAACTTTGAAAGTAAGCGTACTGCATTTACCAGGATGCAATGGGGTGAATTGTGCTGGGATGAGAGGCAGTGTGCTCCCTCCCCCCTATAGCTGGGGGCGAAACAGGCTCCCATGGCAACTCCCCGTTGCTGCTTATACAAGTCCTTGCCAAACAAGAAAAAGTTGTTAAAAAGGCACTACTTAATCAATTCCAGTAACATGATGTTATGATTATGAAAAATCAAAGGTCTTGTATCCAGGTAATATTTTATCGCTGATAGTCCTGTGTGATGGTCAATGCTTGTATAAAGCGATTCTATGTCCATAGTAATTAATAGGTACCCATCACTCCATTGCACTTGACCCAACTTATTCAAAAAATCACCAGTGTCCTTTACATATGTGGGGAGATTTTGCACATGATTTTGAAGATAAAAATCTACATATTGGGTAATATTTTCGCTTATTCCTCCAATGGCCTGATTGTGTAACGACTGCATCACAGTCTCTGTGCAATTATGTTGCTCAAAAATCGGTACTGTATTCCAATTTTATAGTCCTGGGAGATTTTAATCTGCATGTGGACGACTCGAACTGTCCACAAGCAATGCAACTGGTCGCCTCCTTAGCAGGTGCCAATCTTGTACAACAAGTGTCTTTCCCGACCCACAAAGCGGGACACACCTTAGATTTAGTCTTCACTAATATCACTACCATTGATATAGAGACCTCATCCCCGCTGGTCTGGTCAGACCACTATCTGATCCCCTTCTCATTTACTCTGCCAATATCTGGTCAAGCTAAAAACTCGCGTTTTATTCAAAAAAGAAATTGGAAGAACCTGTCCGAAGCTTCATTAAGCCCGATTCTGCAGGACAATTACCCCCGCCTATCCTCTGACCCCAATGTAGATGCAGCTGCTATACATCAATGGATTGCCACTGCGGTGGAGTCAGTTGCGCCGGTCACAGTAGTAAAATCTACCAGATTGTCTCCTTCTGCTCCCTGGTTCTCCGATGCCCTTAAAGAGTTAAAAAGTAGGTGCAAAAAATTAGAACGCCAGTGGAGGCTACACTACTGTGTCCTAGCTAAGGTAACCTACAAAAAAGCTTTAAAAGATTTTTCAAAAATCCCTAAAAGCAGCCAGGCGGGACTATATTGTGACACGCATCCATAATGCGGACCACGCCAGTACAGAGGTTTTTAAAGTAGTTCAAACCTTTCTCAAACCCAAGGCAATAGAGACTGAAATAATCCCGTCCCTAGCCTTATGTGAAAAAATTGCAAGTCATTTTGATACTAAAATCCTAAAGGTCTACGACTCCTTTTCACCATCGGAGGCAACTGAGAAATCGGATCTCCCACAGGGCATGGGTGAGGCTCTCCCATTCACCAACTTCACACCGATTTCGCCTCAGGATGCGCTAGTTGAAATCCAAAAATGCCACTCTGGCGCCCCTGATGATCTTTGCCCTCCCAAATTGTGGAAAATGTTGGCCCCCTGTTTGTTGGGAGGATTACTTCATATTTGGAACACCTCTCTAGATACAGGCATCTTCCCTGATCAATGGAAGCATGATACACTTCTCCCTTTGCGAAAGAAACCAAATGGAGACCCAGGCGACCTTAGCAATCTTAGGCCCATCTCTCTGCTCCCCGCCCCAGGAAAAATGCTCGAGAAGTTGGTCCAGCGCCAACTGACCACTTTTATTGAGCAGAATAGTGCTTTGCACGACACACAATCGGGTTTCCGGGCTGGTTTCAGTACGGAGACCGCTCTCCTTGAGGTGGCTCTGCTGGTGCTCCTGGATCTGTCCACCGCGTTCGACACGGTCGACCACTCCATATTGACCCAGAGACTACAAGGGGTGGGCTTTGGTGGGAAAGTGCTGTCCTGGTTGACATCCTACCTGAGCGGGCGTACTCAGCGAGTTGCCCTTCAACCGTTTGAATCTATCCCAAAACAGCTCTGGTGCGGCGTCCCCCAGAGCTCAGCATTGAGCCCTCTGCTTTTTAACCTATACTTAGCTCCACTGTTTTCCCTGATTGCCATCTGGGGTGTAAAGGCAATTTCCTACGCTGACGACACCCAGTTGGTCTTTCCGTTTAAAGAGAGGTCGACAGAGGCCTTCAAGAACTTCAAGGGCTGTCTGTGTGATATAGCTCTATGGATGAACTCAAATAAATTGAAACTTAACGCTGGGAAGACAGAGGTTCTGTTCTTTGGGAAAGGCCCAGTGCCAGACTTTGATTTATGGTGGCTGTCAGAAATGGGCCCACCTCCATCACCTGCCACACGCATCCGTAATTTAGGGGTGAGATGGGAGGCGGACCTCTCTTTCTCAGCCCAAATACAGCAGGTCTCTGCAACTTGTTTCAGTAAATTAAAAAACCTTAGGAAAGTGTTATACTTCCTACCGGAAGATTGCCGTAAATCAGTAGTCCACGCCACAGTTACATCTAGGCTGGACTACGTAAATAGCTTATATCTTGGCCTCCCCAATTATGCCATCTGTCGTCTTCAGATGATACAGAATGCGGCTGCGAGACTGGTTCATCGCATACCTTTTCGACACCATGTCTCTCCGCACCTACAGAAGCTTCACTGGCTTCCAGTGGAGAGGAGAATAAAGTTTAAGGCCTTGACACTGGCCTACCGGGCCCTCTACGGAAAATGCCCTGGTTATCTGAAAGACAGACTGTGCCTTTATAAACAAAATCGTACGCTGCGTTCCAACTCCCACAATCTGATATGCACCCCACGCTTTGTGAAATCACGCTTGGGCGGTAGAGCATTCATGGTTAGAACGGCTTCTCTGTGGAATGCTCTACCAGGGTTCCTACGACAGGCCAAGTCAGAAGCCTGTTTCAGAAAGGCCCTGAAAACATGGCTCTTTTTGGCAGACTAATAGGGTCCGTTGGACCCCGGTGCTTACTCCGGTCGCAACTACCTGCTGCTTCAGCGCCGGGACACCCCTGTTTGGGGTAGCTGTCGCGCTTTATAAGCTTCAGTATTATTATTATTATTATTATTATTATTATTATGGCCGATATAGTGGGCCTGCCAGGTACTGGTGATACTTTCTTGTGTATTTTGGGGATCAAGTACAACGTAGGAATCACTGGAAAATCATTATGCATGAACTGATATATATATATATTTACACAATATATATTATCACCCCTGAGGGTTTCAAGTCACTGAAGAGCGATAGCTGCTGTGTTGTGGTCTGTTGTGGTTTGTTCATTCAAGCAGCCAGGTCTTGAGTCCTTTCCTGAATTCATGGAGTGATAGGTTGCGCCCGATCTGCAGGAGGAGGTTGTTTCAGGCCTTGGCCACTAGTTGTGAAACAGAGCATCCTTCACTATTGCTACAGTGGATCCGGGGATGTCTGAAAGGAAGAGGGTGGCGGATTGCAGCTGTCTGGTTGTACAGTGGAAGGGCATGCGTTTTTTGATGTATGCTGCCCTTCGTCATGCAGGGCCTTGTATGCATGGGGTGAACATCTTGAACTGACATCTCTTCTGAATCAGGAGTCAGTGTAGTTTCTTGAGGTGTGATGTTGGTCCCCTTGGGGAGGTCGAGGATGAGTCTTGCTGCTACTTTCTGTATAGTCTGTAGTCTCTTCAAGAGGCGTGCAGTGATTCCTACATAGAATGTGTTCCCATAGTTCAGTCTGCTGGTGAAGAGGGTCTATGTGAGGGTCTTTGTGGTATTGACTGAAAGTCATCTGAAGATGTAGCTGAGCATGCGTAGGGTGTAGAAGCAGGCGGATGGGACTGAGTTAATCTGAATATTCATAGAGAGCTTGCTGTCCAGTATGATGCCAAGGTTGCAGGCATGGTCTGTCGGGGCGGGGGTTGGTCTGAGCTCAGCTGGCTACCATGCTTTGTTCCATGGTGAGGTGTTGTTACCGAAGATGAGGACTTCTGTCTTGTCCGTGTTGAGATTGAGACAGTTGTCCTTCATCCATTAGGCGACATTCATCATGCATGTTGAAGTTGGACATGGTGGTGGAGGGGTCTTCTGACAGCGATAGAATGAGCTGAGAGTCGTAGGCATAGGAGATGATGTTGAGTTTGTGCAATCTGACGATGTTGGCCAGTGGGGCCAGTGGGGTCATGCACGTGTTGATGAGTGTGGGGCTGAAGGACGATCCTTGGGGGATGCCGCAGAGGATCTTCTTGGGTTATGAGGTATAAGGAGGGAGATGGATTATCTGGGTTCTTCCGGTGCGGTATGAGGTGATCCATTAGAGGGTGTCTCCTTGGATTCGGATGTGGTGGAGTCTATCGATCAGGATGTGGTGAGAGACAGTGTCGACGGTGGCTGACAGGTCCAGGAGGATGAGGGCTTCCGTTTTGTCAAGATCCAGAAAGGCCCGGATGTCGTCGGTGGCTGCAATCAGGGCTGTTTCAGTGATGTTTTGGTATGGAATCCAGATTGAGAGGGGTCCAGGAGATTGTTGTGCTCCAGGTGTTCAGTGAGTTGCTGGTTGATGGTCTTCTCGAGAACCTTCGCTGGGAAGGGGAGAAGGGAGGTTGGCCATTCAGTTGTCCTGGATCAGCAGATGGTTTCTTCAGGAGGGGCCTCACTTCAGCATCTTTCCAGTCCTCAGGGAAGGAGGCTGAGGTGATGGAGGTGTTCAGAGCTTTCTTGAGCTTGTCGCCAATCGTCTTGGGTTTGTGTTGGAAGGTGTGAGCAGGTTGATGCTGTTGGTGGTGGGGGGTTGGGGTTTGAAGATGTCTAGATATTCACTGAAAAAAACAAAGGTTAAAGTAACGTTATAGTTATGTGAAATGTTCAGTAACAACATAACGTTTTAAACTCTAAAAAACACTAAAATTCATCAGTTATAGTTATAGTTATCTCAAGAAACTATAACTCATGCCCCTGGGGGGGCGTGAAAGTGTTCCCAGGAGGGCGCAAATGGGTCTGCAATTACATGTAAATGAAGATAGCCTGAAAGCGCGAAAGTCACGTTTCCAGGCTGTCTTCATTTACATGCAGCATCTAAAGAAAATAAAAAAAAGTGTAAAGACGGTATGCTTTTGATATGGTCACTCATAGATATAGTTTTAAATGGTGACGAGCTATTGTTGTTTTCTGGTTTAAGAAGGTGGCTGTTTCCTGTAAAATAGAGGGAAAGGTGGCTGCAGTGCAGAGTCTTCATCTTACTTGAGGAGCACTTAATTAATTAGGACACTTAGTGTATGCCTGGAAAGCGTTAGTTGGTTTAGCGCAGCATTTTTTAATTTACTGCATGACGCATTGTAAGCTAAAAATTGAAAAGCACTTAAATTACATCCACGGAAGATTGCTTATCTCACAGGTTCTAGGACCAGAATTTAAACATTTGATTGCACTCATATGAGAGTGATTTCTCCGTCTTCGTGCCTGCCCATAGATGCAGCCTTTACACAGCGTTAAGGTGTATTCCAGTGGGGGAAGTGTGTAGTTTTTTTCCTTCGCATTTTACTTGCATTTTACTGTTGAAAGATATGCTGTTGTAATGATTTTAATTAATCGTATAATAGATGCATTCTAGTTCTGATTCTTTGTGTGTGTAGGTGTTTGTGTGTAGGAAAGAGAGCAATATATGTAGCAGGGTTATTTAAAATGTGTGTGTGCTGGTGCGTGTCTCAGAGAAAGCTACATATTTGTAAGTGTTATTTCCTGTGCACATGTAAAAGAGTAAAAGTGCGTGTGTGAGTGTGTATGTGTAAGAGAGAGCTATATATGAAGAAGGTTTATTACAAATGTGTGTCTGCCTGGCAGACTTTTTCCTTAATCCTATCACTGGCAGGAACAGTCAAGAACTATCAAAGCTGTGAGTACTGGTGTTTGCTGTGAGTACTGGTGTTGGCTCTCGGGGTGGATGTGGACATGCAGCAAAGGTCTAGCTAAAAAGATTTGGCTTAGGCTTGAGGCTAGCTACAGTACAACAAAGTTATCATAGTTGCAATAACAATGTGAATGTTCAGTCAGAAATGTGAGTTTTTGAAAATACATAGCACTTTATTGAAGTCTCATAATGTCCAACTATATATGCAGAGATGGGAGGGACAGGGATGATGAAAGATGGGAGGGAGAGGGATGGTGGAGATTGGAGCCCATGTTGTTAACAAATGTCTGAGGCAACAGCAAGGCAGTACCTATCATTAATGAAACCGGTGCAGTGACACTTTTGCCCAGGGGTCCACTACATCATAATTATGAATGTTTTGCAATACAAAGTGGGCATGGGGGTTGTGAGAAGTTGGCCTGGTATATGCTGTCCACTAATTATAGTAGGCACCTTTCACCAGTCCAAACAACCCCTTATTGGAGATAGGTTAAAGACAACCTTTATTGAAAGCTATCCTAGAGGTAGCTGTGGAGAGCAGCCTTCAGGCTAAGTCTTGCAGGAATGTAAAGCAGCTTGTTTTACCAGTCTATAATCTCTTGAGTGACCAAATGAAAGAGGACCACACCAGGTATATATTCAAAATATATGTATTTATTGCTAAACACACCCCTCTAGTCTCTTTATGAGGCTAGAGTTCGAAGTACATAAGTTATAAGTCAGTTATCAACAGTAATAGCACAAATACACGTTTGAGCCCTAGGGGCGTACCAAACCATATACCAATAAAGTGGTATAAGAACCACGACTGAGCTAGACACAAGGCCTAGAGCCTGTAGAAGTGCTTGGCCCTCAAGGAACCACCCAAGGTAGTGACACAGGGGACCCACGGGGGACGCGTGCAGTGTGAGAACACAGCCGCGGGCCGCCGTTGACTTCTATGGGGAATGTCGCGGTTGGAGTTTTAAAGAAAAGGGACACTTAGAGGAGGACTTGGAGCAAACCCTTTAGAACTGGGTCGTTCTAGAGTCTATACCCACGGGAGCACTGGAGTACTCGAGTTACCTCACCCAGGGAAGCCGGGTGCATAGGTGTCTTTCGGGGTCGGGTTTCGTCGTCGTTTTCAATGGCGATCTGCTGCAAAGTGCTGCTGGCGGCCAAGTCGAAAGTGTTCGGGTGGATCCAAAGGTGGATCGAAGATCTGAAGAACCTGAAAGCAGAGGGGACAGAGTCTGGGTCACTAGCCAGTGACCAGGAAGGCGATGAGCGGATGCCCAGCGATGTCGGGTGCTTCAGGTAGGTTGACGGTCGTCTTGACTCTTCAGCCACGAGGTCCAGGAGGGGTCGACGACAACCAGGAGCTGGATTCGAGCTGTCCCACGACGTCTGTCGATTGCAGGGGTGTCGGTGACCGGATTGGACCCAAAAAGCCTTGGCAACGGCAAGTCTCGTGGAAATAGAAGAAGGACGGTGGTGCAGACCAGCAAGGTCTGAGGGACTCACCCAGCGAGGGTAAGTCAGGACACGCCTGAAGCAACCAGGGAAGCACAAGCAAAAGAAGATTGGCCTTCGGGAGGGCCTACTAGCCAACGGACTAGCGACCGCGAAGGAGCCTCGAGTGGACGCACTTAGAGCTGGCTCACGGGACACTCGTGGAGTGGAGGCTAGTGATCTTCGGAGCAGTCGGTGCTGGAGGCGGGGGCTACTCGGAGCCCAAAGCACAACTTCGTGGAAGACCAGGAAGAGGATGCACTTGCAAATGCGCTCGGTGTCGAGGGGTCACGGTTCCACGTTACCCACGACAGCTACGGGCCTCAGCTTTGCTGGGGACTCAGGGCAGCCTCGGAGAAGTCTGGAAATCTACCTCTGGTGATGCAAAGACTTCGGCGTCCGGCGGGAGCTTCAGCGATGCAGACCGGACAATTGCTTCGTTGGTGCCTGCCAAGCAGGGGAGTCACTCCTTGACCCCAAGGGAGATTCTTCAGTCCTCTAATCTTAAAGTAGAGCGTCGAAGGTCCAGGATTCTGTATCAGAGTTTCGTCCAGGTAAATCTAAAGTCCTAAGGACTGGGGTCCCATACTTATACTAAGTTAGGGGTTGGACATACTCTGGGGACCCACCTATGGGAGGGTCAGGGAAGAGGGGTGGTTACACCCATTCCCTTTGTCCAGTTTCGCACCAGAGCAGGGGCTGGAAGCCCCTGAACCAGTTTGAACTGGGGTATGCACAGGGACACCAAGTGTGCCCCCTAGTGCAGGACTTCAAAGCACCAGAGAGTGCTCCCGCCCAGCCCCAATACACATTATCCTGTCTGGGGAGGTGGTTACACCTCCCTGGGACAGGAAACCTATTGTCCAGGCCTCCCCTGCCGGAGTTTCAGTCAGCAGCAGGAGGCCAGACCTGTGTCTGTGGCAGCGGCATCCATTTTGTGATGCCAGGGCTTGGAAAGAAGTTACCGGGCAGGCCGGTGTGTACATGTCTCTCCCTCTAGAAGGGTGGAATGCTACCCCGCAGCCAGAACTGGCGGGGGGTTGTATTCCAAGATGTTTGACACCAAACACAACATGTTTCCGTGCAGCCATCCCAAAGTTAGCATTTAACGCGAGGTTATAATGCGCTTAAGAGTATATGGTCAGGCTGCACTACAAACAGCATCAGAGAAGGGTCTCCGAACGCTGCAGAGGGGCTCTGCTCATGCAGGGGCACCCTCTCACATAGGAACCAAGCACTCTGCCTTCAGGATTGACAAGGCCTGCCATAGAGGTGACTTATAGGTTTATACGTGTGTATGTATGTAGTGATATAGGTAACCTATATCACTGTAAGGGGTGCATGCACCACCTTACCCAGGCTGCAGTAGCAGACCTGTGGTGTCATTTTGGATGGCCTTCCAGGGGTGGCACAATACATGCTGCAGCCCTTGGTAGGCTTCTGAGGTACCTATGCCCTGGGTACATAGTATACCATATACTAGGGACTTATAAGGGCACTCCAGATTCCAATCAGAGATGTGCTTAAGGCACATGGAAACCATTTTAGAGAGGAAGCAGCTAGGCTGGGGTTCTGATTAATAGGGCCCCAGCCAGGCTAAAGTCGAAAAACAGTGAAGCATCAGCAAAAAGTGGGGGTACCCATGTGAAGCAGATCCTACTCTCCTACACAACCCCTCCCCAAACGTAGGGACATTAAACTAACCTTGTCCAGTTAAGTCTTCATGTTCTAAGTGGAAGTACCTAGAGAGTCCATCTACATTGGCATGGTTACTCCCAGGTCTATGTTCCACTGTGAAGTCCATCCCCTGTAGGGAAATGGACCACCTAAGCAGTTTGGGGTTTTCACCCTTCATTTGTTTTAGCCATAAGAGGGGCTTATGGTCTGTTTGAACAAGGAAGTGAGTACCAAACAAGTATGGCCTCAACTTCTTCAGAGCCCAGACCACAGCAAAGGCCTCCCACTCAATGGCTGACCAACGTTTCTCTCTAGGGGTCAGCCTTATGCTAATAAAAGCTACTGGCTGATCCTGACCTTCATCATTCAATTGTGACAGTACAGCCCCTACCCCCAATTCAGATGCATCTGTTTGGACAATGAACTTCTTGGAGTAATCAGGACTCTGTAGAATGGGAGCAGTGCACATGGCCTGCTTCAGGTCATCAAATGCCTTTTGACAGCTAACTGTCCACTGAACCTTTTTGGGCATTTTCTTGGAAGTTAAGTCATTCAGGGGTGTCACTATTGATCCATACCCCTTGACAAATCTCCTATAGTACCCAGTCAGGCCTAAAAAGGCTCTCACCTGAGTCTGGGTAGTTGGAGCAGTCCAGTCCATGATGGTCTGGATCTTGCTCTGCAGTGGTTGAACCTGGCCTCCACCCACAAGGTGGCCCAGGTACACAACCTGACTCTGCCCTATCTGGCACTTGGTGGCCTTGATAGTCAGGCCTGCTTTCTGCAGGCCTGCAAAACATTTCTGAGGTGGACCAGGTGATCCTCCCAGGTGGAGCTAAAGACAGCAATATCATCTAGATATGCTGCACTATAGGCTTCCAGACCTGTAAGGACTGTATTCACCAACCTCTGAAAAGTGGCAGGTGCATTCTTCAGACCAAAGGGCATCACCACAAATTGGTAATGCCCACTAGGGGTTGAGAATGCTGTCTTTGGCTTTGCATCATCAGCTAGTCTGATCTGCCAGTAGCCAGCTGTCAGGTCAAATGTGCTTAGATACTTGGCTGAGGCCAAAGTGTCTATTAGCTCATCTGCCCTAGGTATTGGATGGGCATCAGTCCTAGTGACTGCATTGAGACCCCTGTAGTCCACACAAAACCTCATCTCTCTTTTCCCACCATTAGTGTGAGGTTTTGGCACAAGGACCACTGGACTAGCCCAAGGGCTATCTGAGGGTTCAATAACTCCCAAATCCAACATCTTCTGGACTTCTGTCCTGATACAGTCCCTGACATGGTCAGGTTGCCTATAAATCTTATTTTTAATAGGCAGACTGTCCCCAGTGTCCACTTCATGAGTGCACCAGGTGGTCTGACTGGGTGTCAGTGAGAATATGTGCCTGAACTGATTGAGCACATGTCTGCAATCAGTTTGCTGCTGGGCAGTGAGGCTGCCTGCCAAGGCTACACCATCCACTGACCCATCATCAGGGTTCTGTGAGAGCAGGTCAGGGAGTGGGTTACTCTCTTCCTCCTGTCCCTCATCAGTAGCCATGAGCAAGCCCATGTCTGCCCTGTCCACATAGGGTTTTAATCTGTTGACATGGAGAACCCTGTGGGGACTCCTGGGTGTTCCTAGGTCTACTAAGTAGGTAACCTCACCCTTCTGTTCAACAATGGTATGGGGTCCACTCCATTTGTCTTGGAGAGCTGCTGGGGCCACTGGCTCCAACACCCACACCTTCTGTCCTGGCTGGTAAACAGTCAGTACAGCCTTTGGTCATGCCAGGCTTTTTGAAGTTCCTGGCTAGCCTCAAGGTTTTTAGTTGCCTTTTTCATGTACTCAGCCATCCTGGAGCGGAGACCAAGTACATAGTCCACTAAGTCTTGCTTTGGGGGCTTGAGAGGTAACTCCCATCCTTCCTTCACCAAGCACAATGGACACCTGACAGGGTGACCAAACAAAAGTTCAAAAGGGCTGTAGCCAACCCCCTTTTGAGGCACCTCCCTGTATGCAAATAAAAGGCAGGGCAAGAGTATGTCCCATCTTCGCCTAAGCTTCTCTGGGAGCCCTTTAATCATGCCCTTCAAGGTTTTGTTGAATCTCTCAACTAAACCATTGCATTGTGGGTGATAGGGTGTGGTGAACTTGTAAGTCACTCCACACTCCTTCCACATTGCTTTCAAGTATCCAGACATAAAGTTAGCACCCTTGTCTGATACAACCTCCTTAGGGAAGCCCACTCTAGAGAAAATTCCCAGGAGGGCTCTTGCCACCACAGGTGCTGTAGTGGTCCTAAGGGGAATAGCCTCTGGGTACCTGGTGGCATGATCCACTACCACCAGGATAAACCTGTGCCCAGATGCTGTTTGGGGATCCATGGGACCAACAATGTCAATCCCCACCCTCTCAAAGGGAACCCCCACCACAGGTAGTGGTATAAGGTTGGCCTTTGTGGTGCCACCTGCCTTGCAACTGGCCTGGCAGGTTACACAGGAGCGACAAAACTCCTTGGTGTCTTCAGACATGTGGGGCCAGTAAAAGTGAGGGACAATTCTGTCCCAAGTCTTGTTCTGGCCCAGGTGACCTGCTAAGGGAATGTCATGGGCTAGGGAATAGGAAGCCCCTGAACTTCAGAGGTATAACCAACCTCCTGGTGGTACCAGGCTTGGGGTCTCTACACTCTGAGTACAAGAGTCCATCATCCCAATACACTGTATGGGGACCACTAGCTTTCCCAGCAGCCTCAGCAGCAGCTTGCTGTCTGAGGGGTTCAAGAGAGGGGCAGCTCTGCTGCTCCTGGCTCAGATCTGCCCTGGAAGGGCCCCCTGTCCCCAAGAACTCAACCTGGTCAGGTTCAAGCTCCTCTGGGACAGTTCCTTCCTCAGGACTGAGATCATCCCCCTCAAGAGACTGATCTTCCTTCTGAGCCAAGGGGGAAGGCACTGCCTTTACCCTACTACTCCTCTTCTTGGAGGGCACTTGTTCCATTATTCCAGAATCCAAGGCCTGTTCAGTGTTAGACATTTTGGCTTGTGACCTGGTCACAGCAAACACATCTGCAGGGATGCCCAGCATTTCTGCATGGGTCCTGAGCTCCACTTCTGCCCAAGCTGAAGTTTCTAGATCATTGCCAAGCAAGCATTCAACTGGTAGGTCTGCACTTACCACAACCTTCTTAAGGCCAGTTACCCCTCCCCAGGAGAAGTTAACAACTGCCAGAGTATGGTCTGTTCTGACATTGCTAGCATTGGTCACTTGGTACATTTCTCCAAGTATAATCTGCCCAGGATCCACAAGGTCTTGTGTCACCATGGTGACCCTTGCCCCTGTGTCCCTAAATGCCAAAGCCTCTTTTCCATTGATTAAGGGCTGTTGCCTGTACTTGCCCAGATTACTGGGACTCACAGAGGAGGTCACATCCATGCCTCCATCACAGACTAGGACAGCCTGAGTGAGTTCTCTGACTAGGTCAGAGCTCATCTCCTTACCCAGGGTCAACCCTACTAAACCCTTGGCTTGTGTAGTCCAACCACCAACTGTAACTGCACTAGGGGGAGCAGGTGCCTTAGGGGCATTGGTGGGGGCTGGAGTAGAGTCTTTGGACTTGGTGCAATCACTGGTCCAGTGGGTCTTTTGCTTACAGACCTTGCACCATGGTTTCTTTTGGCCTTTCCCTTTGTTAGACTGTGAATCCCCACCTGAAGAAGATTTTGGGGGCCTTGTGAAGACTTCTGGTCTTTACCCTTCTCCCCACCCTTATCAGAGTTCTTAGAATCTTGCTTCTTTGGGTCACCACCTTGGTTCTGTACCTTCTGCCTCACCCTGGTTCTGACCCATTTGTCTGCCTTATTTCCCAATTCTTGGGGAGAGGTCAGATCAGAGTCCACCAGGTACTGATGCAACAGCTGATTTTGACAGTTATTAAGAATCTGCTCCCTCATGATAAGATTGTACAATCCTGTGAAGTCACATACCTTACTGCCCATCAACCAACCTTCCAGAGCCTTAGCAGAACAATCCACATAGTCTACCCAGTCTTGAGTCTGTGCTTTTTGGGTATCTCTGAACTTTAACCTGTATTGTTCAGTTGTTAGGCTAAACCCATCAATCAGAGCACTCTTCAAGACTTTGTAATTGTCAGCATCCTCTTCTCTTACAGTGAGGAGCTTGTCTCTACCTTTGTCTGCAAAGGAGAGCCACAAGATTGCTGCCCACTGCTTCTGAGGGACCCTCTGTACTTTACAGGCCCTCTCCAGTGCAGTTATCCATTTGTGGATGTCATCCCCACTCTGGTAGGGAGGGACAATCTTGCTCAGGTTTCTATGGTCATAAGACCTTTCCCTATCTCTGGGGGAAATGGCTGCCACCATGGGACTCTAGTCCCAACTTTTTTCTCTCTCTATAGAGATCTAGGGACTCCCTGTCTATAGCCAATTGCTGTTTTCTGAGTTCAAGCTGGGCTTGCTCATACTGAATCAGTCTCTTCCTCCTCTCATGAGAGGATTCCCTCCTATGAGAGGAGACAGAGGTCCCTACTGAGGTGTCAGAGTGGTTAGACTCCTGAGAAGGAGATCTAGTCCTTCTGGGCACACTCACAACTCTTCCTGGGGGGGCAAAGGGGAGGTCATTCTGATCCTCCTCCTCCTCCACCACAGGAGGAATTGGGTTTTCCAGGTCAAGGTCATTTTCACCTTCCTGGCCAGTTTCAGAGGGGGGGCCCTGGGTTTCTTCACCCCTGACCCCTTCCTCATTTTCTGCCCCACCCTATCTGCCTACCCCTTCAGACCCTAGGGGCCTGCTGAGATCATCAGCTAGTAGCACCTCTCTGAGGTGTTGGGTGCTGGCACTTTTGCCTGCCTTCAGCTTCCTAGTATTGCACAATGCTCTCAATTCCAAGAATGGGAGATTATCATACTTGGAGGGAAGAAGCCCACTGGCTTCTGGCAAGGACTCACTGGGTCCTGGCTTTGAAGACATTACTAGTGAGGTGTGGTGTATGCACTACCTACTCAAGTGTGGCCTACTAAACTCTCTTGAGTTGTAGAAAGGGTGTGCTATCCCTTAACACACAACTCTAAGTTCAGTAGAACTTACTGTATACTAAGCTTGATTTATATGTACCTAAGGTACCCTTAGTGGTTTTCAGTTGATCAATTCAATTGAGATTATCTGGTAAAACAATAGCAAGCTGGAATCCCACACGCTGCACACCAATGTGAGAAGTTGGCCTGGTGTATGCTGTCCACTAATTATAGTGGGCACCTTGCACCAGTCCAAACAACCCCTTATTGGAGATAGGCTAAAGACAACCTTTATTGAAAGCTATCCTAGTGGTAGCTATGGAGAGCAGCCTTCAGGCTAAGTCTTGAAGGAATGTAAAGCAGCTTGTTTTACCAGTCTATAATCTCTTGAGTGACCAAATGAAAGAGGACCACACCAGGTATATATTCAAAATATATGTATTTATTGCTAAACACACCCCTCTAGTCTCTTTATGAGGTTAGAGTTCGAAGTACATAAGTTATAAGTCAGTTATCAACATTAATAGCACAAATACACGTTTGAGCCCTAGGGGTGTACCAAACCATATACCAATAAAGCGGTATAAGAACCACAACTGAGCTAGACACAAGGCCTAGAGCCTGTAGAAGTGCTTGGCCCTCAAGGAACCACCCAAGGTAGTGACACAGGGGACCCACGGGGGACGCGTGCAGTGTGAGAACACAGCCGCGGGCCGCCGTTGACTTCTATGGGGAATGTCGCGGTTGGAGTTTTAAAGAAAAGGGACACTTAGAGGAGGACTTGGAGCAAACCCCTTTAGAACTGGGTCGTTCTAGAGTCTATACCCATGGGAGCACCGGAGTACTCGAGTTACCTCACCCAGGGTAGCCGGGTGCATAGGTGTCTTTCGGGGTCGGGTTTCGTCGTCGTTTTCAATGGCGATCTGCTGCAAAGTACTGCTGGCGGCCAAGTCGAAAGTGTTCGGGTGGATCCAAAGGTGGATCAAAGATCTGAAGAACCTGAAAGCAGAGGGGACAGAGTCTGGGTCACTAGCCAGTGACCAGGAAGGCGATGAGCGGATGCCCACCGATGTCGGGTGTTTCAGGTAGGTTGATGGTCATCTTGACTCTTCAGCCACGAGGTCCAGGAGGCGTCGACGATGACCAGGAGCTGGATTCGAGCTGTCCCATGACGTCTGTCGATTGCAGGGGTGGCGGTGATCGGATTGGACCCAACAAGCCTTGGCAACGGCAAGTCTCGTGGAAATAGAAGAAGGACAGTGGTGCAGACCAGCAAGGTCTGAGGGACTCACCCAGCAAGGGTAAGTCAGGGCACACCTGGAGCAAGCAGGGAAGCCCAAGCAGAAGACGATTGGCCTTCGGGAGGGCCTACTAGTCAACAGACTAGCGACTGCAAAAGAGCCTCGAGTGGACACACTTAGAGCTGGCTCACGGGACACTCGTGGAGTGGAGGCCAGTGATCTTCGGTGCAGTCGGTGCTGGAGGTGGGGGCTACTCTGAGCCCAAAGCACAACTTTGTGGAAGACCAGGAAGAGGATGCACTTGCAAATGCGCTCGGTGTTCAGGGGTCACGATTCCACGTTACCCACGACAGCTACAGGCCTCAGCTTTGCTGGGGACGCAGGCCAGCCTCGGAGAAGTCTGGAAATCCACCTCTGGTGATGCAAAGACTTCGGCGTCCGGCGGGAGCTTCAGCGATGCAGACCGGAGAATTGCTTCGTTGGTGCCTGCCAAGCAGGGGAGTCACTCCTTGACCCCAAGGGAGATTCTTCAGTCCTCTAATCTTAAAGTAGAGCGTCGAAGGTCCAGGATTCTGTATCAGAGTTTCGTCCAGGTAAATCTAAAGTCCTAAGGACTGGGGTCCCATACTTATACTAAGTTAGGGGGTTGGACATACTCCGGGGACCCACCTATGGGAGGGTCAGGGAAGAGGGGTGGTTACACCCATTCCCTTTGTCCAGTTTAGCGCCAGAGCAGGGGCTGGAAGCCCCTGAACCAGTTTGAACTGGGGTAGGCACAGGGACACCAAGTGTGCCCCCAGTGCAGGACTTCAAAGCACCAGAGAGTGCTCCCGCCCAGCCCCAATACACATTATCCTGTCTGGGGAGTTGGTTACACCTCCCTGGGACAGGAAACCTATTGTCCAGGCCTCCCCTGCCGGAGTTTCAGTCAGCAGCAGGAGGCCAGACCCGTGTCTGTGGCAGCGGCATCCATTTTGTGATGCCAGGGCTTGGAAAGAAGTTACCGGGCAGGCCGGTGTGTACATGTCTCTCCCTCTAGAAGGGTGGAATGCTACCCCCGCTGCCAGAACTGGCGGGGGGGGTAGTATTCCAAGATGTTTGACACCAAACACGACATGTTTCCGTGCAGCCATCCCAAAGTTAGCATTTAACGCGAGGTTATAATGCGCTTAAGAGTATATGGTCAGGCTGCACTACAAACAGCATCAGAGAAGGGTCTCCGAATGCTGCAGAGGGGCTCTGCTCATGCAGGGGCACCCTCTCACATAAGAACCAAGCACTCTGCCTTCAGGATTGACAAGGCCTGCCATAGGAGTGACTTAAAGGTTTATATGTGTGTATGTATGTAGTGATATAGGTAACCTATATCACTGTAAGGGGTGTATGCACCACCTTACCCAGGCTGCAGTAGCAGACCTGTGGTGTCATTTTGGATGGCCTTCCAGGGGTGGCACAATATATGCTGCAGCCCTTGGTAGGCCTCTGAGGTACCTATGCCCTGGGTACATAGTATACCATATACTAGGGACTTATAAGGGCACTCCAGATTCCAATCAGAGATGTGCTTAAGGCACATGGAAACCATTTTAGAGAGGAAGCAGCTAGGCTGGGGTTCTGATTAGCAGGGCCCCAGCCAGACTAAAGTCGAAAAACAGTGAAGCATCAGCAAAAAGTGGGGGTACCCATGTGAAGCAGATCCTACTCTCCTACAGGGGTACATTTTCCGTGCTGCATTAGGGCAGATTGCACAACAAAGGGGGGCAGAAAGCGACCAGATTTGTTTCAAGATTAAAGTGATGGTCAGACATGGTGGGGAAGGAGTGAAAGAAGAGGTGAAAGCCTGCTTATCAGGGCTACAGCCATTACTAGCACAGCAGGTGGAGTGCATTGGGCCCCCTCAATTATGTGCAGTAGTGTTTTTGGTCAATTCTGTTCTTGTTTGATGCTGTTGCTTCTATATAAGCGCACATTTAGTGTGGATTGCGAGCTACAGAAAAGCACACCTGAAATGATCTCATGGTCCCCGTCCCCTGTGATCATCCCTCCTCCTCCCACTCCCCAAATCCTTGTCATATAGTTTTGGAGGGGGGCCCAACTTCAAAGCATTTTCCTTAGGGGGGTGCTCAGAGCAAATAAGTTTGAAGACCTCTGCCCTAAGGTAACTAGACCTCGTGCCCCGCCATGCCCAGTTTTCTCTTCAATAATTTTACTGCAAATGTTGCAGTGATATTATCAATTATGTCATAGAAGATGTCATTAGTGATGAAATATGTGGGATAATTAGCAGCACATGATCGAAGGCTGTGCGCAGGTGGGGTTGGCTGCAGGGCCTGACCTGCAGCCAAGCCCCACATGCAGCCAACTCCTCTAAAGTCAGCCAACACCACACTGCGCAGGGACTTTGGTTGTGACATGAGGTTATCCACAGGGCCTGGCCCTGGGGACCCCATACCCCAAGGTCTTTTTTTTAAGGAAAGGTAGGCTGCATGATTCCTCTACCCAAACCTATTATGGCCTTGAGGAACCCATCTCTCGGGGCCATAAATATTTTAAAGTGAAGGGGGTTGCAAAGTGCCCTGCCTTGAGCCTCATTTGGCCCTGGGTACCCCATCCCCCAGGGCCTTATTTATTTTAAAGCGCAGGGGGGCTGCATGGGCCCCCTCCCCAAGCCTTATTAAGCCCTGGGGACCCCATCCCTCAGAGCTGCTTTTTTATTAAAGCTATGGGGCTGTATGGCCCCCCTCCCCCTACCTTATTAGGCCCTGGGGGCCTATACACCAGGACCACTACTTTAAATAAAGGGGATGAGGCTCTGTGGCCCCCTATCCTTAGCTGTTATTGGCCCGGGACCCCATTCCCAGGGGCCTACATTATTTAAAGGTGGGTGACCTGATGCCCATCCAGGACACCGACCATACATTTGTTGGAGGCAGTGATGGGAGCCCCAAGTCTCCTGCAGCCCCAGCTGGCTCCCCGCATGCAACCGGTGCCGGCATTGCCCCCTGCAGGGAGCAGCTACTTATGCTGCTCGGTCCAGATGGGAGCTATGTTTTGATCTGTTTCCCTGCCCGCATGAGTGCGGGCAGGGAAACAGATCTCATATTTGCTCCAAGCCAGTGGGAGCATTTTCAAATCTCCCACCATCTGGGAGCAGACTTTGTGTCTGCTCCCGCATGGCAGGAGATTTAAAAATGTTTCAGCCAGGTGGAAGCAAACATAGGCTTCCCTGTCCATGCCAGACAGGAGCAATATTTAGATCTGCGGACAGGGAAACACTTCAACCAGGAAGTGTTGTCAGCCATCTTGGGACTCAGACTCAGTCGAGTCCCCCCAAATTAGGTTAAAAAATAGGAAAAGGGATCATGATACGAATACCCTGACTCCCTAGCCTTGGTGCTGGGGTCATTTTTAAAAAATGTTTGTGGTGCAAATCGAGACAGATTCGCAAAGTCACAGCAAAAAATATTTTAAAAAGCAAGTGCGGGCTCCCACACTTGTTTTAAAAAAAGACCCCGGGTGGGCCAGGTGCTGGGGATATGCACATACATTTAAAAAATAAAGGAGGGGGATGCATGGGGCCCCCCTCCTGAGGCTCTTATGAGCCTGGGGGGCCACCACCTACCCGAGGCTTTATTGAAATTAAGAAGGGGCCACAGGGACCCCTCTCCAATTGGGCTCTAAGAGCCCCGGGACCGCCACCTCCTCGGGGCTTCAATTAAAATAAAGGAGGGGGGCTTACATATGCCCCGGGAACTAGCACTTCCCCGGTGCTAAATAAATACTGATGTGGCCTCCCAGCCCCTCACTCCCGAGTTCCAGGCCCCACCACCTCCCCAGGGCCAAATACATATTAAAGAATGGTAGGGGGGCCGTGCAGAACTATCCCAGGCAATATTTGGCCCCAGGGACAACCACCTCCCTGTGGCCGGCCCATCCATATTAAAGAAGGGGGCCGCGCGAACCCCTCCTGGAGCCATTAATTGCCATGGGGACCGCCACCCCCCACGGCCGGCTCCTGATATCACCTGAGGTGCCCACCCTCGGGAGATAGCTGTTTGCTTTTGCTTGACGGGAGCTGTGACAGCTCCCGCCAAGCAAGAGCAAACACTATTTCCACTCCCAGCAAACGGGAGCTGTTAAATTGCTCCTGTTTGCTGGGAGCGGCTTTTTTATCTGTTTCCCTGCCCACTGCTTGTGGGCAGGGAAACCGATGAAACAATTGCTCCTACGCGCAGGGAGCTGCATTTGTAGCAGCTCCCTGCTTGCGTAAGTAATGCTGGCTCTCGCAATAAGTGGGAAGTTGGCTGTGACCGTGGGGGTCTTGAGGATCCCCCCACGGTCCCCAACAATACACACTGGGTGTCCTGTGTGGGGCAGGGCACCCAGGTAGACGTTGCCGGGCCCTGGGGATGGGGTCCATGGGGCAGAAATCCGCCTGAGGAGGGATACTGTGGGATACTGCTTCAGACGCGGGCTTCTCTCATCAACATTTTAGTTTTTTAGCCTCACCATCCGTGGCACCTAAAGTAGTCCTTGCAGCTCCATGTCTGCAAATGTTGATGGGAGAAGCCCACGTCTGAAGCAGTATCCCATGGAGAATTTTACCACTAATAGTAACAATACAATACAAGACGTATTGTAATTGAACAACGCGGGGCTGTTGGAAGTACTGGCTACACACAACCCTCCCTTGGATGCTTTAGTACGCGTGCATACGCAAAAAATCTGGTCCTGAAGAAAGCCACGTTGACCCTCTTGGGCTACCAAGGGTGGCTGAAACATGTAGACCACACCCAGGATGACCATAGTAAGGATACATGGGACCAACTAATTATCCCATACACATCCACCACTGTTTTTAACATTGACCGGGAACCCCAAAACATTTAAATAAAATTGGAATACTTAGGATCATAGGGACTCCTGAGCCAATTTTAAATCACCACGTCACATCCACGAAATAACACAGGGAAAAAACCCAGCTCTGCAGTAATCTGATGCCGCAGCACACCCTGGGGGCATTCGGCAACTAGGGTGGGAACCCAATGATGAAGCATGTCACCAACTAGGTAGGTGAGTGAGGATTTAAAAATGCTCCTGCTGGGTGGGAGCACACTTCTCTTTCCCTGCCCACACTGATTCAGACAGGGGAACAGAACAGATATTGCTGTCGTCTGGAGGGAGGAAGCATAAATAGATGCTCCCTCCGGGTAGGAGCAATGCCAGCTCCCACACTGTGATCCACCTTTGGCCCCTAATTTGAGGTTTGTGGGTGCCCGGGAGGGCACCAGGCACCCACCTGTCATCCCGGAAGACCGGGCCTAATAATACTCGAGGAGGGGGACAGCACGGCCTCCCTAGGGCCAAAAACCATATTAAAAGGGAAGGGAGACCGTGCAGTCCCCCTCCTCATTTTAATGCCATGCGGGCCCAGAGGATGGGGTCCCCAGGGTCTATTAAGGCTCAGGGAAGGGGCTGCGGTGCCCCCTTCCCTTTTAATATAGTTTTTGGCCCCAGGGATGGGGTCCCCAGGGCCTAATAAGGCTCAGTGAGGGGGCCATGTGTCCCCACTCCTCTTTATAATGACATGCAGCCCCAGGTGATAATGTCCCCAGGGCCTATTAAGAGTCAGGGAGGGAGGCCACACTGCCCATTTAAATGTCATGTGGCCCTAGGGATGGGGCCCCCAGGGCCTCTTTTGGCTCAGTAGGTTGGCTGCCTGCGGTGGTGATTGACCACAGTGCCTTGCAGCAGGGCAGGACCTGTTGTCAATCCCCTGCTGTACACGGCCGAAGGGCATGCACAGTGTGGAGTTGGCTGCCTATGGCTAACCCTCTATTGCAAATGGCCTTTGGCCATGTGCAGCATGGGGTTGGCTGCCTGCAGCCAATGCTGTGCATAATGACAGGCCATGCGCAGTATGGGGATGGCTGCCTGTGAGGGTTGGACACAGTGACTCCTTCCCATTTAATATTGTTTTTGGCCCTGGGGATGGGGTCCCTAGAGCCTAATAGGCTCGGTGAGGGGGCCATCTGTCCCCACTCCTCTTTATAATAAGTATGGGGTTGGCTGCCTGCGGCGGTTGGACACAGTGACCAACCCCCTGCTGAGCAAGGCAAATAAAGGCCATGCGCAGCTTGAGGCTGACTGCCTGCAGGGGCTTGGATGCAGGGCCTGGCCGCAGGTCAGGCCCTTTGGCCAGCCCCACACTGAGCATGGCTAAAGGCCGTGCACAACATGCGGCAGGCTCCCTGTGGGGGGGTTTAATGGAGGGCCTGGTCTGCAGCCAACCCCACGCTGCACATTACCAAATGCTGTGGGCACTGTGTGTTTGGCTGCTTGTGAAGGGGTTGCCCAGAGGGCCGTAGGCCGAAGGCCGTGTGCGGCAGGGGGTTGGCTTTACATACAGTAATAGAATATTAATTTATGCTAAAATAAATACCTAGAAATTCACTCAAAAACAAAGGTTAAAGTAATGTTATAGTTAGATGAGAATTGCAGTGACAGTGTAAAATTCTAAACATACAAATCCATTGAAATTCACCAGTTCTGGTTAATTCCGGTAACTATAATTAACGCCCTCGCCATGCACTGATAATTAACCCACATATTACATCACTCATAATATCACTGCAACATTTGCAATGAAATTATTGATGAGAAAAGCATGAGCGCCAGTTAGTAAGTAAGTGCATTTTGTGAATAGCATTTTGTAATACATTTGTAGTACTATTATAGTACTGGAGTTTAGGAATCAGGTTGGGAGATTGTGAATACCGAAAGTTGTAAACTTTCTCCAAGTTGTAAACATCGTCATCAGGGTTGTGGTGCAGCCCAATTCATAGTCCATGTAGGGATTTACCATGCCACGCAAATCAAGCTTTGTGTGACCTTGCATGCGATGTTATCCCAAAAGTAATGCACTGCAGTGCATAACACTGCCTTGTGTTACCACGTGTCTGGGAGGCTTACATGAGTGGAGCATGGGTGTTCCCTTGCATCCACCAATGTATTTTGGTGAAAACCCATATTTACTAAATTCAGCAAACATGGGTTTGCACATAAACGGTGCACCTCCCTGATGCTGGCATGACAAAGATAAATATCTTTATTTCTCCTTGTTACTTTCTTTGTATGCAGAACACATACAAAGAGGAATAATCCACTGAAATAGCTTTTGTGACCGAAGGTGTCCTTTCCTCAACAAACATTATTCTGACCGCAATGCATGCACCCTTTTGTCACGGTACAAGGATGCCTGTGCTGGTGCTAGGCAGCCAAAAGTGCGCCAGGGCTACGCAAGAGTGGAAATGCATCTTAGATTTGGTGCATTCTGCTCTTTTCCCTTAATGCAATGCAGCACAAATCCCCTTGCTGCGTTGCATTGTGTCAAAGTATGGAAAATCTGGACTTTGGCCCTTAACCGGTTAAGTGCTTAGAACGTTCCGCGCCAGTGCGGAACGTTCTATTAAGCGGGCGGGGCCGCGTCGGCCAACGGACGTGCGCAGCACTACCGAGGTAGTGCTCGCGACGGCCGTTGGCCGACAGAAGCACTTAACGGGTTAAGGTATAGCTTTTGTACTTGGAGAAACCTATGCTTCAGAGAACGCACACACGAGTGCACCATGGTGGAAGGGTGTGTGATTTGGCAGATGGTTGCCAAAAGTGCAACAGCTCTGGTGGAGAGAAAAATGCACCATATAATGCATTTTATCTCTCTTCCTTTGACGCAAAGCAGCGCAGCAACTTTGTTGCATCGGTGCCTTGTGGCAAAGAAAATTCAATCCGAGCAGTGGACTCCGAATTATTCCTAAAAGGGCTCATTTAAAGTGGTTACAATAAGCAAAATGGAAATCAATTTAAAACGTATTTGTGACGCTGTTCTAGTTTCCATTAAAATACTGGAATAACCATTATCTGATCCCACCTTCATCTATTTATGCCAGTTTGATATATTGATCTGCTGCAGAAAGCAATGTATTGCAGTTCACTGCACCCATGACCGCCTTCAGGTATGATATGTAAAACCAGACCAGACCAGCTACTTATTTACTTTAGAAGAATCCAAGAACAGGCTGAGCCCAGGAGGATAAACTAAGAAGATGAATTTAATTTATTTATTCCTCTTTGGTTACTGCTGACCTTTACAGTTCTGGCTGAAAAGCAAATCAAGTCATTTTTCTACCTACCTGTTCCTTAGCAATGGACTGACACATAATTTGCAGGCCAGGAGCAGAATTATGACTAATGTCCACGTCAAGTCTTAATGGTGCGATGCTGGAGTCTGAGCAGCAGTGTAAATATGAACTGCTGCAAGCCGGGTGTTTTGCTTACAATTGATTATATCTATTACAGAGCTATTCATTTCGAAAAGTTAAAGTTATGGCACTTGAGAAATGTTAAAGTTAACCAATGGAGGCCTTAAATGCATGCTGTGTTTTTCTAATGAGAAAGGTAACTCTTCTTTCTTGGTTAAAAACAAATGCGAGTTCCAGAAAGGAAACTTGCAGGCAATTCCTAATTTTCAAAAAGTCCTACTCGGAAGCAGAAACACATGATTTATACCATGATATATTTGCAAGCAGTTTCATTAAAAATAGTTTTGTCTTCATATAAAGAAATATTTCAGACAAACAAAGTCCGCAGGTTAGCCGGCGGTGGCAGCTTTTGGGTCAATGCATAATCACCAAAATGCAAAGAAAAGGGTTTTTTTGCATTGCGTAGACACATTCTCCAGTGTCTCATTATTCTTTCGGTTTCACTCAGCAGAACACACAATTCCTGTGACTAAAGTGGCTATTTATCATTATTTGCGCGGAATGACTGCACGATTCAGAGCTCATTTTGAGATAATGGAAGAGATTCGTGACCATCTCCTTCTGACCGACAGCATATGTCCCACAGATGATAGAATTGTAGAGTCTCGAGCCTGATTGACAACCGACAGTTATTTGCGAAGTGTGGTTGTTATTGCCACAAGTAATCCGAACCCATAAGGCGATGTAGAGCTTTTCCTCAGAAATCTCTTCCCATCAACCTCTGCTTCATAGCCTTCTTTGTAGCTGAATGAAATTACCCACTGATCTATTTGATCCGTTGCAGAGATCACGCTTTTAAAAGACTGGCCACATTTGAGTTCATTAACCTCACTCTAGAGCCACTCAGAGATCGGTTTGTTAAATCTTCTTCCGTGGCTGTTGCTTTATATTCCTCCATAAACTCCATATCTTTGTGAAGCTTTATGAATATATTTTCTATTCTAGTGCTCATCCGGACCCTATCTTTGAAATGGTCTCAGCATTGTATGAACAATAATACCTTTCATGGTGGTCCCGGGTGGGGAAATCTAGTTACGTCCTAAATAGGGCGTTATCACTCTGATTTGGCAACCGAGTAGCAGCAGTGGCGGCATCTCCGATAAGGCGGAGGAGCGTCGGCCCACTGCTCAAAAGGAAAAATAAAATGATAATAACATACCTTTATTATCATGTTATTTTCCATATTGCTGTTAGTGGTGGGGCGGGGCGGGGCTGGCCAGAGCAGGGAAGGAGTGGTTTGCACTCCCTAAGTGTGCATGAACTATTTGGCCGGCCCTCTTGGGCCGACCAAACAGTTTACGCGCACTTTGCATGTTCCTACCAGGCTGCATTACATAGCCTGGTCAAGAACATGCACAGGCTCCCTGTTCCAGTCTGAGCGCCTACCCACATCGCTCCGACCAATCACAACACTGCATTGTAGCATTGTGATTGGCTCAGGGGAGCCTGTCTGTCCGGGTGCTTCTAGCTGCCGCTGGCCGAGACTGGAAGATGAAGAGGACGAGGATGGAGAATGGAGAAGAGTCGGCAGCTGGCTGCTAAAGGTAAGTCCTTTTTTTAATTACATTCCTCCCCGCCCTGTAGCAGCCGCTACTGAGTAGCAGTCAGATTGTCAGGCATAAGCCAGCTGAGGTAAAGCCATAGAAATCTCTGGAGTTCTCCTACCTCTAAATGAAGTGAAGGATGTCTGAATTTTGGCAGTCTAGTATCTGAAGTTTTTTTGGCAGATACCCAACATCCGCTAAACTCAAAATAACTCCATCATCATCAAATACAATTGAAAGTTTCCTTGAGTCACTGTGGAATGCCTTTTTCTAAAAGAAAGACTAGTCTTTCTAGTCATTTACCACTCACAGTACCACTGTCCATGTCATCAACTGATTAAATCAACCTTAGATTGATATGAAAATCAGTACCTTAACTTGCTCTTGTGGCCAGAACATAGTCACCACTTTTAGGACCTTTAACTTAGTACCATTCCAGTCCATGTGCCACTCTATCTCAATCCCACTTAATCGCCTATCCATATACCCCCAACCCGACAGACCATCCTTCCCCTTAATGGCCAAACAAAAAACATCCTTGGCACACAATTTCAGATCTGCAATGTCCCCTCAGTGTACTGAGGCAATTAATCAAGCCTGCACCGCCTATCTATTTCCCTCAACCACTTGTCCTCCAGTGTGAGGCTAGTCATTTGAAAGGTTTTGCATATGGGGAGCAGAAAGAGAGCTGCATAGGAGTGTTTCTTGTCAAGGCCCCAACTATGTAATGAAGCTGAGCAAAACATTTATGTTTGTTTTTTTCATTTAAGGGATGATGCTGTGGTTGCAGAAACAGGGTACTTCAGAAAAGGTAATGTTTTTCAACACTGTACCGGAACAAATTTTATCCTTGAGAAATAAAATTGCTAGACTTGTAAAGATTTCCTTTTGTATTTACATCTTGTGTTCCAAAATGTATGTGGAAGAGAATCAACATAATTTATGATTTTGGAGCCATTCTGTCTTAATCACTCACTATTTGTGTTAAAAGATTTTTCCTCTCTATCATGCCAGTTTGTTTCATTTAACAAAAGCACCTTGATATGCAGGATATGCTACTTGTGCTGCCAGCCACATATTCAATCGGCTTTGTAAATATTATGCATGCTCATATATTCTTGCATCCTTTGTGTTCCAATGTATGTCATCGTTATGTTCCTTATTGCCCACATCTGTTATGCCTTTTCAATCCACAAATACACTGAAAACTATGCATGAACTCATGAAACACTGTAGCATGAAATGGGACGGGGCTCATAATGTGTTTTTGCATGTTTAAAGCACATATAAATTACAAACATATCTAAATTTGCAACAATGGAATTTTGGCCATTTATTATACCTCGATGAATTCCATTTCTTGCATGATACATACAGCAGCTGAATGTGGGGTATTTAATGGAACTGAAGACCAAGGAGATCTCAGTGGCTCAGAGAACTATGCTAATAAGATACATATGGTTACTAGATAATCCTAAATTTACCACTGGAAAAGAGAGCCAGAAATACCCTATAGACCAAATGCTCATACAGATGAAGCACGACACCCAAATTAGAAGTTGCTTACTGTACTGCCTCAAGCTGAGGGGCAATGTAGGAAGGATTGCATTGAGTGCTCAAACATTGCCAACAGAGGCAACAGTATGGCTGATCAATTAATACAAATTCAAGGCCATAGGAGGTTGGGCTTAGCGTACTATCTTGTTCAATATAGAGCAGAGTAAATAAGTCCTCAAGAGAATTGATATGAAAATCACAAAGATTGAATCGGAAGAGAAAAATTTAAACACTAATATTATCATGAACAGAACTGGGTTCTCAACAGATAATATTTAATGTTATAGGCTCTAATTTAGAATCATGTGGGCAGCATGCCAGGTCTGTGGAGACTATGGACTCTGCTTCTTGGGAAAATATTGCCATCACATTTAGAGATTTTTGCTTGCTTTGTTTGCTTGAATCCCTTTTACTTTCCTGGAGCCAGAACAATTGAGAGCTAATACTGAAAATAGGCCTGTAGAACTCATGTTCATCAATTGCAACTGATAATTGACTCTTTTTTGACAAATTCTTGTTTTCCTCTGGTCTGTCATCCAGAGCTAAGTAATATCACTTCTTGACAACTGTGGACACGACACTCCCTGACAAGTAGCTATCTGAAGAATAATGGGCCTCATTACGATGGCGTTTAGAAAGGCTCAGAACGGCATTCGGATTTTCCGAATCCCAGTCGGAACCCATGTTTCCAACCGACTCGGAAACATTTCCGTCCGACCGATTATGATGGTAGATAACTGTTCAGTCTGTCCATCTCAGTTCCGACCGGCATTTGGAGACTCTGAGTTGGACGGAGCCGAATCGTACAGGTCTACGGACCGTGTTTCTGACTGACGTATTACGATGTCGGATTCGGACAGCCTTTCGGAATCGATCTGTCCAACACAGAACGGCTGTCGGAAACTGACCTTGGGGCTCCGTAGCAGGCCACCCTTCACCGGAGGCCTCCGGTTGGGGTCCGTGGGGGTACACATGGAACCCCTCTTAACCATGCACAGTGTGGCAGGCACCATGGGGTGCCTGCCACAGGGTGCACGGTTTTCCGCAACCACACCTTTTTTCAATGGGAGCCTGTGTTGTTGGTCGGAACACAGGCTCCCTTTGAAGTCAATGGGAGTCCGACCGAACAGTGTTCGGAAATATAGTAATCGGGCGGTCAGACTGCCCGAACCCGAGTAGGTTGGAAAGGATTCTGACTAGGATTCGGTCTCAATGCTTTCCGACCGACATCGTAATGAGGCCCTATGTCATTGATGGCTGTTGATGATGAGGTTATATGAGAAACCAATAATAATTCATGTTTAAGATCTTCTCTGACACCATGATAGAACTATGCTACATTGGACTAATTAGTCCATGCTACCTCAGAGCTTAGGGGCTCATTACGATGGCGTAACGATCGCCACCGCTGGGCTGGCGGTGGCGACCATTACGCCATCGTAACGTGAAATACCCCCGCCATATTATGATGGCGGTGGGTATAGCAGCAGACGCAAAGTCCGTCTGCCACTTTTCCGCTGGTCAGCAATTGTTACGATTGCCGGCCGGGCGGTGCTGGCCCACCAATATGGTGGCGGTGCCTAGCAGGCACCGCCAGCCATATTAGGATGTGGGTGGTTGCAAGGCCTTTCCATGGCGGCGATGCCGCCATGGAAAGGCTGGCGGGATTGGTATTGGGGGCCTGTTGCGGGCCCCCTGGAGGGGGATAGGGGGTGCACTTGGGGGGTACCCATGGTACCCCCTGTAGTTCCCTGCACCTAGTCGCAGTCACCACGTGGTGCCTGCCACGTGGTGCGCGGAAATGCTGTGCATGCCCTTTTACCATTGCGGACGGTGCTGCAGCCAGCAGCACCGTCCGCAATGGTAAACGGACAGGATGCGCCCGCCAGTATGGCGGTTGGTCCCATCGCCGTTATGATGGCAGGCGAACTGATGTCCGCCCGCCATCATAATGAGCCCCTTAGTCTTTTGGCTGACATACGGTATCAAATCGAAATAATGCTCTCTCAGAGTAAGAAAGTCTTTTTGAGCTTCTTTGGAGATGTGTCTTCTGTCAACTGGTTTTGTAGTGTGTTACCCAGGGTCTCTGATTCAGAATCATTGGTGCTGCCGAGCATGTATTTTAATTTAAATGTGACACTATGAAAAACACCTTGGTTTTGTTGTCAGCACAACAATGTGGTGTTGCCATAAAGTGTAAGTTACCCTGTACCAAAAGGGCTTGGCAGTACCTAATAGCGCCTAATAATTCTCAGGAAGAAGAAGCACAGTTAACACTTGATTTAACATGCATGGGGATGGAGTTAGACTCATATTTTCATTGTGTCACTGCACAGGGCTAGACACAACTTAACTACCATCCTTCCTTGTACTTGAGGAAGGGCTAGTTGCTGGAGCTGCTGGCTGTATTTGTATATGGGTATAGTTATCCAATATGAAAGCTTGTTAATGGGTAGCAGTCTCTAATTCCTCCTGGAATTTAGCTATGATGCTGATAAAGTTAAAGATGACAAGACAGTGAGCTGTAATGTGTGAAATTGGCAATTGCGAATACCACTGATCCAGAAATTACCCCTTAGGATTTCACACCCTCCTCCATGTAACTAAACACCATTGACATGCCACCTGTGTTGCCAACCATATATTCAATGTTTTTACAAACATTCTGTCTGCTCATGCATTTCCTGCTTCTTTTATGTTATGATGTATCAGTTGTCTCTATGTTTCTCATTAACTACTACATTTGTTATGCTTTTTATTAATGTAAGAATGAAAATACGAGAGTGACCCCTTTCTAGCCATGAGCTAGGGTACAATCATCAATTTTTTGAAAAAAACAACTCTTGACAAATCAATATCCACTGCTTTTTTGCGAATCAATCAAACCATAAAACTTCACCAGTACTGAAAAGGAAACACCAAGGGGATGTATTTATCTATATCTTTCTTTTAATAAATTAAAACATCATCAGAATGTACATTACATAATTTTTTAAAAACATATACCAGACAATCATTACATAATATTTACACAATATTGTTAAAAAAACATCAGAGAGAAATAGGAACAGATATAAAAATTATCTTTGACAATGGTTATTCCATTTGAATCGATGACAGTATTGACAATGTTTAATTTCGTTATAATCAATGCTATTCGTTCATTGGATGTAAACTCTTAAAAACCAGCGTTGACGCGTTTCGGTGGTACCCAACTTGCATAAGACCACCTTCTTCAGGACAACGTATATTCTATCTCTCTTTCAAATTCATAGCCTATATTGTTAAGGTGATAATCATTTAGGTGAATCGTTCTTTCTGTATGTCCTTGTCAATAGGACCACTCTTATCTGGTGTCTTTTGATCTTGCCCAACTCTTATTTCAAATGCATGGGTGACATCTTATTAAAAACAACCAGGTACCGCTCAGCAGTCGGTCCTCATATTCGCTATTTGTCAGAAATAAAATTCTTAGCCCAACTCCACCCAATGAGGCATGAGGGGGTACACTGTGAGCGCGATCTGAAGAACCGCTTAGTGGTCGGTCCAATATGCACTTCTCACCTTATCTATAGGTAGAACAAGGCACCGGCTTCAAGTTCATACGTCTTTTTTTTTTTTAAATCGTTTGTTCACAGCAGTAGCGCTCGGTGTATTCCCTCTTTTCTTTATAAATTCCGTAGCGAAAATGCTCCGCATCTCGGTGGGCGCTAAAATAATTTTATTAATGTAATACACAAGACCCCAGTTTCCCACACCCCTAAAATATTTGTTCTTTTCACAAATAAGTGAAAGCCCCAACCATCGAGCTCACTGTAAGGGGACCGACCAGTATAATCTTCTAGTTCAGAAAACACCGTGGGTGTTACTGCCACAAAAAATACAAAAAGCCCTCAACAAAAAGCCAGGTGCATGCTTTCTCAGTTATATGATATACAATAAAATAGGAGTCACCTCACATATGCTACTACTGTGAGCTATTGCATAATAATCCTGCTGGCTCCTGCTTCTCATCATTGGCAGAGCTCCAATTTGCAGGAGGGCACTCAAAAAATCACTGCACCACAGGCAAGATGCATGGGAGGGGGAGATACTCTGCTTCATGCTCTTGTGATCTGTTAAAACAGTATCCATGAGGGTACATAGGTAGCTTCTTGGGACCTTTTGTGGACTGGTGCCCTTTATGTCTTCCTCAGAAGTTAGAAATGATTTTCTGCTTTCAAGTGCCTCTATGAATTAGTGTGATAAGAAGTGGGTTGGGATCAAAACATAATAATTTTACAGACTTCTGAAAGGTGGGGGTAACTCTTTCGTAAACCGAGAGGGGTCTCAATGGGACTACTTTCCCTTTGTGAATGATCAAAAAGGCAATTTTTGGGAGGAGGCAGTGGCCCATGTGTCAGCTGACTACTCTTAAAAATTAGTTTTAAAAATGTTTCTTTCTTATTTAAAATGCACCACAATTTTCTTTAAGTAAAGCGGGCTGCATTAAAAGTTTTTTTTACTCAAAGCAATCCCAGACATGGCAGTCTGCTGACCCCATCAGGTTACCATTGCTATGATGACAGTGAGTCATAAGAGGCCGCAATTTGTGACCTGCCTCATTAATATTCATGCAGTAGGTCGAATTGTGACACACTGGGATTTTGCATTTTGTGAACTGACCTATTTGTACATATGTCTGTCTGCAAAATTCCTAGGAATCACAAAAAGTTAGTGCGCAAACTGTGACTACTTTTTCCAAACTCTATCTGGCACCAGGAACTTGTATGAAACCCAGAAACACTAGATCGTGTCAAATGACTTGGGCCATAATATTTTTCTTCCTGTTTAGAGCACTTATAAATTACAAAAATATCTGAATTCCAACCAAAAACTTGTAACCGTTATTGATGACTGAATGAAATACTATTCTTCTATGGGACATAGAACAGCGTCATCTGGGTGTTTAGGGTATCAAGACACAGGGAGAGCTCAGTGAATCAGACAACCATACATTTTAAGTTATAGGATTACTCTATGGTCCTACATTTATCTCTGGAATAAAAAAGAGCAAGAAATACCCTACACATCAAATTCATTTACTCTAACTTTAGAGTATAGACAGACTACCACACCGTAGTAACCATAGATGCATGAGTGTTTAAAATTTCATAAATCTATTTATTTTGTAGTCAAATGCAAGATGAGCTGCTCACCAAACACACCAGTCATGTCTCATTTCCTAGGGACTTTCACTTCAAAGCACAACATTCTAAGTTTGCATAGAAATGTGAGTATTATATGCTTTACTCTGAAATATTACATAACTTTTCCCTTTCTTTTTAAAGAAAACAATCTAATACTCAAACATATGTATACATATATATTCACTGAAAAAGAGGTTAAAGTGACATCATAGGTGTGGTGGTAATATTTTACTTATATTTAAAAAATGTAGAAATGCACTGAACAAATAAGGTCCAAGGAACAATATATTCCAGTTATAATTATCAGTGCTAACTATAACTTGCCCCTCGCAATGTATTGCTTATGACCTCAAATATTATATCACTCATGACGTGTTCTATTACATCATTGATGAAATCACTATTGACATTTCAAATGACATAATTGATGAAATCTATTATATAGTCACTAAATTTACAGAATTATAGTTAGGAGAAAATATCAGGTAAAACATGCAGTTTAAACCACTGGAATTCACAAGTTTTAGTTATCTCAATTAATTATAACTCGTGCCCTAAGAAAATTAACCAGTTATGTCACTATGTGTATTATAACTCATGCCCTAAGGTAAACCCTAAGGTGAAACTCCTGTGAAAATATGCAGTGTTGTTTGATAAAAACAAACATGACTTTAACAGCATTAATTACAAGTTATTATTAGTAATAGCCCACTGAAGGCAATCACCTAAAACCGGTTCATGTTTTCAACTAATCCATTTATTTGGGGATGATACAAAGAACTTTTATGGTGAAATATGCCACTTGTTCTAAGAGAACTATTGATTTCCTTAGATACAAATTGTACACCATTATCTGAAACCAACTCCCCTGTAAAACCTTCCTTCAAAAACATGTCTTTCAAGAAATCAATAACTATTTTCGATGTAACTTCCCTAAAAAAGTAATATATTTGGTCATTTACTTTAGTCATCAATCAGTTTCAATGCAAAATGAAAATTGCTTGGAAGAAGATTAAAAGGACCCACAACATCTATGACAATCTTTTCCCATGGTGATGATTTTAACTGTATAGGCTGAAAAGGAGGTGAACTTTCTTCCAAGGACTTACATGAACTATTAAACAACACACAACCTTTTATCAATCAATTAATCAGGGAGTTTTAAGCATGCTACTCATCCGTGAGGGTTTCAAGGCGCTGGGGGGGGGGGTGGGAGGTGCAGCTCCGGTCAGTTGAAGAGCCAGGTGTTGAGGGCCCTCCTGAAGATGTGCAGGGTGGGGGAGCGTCTGATGTCGATCGGGAGCTCGTTCCAGGTCTTAGCTGTGATGTAGGAGAAGGTTCTTCCACCCATTCTTGCACTGACTCACCAAACGGCACTGCGCTTATTGGAATTCACTCGGTCCTTCGGGACGGCAAATTGTCGTGCCCCTTGGGTTATTATACCTTACGGACCACTCCACCGGGACGGTTAATTTCCTTGATCGCTTTTCGCCTCCCGCGGTTCTACTTACTGGACATCCATTCCGGTTATATGTTTGCTAGCTGAACTTGTGCCGCAACACCATGTGTTGATCCTGACACACCACTCTTGCCTGGAAACTCTTTCCTACTCTTATGTTGTTTGTCTATGTTTCTGAGTTGGACGCCGGCTGGGTCCCACTTGTAAATATACATGTATTTTTTCTATGAATGTATTTAAAAATATTAAATATCTGTCCGGCTGGACAAGGAACATATAATCTATTTAGTATATGTTTATTTCTTGATTTATATTACAACTGTTCAGGGACCATTGTCTTTTGAAATAGGTAAGTATTCAGACAAAGCGCTTTCAAAATTATCCCTGACTGATCTATGTTAGGTTGGTTCCCTCTCTGTTCTAGATATTTCCATGCCTCCAGAGTTTTTATGGCAATGCAGAGCAACCCCTCCACTGTTGTGCATTCCTGCTCTTCACCTTTTACCTCATTACAATAGCTGGTTTTCACAGTTTTTTTAGCAGCGGTCATAAGTGAATCCATTCATCTTTCCATATTTACCAAGACATTTGGTTCCCTTCACTATCATTGTTGTGTTTATGCCATGATATAAGGCATGTGCACATCCTTATCCCATCCAGGTTTGACTTCAACATTAGGGTATAGAAGAGGGGAAATAACACAAGTAAACATTTTCCCCAGCACCTGGCTCCCAGTTGCTCACCCAGTAGGCCACAATCCTTCTGAGCTGTGGTGGGCAATTCAGCAACCATTGGTTGCATCCACCATTCCTCTTTCCAGGCATCTTACTCCTCCTTACTCTCTGCGTCCTCTCCTCCTCTTGCGTGGTCGGCATCTGAGTCCTTGTCCTCCTCCTAGGGCCTCTTCACCCGTGGGTCGAGTTGTCCTGACTCTTCACATCTCCAGACTTTGGTCCAACTTTTCTCCTCGTCACTGTCTTCGGGTACTTCCACTTCCTTTTCTTTTTGTTACCGTCCTCGGAGGCCTTTACTCTCTTTCTCTCTGCTACCTTTCTGTGAGAGTATGCTCTTCTTTACTTTCCAACTTTCTATTGTCTCCACCCTATCCCGTCTCTCTAAAAATTGTCCCTTTCTCTCTTTCTAGGTTCTCCTGTTGGTTTGGACTTGGTGCCATAGCACCTGTCTTCCTTTTCCCAGGTAAGTGTTCTAGGGTTTTTTCGTCCAATTCACAGTGCCCTAGCAACAATTCCATATCTTAGACTTGAAGAAGGAATACGCTTATACTGTAGCTTTACTAGGCCCATGGACATTTTTCTATTTCAATCCGTTACTTTACTTCATCTTTTCCTGCCAATGTCTCATACCACTCTCTTGTCCCTCCGATGGATCTTGTTTAGTGCCAAGAGGGGTTGAATATAAAGGGTTCTAACAGTCATCCAATGAGGACCAGGAATTGGATAAATGAACTACAAGATAGAAATCAGACTCATGTAGAGTACTCTAAATACACTGCTATAAAGGTAACTGATAATCACTGCAATCCCAAATCTCCTGAAGAAATATAGGTGAGCCAATATCATACACACTAAGGGCCTCATTACGATGTCGGTCGGAAAGTCTCCAAACGGCATTTGGTTTGTCTGAATCCGTGTCGGAATCCATGTTGACTGACTTGGAAACCTTTCTGACCGACCGATTACGATGTTAGGTAACCATTCGGTCTTTCTGACTCGGTCCCGATCGGCATGCAGAGAAACTGAATCGGTCAGAGCCGACTCGAACAGATCTAGGGACTGCGTTTCCGACCGATGCATTACGATGTCGGATTCGGACAGCCTTTCCAACTTGTTTTGTCCAGCACGGATCGTCTGTCAGAAACCGGACCCGGATGGATGTCTCTACGCACACGAGTGCGAGTGATATTCCCCGGTTGGTCAGAAATGTAGGCGGGACTTCCGGTAGCACGATGGGGGCAACAACTAGAACGTCAGACTCCACTTCCGGGTTGCCATATTGGAACACACTATGTGTTTACGTCAGTGGTGGTGGCCCCAAATGTAGCATAATTGCCACCAAGGAACGAGTGTCTACTGGTAGTATAGCTAGAATAGCAAAGCTAACATGTAGATGCGGGGAACGCGTACCTACAGGAATGTGCATCAAGATCCACCCAAGATCGACATGGTAACTTTAAAGTGCAGAACCTGCCCATATAGTCAACCCAGGGTGTCTATGGCAAAATAGGATAAAAGATACAAACGGAGATAAAAGGGGATAACCTTATGTATTAATGGCCACAAACAAGGGGTAAAAGCCCCTAGTGATATTAGTTGATGAGGATCGCGTAACTACCTAAAAACTACTCATGACTGATGTCAATGTGGCGTATGTTGGTGGTAGTATCTAGAGAATTGTGGTGCCAGTAACAGTATCAAGTCACAGAATTTAGAAAGGTAAAAGTGGAGCCAGTACATCACTAGATGTATCACGTCAGCAAACTCCAAGGTATGTCCTCATTGAGTCCCTCCCTATCAGAGGACAACCTAAGCACCCACCTCTGTTCAATACGGAACAGAGTGTCACGGTGCATCCCGGGGTGAGCTTCCAAAACTACCCAACGAAAGGAGTCAGGAGGGTGTTTAAGATATTCAAAGTGGTTCGTCATCTTGGTGTTGGTTCTATGACACCTAAAGTTGCTCCTGTGTTCTGTCATCTGGATTTTCACCGGTCTGGTCGTCATCCCTACATAAAGGAGTCCACACGGACAGGTCAATACATAAATGCAATTGTTCGTGTTACAATTGGTGTGCCTCTTAAGGACCCATTTGACCCCATTCCTGAATGTAATTTCTTTTGTGGTCTTAGTAAGCGGACAGACTGAACAAGTCCCACATGGGAAATGGCCAACTACGGGCGGTAGATCCCATAGTCCCCTTTGTACATTGGTTTCCTGGGCACATGGTCGTGTGTGTATGAGCATGTCTTTTAAGTTACTAGTGCGTTTGAATGCAAATCTGGGGATAGGAAGATTTAAAGCTCCAGTGTTCAGAATACCCCAGTGTTTCTTAATGATGCCCCTTACTCGATTTGAGTCAGGTGTGAACGTGGTCACACAGGTGATCGTTGTGTCGGGATCCTTTTGTACGCTTTCAAGTAAACTTTCCCGATTGTTATTTCTGGCTCTTTTGCGAGAGAGTGACACAGTGTGTTGAGGATAATCCCTCTGTCGCAGGTCTCGAACCAAAGTATCTGATTCAGTGAGGTAGTCCATCAGTGAACCACAATTCCTTCTTATCCGAAGGAATTGACCAAATGGAAGATTTTGTTTCAGTGCTCTAGGATGGTGGCTACTGAATAAAAGCAAACTGTTTTTATCTGTTGGTTTGCGATAGAGAGTAGTAGTGATGAGCCCATCCCCCAGCCTCACCAACAGATCGAGGAAGGGTACACTAGTCTCCGAAATGGTACTCGTAAATTTCAAGAAGGGGTTCAGAGTATTGATCCAAATGCAAAATTCATCGCATGTACTGCGGTCCCCTTTCCACAGGACCAATATATCATCAATGAACCTCTTCCAGACACGAATATTCGCTAAGTATGGATTGTTATGATGGTAAATCTCCCTCTCCTCAAATGCAGCCATGTACAGACACGCCAGACTCGGCGCGAAAGTACTGCCCATCGACGTGCCTTGCGTTTGATGGAATAGTTGTTTGTTATACTCAAAGAAATTTTTCTGTTAGTGCCAATGTGGCACACTCCAGTATAAATGCCGCCGGCATTTGGTTTGTCTGAATCCGTATCGGAATCCATGTTGACTGACTTGGAAACCTTTCTGACCGACCGATTACGATGTTAGGTAACCATTCGGTCTTTCCGACTCGGTCCCGATCGGCATGCAGAGAAACTGAATCGGTCAGAGCCGACTCGAACAGATCTAGGGACTGCGTTTCCGACCGATGCATTACGATGTCGGATTCGGACAGCCTTTCCAACTTGTTTTGTCCAGCACGGATCGTCTGTCAGAAACCAACTTTGGGGGTCCGTAGCAGGCCCCTCTTCACCCAGAGGCCTTTGGTTTGTGCTAGTAGGGGTACCCATGGGACCCCTCTTTACAACCATGCACAGTGTGGCAGGCACCATGGGGTGCCTGCGACAGGGTGCAAGGTTTTCCGCAACCACCCTTTTTTCAATGGGAGCCTGTGTTGTCGGTCGGAACACAGGCTCCCATTGAAGTCAATGGGAGTCCGACCGAACGGTGTTCGGAAGCATCGTAATCGGTTGGACTCCCCAAATCCGAGTCGGTCGGAAACAATTCCGACACCGAGTCGGTTGAGATGATTTCCAACCGACATCGTAATGAGGCCCTAAGAGTTCAGTTAAAGCTATACAGAATAATAGCATTAGTATTTGATGCTCTGAAGTCTCTCTAATGTGATCTCCCTAGTCATTAGTAACCCCAAATCAAGAATGAACATTTACTTGGATAAAAATAAATCATGATAGCTAAGTTGTTATAGAATTTAGTATAGTTTATCAAATCTTAAGGTAAGGCAAGTGAATCATTAAATTTGCATCAAGTTATAAGACAATTTGGTTAAATTCTAAAAATCTTTGAAGTAAAATACCAAAGCTCGAGAGTTCAGGAAGGGACATGAAATATGCCAGTTCAAGTAGTCTCCCAAGAAGGAAGAGACCACTCAGCATACATAGCGTATGTGTCAGTTCGTAAAGGAAGCCAGGTGACTCCGCATCGGGCAAGTTAGGACAGCCAAGGAAAGTTACACAAAAAATTCTGTTAAGTAAAGAATTAGCCAACAATTTGTCTGTCACCATAAAGAGCACTAACCAGCCAGTCAACCTCTCACCTACAGCCAACAGCCCTCCGAACAAGAGAACCCCCAACCGCTCTTTCTGACAATATTATGTTCTTAAAGTTACGGGGATGACACCTCTTGGAATCACCTCATCTTGTCAGACCACTCAGTCCATTGGTCAGCTCGTTTAGGATGGTTGTCAGGCGACATAAAGAAGGCATAAATTGTGGAGATGTAGGTGGTACAATTACGCAGGCCTCAAGCGATCCATCATGTGAAACGTTGGAACTATTCTCCATTAGCAAGAACACATAAGCAAGTTACAGAGGACAGTTTCCCATGCAGCTGTTGAGAATTGTATCCGAAAATGTAGCAAAGTATCTTGTACAGACCATGAGAACTCAGGAAAGAAAACACTGTATAATGTTATTGTTATACTGAGGAATTTTCTCGCGAGAAGTTGATTCAGCTAGTCAAGAAACTTCACATATGCACATTAAATCATGCTAATATAATGTGAAATATATAGAATTATTAAGCATACATTCATAGGAAATATAAAGATGTCATGATTCTAGTATAACTCTGATGCACTTGAAATCATTTAGTAGGGTTACAAATAATACATGTCAGTATGATGTATTTCTCTTTTTGAATGTACTAATGTGTAAATGTTTTTGAAATTACATCTTTAGAATGTCGCTTTAGGTGCATGTCATTAGTACATGTGCGAAATACAATCTATGAAAGTTTCATAAAGCATCATTAATTATGAATGTGTAACACATACTTTTATTTTGTCATTCGGTGCAAACGTTTACACATGAAATAAATAAATAATTCTAATAATATTCAGGATCATAATGAGGTTTAAGCATAATATTTGATTAATTCTCATTAGTTATTCACACGTAAATGATAATAAAAAATGATTAGATATAAATTCATGACATGAGAATTCAACATTTACACATTTCTAGCACCCGTTAATGAAAAATAGTTCCTTGTCAATAAGTAAAATCACAGTCTATATAGTTTACACAAATAATATTATCTAGTCTACAGCTTTTATGATGCAGTAACTTAGGGGCTGATTATGATGGTGGCGAAACTGCCACCGAAATCCTGTCGGTGGCGGTCTCACCGCCATCGGAACCACCTCAACTGCCCGCCACTTTAGGATGGTGTGCAGTGTGATGGCGGTCAGCAACACCGACCACCACACATGCGACGGGCTCCTTGAGCCTGCTGGTGTGGCGGAGGGCCTCGCAATCCCTGCAATGGTGGCGGTGCCTTCCAGGCACCGTCGTAGAGTTTACCATGTCCCTACCCGACAGCCTTTTCATGGCGGTTCACCCGCCATGGAAAGGCTGACGGAAAAGGACATTGGGGGCCCGTAGTGGGCCCCCCTTCCCCTCTGGCCCTCCTATGTGGGCACTGGGGGGCACATGTCCCTGCACCATGTGCAGGCGCACCATGGTGCCTGCCACATAGTGTAGGGATATGTCAAGTGACCCCTTTTTGTATTGCAGCGTGCGCTGCAGCCAGCAGCATCTGCCGCAATACAAAAGATATGCATTGCAAATGCCGTGGTGGAGGTTGCATCTTAATGCATTGGCAGGACCGGCAAACACAAGGTGATGATGGACGGAGCACTGAAACTTTTCAGACACTCACCCCCAATCACAGATCTGGGTTGATCCATCATCGTTCTTTAGCTCACTTCGCCACCCCAGTTCATACACAGCTATATGCAAATCAGTCTTGACACTGTGCCTCATGGGAACAGTCCAGCCCGAACTGCCAAGCCATGCCTTCCCTGGACCGGAAACAAGCATTCTGGGATTGGTTTCGGGCTGACAACCCTCATCAGCCAGGCTAGCTTGAATCCAGTGGCAAAGTGAGCAAGGGACCCACATCTGGGCATACCCTGCCAACTTAGGGCGAACAAAGCAAACACAAGGAGATGATAGATGGAGCGCTGAAACTTTTCAGACACTAACCCCCAGTCACAGATCTGAGTTGAATCCATCATCATTCTTTAGCTCACTTTGCCACCCCAGTTCAGACACCGATATATGCAAATCAGTCATGACCCTGTGCCTCATGGGAACAGTCCAGCCCGAACTGCCAAGCCATGTCTTCCCTGGACCGGAAACAAGCATCCCGGGACCGGTTTCGGGCTAACATCCCCATCAGCTAGGCTAGCTTGAATAAGTGGCAAAGTGAGCAAGGGACCCACGTCTGGGCATACCCTGCCAACTTAGGGCGAACAAAGCTAACAGAAGGAGGTGATGGACAGAGCACTGAAACTTTTCAGACACTCACCCCCAGTCACAGATCGAAACTGGGGTGGTGTGGTGAGCAAAAGAATGATGGATTTAACCCAGACCCTTGTGACTGGGGGTGAATGCTTGTGTTGTCCAGCATTCCGTCTATCAATTGTTTCTTTTGCATATGTCGCCCAAGTGGGAAGGGTATGCCCCAGACGTGGGTCCCATGCTCACTACACCACTGGATTCAAGCTAGCCTGGCCGATGAAGGGTGATGCCCAGAAACCGGTCCCAGGATGCTTGTTTCCAGTCCATGGAGGACCTGGCTTGCCAGTTTGGGCTGGACTGTTCCCACAAGGAACAGGGTCAAGTCTGATTTGCATATGGCTGGGTCCAAACTGGGGTGGTGTGGGGAGAAAAAGAATGACGGATTTAACCCAGATCCTTGTGACAGGGGGTGAATGCTTGCCTTGTCCAGCATTCCATCCATCAATTCTTTCTTTTGCATATGTCGCCCTAAGTGGGAAGGGTATGCCCAGACATGGGTCCGGTGCTCCCTACACCACTGGTTTCAAGCTAGTCTGGCTGATGAAGGGAGATGCCCAGAAACCGGTCCCAGGATGCTTGTTTCCAGTCCAGAGAGGACCTGGCTTGGCAGTTCGGGCTGGACTGTTCCCACAAGGAACAGGTCAAGACTGATATCCATATGGCTGGGTCCAAACTGGAGTGGTGTGGTGAGCAAAAGAATGATGGATTTAACCCACATCCTTGTGACTGAGGGGGAATGCTTGCATTGTCCAGCATTCCGTCCATCAATTGTTTCTTTTGCATATGTCGCCCTAAGTGGAAAGGGTATCCCCAGATGTGGGTCCATGCTCACTACACCACTGGATTCAAGCTAGCCTGGCTGATGAAGGGCGATGCCCAGAAACCAATCCCAGGATGCTTGTTTCAGGTCCAGGGAGGACCTGGCTGGGCAGTTCGGGCTGGACTGTTCCCACAAGGAACAGGGTCAAGACTGATTTGAATATGGCTGGGTCCAAACTGGGGTGGTGTGGTGAGCAAAACAGTGATGGATTTAACCCAGACCATTGTGACTGGAGGTGAATGATTGCATTGTCCAGCATTCCATCCATCAATTGTTTCTTTTGCATATGTCGTCCTAAGTGGGAAGGGTATGCCCAGACGTGGGTCCCGTGCTCACTACACCACTGAATTCAAGCTAGTCTGGCTGATGAAGGGTGATTCCCAGAAACTGGTCACAGGATGCTTGTTTCCGGTCCAGGGAGGACCTGGCTTGGCAGTGTGGGCTGGACTGTTCCCACAAGGAACAGGGTCAAGACTGATTTGCATATGACTGGGTCCAAACTGGGGTGCTGTGGTGAGCAAAAGAATGATGGATTTAACCCAGATCCCTGTGACTGGGGGTGAATGCTTGCATTGTCCAGCATTTCGTCCATAAATTGTTTCTTTTGCATATGTCGCCCTAAGTGGGAAGGGTATGCCCAGACGTGGGTCCCATGCTCACTACACCACTGGATTCAAGCGAGCCTGGCCGATGAAGGGTGATGCCCAGAAACCGGTCCCAGGTTGCTTGTTTCCGGTCCATGGAGGACCTGGCTTGCCAGTTTGGGCTGGACTGTTCCCACAAGGAACAGGGTCAAGTCTGATTTGCATATGGCTGGGTCCAAACTGGGGTGGTGTGGGGAGAAAAAGAATGACGGATTTAACCCAGATCCTTGTGACAGGGGGTGAATGCTTGCCTTGTCCAGCATTCCATCCATCAATTCTTTCTTTTGCATATGTCGCCCTAAGTGGGAAGGGTATGCCCAGACATGGGTCCGGTGCTCCCTACACCACTGGTTTCAAGCTAGTCTGGCTGATGAAGGGAGATGCCCAGAAACCGGTCCCAGGATGCTTGTTTCCAGTCCAGAGAGGACCTGGCTTGGCAGTTCGGGCTGGACTGTTCCCACAAGGAACAGGTCAAGACTGATATCCATATGGCTGGGTCCAAACTGGAGTGGTGTGGTGAGCAAAAGAATGATGGATTTAACCCACATCCTTGTGACTGAGGGGGAATGCTTGCATTGTCCAGCATTCCGTCCATCAATTGTTTCTTTTGCAAATGTCGCCCTAAGTGGAAAGGGTATCCCCAGATGTGGGTCCATGCTCACTACACCACTGGATTCAAGCTAGCCTGGCTGATGAAGGGCGATGCCCAGAAACCAATCCCAGGATGCTTGTTTCAGTTCCAGGGAGGACCTGGCTGGGCAGTTCGGGCTGGACTGTTCCCACAAGGAACAGGGTCAAGACTGATTTGAATATGGCTGGGTCCAAACTGGGGTGGTGTGGTGAGCAAAACAATGATGGATTTAACCCAGACCATTGTGACTGGAGGTGAATGATTGCATTGTCCAGCATTCCATCCATCAATTGTTTCTTTTGCATATGTCGTCCTAAGTGGGAAGGGTATGCCCAGACGTGGGTCCCGTGCTCACTACACCACTGAATTCAAGCTAGTCTGGCTGATGAAGGGTGATTCCCAGAAACTGGTCACAGGATGCTTGTTTCCGGTCCAGGGAGGACCTGGCTTGGCAGTGTGGGCTGGACTGTTCCCACAAGGAACAGGGTCAAGACTGATTTGCATATGACTGGGTCCAAACTGGGGTGCTGTGGTGAGCAAAAGAATGATGGATTTAACCCAGATCCCTGTGACTGGGGGTGAATGCTTGCATTGTCCAGCATTTCGTCCATAAATTGTTTCTTTTGCATATGTCGCCCTAAGTGGGAAGGGTATGCCCAGACGTGGGTCCCATGCTCACTACACCACTGGATTCAAGCTAACCTGGCTGATGAAGGGTGATGCCCAGAAACCGGTCCCAGGATGCTTGTTTCCGGTCCAGAGAGGACCTGGCTTCGTAGTTCGGGCTGGACTGTTCCCACAAGGAACAGGGTCAAGACTGATTTGCATATGGCTGGGTCCAAACTGGGGTGGTTTGGTAAACAAAAGAATGATGGATTTAACCCAGATCCTTGTGACTGGGGGTGAATGCTTGCCTTGTCCAGCATTCCGTCCATCAATTGTTTCTTTTGCATATGTTAAGACCGGCGACAGTCTGTCGGGCAGTCCCGATTTCCGATAGGGTGTCCGCCCGCCATCGTAATTTGCCCCTAAGATTCTTTTGTTTTGTCATGTTTTCTAAAATGTGTAGTTGGTGCACATTTGATAATCAGGTTTTACATGTCATTAAAGGTCATTTCCTCTCCAACACTTATCATCCCTTAACAACAACCCATCTTCAACTGTTAATTCATTAGCATCTTTGACAAATGATTGAAGATTAGTGTCTAGATTTCTTTCCTTTGACCAACCAGACTTACAAAATTGAATGACTTTGTTAAGAGTGTAATCATCTTTAAATGTTGTTCGCCAAACTTCTTCAGAAAAAATACTAACTTCAACCAATTCAACTGCTGCTACTATGTAATCCTCCAAATCTCCATCACCTTCTTTATCTGAATCTTTTGAAGATACACCCTCGATTGTAAACCTCACTCAATAATCAGCACACACCTTCTTCCCTTCAGGTGTGTATTCTGTTTCAAAATTAAATTTAAGATGTTTTGTCAATAATCTTGATATTTTTGATGTCATTCCAGCCTCTTTTCATCCCACAAGAATAAAAACGAAACATTTATAATTAGTATAAATTGCAAACTTTTTACCCCACAGACAATTCTTGAATTGAGTAACTGACTACCAACAAGCTAGTAACTGCTTCTTAATCATGAAATAATAAATTTTTATGTCTATCAAAACACACGATGCATAGCCTAGAGTCAGCACTCCTCCGTTTCTCTTCTGAGATAGAACAATTCCTAGACCCACATTCCTTGCATCAACTGTGACTACACATGACAACTCAGGATCATAATGCTTCAAAGTTTTCGACCCTGTCAACTATTCCCTCACCCATTCAAAAACTGCTCAACACTTCTCATTTCATACAAAAGTAACATTTATTTTTAACATATTAGACAAACGTCTTAATTTGGTTGCACAATTCCGTAAAAATGGGAATAAAACAAAGACTGAGAAAAGATATCAAGTCAGCTTTATCATTTTTAGGGTCAGTTTCAACAATACTTTAGACTAAAATGGGTTTAAGTTCTACTGCATCTTGAGAAACACCATGACCTAGATGCGCCACTTTTGCAGTCCAAAACACACATTGCTTGTGTCTCAAGGCAACCCCATACTGTTGAAATCTCTCCAGGACTTGTTTGAGAATCTTGTCATGAGCTTCTTGATTAGAAGCATATATGAATACATCATGTTGAGTAATTGAAATACCTGTTATACCTTTGACAATATGACAAATAACGTTTTTGAATACTGACGCTGTGGATACCAAGCCAAATGACAATATTGATATGTACCAAATGGTGGTACAAATGCAGTATGTCTTGATTTAGCATCTAATTCAACCTGATGATAGGCTGAAGCTAGCAATTTAGCCAGCCGCGGCCTATGCGGGTAAGAGCGGTGGGGCAGTGGGCCCGGGTGGGGGGTATTTCGATGGACGATGACGAGGGAAAATTAATTATTTATTTAATTTTCCCTCGTCATCGTCCATCTAAATGCCCCCCACGTGGCCCCACTGCCCCACCACTCTTACCTGCACGGGCCGTGGCTGAATTTAGCCCCTTTTCTACTAGCCAACATTTCTATAATATTGAGCAAAGGATGCGAATCAACCCAAACTTCTCTGTTAAGACAGCAAAGATCTTCATTTTCCACTCGGCTTACGGGCTACCACCAAAAGCGACAGCCACAAAGATGGGTTCAATAATCCCTTTGGCACATAGAGGATTGAGTTCCTTTTCCAAATACTTGCATATACTTAAAGGCAGTCCTCTCATCTTATGTCTAACAGGTTGAGCAGCATCAGTCTGATATTGTGAATGAAATGCTTTATTTTTCCTAACACTCCTGAAAATACATGTGAAAACATATTCATATTTTTTTCTACCCCTTCATCACATCTCACAACCAACACCTGCTCACTCGTTACAGGATTTAAAACCATTCCAAACAATCCTTGGTAGAACCATCCTAACATACTCACTCCTTTCACTGCTACATAGATCTTGGCAAAATGTTTGCTGACACTGAACACCAAGATATTCTCGATATACCCAAGCAAATCAATTTTGCAACGTTCATATAAAACTGGTGAACAGTCAGAATGATGCAGAGATCAAATACTCAATTTTTATTTGTATAACTGTTATGGCATGTTATGGTGGTATGCTATGTTATGTTATGTTGTATTGTGTTGTGCTGTGTTATGTTATGTTATGTATGTTATGTTATTTCATGTCATGTCATGTTAAGTTATGTTAGAAAATCACAATCAGAGGGTTCCAGACAATCAAAGGTTAGTGTGCCCCAATTGTGACCTCTGATTTATTACACTTCAATTGTCCAGTGAACACCAATGACTTTGAGGGTAGTGAGGCAGAGTAGTTCAAGTCTTACTAACGGAGATGCTGAGTGTTAAAAACTCAGAACGCTACAATGAGGCAAATATTGTTAAAAAGAAATCTATGCCAAGTTACAGCTTTTTCATTAAAAACATTAGGGACCTTAAAAGTTGCAAAACTAAATGGGATGAACATATTATCAAATGTATACAAAATGACTGGTGTAAGCACCCAATTGAACTCCATCTAAAGGAATTCCTAATCTACAAGCATGCACACTAAAGAAATGCCACTCTGATAAAATAACTCTTCAGATGCAGAATACATTCTGTAGGTCTTGTACACTGTTAGAGTCATGTGACTGTGCACCAGCAGACCATAATCCCTAAAGTTATAATTCCCCTATCTATGGCTGTAGCAGACTATGAGAAGGCATACAATCTCTAGAAGTAAGACCTACTGTATTTGTCACTGGGTGTTCACAATTAACACTATGGGCCTATTACGATGAGTGTTGGAAAGCCTCCGACCTCAGGTTGGAGGCTTTCTGACACTCATCGTCGGTTTCTATTCAGACCGGCTGATTATGTTACAGCCGGTCGGAATTGAAACTGGCTGGTAGTTCCGGCTGGCTTCCAACATGGAAACCCTGTTGGAAAGCTTGTTTGGGGGCCCCTAGCAGGGCCCCCTTTCCCTTGCAGCTTCCGGTTGGGGTCCTGGGGGGCACCATGCCCCCCTGTTAATCCCTGCACCTTGTGGCAGGCAAGGTGCCTGCCTGTCACGGGGTGCAGGGATTAACACAACCTCCCAAATTCCTATGGGAGCACATACTACGGCCGTTTTACGGCCGTAAAATATGCTCCCATTGGGAAATGAGTGTTCGGTCACATCATAATCAGTAATCGTAATAGGCCCTCTGTAGAAAATGGACATTTCACTGTCAATGATTATTTCACAGGGTTATGTCATATGTGAAATATTTCACTATTGACAAACTGGGTGTCGCAGCTTTAACACACTTTCAATAATGTAGATACAACATTGATGAACTTTCACTGAAAACCCATATTTCAGCTCTGTCTCATGTTGACTAGCAACCATTTAGGAACCTCCCCATAAAAATACTATGAAACATCTGGGGAAAACAGAAGGTCAGCTATGACAGTTTCTGATTCCAACAGTTGTTTGTCCTAGGATCAATGGTTCACATCCCAAATTTCACTTGGGCAAATACACATTTTGGGAATCTATGCTTCTCCTTGAAGACCCAACCCAAAAACCAATCAGCAACTGCCAACCTGCCCTGATCTTCAGGGGTCACCACAGTGGACATATGCAAATTTAAATGGAGCCCCTGGGCTTCTGGGTTGCTTCATCACACCAAGCCATTACAAAGTGAATCCCTGATTTAGCTGTCATGGGCCAGTAAGTATTTACTTTTTTCTTCTTTTTCTCTTTTGTTGATGCAACTGCTGGTGTGCATTTTGCTTACTGCTGATGCACGTTGCAGGTTGCTCTCTCGCTGTCTTTCTCTCTCTCTATGTGGTGCGCGTGGGGAAGAGCTGAGCAGGCTGGCAACAGTGGATGTTCAGGTAGGCTCTTCTGCCTGCCCTTCTGCCTTCAACTGGCCAGTTTGCCTCATTGTATTCCCCAGAATTGTGCTCCAAGGGCACTCTTTTCTCACAGTGCCATGGCATAGGCCACAGGGTTTACCAGAATGGGAGGTTAGTTCGCTGAGGTTTGTGAAGTCGCTCTGGCCAACATTGATTTAGGAAGAGGATTTTTTTTTAAAACAGTGAGAAGGAGAGAATCTAAGAAAAGTGCAGCTAGTTCCTCATACCCTAGGCGACCCCATTGTAATGGGCTCACCTGGGTGGACTTGAAGCTGCTCTTTGGGATTAGTTTAGCACAGTTGGTGCCCCTGAAGCTCAGAGCACCAACTAAAGGGACAGCAATTTCTCAATGAATGGAAAAAACTTTCACAAATAACTGAGGCACCGATGTTAAATATTTGGTGGAGTTTCTTGCTGCAGTGCTAATGAGGCTGGTCGCTCCTGGGGGTTTTGTGGCTCCTGGTGGGTTCACTGACATATTATTGAGAAAACACATATTGTGATATATAAATATCATGCCAAAAATATTGATCACAAAAATATCATTTTCCTATACATATAAAGGTAAGTACAAAAATATCGGAAATAAAATATTGTTTCACACTAATATCATTAAAAAAGACAAAAATATTGTTTTTTAATAGAAATACATAGGTTAAAAAAGTAAATATTGAATATTCTAATATATAACATAACTGTGATGTAAAGTACATAAATTTAAGTAACATTTTATGCATTATATACATGTATACTTACATAAACATACACACATAAATATATATATGTGTGTATATATATGTATATATATATAACATAACACTATTATTAAAAAAATGTATTTCACATTATATTAAATTATATTTATGTTTTTTTAATGTACTAATATTAAATGCATATCTGTATTTACAAAAAATAATTAACTAATTAAATGGAAACAAATACATTAACCAAAAAAAAGTAAACATATATTACATTTTTTATATATATGTATAAACAAATGATATTAAAAGAATTAAAATGTCAACAAATAAACAAATAATAATATTACATATATTTAAACAAGATTAAAAAAGTACTAACATCTGTGAAAAATAAATATACTATTTCTACTGCAATGTACACAGTAGTAGGGAAAGCATTAGACTTCGGAGAGGTAAACTTTACTATTCCCGCTCAGTCTGTGCAACAGTAGGGAAAGCGTTCGACTGCTGAGGGATAACATGTACTATTCCCACTCCAGTGTGCAACAGTAAAACAGAGAGAGTAGTTCACTTCATACAAATAACATATTTTAACAACTCTATTCATTAACCAAAAATATAAAAGTCTTGATATAAAAATTATGTCTAAATTAGAATAATTGAACACATTATATTAACATTACAATTTCTGATAATTATTATCAATTTAAATAAATATTATTAATTTAATTAAAATGCCACACTATATTTCCACAAACAGAACAGCGAAAAATCAAAATATAATTGAAATAAAAAAGTAGAACACAATTAACATATAAGTAACAAAGAAAACAATTATTACGAAAGGAAAACATATTTTTTTATTTATTATTACTTAAATAACTTCTCTCCTTATTCTCTTACAAACACAACAAACACTCCTAATACATAACATAATTTGTTTATTAATACATAATTTGCAAGATGATCAAAACATTACATATTTCAATAAAAATTCATAATTCATTATTGATTAATTATTACTTAATTAACTTCCTGCCCTACTCCTCTACAAATTAAACAACACACACCTAAAATGTAACTGATGAAATATGATTATTACACAATTTACATAATTATTTATCAATGAAATAATTAATAATAAATTAATTGTCAATACTTTTTTTCTTAATTAACTTCCCACCCCGTACCCCTAAAAACCTAACCAACCACACCTAAAATATAACCTAAAAAATATAATAATTACACGATTCACATAATTATTGATCAATTGAATAATTCATATTAATTAAACATTCATTATTAAATAATTATACCTAATTAACTTCCCATCCTGCACCTCTATAAACCTCAAAACCCGCTACGACACTATGAATTACAATTAACAATTAAATTACATTTAAAAATAACTAAAAATGACAAACTATATTTAAAATCATTATCAACAATTATACAAACAATTTATAATATATACAATTAAAATATGAACTAAAATTCAAAAAGATAATTCAAAAAGATATTTTTATGATTATATTTTTGTAAACGATATTAACAACACAGCTATTTTTGACAACAATATTACTTACCTTAAAAAGTCAATATTATTCTAAATGATATATCTGCACCATGATATTTCTGTATCACGATATTAGATACTTGATATTTGCGTGACTCGATATTTTTGACTCAATATTTTGTCCAAATACCCTCCTGGTGGCAGCCCCCAGCCATGAAGAGCAGCTGGCTCTAAAAGCCTGGATCTATCTTCCTGTCCAGCCCGTGTAGTTTATTTACCGAGAGCCTTCCTTTAAGCAGATTCCCCACAGTCCTCAAGGCAGATCAGTCTCCATGACTGCACTCCTCATAGATGTACAGATCATCTTCCACTGGCAGCGTGTTTGCACGCAGCAGAAGCCTTAGGTACTCACTCATAAGGCAGTCAAAAACAGGACCAGTCCAAATATTTCTAAGAGGACCGTTTTCCTTCAGGGTCCCAAGAAAGACAACCATCTACTAGCCCCAAAAGGAAGGTGATGAGCTAGTGACAAAAGATTTGGAGACAAAGTCTAGTAAATGAGTGAGGTGTACAAGTTCAGAGAGGACCACTCACATTGTGCAAAGAGGTTGAGGGTTGTTAGAAATGAGGGTCTCTAGTTGGCCATGGCTGGTGCCAATGTCCAAATAGGGACCCTTCTTCCTAAGTCAGGGTAAGTGGGCTACCCCCTTTGATAACCCCTGCTCAACCCTGTGGTAACGTAGCACGAGCAGTTAGGCCTATCTCAGAGGCAGTGTGTGAAGCATTTATGACCATGCACAATAAGGCAGTAACGACACCACAAAAGGACACAACTCAAGTAGGTATAGAAAAATAATATCTTTATCTAAGGTTTAGTACGAGACTCTCAAAAGCGTTTTAACCAGTCACAATGCACGTAAATCAGTAGGGACTAAAAAAGGCTATAACGTGTTCACCAGAACGTGGCACTGACTGAGTTCAAGGCCTGGGTCGACGCGACCCGTTGCGCACCAGATACCTGCCGTTGGACGGGGACACATCACGTAGCTTCTTGAAGAAGCGGAGACGGTGACAGGCGGACTCCCAGTGACCACAGTTCTCGACTACAGTGGTCCGCAACGTGCACTCACAATGATTCGGGCACTCGGGGACAGGCGGGCCCTCAGCGGCAGCAGCACGCGGCTGCGGCGGCCCGGGCTGGTGGTGGCGATGACTCTCGTCGTGCAGCTCCTTGGTGGGCTCACAGCGGCAGCAGCTCTCTCCTAGCTGCGGCGGCCCACAGGACGATTCACAATGATGCAAAGTTGGCAAAGGTGCGGGCACTCAGCGGCAGCAGCTCTCTCTTAGCTGCGGCGGCCCACAGGACAAATCACAATGATGCAAAGTTAGCAAAGGTGCGAGCACTCAGCGGCAGCAGCTCTCTCTTAGTTGCGGCGGCTCACAGGACAAATCACGATGAGGGAAAGTTGGCAAAGGTGCGAGCACTCAGCGGCAGCAGCTCTCTCTCTTAGCTGCGGTGACTCACAGGACAAATCACGATGAGGCCAGGTTGGCAAAGGTGCGGGCACTCAGCGGCAGCAGCTCTTTCTTAGCTGCGGCTGCCCACAGGACAAATCACGATGATCTCAACCAGGCTGGCAAAGGTGCGGGCACTCAGCGGCAGCAGCTCTCGCTTAGCTGCGGCTGCCCACAGGACAAATCACGATGATCTCGACCAGGCTGGCACAACGGCGGTCACTCAGCGGCTACAGCTCTCTCTTAGCTGCGGCAGCCCACACAGATTCAGCGAAGGTTCCGGAGATTCAAATTAAGGCGGGCGCTCAGCGGCGGCAGCTCTCTCTTAGCTGCGGCGGCCCACACAGATTCAGCAAAGGTTCCGGAGATTCAAATTAAGGCGGGCGCTCAGCGGCGGCAGCTCTCTCTTAGCTGCGGCGGCCCACACATGGAGTTAACAAGGGTTACCAGTCCGCGTTCCTCACAGTAGAACTAGAGGTTCCGGATTACTCGACGGAGGCCTCACCTGCAAGTAGAATCCCTAGCACAGGAATTCAGACGGCTGACGGGGTGAAGTCTAATGTCCCTGAGACTTTAGCAGGAGGCGCTCTCAATTCAGGCCCTCGGGTAGTTTCTTCGGCAAGCTTGGTGAAAGTTTCAAAGTCCTTTCCTCTGTTCACTCGGACAGAGTTTCGTCTTGACATCCAGAAGGAACACCCTTGAAAAAGGTTTCAGCGCAGCGTTTTATACCTAAAAAGTCTTTGTTCTCTGCAGTCACAAATCACTGCATCCAGCCAGAACCAGTTTGGTGGGGTCGGGGAGCACTTGGTTCACGAGGCGACATCCTGCCCTTTGAGAATCCGGGGGTCTGCTATCAGACGCCCAGTGGGAGGTGGAGCCATCATTCACCTTGCCAGGCACGGTCCTGCTCAGATCAAAGAGTCACCCCTCCCCATACTCTAAATGCCGATCTCGCTCTGCAGCCAGGTCTGACCCAGCTGGCCCTGCTGCTCCAAAACCAGACGGCCAATACACACGCTAGCAAAGCCTACAGGAAAGCTTAGGCCAGAAAATACCTCGTTTCTAGCAGAGGCATTTTCGTACACGGGCTACGCAAATAATCCTTACTAAAAGATGTATCTCAATGTCCTGAGCTTAAACATATCAAATTTGACGTTCCTATCAGGTTCCTGGGGGCAGGTAGGATTAGGGCATGTAATACTCAGCCTGCCCTTTCTGGCCTATGAGAACGGATAGCCTCACAATAGTAAACAGTGAAATGGAGGGTAACTCGCTATTAGAACATGCTACACAGACATACTTTAAAAGCTGCTTCGGTGGGTAGCACAAATCAGCGCTGCAGGCCCACCAGCAGTATTTGGTCTACCAGCCCTGGGCACACAGTGCACTGATACTAGGGGCTGACAGGTAAACCAAATGAGCCAATTATGGTTATCCCAATTCATACAGTCATCTTTACACAGGGAGCATTCGCGCTGTGTCACTGATTGGCAGTGGCACAGCGCCCAGAGCATCTAAATCCAGCCAACATAAAAGGTAAGAAGCGAAAAGAGGAAGGGAGACCCGCGCCAATGATGCCAAGTCTAACACGCGTCCCCTCCAGCTGAAATGTGGGGAGAACTAACCATTCCCTTGGGAGTTCTCATCATTAAGGCGGAAAAACCTGGACAAACCATCAGCATTGGCGTGTTCTGTACCAGGGCGGTGTTCCACCGTGAAATCCATACCCTGTAGGGAAATGGACCACCTCAACAACTTGGGATTCTCACCCCTCATATGCATCAACCATCTAAGGGGCCTGTGGTCTGTCTGAACCCGGAAGTGAGTCCCAAACAGATATGGTCTCAGCTTCTTCAGTGCCCAGACCACAGCAAATGCCTCACGCTCAATTGCACTCCACCTCTGTTCCCGGGGAAGTAACCTCCTGCTTAGGAAGGCTACCGGTTGGTCTAGTCCCTCCTCATTGATCTGTGACAGAACAGCCCCTATACCATGCTCTGAGGCGTCTGTCTGGACAACAAATTCCTTTGAAAAGTCGGGCGCCTGAAGCACAGGTGCAGTGCACATGGCAGTTTTCAGGGCGTCAAAAGCGTTCTGACAGGTGTCAGTCCAGTTTACCTTCTTCGGCTGCTTCTTAGAAGTCAGCTCAGTCAAGGGTGCAACAATGTTGCCATATCCCTTGACAAACCTCCTGTAGTACCCCGTGAGTCCTAAGAAGGCTCTCACCTGCGTCTGAGTCTGGGGGGGTTCCCACGCCAGGATAGTTTCAATTTTGGGCTGAAGGGGCGCCACCTGACCGCTCCCCACCTGGTGCCCCAAATACACTACAGAACCCTGCCCAATCTGGCACTTACTGGCTTTGATTGTGAGGCCTGCCTTCCGCAGTGCCATCAATACCTCCCAGAGGTGGCGCAGGTGGTCCTCCAAGAGGAGCTAAACACCGCAATGCCATCCAGGTAGGCAGCACTGAAGCCTTCCAGCCCAACCAACACCCTGTTGACCAGCCTCTGAAAGGTGGCAGGGGCATTCTTCATTCCAAAGGGCATCACCCGGAACTGGTAGTGCCCATCGGGTGTGGAGAAGGCTGACCTCTCCTTTGCTCCCTCGGTCAGGGCGATCTGCCAATACCCAGACGTCAAATCAAATGTGCTGAGGTATTTTGCAGCCCCTAACCGATCTATGAGCTCATCAGCTCTGGGGATGGGGTGCGCGTCAGTCTTCATGACTGAATTGAGGCCCCGGTAGTCCACGCAGAACCGAAGTTCTGGGGTGGTACCAGGCGCTGCAGCTTTTGGTACTAAGACCACTGGGCTGGACCAAGGGCTGCTAGAGGACTCAATCACCCCAAGGGCAAACATTTTGGTAACCTCATCCTTAATGTAGGCCCTTACCCGGTCAGTCACTCGGTAGGCCTTGTGCTTAATGGGAGGACTGTCCCCGGTGTCCACGTCATGGACACACCAATCAGTGACACTAGGTACCAGGGAGAACAGATCACTGAATTGCCCCAACAGTTGGCGACAATCACCCTGCTGCTCAGGGGTCAGTGTGGTGGAGAGGACCACACCCTCCACTGACCCATCTCGCTCCCCTGCACACAGGAGGTCAGGAAGGGGCTCGCTCTCCTCCTCCATCCCAGCATCTGTGGTCAGAAGCATGCCCACTTCAGACCTCTCAAAGTGGGGCTTCAGGCGGTTAACATGCAGGGCCCGCAAGGGGTTCCTGGGAGACTGCAAGTCCACCACATAGGTAACAGGACTCTTGCGCTCCACCACCTCAAAGGGGCCGGTCCACTTACCCTGGAGCGCACAGGGCTCCACCGGGGCCATGACCCAAACCTTCTGTCCAGGCTGAAACTCGATCAGAGTGGCATTCTGATCGTGCCAGCATTTCATCTCTTCCTGGCTGGCTTCCAGGTTTGCCTCAGCAAGTTTCCTGAAGCGCTGAGTCTGGTTCCTGAAGGCCAGCATGTAACTAAACACATCCTGGGGAGTTTTCCTGGGAGATTGCTCCCAGCCTTCCTTGACCAGACCCAGAGGCCCTCTTACCGGGTGCCCATAGAGCAGCTCAAAGGGACTGAACCCTAAGGACTTCTGTGGCACCTCACGGTAAGCAAACAACAGGCATGGCAAGAGGACGTCCCACCTATGCCTCATGGGCTCACCTAGACCCATAATCATGCCCTTGAGGGTCCGGTTGAATCTCTCAACCAGCACATTACCCTGGGGGTTGTAAGGAGTGGTGAACTTATATGTTACCCCACACTCCTCCCACAGAGACTTCATGTACTTGGAGATGAAGTTAGTTCCCCTATCGGACACCACCTCTCTGGGGAATCCCACACAGGAGAAAATCCCCATCAGTGCCCGTCCCACCACGGGGGCCGTCACTGTCCTGAGCGGGATGGCCTCAGGGTACCGGGTGACATGGTCCACCAAGACCAGGATGAACCTGTTGCCCATGGCTGTCTTGGGATCCAGAGGCCCCACAATATCAAGGCACACTCTCTCGAATGGGGTGCTCACAATGGGAAAGGGCTGGAGTGGGGCCTTAATCTTCCCCCCACTCTTCCCACTTGCCTGGCAAGTCTCACACGTCCTGCAGTGAGCATCTGAGCTCCTGCACATCTGGGGCCAATAGAAGTGGGTGACCAGCCTCTCAAAGGTCTTGGTCTGCCCCAGATGTCCGGGCAGTGGCACATCATGAGCCAACCCCAGTAGGAAGGTCCTGAAGCGCTGGGGTACCACCAGCACACGGGCTGACCCAGGCTCAGCAACCTTAGGCTCGCTGTAAAGGAGGTCGTTCTCCCAATAGATCCAATGTGACCCTGTCTGATCACCTGCTGCCTGGGCGGCGGCCTGTCGCCGCACCCCCTCAAGAGAAGGGCAGGTTCTCTGTTGCTCGCAGAATTCCTCCCTGGAGGGCCCCCCTTCCTGCTACCAATGGGTCAGCTCTGGTAGGTCCCCCAGTTCGGCCACTTGTTCCCCTGTAGGTTCCGGGGCATCCCCCTCAAGGTCTGCTCCCTCCGGGACCGTGGGAACCGCGGGGGCCGGTTTCCCGTGCCCCCTACCCCTTCTCTTTAAGGCAGGAGCCTGGGCCATACTTTCAGGCTCCAGACCCTCCTGAACATCCTTCTGAGCTTTCATGGACCGAGTGGTCACACACGCCCACTCAGGCAGACCCAACATTTCCAAATGAGACTTTCTCTCCACCGTAGCCCACGGGGAGTTCTCTAGATCATTGCCCAACAGACAGTCTACAGGCATGGCGGGCCTCACAGCCACTTGAAGAGTTCCTGAGACCCCCGCCCCACTCGAAGGGAATCTGAGCCACTTCACACTGCCTCTCTGACTTGTCTGCTGACACTATGGGGCAGAATGCATGGGGGACAACCTGCTCTTTGGACACCAACCGGGAGCTGACAGCAGTCACACTAGCTCCGGTGTCCCTGAGAGCCTCCACCCTATGGCCATTGATGGTCACCCACTGCCGGTACTTCTGAGTGTTATTCAGCAGTGTGGGGTTAGGGACCTTCTCAAAGTCTCCTAGCGAGACAAGGGTTAACTCTATGGGATCCCACCCACCTTGGACCTCTACCTCCTTCCCCCCCAAGGCTACACTGGCAATCTGGCAGGATGGTGCACGGGGTGGTGCACGAGGGGATGCATTGGGGTCCCTCTGGGGACACTGGGGATCATAATACCGGTGGCCCACTTTACCACACTTGAAACAAGTGAGTGGCCCCCTCTGAACAGGCCTGCCTTTCGGGGACACTGGCTTCTTCTCAGGGGGACACTGGGACACCACTGCTTAGTTCCCTTGGGAATTACTTTGGGGCCCTCTCTGGAACTCCCTCGGCTTACCCTTGTCCCCCCCACTTCTCTGCTGGGGACCCTGCCCACCTCTGGTGAAGTCTCCCACAAAACCTTTGCGGACCCGGGTGTTCACCCAGCGGTCCGCCTCCTCAGCAAGCTTCCTAGGGTTAGTCAGCTTGCTATCAATCAGGTGCTGGCGTAGCTCTGGAAAACAATTACTAGAAAAATGCTCCCACGCAAACAAATCATACAATTGCTCAAAAGTTTCCACTTTGCTACCCTTTACCCAGCGATCCATTGCTCTGCAGAAAAAAGACACATATTCAACCCACGTGGTACCCTCTAACTTCTTACAGGTCCTAAACCTCTGCCTGTACATTTCTGGGGTCAAACCATAACGGATCATCAAAGCTTCTTTCATATGGGCATACACCATCCTGCTCTTCTCAGGCAGGTCCAACAGGGTATCCCTACCATCACTCACAAAGCACCCCCACAATCCCGCTCCCCAATCCTGCTCAGGGACCCGGTGGGACACCATTGCTATCTCATATGCGGCAAACCATTGCCCAATATCCTCACTCTTGTGAAAATCCTTAATGACATCCTTAGGAATATAAACTCTACTCTCAGGAGTTACTAAAGGTATGCTGCCACCAGAGGGGGAGACCGGGACACTCCTCGCCCTGATCTATATCTCCATCAACATTCTCTCATGCTCCATTCTCATTTTCTCAAGTTCAATTGACAATCGATTCTTCTCAATGTCTAACTTCTTACTCTCAAGGTCCTTCTGACATTCCAATTTAGCAATCTCCAAACTATGCCTCCTATCTCTCTCCCTGTCCTCCAGCTCTTCTGGGGTCAGGCTCCTTTGGGATACACTAGTACCTGGATTGGAGGGTGTTCTATCTCCCCCCCTCTACTGCATCATCCTGCTGCCCTCCAGCATTCTCTTCCTCATCCCCAGTGGACTCTCTCGCTTCCCACCAGGCCTTCAGCGCCTTGTGGTACTCCTCCTTCCTAGAGAGACCTATCACGGGGACTGCGAATTGCTTACAAAATGACTTCAGCTGTTTGGCAGTATAGGTATCTAATCTTTCCTCCTCAAAGGTGAGATCCTCCGAAGCATTGGATGTTGGCCTTCCCATATTAGCAGTACTCATGGCTGCGATCAACAATTCAATACTAGAACAACCAACCAACAACAAAAACAAAAATTCAAAGAGGGAAAAAAAACCTGTGTGTGGCTGCGCTTTGGTCTGTACTCACTAGTGGCGTCTACCAGTTATTGTACGTGGATCATAAATGCAAGTCCTGATCCCACCGCTGCCACCAATGTTAGAAATGGGGGTCTCTAGTTGGCCATGGCTGGCGCCAATGTCCAAATAGGGACCCTTCTTCCTAAGTCAGGGCAAGTGGGCTACCCCCTTTGATAACCCCTGCTCAACCCTGTGGTAACGTAGCACGAGCAGTTAGGCCTATCTCAGAGGCAGTGTGTGAAGCATTTATGACCATGCACAATAAGGCAGTAACGACACCACAAAAGGACACAACTCAAGTAGGTATAGAAAAATAATATCTTTATCTAAGGTTTAGTACGAGACTCTCAAAAGCGTTTTAACCAGTCACAATGCACGTAAATCAGTAGGGACTTAAAAAGGCAATAACGTGTTCACCAGAACGTGGCACTGACTGAGTTCAAGGCCTGGGTCGACGCGACCCGTTGCGCACCAGATATCTGCGTTGGACGGGGACACAGCACGTAGCTTCTCGAAGAAGCGGGGACGGTGACAGGCGGACTCCCAGCGACCACAGTTCTTGACTGCAGTGGTCCGCAACATGCACTCACAATGATTCGGGCACTCGGGGACAGGCGGCCCTCAGCGGCAGCAGCACGCGGCTGCGGTGGCCCGGGCTGGTGGTGGCGATGACTCTTGTCGTGCAGCTCCGTGGTGGGCTCACAGCGGCAGCAGCTCTCTCCTAGCTGCAGCGGCCCACAGGACGATTCACGATGATGCAAAGTTGGCAAAGGTGCGGGCACTCAGCGGCAGCATCTCTCTCTTAGCTGCGGCGGCTCACAGGACAAATCACGATGAAGCAAAGTTGGCAAAGGTGCAAGCACTCAGAGGCAGCAGCTCTCTCTCTTAGCTGCGGCAGCCCACAGGACAAATCACAATGATGCAAAGTTGGCAAAGGTGCGAGCACTCAGCGGCAGCAGCTCTCTCTTAGCTGCGGCGGCCCACAGGACAAATCACATTGATGCAAAGTTGGCAAAGGTGCGAGCACTCAGCGGCAGCAGCTCTCTTTTAGCTGCGTCAGCTCACAGGACAAATCACGATGATGCGGAGTTTGGCAAAGGTGCGGGCACTCCGCAGCAGCAGCTCTCTCTTAGCTGCGGCGGCTCACAGGACAAATCACGATGAGGCCAGGTTGGCAAAGGTGCGGGCACTCAGCGGCAGCAGCTCTCTCTTAGCTGCGGCTGCCCACAGGACAAATCACGATGATCTCGACCAGGCTGGCAAAGGTGCGGGCACTCAGCGGCAGCAGCTCTCTCTTAGCTGCGGCTGCCCACAGGACAAATCACGATGATCTCGACCTGGTGGCACAACGGCGGGCACTCAGTGGCTACAGCTCGATCTTAGCTGCGGCGGCCCACACTGATTCAGCGAAGGTTCCGAAGGTTCAAATTAAGGCGGGCGCTCAGCGATGGCAGCTCTCTCTTAGCTGCGGCGGCGCTCAGAGATTCAGCAAAGGTTCCGGAGATTCAAATTAAGGCGGGCGCTCAGCGGCGGCAGCTCTCTCTTAGCTGCGGCGGCCCACACACGGAGTTAATAAGGGTTACCAGTCCGCGTTCCTCACAGTAGAACTAGAGGTTCCAGATTACTCGACGGAGGCCTCACCTGCAAGTAGAATCCCTAGCACAGGAATTCAGACGGCTGACGGGGTGAAGTCTAATGTCCCTGAGACTTCAGCAGGAGGTGCTCTCAATTCAGGCCCTCGGGTAGTTTCTTCGGCAAGCTTGGTGAAAGTTTCAAAGTCCTTTCCTCTGTTCACTCGGACAGAGTTTCGTCTTGACATCCAGAAGGAACACCCTTGAAAATGTTTTCAGCGCAGCGTTTTATACCTAAAAAGTCTTTGTTCTCTGCAGTCACAAATCACTGCATCCAGCCAGAACCAGTTCGGTGGGGTTGGGGAGCACTTGGTTTACGAGGCGACATCCTGCCCTTTGAGAATCTGGGGGTCTGCTATCAGACGCCCAGTGGGAGGTGGAGCCATCATTCACCTTGCCAGGCACGGTCCTGCTCAGATCAAAGAGTCACCCCTTCCCATACTCTAAATGCCGATCTCTCTCTGCAGCCAGGTCTGACCCAGCTGGCCCTGCTTCTCCTAAACCAGACGGCCAATACACACGCTAGCAAAGCCTACAGGAAAGCTTAGGCCAGAAAATACCTAGTTTCTAGCAGAGGCATTTTCGAACATCGGCTACGCAAATAATCCTTACTAAAAGATGTATCTCAATGTCCTGAGCTAAAACATATCAAATTCGACGTTCCTATCAGGTTCCGGGGGGCAGGTAGGATTAGGGCATGTAATACTCAGCCTGCCCATTCTGGCCTATGAGAACGGATAGCCTCACAATAGTAAACAGTGAAATGGAGGGTAACTCGCTATTAGAACATGCTATACAGACATACTTTAAAAGCTGCTTCGGTGGGTAGCGCAAATCAGCGCTGCAGGCCCACCAGCAGTATTTGGTCTACCAGCCCTGGGCACACACAGTGCACTGATACTAGGGGCTGACAGGTAAACCAAACGAGCCAATTATGGTTATCCGAATTCATACAGTCATCTTTACACAGGGAGCATTCGCGCTGTGTCACTGATTGGCAGTGGCACAGCTCCCAGAGCATCTAAATCCAGCCAACATAAAAGGTAAGAAGCGAAAAGAGGAAGGGAGACCCGCGCCAATGATGCCAGGTCTAACACGCGTCCCCTCCAGCTGAAATGTGGGGAGAACTAACCATTCCCCTGGGAGTTTTCATCACTAAGACAGAAAAACCTGGACAGACCGTCAGCATTGGCGTGTTCTGTAGCAGGGCGGTGTTCCACCGTGAAATCCATACCCTGTAGGGAAATGGACCACCTCAACAACTTGGGATTCTCACCCCTCATATGCATCAACCATCTAAGGGGCCTGTGGTCTGTCTGAACCCGGAAGTGATTCCCAAACAGATATGGTCTTAGCTTCTTCAGCGCCCAGACCACAGCAAATGCCTCACGCTCAATTGCACTCCACCTCTGTTCCCGGGAAGTAACCTCCTGCTTAGGAAGGCTACCGGTTGGTCTAGTCCCTCCTCATTGATCTGTGACAGAACAGCCGCTATACCATGCTCTGAGGCGTCTGTCTGGACAACAAATTCCTTTGAAAAGTCGGGCGCCTGAAGCACAGGTGCGGTGCACATGGCAGTCTTCAGGGCGTCAAAAGCGTTCTGACAGGTGTCAGTCCAGTTTACCTTCTTCGGCTGCTTCTTAGAAGTCAGCTCATTCAAGGGTGCAACAATGTTGCCATATCCCTTGACAAACCTCCTGTAGTACTCCGTGAGTCCTAAGAAGGCTCTCACCTGCGTCTGAGTCTGGGGGGGTTCCCACGCCAGGATAGTTTCAATTTTGGCTGAAGGGGCGCCACCTGGCCGCTCCCACCTGGTGCCCCAAATACACTACAGAACCCTGCCCAATCTGGCACTTACTGGCTTTGATTGTGAGGCCTGCCTTCCGCAGTGCCATCAATACCTCCCAGAGGTGGCGCAGGTGGTCCTCCCAAGAGGAGCTAAACACCGCAATGTCATCTAGGTAGGCGGCACTGAAGCCTTCCAGCCCAACCAACACCCTGTTGACCAGCCTCTGAAAGGTGGCAGGGGCATTCTTCATTCCAAAGGGCATCACCCGGAACTGGTAGTACCCATCGGGTGTGGAGAAGGCTGACCTCTCCTTTGCTCCCTCGGTCAGGGCGATCTGCCAATACCCAGACGTCAAATCAAATGTGCTGAGGTATTTTTCAGCCCCTAACCGATCTATGAGCTCATCAGCTCTGGGGATGGGGTGTGCATCAGTCTTCGTGACTGAATTGAGGCCCCGGTAGTCCACGCAGAACCGAAGTTCTGGGGTGGTACCAGGCGCTGCAGCTTTTGGTACCAGGACCACTGGGCTGGACCAAGGGTTGCTAGAGGACTCAATCACCCCAAGGGCAAACATTTTGGTAACCTCATCCTTAATGTAGGCCCTTACCCGGTCAGTCACTCGGTAGGACTTGTGCTTCATGGGAGGACTGTCCCCGGTGTCCACGTCATGGACACACCAATCAGTGACACTAGGTACCAGGGAGAACAGATCACTGAATTGCCCCAACAGTTGGCGACAATCACCCTGCTGCTCAGGGGTCAGTGTGGTGGAGAGGACCACACCCTCCACTGACCCATCTCGCTCCCCTGCACACAGGAGGTCAGGAAGGGGCTCGCTCTCCTCCTCCATCCCAGCATCTGTGGTCAGAAGCATGCCCACTTCAGACCTCTCAAAGTGGGGCTTCAGGCGGTTAACATGCAGGGCCCGCAAGGGGTTCCTGGGAGACTGCAAGTCCACCACATAGGTAACAGGACTCTTGCGCTCCACCACCTCAAAGGGGCCGGTCCACTTATCCTGGAGCGCACAGGGCTCCACCGGGGCCATGACCCAAACCTTCTGTCCAGGCTGAAACTCGATCAGAGTGGCATTCTGATCGTGCCAGCGTTTCATCTCTTCCTGGCTGGCTTCCAGGTTTGCCTCAGCAAGTTTCCTGAAGCGCCGAGTCTGGTTCCTGAAGGCCAGCATGTAACTAAACACATCCTGGGGAGGTTTCCTGGGAGATTGCTCCCAGCCTTCCTTGACCAGACCCAGAGGCCCTCTTACCGGGTGCCCATAGAGCAGCTCAAAGGGACTGAACCCTAAGGACTTCTGTGGCACCTCATGGTAAGCAAACAACAGGCATGGCAAGAGGACGTCCCACTTATGCCTCATGGGCTCACAATCATGCCCTTGAGGGTCCGGTTGAATCTCTCAACCAGCCCATTACCCTGGGGGTGGTAAGGAGTGGTGAACTTATATGTTACCCCACACTCCTCCCACAGAGACTTCATGTACTTGGAGATGAAGTTAGTTCCCCTATCGGACACCACCTCTCTGGGGAATCCGACACGGGAGAAAATCCCCATCAGTGCCCGTCCCACCACGGGGGCCGTCACTGTCCTGAGCGGGATGGCCTCAGGGTACCGGGTGACATGGTCCACCAAGACCAGGATGAACCTGTTGCCCATGGCTGTCTTGGGATCTAGAGGCCCCACAATATCAATGCCCACTCTCTCGAATGGGATGCTCACAACGGGAAAGGGCTGGAGTGGGGCCTTAATCTTCCCCCCACTCTTCCCACTTGCCTGGCAAGTCTCACACATCCTGCACTGAGCATCTGAGCTCCTGCGCATCTGGGGCCAAAAGAAGTGGGTGACCAGCCTCTCAAAGGTCTTGGTATGCCCCAGATGTCCGGCCAGTGGCACATCATGAGCCAACCCCAGTAGGAAGGTCCTGAAGCGCTGGGGTACCACCAGCACACAGGCTGACCCAGGCTCAGCAACCTTAGGCTCGCTGTAAAGGAGGTTGTTCTCCCGATAGATCCAATGTGACCCTGTCTGATCACCTGCTGCCTGGGCAGTGGCCTGTCGCTGCACCCCCTCAAGAGAAGGGCAGGTTCTCTGTTGCTCGCAAAATTCCTCCCTGGAGGGCCCCCCTTCCTGCTGCCAATGGGTCAGCTACGGTAGGTCCCCCAGTTTGGCCACTTGTTCCCCTGTAGGTTCCGGGGCATCCCCCTCAAGGTCTGCTCTCTCCGGAATTGTGGGAACCGCGGGGGCTGGTTTCCCGCGCCCCCTACCCCTTCTCTTTAAGGCAGGGGCCTGGGCCATACTTTCAGGCTCCAGACCCTCCTGAACATCCTTCTGAGCTGTCATGGACCGAGTGGTCACACACGCCCACTCAGGCAGACCCAACATTTCCAAATGAGACTTTCTCTCCACCGTAGCCCACGGGGAGTTCTCTAGATCATTGCCCAACAGACAGTCTACAGGCATGGCGGACCTCAAAGCCACTTGAAGAGTTCCTGAGACCCCCCCCACTCGAAGGGAACCTGAGCCACTTCACACTGGCTCTCTGACTTGTCTGCTGACACTATGGGGCAGAATGCATGGGGGACAACCTGCTCTTTGGACACCAACCGGGAGCTGACAGCAGTCACACTAGCTCCGGTGTCCCTGAGAGCCTCCACCCTATGGCCATTGATGGTCACCCACTGCCGTTACTTCTGAGTGTTATTCAGCAGTGTGGGGTTAGGGACCTTCTCAAAGTCTCCTAGCGAGACAAGGGTTAACTCTATGGGATCCCACCCACCTTGGACCTCTACCTCCTTCCCCCCCAGGGCTATCTGGCGGGATGGTGCATGGGGTGGTGCACGAGGGGATGCATTGGGGTCCCTCTGGGGACACTGGGGATCATAATACCGGTGGCCCACTTGACCACACTTGAAACAAGTGAGTGGCCCCCTCTGAACAGGCCTACCTTTCGGGGACACTGGCTTCTTCTCAGGGGGAGGCTGGGACACCACTGCTTAGTTCCCTTGGGAATTACTTTGGGGCCCTCTCTGGAACTCCCTCGGCTTACACTTGTCCCCCCCACTTCTCTGCTGGGGACCCTGCCCACCTCTGGCGAAGTCTCCCACAAAACCTTTGCGGACCCAGGTGTTCACCCAGCGGTCCGCCTCCTCAGCAAGCTTCCTAGGGATAGTCAGCTTGCTATCAATCAGGTGCTGGCGTAGCTCTTGAAAACAATTACTAGAAAAATGCTCCCACGCAAACAAATCATACAATTGCTCAAAAGTTTCCACTTTGCTACCCTTTACCCAGCGATCCATTGCTCTGCAGAAAAAAGACACATATTCCACCCACGTGGTACCCTCTAACTTCTTACAGGTCCTAAACCTATGCCTGTACATTTCTGGGGTCAAACCATAACGGGTCATCAAAGCTTCTTTCATATGGGCATACACCATCCTGCTCTCCTCAGGCAGGTCCAACAGGGTATCCCTACCATCACTCACAAAGCACCCCCACAATCCCGCTCCCCAACCCTGCTCAGGGACCCGGTGGGACACCATTGCTATCTCATATGCGGTAAACCATTGCCCAATATCCTCACTCTTGTGAAAATCCTTAATGACATCCTTAGGAATATAAACTCTACTCTCAGGAGTTACTAAAGTTATGCTGCCACCAGAGGGGGAGACCGGGACACTCCTCGCCCTGATCTCTATCTCCCTCAACATTCTCTCATGCTCCATTCTCATTTTCTCAAGTTCAATTGACAATCGATTCTTCTCAATGTCTAACTTCTTACTCTCAAGGTCCTTCTGAGCTTCCAATTTGGCAATCTCCAAACTATGCCTCCTATCTCTCTCCCTGTCCTCCTGCTCTTCTGGGGTCAGGCTCCTTTGGGATACACTAGTACCTGGATTGGAGGGTGTTCTATCCCCCCCCCCTCTACTGCATCATCCTGCTGCCCTCCAGCATTCTCTTCCTCATCCCCAGTGTACTCTCTCGCTTCCCACCAGGCCTTCAGCGCCTTGTGGTACTCCTCCTTCCTAGAAAGACCTATCACGGGGACTGCGAATTGCTTACAAAATGACTTCAGCTGTTTGGCAGTATAGGTATCTAATCTTTCCTCCTCAAAGGTGAGATCCTCCGAAGCATTGGATGTTGGCCTTCCCATATTAGCAGTACTCATGGCTGCGATCAACAATTCAATACTAGAACAACCAACCAACAACAACAAAAAAATTCGAAGAGGGAAAAAAAACCTGTGCGTGGCTGCGCTTGGTCTGTACTCACTAGTGGCGTCTACCAGTTATTGTACATGGATCATAAATGCAAGTCTTGATCCCACCGCTGCCACCAATGTTAGAAATGGGGGTCTCTAGTTGGCCATGGCTGGCGCCAATGTCAAAATAGGGACCCTTCTTCCTAAGTCAGGGCAAGTGGGCTACCCCCTTTGATAACCCCTGCTCAACCCTGTGGTAACGTAGCACGAGCAGTTAGGCCTATCTCAGAGGCAGTGTGTGAAGCATTTATGACCATGCACAATAAGGCAGTAACGACACCACAAAAGGACACAACTCAAGTAGGTATAGAAAAATAATATCTTTATCTAAGGTTTAGTACGAGACTCTCAAAAGCGTTTTAACCAGTCACAATGCACGTAAATCAGTAGGGACTTAAAAAGGCAATAACGTGTTCACCAGAACGTGGCACTGACTGAGTTCAAGGCCTGGGTCGACGCGACCTGTTGCACACAAGATACCTGCCATTGGACGGGGACACAGCACGTAGCGTCTCGAAGAAGTGGAGACGGTGACAGGCGGACTCCCAGTGACCACAGTTCTTGACTGCAGTGGTCCGCAACATGCACTCACAATGATTCGGGTACTCGGGGACAGGCGGGCCCTCAGCGGCAGCAGCACGCGGCTGCGGCGGCCCGGGCTAGTGGTGGCGATGACTCTTGTCGTGCAGCTCCGTGGTGGGCTCACAGCGGCAGCAGCTCTCTCCTAGCTGCGGCGGCCCATATGAAGATTCACGATGATGCAAAGTTGGCAAAGGTGCGGGCACTCAGCGGCAGCAGCTCTCTCTTAGCTGCGGTGGCCCACAGGACAAATCACAATGATGCAAAGTTAGCAAAGGTGCGGGCACTCAGCGGCAGCAGCTCTCTCTTAGCTGCGGCAGCTCACAGGACAAATCACGATGAAGCAAAGTTGGCAAAGGTGCGAGCACTCAGCAGCAGAAGCTCTCTCTCTTAGCTGCGGCGGCCCACAGGACAAATCACAATGATGCAAAGTTGGCAACGGTGCGAGCACTCAGCGGCAGCAGCTCTCTCTTAGCTGCGGCGGCCCACAGGACAAATCACAATGATGCAAAGTTGGCAAAGGTGCGAGCACTCAGCGGCAGCAGCTCTCTTTAGCTGCGGCGGCTCACAGGACAAATCACGATGATGCGGAGTTTGGCAAGGTGCGGGTACTCCGCGGCAGCAGCTCTCTCTTAGCTGCGGCGGCTCACAGGACAAATCACGATGAGGCCAGGTTGGCAAAGGTGCGGGCACTCAGCGGCAGCAGCTCTCTCTTAGCTGCGGCTGCCCACAGGACAAATCACAATGATCTCGACCAGGCTGGCAAAGTTGCGGGCACTCAGCGGCAGCAGCTCTCTCTTAGCTGCGGCTGCCCACAGGACAAATCACGATGATCTCGACCAGGCTGGCACAACGGCGGGCACTCAGCGGCTACATCTCTCTCTTAGCTGCGGCGGCCCACACTGATTCAGCGAAGGTACCAAAGGTTCAAATTAAGGTGGGCGCTCAGCGGCGGCAGCTCTCTCTTAGCTGCGGCGGCCCACACAGATTCAGCAAAGGATCCGGAGATTCAAATTAAGGCGGGCGCTCAGCAGCGGCAGCTCTCTCTTAGCTGCGGCAGCCCACACACGGAGTTAACAAGGGTTACCAGTCCGCGTTCTTCACAGTAGAACTAGAGGTTCCGGATTACTCGACGGAGGCCTCACCTGAAAGTAGAATCCCTAGCACAGGAATTCAGATGGCTGACGGGGTGAAGTCTAATGTCCCTGAGACTTCAGCATAAGGCGCTCTCAATTCAGGCCCTCGGGTAGTTTCTTCGGCAAGCTTGGTGAAAGTTTCAAAGTCCTTTCCTCTGTTCACTCGGACAGAGTTTCGTCTTGACATCCAGAAGGAACACCCTTGAAAAAGTTTTTAACGCAGCGTTTTATACCTAAAAAGTCTTTGTTCTCTGCAGTCACAAATCACTGCATCCAGCCAGAGCCAGTTCGGTGGGGTCGGGGAGCACTTGGTTTACGAGGCGACATCCTGCCCTTTGAGAATCCGGGGGTCTGCTATCAGACGCCCAGTGGGAGGTGGAGTAATCATTCACCTTGCCAGGCACGGTCCTGCTCAGATCAAAGAGTCACCCCTCCCCATACTCTAAATGCCGATCTCTCTCTGCAGCCAGGTCTGACCCAGCTGGCCCTGCTGCTCCAAAACCAGACGGCCAATACACACGCTAGCAAAGCCTACAGGAAAGCTTAGGCCAGAAAATACCTCGTATCTAGCAGAGGCATTTTCGAACACAGGCTACGCAAATAATCCTTACTAAAAGATGTATCTCAATATCCTGAGCTTAAACATATCAAATTCGACGTTCCTATCAGGTTCCTGGGGGCAGGTAGGATTAGGGCATGTAATACTCAGCCTGCCCATTCTGGCCTATGAGAACGGATAGCCTCACAATAGTAAACAGTGAAATGGAGGGTAACTCGCTATTAGAACATGCTACACAGACATACTTTAAAAGCTGCTTCGGTGGGTAGCGCAAATAAGCGCTGCAGGCCCACCAGCAGTATTTGGTCTACCAGCCCTGGGCACACACAGTGCACTGATACTAGGGGCTGACAGGTAAACCAAACGAGCCAATTATGGTTATCCCAATTCATACAGTCATCTTTACACAGGGAGCATTCGCGCTGTGTCACTGATTGACAGTGGCACAGCGCCCAGAGCATCTAAATCCAGCCAACATAAAAGGTAAGAAGTGAAAAGAGGAAGTGAGACCCGTGCCAATGATGCCAGGTCTAACACGCGTCCCCTCCAGCTGAAATGTGGGGAGAACTAACCATTCCCTTGGGAGTTCTCATCACTAAGGCGGAAAAACCTGGACAGACCGTCAGCATTGGCGTGTTCTGTAACAGGGCGGTGTTCCACCGTGAAATCCATACCCTGTAGGGAAATGGACCACCTCAACAACTTTGGATTCTCACCCCTCATATGCATCAACCATCTAAGGGGCCTGTGGTCTGTCTGAACCCGGAAGTGAGTCCCAAACAGATATGGTCTCAGCTTCTTCAGCGCCCAGACCACAGCAAATGCCTCACGCTCAATTGCACTCCACCTCTGTTCCCGGGGAAGTAACCTCCTCCTTAGGAAGGCTACCGGTTGGTCTAGTCCCTCCTCATTGATCGGTGACAGAACAGCCCCTATACCATGCTCTGAGGCGTCTGTCTGGACAACAAATTCCTTTGAAAAGTCGGGCACCTGAAGCACAGGTGCGTTGCACATGGCAGTCTTCAGGGCGTCAAAAGCGTTCTGACAGGTGTCAGTCCAGTTTACCTTCTTCGGCTGCTTCTTAGAAGTCAGCTCAGTCAAGGGTGCAACAATGTTGCCATATCCCTTGACAAACCTCCTGTAGTACCCCGTGAGTCCTAAGAAGGCTCTCACCTGCTTCTGAGTCTGGGCGGGTTCCCACGCCAGGATAGTTTCAATTTTGGGCTGAAGGAACGCCACCTGGCCGCTCCCCACCTGGTGCCCCAAATACACTACAGAACCCTGCCCAATCTGGCCCTTACTGGCTTTGATTGTGAGGCCTGCCTTCCGCAGTGCCATCAATACCTCCCAGAGGTGGCGCAGGTGGTCCTCCCAAGAGGAGCTAAACACCGCAATGTCATCTAGGTAGGCGGCACTGAAGCCTTCCAGCCCAACCAACACCCTGTTGACCAGCCTCTGAAAGGTGGCAGGGGCATTCTTCATTCCAAAGGGCATCACCCGGAACTGGTAGTGCCCATCGGGTGTGGAGAAGGCTGACCTCTCCTTTGCTCCCTCAGTCAGGGCGATCTGCCAATACCCAGACGTCAAATCAAATGTGCTGAGGTATTTTGCAGCCCCTAACCGATCTATGAGCTCATCAGCTCTGGGGATGGGGTGCGCGTCAGTCTTCGTGACTGAATTGAGGCCCCGGTAGTCCACGCAGAACCGAAGTTCTGGGGTGGTACCAGGCGCTGCAGCTTTTGGTACTAAGACCACTGGGCTGGACCAAGGGTTGCTAGAGGACTCAATCACCCCAAGGGCAAACATTTTGGTAACCTCATCCTTAATGTAGACCCTTACCCGGTCAGTCACTCAGTAGGCCTTGTGCTTAATGGGAGGACTGTCCCCGGTGTCCACGTCATGGACACACCAATCAGTGACACTAGGTACCAGGGAGAACAGATCACTGAATTGCCCCAACAGTTGGTGACAATCACCCTGCTGCTCAGGGGTCAGTGTGGTGGAGAGGACCACACCCTCCACTGACCCATCTCGCTCCCCTGCATACAGGAGGTCAGGAAGGGGCTCGCTCTCCTCCTCCATCCCAGCATCTGTGGCCAGAAGCATGCCCACTTCAGACCTCTCAAAGTGGGGCTTCAGGCGGTTAACATGCAGGACCCGCAAGGGGTTCCTGGGAGACTGCAAGTCCACCACATAGGTAACAGGACTCTTGCGCTCCACCACCTCAAAGGGGCCGGTCCACTTATCCTGGAGCGCACAGGGCTCCACCGGGGCCATGACCCAAACCTTCTGTCCAGGCTGAAACTCGATCAGAGTGGCATTCTGATCGTACCAGAGTTTCATCTCTTCCTGGCTGGCTTCCAGGTTTGCCTCAGCAAGTTTCCTGAAGCGCCGAGTCTGGTTCCTGAAGGCCAGCATGTAACTAAACACATCCTGGGGAGGTTTCCTGGGAGATTGCTCCCAGCCTTCCTTGACCAGACCCAGAGGCCCTCTTACCGGGTGCCCATAGAGCATCTCAAAGGGACTGAACCCTAAGGACTTCTGTGGCACCTCACGGTAAGCAAACAACAGGCATGGCAAGAGGACGTCCCACTTATGCCTCATGGGCTCACCTAGGCCCATAATCATGCCCTTGAGGGTCCGGTTGAATCTCTCACCAGCCCATTACCGTGGGGGTGGTAAGGAGTGGTGAACTTATATGTTACCCCACACTCCTCCCACAGAGACTTCATGTACTTGGAGATGAAGTTAGTTCCCCTATCGGACACCGCCTCTCTGGGGAATCCGACACAGGAGAAAATCCCCATCAGTGCCCGTCCCACCACGGGGGCCGTCACTGTCCTGAGCGGGATGGCCTCAGGGTACCGGGTGACATGGTCCACCAAGACCAGGATGAACCTGTTGCCCATGGCTGTCTTGGGATCCAGAGGCCCCACAATATCAAGGCACACTCTCTCGAATGGGGTGCTCACAACGGGAAAGGGCTGGAGTGGGGCCTTAATCTTCCCCCTACTCTTCCCACTTGCCTGGCAAGTCTCACACGTCCTGCAGTGAGCATCTGAGCTCCTGCGCATCTGGGGCCAATAGAAGTGGGTGACCAGCCTCTCAAAGGTCTTGGTCTGCCCCAGATGTCCGGGCAGTGGCACATCATGAGCAAACCCCAGTAGGAAGGTCCTGAAGCGCTGGGGTACCACCAGCACACGGGCTGACCCAGGCTCAGCAACCTTAGGCTCGCTGTAAAGGAGGTAATTCTCCCAATAGATCCAATGTGACCCTGTCTGATCACCTGCTGCCTGGGCGGCGGCCTGTCGCCGCACCCCCTCAAGAGAAGGGCAGGTTCTCTGTTGCTCACAAAATTCCTCCCTGGAGGGCCCCCCTTCCTGCTGCCAATGGGTCAACTCCGGTAGGTCCCCCTGTTCGGCCACTTGTTCCCCTGTAGGTTCCGGGGCATCCCCCTCAAGGTCTGCTCCCTCTGGGATCGTGGGAACCGCGGGGGCCGGTTTCCCCCGCCCCCAACCCCTTCTCTATAAGGCAGGGGCCTGGGCCATACTTTCAGGCTCCAGACCCTCCTGAACATCCTTCTGAGCTGTCATGGACCGAGTGGTCACACACGCCCACTCAGGCAGACCCAACATTTCCAAATGAGACTTTCACTCCACCGTAGCCCACGGAGAGTTCTCTAGATCATTGCCCAACAGACAGTCTACAGGCATGGCGGGCCTCACAGCCACTTGAAGAGTTCCTGAGACCCCCCCCACTTGAAGGGAACCTGAGCCACTTCACACTGGCTCTCTGACTTGTCTGCTGACACTATGGGGCAGAATGCATGGGGGACAACCTGCTCTTTGGACACCAACCGGGAGCTGACAGCAGTCACACTAGCTCCGGTGTCCTTGAGTGCCTCCACCCTATGGCCATTGAAGGTCACCCACTGCCGGTACTTCTGAGTGGTATTCAGCAGTGTGGGGTTAGGGACCTTCTCAATGTCTCCTAGCGAGACAAGGGTTAACTCAATGGGATCCCACCCACCTTGGGCCTCTACCTCCTTCCCCCCCAGGGCTACACTGGCAATCTGGCGGGATGGTGCATGGGGTGGTGCACGAGGGGATGCATTGGGGTCCCTCTGGGAACACTGGGGATCATAATACCGGTGGCCCACTTGACCACACTTGAAACAAGTGAGTGGCCCCCTCTGAACAGGCCTACCTTTCGGGGACACTGGCTTCTTCTCAGCGGGAGGCTGGGACACCACTGCTTGGTTCCCTTGGGAATTACTTTGGGGCCCTCTCTGGAACTCCCTCGACTTACCCTTGTCCCCCCCACTTCTCTGCTGGGGACCCTGCCCACCTCTGGCGAAGTCTCCCACAAAACCTTTGCGGACCCAGGTGTTCACCTAGCGGTCCGCCTCCTCAGCAAGCTTCCTAGGGTTAGTCAGCTTGCTATCAATCAGGTGCTGGCGTAGCCCTGGAAAACAATTACTAGAAAAATGCTCCCACGCAAACAAATCATACAATTGCTCAAAAGTTTCCACTTTGCTACCCTTTACCCAGCGATTCATTGCTCTGCAGAAAAAAGACACATATTCAACCCACGTGGTACCCTCTAAATTCTTACAGGTCCTAAATCTCTGCCTGTACATTTCTGGGGTCAAACCATAACGGGTCATCAAAGCTTCTTTCATATGGGCATACACCATCCTGCTCACCTCAGGCAGGTCCAACAGGGTATACCTACCATCACTCACAAAGCGCCCCCACAATCCCGCTCCCCAATCCTGCTCAGGGACCCGGTGGGACACCATTGCTATCTCATATGCGGCAAACCATTGTACAATATCCTCACTCTTGTGAAAATCCTTAATGACATCCTTAGGAATATAAACTCTACTCTCAGGAGTTACTAAAGGTATGCTGCCACCAGAGGGGGAGACCGGGACACTACTCGCCCTGATCTCTATCTCCCTCAACATTCTCTCATGCTCCATTCTCATTTTCTCAAGTTCAATTGACAATCGATTCTTCTCAATGTCTAACTTCTTACTCTCAAAATCCTTCTGACCTTCCAAATTAGCAATCTCCAAACTATGCCTCCTATCTCTCTCCCTGTCCTCCAGCTCTTCTGGGGTCAGGCTCCTTTGGGATACACTAGTACCTGGATTGGAGGGTGTTCTATCTCCCCCCTCAACTGCATCATCCTGCTGCCCTCCAGCATTCTCTTCCTCATCCCCAGCGGACTCTCTCGCTTCCCACCAGGCCTTCAGCGCCTTGTGGTACTCCTCCTTCCTAGAGAGACCTATCACGGGGACTGCGAATTGCTTACAAAATGACTTCAGCTGTTTGGCAGTATAGGTATCTAATCTTTCCTCCTCAAAGGTGAGATCCTCCGAAGCATTGGATGTTGGCCTTCCCATATTAGCAGTACTCATGGCTGCGATCAACAATTCAATACTAGAACAACCAACCAACAACAACAACAAAAAATTCGAAGAGGGAAAAAAGCCTGTGCGTGGCTGAGCTTTGGTCTGTACTCACTAGTGGCGTCTACCAGTTATTGTACGTGGATCATAAATGCAAGTCCTGATCCCACCGCTGCCACCAATGTTTGAAATGGGGGTCTCTAGTTGGCCATGGCTGGCGCCAATGTCCAAATAGGGACCCTTCTTCCTAAGTCAGGGCAAGTGGGCTACCCCCTTTGATAACCCCTGCTCAACCCTGTGGTAACGTAGCACGAGCAGTTAGGCCTATCTCGGAGGCAGTGTGTGAAGCATTTATGACCATGCACAATAAGGCAGTAACGACACCACAAAAGGACACAACTCAAGTAGGTATAGAAAAATAATATCTTTATCTAAGGTTTAGTACGAGACTCTCAAAAGCATGTTAACCAGTCACAATGCACGTAAATCAGTAGGGACTTAAAAAGGCAATAACGTGTTCACCAGAACGGGGCACTGACTGAGTTCAAGGCCTGGGTCGACGCGACCCGTTGCGCACCAGATACCGGCTGTTGGACGGAGACACAGCACGTAGCTTCTCGAAGAAGCAGAGACGGTGACAGGCGGACTCCCAGTGACCACAGTTCTTGACTGCAGTGGTCCGCAACATGCACTCACAATAATTCGGGCACTTGCGGACAGGCGGGCCCTCAGCGGCAGCAGCACGCAGCTGTGGCGGCCCGGGCTGGTGGTGGGGATGACTCTTGTCGTGCAGCTCCGTGGTGGGCTCACAGCGGCAGCAGCTCTCTCCTAGCTGCGGCGGCCCACAGGACGATTCACGATGATGCAAAGTTGGCAAAGGTGCGGGCACTCAGCGGCAGCAGCTCTCTCTTAGCTGCGGCGGCCCACAGGACAAATCACAATGATGCAAAGTTAGCAAAGGTGCGGGCACTCAGCGGCAGCAGCCCTCTCTTAGCTGCGGCGGCTCACAGGACAAATCACGATGAAGCAAAGTTGGCAAAGGTGCAAGCACTCAGAGGCAGCAGCTCTCTCTCTTAGCTGCGGCGGCCCACAGGACAAATCACAATGATGCAAAGTTGGCAAAGGTGCGAGCACTCAGCGGCAGCAGCTCTCTTTTAGCTGCGGCGGCTCACAGGACAAATCATGATGAGGCCAGGTTGGCAAAGGTGTGGGCACTCAGCGGCAGCAGCTCTCTCTTAGCTGCGGCTGCCCACAGGACAAATCACGATTATCTCGACCAGGCTGGCAAAGGTGCGGGCACTCAGCGGCAGCAGCTCTCTTTTAGCTGCGGCTGCCCACAGGACAAATCACGATGATCTCGACCAGGCTGGCACAACGGCGGGCACTCAGCGGCTACAGCTCTCTCTTAGCTGCGGCGACCCACACTGATTCAGCGAAGGTTCCGAAGGTTCAAATTAAGGCGGGCGCTCAGCGGCGGCAGCTCTCTCTTAGCTGCGGCGGCCCACACAGATTCAGCAAAGGTTCCGGAGATTCAAATTAAGGCGGGTGCTCAGCGGTGGCAGCTCTCTCTTAGCTGCGGCGGCCACACACAGAGTTAACAAGGGTTACCAGTCCGCGTTCCTCACAGTAGAACTAGAGGTTCCGGATTACTCGACGGAGGCCTCACCTGCAAGTAGAATCCCTAGCACAGGAATTCAGACGGCTGACGGGGTGAAGTCTAATGTCCCTGAGACTTCAGCAGGAGGCGCTCTCAATTCAGGCCCTCGGGTAGTTTCTTCGGCAAGCTTGGTGAAAGTTTCAAAGTCCTTTCCTCTGTTCACTCGGACAGAGTTTCGTCTTGACATCCAGAAAGAACACCCTTGAAAAAGGTTTCAGCGCAGCGTTTTATACCTAAAAAGTCTTTGTTCTCTGCAGTCACAAATCACTGCATCCAGCCAGAACCAGTTCGGTGGGGTCAGGGGGGAACTGGGTTTACGAGTCGACATCCTGCCCTTTGAGAATCTGGGGGTCTGCTATCAGACGCCCAGTGGGAGGTGGAGCCATCATTCACCTTGCCAGGCACGGTCCTGCTCAGATCAAAGAGTCACCCCTCCCCATACTCTAAATGCCAATCTCTCTCTGCAGCCAGGTCTGACTCAGCTGGCCCTGCTGCTCCAAAACCAGACGGCCAATACACACGCTAGCAAAGCCTACAGGAAAGCTTAGGCCAGAAAATACCTCGTTTCTAGCAGAGGCATTTTCGAACACGGGCTACGCAAATAATCCTTACTAAAAGATGTATCTCAATGTCCTGAGCTTAAACATATCAAATTTGACGTTCCTATCAGGTTCCTGGGGGCAGGTAGGATTAGGGCATGTAATACTCAGCCTGCCCATTCTGGCCTATGAGAACGGATAGCCTCACAATAGTAAACAGTGAAATGGAGGGTAACTCGCTATTAGAACATGCTACACAGACATACTTTAAAAGCTGCTTCGGTGGGTAGCGCAAATCAGCGCTGCAGTCCCACCAGCAGTATTTGGTCTACCAGCCCTGGGCACACACAGTGCACTGATACTAGGGGCTGACAGGTAAACCAAACGAGCCAATTATGGTTATCCGAATTCATACAGTCATCTTTACACAGGGAGCATTCGCGCTGTGTCACTGATTGGCAGTGGCACAGCGCCCAGAGCATCTAAATCCAGCCAACATAAAAGGTAATAAGCGAAAAGAGGAAGGGAGACCCGCGCCAATGATGCCAGGTCTAACAAGGGTCTATCCTCCTCCTTATGTTCTTTTGTTCCTCAACTATTCTTCTCTGTGCATAGGTTTAAAAATGGGCATTGAGAGTTCTAGAGGTTGAAGTCTGTACCCAATCCAGAGATGCCACATAACTAGCACTTACAGGAATAAGACCACTGGCCGTTTAACCCATTCGGATAGCATTCTGGGAAGAACTGAAATGGTAACTTAACGGAAAACTGGGACATAACATATAAACATTTGCAAGAATTGGAAGATCACTGGTGGTGCAATGTGTTAGTGTTCCTCCCAAGCAGAAATCTGTCATAATAAACCTGGGGATTTGGTTTGACAACTTGCTATCCTTTACATCACAAGCAAATGCATTGCCAGCAGCATGAGTTGGTAACCTCAGCCGCCTCAAAACTATTATGGGCTTCTTTTATCTCCATATTCGGAAGATGGTCATCCAGTCTTTATTCACCTCTCTTCTGGATTTCTGCAACATCTTGAATTTATGGCTATTCGCGGTATGTGAAAAGCAGGCTGCGAGCTGTTCAGAACACAGAGGCGAGACTACTTTTCCACCTGACAAAATTCTGTTCAGTTTATAAATTGCTCTGTAAATTACACTGGTTTCCACTAGAGAAACGTATTCAGTGTGCATAGCCAACCAAATTATGAATAAGCAGTGCGCTTCCAGTCAGTTTCTTTTGCTTCAACTCTACACCCCCACCAGGTCTCTTTGATCGGCTAATGCGAATTTGTCAGTGGTCAGTCAGTCAAGAAATGTTCATTTTGACCTTAGTATTAAAACATCATAAAACCAAATTAAAATGAGTCATCCTGACACATAAAAGTACAAATAATATCACATCATACAATTTAATCATAAAATGCATCCATTCCTAAAAATTAATTTATAAAATCCCATTAAAAGTCTGACAAAACACCTTTACCGGTGACCACAAATCTTCCTGGAGCACCTCACATCCAAAAATCTTACATCAGTTAAAAGCACTACAACTTGACTCCCTTCTTGAATACCATATTTAAGAAAAAGAGGCTTTAGAATGACCTACCAATGTGTCTGAAACTTTGCACAATCTAAAAGAATGTGCAGGTTGTCTCACTTTGCCTTTAACCCACAAGTGCAATTTCTGTTCATCCATTATTACCATGTTTGCCTTGCTATTACTGTTGAATGGATTAAGACCTGTTCTTTAGACCTGCTCATCCGACCTACATCATTGCAGCAACCGGGACAAGGAGTCAGTGGTCCCGCTGCCAGTATTACAATGCGACCGCCTTCATGGGGGTCGCAAAGTGTATATTTTCTATTGCAGCTTGTGCTGCGGGATGCAGCATAAGCCGCAATCGAAAATATACACTTTTAAAGCATCCCTGCTCCATGTGGCTGGCCCCATAGCAGAGGGCCAGAGGGGAACAGGGCCCTGCTAGGGGCCGCCAAATTCACTTACCACCTGCCTTTTCATGGCAGGCGAACTGTCATGAAAGGGCAGGCGGAAAGGGTCATTGTAATCCCTACGGCAGTGACTGAGCAGGCACCGCCCCTATTGTAGGGATTACTGTCCATCCCCGTCAGAAACCGTCCAATGGTCCCTCCACCTGCTGCCAACCGCACGCACTGTAATGCGGCGGTCAGACCGCAGCAGCAGATGTCAGTCGGACTGCAATCGACAATCCATCGGTTGCGGTCCCACAGAAATCGGAAGGACCCCCTAAGTGTGGGATTTGGTAGTGAGTCAACATAGGGTTACCACTTTTCATTCTACCATGAATTTAGCATAAATTGGATAGATGGCTACCCCTTTAGATACTGCAGATCCTGTTCTCTTGTTTTATTATCAGTACACAGAGGTCGCCCTTTGTGATCCAAATCTGAAGATTCTTGCTTCCTATAGTTAAACCCAACATCCTAAATATTTCCTTCAGGTATTTTCTGGTGCTCTTGGCCCACTTCAACTCACTGTGCATGATCTCATTTCTGCACAGTGATGACAGTTTTTTGCCCTTCCCCTGTCTCCAAGCTCAGCCAGAATCTTACAGTCTCAGCCCATGTTAGATAGCTCCAGGATGTTATTATTGTTTCCATTCTTATTGCCTTGGTCAGTGCCAACCTCAATGGTAACAAGAGGCTTTTCAGACATTTCCCCTCTTCATATTTTCAGTTCAGTTTGCCATTTAGGCCCAGCAATTCAACTCCATACTGGAATTGCAGGCAGATCATTGCTGCATATGCAGCTAACACCGGTCTTAGGGACATATCTCCGTAATATTTATTGAATTTTTAAGACCACTTATTGATCCCAAGGCTCACACTTTAAGTGATTCAATATGATCTTTGTACATTCGTTTCTTCTCAAAACGTACACCTAAATACTTATATGTATTCACTGTTTTTAATTTATCATTCAAATTTTACAGATGCACCTTAGGCTTGTCCATATTTACCATCATTTTGTCTTATTTCAGTAAACTAAAGATTCATGCAATTTATGTTGTAGGCCTATTTCAGTCATATAAATTATTAACAGGTAATCTGCATATAGGAGGTATGCTATAAGGTACCATAATTGTTTCGGGCTAAGGCCCTTTGATGTGTCTAATACTGATGGTAGGTCAGCAAGAAACATGGAGGAAAGCAAGGGGGTCAGGACATACCCCTGGCGTAACCCATTCCTAATAGAAAATTTCCAGGTCAATCTCCCTTCTGTATCAAGAATCACCTGAGCCCAATTCTGTGAATGCAATCCCTTTATACTATTAAGTAGGCTCCTTGGGATTTTCAGCCTAGTCAGCATTTCCCACAGACATTTACGATCTACTAAGTCAAATGCTGCATGGAAGTCTACAAAGCCACAAAATAGGTTGACCCTTTGATCCACAGACTTCCATGCAAGCAACCACAGACTTAAACAATGGTCTACCATAGAATGTCCTTCCTTAAACCCTCCTTGTTCTATTGGTACAATGAGGTGTAGTTCTGTCCATTCCTTAAGTCTGCCTAAGATAATCTTTGCAAACAGTTTTTCACCAACATCAAGGAGATAAATCAATATATAATTTTTTGAGCTTTTTCTATCTTTCCTTTTATATATTGGTCTTATGATTGCACTCGTCCAGTTTTCAGGGATCAGGCCTGTTGACAAGATTCCTTGAAATGACAAGTAGAAAAATGTAGCTCACCAATCGGCCATACTTTTAATTATGATGGCTGGTAAATTGTCTGGATCTGCTGCTCGAGTTAATTTCAAGGCCACTATGGTGTCTTTTATATTTTCAAAGAGAACAGGGTTTTAATATCCTCATCTATCCCAGGGCAATCTATCATACACTCTACCTCTACCATACATTTCCTTTAGATACTCTACCCATGCTTCTTCATCTACAACACATTTCATTACCTCCTTCTCCTTGCCAGACCCTTGTTGCACCAGCTGCCAAAACATTTTTTTGGGGTATTTTTTGTTTCAATCGATTCTACCATATTTCTCTAGCAGTTCTCCTTGTAAGCTCTTTTCATACCATTTATCATTTTTTAAATATTTTTTCTTGGTGTTCAGGAGATTGGAGAACGTCTCAAGATCATGTCTTACCTTTAGGTTATTCTCCTCTTTCCTTATGAGGCTTTTCAATTGTCTCTATTGAACCAAGCATTTCTTTTCTTTTCTAGTATCTCCCAGGGTCCTTTCCTGCTTCCTCCTATTAGCTTTTGGCTCCACCTTTAGACATTGTACCACCTGGTAAATTGTTTGCCATACCACCCTACACAATCCACAGGGAACATTTGTCATGTCTAGGCTCTGTTGGAAATTAGCCAGTTCAACCAGTTGTTTCTCAGACGTTCTAGTGTAGAATCCTAGGTGAAACAAACACAAACTCTGTCAGCACATATGATGAAAGAGAGAATGTATTATAATATGTGATGCACAGGGACAGACAGCTAGCATCCGAGTGTCCAACAAGAGGAAGTCTCACACAATCTTTTATTTTTGAAACCACAAGAAAAGAGGTGTTGCAATACAGGCAATACATATCCAGTAAAATCACAAGAATAATATAATTTCTCAGAAATGATGAACATCACCAGACTTGGCAAGTTATACAATTATTGAACACCAGGTCAATAAGGAAAGGCCAACACTGCATGATACCTGCATGGTGTAAGGTGGTGGGGTTGTTGTTATCCACATGTTCTTTGATGGTGACAGTTTGGGACTTTCCAAGCTAATGCAACATGCTAGTAACGGTAAATGCTTTCTGAAATGCTATCTGAAAGATGTGTAATATTTGTCCTATCATGGACACATAAGCTTTGCCACTTCTAAATATGGTGTGGCCAAATGCCTGTTGCTAAGCTAGCATCATGTGCTGCGTGGATGATGACCTTGAGCAAGCCTTGCATTGCAATGAGATTAATCAATCTACTTACAGTAAGGTAGATCAGTTCAGTACAGGCCATTTCTCTTCTGTGCATGTTCTACAGGCCTTCTGTAGTTTTTGGGTATCACAGAGCTGGTCAGTCTGCTGGAATTAGGGAGCAGAAGGAAAATGGCTTCAACATGCTCGCCCTCTAATACTCAATCTTACTAACTTTATTTCGAAGGTGAAACACAGCCATAAAAGCATATTACAAAGATAAAATACATTGTTAAAAAACACATCTCATGACCGCTTAATAAGACAAATCATATAGTAACAAATAGAATAAATATAATCAATAAAAACCCATTCAAAGCCCCCCCTCAAACAAGTTAAAGGAAACTCCTGCCAAATGGCAATGTGCCCCACAGTCATCTAATAAATAGATCAAGCTGGCAGGATCAAACTATTAAGGCAACATTTGTTTTCTCCTGGCAATAGCACCCTTTAAGAAGGAACAAATAGAGGCACAAAGTGTAGGAGAATGTAACCCTTGCAAATCGAGCAGAGCCTCAGCGCATCTTCTGATACCACAAGCTTGAATTAAAGGTATTAAAAACCTTTTGGAAAGTACCAGATAGAATTCACAAAAGAAGGTAAAATAAAGCAAACTCTGGGGCAAAGACTTGTCACAAGGACAGATTAACACCTTACTGGGGTCAAACCGGCCCAAAGGAAAACTCAAATACCGCCTTATAATTCCAAGTCTAAATCTAATTAGAAGAACTCTGTCCCAGATGGGATCAATCCAAAACAGGTATGGCTCAATTTTGGGGGTAGTCTGCAGAGGCCCATTCTCCCTAACTGAGGTTTTGGCTAATTCCTCAACATCTCTATGCTGCATTTTCATGGCAAAAAAGCTTTCTTTACCCAGGTTGTATCAGCCTTAGTAATAACACAGGGGGAAGAGAAGAGCTATGGTCACCCTAGGATAGTCAATTCATGCGTAACATAATGTAACCAGGGTATAGTCACGCCTCTGTCACAGCCTAGACAGTTAGAGATCACCTTCCTATAAAAACCTGTCTGCGCATTTTCCCATATACTATACCATAACACCAGGATAACCAGTTTAACACGATCCTCAACATACTCAACCCCTGACTCCTGATGAACGATGTATGCGGCACAAGTTGCGGGTACACCTATAATAAGTCGGGAAAACATATTTTCTTCTGTCTGAATGGGGGAGGTGTTAGAAAAGCCCTAAATACGAGCCCCATAGGTAAGAATCTGTAAGCATTTGCTCCTAAAGACTCACAAAAGAGGAGCCACAAGTTTTTTTTTTCAATGTGTGAGGCTAAGTTATAAAAATAACCCACAGCATTGGAAATCCTTTCGGAGGTTTTGTATCTGCAGGGACCCCCTCTACCCCTAGCATCAAAAATCACACCCAAATGGGAACAGAACTGTGTGTAGGAGCAACAATATAGACCTGCTGAAACACACTCTTCATCTTCACGGATTTTGGGCCACAAAACATAGTGAAAGATATGGAACGATTTGTAACTAACCTCAAAGAATCCATGAAGTTTACGAACATCTGCAAAAGGGTATTGAGGCTCCTATGTGTTCTCCCAAGCAAAAGGGCGTCAGCCGCATAGAGTAGCCCCAGAGCTTTTTTCTTACCCACATCAGCATTACAGGTAGATAACACATCCTCAAGGCCATTGATGTAAAATAGAAATAAGATAGGGACCAGTACGCACCCTTGTCGGACACTCTTCTCCAGGGGAAAACTACTGGTACATTCCCCAGCAGGGCCAAATCTTACAGACGTTGAAAGATCAAAATGGGCTCACAAAAATTGAATGAGCCATGGATCCATCCCATACCCTCTAGCAAGATACTCAATCACTACTCCCTACCCCATTCTTTCCTCATTATCTTTTCTGTACCTTCTTCTCCAGTGCCATTCCTAAGGATGCATGTATGTGGTGTAGCACTCCTTGTCAGGCAATGTCCACAACTATTCATCAGTGCAGACAGGCAAGCAGGGCAAACTTGGATCACTATGCATAGAGTATCCAATATAGCTATTCCTATTATTATTGCTTCTATTATCCATGACCCCCACCCCTTCAACCATGTCAACGCTCTTTCCCATATGGCCCGTGGGCGTATTTCACAAGCCTCATCTTTCACTTTCTTTATATTATTTATTGCTTTGTTTAGATTGTCGCTGTTATCCGGAATGTAAAAACAACAAGTCTGATGGATGACCTGACACACCCCTCCTTCCTTGGCGAGAATAATGTTTAAAGCAATGCGGTTTTGAATAACTACAGCACTCATGGCAGTAAGTGCCTCTGTAATGTTACCCAAAACTGCTGCTTCTGAACTCACCAAATCTTCAATAATACTTGCCAAGTGGTGTATCCTATATGTTGTGTATACCACCCCCATACCTGGCATCATTACTCCAAGACCTGTCATTGGATTGTCTTCCCTCTCTACCATCTTCTTGCTCCTCGCTTGGCGGTGACCCTGGTGTTGTACTTGTCATAGGTCAGTGAAATGGGTCATCCGCCGCAGGATGAGGCGAGGTAGTAACTGCTGTACCATCCTGGGGGTAAGTAGAAATATGCCCACTGACCGCAGATGAAAAACAATCCCTTCTACCCCACTAAACCTGGTGAGCACTTCTGTGTGCCCTTTCTCACTCTTGAATTTCTTATAAGGTGTGAACACTTGCTCTCGCACATGAAAACAGCTGGCTTATCTACCTCTGTCCCTACCCCTAGTGCTACAATGTTTCTTTTCTCACATTCCTTCCATCCCCCAGCCAGTTCCTTGATGGTACACCGAAACATACATGTCTAGCACTCCTCCCTGCCCCCCACCAGTTGCTATATCATACATGGGGCTTTGATAACATCCGTGTTAACAGGACTTCCTGTTGGTCATCTTGGCATTTTGCATGCAGGAAGGGGGCGTGATCTGTTGTTCTGAACCTTGTTATTTTTGGCTCCTCCCTTTCTGTTTCCCTGGCGTGTTCCTTCGGGCCTTGTCCTCCAACTCTCCCTCCTCCTGTCTTGGGCTTTTGTCAAATGCATCTAGAAATATCTGCTCTTTTACGCTCCGCCCATCATCTCGTTGTGTTTTCCTTGTTCACCCTAAGTTGGCAGGGTATGCCCAGACGTGGTCCCTTGCTTACTTTGCCACTGGATTCACGCTAGCCTGGCTGATGATGGGTGTTATCCCGAAACCGGTCCCAGGATGCTTGTTTCCGGTCCAGGGAAGACCTGGCTTGGCAGTTTGGGCAGGACTGTTCCCTTGAGGAACAGGGTCAAGACTGATTTGCATATGGCTGGGTCTGAACTGGGGTGGCGAAGTGAGCCAAAGAACAATGATGGATTCAACCCAGATCTGTGACTGGGGTGAGTGTCTGCAAAGTTTCAGCGCTCCGCCCATCATCTCCTTGTGTTTGCTTTGCTCGCCCTAAGTTGACATGGTATGCCCAGACAGGGGTCCTTTGCTCACTTTGCCACTGGATTCAAGCTAGCCTTGCTGCTGAGAGGTATTACCCCGAAACCGGTCCCAGGATGCTTGTTTCCTGTCCAGGGAAGACCTGGCTTGGCAGGTCGGGCTGGACTGTTCCCGTGAGGAACAGGGTCAAGACGGATTTGCATATGGTTGAGTCTAAGCTGGGGTGGCGAAGTGAGCTAAAGAACGATGATGGATTCAACCCAGTTCTGTGACAGGGGTGAGTGTCTGAAAAGTTTCAGTGCTCCGCCCATCCTCTCCTTGTGTTTGCTTCAATAAGTTTACGGGGCAGTACATGCTAAGGATAAACTGGTGGTAAATTGTGATGGAGCCTACCACTAGTTTTAAGGGTTTTGTCAAGTACTCATCCACGCATTGTCATGCTGACTGCCGTTATTTGTGTTCCAAAGAGTGGTGCATTCTGTATGTCTGAAACCTTCAGCATTGATCTTGTAGCATCTGTATCTACTAAGAAAGAGACAGTTTTGTCCAATATCGTCAATTTCACATCTGGACCAGCCTGGTCTGCTGTTATAGCTGGAGCTAATAGGCAGTCTTCCTCTCTCAGGCATCCCTAAAATGTTTCTGGTGGTTGTGGGGGAAATGGTGGGTAGCCACCATCGTCCTCTGGTACCCATTGTTCCCTATGTCCTCTAGGGGCAGGTGGAGGTGAAGGTGCGTGTGTCGGGCCATACCTATGTTGCGCTGTGATAGGATCCTGCTGTCCGGTAGTTTGTGAGTCAAATGTGCTGTCTGTATACAGTGGTGGAGCATTCTGCTGCTATGAGTGCTGTCTTTGTGGTCTGTGCTACGTTGATCTCTGGCTGTGTGATCGGTTGTTTAACAATGGGCAGTCAGCCTTCCAGTGGCTAGGGTTGTTACAGTGGAAACATGCTGTCCCCTGCCCCCACCCTCAGTCTGATGGCCGTTGTAGTATTTCTCTAGTGCTATCATAAGGCACACCTTTTCCTTGTTAACCTTCTCTGTTTCCATCGCCTGCAGGTGCACCCGGTAGTTGGTGAAATATTTAGCTGCTGCTAGTACCTTTTCAATTGGTTCTTGTTGACAACACACAAAAGATGTCTCTAGGCATGCCCTAATTGGTGGTCTTAGTCCGTGGACAAAGGTTGTGACAAATGCCAGCAAGGTATCTCCCATGGGGTTCTCCATCCCGCTGTTCTGTTGGCAGATTACCAGAAGGCGGTCAAAATATGAGTTTATGCTTTTGTCCTTTTCCTGCCAGGTGTTTGTTATTTTATTCCAATCCACCTTGTCTTCCGGAACCTTCTCTTTCAAATATTTTATTACCTCCTTGTACTTCTCCTCTACCAGGACTCCAGGCATTCCCCACTACCCTCTTTCTGGTTCCTGTTTTGGCCATTCTCTTTCTTTTTACAGTTCTCCCATAAGTACTTTGGCACTAGTACATTAAACAAAATGTCCAGGTCCTTCCGTAGCAACCCTCCCATTGCTACTATCCTATGTAATACTGTATACCATTTCTGTGGTTCTTTCCGCAATTTTGGAAAATCCTTAGTGAATGACATGAGATCTGCTCTATGTTTTGTGTTTGCCTTGGCCCCTGGTGGTGGTGGTACCTCTCACAGGGGCATTATTGAGGTAGGCTTTGTTACTGGGTATATGTGTGCTGTCGATGACAATGTCTGTACTACTTATATGACAGCCAGGGTATTAGTTAATTTCTTTCACTGACGAAGCTTGTCTACCACATAGGGACCCATTAGGATGGCGGGCAGTTCGCCCCCGCCGGGCCGGCGGTAGCCACCGCCGGCCCGGCGGGGGCGAACCACCCGCCATCCACACCAGAATGACCCCCCGCCATATTAGGATGGCTGGGGGGTCCGCGGCGGACGGAAAGACCGTCTGCCGATTTTCCGCCGGTCGACTCATTGACTGGGCGGAAAACATGTTTAATATGGTGGCGGTGTCTTGCAGACACCGCCATGCATATCAGGATGTTGGCGGAGATCAGCCTTTCCATGGCAGCGTTGCCGCCTTGGAAAGGCATGCGGTCTTTGCTTTTGGGGGCCCGTTGCGGGCCCCCAGGATGTTGGGGGGTGCACCTGCATTTGCATGCACAAGGTGGCAGGCACTGCGCGGTGCCTGTCACGTTGTGCATGCAAATGCACAACATGCTGTTTTACTTTGCGGCGGGTGCTGCTTGCAGCACCGCCCGCCGCAATGTAAAATATGCATGATGCGCCCGCCACTGTGGAGGGCGCATTGTAATCGGCACAGCGGGACCGCCGCACCCTTGGTGGGCGGCCCCGCATTCCGTTGCGGTGGCGGGCGGACTTTGTCCGCCCGCCATCGTAATAGAGCCCATAGTTAGGTGTGTCCAAAACCCTGGCATCCTCCCAAATTGGTAGGTCAGAATCGGTAAACCTAAACTTGCCGACATCCCAGTTATATTCTGTCAGTAAGGGGGTGGGGGGGTGTTCCTGTGCTCCTTTTGTACCTAGGGCCTTGGCTTCCTGTACATAGGCACAGCGTGCCGGAGGACCCTTTTCCATCAAATCTGCTTGTGCTAATGACAGTACAGTTTCCTGGTATGATCTGGGATGTGTTGTTGTGAAGGTGCTCACTTGTAGCTTGCCCTCAACCAACTTGTCTGAAAGTGCTGGGAATTATGAGCTATCTTTAATACAACTATGGCAAGGAGGGAAAGGGCCCTTTCCCTATGCCTGAAGGGCCGAGAGGAAATTCTTCAAAAGAGTACAACCCCCCGTGTGTGCAACACTAAATCACGATAAGTACTCTTCGGGTACCCGAAGAGTACTTATATTGATTTAGAATTATGAGCTATCACCTCTAAAGAGGTATTTCTGTTTTAGAACCGGGGTGGATCTGGTGTGGTGGTATGAGAGCCTGGGCTGCTCAGGCTTTCCTCCGACCCTGTGCTAGCAGGGCTGATTGAGTGCAAGCCAGTTCTATTGTTACAATATCATGAGCTGTCTTGTGTGCGTAGGTGCCTGTTAGACCTGGCATCCTTGGCGTGGGTCTCCCTTCCATTTTTTCATAATGCCTCCACGGTTGCCGATATGTTTTTGCTGGACTAGATGCTCATGGGCACTTTGCCGCTGCTAATCAGTGCCAAAGTGCAAGTGCTCCCTATCGTTAATTGATACATGTATTAGTGACTCCATGATTGGATGATTGGTTTACTTGTCAGTCCCTAGTACAGTGCACTCAGTGTGCCCAGGGCTTGTAAATCCAATGCCGCTGGTGGGCTCGCAGCACTGGTTGTGCCACCCACAGAAGCGGCCTGTAAAATATGTCTCGGGCCTGCCATCGCAGAGCCTGTGTGCAGCCTCGGGCTGCCATGTCGACTTGGTGAGTACACCCACTTACCAGTCCCTAAACCTTCCCTTTACTGCATGTTGGTCACCCCTAAAGTAGGCCCTAGGGCAGGGTGCATTGTAAGTATAAGGTAGGACATGCCCTGGTGTGTGTGGCATGTCCTAATAGTGAATTACAGCCATTTTCGTTTTTCACTATTGCAAGGCTACCTGCTCCCCATAGGCCAGAATGGGCAGACTGACTATTACACCTTATAGTCAGAACTGACCCAGGGAACCTGGTAGAAAAACGAATTTAGTATGCCTGAACTCAGGATGATAAAATACATCTTTTAGTGAAGTTGGTTTTAACATTCTGTTTTCGAAAATACCACTTTTAGAAAGTAGGCATTTTCTTGCCTAACTATCCAAGCCTGCCTCTGCTAGGTTGTGTATTCCTTGTCTGGAGATTGAGTGACAGGGGCTGGGGGTGGCTACCGGAGACAGGGTGAGTCAGCGCAGGGCTGAATAGAAAGATCTGCAGCCAGAGTGGAGGGAGGAGTTGCACCTGGGTCTGAATAGGGCTGTGCCTGCCTTCCACAATGCTGGCTCCACCTCCTGCCGGGCGGCTGAGCACTCTGCCCCACATTCTGAAAGGAAAGAAGGAGTCAGAAAAACAAAGTGCTCCAGGACTGACCAGAACTGGTTTTGGACTAGGCAGAGGCCTCTCTGCCTCCAGAGAACAAAGAGAATCAGGGTATAAGAGGGGCACCCAGACCCCAGGAAAATTAGATCACTTTTGGGAACAAGAAGAAACCTTTACTGAGGAGCGGAACCAAGAAGAAACTGAGGAGAAACTATCCCTAAGCCTGAAGTGCTGCTTGGGGGATTGGCCTGCAGTGGTTTGCCTGACTGCCAAAGAGAGGAGAAAGGAACTTTTGCTTTGCTGTGACTTTCATCAACTTGTGAAGGATCTCCAAGGGCTTGGAAGAGAGCTTGCCCCCTGACCGAAGTCCCAGGACCATTGGACTTCACCCCCTTTGTGAATTGCTGCTGGAAACTCTGTTTCAGTGGCTACAGAGGTAGGGAGCTGTGACCGACTCTCACGACCGACTCGGTGTCCTGCAAGCACCGCATCGAAGCACCGTCTCGCCCTGCAACGCACGGCCCTGGTCTCACCGACTCCGTCAACGAGCCGCTGCCTGCACCGCATCGAGGGACAACGCGTCCTGCAACGCTTCGCTACGCCGAATCGAACTGGTCCGACCGACACGGTCACTGCTGCTGAGTTCGAGTCCTGTGACCGCACCGGAGTTGGGCACCGCTCGCACGCTTTGCGACGCACCGCCCGACTCGCACCGCTGTCCGGACTGATCGACGCCAGCTCCTGAATCCGGCTCCGTCGCCGCACCGCAACCTGCCAGCACCGCATCGAAGCACCGTCTCGCCCTGCAACGCACGGCCCTGGTCTCACCGACTCCGTCTCGACGACGTCAACGAGCCGCTGCCTGCACCGCATCGAGGGACAACGCGTCCTGCAACGCTTCCATTTTTGCATCGCGACCGCGACGAACAGCCATCCGGCTCGCACGCCCGTGCCTGCCGCTTCAAGTAAAAGGTACTGTGACCGAGTCTGTCTACGCTGTGTTGGCCCGTCTCGACGCGGTCAGCTGGATTTGTTAGACTCTGTTTGTTCTCGACTCCGCCGTAGCCGGAGGAGGCTACCGACTCGCACAGAACCTTGAATTAAGCCTTTTTGATCAGAACTAAGTATTCTTAACAGTATTGTGGATTATTTTTGTCGTTTATGGTCTTGTGATAAATCTATATAAAGTATACCTATTTTTATAAATATACAACCTGTGTGGTGTCCATTTGTAGTGTTGTCACTTGATTACTGTATGTGTTCACAAATGCTTTACACACTGCCTCTGAACTAAGCCTGTCTGCTCGTGCCAAGCTACCAAGAGGGTGAGCAGGGGTTATTTCGGGAGTGTACCTACTTTCCCTGACTAGACGCAAGGGTCCCTATTTGGACAAAGGTACATACCTCTGCCAACTAGAGACCCCCAAATCTAACATTGGTGGTCAGCGGTGAGGATTCTGGACTTGCATTTGTGACTCATGTACAGTGATTGGTGAACACTACTTAGTGAGTGCAGACCAAAACGCAACCACATACTTTAATAGCATTTTTTCTGGGATTTCCTATTTTTGCAAATGCCAAGTTCAGTCACTATGGAGAAACCAGCATCAGTAGCCTCTGTTGAATGTGATTGGGAAGAAGAGAGGCTAGAATGCTACACCCTTAAGCAGCTCAAGCAATTCTGCAAAAAGTTTAAAGTGTCCATGACCGGGATCTCCAGGAAGGAGGACCTCCAAAAGGCGCTGAGGGCCTGGGTCGAATCAAGGAGTGCCCCTGTGGAGGGGGCTGAGAATGCAGAAGGGCAGCTGGAGGGGCTATTGGGTCTAGGGGCTAGAAGACCACCTTCCCCAGTAGGTAGCAGTGTTTCTGCCAGAGGACTGTCTCCAGAGGAGTTGGAGGACAGGAAAGAGAGTAGGGTGCACGAAATGGAGCTGACCAAACTCAAGCTGAATAAGCAGTTAGAATTCGAAATGCAAACAAGGAAATTAGCCCTAGAGGAAAAGAAAATGCAGTTTGAACATGAGAAAGTTTTGAGGGAGTTGGAATTGAAGGCCAAGAGCTTAGAGATTACTCCCTCTGGTGGCAGTGTACCGCCTGTGCCTGTTGAAGCTAGGGTGTATATTCCCAAAGATGTGGTGAAGGAGTTTTTAAAAATGACGACATAGGGCAGTGGTTCAAAGCCTATGAGGTAGCCATGTCTTCCCACCGGGTCCCTGAGAAGGATTGGGGAGCGGGGTTGTGGGGACGGTTCCTCAGTGAAGGGCGGGATACCTTGTTGGATTTGCCCTCTGAAGTCTATAATTCGTACAGCCACATGAAGGATGCCTTAATGACTAGATATGGTTTGACCCCTGAGCTTTATAGGCAAAGGTTCAGGAACTGTAGTAAGATTGAAAGCAGTACCTGGGTTGAATATGTGACCTTCTTTTGCAGAGCCTTGGATGGTTGGGTAAAGGGTAGCAAAGCGACTGATTTTCAGGCGCTCTTTGATTTGATTGCCTGGGAGCACTTGTCCGGTAATTGTTTTCCTGAGCTACGCCAGCACCTGATTGATAGTAAGCTGACTAACCCTAGGCAGCTTGCTGAGGAGGCGGACCGCTGGGTGAGTACCCGGGTCCACAAGGGTCACGTGGGAGACTCCGCCAAGGGTGGGCAGGGTCCCCAGCAGAAGAGTGGGGGGACAAGGGTAAACAGAAGGAGTTCCATAAAGGGCCCCAAAGTAGACCCCAAGGGAACCAAGGGAAAGGTTCCCAGCCTCCCCCTGAGAAGAAGCCAGTGGCCCTGACAGGCCCCCTGTTCACCAGGGACCACTGGTATGTTACAAGTGTGGCGCCCCTGGCCACAAGGCAAACGATCCTCGTTGCCCTTTGCATGGAAAACCAGCACCCACCAGTGCAGTCCCCCGGCAGTTGGCTAGTGTAGCCCTGGGGGAGGAGTTGGGTGCCCAAGGTGGGGGGATCCCACAGTGTTTTCCCTTGTCTCATTAGGAGACTCTGAGATGGTCCCTAGGACCCCGCTGCCTGAGAACACTAAGAAATACAGGCAGTGGGTGACCATCAATGGCCATAGGGTGGAGGCTCTGAGAGACACAGGAGCCAGTGTGACAGCTGTCAAGTGTCACCTGGTGTCTAAAGAGCAGGTTATCCCTGATGCATTCTATCCGGTTGTTGCCGCTGACAACACAGAGAGTCACTGCAAGGTGGCTCAGGTTCCCTTTGAGTGGGGGGGGTCTCGGGTACTCTTCAAGTAGCTGTGAGGCCAGCCATGCCTGTTGACTGTTTGTTAGGGAACGATTTGGAGAGCTCACCTTGGGCTAAGGTGGAGCGGAGTGCGCATTTAGAAATGTTGGGCTTGCCTGATTGGGCATGTGTGACCACCCGGTCAATGGCAGCTAAAGGTGTTCAAGAGGACCTGGAGCCTGAGAGGGAGGCCCAGGTGCCTGCCGGAGAGAGAGGAGGCAGGGGGCGCGGGAAACCGGCCCCCGAGGTTCCCACGGTCCAGGAGGAGGCAGACCCTGAGGGGGATGCCCTGGAGCCTACAGGGGAACAGGTAGCTGAACTGGGGGACCTACCTGAGCTGACCCATTGGCAGCAAGAAGGAGGACCCTCCAGGGAAGAGTTCTGCAAGGAGCAGAACAGATGCCCTTCTCTCGTGGGTCTGAGGCAACAGGCCACAGACCAGGCAGCAGGTGATCAGTCTGGATCACATTGGGTTTACTGGGAGAATGGTCTCCTGTATTCAGAGCCTAAGGTTGCTGAGCCTGGGTCAGCCCGTGTGCTGGTGGTACCCCAGCGCTTCAGAGCCTTCCTACTGGGGTTGGCTCATGATGTACCGTTAGCGGGACATCTGGGGCAGGACAAGACCTTTGACAGGCTTGTTACCCATTTCTATTGGCCCCAGATGCGCAGGAGTGCCGCCACTCACTGCAGAACATGCCAGACTTGCCAGGCAAGTGGAAAAAGTGGGAGGAAGCACAAGGCTCCTCTCCAGCCATTCCCTGTGGTCAGCACCCCCTTTGAACGGGTGGGTATTGACATTGTGGGGCCACTGGACCCCAAGACAGCCATGGGCAACAGGTTTATCCTGGTCTTGGTGGACCATGCCACCCGGTACCCTGAAGCCATCCCTCTGAGGACAGTGACGGCCCCCGTGGTGGGACGGGCACTGATGGGAATTTTCTCACGTGTGGGATTCCCTCAAGAGGTGGTGTCTGACAGAGGTACCAACTTCGTGTCCAAGTACATGAAGTCCCTGTGGCAGGAGTGCGGTGTAACTTACAAGTTCACCACTCCTTACCACCCTCAAGGAAATGGTCTGGTTGAGAGATTCAACCGGACCCTCAAGGGCATGATTATGGGTCTGGAAGAACCCATGAGGCGTAAATGGGACGTCCTCTTACCATGCCTGTTGTTTGCATACCGGGAGGTGCCACAGAAGTCTCTAGGGTTCAGTCCCTTTGAGCTCCTCTATGGACACCCGGTGCGAGGACCTCTGAGTTTGGTCAAGGAAGGCTGGGAGCAATCTCCCAGGAAACCTCCCCAGGATGTATACAGTTACATGCTGGCCTTCAGGAACCAGACTAGGCGTTTCAGAGAGCTTGCTGAGGCAAATCTGGAAGCCAGCCAGGAGGAGATGAAGCGGTGGTACGACCAGAATGCCACTCTGGTAGAGCTTCAGCCTGGTCAGAAAGTGTGGGTCATGGCCCCTGTGGAGCCCTGTGCGCTCCAGGACAGGTGGACCGGCCCTTTTACGGTGGTGGAGCGCAAGAGTCCAGTTACCTATTTGGTGGACTTGCAGTCTCCCAGGAACCCCTTGCGGGTCCTGCATGTGAACCGCCTGAAGCCCCACTTGGAGAGGTCCCAAGTGGGCATGCTCTTAGCTACAGATGATGGAATGGAGGAGGAGACCGAGCCTCTTCCTGACCTCCTGTCAGCCCGAGAGCAAGATGGATCAGTGGAGGGAGTAAACCTCTCTACCTCCCTGACACCTGAGCAGCAGGGTGACTGTCGCCAACTGTTGGGACAGTTCCCTGACCTGTTCTCCCTGGTTCCCAGTGTCACTCATTGGTGCGTCCATGATGTGGACACTGGGGACAGTCTTCCTGTGAAGCACAAGGCTTACAGGGTGACTGACAGGGTCAGAGCCTGCATCAAGGAGGAGGTCTCCAAGATGTTTGCGCTAGGGGTGATTGAGTCCTCTAACAGCCCTTGGGCCAGCCCCGTGGTCTTGGTTCCAAAAGCTGCCGCGCCTGGTGCCACACCAGAACTCCGGTTCTGTGTGGACTACAGGGGACTCAATTCCGTCACCAGGACTGACGCCCACCCCATCCCCAGAGCTGATGAGCTCATAGATCGGTTAGGGGCTGCGCGGTACCTCAGCACGTTTGACTTAACGTCTGGATACTGGCAGATCGCCTTGACTGATGGGGCAAAAGAGAGGTCAGCATTCTCCACACCAGATGGGCACTACCAGTTCCGGGTGATGCCCTTTGGGATGAAGAATGCCCCTGCCACCTTTCAGAGGTTGGTCAACCAGGTGTTGGTTGGACTGGAGGATTTCAGTGCCGCCTACCTGGATGACATCGCAGTGTTCAGTGCCCGTTGGGAAGAGCATCTGCGCCACCTCTGGGAAGTGTTGATGGCGCTGCGGAGGGCAGGCCTCACAATCAAGGCGAGTAAGTGCCAGATTGGGCAGGGTTCTGTGGTGTACTTGGGACACCAGGTTGGGAGCGGCCAGGTGGCGCCCCTCCAACCGAAAATTGATACCATTCTGGCTTGGGAGCCCCCAAGACCCAGACAGAGGTGAGAGCCTTCCTAGGACTCACCGGGTATTACCGGAGATTCGTCAAGGGGTATGGCAGCATTGTTGCCCCCTTGACCGAGCTGACTTCCAAGAAGCAGCCCAGGAAAGTGATTTGGACTGACGCCTGTCAAAAAGCTTTTGACACCTTGAAGACTGCCATGTGCACGGCGCCTGTGCTCCAGGCACCCAACTTCTCCAATGAGTTCATTGTTCAAACCGACGCTTCAGAGCATGGTGTAGGGGCTGTTCTATCACAGATCAATGAGGAGGGCCTAGACCAACCTGTAGCCTTCATCAGTAGGAGGTTACTTCCCCGGGAACAGAGATGGAGTGCTATTGAGCGTGAGGCATTTGCTGTGGTCTGGGCACTGAAGAAGCTGAGACCATACCTGTTTGGGACTCACTTCCGGGTTCAGACAGACCACAGGCCCCTCAGATGGTTGATGCAGATGAGGGGTGAGAATCCAAAGCTGTTGAGGTGGTCCATTTCCCTACAGGGGATGGACTTTACGGTGGAACACCGCCCTGGTACAGAACACGCCAATGCTGATGGACTGTCCAGATTTTTCCGCCTTAGCGATGAGAACTCCCTAGGGGTAGGATAGTTCTCCCCACATTTCAGCTGGAGGGGACACGTGTTAGACCTGGCATCCTTGGCGTGGGTCTCCCTTCCATTTTTTCATAATGCCTCCACGGTTGCCGATATGTTTTTGCTGGACTAGATGCTCATGGGCACTTTGCCGCTGCTAATCAGTGCCAAAGTGCAAGTGCTCCCTATCGTTAATTGATACATGTATTAGTGACTCCATGATTGGATGATTGGTTTACTTGTCAGTCCCTAGTACAGTGCACTCAGTGTGCCCAGGGCTTGTAAATCCAATGCCGCTGGTGGGCTCGCAGCACTGGTTGTGCCACCCACAGAAGCGGCCTGTAAAATATGTCTCGGGCCTGCCATCGCAGAGCCTGTGTGCAGCCTCGGGCTGCCATGTCGACTTGGTGAGTACACCCACTTACCAGTCCCTAAACCTTCCCTTTACTGCATGTTGGTCACCCCTAAAGTAGGCCCTAGGGCAGGGTGCATTGTAAGTATAAGGTAGGACATGCCCTGGTGTGTGTGGCATGTCCTAATAGTGAATTACAGCCATTTTCGTTTTTCACTATTGCAAGGCTACCTGCTCCCCATAGGCCAGAATGGGCAGACTGACTATTACACCTTATAGTCAGAACTGACCCAGGGAACCTGGTAGAAAAACGAATTTAGTATGCCTGAACTCAGGATGATAAAATACATCTTTTAGTGAAGTTGGTTTTAACATTCTGTTTTCGAAAATACCACTTTTAGAAAGTAGGCATTTTCTTGCCTAACTATCCAAGCCTGCCTCTGCTAGGTTGTGTATTCCTTGTCTGGAGATTGAGTGACAGGGGCTGGGGGTGGCTACCGGAGACAGGGTGAGTCAGCGCAGGGCTGAATAGAAAGATCTGCAGCCAGAGTGGAGGGAGGAGTTGCACCTGGGTCTGAATAGGGCTGTGCCTGCCTTCCACAATGCTGGCTCCACCTCCTGCCGGGCGGCTGAGCACTCTGCCCCACATTCTGAAAGGAAAGAAGGAGTCAGAAAAACAAAGTGCTCCAGGACTGACCAGAACTGGTTTTGGACTAGGCAGAGGCCTCTCTGCCTCCAGAGAACAAAGAGAATCAGGGTATAAGAGGGGCACCCAGACCCCAGGAAAATTAGATCACTTTTGGGAACAAGAAGAAACCTTTACTGAGGAGCGGAACCAAGAAGAAACTGAGGAGAAACTATCCCTAAGCCTGAAGTGCTGCTTGGGGGATTGGCCTGCAGTGGTTTGCCTGACTGCCAAAGAGAGGAGAAAGGAACTTTTGCTTTGCTGTGACTTTCATCAACTTGTGAAGGATCTCCAAGGGCTTGGAAGAGAGCTTGCTCCCTGACCGAAGTCCCAGGACCATTGGACTTCACCCCCTTTGTGAATTGCTGCTGGAAACTCTGTTTCAGTGGCTACAGAGGTAGGGAGCTGTGACCGACTCTCACGACCGACTCGGTGTCCTGCAAGCACCGCATCGAAGCACCGTCTCGCCCTGCAACGCACGGCCCTGGTCTCACCGACTCCGTCAACGAGCCGCTGCCTGCACCGCATCGAGGGACAACGCGTCCTGCAACGCTTCGCTACGCCGAATCGAACTGGTCCGACCGACACGGTCACTGCTGCTGAGTTCGAGTCCTGTGACCGCACCGGAGTTGGGCACCGCTCGCACGCTTTGCGACGCACCGCCCGACTCGCACCGCTGTCCGGACTGATCGACGCCAGCTCCTGAATCCGGCTCCGTCGCCGCACCGCAACCTGCCAGCACCGCATCGAAGCACCGTCTCGCCCTGCAACGCACGGCCCTGGTCTCACCGACTCCGTCTCGACGACGTCAACGAGCCGCTGCCTGCACCGCATCGAGGGACAACGCGTCCTGCAACGCTTCCCTTTTTGCATCGCGACCGCGACGAACAGCCATCCGGCTCGCACGCCCGTGCCTGCCGCTTCAAGTAAAAGGTACTGTGACCGAGTCTGTCTACGCTGTGTTGGCCCGTCTCGACGCGGTCAGCTGGATTTGTTAGACTCTGTTTGTTCTCGACTCCGCCGTAGCCGGAGGAGGCTACCGACTCGCACAGAACCTTGAATTAAGCCTTTTTGATCAGAACTAAGTATTCTTAACAGTATTGTGGATTATTTTTGTCGTTTATGGTCTTGTGATAAATCTATATAAAGTATACCTATTTTTATAAATATACAACCTGTGTGGTGTCCATTTGTAGTGTTGTCACTTGATTACTGTATGTGTTCACAAATGCTTTACACACTGCCTCTGAACTAAGCCTGTCTGCTCGTGCCAAGCTACCAAGAGGGTGAGCAGGGGTTATTTCGGGAGTGTACCTACTTTCCCTGACTAGACGCAAGGGTCCCTATTTGGACAAAGGTACATACCTCTGCCAACTAGAGACCCCCAAATCTAACAGTGCCGATGTCCCATATTAAGGTGTGCAAACTTCAGCACCTAATGTATGGTCTATTGACCTCTCTTCAAACTGTTGCTTCCAAGCATTATTAATTAGTCATGGTGCTGCAATGCCTTTCTCTTTGCATGTTTTTATCTGTTACTCTTTTCACTGAACTTAGTGGCCGCATGGGCAACGTCCTTTCTTTCACTGCAAAAGGGAAAGGATATTTGAAACACCATCAAGATCTCTTTTTGTTACTTCTTTATTCACCAGTCCTTATCTTTTTTATAAACTCACAGACGTTCCAAGCTATGATCCCTAGGCTGTGCGACTGTTCTTCATCCTAGTCTATATAACTCAACCAACCTTTCACATTTAGAGCTGTGTGGCCTGTACCATGTCGTGATTCCCTTTTGCCACTAACTTTCCTATATTCTTCTGGGCTAGGGTGTGGGACCATTATTTTTAATGCTCCCTTCTTCGGTCGCGCTCAGCGCCAGTTATGCTGCCACACTGGACTCAGGTATTTCTAGGAAAGTTGGTCCTCCTTATACTAGGGAACAAATTATTGCCATAGGTGAACAGGGTATGGATGAGTATAACAATAGGGGGCAGCTGGACATTAAGGCCACTTTTTCAAACACCACGGCAGAAAACCTTAACTGTGGGTTAGTTAATGCCAGATCCCTAGTAAAGCATTTTCAAGAAATCCACTCTCTATTAGAAGATCAGAATTTAGATATTTTATTTCTTACAGAAACATGGATACGCCCTGAGGTTGAAGTTGAGCTAGGGATGGCAAGTCCATTAGGATTTAAGACATTCCACAGACCTAGGCTAGTAGGGAGGGGGGGGCGGAGTAGGAGTGATATATAATGAAAAGTGGTCGCTTACTCCCATGAATATAGACGCAGTAGAGGGATTTGAATTATTGGGATTCTCGCTTGAGGATGCCAATAGACAAGTCATTTCTGGCATACTCTGTTACAGACCCCCAGGGGGAGGAGCCCCCCTACATCAAGATTTGATTGATGTGATTTATAATTTTTCACTTACTCACTCTAGATTAATTATCTTGGGAGATTTTACTCTTTGGCAGAATGGTAATTATGAATTGGCCTTAAATGAACTATTACAGGCCTGTGAGAATCTTAACCTTCAACAGTTGGTGTTACACCCTACTCATCAGGGAGGACATGTTCTGGACTTAATTTTTGCCAATCATCTGGAGGTAGAGGTGGGAGAAATTCTGCCACTTTGCTGGTCAGACCATTCTCTGGTCCTTTTTTTGTTAAAACCTCCCAATCTAAGTAAGACAGCTCATGTCCAGGCTAGTACCCGGAAAGGAAGGGAATGGACGAGATTGCTGAAGAATAAGAGGTTTCCACAACTCACCGAAAAAATTACTTTTGATATTAATAAACTGGTAGATGAGAACTACTCGAACCTATGCAACCAAATCACCCACACACTAGATCAATTGGTCCCGATGAAAAATATTAAAAATAGAAACAAACTGTCAGCCCCATGGTACAACGAGGAGCTAAGGTTACTTAAGAAAAAATGTAAACAGGCCGAGAGAAAATGGAGGAGGCGATATATAGAGGAAGATAAAGCTGCTCTGAAAACTGTATTGTACAGCTATAAAGGGACAATTGCTAAGGCCAAAGCTAAATATTATGAAGAAACTATCCTGCAGGCATCTAACAAAACCGGAACTCTATTTAGTATAGTAAGAGACATGTCGAACCCGGACTGTGTGAAAACTAAGACTATAGCCTCACAAGAGTTATGTGATGGCCTGTCAGTATTCTTCGAAGATAAAATTAATAAAATTATTAGTGGCCTAAATTCCAATATGGAAACAGAGATAGATAGAGAAAATGATAAGTTGGAACGAGCAATAGAAAATACTCAGAAGGAGGGAATTGATAAAGAGATCAGAGTAACCCTTGAATCCTTCCCAATTCCTACAGAGGAGGAGTTTAATATATTAGCAGGTAATATCTCCTCTGGTTCTCCGTTGGACCCTCTCCCACATAAGCTATGGAAAGCTTTCCGAGCAGAGCTTTTCCCTCAGCTCTATCAAATTTGTTGCCAGTCCCTAATTAGTGGATTAGTCCCAGAATGCTGGAAAAAGGCAGTGGTGACTCCTCTGCTAAAAAAAGCTACACTTGACCCCGACTGCCCATCATATTACAGACCTATATCTCTGTTGCCATACCCGGTAAAGATCGTGGAAAGAGTGGTTAGCAAAACTCTCTCGAAATATGTAGAAGAAAACAATCTACTGGATGAAGTACGATTTGGGTTTCGTCCCGGTCATGGCACAGAAACAGCTCTGGTGACAGTTTTGGACGCTCTTAGAATGCGTGCTGACACTGGCCAAGCAGCTATATTGGTATTATTGGACATGTCGGCCGCTTTTGATACGGTCAATCATAGGACCTTGATTAAAAGATTAATGGAGGCTGGAGTTGTGGGAAGAGCACTGAACTGGTTTCGGTCGTACCTAACAGGGAGACAGCAGGCAGTGGCCATGTCACCTTTTATTTCTCACAGTAGCTATATAAAACATGGGGTCCCGCAGGGTTCAGCCATAAGTCCCATTCTTTTTAATCTTTATCTGCGTCCACTCATGAACACTATTAAATCTTTTGGTATTGAAGTGGTTAACTATGCAGATGATACTCAACTTGCCTTCTCTTTTGAAGGGAATCAAGCAGTATCACTGGATAAATTTCACAGCTGTATGCGTGAAACTGCAGGTTGGCTCAGGGAGAACTCGCTGCAATTCAATGGAGACAAGACTGAGGTTATATACTGTACAGCAAAGAAAATACCCCGTCCACTGCCAGTGGACTTCTGGCCGGTTTCTACTAACAATCCACCGCGGCCAGCCAAGACAGTGCGTAACTTGGGGGTTTTACTGGACAGTAATCTACAGCTAGAATCACAAGTGAATAAAACAGTGAATACATGTATTTCTCTACTCCGAGCTTTACGGAAAATACTCCCTTTTTTATCAATTTTGGCCAGACCCTAGGTGGTAAGGAGTATCATCATGAGTAGATTGGACTATTGTAATGCACTGCTTCTTGGAGCACCGGTGGCTCTAACAAAAAGGCTGCAAAGAATACAAACAATCGCGGCTAAGCTGGCACTAAAAAGACAACGCAGATCTTCCGCGTCGTTAGCGCTAAGGGATCTCCATTGGCTGCCTATTCTGCAAAGAATTCAATTTAAAGCACTTTGCATTGTTCATAAGGCGGCACACAAAATGGGGCCTAAACCATTACAGAGAATGTTTACTTGGTACTCCCCAGCTAGAAATATCCGTTCTTCAGCAGCCCACCTAGTTTGTACCCCACGAGTTAAGAAAACCCGACTAGGAGGTAGATCATTTGGCTCATGCAGCCGCAAAGCTATGGAATGAACTACCAAGTGAACTCAGACAGACTGACGACTTACTGCAGTTTAGAAAAAGCTAAAAACCAGGCTCTTCCCAAGAGAATAGCCTTGAGAGACCTGCTCGTGGTGATTCATAATTTTATAGCTGGCACAGTGACTTAGGTAATCCCAGCGCCAGGATGCCCGTTGGGTGACAGCTGCGCTATATAAATGCAACTTACATTACATTACATTACATTCTTACTGTATTCTATGTACCTTCTATTCATGATACTCTGTTCGTCAAAGATAACTTGCACTGACCCTAGGCCCGTATTGGTGATTCAAAAAGGTTTTTGTGTTTCCTACTTCTTGGTTGGCGTTTTCTAATATGAATTTAATACCTTCATTTAGCTACCGGAACCATTTCCAGTATAGTAATACTTTTGGTACTTTGTTACCCTTTGTGTCAATGGTAAACCCTACTTGTCTTAGATTTTTTTAATGTTATAGCCTTCAGGCTTTGGCATTTTGAGAGGGAAAATAGTCACTGGGAACGAATCAGGGGGGACTAATTTCCTTGCTCTTTTAGCTTTTCTCTCACTTTGTATGTGCTCTAAATATAGAAATTGAAGAAAAGAGAGAGGGACCCTATAACGCCAAAAGGATAGGGTACCAATAGACCAAAGTCAAAAAAACAATCCCTTTTGGAGCAGATATTTTAACCACAAACACCACTCTTACATACACTGCTCACTCAGACAGGGTGGATCATACTCAGAGGAGTAGAGAACATGAACCAGGAAAGTCAAATCAGTGCAAAAAATCCTTTCGTACTTGACCCAAAATTTATTAAAATAATGTATATACATACAATGTCAAATTAAAACGTTTAAAAATCATTCATTTAAAAAACAAATTAATGTTCAAAAGTATCATTTAACGAATCACAAAAATCATCAGTACAGGTTAAAAAACCACAACAAGTGGGACAAACAAAACTGCAAGGAAAATATGTTCTTGTCAGGAAAACATCACGATAGTCAAACAGCCAAACAATAAAGTTACAATGCACACAACTGAGACAAAAAGCTCTAGTCGAATATTAATCATGTAGTGTAACATTAATCATTGATCCGTGATGTATTTCAAAAACAGAGCGTCCGACGCGTTTCGGTGGGTCCAATCTTATATCTCCCCACCTTCTTCAGGAAAGCAATAATTCTTCCCACCTCATTTAGATAATTCTCCTAATATACGTACTCCCAAACTCGGATATACTGGGGAGGCGCCGAAAAAATCCACACCATCCACTTGTCAAGAAATAGGCATTTACTCTTGCTTCTGGCAGTATCAAATCAGTGGCTTCTAGTAGACAAGATTCACTTCCCAGTGTATTTTGAGAGAAGGAAAGACAGATGTGCTGCCAATCTTTTGTTAAAAAGTGGTGGTTTTCAAAACATTGTCGTCTCGCTATCAAATCCAAAGGAGGGACGATAAATTCTCACTCCGTATGATGCAACTGCAAAATGGACCACGTTCCTTGTATCCGGGATTCTAGACGGGGTACTCTGCCTCCGTGCACGTATCTGTGCTCTAAATATACCCATAACTTATTTTCTTCCCACCCATTCTTTACCATTGTTCTATCGGAATCACCTTCCTAATTCAATTTATCTTCCCCTTTATTATGATCTCTTTTAGGCTTGTCCACCCTATTTACCTATCCTTCTCTGTTCTGCTCCTTCTCCATCCTTTCCTACATAACTGGCACTGTTCTTCCTTAAAGGTGAGTGATTCTTCCGTTTATCGACCCCCTGGCTTCCACTTATTACTTCATTTTCCAAGGGCAGCTTATTTGGGCCCTGACTATACTTCTTTGTAATGCCTTTTTAGGGGCTTTTACTGGTTGCCTTTACTTTTCTGGGGCATTTGTACTCTATTTCTCCTTTTTCCCTTTTGATGTCCCCCTTCTTTGGTATTTTCCTATTTCCTTTGTGTGTGGTATGTACTGCCTATACATTGTGGGCCCACCCCATTGTTTCATCAACATTGGGTGACTGGAGACGTATACTATATACACTTCCTTCTTTAAATATATTCCCTCCAGCCTGACCTTGAGCTTCTTTAGGCATGAATTTATTGTTATCCTCTATTGGCCTTTCTAAGGTTGGTATATGATCATTTATTTGTTTTAGTTCTGATGCAATGAACTGTAGCTGAGTCTTCTGAGATTTGAAGATATCATTATTTAGCACTATCACCTCAAAGATTCCTGGCATTTTTTTTTGCATATTTAGCATTATGTCCAGCATTGAGGCTGATGAAGAAGCTGAGACCTTCTTTTTTTGTCATCACCAGGCTCTTTTCCAGCAGATTGTGTGTTTCCTCCCTATTCCCCTAACCTAACCCTTTGTTCACTCCTTTATTCCCTGTGCTCCATATCATGCTTTCTTGTGTCACTCTATTGTCCTTTAGGGAACACATACTCAGTGAAGAGAATAATCTTTGCTGTGGCAAAGACTAATTACATTCTATGAGGTCTATGGGGGTGATTCAGTGATCAGTGGAGAGAATGCCCCATCACAGACGTGACAGATATCCTGTCCCCCTAATATGATCTCAATAGGATATAATCGGATTGTAATATGGCAGATGGGATATCCATCACATTTGTGATTGCGTATTCCCCTCCGCCGAGATCTAAATCAGGTCCTATGTTAAAAACACACGATAGTCTCAGGTCGAGAGTCCACATATTTATTTATAGGTTTTATATAGCGCTAGCTAGACCTGAAGGTATCAAAGCGCTTTACATATAATACATAGTCATATGAAGAAGAATAAGCATAAATACAGACAAAGACAGTCATTTGGCTGCCAAGGTAGTTACAGTATGCAGACATAGGAAACAGCATGAGCTAAAAATGTACAAGACAAAGTTGACCGCTGAAAGAATAAATTTACCTCTGGCCCTGGTCAAGTCCGAATGTTTGTGAGGTTAGGGCAGCAACTCAGTTAGGGTGTGAGTTAAAGTATTTGTTGTGCAGAAGGTGTTTAAGGTCCTGTTTGAAGCCGGAAAAGGAGGGGTTGCAGGGCAGGTCTCTTTGAAGGGAGTTCCACATCATTGGGGCATTCGTCCATTCCCCATTCTCCCCAACTTATAATCCTCTCTCTTGAATGTGATATGTAAATTTGTACCTACGTTTAAAAAAAAAAATCCACAAAGTCTTTAATTGATTTGAATACTGATTGGCCCCCCTGTCTAACTCAATGTGCTCTTTTGAGTGTTCTTGTTCTTGAAGCACTTAACAACCTTCCTTGCTTCTTATTTTTTGCTCTAAGGAGTCACCTACTTGTGTCTTATTGTCTGCAACATTCTTTCCCCCTTCTGTTGTTGTAGATCCTGTCCTTAGGATGACTTGGTTCCAGTAGGGGCCATTCTTTCTAACACAGTTCTTCCGGCTCACTCATTACAAGATTTGTTTGATCTCACTAACTATGTGCAAAAGGGGCCAGGTCTCCATGTGCATGAACACTAAGGGCCTAATTACAATGTTGGGCCTCCGGTCAGCGGTCCCGACCGCAGCATTACAATGCGACCGCACATGTGGCCGCAAACCGCCCGTAGCACATGCACCCATAGAGAAACGGGAGAATCTGTTCATCCCTGCACCATGTGGCAGGCACACGGTGCAGGATTAACAGGAGGGCATCATAGGTGCCACCTTGGCCACCAACTAGAGGCTGCAGAGTGAAAAGGGCCCTACTAGGGGCCCCCAATGTCACTTTCCAACAGGCTTCCCATGTGTTTCCACGTCGGAAAGACCTACATGAAAAGCCTGTCAGAAACCAACATCGTAATCCCTACGGCAGAAACACCATCTATACGGTTTACGGGCAGGCCTCCGACTTCCTGACGGATTCCTTGAGCCCATCAGAATCCAGCCGGAATGACCTGCCGGTTTCAGTTTCTACCGCCTGCATCGGAATGCGGCGGTTGAAGATGAAATCACAATGAAACCTGCGGTCGTAGGCTTTCCGAGTCTCATCAGAATTAGGGCCTTAATGTTTTGTCTCCCCCCACCTAATGTCTCCCAATTACAACAGTAGGAGAGATAGCCCCACTTAGACTCCAATTACAAATTCAGCTTGCACTTAACTCCACCCTTCTGACTCGCTGTATAAGACGTTGCGCTGCAACCACCTTTCCACTTTTCTTGAGGCTATTCTATACGCTATTCCTACTTGTGCTTTGAAATTCAAAGGTTTCTCTGTGCTTAGAGTTTGTAGGGACTGATGACGCTCTCCGCACTCACTCAAAATCTTTCCAGGTTAACAGGCTCCCTCTGATCGTCAATTTATGATCCCCATGGGCCGACTGCCTGCATGCCCTACATCATGCAGGTACTTGACAGTGAGACGCAGCTTATCAGCCTATGGAGAATTCTTCCATCACCCTTCATCTACCACTCTAAAGCTATTCTCCTTTAAATGGGCATTTTATTCCAGGGGAAGCTTTTAACTGCCAGCCAGTAGAGTAACTTCCCAGCCCAGTATGGTAGCTCAAAATATGTCATAAATACGTAACCAAGTACATGTACAGTAAATATGACTCTTGGTGAGTTTGTGACCAGAAATGGATAAGAAAGGCATGTCAAAGAATTTCCTAGCTCATGTCAACCAAACATTCTATTTTAGGCACACTTTAGCCAAAGTATAAAGATAGTTAAAACACTACTGATTTTACACGTCAGCCAGAAAGACAGGAAACAATTATTTTTGTATCCCCAGTTGATTATAAATCGCTAGAATGCCAATATCAATTTGATCTGAGTTTCATCTGTAACAGTGCTACCCATGCACATTTGTCAGGCTGAGTCCCACACACAGTCCCACACTCAGCATCTACATTTGTGCACATGCATGTGAACATTGGTCATGTTCAACGTAATAAGACTCCTTTACTCTAGCTAGACACATCAGAAGGCATTTTTTAAAAGGCAAATGCAAAAAGATCAAATGATGGACGGAATGCTGAACAATGTCAAACACTAACCCACAGTCCAGAGATCTGGAGCTAAATCCATTGTTTATTTGCTCATCACGCCATTCTAGTTTGGACAAAGCCATATGCCATGTATAGCATATGTGTTGGCCTAAGTGTAACGGGTATGCCCAGGTGTGGGTACCGTGCACACTAAGTCACTGGAACCAAGCTTTACCCAGCTGATGAGCCTATAACTTGGGCAAAACCGGTCCTGGGTTGCTTGTGTTTCAGTTCAGAGAGGGACGTACACCACCACCAGGTAGACCTATTGTATCCGGGGTAGGGTCACTTCTGGAACCTTTATCCCAGTACACGGACTGGTTCCTCCGTCCCTTGGTCACAAAAATCAGATCCTACATTAAGGACACAAAACATCTCCTAAATATCCTCAATGAGATGGAATATGACTCAGAAGTGGAAACCCTCATCTGCCTAGACGTAGGAGCATTATTCACAAGCATACCGCAAGAAGAGAGCCTACTTGTCATCGGAAGACTTCTGCAAGAAATAAATTGGCCCTGGCATGCTCCCATTGAATGGATTATGACACTAGCACATATTGCCCTCACGGAAAACTTATTTAAGTATGAAATCAACTCTACCTGCAACAGCACAGGACCTCTATGGGCAGTACATTTGCCCCCAGTATAGCCTGCCTTTACATGAGCTGGTCTGAAGAGGAACACATCTGGAGCAACAACCCTTACCAAACAGAGATTTGCCTGTGTCGCAGGTATATCGACGATATACTGATAATATGGCACGGGAATAATGACTCCATACTAGCCTTCAAAGAATGGTTGGACCTACAAAACACTTTCCTACGGTTTACTATGACCAGTAACAAAGAAAAAATTCCCTTTCTGGACGTAACCATCTTAGCAAAAGAAGGAAAACTGACAAGCACACTCTACACCAAGCCCACAGACTGGAACAGCTTACTGCACTTCAATAGTGCCCATCCCCGGGCGCTAAGAGAGAACCTCCCGATAGGACAATTCCTATGAATAAGGTGGAATCGCTCTGAACTACGAGATTTCAAAAATGAATCAGCAAAACTTGCCACCAAACTAGAGGAGAAACAATACCCACGTAAAGTGGTCAAACAAGCACAGAAAAGGGCACGGAACACCCCACGACTTGAAACCATTGTCAAACCTGAATCAGATGCCCTAATATGTGTAACGACATATAACACACATTCCAACGCAATCAAAAAAATCATAACAAAGCATTGGAGAATACTAACGTCTAACAAACTTACATTCAAGTCTCCCTTGTTCTACTTTCGGAAGAATAGAAGTATTAGGGACTTACTGGTATACAGCACTGTGCAAAACCCTCACAATGAACAACAAGTGACCATGTGGAACCAACCCCGTGTCAAAGGACATGTCCCTTGCGGCTCATGCACGGCATGTGCATTTACTATACAGAGCAAATTCATCAATCTTGACCTCCCCACTCCTTGGGAACAAAGACATCTAACTAACTGCAATAGCTGCAATGTAATATACACCATTACATGCCCTTGTAACATGCGTTATATTGGGATGACGACGAGGAAAATAAAGATCAGGATCAATGAACACAGGAGCACCATCAGGTGAAAGAGAAGTGCTACAAAACTGACCACACCCTTTATTGAAAAAGGACACACCGATATGGACCTTAGATGGACCATAATAGAAAAAATGGACAACAATAGAGCAATGGCCAAAAGGCTACTTGCAAAGGAACAACGATAGGTATATAAACTAGGGACTCACAAAACAGGTTAGAACGATGAGATCCTGTGGGCCCAGTTGAGACACTGATAATAGCTCTGTACACCAAGTGTAGTCTTAACACATCCCCACTTAGTAATAACAAGAGCAACAACTCGATGTCCAATCTCAATAGTTGCCTATTTAGCAAATATACACATGTATGGCCTTCTGTCTCGCTCTATTCAGCATCCCCATGGTTCATGTATACATGGTAACTATACTTGAATATTCAGTTAATTAATGCAGCACAAAAATGGGTTATTTACCATTATACACCATAGATGTAATATTGTCGAACTACTTGATCTTCTATAGTATAGCTGACATACACCCCAATACTGCTGCATAATTTATGGATTTACAAGAACTTGATACGTACTGTGGTCAAAACAATCCGACCTTAGTCCTTTCCCATTTGAATAAATACCGACACGTCAGCTATTTACAAACGGGTACTTTAATAACAGTTGACGAATCGGTGTATACCCGTCCACACCTTCCGGTTTCCCGATCCACGCTTGGGATTGACAGAGGCGAACGCATAGAACTACGGTAACCATGATCCAATGGGCCCGGACGTCCTACGACATGCATGTTTTCCAATGCACGCTGGTCATGTGACACGGAAGCTACCCGCGCCCAGAAAGAAGGAGCACATAAATGCTAGCGTTCTCCCAGGACATTTCCACAAAAGCCGGGAGGACGAGGGCGAGTATAGGCGAATGGCTGGGAAATCCCTTGACGAAGTAAGTGAGGAGGCGCTAGGCCACCGATTAAAGCTGAAAATCTCCTGTGACTCTAACAGGGGTACTTGTATTTACACTCGCTCGATCGCTTACTCGTTTCACCATTTCTGCCTATATTTAGTGTGTGACTAAAGGGTAACCCTCCCTCACTCCTGAGATACATGACACCCATAAGTTGAGGGTGAGTATCAGTAAACAAAGCAAGACTATACGAAATAATTGTCTTTTAATATTTGTGGTGTCTGTCTATTTATGTGTGTGGGTCTAAACATGTGTTGTATGTCGCGAAATACGCCTGTTTCTCACAGTTGAAAACAGTGAACAATCACTTCTAAAGGGCCGCTATTATACCGCCCGGAGATATTCCCACACTAGCATTGTGGGGGTTATAATTGATTGCGAATGGAGAAGAATCAGGTACTCCAACGTTTGAGCACCTAAGACGCACGGGATATGAATGCACTTGCCTCCAGTCTGAATAGGTGTGGTGCACACGCATGCAGTGGGATTTGCATGCACCATCATTATCACAAATGTGGTTTATACCATCACCTGTTACAGTAGTGTTTAAGATAAGCACCATATAATCTGTACCATGGATTTTATTTTTCAGGTGTTACAACTGAAACTGGAGATACTGGCTGGGCAAGTATTAACAGTGCCCATATAATTAAGTGCATGACATCGTTCTGCATTGAACTCACCAGGCAGGTGTCTTAAAACCCTGATGAAAGCCCCGTACCTTGTTAGGCCTTAGAGTAGGGCTGAAACATGTCGGTCAACAAAACATAGGGTCATAGGACCATAAAAGTCCACATTACCCCTTTCTCACTTTTTAGCTTTCCCCACCATCTCCACTAATAAAGGGATACCTAGGAGAAGGTGAGGGATGTTTAATCTCTAGTTAAGCCCCCTGGTCACCCTTTTTCTTAAGTGCTCCCTGAAATACGGTCGAGCCCACCCTGACCTTTAGGAGTCAGGGTGAACCCGATAATGAAGCATGACACTATTAGAGTGTGTGAGGGTTATATATAAAAAAGGAATTTTTTCCTATCCTGCACTAGTCATGCGGAGCAAGCTTACCCACTAGGGGTGTACCAGATAGCCCCCCCACCCATGCCTTACGTAGCTGATACTACGTCCCCTGTTACCTCAGGTGGGATACTTTCTGTAGTCTTGATCTTTAAAAGGGAGGACGTATCCCCTCACCCCTCTTCAACTGCCGAAGAGACCTCTCAAGCCTTGGGACCCCATAGGTCCTTTCCTGTGAGTACCCTGCTTTGTTTATCTTGGTTCAGAGAGGACCTGGCTTGGCAGTTCGGGCTGGGCGGTACACATCCTTTACACCGACTGCGTTACAATGCATATCATTACCCCGCATTTTTACTCTGTAGCAACCTTTACAACGCAGGGCTTTACACCGTAAGCCATTACAACGCATTCCCCATTACAACGCCCCGGTGGAGTTAGAATAGGAAATTGCGTGTAATGGACAATATATTGTAATGACTTGCGGTGTAAAGCCCTGCATTGTAAAAGTTGTTGCAGAGTAAAAAATGCGGGGTAATGGCACGCGTTGTAAACGCATGCGGAGTAAAGTGTCATATTTCGGGCTGGACTGTTCCTATTGGAGCAGGGTCAAGAATGATTTTCATATACCCATGTCCTAACTTCAGTGGCATGGTGTGCAGAATAACAATGGATTTGGATGCGGTCGTAATGATTACCAGTGGCTGAAATTAATTCAAGCATTCCATTCATCACTGTTTTGTATACTGCTTTTTTAAAAGGCAGGCACTCATATCTATTTAAGCAGAAGCTTCAGGTGGCTGAGGCTCTATTAGGGAGAGAGACTCTTGACTAAGAGGTACAAAAAACTAGAGGTGCTAAAGCAATAATACTGGACATTTTCACAGGTATGAATTCATTTTCCTACAGTTATGGTATGCTATGAAAATTAAATAAAAAACGAATCTGTGAATCACAGAACCGGTTGACAGGAGGATCCTCTTTCATCCCAATGAGCATAAATTTATTCAGGCAGAAACGAGAAACAAATTCATGTGTTCATACATATAGTTCCAATTGAGATCATGTGATGAGACCGAAGCAAAGGCTTTACACAGGTGCAGGATCTGAATTCATGGCGGAGTGCACAAATGACCTTCAAGCTGAAACAGATGTGAACTTTCACTGCTGAGCAAGCGATTAAAACAATTCTCATCCATGATACAGGCGTGGGAATGAGACTTTACACATCTGAGACATGCACAATATGAAAGAATTGGTTAGCAGATAACAGAAAAATGTCTGAAGCATTTACAGATGCACTAAGGAAATTGTTGACTTTCACAGTATTGTCTACTCAGCACTTGTATACATGTTTCCATTCAATTTCATAGTATTAAGGGCCTGGTTTACACATTGAAGTATGGCTTTTACTCCACTAAGGAAAAAGAGTAAAATACCTGGCCCAGAGGACAGTGGTGGCTGGTGACTTTTGAAAGAGGCGGGCGCAAAACTTAGGGAAAAGTTTGACTTCGCAAGTGAGCCTGACTGGCATAACGAAGGATCGGGGGGTACTCCCCCTGAGAAAATTAGAAGGGAAAAGGGCAAATAGTGCATTTTAACCCAATTTTGTCAAATAATTTGTTGAAAAAGCAATACGAATCTAGACCTCATAGAGGGTGCAATTGACAAACGGCTGCCCTCTTAGTTCATTAATGGCATTATTGTAAGGGGGAGGCTGAATGCTTCTAGTAAAGTACACCTGCATCCCAGTAAGCATTGTCTAGGGACATCATGTTGGACTAAACCTGACTTCCATTTATGTCTGTCACAAATCTAACATTAATTAAAAACAGCGTAAGGCCCAACACCCACCATGAAAGCTGTACTGTGAAAACACACTTCCTTCCATAATAAATAAGCCATACACAAGGACAGTCCTGCCTCGGCACTGTAGCTTTTTTTGAAAAAAGAACACTAGTCGGAATACATCTCCCAAATGCACTCCTTATATTACATAAATACATAACTATTTCTCACAACGAAACATCAATCACATGCATGGATTTTCAATGTTGTTGCATACAAAAATAAAAAAGCCAACAGTTGTACGAAATAGTAATGTTATCTTGAAAATAATAATATAAGCTGATGGAAAAAATATAAAAAAATCATAACAAGCACAACAGTGCAACACAGCTGCATAATCTGTAGAATTGCTGGCAAACTGGACAGCCACCCGAGGCTAGTCCTGCACACCCAGAAACTTCAAAGTCAAAGAACATACTCATAATGTAAACAGATCCACTGCAGGATCTGGCCAGTTCCTGCCAATATAATACATTACTACAAAACACAGCTAAATACAATTTTGTACTAACTAGAGGACCATACACATGGTATAAGTCTGCTGTACAAACCTACGTACCACAACAACAAAAACAGAGAGGGGCAGATTTACAAGAAACTGACGCATCTGTAGAGATATGTCAGTTTCCCTGCGCCAGCCTGCGATACCCTTGCGCCACCATGGTTGCACCGTATTTACAATACGGCGCACCATGGTGCAAGGATTGACAGCTGCGTCAGAAATTCTGACTCATCTGTAGCCCAAAAGTCATGCATTGCTGGAGTCGTGTTGCAAGCACGACGCAACTCCAGCAATGCTTGGGTGAGGCTGATACTTAATACACTGCGTCACTCCTTACGCCTGCTTCAAGCAGGCGTAAGGTTTTGACGCAGTGGCATCCTAGAAGTGGCGCAGTGAAATCTTGTAGATTTTACTGCATCACTTCTACGAGGCTTTCCTGCGTGGGAACGCCCACCCTGCATACATTATACCTGACGCAGGTATAATGTGACCCAGGGCTTTACAACGTCACGTTGTAAATTGGCCGCATTGTTTACGCCGCCACTGCGTCACAAAAGTGACACGATGGCGGGGCAAAAGTGTTGCAAGGGGCTTGTAAATCTGCCCCAGAGTATCTAAGATTAGGTGAAGAGGCTTGGGGAATGGGAAAGCAGAGTTGTTGTTTAGTAATGTCATAAATTCACCACATTGGATAAACATTTTTGCATTTTTTGCACGAACTAAAGATAATGGGTCATTTAGTACAGCGAGAATGGGAGGTAAACAGAGCAGGAGGCACTTGGCTAAATAAATGAGTACCCTACAAATGTGGTGTCCTTTTTGCGCGTAAACATAGAGCAGTAACTGAATTAAGGAAACACTATTAGCCTACACCTGTTGCCTTTCAGGCTGAATTCCGGCCTCTTTTCAGTTTCCCAGTTGGGGCTGGCACTTGCTGCAGGATTACATTCCATACAATCTTCAGCTAGCTGGCTTTGCCAAGCAGTATTTAAATGAACCGTTCGATCTATTTTGTTTTTAACCTGTTCGCTATGTTTCCCATATGTCGGCACAGATGTGTGCTCTGCGCACTGTAGATATCCCATCACACTTTAGGACCGGCGCATGCTTGGAAGATTTGCACAGTGTGGTATTGTTCACCACATGTGTTATTGTTCCCCACATGCTGGCACAAATGTGTGTCCTGGTTATTTGCGCACTAAAGCAATGTCACCACATGCTAGCACGGATATATGCCTGGAATGTCTGAGCACTGTAGGTTAGTCTCCACACGTGCTGGCAGAGATGCGTGCTGAGGATATCTGCATGCTAAAGGTATGCCATCATGAATGCCAGCACATATGTGTGCGCAGAATATCTGCATGCTACAATTATGGTCACAGTGGCAAGAATGTGTGCTCGGATATTGACACACTGCAGCTATGCTCACTTTGCATGCTACAGGTATGTTCACCAGACGGTGGCAGATCTGTGTGCTCCAGATGCCTGCACACTAAAGGTATGCTCACCACTTAGGGCCCAATTTCGATGTCAGGCAGAAAGCCATCTGACAGATAGTTGGGTGACTTCCGCCCGACATCGATGGTTTACCTCCGACTGCCGTATTACAATACTGGTGGTCAGAGGGAAACCCACGAGTGGATTCCGCTGCGCTTCTGCTGAGCCCGTCAGAGCGTCGGAAGGACTGATAATCCCCAAATGGTGGCAGTGCCTGCTCAGGCACCGCCATTGGGATTATAATGTCCATTTCCCACAGCCTTTCCATGTTGGCCTTTCCGACATGGAAAGGTTGTCGGAAAGTGACTTTGGGGGCCCCTAGCAGGGCCCCCGTCCCTCTTCGGCCTCCTCTATGAGGCCTGTGCCCCCCTAAACATCCCTGCACTGTGTGGCAAGCACCATACAGTGCAGGGATGTTTTAAAAGTGTATATTTTCTATTGAGGCTGGTACTGCAACCCGCAGCACAAGCCTCAATAGAAAATATACACTTTGTGACCACCTTGAAGATGGCCGCATCCTGATTGTGGAAGCAGAACCGCCGACTCCTTGTCGGGCGGTCCGTTTCCACTACGATGTCAATCAGACGCTCATCCGACCGACATCATACTTAGGCCCATAGGGGAAGGTATGATCACCACATGTTGGCAGGTGTGTGTGCTCAGAGTATCTGCATGGTTTAGGTGCCGCAAGAGCCAGGTTTCTCTCAGCTCTCACAGAGGGTCTGACACTGACCCTCTCTCAGTGCTGCTGTGTGAGTAAATTACCGCGATGATGAAAAGGGCCCCATGCAGAGTTGACTGAAGGAACCAGTAACAACACGGCCCATTAAATCTATACCAGGTGCCATTCATAGCGGGCAAAGGTCTATAGGTTTCTAATTGACCCTGCTGGCAGATGTAACGAACAGATCAATTTCAGAGACTGCAGGGTGTGCAAGGGGATATAATGTGCAGGAATAAGGCAGCGCAGTAGAAATCACCGAGATTAGTCCATCCAACCAATATCCGCAGATTGGATTTTTTTTTAAGAGCAAGCAAGTATTACGCATTTTGCAAAGTACAAAGCCACGGTGCAAACTGTTTTTTGTGAAGGTTGTTTTGGGGAACATCTTGCCGTCCCTTCACGTGATTTTCCTGCTAACGAAATATACTTGTGCCCCTGTCTATTAATGCTTGTGAAAACATGTTTCTGCCTGCACATGGATTCTGCTGGCTCTTTTCAGCCAGGAACCATCTTTTGAAAAGTATTAACCATTTGCTACAACTGTGCAGCTTCGTGCTCAGATGCATAGCTTAGGCCAAGGATTTATAGCAGACTGAGACCTGTAAACAGAATAGGAACATAAGATCCTTAACTTTCCAGCAGTGTCTGCAGAGATGCAAGCAATTTATGTTAAAACGTGATGACTTACCGAGTGTCTTTTACTCCAGAACTGTAAATCTCAACTCGCAGTGCCATACAGTGGCACGTAGCGAAGGGTCTCACAAACACCACATCGTGTGACTCGACACTGCAATGAACAAAACATAGCCAATCACTGTAAGGCTTAAAAATAAAGCCACACATTGTTTGCCCGTGTTCTGTGTTACCCCCACCCCTATGCTGCCTTCTGAGCTCGGGAACTGCAGTGAATGGAACAAATCTGTGCATTGCTTTCATGGTGTTTTAGTAGTAAACAGCCTGAGAAAAACAGAAGGATTGGTGGGAACAGGTGAACACAGCGCTCCAAAGGAGACCAGGGGAGCTGTGCTGTGGTCCCCCTGGCTCCTTAACAGCGCTGGCTCAGGAGGACTAAAGTAAGCATGTCTGGTTCGTCACCCTACAAATCCTGTAAAACCAAACATGCACCTTTAATATAATATCTGCTGCCTGCCAATCAGCCTATAAGTTGAATACATGCTCAATACAATGCTGGCCACGCTGGGCCACACCTTATGAATTAATGTAGAAAATCAATTGATTTTTTTAATTAATGGCAAAGCATGTGCAGTGAGGGGCAACGCTCCCACATTCACATAAAGAAACCACCCCTGCCACCGGACAAATGTAGTCATTGACAGGAACCACCACCATGGCAGTTCCTGACAATGATTTACAGCCTGCTGCAGCTTTCTATAGAGACATATAACAATATTGTGTTATCATAGAGCAGAATGTTCTTATACCTTTATAGTCCACTGTAGCAGGTTATTGCAGTCACTAGAGTCCTAGGGGCCGATTCCGATTCTGGCCGGAAAACATACCGACCGACTCGGTACGGGAATGTAGTCCGACCGACACGTACCGGCGCTGCCCGATCCGCGTAGTATGATGCAATGCATGTGAATTACGACCGACTCGTACGGAACACAAGCCGAACGACCGAACCGCACGGAAACCAGCTATCCGGCCGGAAAACTACGCGAATCGAACCGACCGACACGCACCAGGAATGAACCCGACAGAAACGTACCCGCGAACTCCGACCCGCGCAGTACGATGCAATGTGTGTAAAACCAGACCGAGTCGCACGGAGCTCAAGCCGTACGACCGACACGCATACAAAACAGGGAGCCGAAGCAACCCAATACTCCGCGACCGACGCGTACGCCGCACATGAAACCCAGCAGAAACACAGCTTGAAAGACTCGGAGAAGCTCGCACGAGCCAACTGCAGCGTCCGACTCGGTCAGAAGAACGTCTCCTACATGCCTAAAAACTCAAAGGAATTTTTTTTTAAAAAAGGGCCAAACAAGCAATGACAAAGTCAATAAATACAGGGGGGAAAAAACATGGAACAAAGACACACCCACAACTCCACCCATATAAAGGCCACAAATCCCTACCATGATCCTTTGCAAATTCAACTGACCTGCCAGCACAGAACACCATCAGACAGCAACCACAGACACACTCACAACTCATCCATCAAACAAGCCACACACCATTAGCACCTCCCAAATAGCACCCTCACATACACCCAGCAAAACCTACACTCACCCACCCTCACTTGCACACTCACACACACATCAATCCCCACCACCACCCATCACCATGCCCCCAAAGAAGAATCCAAAGTTCCTAGACAGTGAATTGGAAGTCCTGGTAGATGAAATTCTCAGGGTAGAGCCACAGTTGTTTGGTACATTGGTCCAACAGACCCCCATGTCGCAGAAAACCAAGATGTGGGAGAGGATCGTCGACAGGGTGAACGCACAATCACCATGTTTGCGCACAAAGGAAGACATCCAGAACAGGTGGTATGATGTGCGCAGGAGGGTCAAGGACCTACTCAAGAAGGATTACGCCTTGAGTCATCGCACCGGCAGTGGCCCTCCTGCCAAACCAGTATACCTCAGGCCCTGGGAGGAGAAGGTGCGGGCCATCCTACCACCAGAGAGCGTACATGGACTATCAAACATCCCAGAGCCTGGTGAGTACACAACCAATATACCCAATATTGTGTGACAATACACACACATCACTGTCAAGGGGATAGTGAAACCATGCACCGTTAGCAAAGCCACAGTAACCAAAAGATAATCATCCCAAGATGTGTATGTTAGTTAGACAAACACAATACCTGCCATCTCATAGTGATATGTAACTGTGTCATGACATGTACAAACCTAACAACAAATAGAGCAAGGCAGTGGCACAAATCTAACCAACAAACTCTGTCAGACATTTTGCCACCACTAGAACACCACCTCACAGGGAAGCACACTGAAAGGAAGGAATTGTGTGTATGCTGGGGAAGTGAGTGTAGCCAATAGCATGATGGGAGTTGTAGTCACAGATATTGGTCACCCTCACAATTGGCCCATCAACACCACTCTGAACCATGCTCACATCACAGGGAGTGGAAAATAACTGACAAGATGGCTGACACTGGGTACTGCTGTGGGGAGCACAAGGCCCTGCTGGGAACTGTGCACCAACCAACAGCAGGACACCACTGACTGACATCCTGAAAGCCAACTTGCACTCCCTGCAATGGAAGCACGTTCCATGGTGGGATATCTGGCTGGGTGGGAAGGAGGACTGACAGCTCTGACCATAGTTACCAGCAGCTTTTCTCACACACCCCCTTAACACAAACTCCACACAACTCACCTGGGAGAATGCATTGCCTCACACTCTAATTAAATATCCCACAAAGAACCACTGCACTGGGTTATGCTGTGTGAAGCACAGGGACACTTTGGGACTTGTAGCCAAACAAACAACAGGACCACACTGTCAGCCATCTTGCCATTGCTGTCACACTCATGCACAGTGAAGTCGACTCAAAAGGAAGGAAGTATGGACATGCTGGGAAGGGGGGTGTAGGCAATAGCATGATGGGAGTGGTAGTCACAGCTCAACATCCCCCACCCACATGGCCAAGCAAGTTCACATTGAAGCATGCACACCTCACAGGGAGTGAAAAGCCACTTCTAAGATGTCTGACAATGGTGCTCTGTTGTGGGAGTACCAGGCCCTGCTGGGAACTGGGCACCAACCAACAGCAGGACAGCACTGACTGACATCCTGAGAGTTAACCTGCACCCACTGCAAGGGTGGCATGCTTCATGGTGGGATAACTGGGCTGGGGGGAGAAGGAGGTCCGGATGTCAACCAAATACCACCAATGCTGGTCATGCACACACCTCAACATTCACATTGAAATGCTTCAGGTTGGCAGGACAATGAGCCACACCAATATCAAACTCTGACTGTGACAACTTAGGACAATGCAATGTACAGGCCCGCATCCAGAGGTACAGTCACAACTGTCAGGTGTTTGAACCATTGATGCCTGTAGAAACATAACATACATTGTGTGTCTCTTCCAAAAACAGGTGATGATGGGGACACAGCAGCAGATGATGAGGAGTCCCTGTCCCAGGCTCCGGTGGCCCCTGAGCTCTCTGGTGTGGAACAGCCTCTGCCCTCCTCGGATGGCGAAGACCTACCTGGCACCTCCGGTGTGAGTCATCATGCAGCACCAGCAGGACCACCATCTGCACCCACTCCTCCAACATCTGCCAACACACAGACCACCCCCGCCGACACGGACAGACCAAGGACACTGAATGACAACAGCACAGGGACCCCAGCCTACCGTGAAGCAACGGACAACAACCCCAGTACCAACCCCCAAGGGGGCCTAGGGTTACCTGTGCGTGCCACCGCAAGTCCCGCACGTGTGGCCAGGGGTGGTGGGAGGGGTGGTAGGCAGAGGTCGCTGTTTGCAGAGGGGTCTGGACTGCATGATGTCCCACAACTGGTACGCATTGCTGATGCGTACCAGAATAGCACCGGAGAGGTCAGCCAGGTAGTGGGGATCCTCAAGGACATTCAACAGCAGCAGGCTGCCCATCATGCCCGCTTGGACTCCCACATGTCCCGTGTGGAGACACACATGTCTGGCATGGAGTCCAAGTGGGACACATTGGAAGAACTGACAGCGGTGCAGAGGGACATATTGACATGCCTCCGCCAGATTAGCACCAACATGTCCACACCTCCCTGTGTGCCCACAACATCTGGTGCCGCAACAACTGCAACTGCCACAGGGAGGGAGGATGACTCTGGTGGAGAGTCCTCTGCACCACAGCGGCCTGCACGTGAGGGTCCCCCCAGAAAGAAGAGGGGTCGTCCGAGGAAGGACAACTGAGAGGCCGATGGCCATGTACATCCCCCAGGAACCCAACACCTGTTCTGGAAATTCTCCTTTGTGTGCAAACTGTTCACCCTGTCGAATGCAACCCAACTCTCCCACATGACATGGGGAGTTTAAGTTGGACTAATGTATCAGATGACTGTGGACTTTACTCAGGACATTTCTGCTACCAACACTTCCAACTCATCTGTGAACTTTGGATCCCAATCCCAATCCCACCACCATCCTGTGCACTATCATCACACATGTATGTAAATAAACTCACTAATACACCATACTTGCCTCTGTTGTTATTCCAACGTTGTTTTTGTCATGGAGATGATGATCTGCTAAATGACACTGTGCATGCTAACTGCTACAGCAAGTTCAACACCGTCATGGGAGTCATGGCGACGTTACACATATGAGGGAGACACACCACTAGGGCTACACAACACATACACACCAGGGCCATCTGACTCATCGCCTACACTGATGTTGCCAGGAAATACAGTGGAATGCACAGACACCACACCTATTCAGAGTCTGTGTTAACTAGCCCACAGGTGCAGTAAGCAAATGTCAGTCAGATGTGTGACCACAGACAACGCACATCCCAAAGTGAAGCACAGGTTTATTACACATTTGCAACATGTTGTTTCCACTACAGATGCAAGGTAATCCCACGTGGCAGTGGCCACACAGTCACCAAGTGTAGTAGAAATAAAGTCCAGGGGTGTGTGGCACATCACCTGTAGGGAAACGACTGCTTCCACCCTGGAAGTTTAATCATGGTGTCGGGGGATCCGAGTTGACCGAACAACTCTGAAAGTACCCTGTGAAGGACAGACATGACACACAGTCAAAAGCACTGAAGAACAGGACAGAACTGCAATACTCATGCCCAATACATGTCACAAGATACCTACACAAAACCAAGTTAGCATGTCAATACTGTTGGGGAGTACAGACTACCTGTAAGGACACATCGCTGCACGCATCCAGTCAAGTAGCACATGGCCACACTCAAACAGCAACAGAGCACCACCAACACATATCATGCAAACTCTAATCATTGACATAACATCTCTGTATACTCACATTCAGCTGAAGAAGTTGGTGATGACCTGTGTGCGGACATCACCCTCATCATCATCATCATCACTGACATCGTGGCCCAGGCCAGGATCCTCTACAGGTGGCGGATGTTGGTCATCGTCATCCAGGATGAGAGGCAACTCCTTCCGCACTGCCAGGTTGTGTAGCATGAAGCAGACAATGAAAATCTTGCACACCTTTGCAGGGGCATATGGGAGGGCCCCTCCTGTCTTGTCCAGGCAGCGAAAGCGGCTCTTCAGGAGACCAAATGTCCGCTCGATCACTCTCCTGGTCCGACCATGTGCCTCATTGTAGCGCATCTGGGCTGGTGTCACAGGGTTCCTGAGGGGTGTCAGCAACCACGGCATGTTGGGGTATCCGGAGTCACGTACATACAGACAATTGCACATTAGCTGAGTTGGAAAAGAGGGTGGAATACAACATTGCAGAACACACACAATGGTACAAAGTCAGTACACACCGACAAGCCAGGCACGCTGGTTCTGCATCTGTGACATCATCCTCGGGATGCGACTACTCCTCATTACGTAGGCATCGTGTGCAGAACCGGGGAAACGTGCACACACATGTGAGATGCTCATATCTGCAAGACATACCACCAGAGCATTGATAGCATGGTAATGTTTCCTGTTCCTGTATGCCTGCTCATGTGCCTGTGGTGGTACCAAAGCCACATGTGTCCCATCAATGGAGCCGATAACATGTGGCATCCTCCCCAGGGCATAGAAGTCACTCTTGACGTCAGTGAGTTGTTGACGTTTAGGGAAATAGATGTACTGGTTCAGGTATCTCAACATCGCCTCCAAAACATCGCGTAGCACATGGCTGAACATGGTCTGTGACATCCCACCAGCAGACGCCATAGTGTGTTGAAAGGTACCGGTGGCAAAGAAGTGTAGGGCTGCCATCACCTTCACCTTGGGGGTCAGCGCTGTAGGGTATGGCCGGCCAGGTTGCAAATGTGGGGCCAACCGCACCGCCAATTCCTCAATCAGCGGCCTGTTGAAGCGGTACCGTCGGATGCAGTCACGTTCAACCATGGTTGCAAGGTCAGGGAATGGTCTATGGACAGCTGGTGCCCTGCAGTGCATAGGTGAACAAAGAAAGATTGTCAGTCACCCCACATATGTGGCATTGACCATACTCAATATCACATGATACATCATTACGAGACACAAGTACTTGATGTGTGTGCCATTCTGTATGGACATATATGGCACCTACATGGCCAACATCTAACATCTCAGTTCAACATGTGTTGACAACAAGTTCCAGGTTGTGCTATGGGAAATCATTAGGCTGTGTCACAGTACCCATGTACTGCTGTCACTTTCCAAACACACACCACAGTGACAAGTGAGTACAGATGTGCCCCAGGCATCACAGCTCTTTGACAGGTAGATTCCCAGGGACCCTGTATTGCCACATGGACACTGGCATGACATGGCGTATCATGTACACGTCAGCAAAACAACCATGATTCCCACAGGTAGTGGCCCCTGTTGCCTCTGCAGGACAGACATGTACGTCTGTGACACACACACGTACAACATCAAAGTCGATGCACAAACAACGTGGATGTGGAGACTGTCTCCCATTGTGCACATGGAATCAGAGACATCTGAAACACAACATGCACACAGACTATGGAGGGCCATCACAATTGTGGCAATAGGTCACCCAGTGACGTACATACCATCCCACATGGGACTCAGGGTGTATGTGACATAACATACACATACACAACCTGGAAATGTGACCATGCCACATGCTCTGAACTGAACAGTTGCACATCACAGTGGTCATGTGCACAACACACAAAGGATTCTGTCCCCATGAACACGTGCACAACCTGGGAGTGGCTGCCCCCAAGTGCCACCCAACAAACCACATGTTGACCCCCATACACACACAGGTAATGCAGCCTTACATGCCTTAGGATACAGTGTGGACAGGCTGTGGTGTTGTAGGTGTGCCCCTGAGTCCCTGGCAAGTAATTGTGGCTGGCATACGTTCACCAGTGACAACCATGGTGACATATGCGAGTGACTTGTACAGGGACGCGTCGTACAGCAATGGACCGATCCGTGTGCACGCATTGGCCATTGCATATGATGTGGACGGATGCGTGTTGTGCTCCGAAATACGCATCGTACAGCAATGGACCGATCGGTGCGCACGCATTTGCCATTGCATATGATGTGGACGGATGCGTGTTGTGCTCCGAAATACGCGTCGTACAGCAATGGACCGATCGGTGCGCACGCATTGGCCATTGCATATGATGTGGACGGATGCGTGTTGTGTTTCGAAATACGCGTTGTACAGCAATGGACCGATCGGTGCGCACGCATTGGCCATTGCATATGATGTGGACGGATGCGTGTTGTGCTCCGAAATACGCGTCGTACAGCAATGGACCGATCGGTGCGCACGTATTGGCCATTGCATATGATGTGGACGGATGCGTGTTGTGTTTTGAAATACGCGTTGTACAGCAATGGACCGATCGGTGCGCACGCTTTGGCCATTGCATATAATGTGGACGGATGCGTGTTGTGCTCCGAAATACGCATCGTACAGCAATGGACCGATCGGTGCGCACGCATTGGCCATTACATATGATGTGGACGGATGCGTGTTGTGTTTCGAAATATGCGTCGTACAGCAATGGACCAATTGGTGCGCACGCATTGGCCATTGCATATGATGTGGACGGATGCGTGTTGTGTTTCGAAATACGCGTTGTACAGCAATGGACCAATCGGTGCGCACGCATTGGCCATTGCATATGATGTTGACGGATGCATGTTGTGTGACGTAATACGCGTCGTACAGCAATGGTCCGATCGGTGCGCACGCATTGGCTATGGACTGACATGTAACGGACACGTTTTTGAAGCTTTTACGAGTCGGATGCAGTGAATTCAGTTGGCCACCTACAACAATGTTGTAAATTCATTGGTGTCATGAAGTTGAACTTTTGAAGGATGCTGTGGGCGTGTATAAGTGGTGCAATTCCATGGATTGGCCAGATTCAGAAGATGCAAACGACTTGGACCTATCACTTTGGACACATGGGACAGTATCTGCCTCTGCAGCACACATATAATGCTGGCTGTTTCCCTGAGAGCTCACTTGCCTGCACTACATGCTCCAGGATGACACCTGCCACCACCACTGCTTCTGTCTCTGCATCCTCTGGCTACTGCAATGGCACGTACTGTGGATAGAGCCCCAGCCTTCAGCACTGAGGAGAACCAGGCCCTGCTGGACAGCCTCCTTCCACAGTACAGCAAGCTGTATGGGAAACCAGGGGAGCAGGTGAGTGTGCTGTCCACTGCCTTACTAATTGTGCATGTTGTCTGACTAGCAAGACTTACAGTGTGTACACCAGTGGCTAGCATGCTCACTGAGTAGTTGTAACCCCCAAAGTGTGTAGTTACATGCACTGAACAGGTATAGTGCAGTAACAGTGCATTCCAACAAGGTTTGACTTCCCAGGCAATGATACCATTTAGTAACTGCTGGACAACTGTTCATAGCCATAGTTGCACTACCTGTGTACATCATATGCCCCTGTGATTGAGACATGTATATCCAACTGTGTGATGCACGGATATGTTGCATGTGTAGTAATGGCCTTTTCACTTTGTCATCCTCACAGGTTGATGCCCACCAGAAGCAGGAGATCTGGCTGACCATCGTCCGGGCAGTACGATCTGTGGGGGTCGACAGGCGCAGGATCCGCAACTGCCAGAAGAGGTGGCAGGACCTTCGTGGCTGGACCCGGAGGATCGCAAGGGTCCAGCTGAAGCTGTCGCCTCCTCGCAGGAGGGGCGGACAGCGGACCAGGACCCCCCACATGCTCTGGATTCTGGCGGTGGTCTTCCCTGACCTGGATGGGCAGCTGAAGGCCAGACAGCAGCAAGGAGGGGGTAAGTGCTAGCCTTTTCTGTGTACTATGACTAACATGCACTATGCACTCCTTTAGCCTGGTTTCACTTCCACAGTACAACTGTCTTGTCGTCCTGGACTCATGTCCCTCACTTGTGTCATGCCCCCTCCTCATCTGATACACAGGTGTGGCCCTTACAGTCTGTGACTTAGGTCACTTGGGTACTGTGTACTTGCAGTTACCTGTGGTTCAAGTTGGGGACAGCATCAGTTACAGGAACTTTGTTGTGGGCTGCATGGGTGGTACAATTGCTCACACAATGCCTGTGATCTGACATGTACTCTGGGTATGGCTTTAATATGTGTTCCAATTGCTGCTGTGACTCACCACATGTCTGGGGTATGTGCCACACACCCATGCTGCAGCTGAGACCAAGGTAGGAGCCTCAGAAGTATGTGCATCATGTGTGTGACACATGCTTAGCCACCTGCCTAGTGTTCAGGGTAATACCATGTTGCACATGGACCAGGACTGTAATGCCTACTCCGGACATCGAAGGCACTCTGTTCTCCCACTCCCGTGTGTCAGCATACATCTTGGGCATTGTGAAGAGTGCACTCAGGTGTCTGCCTCTGTGTCACCGTGGTGTGGCCTTGCTTTTTGGACTCCTGGAGTGTTTAACAGTTTGGGGTGGCCAGCCATCTGAGTTGTGACTATAGGATCTGCACATTGGTTAATGCATAGGTCTCTGATCCCTTGACTGTGCACAATGGTGTATGAAACATTGAGGTGCAGGCAGCTTTGGTTCATTCTCATCAGACGGTGAAGTGCTCATGTGTATGGATTTGTGTTTGCAGTCACTCAAATGTCTCATTTGAATGACTTGGGATCATCTTAGTCCTCATGATGTGGGTGGCCAGGGGTGCACATGTGCACCTGTCAGCTACAGGGCTTGCATTCCCAAAACTTCCATGATTGTGACACAGTGCAGACTGGTGTTGTGTGTATGCACTGCCCCTGTGACAGGAGACAGTTATGACTGACTTGCCAGACAGGCCTGTGCCATGACATTCAACTTGCAAAGGGTGATCCAGCAGTAGTGTGATATGTCCTGCATGCACACCATTGTCGCATTGTCTATCAGGACATGAGGACATCATTGTGTCTGGTGATGGAAGCAAAACACGCATATCGACAGAGACTCTGCCCATCACTTTACCTGACACATGTACTGAGTCAGTGGCAGGAGATGGCATGTGTTTGGAGTGACACATTTCCATATGTTCTCTTGGATGTCCAACAACTGTGTATGTGGTACATGTGTGCACATATGATTAGTGGCATCCAACAGGCACCAGACAGATGGGTGCATGGACAGGTAGGATATGAGTGGCATGAATGACTGTCAGTCAGACAATGGGCTTCTTCAAATCAGTGTCAGCACTTATTGCAATGTCTAGCAAATGATGGCAGGGCTTGCTCTGTGATGTGCTGTACTTACTGTGGTGTGTGTGGTCAGTACAGGTGACTAATGTTGCTCTGTTTATCCTGATTCTTTGCAGATACATCCACAGCCACAGGAGGAGACAGCTCCACGGACCAAGAGGAACGGCTGAGCCAGACTGGGTCCACTGCAGAGGAGACCGAGGGACCCAGTGGCACGGAGGGTGAGGGGAGCCACACTGAGGAGACCTCAGCTACGACCACCTTGGCTGAGGAACACAGCACTTCCAGTGAGGACTCCCTTGAGGAGGCGGGTGTCAGCAGACCAGAGGCAAAATCAAGCAGGTCTGTCCCCGCCACCACCACCATCTCCACCCTCCCATCTGCTCCCATCCCACATGTCCGTAGAGGCTCCAGTGTAGGGGAGCGTGTCTCCTTCATGCCAGGCACCGCACCCCCTGCCTCTGTCCCCCCTGCTGCCCTGAGTGTGGAGTCTGTGGACTTGCTGAAACAGATCCATGTAGGGCAGACATCAATGCTGAGTGTCCTCCATGCACACACGGGTCTGTTGACACAACTGGTATCATTCATGGAGGGCATGTCATCTGGCATGTCTGCCCTACATCGGACCAATCAGTCCATGGCCTCCTCACTGACGGCAGCAGTGTCCTTCCTGCAACAGTCCCTCATCCCTCCTACCTCTGCCCCATCCAAAATCCCCAGCACCCTACCTGTCCCAAGCACACACACACCGGCACCGGCACGCACCAGCACAGACACAAGCAGCACACAGACACACAAGCCAAAATCCAGACGCACACGCATGCACAGTCAGGGGACTGATACCTCACTCACAGGGGATGGGGCCCAGACACACACACACGCATCCACGAGCACTCCGCAGTCCTCAGATACCTCTCCCTCCAAAACCCCTTCCCTTGCCTCACCTGCAACCCCCCCTCCCAGAAGCTCTTCCTCTGTGAGCTTGGCCTCTTCCCCACAGATCCATCTGACACAATGTCCAGGCAGAAGAGGCGACCACCACACACAGAGGGGAGTGCCCCTCACACCCGGACACCCTCCCCCAGGCACAGGCAGACTGAGGACCCCATTAGAAAGTCCCCCCGGACCAGGAAGGGCAAGACCCCACCACCACCACCACGCAGCTCCACCACACAGTCTCTCTCCTCCATCCCACAGGCCACCACTCCATAGGTTCCCCCACCACACCCTGCCCCAGGTTCCCCCACACACCAATACCGCATCCCCAAACTGCTTAGGCCCTCCCCCCTACCACTTGCTCTTCCACCCCCAACCCAGACCCTCTGCCTGTTTGTGCCACTGGTGTGGAGACCGGGTCCCCACCCTCTGTCCTGCCCACCTCATCTGCCCCCCCTTCCACTCCCTTGGAGTTATGCACTGCAGTGGAGTCCACAACCACCCCGTCTGACTTGGGCACTGCAGTGGGGACCCAGTCCACTCCATCTGACCGGCCCACTGCAGTGGTTGCAGCACCCACACCATCTGACTTGTGCCCTACAGTGGTGCCGGCCCCCACTGAGTCAGACACCTCCACTGCAGTTGCCGGTGACACTCCTGCACCCACCACCCCTTCACTGCCTCCTTCTGGCATCCCCTGATCCCGTCCCTGCGGTGCCTGGCCTGCCCCTTGTATGCCCCTCCGAGGGGGATGTCCCCTGTCCGTACCAGTGCAGGCAAGCAATGGGTGACAAGTTGTCACATATCACCCTGTTCGGACTGTGTATGTGGACTGGCCATTGGCCTTAGTTTCTTTTGGGCTTCAAATTTTAGTTTCACATTTGCTGAATAAAGCCTCTTTATGTTTACTTGTGGTTTTTCTTTTGATGTACATGATGTAGATGAGTATCATCATGCATTTGCAGTTGTAATAGTGTTCATATCAGGAAAATGAAGTGTTGCTGCGATGGACTCCATGTGGTCCATGGGATATGTGTCCTAATCTAGTCTGGATCTATAGCAGCCTTTGCTGCAGTCTGAGGGTGTAATGTTCAGCATTTGACACAGGGATGTACGTTTTGCATTTGTAAATTAACATCTGTGGCTTACACTGATGCACATCTGGTGGGTTTACCACTGTTCAATGTTTCTATTTCCCTGACTGTGTGCCCATCTCCACTGGACATGCAGTTTACCACATCAATGTTGAAGGACTCATCTGTGTATACAGTGCATCTTGCTTGACACGTGTTTTGGGTATATGCAGATGACTGAAGTGACACTCCCGTACCCAGGCTGATGTGAGCAGAGCCTTCAGTGTGTTGTAGTTGTTGACTCACTGACCGAGTGTTCTGCTGACATGTTTGAGTCATGCACAGACAAGGTTTGGCACAGTGGACCTTCCACAGGAGTGGAGTGCCCTCATGGCAGTGTGTAATCCCGTGACATTGCCTGGGCCCGTGTTGTGTGTTGTGTAAGCATGTCTGTGTGTGTTCCCTTCCCTTTTCCTACACAGGCTTGTCCCTACGGATGTTCCTGTTTGTGATGCTTGCTGAGTTGTCCTGTGTTCATCCAGCATCTTGGACCTGGTTTATCCAGGATGTGGGTGCATGGCAAACTAATGTTCATCAGGTTGTCATCCCTAGTTGTCTTTGTTGTCAGGGCTGGGGATGTGGGCAAACGCAGATGGGACACAGTCAGGATTCCCCTTGGCACTTGTTGGTTACACAAGTCATGTAATTTACAGTTTGTGGTAGCTTTCAGTGATTGTGACACGTTGTGTGTGTGACTGCTGCCACTCCTCAGGGTCAGAGCTGCAATGTTGGAAGTTGTCTACGTGTGTTCTTTGTGGGTCACCTTGGCTTCTTCATTGGTGTGTGACTGTGGCCGGGATCCTATTGATTGGGGTAGATTTCACGTCATGCCCATGTACCGCGTACTGTGCACTGTGTCAGACATTCACGAGTCTTGTTGACTGGCCATGTGTGATGGGTTTCTGCACCTTAGTTCCCACCACCACCCCTGGGATTGTCATGGGTGCATGTGCAATGTCACCAGTCCATGTGAGCTTCACTGCTGCACATTGGTGGAGATCAAGGTGTGTGGTGTTGAGTGTGTGCAAATGTGAGTTGTTGCACGGCTAGACCCCTACCTCCATATTGGCCTTGGCTGACAGGCCGTGCTGATTGATTTGTGCTTGTGTAGGTGTGATGGTAGTTAGTTGCTCAGGACACATGGCTGTGGTTCACAGTGTGAACGACATCTACCTTTGTCATCACAGTGGGATTATCATGTAGGCTAGTGTCACCACAATGTGGGGTCCCTGGGGGTAGTGCTGTGGTAGGTCAGTCTCTTGCTGTGTTAGTTGCTGTTCCTACAAGCTTGTGTGACATGTGTAATTTGTGCTCCCTCTCATCTAACAATGCCTGATTGCCCACATAGGGGAATCCGATCCATGAGTTACTTTTGTATGGCACTGTATACACATCTGTGTAATTGGAATTCAGGCCTCCTCATGTGTTGTGTGGTTGCCTGGGGACACTGGCACCCCCCCTATCACCTGTTGTGTTTGATATGCAGTGTGAAGCTGCCTGTTTGTGTTTGTGCATCTGCACCACTGCATTGGCATATATTTAGTGTGCCATTGCCTGTATGTTGTTTGGAGGATTTCCCCTGCTGTCCCTGGGACTCCTAGGTCATCAGTCAGCACAATAATCATGGTTTGTATGTCCCATTGATGCCATGGTATGGTATTTGTTCACCTCACATCTACAGTCTCCACAGGATATCTACATTTGTGTGTCCATTAGTGCAGATATGTGGGTCTGCATTATGATGGTCACTTCTGGCATTATGTAATTGATAAATGGAGACAATGTCAGCCCCCATGGGTGATGTTTGTCTGCACATGGCCAAAGGTATGTTTTATTTGCACTGCACTGTTTGCCTCACCCAATCTATGTTGCTATGGGACACAACCACTACTTTGCCACTGATGTGTTTGTTGTTGTGTGACCAGGAATCATCCATGCTGTTTGGCAGTTGCATCTTTTTCCATGACAACACTTACCTTTTGGTCACTGTGATGATGGGGGTTTAGACCCCATTGCCACAATGTTCAAAACTATGCTTCAGCTATGGACCCCACACTTACCTTTTGGTCACTGTGATGATGGGGGTTTAGACCCCAATCCCACAGTGGTCATGGTCTGCTTGCATTGTGGAGGCCACACACATTTATGTGTGACACATGTGATAGGGGGTCACATTGTATGTTCAATGTCATGTTCAGTGTTGTAGGCATTTGACACAGACTACACACTCTTGTCATGATGTTGGGGGGATGTCTTTTTCTGACATTCATTATGTTGGAGTATGCTGGTTGTGTCATGCATTACCCGTCCTATGAGTGGGGATGGTAGTAGTGGTAGGCATCCAGGCCCCCATGAGTAGGGGTGGTGTTAGTGGTAGGCATCTAGGCCCCCATGAGTAGGGGTGGTGGTAGTGGTAGGCATCCAGCCCCCCATGAGTAGGGGTAGTGGTAGTGGTAGGCATCCATCCCCCTATGAGTGGGGATGGTAGTAGTGACAGGCATCCAGGCCCACATGAGTAGGGGTGGTGGTAGTGGTAGGCATCCAGGCCCCCATGAGTAGGGGTGGTGGTAGTGGTAGGCATCCAACCCCCCATGAGTAGGGGTAGTGGTAGTGGTAGGCATCCATCCCCCTATGAGTGGGGATGGTAGTAGTGACAGGCATCCAGGCCCCCATGAGTAGGGGTGGTGGTAGTGGTAGGCATCCAGGCCCCCATGAGTAGGGGTGGTGGTAGTGGTAGGCATCCAGCTCCCATGAGTAGGGGTGGTGGTAGTGGTAGGCATCCATCCCCTATGAGTGGTAATGGTAGTAGTGACAGGCATCCAGGCCCTCATGAGTAGGGGTAGTGGTAGGCATCCAGCCTCCCATGAGTAGGGGTAGTGGTAGTGGTAGGCATCCATCCCCCTATGAGCGGGTATAGTAGTAGTGACAGGCATCCAGGCCCCCATGAGTAGGGATGATAGTAGTGACAGGCATCCAGGCCCCCATGAGTAGGGGTAGTGATAGGGATCCATCCCCCTATGAGTGGGGATGGTAGTAGTGACAGGCATCCAGGCCCCCATGAGTAGGGGTAGTGGTAGTGGTAGGCATCCAGCCCCCCATGAGTAGGGGTAGTGGTAGTGGTAGGCATCCATCCCCCTATGAGTGGGGATGGTAGTAGTGACAGGCATCCAGGCCCACATGAGTAGGGGTGGTGGTAGTGGTAGCCATCAGGCCCCCATGAGTAGGGGTGGTGGTAGTGGTAGGCATCCAGCCCCCCATGAGTAGGGGTAGTGGTAGGCATCCATCCCCCTATGAGTGGGGATGGTAGTAGTGACAGGCATCCAGGCCCACATGAGTAGGGGTGGTGGTAGTGGTAGCCATCAGGCCCCTATGGGTGTGTATGGCATTGGTGATAGCCATCCCGCCCCTATGGTTCGGCTGTGGCTAGTGTACGTCATTTCTGCATCCCTAGGTGTGTGTGACATATGTCGGGTACGTGTCGTTTGTTTGTGTAGTGGGTGTCTGACTTACCGTCTGCGCCGTACGCGTCCGTACCGGTTCCGGTAATAGATGTAGAGTATTGGTAGGACCTGCACGATGGGATTTATGGTTGGGTCGTCTCGTTCGGATTTCTCGTGGCTTTGACTCGTACTCGTAGCTGGCTTGTTCTTCTCGTAGCTGTGGATCGTCTTGTGGCGCGAATCGGAGCTTATGTGCAGCTCTCCCGGATGCTCTGACGTGCCGGACGTAGCGACCAGTTCGGCGCGTACGGAGTGCGCATCGTACTTGTCCGGCCGGAAGGTGCTGTGTATTTACTTCCGTGCGACTCGATTCGGCGTTTCCGGATCCAGCTCGGTCGGGGAACTGGAGCTGGAATGGGTACGTACGGCTTGCTCCGAATTTTAGCAGTAATGCGCATCGTACTTGCTCACTCGGACGACTGTTCGAATCGTTCGGGAAAAACGCGTTCGGCTCGTATTTTTTCCGGACGAATCGTATTCGGTGCGCTTCCGGCCGAGATCGGAATCGACCCCCTAGTCTTTTGCTATATTGGTTTCTCTTTAACTTGGACCTATCGCAGGAGAGAGGGCCTTTAATGGGGACCATATCCTGCAAACTGTAAGGGTATATAAACATTAATAGACATGACAAACAACATGAATTCTATATCTATGTTTTACCTATGACAGGTGGTTCTATCAAGAACCTTTTTTAAAACTTCTTGGAAAATTGTTTGGGGATTCAATTAAAAACGTGAATAAGTGACATTAAAATTGGACTAAACTAAGAAAAAAAAAAACCACAGGAAACTACTTCCTTTTGAGCACCTGTTTGCAGTGAAGAACTGGTCCCTGGATAGGGCACTTCGCTTTCCTGCTGAAACAAAGTTTCTGCAATTCTTGCAAAAGACCACAATGTGCTCATACAGGCAGTTTCTGACTGGTTGAAGGGTGGATGCAGCTTGAGCAGAAGAACTGTAGCTAGGCTGCATAGTGTAGTCTGAAGCCTATGATGTGGAGGTTTCGTTGGCCTGCTGCCTCTTCCACTTAACAGCTGCCTGGTGCCCCACGACTTGAAGAATGCTTCTTTGACGTATCTCTGGAAAATTGCTTGTTGCACAGGCTGCATGTGACATTTTTGCAGACACTTTTTTTACTGGTAGGAATGGTGAAAAACTCCCAGAAAATGGAGCGTTTGGTGCTGTGTGGGTCTTCTTGCTGCTGCTCCTCGTCACCCTAGGGGTGTTCCTATTCTTCACCAGGAGATTGCTGTTTCCTCAAAGGCCCAAATAAGAAAAGTGACTTGAAAATTTTAGTGGCATTTTTGCATTTTTAGGTGTTACGGTCCTGCAATACCTGAAACAGTACCAGTGATCCACAGAGAAACCATCTCATTGGCTAATGTCATTAATCTAATGAACATGGAGGAAGCTCCCACTAGCTGACTCATATTAGCGAGTGGCAGTTCACACTAGTCACACCCTGTAAAGTGTCTTCTGCCTTTTATTTTTTATTTAGAAATGTTTTTGCAGTTCATGTTATAAAAAATGGTATCTGTTCCAGAGATGGGCACAGTGGCATACAGCCTTAGAGTCATGCTTACAACACCAGTGAGAAATAAATTACGTCTAAGTAGTGCACCCCTACATTCTACAATATTCGGCATTCTCCAATGCCTCAAAATCTGATGCGCAGTTCTGGAAATATGCATCTACAATTTATTAACACCCTTGCTACATAGAATTTGTGTATAGACGCAGACTGCACATTGGCAGTTGACTGCAGGGTCTGGCCTATGATCAGACCCTTTCATTTTCCATTTACATTTTTTTTTCGGTACCACTACTGTGGCACCTCACTGGGGGCCTCGATGGGTACTGTGGTACCAGTTGATGGCACCACAGTTTCAGGATTCGCTGCAGGGTCTAGCCTCTGGCCATGCTCTGTGCCCAACTCCCCATTGGTACTCAACACCCCGTGGGTGCCCAACCTCTGGCCAGACCCTGTTCCCCTCTCCTGTGGGGGTAAAAAAAACAATTCCCCCACAGGTGCCTGGACCCCGGCTGTGAATGGACTTTGGCTGTATGCAACAGTGGACTGGGTGCAGGGCCAGGATCTTCCCCTATCCTCCATGTGTGCTCAACCCCTGGCCTACGGCAGTGCATAGTGTGTGTTGTGCATACCAGTCTTTTAAACTCTAATTTCTGGAAAAAAGCTGAATGGATTTACACCAAATAGCAAAGTGGACTTGAGTAAAGTTCAAACTTTTTCACAGAATTTGATGTTATTTCATTCTGCCACTTTTCCTGTATCAGGGAAAATCTGTCAAATCAAATACTAGCTGCTTCCACCAGCTAATCTCACAATCTGTGTAATATACCTCCACAAATGCTCATAAACAAATACATTTAGCCCTGTCAGTGTCCATCTTGGGGTGCACACCCCTTACTCATACTTAACTTTTTGGTTCAAGGCACATATTCTGCTATAATGGGAGTCACCACAGATCCAGTAGGTTCATCTTCCACCAACTACAGAGAGCATGATTCTCATATTGACTCCAGGGGAGTTGGAAATTGAGGGACCAGGTATTTCTTCCCATGCTTGTCATGGTCCCGTGGCACTATCTCTGCTGTCATTTTCATCATGTTATGTTACTTAGTATTGTCCCCTGAATGTTCTGGCATGAAGCACCACCTTCTTGCCTCTGTCATTGTTCAGAAAAGTTTTGTTCAGTATCAACATAGGAAAGCTTCCAATAATCAGGCGAGTCCCAAGTTTATTGGAAATCCACAAAGAAGAATTTTAAAACCCCAGTCACAGTTTTAAAATTGGCTGGCAACAACAGCATGTAGCATGTGCCTAGAGCCACGAGTTTGCATTTTTCAGCCAGGAAGGAGTGCCTCTGCTTCTGAACACAAATTTTGTGTAGTCTGGAAACATGAACATCTTGCTGCCATCCACCATGTGAGATCCAAATGTTCAAGTGCTCTGTCATCGCAATAGTTCAGCAGTCGTGGGACCACCAGATATGAAGGGCTTTGGCTATGGCGAGGAGGCTGTGAAATCTGATATGCATGTTCTACCACAAATAATTTCAATAGGCTTTTGGGTGCAATATCCATGCTGAGCCATTCATCAAGAGAAAGATCTGTGCTTGGTCCTTCACTCCTCTTTCAGGTATTTATGCAAAAGTAAATTATGCACATTTCGGACATCACTAAATTAGACAGTATGAGATAGATTAGATGGAAGTATGCATGTATGTATACATTTGTTTACAGGTTTGATATAAGTCAGAGGAAGATGACTTAATAAAAGACTAACATTCTAGAAAACGAATGTCATCACCTGGCAATGAAAACAGCCAAGAATGTAATTCATTATTTTCTTTCTTGTCACCTTCTCAAAAGGAGGTAAGTACAGGGTGTTTTTGCATTGTGGTTGATAAGGAAGAGGTGTAGATAAAGAACAAAAATATATGTATGGACTTACTGCACAGAGGCCTACACCAGAAGAAGAAACAAAAATGATTAATTTCTTAAATGTGTTTTTTGTCATGTAAGAACTGAGATCTAATATGTATCCCTGCTAATTATATTGGCCAATTAAAAGACCTGGGGCCGTATTATAGAAGTGCCATGCAACTGGTGTTTGCGCCCACTTTGCATGCCCCCGGGGGGCACTTTGGTTTTACAGAAGGGGCTGCTTGTGCGTCCCTTCTGTAATACTGAAAGCGCTGGCGCACATACAGCACCGGGGCTTCCTCAAGAGTGCATTTCCTCATTTGCTTGGGGGCGTGGCCCCATACAAATGAGGGAATCCCTTTGCCTCTACGCCTGTGCTATATTACAGACGCAGAGTCAAAGAAGCTCTCAGGATGCTCACTGACAGTGCGCCCCTGAGTGCAGCCTTCTGGTGGGGGGCCAGGGGGTCTCATGGACCATCAAGACCTCCCCCTGCAGGTGCGTGCAGTGACTCACTGCACCCGCCTGCAAGGGGATCTCTAATCCCCTCTGACAGTGCAGGCGGGTGCCACCTGCTCTGTGAAAACCCTGAGTGGCATCAAAGCAGCCGCGCAGTTTTTCACATTAATGCGCCGCCCCCAGCGATTGCTGCCCTGGGGGCAGGGCATTCACCCTAATACGGTGCATTCTCCTTGATTGCACTGGGCGAATCTTTTATTAAGTGAACCCAACGCAATCAAGGAAAATGCACTCTATGTGTAATATGGCCTCTGGCAGCTTAGCCTGTCTGAAATCCTTGGTGCTTAGGAGTAGAGTTTTGGGAATTTTTGAACAAAACTCTATCAAATGTTTAAAATTTTCTCTCTGAGTAGTAAGGTGAAACATTTTTCTACCGAACAATTTACACTGATACATCAGCAGAGGCTTTGGAGACAAGCTCTTACTAGCTCTTTATTAATATTTTCATGTTGTGGAGTAATCAAAGACATGTTGCCAATGTTTTATTCCTATATCTTGGAGAGATGTCAATAGAACTATCCAAAATAAAATTGAATACATAGAAAACCTTTTAAATTCTATTTTGTACACATAAAAAATGATATCAACAACTAATGCTTGTGTGCTCTATTTTAAATACACAAAATAAAAAACATATCTTAAACCACAATCTAAAATTTATCAGTAATATTACTCCATAAAATGCCTCTTTAAAATACATTTTTAATTTCTGATACAAGGAGAGGATGTAACCTTACGGCTAGAGCGGTCGACCTCGAAACTGGGGAACCGGGTTCGCAAAGAAAACATCCTGTGATTCTGGGCAAATCACTTAGGGGCATATTATCAAGCACGGCGTTAAAATTATCGCCGGTTAAGCGGCAGAAAACTGCCGCTAAATTGGCGATAATGGGCTTGATAATATGCCCTGGAGAATTCCAATAGAAGCCCATGTTGACACCAGAACATGGGCTTCTATTGGAATTCTCCAGGGCATATTATCAAGCCCATTATCGCCGCTTTAGCGGCAGTTTTCTGCCGCTAAACCGGCAATAATTTTAACGCCGTTTCTTGATAATATGCCCCTTAATCTCCCAATGCCTAACAAAAATGAATGTGTCCATCTGTAGCGAAACTAGTTCTCATGTAAAGCGCTCTGATACCTGATATCCTCGGGTCTAGTTCGCGCTATATAAAACTCTAAAAAAAATATGTCATTAGATTTTATTACACGTAAAAAGCACACTCTATCTTATTTTTATAGAAACAATTAAAAGCCATATATACGTCCTTCATACATAGTATTTTACTGGGCACCACATGTACCCAGTAGATTTTCTAATTTTGTGCATTTAACATTGCTAGTGCAGCACTTGCAGTGACTGCACACAGCTAGTTTCACAGGAATATGGCACATTACAACGCAATGTAATACATCGCGTGCCATTACAACGTGGCCGTTACAACGACTGCGTTGTTAGTACGCGATGTATTACATCGCAAGTCTTTACAACGACTTCCACTATGGTGCGCGCTGGACTTAGGAATAGTATTATTTACTATTCCTACTCCAGTTTGCGCAACAGAAGGGAAGGTGTTGGAATTCATTTCCAATACCTCAGCGCCCCCTACTGGAATTCGTTGTAAAGTCTTGCGATGTAATACATTGCGTACTAACAACGCAGTCATTGTAACGACCGCGTTGCAATGGTATTGCAGTGTAATGAACGCATTGTAAAGGTTGTTTCCCGTTTCACAGGCTCCTGACACATACTTTCTCCTTAAGCAAGTCCCCATCAAGTGAAAATCAGATGTTAAGCAGGTTAGAAGCACAACATACGCCGTGACTCTTGCCTCCCACCATGATAGTATTTTGATGGCATTTTGTTTGTTTTTTAGTCATAGGTAAATTGGTGTTGTGATCATAGCGCGAGGCTCGAGTTATGTTGTGTTTTGGGTGCATTGGAAACGAACGTGAATTGCAATATTTTTATGCAACCAGACCATAACTCAGATTTTAATTATTTTTCAGTAAATTGCATTGGTTTTTATAATGTATTTATTTTCCAAATCAGACTTTCAGCTGTGCACAGTGGGGGTTGGTGTCAGGGCCTGCGCCCAAGTTGTCACTGGCAGGCTTCACATGGCCTTCGGTTATGATCAGGTGGGGCCGGCTCATCATGCCTCAGGTAGTCAATCCTCTCTGTTCACGACCTTGGACATAGCCTAAGGGATTGGCTTTTGGGCAAATCCTGTGCCCAACACACTGCAGCCAGCAACGGGGGTGAATAACTGAGGGGAAAACAGGGTCTGGTGTCAGGCAAGCCACTGCACCCAGCCCATGATGGCCAGTCAATCCCTGCCGTGCATGGCCTTCAGCTGTGCACAGCAGGGTATAGACGCATTCACTCAACGTTCTGCAGTCAACCACCTCTCTGCACAGCCTTTGGTCATGCAGAGAAGACATTTGACAAAGTCTTGGCCTTCAACCAGGCCCTGCACTCTACCCAACGTAGGTGGCCAACTCCCACTATGCATGGCCTTTTGTCATGTGCAGGGTGGGTTGGGCATTGAGCCTGGCCTGCAGTTGATGTACAAGGATTGGCGCAAAGTGCTTAAACTGGCCAGGCTTTTCTTTTTTTCATTCTTTTGGTTTCATGAATAATAAACAAGATTCAAAAATCCAATGCAAGCTTCACACCCTGAACCTTGCCTCAGGATAATGAGTCAGATTTCTGACTTGCGAATCCGTGACACCTAAAATGGTGTAAAGGGACCACGTTACTGAGAAAGGTACCAAAGTCTCCAGCCGCTTTAGTTGTATGGAATTCACAAGTCAGAAATCCGACTAGTGAATCCATGAACATTTTGCAGAGTTTTTTAAATGTTAAACTAGAGAGGCCCTTTAGGGTCCCCCCACTGAGACTTAAGGGTCATGGGTGTTTCCCCTGTCCCCTTATATGCTCATTTTTAGTTAGCTTCAGGACACAGGCACTGTGCCCCAAATCTTCTAATAACCACTGCAAGAGAAATGTTTCCATTGTGACAGCTAATTAGATCTCTCAGGTCTATGGTAGCAACTCTAGTATCACAAATCTGAAAGGGATGATAGCAGCAAAAGATCCCTTGTCCAATCAGAGTCTTTATCTTCTTTTTTAATTCCTAGACTTGCAAAATATTTAAAAGTCTCAAACGGCAGTGGTATACAAAAGTGTTAATCTTCTAAAACCCAAGCAGCAACTTCTTTTAACATGAATTTCATTGAAATTACCCAGTGGATTTACACCAAAACAACAAAAGCAACGTTTCTGAGTAAAGTACTACTTTCATGCCAAGTAAGGTGTAAATCCGTTCAGCGATTCAGACTGTGGATGAGTGAAAAATGTCCTATGGAAGCTAAAATGTGATATCACTTTTTAAACTACTCCCCTATGGATCTTCACAAATCTTGACATGCCAAAGCTTAACAGACAAACTAGCAAATTTCTAAAATTCATGCAAATCTGTTCCTGGGACAAACGTTATAGGCAAATCAAAATTTATTTTCAATGGGAAATGTGTCTGGACCATAACTAGGCAGTGGTGACTGTCTCTGTGCAGTATGTATGAGTGTGTGTGTGTGCGTAAAATATACATTTCAAACTCATTTAATTTATTTAACATTAGTTCCTATGTGGGGTTATTTTATTTCCCAGCCTCCATTAATTTATTTTGCAGTGTATTGCAGTAGCAGTGATTGGCCATGTGTGTAGCCTAACTTACTTCAATGTTGATCTGGAGTACATTAACACCTTTAGGGATGTAGTAACCTTAGAAGTGTAGTTTGTGAATAGAAATAGTATTACTCTTTTGTGGTGAGTTTGTAATAGCATGCCCTTCCCTATACCCCTTTTTACATTTTCTTAATCCCTTCCCAATTAGTAGTAGTTATTCCCCATTTTCCACTCCTTTCCCAATCCCTTGCACGTTCATATACCTATGTGTGCAAAGATCTCTTCTTCTGTGATGGAGAACCCCACACAAAAGAGGTGGTGGTCTCCGGACCTAGGTTTGTGAAACAAATGTTGTAGTATATGAATGTTATTACTGTTTTATACTGTAGCACTATTTTACATATCACACAATATAGTATATGAATCAGGAGCAATATCTGTAATACACCAAGGTCAAACTAAAACCAAGTGAGAGCTGTTTAGTCTTCCTTGCAATTTTTGGTCCATACCTGTTAGAAATGGGATTTCTGGTTGGCTAGGGCATGCGCCTGAGCCAGGCAGAAAACACCACTCTAGTCAGGGCAAGGGAGTTACACACTGAAGGTAACCCCTGCTCACCCACTTGGTAGCTTGGCAGGAGCAGTCAGGCCTATCCCAGAGGCAATGGATAAAGCGTTTGTTCAACACACTCATACAGCAGCGACACACTAGGCACACCACAAAAGAAACTCCACACAAGGTTATATAAAAAATAGCCTTTGTATTACTCATAAAACACATCAGAGCAAAATCACATATGTACACTGTGCCACTTGGCACTAGGTATTACTTTACAGGGGATTATATACATTACAGGGCCAATCGGGCCACTGTTATCACCATTAGAACACACCATTAGTGAAAATCACAATCAGTAACTACTGGTAACATTGCATGTAGTATACACACATTATGCACCCATCACCTTAGGGCCTTACCCCCCACCAAAACACAAGGTGACCTCCAGGCCAACTGGCCTTCCTCGGGGGCCCGTCTGAGCTGTCTTATAATGCCCTCTGTCCAAAAGTTAGGGCTCTCTGAGCATGTGACTTTGGTCTGCCACCAGGCTGCCAATGCAGCAGGGTACGGGCCCCAGTAGGCCGGTACCAATAATGGGGGTGAGGGTGCAGCTCACCCGTGTCTCCTTATGACACCAAAATGCCCCCCCCCATGTTGCAGCTGCCGCGATCTGGCGGTGCAGCTGTGTAAGTTGCAACCGGCACCAACAGTGCCTTGGGAGCCCCCTCACCCGGCTCCTCCTGGTGCAACTAGCAGGCACCAACCATGTGCCCTCTCAGCCCCACTCACCGGGGCTTCTATTGTGGGCCAAGTGACCCAGCAGGCTGGATGCGGTCGCCGTGGGGAAAATGACAGGGGAGCTCAACCCAACTCACTAGGGCTTCACTAGACACTTCCGGGCTCCTCGCCATGTCCTGCGATCTCCGGTGGAGCCCTCAACTCCAGTCACACACAGGCTCTCTCCGCAGGTCCCTTGGGGACGGGCATGCAGGGAGCAAAGTCTCCTCCTCGCCCCTTCTTGGGCCACGAACGCGGGGTCTCCGGCGGCTTCGCCCCGCCACGGCAGACACGTGGGGCTCGTATCTCCTCAGCCAGTCACTCCCCCGGTCAGGCTTCGTTCCTGCCTGACTTCCGGCGTTGCTCCTCATGACACCGCACTCTGGCAGCTTACAGTGGGTGCGAGCCCACGAGGCTCAGTTTCACTCATCGTCAGGGCCCCGCCCACAACCATGCAGCCTGCCTGGCTTCCTGGATGCCGTTCGTGGTGCGGCTGCTCTCGCCGTTTCCACCACAAGATCCCTCTCCTCAGACTCAACGAGCAGCGGGTGCAGCATCTGCTACGCCCCTCGGGTGGGGGCACAACGATGTGGGGCAAATAGCAGCCCCCCTTCCTTGCCTTTGGTTCCTGGGCCCAGCCAAAGCGTGCCACAACACCGCAATCAGTGAGGGGAGGCAGAAGCACAGCGCTCCCCTTGCGAAGATCTCTTCCCCAGTCCAGAGGCCAGAAACCGAAGCAGGGACATGAATCACGCGCTCTCCATGCGCTGGATTTTAGGCCACACAGGGCAGAGCTGGGCACAGGCAGGCCAGCACGTAGGGACCCCCAGGAGACAGCAGCTGGGTCCCGTGGCGGTTCCTCCTAATGCCCAGCAGTCCTTCTGCTCCAAGCAGGTACAACAAACATGGGGTCACAGCCCTAATATTTATACTATGAGTGTCTTTTGTTCTCCCCCTGGCACAGGGCTCAGTGCCCGGTCCAAACCAGTTCTGGGGGACACTTAACATTTTATTTTCAGTGCACAACAACCTCCTTTGCAAGTGTAGGCTCTGGCCCCAGACACACCACAGGAGGGCGAAGCCAGCATTGTACAAGGCAGGCACAGATCTATTCAGGGTCGGGGGCTACTCCTCCCACTACTCCAAATGCAGTTCAGCCAATTCAGCCTAACGCTGACTCACCCAGCCCCTCTGGAGCCACTGCACCTCCCCAGTCTCTGTCAATCCAGAGCCAGACATGCAATACACAACAGGCAGGCACAAAGACACATAGCACACAGAAATGCCAACTTCTAAAAGTGGCATTTCTAAAATAGTGATAATAAATCTGCGACCACCATCACGCAGCATTTATTACCACAATTCCAAACATACCAAACTTGATCACGCTACTCCTCTCATATCAGGAATTACCACTGAAACACATATCAGGGAATCCCCAATGCATTCCTATGAAAGGGCAGCCTCACTGTAGTGAGAAACCAAAATGGCTGTTTGTCACTACCAGGACATGCCACACAGTTAAGGCACATGTCTTACCTTTTACCTACAGCGCACCCTGCCCATAGGGCTAGCTAGGGCCTATCTTAGGGGTGACTGATATGTAGTAAAAGGGAGTCACACACGTGGCACCCACTTTATGTGCCACATCACAGCGGCAGTAAACTGCACGCGCAGGCCCTGCAATGTCAGAGGCCTGAGACTGGTTTGAAAGGCTACTTTGGTGGGTGGCGAAACAGGCGCTGCAAGCCCATCAGTAGCATTTAATTTACTGGCCCCGGGTATATGAGATACCACATTACTTGGGACTGATAGGTAAATTAAATACGCCAAACAGGTGTAGACCAATCTTACCACGTTTACCATAGAGAGCACATGCACTTTACACTGGACAACAGTGATAAAGTGCCCAGAGTCCTAAAACCACCAACACCAGGCCAGAAAAAATACCAGGAGGAAGGCAAAAAGTTCAGGGATGACCCTGCAAAAAGGGCCAAGTCCAACAATGCCTATCATAACCATTGTGTGCTCAGTTCAGAACGATTTACTGTTTTTGTAGCCAATAATTTCCAGTTCAATGCTTTGGGCAGCTGGTAAGGCCACCATCCGAGGCATAGCCAAATGCTATGTCAGACAGGGGGAGAAACATTGGCTACAGTTTGTGACAGACCTCGAGTCCAGTATCCTATTAATGGAAAGCCAATGTATAAGATGTCCCACTGAATCTGCACATTAGCAATTGCCAGCATGACCCTTACACAGACTGCTCTGGAGGAAGCCTGCCAGTGCTGGAGAGCCTCCACACAATGGGCTTGATTCACAAAGGTAAACAAAGGAGAACTCTGCTCAGAAAAAGATAGGCTAGGCCTATATTTTCATGTGTGGAGTTCTTTGCCCTGACAGCAGAGTCTCCACTCTTATAAACATACTATTACAATGCAGGTTTGTGAATGCTGAAAAAGTGTAAACTTATACAAATGTATCAGTTTATCTTTGTGAATCAGGCCCAAAGCATATATGAGAAAGGGGATGAATCCAGTAAACTGCTGCACAGGTTGGCCTTCAGGGACACAACCTCCTGAATAATCCCCAAAATCCTTGACTTGTCTGGATCCCTCAAGCACAGGTTGTTAGAGATTGTGGCAGTGTTTGCTGAATACTACTAGACACTGTACATGCACCATCCTTGGCACGCATGCAAGCAACAGCAACCCATACTTGATGATATACCGATCCACCAGATGTTGCTGGTGGACAAGGAAGATCTTGATGAACCTACCACCATGGTAGAGATCCACGATGCCATAAAAGGGATGAACACGGATAAAACAGCCAAGCCGGATGTATACCCCTTAGAATTCTATTGTAAATTAATTCTCCTCATCTCCTTAACCTATACTTGGAAGTGTCAGAGAGAAGCCATGTTACCACCATGGCGGTCCTTCCCAAAGCTGGTTACCCCTTACATTAATGCAGCTTGTAAAGGCCCATATCCCTAATTAACACAAAGGTCAATATATTTGTGAAAATTCTCAGTAACATACTAAAACAAGTCCTAACCACATTGGTCCACCTGGACCAATGTGGGTTTACATCCATCATAGGACCCATCACTGTTTGCGTCATGTACATGTTGCAATGACCCGCAATCATGAACTGTCTGACCCTTGTGTTCTCCTTCTAATTGACTTTGAGAAAGCCTTTGATTCCTTGGACTGGGACATTCTGGGGACGGTCCTGGTGAAATGGGTTTAAGCACCTAGATACGTGGCTACATAAACCTGTTCTACTCACAGCCTCTGGCCTGTGTACTAGTCAATGGCATGCTCCCTGACCCCTTTCCCACTCGCATGAGAACTTGACAGAGGTGCCCACTCTCCCCACCCTATTTGAACTCGGTATAGAACTCTGGACAGGCTTGTGAGGTTTGACACCCAGATGCAAAGACTGAAATGGGAGGGTAGTACAGAAGAGAAAATGATGCTCTATGCAGATGACGTACATCCTTCTTATGAAATCCACACCTGTCTGGGCTGCTCTGTCTCCAATTCCTTGAGGTCCACAAAGAGGCCTCTAGACTCCAAGGGAATAGAGGCAAATGACTACTGGTTCCTGTACAAAGTGATAACATGGTCACACTGTGGCAATCGTCCATACCTATAAAGCGATTAAGCTTCAAATACTTAAATCTCTTGTATAGCGGGACTAACTTGGAGCTTTAATATGGCTCCTCCGTGACTGACATCAAAGTGGATCTCCAATGCTGAGTGGCTCTATCGCTCAACATGCTCGGCCACGTGGCATTCTTTAAAATGGCGATCTTACTGCACTGTTTATACACCCATCAAAATTTTCCACCAAGGATCCGTAACTGCTGTACTAAGTTCCCTTTTGGACCCACTTTGGTTCTCCCTTAGTTTTGCATATTACACGTTTTAGGCTGCCTTTGCTTTGCACATTTATACATAACACATTTGTTTTTGTGCCATGATAATATTTTTGGAATACGCTGCACATGTTAGTATTTTTCAGTTCTTCTTGGGATTCAGTCTGAACATTTTGTAAAAGGTCGAACAACATGATGTGCTGTTTTTCTGTGCCCGGTCAGCAATATTTCCTACGATTTTAGAAAACACTGTAGCACATCTGCTGTTTTTCAACATGGCAGTTCTTAACATATAAACTCGAACTTGCTCTTTGAAGAATTTCAGCAGAGTGGCAGGTCTTGGAACAGGCGCCAGCCTTGCATAAACTGAGTTTACACGTATGATGCCACCCACCTAACTACAAATACCAGGTATGGGATCCCATGGTAATCCCAGAGATCAATAATATATCCCTGTGCTCCCATAGTGAGGGCAGGCCTAGACAGATATATCATTTGCCATGGTAGGCCTGTTCATTTTGCACAGTTTGCTAGTAATTTTGATTACTTTGCTTAGTTGTATATGTTTTCTAAGCGCAGTGCAACTGCTTCATAATAGAGCACTATAGTTTCAATAAATATTGTAAACTTTCCTTGTGTCTTTCTTTTGTTTATTATGGACATGCATGGGTGAGGAATGAAAGGTGATTATCTGTTTCCATGGTTCCCTTTGGGGACTAGAGGGTCATGCTCTAAGCTGACAAATCATCAGTTACTCTGGGAAGGTTAGGAGTTCATGTGAGGCACTATGAGCTAGTTGGAATTGGGCATGCAGATTCTGATGGGGTAGCAAGATTCAGTCCTTACATCCTGACATCCTGTCATCCCCAGGCACAGTTCTGTGACCTGGCTTGGCAGGTCGGGCTGGACTGCTCCCATGAGGCACAGGGTCAAGACTGATTTGCATATAGCTGGGTCTGAACTGGGGTGGCGAACTGAGCTAAAGAACGATGATGGATTCAACCCAGATCTGTGACTGGGGATGAGTGCTCCGTCCATCATCTCCTTGTGTTTGCTTTGTTTGCCCTAATTTGGCAGGGTATGCCCAGAAGTGGGTCCCTTGCTAACTTTGCCACTGGATTCAAGCTAACCTGGCTGATGAGGGGTGTTACACCGAAACCAGTTCCAGGATACTTGTTTCCGGTCCAGGGAAGACCTGTCTTGGCAGTTCGGGCTGGACTGTTCCCATGAGGCACAGGGTCAAGACTGATTTGCATATAGCTGGATCTGAACTGGGGTGGCGAAGTGAGCTAAAGAACGATGATGGATTCAACCCTGTGACTGGGGATGAGTGCTCCATCCATCATCTCCTTGTGTTTGCACAGTTCTGTTTCCCAACATAATTCATGCAACATGGCACTACCAACGATGGTCTGGTGCTTATTCAACGGGTCTCCTGAGAAGTTCTAGTGCATGTCAATAATAGCCTTTACACCTATTACCGGAGACGGTCCAAGGTGTTGGGGATCAATCCTCCACAGTGTTTTAGGAAGCAGCTTATTTAATCAGTTGACTGTTCAAGCTTGAACCTTTAAAAGAATTACCCATTATTGTGTTGCCACTTTGTTTCCATTTCTGTTTTAATCATGGCGTAGCCTCAATCGGTCCCCATTGCAGACAATTGCAGACTGGTGGTCCATGCACATGTAACTTTTCATGATTTTACAAATGTGGGAGGGGACTTTATATTTGTGGTTACGGGCCAATGATAGCTTTCACTTAGAAGTCTTTTATTCTTGGGTCAATTTTCCGGCTGCTGAGGCTAATACTAACACATTTCATGAATGCATAAATGTCGCACTATCACAACAATATAGAGCTTATGTGCTCTTAGAAATACCATTATCACATTGGGAACATCAAAATTTGTTCCGAGGTGCCCTTATACATATACTTGCACCAGTATGCACAGGTCCCCTAAATAATGAAGAGGCCACCTGTCCAGCATTAGCTGTTTATACTCCATTTCCCAACATAACAAATCTCAATGCTCAAGAGCTACAGCAATTGTAAATAGGCACTTAACTCAGTATGTTACGCACACCTTGTTGGCTGTCCCAGCAAGGGCTGGCCTGCCAGGGCAAGCCCAGTTGCCTGCAGTGCCAATAATAAGTCCTGTGATTGTCCATTCAATTATGCGCAACATTCTTCCTCGTTGTGAGGAAATTCCTAATGCTAATGCCCTCCATCCCAGATGGATTCAATTGGCAGCATACTTGACAGCTGTTGATCTAGACTTTGTCTTTGACCCGTCTTTACAGACACAAGAATTTCTTCAATATGAGCATGTTTACCCCATGTCCAGCACTGTTTACCTCTTGATCAGTATCTTATTGTTTATACTGCTGGTTCATCTCAGCCTGCTATATGCACCAAATCCCAATATTCAGCAGCGTGCGCCACTGTTCTTGGTGTTATGTTGGACGGACAATTCCAAACACAAAAAACGTGCACACAGTCTTTAAGGGACTGCACTGTGCAGTTAGCTAAATTGAAGCACTGCTTCTAGCACTAGAATATACGGATCCTGAATTCCCCACACTTATTGTGTGTGATTCATTACAGTGTTCGGTCTTTTAATGACAATTTGCATTATTGGCTCTAATGGCAACACAAAAAGCATAAAACGCTTTGGGTGAAAGTGGCAGACTTGAATGATAAGCTTCCACGGACTCACGTCATACATGCATTGAGTCATGAACATGTGTGACTGCAACAGTTGCTGCGATTACTCGTTCTCAAATGAGAATAGATAATGACATGCTGGCTGCCGTTAATGCCAACTGAGATGGCAACCCTTTACCTAAGGGTTTTCTAGCTAAATATACAGATCATTTAAGTGAACCAAAAGTTCCCTTTGTTTCAATCCAGGGGTTGGTGATCATTTGATTCCCAACCAAGAATGCAGACAAGCTTTAGTGATAGCTGCGCATGAAGATGTTGCTTCTGCACACGCAGGTGTGGTGGCCGCAATTTTGTTGCTACAGAAATGTTATCGGTGGCAGGGCTTATATCAACAGGCCAATAAATATGTCCTTTGTTGTGACATTTGACAACAAATTGAACTTCTACCATGGCCTGCCCACCTCAGACACACCTGTTGATTTCTAATAAGCCTCTTGGCTGCATTTATTTGGACCACTGTGGTCCTCTTAATTCTGATGGGGCTTTGTTAGAAATGGGGGTCTCTAATTGGCAATGGTTTGCACCTTTGTCCAAGTAGGGATCCTTCCTTCTAGTCAGGATAAGGGAGTTACACTCCTAAAATAACCCCTGCTCACCCCCTTGGTAGCATGGCACGAGCAGTCAGGCTTATCTCAGAGGCAGTGTGTTAAGCGTTTGCACATAACCAACAGTAATACAGTGAAAACACTACAAAAAAGGACACCACACCAGCTTAGAAAAATATCCAATATTTTTATATATCCAAAACAAGACCAAACCGATAAGAATCCAACATACAGTACTTAAAAATATATACTGTGCAAGATATCCTTAAAATTGCAGAGATATCTCAAAAACACAGTTTTCTGAGTCGGTAGCTCCGTCCGGGGCTACCGCGATGCAGTAAACAACATAGTCTAACAGTTCCAGCCGACCGCGTCAATACGGGCCAGCTAAAGCATGGACAGACTCTTGAACAGTACCTTTCACGTTGCGGCTGGCACGTTGGTGCGAGTCGGTCGGGGCAACCGTTGTAGTTGCGTTGCAAAATGGAAGCGGTGCAGGGTACGGTGCCCTCACGATGAGGTACAGGCAGCGGCTTGGTGACGATCATCCAGACAGCATTGGTGAGACCAAGGCTTACTGTGCGAGGTGTGGAGGTGCTCGATGCGGTGCTGGCAGGTTGTGGTGCAAGCGACAGAGCCGGTTAGTGGGAGCTGGCATTGGTCGGCCCAGACTGCTGTGTGGGATGAGGCAGTGCCTCGTGAAACTTACGAACAGTGTCCCCAGCCACGATGTGGTCACGGTTGTCGAAGTCAGCACGCAGCGACTGTGTCGGTGAGACCAGGGTGGTGAAGTGAAGCGAGGCGGTGCGGAGTGGGGTGCCCACAGGTCATGGTGCAAGCAGTGGCTCGGTGGCGGCGGCATCGGTCGTTGTCATCGGTGAGACCAAGGTTGAGGCACGAGATGTGGTGGTGCCTACTGCGGTGCCTTCTGGACACGGAGCAAGCAACTGAGTCGGTGACGGAGTCAGTTTCTTTTCCCTTCTCTGTGGCAACTGAAACAGCGGTTCCAGAAGTGGTACCTAGAGGTTGGTGAAGTCTTTGCAGTCCCTGAGACTTCAGAACAGGAGGCAAGCTCTACTTCAAGCCCTTGGAGATACTCAGCACAAGTAAAGAAAGTTCAGTCCAGTCCTTTCACTGCCCAAGGCAGAAGCAGCAACTGCAGGCCAACCCAACAAAGCAACAACACAGCAAAGGGGCAGTACTCCTCCTGGCAGCTCTTCCAGCTCTTCTTCTTGGCAGGTTCCTTGATTCCAGCGAGTTCTAAAGTTCTGGGGTCTGTGCCCCAATACTTATACTCAAAATTCCTTTGTTCTCTTAGGCAGAGAGTGTCTGTGCTTAGTCCAAACCAGTTTGGTCCTCTCTGGCCCAGCTTCCCAGCAGGTGGTGAAGACAGCATTGTCCAAGGCAGACAGGGCCTATTCAGGTGCAAGGGAAATCTTCTCCCCCCCACTCTAAATGCAGACCAGGCCTATTCAGGTGCTAGTGAAAACTTCTCCCACTACTCTGAATGCAGACCAGGCCTATTCAGGTGCTAGTGAAAACTCCTCCTACTACTCTGAATGCAGCCCAGGTCTATTCAGCCCAGCCCTGACTCATTCAGGAAAGGCAGGACACATATCACCCCCGCCCCCGGTGGCTGTCTGAGAGAATGCACATCCCCATCCCCTGTCACTCCAAAGCCAGACAGTCAATCCACAAACCCAGCAGAGGCCCACAGGATGGCGAAGCAGGAAAATACCTACTTTCGAAAAGTGGTATTTTCAAACACAGAACATAAAATCCATCTTTACTAAAAGATGCATTTTTACATTCTGAGTCCAGGCATACTAAACTCCATTTCCCTATCGGGTCCTATTGGGAAGGTATGCTTATAAGATGTTATAAGTAAAACTTCCATTCTACCCTATGGGACAGATAGCCTTTTCACAATGAAAAACAAAATGCACTGTGATTCACTACCAGGATCTGCCACACACACCAGTACATGTCCTACCTTTACCATACACAGCACCCTGCCCACAGTGGTACCTTGGGCCTACTTTAGGGGTGACTTATATGTAAGAAAATGGAAGATTAGGGCCTGCAAGTGGGTGCACTTGCCAGGTCAACATGGCAGTTACAAACTGCGTGCAGACCCTGCAGTGGTAGGTCTGAGATACCTTTTCAGGGCTACACATGTGGGTGGCACAATCAGTGCTGCAGGCCTACTAGTAGCATTTGATTTACAGGCCCTGGCACACTCAGTGCACTTTACTAGGGGCTTACCAGTAAATCAAATATGCCAATCATGGAAACACCAATCGATAATAATTTACAACAGGAGCACTTGCACTTTAACACTAAACAGCAGTGAGTAAGTGCACAGAGACACGAAAACAGCAAAAACAGAGTCAAAATTGGGAAGTCAGAAAGCAAAAAGACAGGGGAAACACGCCAAAAGATGCCAGGTCTAACAGGCTTCTAAATTTATTTTAGTTGCGGTTGATTCTTGCTCAGGGTTCCTCTGGGTCTGGCCACAGCATTCAGCTGATCTCTTGAACTGTTATTAAAGATTTGCAAGTCTTTATCGGGACACATGCATGCTCTGCATTCCACTCAGAACGGGGCCCTGCTTTTGCTTCAAAAGCATATAGGAATGTATTATTTATTTATAGAATTTATAAAGCACTCTGTCACCAACTGGAATCCTGGCGCTAGCCACTAAAACAGCTAAAAACACTACAGCAAAGGGGAGTAGAGACCACAGATAGATAGAAAGAAAATAATCAGAATTAATGCATCAGGTAGTTGATATCAGAGCCTAGACTCAGAGTTACGTAGGAAAGATCCAAATCTAAAGGGCTTTCCTGAACTGCAACAGAACAGTTAAGGATCTTAGTGAAACAGCAAGTAGGTTCCATAACTTGACCATAAAGGTCCGGCCACCTTGCCTGGATTTCCAGAACTTGGTCAGACATAACAGATTGGGTGACAAAGACCGAAGAGGTCTACTAGGAATATATATTCTTAACCTCTTTCCCAAGGGAGCTAGACCCAGACCCTGGAGAGCTTTAAACATGATACAGAGTGATTTAAACTAAAGTCTTTGCTTGAGCAGTAGCCAATGTAAATCCTTTAGTGTCAAGGAGGCAAAGGCTTCCCTAAGTCAATTCAAGGCAAGTTTGGCTGCTGTGATCTGTTCTCTTGACAGGTGATGTAATAGATACTCAAGTGCACCCAACAAAACAGCATTGCAGTAGTCCAGGCAACTAAGAATAACACTACAAACTACTAATGCTCTGGTGGAAAGGGGTAGCACTGGCAATACCTTCTGCAGAGCTCTCAGAAGTGCAAAGCAATTGCCAGCGGTTTTGTTCACATGACTCTCCATATTGAGTTTGTCATCATAGATGACTCCTGAATTCCGAACTGACTTAACAGGAATGACAGACCCATATTGGCTGAACAATATAAGAGCTCAGTCTTATCCCAGTTGAACTTCAGGGAATTTAGACTGAGCCATTGGATAATGTCCCTCATGCAATCATGAAAGATGGAAGGTTGCTGATTGCATGCCAGCGAAAAGATAAGCTGAGTGTCATCGGCACAGTTGACCAAGGGATTATATGGCTTCCCTGGGTGTAGAGGTGTGTTAGACATGGCATCATTGGTGCGGGTCTCCCTTCCTCTTTTCGCTTCTGACCTTTTATGTTGGCTGGATTTAGATGCTCTGGGCGCGGTGCCACTGCCAATCAGTGACACAGCACGAATGCTCCCTGTGTAAAGATAACTGTATGAATTGGGATAACCATAATTGGCTCGTTTGGTTTACCTGTCAGCCCCTAGTATCAGTGCACTGTGTGTGCCCAGGGCTGGTAGACCAAATACTGCTGGTGGGCCTACAGCGCTGATTTGCGCTGCCCACCGAAGCAGCTTTCAAAGTATGTCTGTGTAGCATGTTCTAATAGCGAGTTACCCTCCATTTCCCTGGTTACTATTGTGAGGCTCTCCGTTCTCATAGGCCAGAATGGGCAGGCTGAGCATTACATGCCCTAATCCTACCTGCCCCCAGGAACCTGATAGGAACGTCGAATTTGATATGTTTAAGCTCAGAACATTGAGATACATCTTTTAGTAAGGATTATTAGCGTAGCCCGTGTTCGAAAATGCCTCTACTAGAAACAAGGTATTTTCTGGCCTAAGCTTTCCGGTAGGCTTTGCTAGCGTGTGTATTGGCCGCCTGGTTTTGGAGCAGCAGGGCCAGCTGGGTCAGACCTGGCTGGAGAGAGATATTGGCATTTAGAGTAGGGTGAGGGGTTACTCTTTGATCTGAGCAGGGCCGTGCCTTACAAGGTGAATGATGGCTCCACCTTCCACTGGGCGTCTGATAGCAGACCCCCAGATTCTTAAAGGGCAGGATGTCGCCTCGTAAACCAAGTGCTCCCCGACCCCACCGAACTGGTTCTGGCTGGATGCAGTGATTTGTGACTGCAGAGAACAAAGACTTTTTAGGTATAAAACGCTGCGCTGAAACCTTTTTCAGGTGTGTTCCTTCTGGATGTCAAGACGAAACTCTATCCGAACGGACAGAGGAAAGGACTTTGAAACTTTCACCAAGCTTGCTGAAGAAACTACCCGAGGGCCTGAATTGAGAGCGCCTCCTGCTGAAGTCTCAGGGATATTAGACTTCACCCCGTCAGCCGCCTTAATTCCTGTGCTAGGGATTCTACTTGCAGGTGAGGCCTCCGTCGAGTTATCCGGAACCTCTAGTTCTACTGTGAGAAACGCTGACTGGTAACCCTTGTTAACTCTGTGTGTGGGCCACCGCAGCTAAGAGAGAGCTGCCGCCGCTGAGCGCCCGCCTTGATTTGAATCTTCTGAACCTTCGCTGAACCTGTGTGGGCCGCCGCAGCTAAGAGAGAGCTGCCGCCGCTAAGTGCCTGCCTTAATTTGAATCTTCCGAACCTTCGCTGAAACTGTGTGGGCCGCCGCATCTAAGAGAGAGCTGCCACCGCTGAGCGCCCGCCTTAATTTGAATCTTCGGAACCTTCGCTGAAACTGTGTGGGCCGCCGCAGCTAAGAGAGAGCTGCCGCTGCTGCACGCCCACCTTAATTTGAATCTTCAGAGCCTTCGCTAACACTGTGTGGGCTGCCGCAGCTAAGAGAGAGCTGTTGCCGCCGAGTGCCCGCACTAGTGTCAGCTGTGCATCATCGTGATTTGTCCTGTGGGCCGCCGCAGCTGGGAGAGAGCTGTTGCCGCTGAGTGCCCGCACTTGTGTCAACTTTGCATCATCGTGGTTTGTCCTGTGAGCCGCCGCAGCTAAGAGAGAGCTGCTGCCGCTGAGTGCTCGCACATTTGCTAACTTTGCATCATTGTGATTTGTCCTGTGAGCCGCCGCAGTTAAGAGAGAGCTGCTGCCGCTGAGTGCTCGCACCTTTGCCAACTTTGCCTCATTGGGATTTGTCCTGTGGGCCGCCGCAGCTAAGAGAGAGCTACTGCCGCTGAGTGCCCGCATCTTTGCCAACTTTGCATCACCGTGAATCGTCCCGTGGGCCGCCGCAGCTAGGAGAGAGCTGCTGCCGCTGTGAGCCCACCACGGAGCTGCACGACGAGAGTCATCGCCACCACCAGCCCGGGCCGCCGCAGCCCCGTGCTGCTGCCGCTAGGAGCCCACCTGTCCCCGAGTGCCCGAATCATTGTGAGTGCACGTTGCGGACCACTGCAGTCGAGAACTGTGGTCGCTGGGAGTCCGCCTGTCACCGTCTCCACTTCTTCGAGAAGCTACGTACTGTGTCCCCATCCAACAGCAGGTATCTGGTGCGCAACGGGTCGCGTAGACCCAGGCCTTGAACTCAGTCAGTGCCACGTTCTGGTGAATACGTTATTGCCTTTTTAAAGTCCCTACTGATATACGTGCATTGTGACTGGTTAAAACGCTTTTGAGAGTCTCGTACTAAACCTTAGATAAAGATACTATTTTTCTATACCTCCTTGAGTTGTGTACTTTTGTGGTGTTGTTACTGCCTTATTGTGCATGGTCATAAATGCTTCACACACTGCCTCTGAGATAGGCCCAACTGCTCGTGCTACATTACCACAGGGTTGAGCAGGGGTTATCAAAGGGGGTAGCCCACTTGCCCTGACTTAGGAAGAAGGGTCCCTATTTGGGCATTGGCACCAGCCATGGCCAACTAGAGACCCCCATTTCTAACATTGGCGGTCAGCGGTGAGGGTCAGAACTTGCATTTATGATCCACGTTCAATAACTGGTAGACACCACTAGTGAGTACAGACCTAAGCGCAGACACGCGCGTATTTTGTTTTTCCTCTTCTAATTTTTTTTTTTTGGGTTGGTTGTTTTAGTATTGAATTGTTGATCGCAGCCATGAGTACTGCTAATATGGGAAGGCCAACATCCAATTCTTCGGAGGATCTCGCCTTTGAGGAGGAAAGATTAGATACCTATACTGCCAAACAGCTGAAGTCATTTTGTAAGCAATTCGCAGTCCCCGTGATAGGTCTCTCTAGGAAGGAGGAGTACCACAAGGCGCTGAAGGCCTGGTGGGAAGCCAGAGGGTCCGCTGGGAAAGAGGAAGAGAATGCTGGAGGGCAGCAGGATGAGGCAGTAGAAGGGGGGGGAGATAGAACACCCTCCAATCCAGGTGCTAGTGTATGCCAAAGGAGCCTGACCCCAGAAGAGCTGGAGGACAGGGAGAGAGATAGGAGGCATAGTTTGGAGATGGCGAAATTGGAAGGTCAGAAGGACCTTGAGAGTAAGAATTTAGACATTGAGAAGAATCGATTGTCAATTGAACTTGAGAAAATGAGAATGGAACATGAGAGAATGTTGAGGGAGATAGAGATCAGGGCAAGGAGTGTCCCGGTCTCCCCCTCTGGTGGAAGCATACCTTTAGTAACTCCTGAGAGTAGAGTTAATATTCCTAAGGATGTCATTAAGGATTTTCACAAGAGTGAGGATATTGGGCAATTTTTTGCCGCATATGAGATAGCAATGGTGTCCCACAGGGTCCCTGAGCAGGATTGGGGAGCGGGATTGTGGGGGGCGCTTTGTGAGTGATGGTAGGGATACCCTGCCTGAGGAGAGCAGGATGGTGTATGCCCATATGAAAGAAGCTTTGATGACCCGTTATGGTTTAACCCCAGAAATGTACAGGCAGAGGTTTAGGACCTGTAAGAAGTTAGAGGGTACCACGTGGGTTGAATATGTGTCTTTTTTCTGCAGAGCAATGGATCGCTGGGTAAAGGGTAGCAAAGTGGAAACTTTCGAGCAATTGTATGATTTGTTTGCGTGGGAGCATTTTTCTAGTAACTGTTTTCCAGAGCAATGCCAGCACCTGATTGATAGCAAGTTGACTAACCCTAGGAAGCTTGCTGAGGAGGCGGACCGCTGGGTGAACACCCGGGTCCGCAAAGGTTTTGTGGGAGACTTCGCCAGAGGTGGGCAGGGTCCCCAGCAGAGAAGTGGGAGGGACAAGGGTAAGCCGAGGGAGTTCCAGAGAGGGCCCCAAAGTAATTCCCAAGGGAACCAAGCAGTGGTGTCCCAGCCTCCCCCTGAGAAGAAGCCAGTGTCCCCGACAGGTAGGCCTGTTCAGAAGGGGCCACTCACCTGTTTCAAGTGTGGTCAAGTGGGCCACCAGTATTATGATCCCCAGTGTCCCCAGAGGGAACCCAATGCATCCCCTTGTGCACCACCCCGTGCACTATCCCGCCAAATTGCCAGTATAGCCCTGGGGGGGGGAGGAGGTAGAGGTCCAAGGGGGGTGGGATCCCGTAGAGTTAACCCTTGTCTCGCTAGGAGACTTTGAGAAGGTCCCTAACCCCACACTGCAGAATAACACTCAGAAGTACCGGCAGTGGGTGACCATCAATGGCCATAGGGTGGAGGCTCTCAGGGACACCGGAGCTAGTGTAACTGCTGTCAGATACTGGTTGGTGTCCAAAGAGCAGGTTGTCCCCCATGCATTCTGCCTCGTAGTGTCAGCGGACAACTCAGAGAGCCAGTGTGAAGTGGCTCAGGTTCCCTTCGAGTGGGGGAGGGTCTCAGGAACTCTTCAAGTGGCTGTGAGGCCCACCATGCCTGTAGATTGTCTGTTGGGCAATGATCTAGAGAACTCCCCATGGGCTACAGTGGAGAGAAAGTCTCATTTGGAAATGTTGGGTCTGCCTGAGTGGGCGTGTGTGACCACTCGGTCCATGACAGCTCAAAAGGATGTTCAGGAGGGTCTGGAGCCTCGAAGTATGGCCCAGGCCCCTGCCTCAAAGAGAAGGGGTAGGGGGTGTGGGAAACTGGCCCCCGTGATTCCCACGGTCCCGGAGGGAGCAGACCTTAAGGGGGATGCCCTGGAACCTACAGGGGAACAAGTGGCCGAACTGGGGGACCTACCGGAGCTGACCCATTGGCAGCAGGAAGGGGGGCCCTCCAGGGAGGAATTTTGCGAGCAACAGAGAACCTGCCCTTCTCTTGAGGGGGTGCGGCGGCAGTCCGCCGCCCAAGCAGCAAGTGACCAGACAGGGTCACATTGGATCTATTGGGAGAACGACCTCCTTTACAGTGAGCCTAAGGTTGCTGAGCCTGGGTCAGCCCATGTGCTGGTGGTACCCCAGTGCTTCAGGACCTTCCTACTGGGGTTGGCTCATGATGTGCCACTGGCCGAACATCTGGGGCAGACCAAGGCCTTTGAGAGGCTGGTCACCCGCTTCTATTGGCCCCAGATGCGCAGGAGCTCAGATGCTCACTGCAGGACGTGTGAGACTTGCCAGGCAAGTGGGAAGAGTGGGGGGAAATTAAGGCCCCACTACAGCCCTTTCCCGTTGCGAGCACCCCATTCGAGAGAGCGGGCATTGATATTGTGGGGCCTCTGGATCCCAAGACAGCCATGGGCAACAGGTTCATCCTGGTCTTGGTGGACTATGCCACCCGGTACCCTGAGGCCATCCCGCTCAGGACAGTGACGGCCCCCGTGGTGGGACGGGCACTGATGGGGATTTTCTCCTGTGTGGGATTCCTCAGATAGGTGGTGTACGATAGGGGAACTAACTTCATCTCCAAGTACAAGAAGTCTCTGTGGGAGGAGTGTGGGGTAACGTATAAGTTCACCACTCCTTACCACCCCCAGGGGAATGGGCTGGTTGAGAGATTCAACCGGACCCTCAAGGGCATGATTATGGGCCTAGGTGAGCCCATGAGGCGTAAGTGGGATGTCCTCTTGCCATGCCTGTTGTTTGCTTACCATGAGGTGCCACAGAAGTCCTTAGGGTTCAGTCCCTTTGATCTGATCTATGGTCACCCGGTAAGAGGGCCTCTGAGTCTGGTCAAGGAAGGCTGGGAGCAATCTCCCAGGGAACCTCCCCAGGATGTGTTTAGTTACCTGCTGGCCTTCAGGAACCAGACTCGGGGCCGATTCTGATGCGGGTTGGAAAAGCTTCCCGACCGAATCGGTTGGGAAATGGTGTCCGACACACTCGGATCGGGAAAGTCCGACCGGCGGAGTAGGATGCATCCGGATGCTTCCAGATACGATTTGGTTGAACTCCCATTGACTTCAATGGGAACATTTGTTCCTAACTGCATCAGAATTGGGCCCTCGGTTGGGAAGACACGTTCCCGATCCGATTTGGAAGGAGCAAATGCGTTAGGAGGCCTTCCTAACCGCATCAGAATCAGGCTCTCGGTCGGGAAGCTTTTCCAACCCGCATCAGAATCGGGCCCTCGGTGTTTCAGGAAACTTGCTGAGGCAAACCTGGAAGCCAGCCAGGAAGAGATGAAACGCTGGCATGATCAGAATGCCACTCTGATCGAGTTTCAGCCTGGACAAAAGGTTTGGGTCATGGCCCCGGTGGAGCCCTGTGCACTCCAGGATAGGTGGACCGGCCCCTTTGAGGTGGTGGAGCGCAAGAGTCCTGTTACCTACGTGGTGGACTTGCAGTCTCCCAGGAACCCCTTGCGGGTCCTGCATGTTAACCGCCTGAAGCCCCACTTTGAGAGGTCTGAAGTGGGCATGCTTCTGGCCACAGATGCTGGGATGGAGGAGGAGAGCGAGCCCCTCCCTGACCTCCTGTGTGCAGGGGAACGAAATGGGTCAGTGGAGGGTGTGGTCCTCTCCACCACACTGACCCCTGAGCAGCAGGGTGATTGTCGCCAACTGTTGGGGCAATTCAGTGATCTGTTCTCCCTGGTACCTAGTGTCACTGATTGGTGTGTCCATGACGTGGACACCGGGGACAGTCCTCCCATTAAGCACAAGGCTTACCGAGTGACTGACCGGGTAAGGGCCTACATTAAGGATGAGGTTACCAAAATGTTTGCCCTTGGGGTGATTGAGTCCTCTAGCAGCCCTTGGTCCAGCCCAGTGGTCCTGGTACCAAAAGCGGCAGCGCCTGGTACCACCCCAGAACTTTGGTTCTGCGTGGACTATTGGGGCCTCAATTCAGTCACGAAGACTGACGCGCACCCCATCCCCAGAGCTGATGAGCTCATAGATCGGTTATGGGCTGCAAAATACCTCAGCACATTTGATTTGACGTCTGGGTATTGGCAGATCGCCTTGACCGAGGGAGCAAAGGAGAGGTCAGCCTTCTCCACCCCCGATCGGCACTACCAGTTCCGGGTGATGCCCTTTGGAATGAAGAATGCCCCTGCCACCTTTCAGAGGCTGGTCAACAGGGTGTTGGTTCGGCTGGAAGTCTTCAGTGCCGCCTACCTGGATGACATTGCGCGTTTAGCTCCTCTTGGGAGGACCACCTGCGCCACCTCTGGGAGGTATTGATGGCACTGCGGAAGGCAGGCCTCACAATCAAAGCCAGTAAGTGCCAGATTGGGCAGGGTTCTGTAGTGTATTTGGGGCACCAGGTGGGGAGCGGCCAGGTGGCGCCCCTTCAGCCCAAAATTGAAACTATCCTGGCGTGGGAACCCGCCAAGACTCAGGCGCAGGTGAGAGCCTTCTTAGGACTCACGGGATACTACAGGAGGTTTGTCAAAGGATATGGTAACATTGTTGCACCCTTGACTGAGCTGACTTCTAAGAAGCAGCCAAAGAAGGTAAACTGGACTAACACCTGTCAGAACGCTTTTGACTCCCTGAAGTCTGCCATGTGCACTGCACCTGTGCTTCAGGCGCCCGACTTTTCAAAGGAATTCTTTGTCCAGACAGATGCCTCAGAGCATGGTATAGGGGCTGTTCTGTCACAGATCAATGAGGAGGGACTAGACCAACCTGTAGCCTTCCTAAGCAGGAGGTTACTTCCCCGGGAACAGAGGTGGAGTGCAATTGAGCGTGAGGCATTTGCTGTGGTCTGGGCACTGAAGAAGCTGAGACCATATTTGTTTGGGACTCTCTTCCGGGTTCAGACAGACCGCAGGCCCCTTAGAAGGTTGATGCATATGAGGGGTGAGAATCCCAAGTTGTTGAGGTGGTCCATTTCCCTACAGGGTATGGATTTCACGGTGGAACACCGCCCTGGTACAGAACACGCCAATGCTGACGGTCTGTCCAGGTTTTTCCACCTTAGTGATGAGAACTCCCAAGGGAATGGTTAGTTCTCCCCACATTTCAGCTGGAGGGGACGTGTGTTAGACCTGGCATCATTGGCGCGGATCTCCCTTCCTCTTTTCGCTTCTGACCTTTTATGTTGGCTGGATTTAGATGCTCTGGGCGCGGTGCCACTGCCAATCAGTGACACAGCGCGAATGCTCCCTGTGTAAAGATAACTGTATGAATTGGGATAACCATAATTGGCTCGTTTGGTTTACCTGTCAGCCCTTAGTATCAGTGCACTGTGTGTGCCCAGGGCTGGTAGGCCAAATACTGCTGGTGGGCCTACAGCGCTGATTTGCGCTACCCACCGAAGCAGCTTTCAAAGTATGTCTTTGTAGCATGTTCTAATAGCGAGTTACCCTCCATTTCCCTGGTTACTATTGTGAGGCTATCCATTCTCATAGGCCAGAATGGGCAGGCTGAGCATTACATGCCATAATCCTACCTGCCCCCAGGAACCTGATAGGAACGTCGAATTTGATATGTTTAAGCTCAGAACATTGAGACACATCTTTTAGTAAGGATTATTAGCGTAGCCCGTGTTAAAAAATGCCTCTACTAGAAACGAGGTATTTTCTGGCTTAAGCTTTCCGGTAGGCTTTGCTAGCGTGTGTATTGGCCGTCTGGTTTTGGAGCAGCAGGGCCAGCTGGGTCAGACCTGGCTGGAGAGAGAGAACGGCATTTAGACTAGGGTGAGGGGTGACTCTTTGATCTGAGCAGGGCCGTGCCTGGCAAGGTGAATGATGGCTCTACCTCCCACTGGGAGTCTCATAGCAGACCCCCAGATTCTTAAAGGGCAGGATGTCGCCTCGTAAACCAAGTGCTCCCCGACCCCACCGAACTGGTTCTGGCTGGAAGTAGTGATTTGTGACTGCAGAGAACAAAGACTTTTTAGGTATAAAACGCTGCGCTGAAACCTTTTTCAGGTGTGTTCCTTCTGGATGTCAAGACGAAACTCTGTCCGAACGGACAGAGGAAAGGACTTTGAAACTTTCACCAAGCTTGCTGAAGAAACTACCCGAGGGCCTGAATTGAGAGCGCCTCCTGCTGAAGTCTCAGGGACATTAGACTTCACCCCGTCAGCCGCCTGAATTCCTGTGCTAGGGATTCTACTTGCAGGTGAGGCCTCCGTCGAGTAATCCAGAACCTCTAGTTCTACTGTGAGGAACGCGAACTGGTAACCCTTGTTAGCTCTGTGTGTGGGCCGCCGCAGCTAAGAGAGAGCTGCCGCTGCTGAGCGCCCGCCTTGATTTGAATCTTCTGAACCTTCGCTGAAACTGTGCGGGCCGCCGCAGCTAAGAGAGAGCTGCCGCCGCTTCGTGCCCGCCTTAATTTGAATCTTCAGAACCTTCGCTGAAACTGTGTGGGCCGCCGCAGCTAAGAGAGAGCTGCCGCCGCTGAGCGCCCGCCTTAATTTGAATCTTCGGAACCTTCACTGAAACTGTGTGCGCCGCCGCAGCTAAGAGAGAGCTGCTGCCGCTGAGCGCCCGCCTTAATTTGAATCTTCAGAACCTTCGCTAACACTGTGTGGGCTGCTGCAGCTAAGAGAGAGCTGTTGCCGTCGAGTGCCCGCACTAGTGTCAGTTGTGCATCATCGTGGTTTGTCCTGTGAGCCGCCGCAGCTAAGAGAGAGCTGCTGCCGCTGAGTGCTCGCACCTTTGCTAACTTTGCATCATCGTGATTTGTCCTGTGAGCCGCCGCAGCTAAGAGAGAGCTGCTGCCGTGGAGTGCTCGCACCTTTGCTAACTTTGCATCATCGTGATTTGTCCTGTGAGCCGCCGCAGCTAAGAGAGAGCTGCTGCCGCTGAGTGCTCTCACCTTCACTAACTTTGCATCATTGTGATTTGTCCTGTGAGCCGCCGCAGCTAAGAGAGAGCTGCTGCCGCTGAGTGCTCGCACCTTTGCCAACTTTGCATCATTGGGATTTGTCCTGTGGGCCACCGCAGCTAAGAGAGAGCTGCTGCCGCTGAGTGCCCGCATCTTTGCCAACTTTGCATCACAGTGAATCGCCCCGTGGTCCGCCGCAGCTAGGAGAGAGCTGCTGCCGCTGTGTGCCCACCACGGAGCTCCACGATGAGAGTCATCGCCACCACCAGCCCGGGCCGCCGCGTGCTGCTGCCGCTGGGAGCCCGCCTGTCCCCGAGTGCCCGAATCATTGTGAGTGCACCTTGCGGACCACTGCAGTTGAGAACTGTGGTCGCTGGGAGTCCGCCTGTCACCGTCTCCGCTTCTTCGAGAAGCTACGTACTGTGTCCCCGTCCAACGGCAGGTATCTGGTGCGCACCGGTTCGCGTAGACCCAGGCCTTGAACTCAGTCAGTGCCACGTTCTGGTGAATACGTTATTGCCTTTTTAAAGTCCCTATTGATTTACGTGCATTGTGACTGGTTAAAACGCTTTTGAGAGTCTCGTACTAAACCTTAGATAAAGATACTATTTTTCTATACCTCCTTGAGTTGTGTCCTTTTGTGGTGTCGTTACTGCCTTATTGTGCATGGTCATAAATGCTTCACACACTGCCTCTGAGATAGGCCTAACTGCTCGTGCTACGTTACCACAGGGTTGAGCAGGGGTTATCAAAAGGGTTAGCCCACTTGCCCTGACTTAGGAAGAAGGGTCCCTATTTGGGCATTGGCGCCAGCCATGGCCAACTAGAGTCCCCCATTTCTAACAAGGTGCATTATTCTTCTCCATACCAGCATGAGGGCAATTCTGTTGTGGAGAGGAGAACCATGACTTAAAGCAGTCCTTAACAGCTAGAATATTAGGTACAGAGCGTAGTTGGATCCACCACCTATATGGGGTGCAACGAGCACTAAATAATCTCCCTAAAAGATCTCTGGGTGGCCAGATTCCATACCAGGGCCTCTTTAGCATCAAAATGTATGTTGCAGACCATGACGGTCCAGACATTGTGGCAGTAGCCATGCCCTTTGATGTAGATGGTTGTTGTGCTGTCTTACAGGATCTACAAAACGTCTGTGACAACCAATCCAACGAGCAGTTAAAGACATCTGCCTTTGCAGGAATCAAGGAGAAACCAGCTCCTTCCGGCTGGATTCTACAAGTTGGGAATCTCGTTTGTAAAAAGATTGTGATGAAAAAGGAGTTTGGCCTATCATAATGCACACCTGTGCCAGTCCTTGGCATTCAAGCTACAAGAACTCTCCTTTTACAACCGCTTGCTGGTTTATAAAGACAATAATTTTGTCTCCATTGATCACATCAAATTGCCTCATATGGCCCATTCTAAACAGTAGGCCACGAGGAGTTCTTGGTAGTTCCTTAACTCCTCTCGCTACCCTGCAGGAAATTCCTCTAAAGCTTGTGATACCAAAAAAGCTGTTTCTCCCCAGCTGGCGGGGGTGGAGGGGATGGAAAATGAACTTCAGTTAATTCCAAATACCATTACAAATGCCAGCAACACAACTGAAGTGAGTACTGTACTTACTACTGCATCTTCTACAGCTGAAGTTGATTTTGTTGATTCATTTCTGGCGTACTTTACCAGTTCTCTTACTGCGCCTGTTGCTCCTGTTTTTCGATGGAATGCTTCTGATTATTATGTGGGTTCTGATGATTTTTCATCCAACTCTTTTGACAGTTCCTCCTTTTTAAACACTCCACCTACACGGGCCTGTGCTTTCTTTTCATGGCTGAAACACACTTATCTGGTTCCTCCTTGAAATGCGCTTTGATGATGCTTTCCTTGGTTCTTCAATTTCTATGTATTGGATTTGTGACTGTTTTCTGCTTGTTGATGAATGGCTATTACCTTCAAGAACGCTCTGCCACAGAACTGGTTGACAAGGTGTCGATGCCTCATTGATCTTCACATAAGCTAAAAAGAGACTTGTCCCTCGTGAACATTTCAGCTGTTCCAATAACTGATTGAGTTGTTTGGGATAAAGTACCTTATGATATATTCTGTCCTACAGAAATACTGCAAATACCTTGTGTTGTTAGGGTTTCTATGGGTGATGTAATTGTACCTGGGTTACATTCTAATGATTGGGATGTTGAAACTGTAAACTCCATGCTCTTAGAGTTGGAATACTACACTGTTTTTGAATCAGGGGATCTGTACTTGAATTCTGCTAATTATAGTGACATGTTCTGTTGCCATCATTATGGGCATCACTATTTACATCAAGCTAGTGTTCAATGCCAACTTTTAAATTATACATAATGGAAACATTGCCCAACTCCCCCGAAAGGAAGTTCAAAATCATATAGGGATATATTCACATATTTTTCAGGATATGATACACTAGACCCAAAATCTTTCTATTTCAAACTTCTCCTTACACCACCAAAGAAATATATGCTTACACAAACCAAAGTAATATGCACAGATTTGTTTGTCACACAATTAGCTGTGAAAGGCTATGACTATTGGAAGGATACCATTGATATGAAATCAATTTGGGGTAGTAAAGCTTTGCTGTATTTGCACATGCCAACTTCTGTTGTCCGCCTGACCCTGCTCGCTCCCCGGTCCACTGTGGTTTCCGATTGTGTGGAGGGAGTGGGAAGAGAGGAGGCGGAGTCAGAGGCAGAGCCCAGGAACGAGCTTCCGGGTAACAGCCTCATAAGCCACATGAAAGCGCGGACGCGCAGCGGCTGGACAGACGGTTGCTGTCCAGTTTTTTAAATACTGTAAGCCAGTTTTGTCTTCCTTTTAAATATTTTAAAGTTTGCTGTATTTGCACATACCAACTTCTGTTGTCCGCCTGACCCCACCCACTCCCCGGTCCACCGCGGCTTCCGATTGTGTGGAGGGAGCGGGAAGAGAGGAGGCAGAGTCGGAGCCCATGAACGATCTTCCGGATAACAGCCTCATAAGCTGCATGACAGTGCGGACGCGCATCTGGCGGCCCGAAGGTGCACCTAAGGCAAGCCCGTCTGCGCCCCTCCGTGCCCGGCTGGGACCAGGGGCCAGAACCCCTGCCCCTCAACCTAAAGGTGAAATAGCCTACTCGCGCTGCCAACTACTAAGGCTAAGGAACCCCTGCAATCACAAATGATGCCACTCTATGCCATCACTTAGTGAGGAGCTTCAATGCACCCACTGTACCTTTAGCCTTCGCCCGCTCTTAGAGAGATCTCCAGAGATTCAACGCTCCTACACACTCAAAATGTTTCTTTTAAACTGCCGATCTCTACCAAAACATTCCCTTGAGCTGAAGATGCTCCTGGAAGATGAGGCCCCAGATGTATTATTCCTAACTGAAACCTGGCTTCATAATGAGTCCGAACCAGATCTGGTGCAAACCCTCCCTGCTGGCTATAACATCAATGGAAAAGACAGCGACAAAAAAGAAAGGTGGAGGTGTTGCGATAATATATAAAAGCACCTTTAGATGTCGGGTGGAACCCAATATTATTGCCGACTGTGTGAGCCTTTTTTTTACCATCTCACCATCCGCTGTCCACTCCCTTTCTGGAGTTCTCATTTACCGCCCTCCTGGTGGGTGTGGGCAATTCCTCAAATCCCTTCCAGATGTAGCAGCTACACTAGTCGGTACATCCCCCAATATCACTCTTCTGGGGGATTTCAACCTGCACTTCAATGACCCTAACAAGGCTGATGCCTCGGATCTGACTCAGGACCTACTAGCGATTCAACTCCTCCAAAAAGTCACAGGCCCCATTCATAAACAAGGCCATACACTTGATCCGGTCTTCACCAACAACAATGAATTGTCGGTAGGCGATCCCACTCCACTGCCCAGGTCTGATCATTCCCTGATCCCCATCTATATTAACTCCCCACGCCAACCCCGGGTATAAAAATCTTCAGCCCTGGGCCAAACTTCCAGTAGAAGCCTGGATCATAGCCCTCGAAAACCTTAAACCTAAAACCGACCAAAATCTCACCTCAGCCGCAGAAAACTTCACCATCTGGATTGAGGCCTCACTGGACATGGTTGCTCCGGCCAAACCTTGCCATAAAGTGAGAGAGAAATTGTCACCCTGGTACTCCCTCAAACTACGATTACTTAAACAGGCGTGTAAAAGACTGGAGAGGAAATGGAGGAAAGACTACAATGACCGGAGTAAACAGAAATATAGAGAATCTATAAAGCACTACCAAACTGAAATAAAAATTGCACAGGCATCTTACTATGAAGAGATAATCAACTCCACGGCTAACACTCCCAGGGAAATTTCCAGCGTCGTGAAGGACCTCCTAGAGTTCCCGAGATCAGGATCAACCCCCGAGGCCTCCCCAGAGCGGTGTAACGAACTGGCAGACTTCTTTCTAGGAAAAATCAAAAATATATACACTGCTATTCCCACTCACCCATCTCTAGTGACCTCTTTTTAACGGATAAGCTCCCTCTCCATACAGAACATGTACTTAAAGAACTTCCAACCTTGAATCTGGCTAAGCTGTCAGAAATCCTTTCTCAACTAAAATCAGGCTCCCCCCTAGATCCAGCTCCCCCCACGCTCTACGTAAAGAAGGAAATGATACTCCTTTCCATGCTAGAATTGGTAAATCTATCCATCGCCACTGGTCTAGTCCCTGCACCATGGAAACATGCCATGGTGAAGGCTTTATTTAAAAAACCTATTTTGGACCCTGATGATCTAGATAACTATCGCCCCATATCATTGCTTTCAGTGATTGTTAAGACCCTGAAAAAGCATGTGAACTCGACCCTCTCTGACTTTCTAGAAACTCACGACCTCCTGCATTCCACCCAAAGAGGCTTCCGTCCTCAAAACGGAACTGAAACAGCCCTGCTCGCAGTGGTTGAGGAATCTAAGTTGATCCTCGATCAAGGAGGGGCAGTGGCCATTATCCTCCTAGACCTGAGTTCAGCTTTCGATATAGTTTTTATTTATTAATGTGTTTATTAACATTTTAAACAAATAAAACAAATAATAATCAGCACATTGACATATAGGCTGTGACATGTACAAAGTTGCATAGCTCTTCAACCATAGTCTGATGATCTTACATTACAACATCGTATTAATAAGTGAAAAGTAGAAGCGAATAGGGGGAGGAGTAGCTCATCTAACATCCTGACTGATGGGGCACCGATAGAAACAGTTAGTCCCTCCTCAGCATAACCTCTGTCTCGTCAGACATAATCATGTATGGTTAAGAAATCTCCTCTAATGGTTCCGTCGCTCAGTGCAGTCGGTCAGGTCGTGTCCAGTCGGCACCTGCGGTGTACTGTCGTCGTGTTCAGTAGTCATCAGGGCAGCTCTACTGACCATGTATAGGGTCCAGTAATTTTTGGGCCTGTTGCGGGGTGGTAATAATTCGCTATAGTTTTCCGTTTGGGTGCAACAATACAGCATCTCTCTGGACCACTGCGCCAATGTAGGAGTCGGGCCGCGCAGCCAGCAGAGAGCCACGCATCTCTTCGCTAGGAGAAGTGCCATGTCTATTAGACGTCTGTGAGGCTTGGGTAGGGGTTTGGAATATCCCAGCAAGGCTAGGGCCGGGTCCGGGGTCAGCATCATGTCCGTGATGCGGTTAATTTCCGCAAATACATCTCCCCAAAAGTGCGCGACCCCCGGGCAGAGCCAGGCAGTGTGCATAAAGTCTGCCACCTGCTCCCCGCATCTTTCACACTGAGGTGTTTCTCTGAGGCCATAGCGGTGTAATCGCTCCGGCGTGTAGTAAACCCTATTGAGATATTTAAAGTGGATTAGTCTGTGACGTCCGTTGAGTGAAATTCTTTTGGTGTTTGAACAGCAATATCTCCATTTGTCGTCAGTCAGGTCTATTCGTAAGTCCCGCTGCCATGCCAGTCTCGGTTTAGTGTAGTCCCCTTCTCTGTTAGATAGTGTTGTGTGATAGATTCTAGATACCAACTTCGCTGGGGACTGTGCCTTAATTATAGCAGTCAGAGCTAGAACTTCTGGCGGTTCCGCCATGTCCTCCCCAAGCAAGTCCCTGAGAGCATGTCTAATTCTGTGGAATTGGAATTGTGCAAGCGGTGTGTGGATCGCATCAGTCACTGTGACAGTCTCCCAGGTATGGGCAGTGCCTTCCTCAAAGAGGTCTCCAATAGTGAACACATTTAGCGTCTGTAGCGCAGTTATGACTCCCCTGTCTGTACTTGGAGTCAGCCATCGACACCAATCTAGTCTGGCTAACGGGGAGTATAGTATATTGCCTGCTTGTACGTCCATGATATGATGCCAGGCATGCGTCACTGAATTTATAGAGTCAATTATACCTGTGCGCCTATCTCGAGGTGTAAATAGCATGGCAGGCAGAGGTTTGGGGGAAGCGACTATAGTTTCAATTCGTATGTGCGGGATGTCCGAGGGTCCGTGTATCCAATGATAGGCATGCGAGCCTTGGGCAGCTCTATAGTATAGTTCCAAATCTGGGGCACCGAGACCCCCCATCTCATATGGTAGTGTCAGTATCTTCCAAGCAACACGCGGTTGCTTGCCCGCCCATGCCAGTCGCACCATTAGTGAGTGTAAGCGCTGGAAAAATGTTCTGGACAGAACCATGGGTATGTTCATAAAGAGGAAGAGGTAGCGAGGCAGGACTATCATCTTCATAATGGATACTCTGCCCAACAGCGATAGGGGGAGACCAATCCATCTGTCAACATCCTGCTCCAGCTTGGAGATGGCCACGCCATAATTTTCCCTAAGGACAACCTCTGAGTCCGCATGTAGGCGGATGCCTAAATATCGCACTGCCTCAGTGGTCCATTGTAGGGGGTATTCCGGCTCAAATCGTACCGTTGCTGGGGTAAGGGGAAACATAATGGATTTGCTCCAGTTGACTTTTATACCTGATAGAGAGCCAAAAAGGACCACCTCGCGAAGCACAGGCGAGAGGTTGGTCTCGGGATTCCTAACATAGATAAGCGTATCGTCAGCATACGTGGAGACAATTAAACAATAGTTGGGGAAACGTATGCCCCTGTGCCCGTGGTATTCCCGCAGTGCACAAGCTAGCGGTTCTGCCGCCAAGGCGTATAGTATTGGTGATAGGGGGCAGCCCTGTCTCGTACCCCTATGTACTCGTATGGGATCAGTTACCAGAGACCCAACGCGGATGCGTGCCGTGGGTGAAGAATAGAGCGTCGCGAGGAATTGTAGGAAGACCCCTCCCACTCCCATGCGTTGTAAGACTTGCCTCATAAAGGGCCATTCGACGGAGTCGAAGGCCTTTTCCATGTCCAAAAAGACTGCAACAGCTGGGATCTCCGGTCTTGTATGCTGTAGGGCAGCAAAGACGGTTCGTAAATTATATGTTAGGTTCCTGCTGGGTACAAATCCCGCCTGCTCCGGTGCCACCAAGGTTGTGACAAGCGGGGCCAGACGGTTGGCAAGCAGCTTCGCAAACATTTTTACATCCACGTTCATAAGCGACAGTGGTCTATATGAAGCGCATTCCTCTGGGGGTTTCCCCGGTTTGAGTATGGCAACTAAAATCGCTTCCTGCATTGTCGGAGGCATCGTTCCTGAAATACATATATCCTCAAACAGTGTGAGTAAATGCGGGATAAGGAGATCCTGGAATGCCTTATAGAAGGCGACATTAAGACCGTCACTCCCCGGTGCGCTCCCCGCTCTCATACCCGAGAGTGCTAGGACTACTTCCTCTCTCTCAATCGGACGCATCAAGAATTCCCGGTGCGTGTTGGAGAGTCGCGGAAGTTCCATGTGTGTCAGGTAGTCTAATATGCGATCGTCAGTGCAGTGGCCGCGGGAGGAATAGAGTTCCGCATAATACGTTCGGAATTGCTCCGCCACTTGTGCCTCTGTGAGCGGGGGGTCTCCCATCTGTGGTCTGATGTCTGGTATTGTGGTTCTTTCCCTGCGTTGCTTTAGGATCTGCGCTAGAACCGACCTCGGCCGTTCGCCCTCGCCATAGGTTCGGGCTGTGGCATATTTCCCTAGGTGTTTTATTTCTGCGTCCGCCTCTTCGTGGTATTCTCGAAGTGTCTGTGCTATTTCTAGGGTGAGTTCCTCGCTCACGTCCGTCATGTGAGTGGACTCAAGGTCCTTCAGTTTACTCTCTAGGGTCTTCAATCTATTACGTATCGACTTGAGGACCCTCGCATGTTTCGAGATTGTTACCCCTCTTATATACACCTTAAATGCCTCCCAAACCGTTTGGAATGAATCCACCGACCCCACGTTTATCTCAAAGAATGTCTATATGGATCTAGCTAGATCCTCCCTGAATACGGTGTCTAGCAGGGAGTATGGCGGGAAACACCACAAGAACGGCGGTATTTGTTTCTTTGGGGTGGTCAGTGTTAGCAGCAGTGGCGAATGGTCAGAGTAAGTGCGTGGTAGGATCGTACATGCCCGTATTTGTTGGTATAGTTGCAATGATGAAAACCAGTAATCTATTCTAGTGTGAACATTATAGTGTGCTGAGTAATGCGTATACCCGCCTTGTGCGGTGTGTCTGTGTCTCCATACATCGCACATGTTCAATCGCATCAGGGACGTCTCCACCATTCTGGCAGACGCCGAGGGGCGTCTGTCCGGGCCATCCGACCTGTCTAAGGCTGGGTTTCTGACAAAGTTAAAATCACCTCCCCACAAGATATGTTCCTGGGTATATTTTTGGGTCAAAGTCATCAATCCCGTATAAAAGTCTGGGTAGTCAAAGTTCGGTCCATAGACATTTAGAAGGTAAAGCTCCAGCCCCCTCCCACTGCATTTGGATAGGGCAAATCTCCCCTCTCTGTCTGTTTCTAGAGGGGACAGTGCGATTGATGTCTTTGGGTTTACCCATGTCAGTACTCCCCTAGCGTGTGAAGTAAAGCCCGCAGCGTCTATGTTGTCCCTCAGCCCCTTGGTATGTAAAATGGGGCTGTCCGGGTGTAGATGAGTCTCTTGTAAAAGGGCCACGTCGACCTTGTGTCTGTAAAGATAGCTAAGGATTTTACGGACCTTCCGGTGGTCATTGAGGCCGCGTACATTCCAAGTGATCAGGGTCAACGAGTCAGGTAAGGGGTCGTGTTCAGTCGTCAGTGTCCCTGCCATATTGAGTCTCGTAGTCAAGTAGTATTAAGGATGATCTCATCAGAAATATGTTACCCCGCGGCCATGCATCATGGGCCGGTGCCGCACGAGACATGCCTAGAAACGTTTGCAGCATGTGCCCCCCCTCCACCCACTTCTGCCCTAGGTTGTTGCATCCCCTCCCAAGTGGCTTCCATGTCTGAACAATGTGGTGCATGAAATAAAACAACATAAACAAACCCTGCAGCAAGCATCCCCCCACCCCCTCCCACGCCTGCCCTTCCCCAACTTGGCCGCGAACCCTTCCCTCCCTTTTAAACAGAAAACCCACCCTTCCCCCAACATCAAAAAACTTTTCATGTGTGATACACATAGGGGTGGATGTAACTCGCACACCAATAAGAGAACTAGACCTATGATGGTCGCACTCCGCACCCCGCCCTATATATATTTGCAGCTGTAGCGAAGAGTAAAATCGTCCCACACCTCAGGGTCCTAGTGTGTTGCAGTACCATAATGAGTTCCTCCTCCAGGGTGACTCATAGGGAGTGGAAACCAAGGCGGGCAAAGGTAAGCAGTCATTTCACTCCGTCTCTCGACATTATAGGGTAGGGGGGCAGATTAATAAATCTGCAATTCTCTTGCATCAACACTTCCCTTATAAGTTATCATAGCCCACCTCTTCAACCTGGCGAGGACGGTAGGTGCGCCAAACAGTTGTAATTAAGATATCGGTAACTCCCAATACTAGCGACGTTAGGCCGCTATTTACTTCACTAAACTATTGTGAAAAAAGATGTCCCCTTCCCCTCCCATGGCATTAACCCATACTCAACAATCAACGTCACCAGTGCTTGGTCAGTCTTGATCGTCCATTTGGCCTCCTGTCGCCTCATCAAGAAGGTGTTGTTCCAAGTTTGGCCGCTTCTCCTTCTGCCAGTCTTTCAGCACTTTCTGCAGTGCCTTTGGGTCGGTGAATATATGCGAACGGCCCTGCCGGTTTATCCTCAACTTCGCAGGGTACAACATGGCGTAGTCTGCTCCAAGTTCGCGAAGTTGCCTCTTCATGGGCGCAAACAGTCGTCTTGCTTCTTGAACCTTAACTGTGAAATCTGGGAACAGTGAGATCATCGACCCCTCGAAGCGGAGCTGTTGTTTCTCACGGGCTAGTTTAAGCGCGGCATCTCGATCCCTATAGTTTAGTAATTTCGCTATTATCGGTCTGGGGGGTGCCCCCGGCGCTGGTCTCGGACCAAGTGAGCGGTGCGCTCTCTCCACCACAAACATAGCAGAGAACGCGGAGTCTCCCAGGAGTGTCTTCAGCAGGCGTTCTGTAAACAGTTCCATGTTTCCCGTTGATGTGGACTCCGGAAGGCCCGTGATGCGTAGATTACAGCGCCGGGAACGGGCCTCCAGGTCCTCTGTTTTATCCTGTAGAACCTGTAGCACCCTTCCCAGCTGCTTGTGTTCAGTATCCAGCACCGTTTGTGCTTCCTCCGTCTCTGTCAGTCTACGCTCCGACATATCGAGCCGTTCCGCATGCTTATCCAGTCTCTCGGCCATGCGGTCCATTCTGTAGGTTAACGCATCCATCTTAGTGCCCAAAGAGGATATTCCGCTCTGAAGGTTCTTTTCCATGGATATTAAGAGACCCCGGATGTCCGGTGATGGGTCTTCCGTGCCTCGTTCCAGGTCCCCAGCGCCCTCCTCAGTGGTGGTCTCGTCAGGCTTGGACCGCTTCTGGTCAAACGACAGTTTTGGTTGTGTTCTGTCGACCCGACCCATCCTGTCTGCTCACGTGTGTCTCTCCTTGTTCAGTTGGCCACTCCGCCAGTATAGTGTTGGTGTCTCAGGTATGCCGCCGCCGCCCCGCAGCAGCCCGGGGGGGAGGGGGGGGGGCTCCCCGAACCAGCTAGTGCCAAGTATACAGTTATTCAGAGGTCTGTGGAAGGTAATTCTCACCACCATGCATGTGAAGATTTCTTATAGTTGCAGGAGGCCTGCAGCACCTCCGCAGCTTCACCGTCGAAGAGAGCAACCTTCTAGAGGGCAACCCGTACTAGTCCGGGGAAATACGTGAATTTGCCTGTATGCACCCAGCAGAGCCCCGTTTATGTTCTGGTGGGATGGGGGGGCGCGGAGGCACACCGCCAGGAGCAGACCCCCGCCGGAGGTCAGCCTTCTCCCTCAGTTCGTGGTAGGGGGGGTGGAGCCCCTCCCCACTATTTCACCGTCGTTGGATGTCCGCGACCCCTCCCAGCAGGCCCAAGTCTAGTGTTCCGGGTGCAAGCGGAGCTGTACGGTATCAGTATTACGAGGCTTCCCCCAGCTCTCCAATCCCTGCCTGGCCGCTCCGCTGCTCTATCTCACCCATTGTCTCTGCCTCACGCGGCCTCCGTGGGTGCAGTCACTCCGCCTCCGTCAGCGGTAACAGCGGGGGGCCCCGAGGCGTCTGTTCCGGCCTCCCGCCTCTGCTCCGCAAGCGCCCCGCAGCAGATGGCTCCGCGTTGGACAAACTCCTCCTCCCGGGCCGAGGGGGGGGGAGGGGAGATCTCCGTCCCGCAGCGGCCCCGCTCGTCACTCCCCGCCCGGGGCTCCAGCAATCGAGTAGCGTTGGGTGCAGTTATCGCCGTGCAGGGGCTGTGCTCTGGGGTATCCCCGGGCCTCCGATCTCGGCAGGGCCGCTCCGGGGCTCAATCCCGCTCGTTGGTGCCTTCTCACGCGGCCTCCGGGTGTGCGGCCACTCAGCATCCATCCAGGGCAGCAGCAGTAGCCCCGAGGCATCGGGACCGCCCCTCTGTCCCCTCACCGCGAGTGCCCCGCAATAGTCAAACACCTCTTCCCGGTCCGCAGAGGGGAAGGGAGACGTCCGCCGCAGGCCTCACTCGTCTCTCACGCCCAGAGCTCTAGCAGTCCAGCAATGGTATCCTGCCGTATCTACGCTCCGGTGCCAGGTAGGGGAGCCGTTCTTTCTTCGATCGTCGTCCCGACACTTCAGTAGTTCTCAAGGCGCACCTACTCGTAAATTTGAGTGCACAGCTGCAGGATACTGTTCGGATTGTGTGGCGGAATAGCGGAGCTCTCGGCTCAAGCGGCCATCTTGGTCGCCAGTTAGCTCCGCCCCCCAGCTTTCGATATAGTTAATTTCAGCATCCTACTGGAAAGACTCAGAAGGATAGATGTCTCAGGTGAGGCAGTTACCTGGATCCAATCCTACCTAGACAGCAGAACTTTTCAGGTCTTCTCAGGGGATCCGACTTCTAAAAGCCTAGCGATCAGCTGCGGAGTCCCACAAGGATCTTCCCTGAGCCCCACATTGTTTAATGTGTACATGCGGCCACTTGCGGATATCATCCTGCCACATGGGATAAAAATTGTCACCTATGCAGATGACACGCAGCTGGTAATCACCCTCAAAGGTCCCCAAAACTTCCCCTCTGACTCTGAAACCTGTCTGGAGAAAGTGGCCTCCTGGATGGAGCATTCCTGCTTCAAGTTAAATGGAGGAAAAACAGAACTAATGCTTCTAGGCAACACCTCTAGCATGGATCTCAAACTGATATGGCCCACCTGCCTGGGACCTGCCCGAACTCCCAAGACCAGGATTAAAAGCCTGGGCATCTGGCTAGATAACTCCCTTAAGTTTGGAGACCAAGCAGTGAGAGTAACAGGGTGTTTTGGGACCATCAGACTACTTCTGGAGGTTCTCCCCCTCCTTCCAAGGAGTGCATAGAGGACCCTGATACAGGCCTTGGTCCCATCGCGCCTGGACTATGGATACTACCTCTACTTAGGAGCACCCAAAGCAACGATAAGGAAGCTCCAAGTTGCACAGAACAGTGCTGCTAGACTATTGCTGGGGGTGCCAAAAAACAAGTCGGCCAAATCGGCCCTGAAGACGCTACACTGGCTACCTGTTTTGGAAAGAGTAAAATTCAAGGCTCTGTGTATAGCCCATAAGGCCTTATGGGGAAATGGCCCTGCTATCAACAGTTCTCTCATTACCTCCTACCGCCCCGGAAAATGCCTTAGTTCAGCCAAACTCCATCTCGCAGTCATCCCTAAAATCAGAAGGGTAAGAAGCGGAGGAAGATCTTTTTCCTACAATGTTGCCAGACTCTGGAACACAATGCCCCTACACCTCCGCGCAGAATCCTGTCATCTCCCCTTCCGAAAACTACTCAAGACCTGGCTATTCCAACAATCTGCTCTATAAATCTAACCACATACCCTTTTGTCTATCCGCTAGTGCTGGGATGCTCTAGGGTAGCTACGCACTTTACAAATTCTAAATAATAATACAGCCTGGCATGTTCAGGATACCGACACCTTATTTTGAGCCTGCTTAATTCCAGCACACATGATTTTTCTGAATGATACAGTTCAGCAGACTACATGTCTGGGACTAGCATAAACTACAGATATCAATGCACCTAAAATTCCTTCCATTGCCTGATTTAACAATTGGCAATATTTAACAAATTACACTGAAGAACAACTCAATAGTATATGGCAGAATGGTACATTTAACTCCACACTTTCTGGTCCTGATGGGTGGTTATTGTGGCCATTCGACACAAATGATTGTTTTGCTTGTTTTATAAATTTCGCACTGGAGTTTAAGGTCCGCAGAACCGACCCCCGTTATTCCCATTCTCAACACTGAGGAATAGTTACAACCTATTCAATCGGGAAACTGTGTGAGCAGTGTCTAGAACACGCCACACTGTGTGCAGTAAAACAACATCTTTCCCTCCAATCAGAAGACATGGACCTATCTGTTCTTTTGGTGGGTCCTAAGTCTCTGCAAAAAGAGATTTATTTATGCCACATATAATGAAATTTAGAAATTATCACAAATGGAAGCTGCTGCACATTTAAGATAAATTGATCAAGAAAATTTGGATAAAGTGCTTGCTGTTGTTGATAATAGTATTAACGCACTGTCTTCTCGCAATTACAATCTAAACAATATTGCGTTGTCTTTTATTGATATCACGCAAAGTGACGTCTATATTGTGACATTGTCAAAGCCAGCTTAAATCTATCATGCAGTTTAGCTGGATACTTTAGGTCCTTAAGAATGGCCGCATGCCATGGTGTTACCTTAATTCGTCACAGCTATTCTTGCCTTTCAACCTGACAAGTAAATAAGGAATCATGGCCAAAATAAATGCCACATACACATTGATACATTTCGAGACGTTAGAACAGCTCCCATTCACAATAGCAGAGATGCCCTCTGATGTCTCTTTACTACATGGCGTAATATCTTTGCCAAATTACATTTCAATTCACAGCTTGCACGAAACATTTCCCAGTTGGTAGATATGAACCCCTAGGAGGCAGCTTCATTCATGAATTATCATCTCTCTCATTTTCCTATAATTGTGAATGAGCCAACAAAGAGGTCTTCCTTACTGAAAAGGAACCCTTCTTGCTGACATTTACAAATTTGTAAACACATTACCATTCACGGAGCATGTAATGCTTTGGTAACAAATTTGACCTGTTTTCTAAAAGGAATACTAGTCCCTGAACTTCTCCCCCTCAATGCAGTCCTTTCAAATAGAAGCCATTTAATGTTAAGCAACCAGGACTGGTGCGGAATGAAGGCTGGAATCCCATATATTTCTTTGGCCTCCCAGATAGTGACCTGCTGTAATAACGTGCTATTCCCTCCCACTCACGGGGCTTTTGATAGCTCGATGTGGCTTTCAATTTGAACGTTGAAGGCAGATTTTAACAAGCTAAGCTGACTCAAAGCCCTATTGTTTCAAAAGGATGTATCATTAATATCTGCTCGGAAACTTTTGAATTGCAAGTTGCAAAGACATCCAGTGAAATAAAGTCCTTGTTAAATACCAATCTCCCACTACATTTCGGCGAACTTATGCACCGCATCCTTAATGCGTCCAATACTATTGGCATAGCACACTTTTTTAAAGTTATTGAGACTGGCATGGTCAGTTCCTTCCAAAAAATCTTTGGAGTGTTACCTGCTTTTATTCATTCCCCTTTCTCCAGTGTGTTCTGAGGCATACCCTTGGTGTTAATCTTCATTTGCAGCATTTTTATTCTATTTGTGCTTCTCCACAATGGATGATCCATTTCAAAGCCCACTGGAACTACCATCGGTCCAGCTCTGCTGTGAGTCCATTTTACGATTCTTTGGCATCCCCTTACTCCAGGGACTAAACACTGACTGGTCATTGTCATTCCAACCCACCTGGTTTACCTGCATACTACCCGGGTTTCATTGCCTGTGGTGCCCTTTTGAATGTGCACTAGATGTCTGCTTAACTTTGCGAGTGCTAGTTCCTGTGGACATGGACCTGTTGATGAGTCCTATAATGACCCATTTCCGGACTTGTCCCATGAATTTGAAGCTTCTTCAAGAAGCACAGTATGAGCCACTCCCCCTGGGGACATGGGTGTCTCCACACCAGGATTACCGACCACTGGCTCTAATTACACGGATGCAGTAGAGCAGGTTACTTCCTCAGCATCGACTGATAATGGCAAGCATGTCTGCTCTTTGAAGCTTTTAAATTGGACAACTTTGGAATTATCTGCGGAGACGGAATTCGTTCTGGATTTCCTATCCATTGATCTTGTGGAAGAAATCTTGGGTGCCTCAGGCTCACCTTAATTTGACCACATTTTCAAAATTATCATGTTATGATTTTTATTATGATTATAATTTTTTATGCCATGCTTATAGGTATCAATTTGAAGTTGCTTAGCTTGTGTTTGTGCCTTTTTATTATTTTGTTAGTCGCTAAGTTACTTTCACAACCATGGAGGGGATGTAGTAAGTTCCCTTTTGGATCTATTTTGATTCTCCCTTAGTTTTGTGTATTACACGTTTTAGGCTGCCTTTGCTTTGCATGTTTACACATAACACATTTGTTTTTGTGCAATGATATTATTTTCAGAATACGCTGCACATGTTAATATTATTCAGTTCTTCTTCTCAGGATTCAGTCTAAACATTTCGTACAAGATCGAACAACATGGTGTACTGTTTTTCTCTGCCTGGTCAGCAATATCTCCTCACATAACAAGGTAGCACATCTGCTGTTTTCCAACACAGCAGTTCTTATCAAATAAACTCGAACTTGCCCTTTGAAGCACAGAGTGGAGAATTCTAGCAGAGGGGACAGGTCTTGAAACAGATGCACCAGCCTTGCATAAATTGACTTTACACGTACGATATGGACCACATAACTACAAATACCAGATATGGGGTCTGATGCTAATCCCAGAGATCAACGGTTTATTTTAGTGCTCACATAGTGAGGGTAGGCCTAGGCAGATATATTATTTGCCATGGTAGGCCTGTTCATTGTATACAGTTTGCTAGTAATGTTAATCACTTTGCTTAGTTGTATATGTTTTCCAGTCTCAGCGCAACTGCTTCATAATAGAACACAATAGCCTCAATAAATATCGTAAACTTTCCTCCTGTCTTTCTTTTGATTATTATGGACATGCATGGGTGAGAAACGAAAGATGATGATCTATTTCCACGGTTCCTTTGGGGACTAGAGGGTCATGTTCTAGGCTGCGAAATCATCTGTTACTCTGGGAAGGTTAGGATTTCCAGTGAGCCACAGTGAGCTAGTTGAATTTGGGTCCACAGATTCTGATGGGGTAGTAAGACTTAATCCCCACATCCTGATGCCCTGTTATCCCAAGGCACAGTTCTGTTTCCAGAGAGAATCCATGAGACACCACTGGTTTAGCAATCATACATCCATGATCTGTGCATTTATGTTGTAGTCCGGGTTAAATGCAGACTAACAGTATATGACGGTGGGATGGGGATGGCCGACCTTTAGCTGTACTACTGGGTGGCAGAACTATTGGTTGTTAATGACTGAACCACGGGGGGATGGAATGGTCCCACATACAGAGCCGGACTCTCTCTCCTGGACCTTGACAAAGTGATGGTGCTGCTGTTCACAAATCTAATCCTGCAATGACTCCCTGAAGTTATGTGCTTAGTTTATTAAAATCTGCAATTAGGCTTAGATCCAGCTGCGATTCATTTGCATGTTTTTAACACACCATCTATCGGCAATCTTTTATGGCAGTTTTTCGTGGTTTTAGGTATTGCAACCATAGTTGTGATAACCAGTTAGTCGAGGGCACTAAGCACTTTAATATATTTGCACATTCCCCTAACAATAAAGAAGGTATTTTATTACAGTGTAGTTTATAGTGATGTATCTTGTGTAAACCCCGTTTGGTATTTGTTTACTTTTTGTCAATACCTGACGAGAAAAGTAGTTTAGAATTTTGTTATTCTTTTTATCTGGTGTTGCCGTTGTGAGATCTGTGCTTTCTGTATTTTGTCTTTTATATATAGTTTTGGACACCATCTCAACCGGTACCTGTGTTATCTGATGATGTGTTTTATATGTGTGCTTTTATGGTTTTTGTAAAAGAGACCAAATAAAGATTGTTGATTGATTGACTCCCTGAAGTCACTCGAGTGATCTTCCTAGATTGGCGTACTGCGCTATGTTCCATTGAGAGGCACAATACACTAAGACAACAGACACCACTGTGACAGGGACTATGCCTCCATCTCACTACACAGCTCAGAAGGATTTCTGGCATGGGACAGAATTGGCATTACGACCCTGGATGACATTTGGTGAGGGGATCACATTCGATAATTCCAAGATCTCCAAATCCCCTATGACCTTTTCAAGACCCAATTCCATAGGTACCTGCAATTCAGGCACTCTCTGGCCGGGTACAAGACCAGACTTCAGAGACTCCATGAGCATAACACACTTGAAGACACACTACTGATGGACAAACTGGAGAAAGGCGGCCTTTCCTGCATCTACCACACCCTTGTTACTAGCACCCCTGAAGTCTTTACCCCCTGAGGCAGAAATGGGAGGGATGGACAGGCTCTACTGACGACCTTTACTGGCGACTTGCCCGTATAGCCCCTGTGAAATTGACATATCCTCCTACTGACTTGGACTGATTTAACTGAGCTACCTCCAAGGAATTTATCTCGGTCCCCAAGACTGTGGAAGGTCTTCCTGCTTCCGCTGTCCAAGCATGGATACAGACTACTTTAATCTGACCTGGCAGTTCCACCCAATTGCGGAGTACTGGTGTCGGATAGTGAAATCACTGCCCCAGGCCTTGGGATACCTGCTCATTCTTTCACCTAAACAGGCCCTAATGGAGGTACTTTACAAATTTGGGAAAATCAGGGGAGAATGATATTTGATAGGCCAGGCTACAGTGATCTACAAAAGAGATATTGCTTGGAAATGGAGAACAGCTGATCCACCCATGTTCTCTGAATGGCGGACGCAAATGGACAGGTGTGCAAAGTCGAAGACCCCATATATGTGGCCATGGGGTGCCACCATAAACAATTTCATATTTGGGGAAAAGGGTGGGAATATTTACCTCTTGGAGTTCAGTGATTTTTGTATAACTGTAAGAACCATTAAGGTTTATAGGAAGGCGGACATGTGTGATTTCTGCATATGCATAAAACCAATAAAGTTGTTTATCAAAAAAGAATTTTCAGTTCATTCTGAATTTTCTTCTGAATTACTCATTGCAATATCAGCCCCTCCGGGTAGCTGTGCGCATTATAAATCTGTCAAATGAATAAACAACCTTTTGTTATCTAATTTCCATTGAAATTTGCTTTTGATGAAGTTCTTGCAATGTCTGCTTCTTTGTATTTTGTTCAGTTTATACATTTTCTCACACCTTATAAAAAGCTGAATCCCCTTGCACAGTGTAATCTTGGATCTTGATTGCCTATAGACCCTTTCAATTGTTGTAAGTTAAGTATGTCACAGGCATTTGGTTGTAATACTGTTTTAAACATATTTCAAGACACCGAAAATAGAACATGAACTACGAAGATCAAAAGAAATCTCGTATCACATATCGATACACTCTCTGACAAAGTACCCATTCAGACATTCCTCAACGCAAACACTTCAAAGACCAGACCTTTTGTCATTGCCTACGCTGATTAAATTCAAAGAATGCTGCCCATATTAAGGCTTTGAAATATTTCCAGGAAAACTTAAATAGAAAATCCATTCACGTTTGGTTGACACAGTTCAAACAGTGACTTCATTTGAAAAATCGTGTTTTCTAATTGCAGTTTTTCTGGTCAATTATTTTCTTGGTGAAAAACTAAATTGATGAAGCTATATTTTTCACTGCCCCAACAGATGTGCATTGTAGTGTGTTTCACTGATTAAAAACCATTCATTCCTACTCATGGAAACGCAGGTAATTGCATCACACTACCTTCCTTTGAAAGCTTGGTTCTCTAGAGACACGCCTGTCTCTACCATTCGTATCATAAAGGAGTAGCTGAGAAACGTATTTGTAGATGAGGATATGATATTGCATGTCTAAAAGTAGATCTCTCTTTAAGTGGGGTTGGTTCAGTCGAATCGTGGTGCCAGTTTAATTTAAACACTGAGGGGTATATTCACAAGAACGTGCGCTAAACATCTCCAAAAAATGTTAACGCAACTTTACACATCGCAGTCTATCGCGGGAAAATAACCCCGTGTTAACGTGGAATTCACAACACGGCGGTACCATGCGAAAGTTTGCCGAAAACGCGGCCAATTTCTGCAATACAACCACCGCGACGGAGATAAAAACACAAACCCCAACGCAAAAAAACTTGCGATGGGCCAAACCGCGATGAGGAAATCAGCGATAAGTAGCGCCAGGCCTGCAATACACACACGGCAGGCGGGAAAATCACTACAAAAGTAGAAAAATCACACAAGCACAAAATAACCAACACCGAAGCACCATGGAGGCAGCCGGAGCAGGCGCAGAGGATGAGCGGAACCCCACAAGCACCCCGGACGACCAGCCTGGGACCTCGGGGACAGGGAAGGGCAAGGACAAGAAGAAGAGGAAGAGGCAGTTCGGTCCGCAGGAGAATAGAATCCTGGTCACGGAGGTGATGGAACACCATCAAGAACTGTTCGTCACCTCCAACGTGTCATTGGGCACCAAAAATGGAATATGGCGGTCCATCGTGGACAAGGTGAATGCCGTCGGAGAGCACAAGAGGTCAATGGACGAGGTCAAGAGGCGATGGATTGACATCAAGCGCAAAACCAAGGAGAAACTCGCAGGCAACCAGAAGGCAGCAATGCAGACTGGAGGTGGGAGCCCAGCGCCACAGCTGGAGCTGGATGACATGGAGGAGCTGGTGTCGACAGAAATCAGTGTGGAGACCGTGGCAGGAGTCGGGGGAGCGGACACTGCTCGACATGACACAACACAACAGCAACAGGGTGAGTAACCACCAGGTACTGGGGCGACGGGGGGAGATGGCCACAATGGCACACATGCACAATCAAGCAGAGCACAGTGAACACCCACAATGACTCTGGATCATGGCCCTGATCTACAGACTGTCACAATGTACATTGCCATGCTGTCTGAATGTGAACATGTACCATGCGGCTACATACATGTGGACACATTGTAATACAGCATCTCCCCTTCACATTGCAGAGGCACCGTCAACACCTCCTGCAGAGCAGTCCCAGCCACTCTTCACTGATGACGAGGAGGACACCCCCAGCATAGACACCGAAGCCCTCCAAGACATCATTGAACTCATCCGCCAATCACCTCCAGGATCAGGGCAGGCCAGCTGCATCGAGGAGACCCCACCCCTTCCACAAACCACCCAGCAGGAGGCACCCACAACCCCGGCTGTCTCCCAGGACCCCCACGAACAACACATGGCCTTCCAACGCTGTGTGTTAGAGGTCCAGGAGAAGATGGCTGATCAGGTGCGGGTGGGGTTCGACCTCATGGCAGCAAAACGATGCCATACATGGGTGTCTGAGTACCATCAGGGACCACTTACAGTCCCTAACGGACACCCACAGGCCGCTCCATGGTCTCCAACGAGCCCTGGCTGACATCGCTGGAGTCATGACTCGGGAGACAAGAACACCTGTCCGCTCAGAGTGGCTCCAGCGATCTCAGCCGTGAGCTAGCAACATGCGGAGGCTCATGGAGGACCTGGTGCGGATGGAGGCGGAAAGGATGGCAGCCACCGCTGCACATCAGCAAAATGTAGCTGGGCTCTACCATGCCCTGCAGATCCTCATCATAGCATTGCTGCCACAAGGCGTGGCGCAGATGAATGCTGCTGCTCATACACCATCCACATCTCCGCCCCCTGGTGTGTCAGTGCCTCACAGTGCGGCAGACATTTCCACTCCGGCACCTAATGTGTCAGTGCCACACAGTGCCGCAGCCAGAACTGCACCACCCACAGGTGAGGCAGGGCACACATCCGAGGACGAGGACATGGATGGGATTGAGATCAGAAGGAGGCACTAGCATTCATTTCCGCCACCTGGCCTGTTGCTGCTTGGTGCCGCACATGGCCCCATGACCTTCCACTGACCCCCGATACACTCTGCTGCACTCATCTTGGACCGCGACATGGACTGCCATATCCTGTTTGGTGACCAATGACACGGCGATCAGACTGCGGGCTGTACTCTTCCTCTTCCGCTGTACTTGTCATTCCCCGATGGACTCTGGATGGCCCTCCACGGGCCCATATTGTGAAGTGGGGTTGGCATGGCCCTGTACTGCTCCAGCTGCAAAACTCCACTGGATGTGCATTAAACATTCAGAAACGCACTGCTGTGTCATGTCTTTCATCATTCAAGTATGACTGTGTGGATGGATGTAGGGTCAGTGACTCCCCCTAACGTCAATGATGCTCATCTAGTGGGATTCCAGTCACAGTGTGCTACATTGCCGATTGCGTTCTGGGTGCCGTAGACACTACAACAGGGACACACGCATTAGTCACTTCCTTGTCCGGACATGGACTGGACCACACCCAGAGCCCCCGAGTCATTGTTGCCCGCCCTGCGATGGTCCGGCATACGCCAGGCCAGACCACTCCGCTTACACTCCGTGGGGGGGGCCACATAGCTAAATGTTGCAGGTTTACACGCTAGTGGTCTGCAGGTCACTGGTCTAGTTGTCAGCATGTCACGGCCACTCCCCGAGGGCAGGTTTGCACACACACCACACCCATCCGGCACAGGCGTCACAGGCCATGTGACCACGCCAATATAAGGGGCCGACAACATCACATTCTCCACTGCCGGAGGTGACTGGATGACGGACGTTCCACGATTCTCAATCATAAAGGGCCCATGAGTTGTTGCGCACAGGGTTAGTGGCACCCGAAGCCATGCGTCCGTCACAGGCCTACCACCACGTGGCGCTGACTGTGGTTGTACAGGGTTAGTGGCACCCAAAGCCATGCGGCCATCACGGGCCTACCACCACGTGGCGCTGACTGGGGTTGCACAGGGCTAGTGGCACCCGAAGCCATGCGGCCGCCACGGGCCTACCACCACGTGGTGCTGACTGGGGTTGCACAGGGTTAGTGGCACCCGAAGCCTTGCGGCCGTCACAGGCCTACCACCATGTGGCGCTGACTGGTGTTGCACAGGGTTAGTGGCACCGAAATTGCTGAGCGGGTGTGCAGCCTGCTATGATGACGTGTGCACTGATGTGGTCTCTGCCATTGATGCCTCAGGACTCAGCGTCATGTGTGGGACCTGCTGGGCCGCGGTGCGGGTCCGCATGATGTGGAGCATGCCATGGTGGCAGGACCGGGGCCTGGAGCTTGCACGGGCACGTGGTGTGCCCACTGGTGGACACACCGTTGGTGGCAGGTGAGCAGTGGGGCCTGGGTGCGCAAGGGTGCGGCTGCATGTGTGAACAGGGACGGACAGGCGTTGTTGCCGTGTGCAGTGAGATGGACTCTGCCATGATTGACTCTGGCCTCGATTACAGATTGCAGACCTGGTGGCTTGCAGTGTATACCGGCTCGTGGTTGGAGACACACCAGTGGCAGCAGGTGAGCAGTAGTGCCTGGGTGCGCAGGGGTGGCAGTGTCCCTCCCTCCCTCCCTCCCTCTCTCTCTCTCCTTCCTTTCCTTTCCTTCTCTCTCTCCCTTCCTTTCCTTCTCTCTCTCTCTCTCCCTTCCTTTCCTTCTCTCTCTCTCTCTCTCTTCCTTTCCTTCTCCCTCTCTCTCTCCCTTCCTTTCCTTCTCTCTCTCTCTCTCCCTTTCTTTCTTTCTCTCTCTGCCTTTCTTTCATTCTCTATGTCTCGCTCCTTTGATGTGCGCATGACACACGTTCTGATTTTGAGCTTTATTTTCCAGGCTGTGACATCAAGATTGTCCCGGACGGACCCGACAGGAGTCTTCCGCATTAGTGTTTTGTGTTGTATTTCAATAAGGTTTTTAGGGGCATATTATCAAGAACGGCGTTAAAAATTATCGCCGGTTTAGCGGCAGAAAACTGCCGCTAAAGCGGCGATAATGGGCTTGATAATATGCCTTTGAGAATTCCAATAGAAGTCCATGTTCTGGTGTGAACATGGGCTTCTATTGGAATTCTCCAGGGCATATTATCAAGCCCATTATCGCCGCTTTAGCGGCAGTTTTCTGCCGCTAAAGCGGCGATAATTTTAACGCGTTCTTGATAATATGCCCCTCAGTTGTTACTTCAATGATGAGTGACTGTTTCTCGTTATTCTGACCACACATGTGTGTTTCTTTTTGTCATTGTGCGACATTATGCGCTTTTTGTGGCTCTTGTGTCGTGCACTGTATGTGTTTGTCCGAGGGGGGGGGGCCTGGGGGTGGTGGCGGTGGTTGTTGTGGCCCTCATGGGTCTCCGAGCTGCATGATCATTGGCTCCATGGCATCTGTGGGTCTTCAGATGTGGCTCTTGGCTGGGCTCCCTTTCATACTGCAGGTAGTCGTCCTGCTTAACACCAGCAAAAGGCAGGTGTTAATTCCCTGCTGCTACCGCGGCTTATCTCCTGTTTTTGGTTCGCATCGCAGATCTGGCAGTTCGTTGTGAAAGTGGTGTTGTGGTGTTTTCGTGAGTTTTTGCACGGGAACACCTATTCTGCATCTCATTAGGGTTAGTTGGTGGTGTCACCCGTGGAGGTAAATTTTGCGGCAGTTATCGCGGGAATACAGGCGATGTCTGCTGTTTGCACCCGCTTGTGAATGGGGTGTTAAATCTATCTCCACTTTTGATGTGTTAAGGTGGCAATAACTCGGCGATAAGTCCTTGTGAATATGCCTCTGAGAAAGGAGGGACACAGCAAAGCTATAGACAAAGATAAAGGTTTGTTAAATGAGATAGGTTAAACACGGAGTACAATCCGGAATACAGTATGCAAGTCCAATTAACTGCAACAAGATGGTCACAGGGTTCACTTCATGTAAAAGAGAGCCTTCAATGAAAATCCTCATCATTAAGAAATATTGTGGTGATTATGTACAAAGTATGCAAATCCGTTTCCCTACAATTCTACGGATTATGGTAACACCTCGATTGGTTTCTATGCACAATTTAACCAAGTGATCATGTGGAATTTATCCATAAAATGAAAAGAGCTATTTTAGGTCTTACTTTTGAGTCATATTTAGCTGTCTCGATAGACTATTGATTTAAAAAAATGCATAATATATGTCCATATGTTTTTTTAAGGTAGCAGGCTTCATCCATTGGTCTGTTTAATTATGATTAACATTTTACTTCCACCTGCCACAGCATACAGCATGGGGCAATGGGTCGCCCCACTTTACCTTTTGGTTCTATGCACTTTGAGAGAGTGCAAAATGCCTGTGTACATGGTACTTCTGCCCAAAAATGGTTCCTTTCTCTTCATTGGCAAAGCTGGTTCAAAGTGTGCTTTTTAATTTTATTTATTGTTATAATAACTGTAAATACCTGCTAGCTCGCCTGCCCAGTTAAAAGGTGACATATTTTCTGTATCCTTTTCAAAGTTGTAGTTATAAAGTGACATTCTAAGATTGTAGCTGTCTGTAAATTGAGTACTTGCTTGGGTGGTGAATAATTCCTCTCTCCTTCACAAATAATAAAATGTATGGAACAATTAAAGATTTTTTTTTTTTTTAAATCACTAGAAAAACAGCCACACCAATTAATGTTTTTAAATTTAAAATTTGTTTTGCAAGCATATGGCAGCCATATTCAAGTATAACATATTTTCTGTTGTTTTTCTTTCCTTTAATGTATCTGGCATACCTTTGGTATAAAAAACCGAAGTTAACCAGCGCTCCAACCTGCAGAGGAGAGACCTATTGGCTTTGCCATTGCTTCTTTATATTGCATTGCAGAGACTGTGTGAAAAAAGGGAGTTTCCTATTTCAAACTGGAGTTGGACAGCAACAAATGCATATCAGCAACAGCTGCCACTGCACCCTCTATATTTCATTTCTCACACCTCAGAGTGAGAAGGAGGTTGATTTAATGATGACGTACATACTTTTGCAGCCCTGCAGACACCGTGCGACCTGAGGGACACAACCATCCACTCAGACAGCTCAGAAAGAGGTAAGTGAGACCATTACTGACAACGGTTGTAGAGGGAGCTAAGGACTCCAGTTTGTGCCTGCACTCCACACCCACGACAACCTCAATAGGAGATGCTAGAATAAGACTCATTTTTCAAATACAAAACAGGGGTTTTCATGTGTGATTTTTCCTATGAAAAAGATGCAACATCCGACATGGCTGCATTTGATCTCGAGTGAGACAAATTGTGTTAATCTCATACTGTCTGAAAGCGATTGCTGATTGGACCTCACAGCGAGAAGTTGCCCCTTTCAATGAATGGCACTGTAGAAGGGGGTTATGCAGGTCACAATCCCTAAAAAAGTAGGGGGACTAACCGAGTTCAGCAGTGTGCAAGTGACATCATGGCATATGGCATCATGGCGTGTGCCATCGCACATATCATTACAGGAATTGGCATCACAGGAAGGTGCATCAGAATCCAAGACTTCACAGGAAGTGAAATCACAGAAAGTGACATCAGATCTTCACACCTCACACTTATGTTTAGAAGGTCTATCATGAGTATATTTGACTACATTAAAAGATTGAGCAAGTGACATTTTGTGTCAGGGTGTTGCCAAGCAAGTGACGCAACCCCCAAAAAACTCTGGACCTATACATTTTTTTTTTATTCTGCCATAAAGAATTTGCCAGCAAGGAGAAATGTGGCAATAAATCTGTTCTGCTTAATTGGCTGCAAAGTCTACATTTTCAAAAACTTATTATGGGGCTAACGCACCTGCTGCAGAGATCTTTGTGTGCCCAGTAATTCTCAGAAAATAATAATATTGGTATGATGACTCTGCAGAATTTGCTGGAGAGATCTATATTTCGTCTAGTCCCAGTTTTGAATCGAAGTAGCAAAGAGGGCTAATATGTCTCCTGCAAAGCACATCATGTAACATCTAGATTACAGATTTTTATTTTATGTGCTAGGTAAGTGGGTTATCGGTTCTTAATGCAAATATCCTTTTGTTACTTCCGGTCTATAAATTGTAATCCTTCTAATATCACACAGTGAGCTATGAAGGACATGTGGCTCTGACACCCTGAATTGTGATGAGTAGCAAAGTAATAAAATAAAATAGTGGTATTTAAATTGTTTTTTGTATAAATACTCTGGAAGAGACCAACACATCTGACTTTCTTAGAGTGCATGCATATCCCTTACATTCAGGGACTGAACAAAGTCAAAAGCATGCCTCTTTAAGTACCTGTGAAGTGATAAACGGTGTGGTTTTGTTTTCCCTCCTTTACATTTAGGTATGAGGCTTCAGACAGCTCCCAGCCAGGATACTGAAGAAAAAGAGTCCCGATGGCCCCTTAACTTAGGCCGCGGAACGAAAGCAGACAGGTGCAGGCGCTGCTGAACGTGTCCTGGTGTCTGAAACCCACACCGAGGCAATTCAGCATATTTTAGTGCGGCCCAACTCCTTGGCAGGTTGGACGGCGCCCACCCGGTGAAAGTAGTGGGTGAACGCCGTCTACCCATGTGCAACCCTGACTTGTGCCCTGGGGTTATGCAAAGAAGACAGAGCTGGGGAGTACCAGCCCTTAGAACTCGTTCCGGATTAAACTGCATAGATTACTTAAAAGTGAAATAAGTGTTCAGCGAGTGTTCTTAAATTTAAAAAATTTCGAAGATCTTATTGCATTTTTAAATTGTTTTCAAATGTGACATTAGCACCTAATTCTCTTTATCACGTTAGAAACAGAAGGATGCTGAGTTAATGCTCGTTCTCATCAATCACTCTGTGCAAACACATAACCACATGCTGAACAATAAACCTACAAGACCCAAAGCAACGTAATCTTCGCTGCATGAGTGAATGGGATATGATTTGTCAACTCAAGCCTAATCAGTGACTGGAAGAAGAACGAGGGGGTTGGGGTGAGGGAAAGCATCCAAACACCTGCATACACTGGATGTCTAAACACAACACAATTGTGATGCTGTCAAATAATTCTACGTTTGTGTAGTTTATAGTGATTTTATTAAGGAAGGTTTAATGAGCTATAAGCAACATGAATGCTCTTTACAGTTATAAAAGCGAAACAAAAAAAAAGAGATGTAAATTGGAAATTACAGCAAAAAGCATCACACGATTTTTATGGTGCAAGACCACTGTGATGCAATACTATTATTGCTTAATTGCAGTCTCACCTTAAGTGGAATTTGCACCTAATAGCGAGTTTTTTAAAGCCAGAATGGCCACTGATTTTTGGTTGCTTTTTTTACCATGCAATTAAACTGCACACTTTGGGCCCGATTAAGATGTCGTCCGGAAAGCAGTCCAACCGAATCGGTTTGGGTAGGCTTTCCGAACGACTCGGGTTCGGGGAGTCCAACCCACCGATTACGGTGTGTCCGAACACTGTTTGGCCGGACTCCCATTGACTTCAATGGGAGCCTGTGTTCTGAACGAGAACACAGGCTCCCATTGAGAAAAGGGGTGGTTGGGGAAGACCTTGCACTCTGTGGCAGGCACCCCATGGTGCCTGCCAGACTGTGTATGCAGGGAAAGGGGGGACCCATGTTTATCCCCATGGGCCCGATTCAGAGGGCCCCGGGTGAAGTTTGGGCCTGCTACGGGCCCCCAAAGTCAGATTCCAGCAGCCGATCCGTGTTGGAACAACCGACTCGGAAAGGCTGTCCGAATCTAACATCCTAATCGCTCGTCCGGAAATGCGGCCCATAGACCTGCACGAGTCGACTCCGGACGACACAGTTACTCCGAATGCCATTCGGAACCGAGTCGGACAGTTCGGACGCTTTTAGAACATCATGATTAGTCGTCCGGTAATGTGTCTGAGTCGGTCGGAGACAAGGCTTCCGAATCAGATTTGACCGAATCGGATGCCGTTCGGAGCCTTTCCAGACGGCATCGTAATTGACCCCTTAGTCTATTTCTGACAAGTTTTTTTATGTGTAAAGACCTGTTGATCTCTGGAGAGATTTGTGAACAGAAACAACCCTGACTTAATTGCAAATTTCATTCAACTCAAATTCCAAAGCCTACTTCCAGATTTTTCGTTGGACTCTGAATCTGCCTGAGAGAACTTTGCACACCTGAAAGCAAAAATACATATGCAAAGCTTCAAAGCATAAATCAGGTAGGCATGGCCAAATGCACAGTGTTGCTCAGTGAGTACCCTTAAGTGACAATGGTATCCCGAAATGGGAGAGCCATAGCTTCTCATGTGATAGGTGCACCTTGCTGGTAAGGCAGATTCAGAACAAACATGTCTTGGATTTCTTGTACTTCAGTGCAGAAGAGACGTTAGCTACTATTTTGGGCTGAAGTGTTTCTTTTTCACTGGTCCAGGTCTGTTTAACATATTATAAGTTTGCATCTGTAGCAGTACAGTGAGAAGAATGCAGATCAGTGACCCAGATTAGTTCAAGCATTTAATACATCTATTTTTTTCTTTTACAGTAAGTCAACTTAAGAGGCACAGGTATGGCATGACATAGGATCCTAGACATGCTAAGCTATAGGAGTCAAACTGCAGCTGTCTAAGGAGGCCCATCAAGTCTGACTTGTTTCTGTGTTTGCTAGTGTTCCTATAGGAAATGGACATGTTTTAGCTTTCTGTTCTGGACTCCCTGTTGATCGTGTGGTCAAGAGTGATTTGCGGGTGGTTGGTCCCTACTAATAAGGTACTGCAGAGGGGGAGCGTGGCCAGCAAGGCCAAGATGGCAGACGCAATGTATCTTTGGCCCAGACCCGACATCCAAAGATCTGTTGACTCCCACCATATCCAGCTCCATCCTATGGGAGTAAGAGCCTTCTAGGGTTGTGGAACTATCTGGTAAGTCTGGAACCCCAGGGCTGAACCATGGGGCATGGTGAGGGCCAAAACTCCTGTATGTCCAGGTTGATTGGGTTTGGGCCTATGACTGGAGTCTGAAATCGGGAGTCATCAGCTTCTGGGTGGAGCAGCTACACTGGGGACTACCACACAGATACACTTGCATCATCCCCGCTAAGGGTGTGGACAATCCTATTTGTACTGGGACCAGCTTCTCCAGCAGAGCTCTGTTTGTTTCGGCATGGACCCTCCCGCAGGTCCCTACAATAACAGCTCCCAAGGAGAGCAGCTGTCAATTGCAGTGAGTAGGTGGTTTCCCCAGTAAGTCTCGTTGGATTGGCAGCAGCAGCCCAGCTGCTCAGATCAGACAGAACTTTGTGGGCAGGCATTCCCCCTGGCATTCATCATTAGCCCCCCTTGGCAGACACACTTGAGGAAGGATATCAACCTCCTCCACCCTTATAGATCAGCCACCCCTGCTGAGGCGGGCCCTGAGAGACCATCTTAAGCGGGTGTTACACAAAGATCATTTGGAGAGCTCCTGGAGGTCCCTCCCAACTTGCTTCAGACCCTGCTGTCCAGCCAGAAGCCCTAATTTCCGACTGGTAATCAGGGCACTTTGGGCTTTTATTTCAAAATACCCGGGGGACCCTCCAGTTGTGACCACACAGGCAGCTGCTGAGCTCATCTAACAACTTGCCATTGTTCCTTTCTCTGCTTGTCAATTCAATGCAAGCCATTCTCCCAACAGCCAACTCCTGTCCTTGAATACATTTAGGGGGATATTCTCAAGAACGTGCGATAATCATCGCCAAAATAGGTTAACGCAAGTCATCATATTGCTGTCTAGCGCGGGAAAATAACCCCGTGTTAACTTGGCATTCACAACACAGCGGTAACATGCGATAGTTGCCCGATAACACAGCAAATGTCCGCGATAATACTACCGGGACGTCGATAAAAATCTCAACCAGAACGTGAAAAAATTTGCGATGTGCCCAACCGCGATAGAAAAATCGTCGACAAGCATCGGCAGGCTTGCAATTCCCACGTCAGGCGGGTAAAATCCCCATAAGAGCAGCAAAAAACCCAGAAAAAAATAAAAAAGACATAACAACTGCGAAGCACAATGGAGGGAGCTGGAGCAAGTACAGAGGACAACCCGAACCCCACAAGCCCCACGGAGGACCAGCCTGGGAAGGGCAAGGAGAAGAAGAGGAAGACGCAGTTCAGTCCGCAGGAAAACAGGATCCTGATAACGGAGGTGACACTCCCACCATCCAATTGCCATTGGTGAAATTGCCAGTACTAAATGTTGCACATACACTTGTCCGAGCGATGTGCCAATGCAGAGGAGTAATACAAAAGAGGATGATGGACGGAACGTTTGAGCCAATCAAACACTCACCCCCAGTCAACTGATCTGGGTTTAATCCATCATCATTCTTTAGCTCACTCCACCACCCCAATTCAGACATGGCCATATGCAAATCAGTTTGACCCTGTGCCTCATGGGAACAGTCCAGCCCGAACTGCCAAGCCATGTCTTCCCTGGACCGGAAACAAGCATCCTAGGACCGGTTTCTGGCATTCCAGCCGTCATCAGCCAGGCTTGCTTGAATCCAGTGGCAAAGTGAGCAAGGGACCCACGTCTGGGCATACCCCGCCAACTTAGGGCGAACGAAGCAATACAAAGAGGATGATGGACGGAACGTTTGAGCCAATCAAACACTCACCCCCAGTCAACTGATCTGGGTTTAATCCATCATCATTCTTTAGCTCACTCCACCACCCCAATTCAGACATGGCCATATGCAAATCAGTCTGACCCTGTGCCTCATGGGAACAGTCCAGCCCGAACTGCCAAGCCATGTCTTCCCTGGACGGGAAACAAGCATCCTAGGACCGGTTTCTGGCATTCCAGCCGTCATCAGCCAGGCTTGCTTGAATCCAGTGGCAAAGTGAGCAAGGGACCCACGTCTGGGCATACCCGCCAACTTAGGAGGCGAACAAAGCAATACAAAAGAGGATGATGGACGGAACGTTTGAGCCAATCAAACACTCACCCCCAGTCAACTGATCTGGGTTTAATCCATCATCATTCTTTAGCTCACTCCACCACCCCAATTCAGACATGGCCATATGCAAATCAGTCTGACCCTGTGCCTCATGGGAACAGTCCAGCCCGAACTGCCAAGCCATGTCTTCCCTGGACCGGAAACAAGCATCCTAGGACCGGTTTCTGGCATTCCAGCCGTCATCAGCCAGGCTTGCTTGAATCCAGTGGCAAAGTGAGCAAGGGACCCACGTCTGGGCATACCCCGCCAACTTAGGGCGAACAAAGCAATACAAAAGAGGATGATGGACCGGAACGTTTGAGCCAATCAAACACTCACCCCAGTCAACTGATCTGGGTTTAATCCATCATCATTCTTTAGCTCACTCCACCACCCCAATTCAGACATGGCCAAATGCAAATCAGTCTGACCCTGTGCCTCATGGGAACAGTCCAGCCCGAACTGCCAAGCCATGTCTTCCCTGGACCAGGAAACAAGCATCCTAGGACCGGTTTCTGGCATTCCAGCCGTCATCAGCCAGGCTTGCTTGAATCCAGTGGCAAAGTGAGCAAGGGACCCACGTCTGGGCATACCCCGCCAACTTAGGGCGAACAAAGCAATACAAAAGAGGATGATGGACGGAACGTTTGAGCCAATCAAACACTCACCCCCAGTCAACTGATCTGGGTTTAATCCATCATCATTCTTTAGCTCACTCCACCACCCCAATTCAGACATGGCCATATGCAAATCAGTCTGACCCTGTCTCTCATGGGAACAGTCCAGCCCGAACTGCCAAGCCATGTCTTCCCTGGACCGGAAACAAGCATCCTAGGACCGGTTTCTGGCATTCCAGCCGTCATCAGCCAGGCTTGCTTGAATCCAGTGGCAAAGTGAGCAAGGGACCCACGTCTGGGCATACCCCGCCAACTTAGGGCGAACAAAGCAATACAAAAGAGGATGATGGACCGGAGCGTTTGAGCCAATCAAACACTCACCCCCAGTCAACTGATCTGGGTTTAATCCATCATCATTCTTTAGCTCACTCCACCACCCCAATTCAGACATGGCCATATGCAAATCAGTCTGACCCTGTGCCTCATGGGAACAGTCCAGCCCGAACTGCCAAGCCATGTCTTCCCTGGACCGGAAACAAGCATCCTAGGACCGGTTTCTGGCATTCAGCCGTCATCAGCCAGGCTTGCTTGAATCCAGTGGCAAAGTGAGCAAGGGACCCACGTCTGGGCATACCCCGCCAACTAAGGGCGAACAAAGCAATACAAAAGAGGATGATGGACGGAACGTTTGAGCCAATCAAACACTCACCCCCAGTCAACTGATCTGGGTTTAATCCATCATCATTCTTTAGCTCACTCCACCACCCCAATTCAGACATGGCCATATGCAAATCAGTCTGACCCTGTGCCTCATGGGAACAGTCCAGCCCGAACTGCCAAGCCATGTCTTCCCTGGACCGGAAACAAGCATCCTAGGACCGGTTTCTGGCATTCCAGCCGTCATCAAGCCAGGCTTGCTTGAATCCAGTGGCAAAGTGAGCAAGGGACCCACGTCTGGGCATACCCCGCCAACTTAGGGTGAACAAAGCAATACAAAGAGGATGATGGACGGAACGTTTGAGCCAATCAAACACTCACCCCCAGTCAACTGATCTGGGTTTAATCCATCATCATTCTTTAGCTCACTCCACCACCCCAATTCAGACATGGCCATATGCAAATCAGTCTGACCCTGTGCCTCATGGGAACAGTCCAGCCCGAACTGCCAAGCCATGTCTTCCCTGGACCGGAAACAAGCATCCTAGGACCGGTTTCTGGCATTCCAGCCGTCATCAGCCAGGCTTGCTTGAATCCAGTGGCAAAGTGAGCAAGGGACCCACGTCTGGGCATACCCCGCCAACTTGGGGCGAACAAAGCAATACAAAAGAGGATGATGGACGGAACGTTTGAGCCAATCAAACACTCACCCCCAGTCATCCCCTTTTGTATCGCTTTGGTCACCCTAAGTTGGCGGGGGTATGCCCAGACGTGGGTCCCTTGCTCACTTTGCCACTGGATTCAAGCAAGCCTGGCTGATGACGGCTGAAATGCCAGAAACCGGTCCTAGGATGCTTGTTTCCGGTCCAGGAAGACATGGCTTGGCAGTTCGGGCTGGACTGTTCCCATGAGGCACAGGGTCAGACTGATTTGCATATGGCCATGTCTGAACTGGGGTGGTGGAGTGAGCTAAAGAATGATGATGGATTAAACCCAGATCAGTTGACTGGGGGTGAGTGTTTGATTGGCTCAAGCGTTCCGTCCATCATCCCCCTTTGTATCGCTTTGGTCACCCTAAGTTGGCGAGGGTATGCCCAGACGTGGGTCCCTTGCTCACTTTGCCACTGGATTCAAGCAAGCCTGGCTGATGACGGCTGAAATGCCAGAAACCGGTCCTAGGATGCTTGTTTCCGGTCCAGGGAAGACATGGCTTGGCAGTTCGGGCTGGACTGTTCCCATGAGGCACAGGGTCAGACTGATTTGCATATGGCCATGTCTGAACTGGGGTGGTGGAGTGAGCTAAAGAATGATGATGGATTAAACCCAGATCAGTTGACTGGGGGTGAGTGTTTGATTGGCTCAAGCGTTCCGTCCATCATCCCCTTTGTATCGCTTGGTCACCCTAAGTTGGCGGGGTATGCCCAGACGTGGGTCCCTTGCTCACTTTGCCACTGGATTCAAGCAAGCCTGGCTGATGACGGCTAAATGCCAGAAACCGGTCCTAGGATGCTTGTTTCCGGTCCAGGAAGACATGGCTTGGCAGTTCGGGCTGGACTGTTCCCATGAGGCACAGGGTCAGACTGATTTGCATATGGCCATGTCTGAACTGGGGTGGTGGAGTGAGCTAAAGAATGATGATGGATTAAACCCAGATCAGTTGACTGGGGGTGAGTGTTTGATTGGCTCAAACGTTCCGTCCATCATCCCTTTTGTATCGCTTTGGTCACCCTAAGTTGGCGGGGGTATGCCCAGACGTGGGTCCCTTGCTCACTTTGCCACTGGATTCAAGCAAGCCTGGCTGATGACGGCTGAAATGCCAGAAACCGGTCCTAGGATGCTTGTTTCCGGTCCAGGGAAGACATGGCTTGGCAGTTCGGGCTGGACTGTTCCCATGAGGCACAGGGTCAGATTGATTTGCATATGGCCATGTCTGAACTGGGGTGGTGGAGTGAGCTATAGAATGATGATGGATTAAACCCAGATCAGTTGACTGGGGGTGAGTGTTTGATTGGCTCAAGCGTTCGGTCCATCATCCCCTTTTGTATCGCTTTGGTCACCCTAAGTTGGCGGGGTATGCCCAGACGTGGGTCCCTTGCTCACTTTGCCACTGGATTCAAGCAAGCCTGGCTGATGACGGCTGAAATGCCAGAAACCGGTCCTAGGATGCTTGTTTCCGGTCCAGGGAAGACATGGCTTGGCAGTTCGGGCTGGACTGTTCCCATGAGGCACAGGGTCAGACTGATTTGCATATGGCCATGTCTGAACTGGGGTGGTGGAGTGAGCTAAAGAATGATGATGGATTAAACCCAGATCAGTTGACTGGGGGTGAGTGTTTGATTGGCTCAAACATTCCGTCCATCATCCCCTTTTGTATCGCTTAGTCACCCTAAGTTGGCGGGGTATGCCCAGACGTGGGTCCCTTGCTCACTTTGCCACTGGATTCAAGCAAGCCTGGCTGATGACGGCTGAAATGCCAGAAACCGGTCCTAGGATGCTTGTTTCCGGTCCAGGGAAGACATGGCTTGGCAGTTCGGGCTGGACTGTTCCCATGAGGCACAGGGTCAGACTGATTTGCATATGGCCATGTCTGAACTGGGGTGGTGGAGTGAGCTAAAGAATGATGATGGATTAAACCCAGATCAGTTGACTGGGGGTGAGTGTTTGATTGGCTCAAACGTTCCGTCCATCATCCCCTTTTGTATCCCAATGCAGAGGAGTGACATGCACACAGGGAATGTGTCTAGGAATGAATTTATTTGCACATGCTGTGCCTGTGGTCACTCTGACCTGTCCCATGACTGCAAAGGACAGTCCCCATGTGACGTGCCTATGAAATGAAATGAAACGGAGATTTGTAGAGCGTGAAACATTAACCCGAGGGTGTCAAGGCGCTTGCTCATCAAAAAACAGGGTTTAAGCTAGGTGGTTTGAAAGCGCCTTAAAGACTGAACAGCCATGTCTTCAGTTCTTTCCTAAAAGCCAACAGATGCGTTTCTTGTTTCAGCCTTCTTGGAAGAGAATTCCATAACTTGGTCGCGCCAACCAGGAAACTTCTTCCCCCCAGGTGCATTTCTTGACCCTGGGGACAATCAGATCATGGGCGAAGTATGAACGGAGACGACGGACTGGAACATATGGTATCAGATTCCGTTTTAGAAAGCCGGGTCCTGTGTCCTGTATGGCCTTAAAGACAATGCATAGAGCCTTAAACTCAATTTGTCTCTTTACTGGCAGCCAATGAAGATCTTTAAGCATCCTTGAAACAGATTTGTGTCTTGGGATGTTCAACAAGAGCCGAGCCGCAGCGTTCTGCACTACCTGTAGTTTAGACAGGCATTTTTTCCGGAGATTGGTAAAGAGCCCATTGCAATAATCAGCTCTTGACAGAACAAGAGCTGAGACCACTAATTTGCGTAGCTCGGCAGGAATGAATGGGAGGATCTTTCTCAGAAGCTTTAACGTGTGGAAGGAGATGGAGGTGACCTGATTGACATGACATTCAAATGAGAGTTTAGAGTCGAAGATAACTCCCAAGTTCTTTACCTTGGTCACTGGTGTTGGTAAAGGACCAAGCTCCTGGGGCCAAAGATCAGGGGACCAAAAATTTGTGTGGGCACCGAAAAGTAAGACCTCCGTCTTATTAGAGTTAAGTTTTAAACAATTAGCGGCCATCCAGTCCCCAACCTGACGAAGGCAGGTATGAAACTGTGCCATAGTGTCAGTGGGTGAACCTGACACTGAGACAATGATCTGTGTGTCATCGGCATAAGATATAGCCGAGAAACCCAGGGACCTGATCAACCTCGCCAGTGGTGCAACATAAATATTAAAAAGGGTCGGGCTCAAAGATGATCCCTGTGGCACCCCGCATGGCAATGTAAAATTGGGTGATTTATAATCATTTAGGGCCACAAATTGTTCCCTGCCCAACAGGAAAGATTCAAGTAAAATGAGTGCCTTCCCTTTAACACCGATCCTCCTCAGAACTTCCAAAAGATTCTGATGGTTCACCGTGTCAAATGCGGCGGAGAGGTCAAGCAGCACAAGTGCTGCATTGCCCCCTGCGTCAACTGTCTGCCTAATCAATTCAGATGATGTGATCAAAGCCAGTTCGGTGCTATGGTGTTTTCGAAATCCGAACTGGGTATCATCAAGGAAACCATGTCTTTCAATATATTCAGATAGAGTGTCATTCATGGCTTTCTCCACCAACTTCGCCGGCAACGGCAGTCTAGAGATTGGGCGGTAATTGTTAGGGTCTGTCTCATCTAAATTTGGCTTCTTCAGAAGGGGAGCACAGATGCCAGCTTCCAGCTAGTGGGGAATATACCTGACAAAAACATTTGATTAAAAATAGGAGTCAGATGGGACGCGAAAATCTCTGGTAGAAGATGGAAGATTTTTGGGGGCATAGGTCCATTGGGGAGCCTGATTTAGTGGATCGCAGCAGGTTTATTATTGCTTCCGTTGTCAGTATTGGGAAAGCAGATAATTCAGGGAGGTCCCTAGATTCAGCGGGGGCTCCGGGGGTGATACCAGCAGTCCCGGACCTGGCTGAAGCCTTTAATGAGTGAACCATTCCTTGATCCATAGGCCTAGCAAATCCATTATAGACCGCCTTAACTTTCTCTTGGAAAAACGTAGCCACATTGTTACAAAATGCCTGGGTTTTAGGTGAATCTGCCGCCTCCGAGCAGTAGGCTAATCGTTTTACTGTTGAGAAAAGTTCCTTTGAGGAGTTTTTTGCTGATAGTATAGATGTGGTGAAATAGCTAGTTTTCTCCTTAAAAATCAGTTTTTTATACTCAAGCAAGGCTGATTTATAGTTGGCTTTATCCTTCAATATGTGAAGAAATTGCGAATGATAGTGTACCTTCGGGCTATTCCAGCTGCTGCTGCACTGGGGTGTGGTCTACCTGCCTCATCTTCATCATCATCATCCGGTGCATCAGGCACTTGGATCCATGGGGCATTGGTGCGTACACATATGTTGTGCAACACACAACATGCAATGATCATCTTGCACACTATTTGCGGGCTGTACAGGAGTCTTCCACCTGTGATGTCCAGGCACCTGAAACGTGACTTCAACACGCCAAATGAGCGCTCCACAATGCCCCTGGTGTGTATGTGGGCCGCATTGTACTGCCTCGGGGCTTGGGTGTTCGGGGCTCGGAGGGGTGTCATCATCCACGGGCAGAGTGCATATCCTTGATCACCTGTGACAGGGGAGAGAGATGTGTCAATCGGTGGTTCGGCATTCTGTGTTGGCAGGCTTATTAGTATATTGGTGTGTGACATGTGGGACTTTGGGATACATGTCTGACATGTCTTGCATGTGGCAAATGAGCGGCATCCATGTGTAGTATGGTGCCTCACAGCTGCTCCTCACTCCCCCCGAGCCAATTACTTGTGTGTGCTGCGCGGTTGCAACACTTGCACTCCTAGGACACACCATTGTCATGACTGTCTGCGCATGTCAACAAGCCTGACAACGACACTGTGATATTGGCCTTTGAAGGTGGTCGGACACGTGTGTGTAGGCCTATTGTCAGGATATGGCAGGAACAGAGACACACGCAATAGTTGCCTTGGTGGCCATCCCGGAAGTGAACCACGCCCTGAGCCCCGGGCTATGGATTGCCACTCCTACGCTGGCCCAGCCCACTCCGCTTACGCTTACAGGGGGGGGGGACATGGCTACATGTCCAGGGTCTACCCCACTGCCTGAGGTAACATGGTAGCGCCCACTGTCTACGACACTACAAACACCAGCAGCATATGTCCACATGGACATGTCTGTGCTCTGCATACTTAAGTCTGTCCAGCACATCCCCTCCACACTTGCCATTGTGTACATTCTGATTCATGGGTCACTTGCCTCCCTCGCACATACTTGGTTCCCGCCTCTCACCACATCCTGCTATTGTGTGGCAGAGGTGCCATTACGTGGATGGCTTGTCTGGATGTCTGGCCCCTGTTACCACATTTCCATGTGTTGTTGTGTCTGGTAGGTGGGCATGTTGTTGGCATGTCGTATGTGATGTTGTAACGTGTGCATTCCCACATTTGTGAGTTGTCTGATTGTGGAGTTGAGGTGTGTGGTGTGTTCCGTTGGTACTTACCGACGAGCAGTGCATTTCCGTAGGTGCCATCCTGGAAGCACTGGTTGATGATGGACTGTCGGAAGATGTATGAATCATGCACACTGCCTGGGTAGTTGGCGACGACGTTGGTGAAGAGTCCCCGGTGGTCCACTATTGCCTGCACATTGATGGAATGTGTGTGCTTCCTGTTGCGGTAATTGTGTGCAGTGTCGGCAGGGGGCACAAGTAGGACATGTGTGCAGTCAATTGCCCTCAACACGTGCGGGAAGCCAGCTATGGTGTAGAAGCCTTGCTTGGTCTCCAGCTGTTCCTGCGCAGTGTGGGGGAAGTGAAGGTACTGGGGAACCAAGCTGATGATGGCATCCAAGACAGGTGTGAGGAACTTTGATAGGGCTGGCTGTGAGACTCCTCCGACTCTGGCAGTTGTTGGTTGGAAGGTACCAGAGGCACACAGGTGCAGCACAGCCAGCAGCTTTGTCTGCGGAGGGATGTTGGTTCTCCGCTGTGTTGTTACCGTCAGCCTGTGGGCGATGTGGGTCATAATGCGGAGGATGGTTGTCCTTTTGAGCCTGTAGTGGCAATGACTTCCTCTGGCGTTAAGTCTCCGAGGTTGGTGCGTTTTCGGAAGGACCGCTGTCTCATTCTCCGCTGCCTCAGTGGTAGTCCGGGGGGGTGGTCCTGGGGGGGTAGGGGGCCTGGGGGGGTGGCGGTGGGTGTTGTGGGCCTCTTGGGGCTCCGAGCTGCATGATCAGTAGCTCCATGACATGTGTTGGTCTGCCGATGTGGCTCTGGGCTGGGCTCCCTTTCTACTGCAGGTTGTCATCCTGCTTACCACCAGTAAAAGGCAGGTGTTGAATCCCTGCTGCTAACGCGCCTTATCGCCTCTTTTTGGGTCGCATCGCAGATCTGGCTGGTCGTTGAGAATATCACAAAGAGGAGTTTTCGTGAGTTTTTGCACGGGAACGCCTACTCTGCATATCATTAGCGTTAGTTGTCTCTCTCATCTGTGGTGATGTTTTTTGCGGCAGCTATCGCTGGTAAGCTGGCGATATGGGCAGTTTGCACCAGCTTGTGAATAGGGCGAAAAGTCTATTGCCACTTTTGCGGCGCTAATGTGCCGATAAATCGGCGATAAATCCTTCAGAATATGCCCCTTAGTGTCCATTGGAGTAGTGGGTGGGCTTCTGTGAGGGGGTAGGGTTGCATAGGGCTTGAGCGGGGCACTGTCAGCCGTGCTGTGTTCTCCCTGACCACAACCTTCTTCTCTCCAGAGTGGGAGGTTTGTGAATTCCATCTCTCAGTTGGGTGACTAAGCATTTGCCTACTGTCCAGTTTAGTTTTACCTCCCTCCTCTAGATCTAATTACCCTCTGTTGAGTAAAATGCCAAGTGACATGTTTTCATACTTTTGTACCCACCACTCAATTAGCTGATCCTGGGGCACGATTTACTGGCTAGACATTCACATTTAGAACCCACTTTCCTACCCACTTTACATGCACTCATTTCATGCTAATTCCTACTCTTTTATATCATAGAATAGTCCAAAGATCCACTTTGCTAGCAGGCGTTACAAGATTATCAACTTCGTAAAATGCAGGGTAGGGCTTATAACCTTCCTGCATGACACCCTCTCTGCAGTTTCAGTGGGACCAGGCAGCAAATGCCCTTTTGAGACCAGGTATTTGCCACTAGCTACTCTGCTTTTGTAAGAGGTGTCCTTATTTGAATCTGATCAGGGGGTCTGTTTTCCATAAAATCCACACTGTTTGACTCAGAGGGCAGAGATGTCCTGGTTAAAGGCACACCAGACAGGACCTCACTTATCTGGGCAGCATTTATGCTCCTAACTTGTATCAAATCACATTCCTGGATAAGCTGTCAAGATGCCTGGACAAATGGGTCCATCTCCCTTGAGTGCCTGGGAGGGCACTTTAAGGCCGTCCTAGACACATCACTTGACAGATGACATCCACATCTACCTCATGCTAAATCCTTGCCTCATTGGCTCTAGCACTGGTCTTTAGTAGACTTCTGACATCACAACAACCCCGGAGTCCAGCTCTGTTCCGAATTACTCCCTCCAACAAAACGTTTTAGGGCAGCTCAACCAAATTTTCAAAAGTATAGAAAAAAGTGATGGATGGAATGCTTGAATCAATCTCAATTACTCATAATTACTCGAGCCAGTCCATTATTATTTTGCACACCAAGCCACCTCAGTTGGGACCCAGTCATATGCAAATCAACTTTGCCTCTGCTCCAATGGGTACAATGAAGTTTGAAGTACCAGGCCAGGTCCTCCCTGAACCAGCATACAAGCAACCCAAGACCTGTTTTGCCCTTATTAGGCTCATCAGTCGGATAAAGTTTGGTTCCAGTGCCATAGTGTTCATGGGACCCATATCTGGTCACACCCATCCCACTTAGGTTGTCATACCCAAGCATATAAAAAAAAGCAATGCAGCAAACTGACATGGAGCTCTTTACGGGGTCTTAATTTCAAGGCAAGCAGATCCTGTCTTCCTTCTGGCTTTCGACAGCAGGACAATTCTTCTTCTGCGCCATCACAGGTCCAGGAGAGATCTGATTTCAGGTTTTTCTGGAGGACAGCTTTAGGCCCAGTGCCAGCCTGTGGGTGGGGGGGGGGCACCCCCTTTTTCTAGCCCTAAACTGGTTATAGTAAGTTTTTCATTTTCCCCTGGGTTTGGCACCAGACTGGCTAGTGAAATAAAGGGCAGCCAGGCATAGGTGTGGGCTGCATTTGCTAGGGATAGGGTAGTTTTCTTCTGAAGTCAAGAAGGGCTGAGTACAGACCCCAGGCTACTCTTTGAATTGCAATCCTGGCAGTGGCACTGCTCCTCCCCATCCATTCTGCTCCTCTAGAACAAGGTATTTTGTCCACTGTCTGGTTCCGATACACATTTTCCAGTGGGGGAACCATCACCAGTTAGGAGACCCTGGACACTGGCAGGACGGCACATTTGGCTTAGGCATAAAAACTACAACTTTCCATAAGTGGAATTTGCAAATAAGTAATTTAAAATCCGACCTTGCCACTAAGAAGGTTTTTAATTGCAATTAAAATGAGTGGAAGAAATATTTTTTTAGCTGTTCCCAAACTGAATTTAGCATTTATTAAGTGTAATGACATAAACCAGTGTTAGTCTATGGCAGGCCAGCCTTGCCACAGTCAAAAATAACTTTTTACACTGCAGGACATGGAAACCATTAAATATATATGTTCTGCATTTTAACTAATATGCACCCTGCTCTATGAGCTTTTAGGGCCTACCTTTGAGGTGATTTATATGTATTTAAGAGGAACGTTTAGGCCTGGCAAACAGGTTTTGTTTTCCAAGACGAAATGGCAATTTAAAACTGCACAACAGGCGTCAATGACAAGCATGAGACATGTTTTCCAAGTACTGCTTTAGTGGGTGGCACAATGACTGCTGCAGCGCACTTGTAGTTTTTAATTTATTGGCCCTGAATACATTGTGTACCAAGTACTACGGATTTATCAGTAAATTAAGTGTACCAATTAGATGGATGCCAGTTTTATTATGTTGAAAAGGGAGAGCACAATGATTTTCCCACTAGTTAGCAGGAATAAATTGCACAGAGTTCCATGGCCTGTAAAAACAGGTTCTGTTAAAGAAAGCAAAAATTCTGGTGGACTACAATGCAAAAGATGGCCATTTCAAACAATGCTTGAATTAATCTCATGCACTAGTAATTATTCAGGCTGTATACCAGTCAATCATTATTTTGCACACCATGCCACCTCAGTTTGGACCCAACCATATGCAAAACAGTATTGACCCTCCTTCAATGGGAACAGTCCAGTCTGGCCAGGCAAGGTGCTCCCTGAAGGGGAACGCAGGTAGCCAAGTCCTTTTTCAACCTTATTAGGGCTCATCAGTCGGGTATAGCTAGGTTCCAGTGGCACAGTGTGCACTGGGTCAAAGTCTTGGCATCTTGTTCTGACTACAGTGCATCTGAACTGTGGTAGTGTGCATTTCTGATTCCTATAGGAGCACTAACACAAGACCTCTATGGTCTATAACAAAAATGGTGCTGATGAGGAAGATATTTGTGATGTAAGTATGTTTATTTTTGTTTTCTCCGGTTTTAAAATTCAACATTTATGAATATTTGTACAGTGGTCTCTAAACATAAAATACCACTAAACTTTCTTTTTGCAGTGTTTTCAAAACATGTTGCTGTTAATTCAGTGCATGTTCATCAAGCATATTCAATTTAATAGAGGAATATTGAAAGGCGCTTAATGCTCGCCCCTTTGATGATGTGTGCAGCTGACCTGTGGTAAGCAGTACCAAGCACAGTCTTTCTGTGTTTTGATTGTATTTTTCTATCTCACTCAGTTGCTCCCTCTTGTTCAAAATCTTTATTCTATTGGGGTTTTGTCTAGTTTTAAGGATTATTAGAACACTGGAATGTTGAGCGCTCCATTGAAAACAATAGAGTGCTCAGGGCTTCTAATGGCCAGTAGAAGCCCGGAGCATCAACATTCCAATGTTTAATAAAGTCCTCACGGAGTCCAAGGGGATTTAAACCCCCTCTGGCTCCGTGGGGACTTTGGGGCATATTATCAAGGGCCTTATCTCCGCTTTTTTGGCTTCAAAAGCCAAAAAAGCGGAGATAATGTTTTCGCCCTATTTACAAGGCAGTGCTAACATGCATTAGCGCATGTTTGCAGCCTTTTTACCGACGCCTCGCTTTGCATCTCTAATGAGATGCAAAGTGGGCGTTTCCACACATAACAACATGTAAAATATCGCTGACTTGACATCGCGATATTTACAAGCATTGCCCTGACACACATAGCGGTAATTAAATCCGCGCTAACCGCGGTTATCGCCGTAAGCTAACGTCTGATAATTTTCAGACTTAGCTATCCTTATTAACGGGTGTGGATTGTCATGCTACGACCACCAGGGGATATTTACAAGGTTTTCCCTATCGCTGCAGGAATATCGCTGGATTTCCAGCGAAATTCCTGCATTTCGCCGCTATTGCTGGAATTTATATCACCTTGGAGAAACGCGTTGTTAATAACGCGCTATCCAGGCGATACATTCCAGCGATAGCCGGCGATAACTGAAATAGCGCTAAGCATGCTTAGCGATATTTTTCTCCGTTTGTTGGTAATATGCCCCTTTGTTTTACAAATTAGAACATTCTGCCCTCTATTGGCAGAATGTTCTAATAGCCTTAGAGCCCGCCATAGCAGGCTCTACCGGCCATTAAAGGCCCGCTCCCTGGGTATAGGTCCTTGCTTTCGGCTCGGGTCTTTAATGCTGGAGCCGGCCTTTAATAGATGGGAGAGCCTGCTACGGTAGGCTCTAAGGCAATATTAGTGACTTAGGGCTAATCAGATATCATTTAAGACAACTTTGCTTTCGGACAGTTGGTAGTTATCCATCTAATCTTTCTTAAATATTAAAACTGTGTAGGAGCGGTCGCCTCCACCCACACCACTGTCACCTTGTGGGACTTCTGAGCTGCATCAGATACATTTGTCATCCTCATTCGTAAACAGTTGATCCCTGAATTTTGCAAAATGCTCCTTGCTGCTTTTCTTTACTCCTCACTTGATTGCATGTATTGCTTCTATTGTGTAGCTATTCAGGGCTGCCCCATGTCAAGTATGATTGATTTAAACAGCCCTGACCTTTTAACCTGAATCATGTTGCATTTTCAGACTTCGAGTTTTGTTTAAACATTGTAAGCATGGGTTTAAAATCACTTACTTCCACGTTTATTGACTAAAAGGCCTGGGCGTATGAAGGTCTCACACACAGCATTGTGCCATCCAGAAAATATGGATATTGGTACTATATTGATGAAATATCTTCAGTCATGCTTTCACAATTTTCAACTTATGTAATAACTGTGTACTGCCCAAAGAAAGCTGTCTTTTTAGCAAGCCCTGAATCATTAAAACTTTTGATGGTCGGTCTGTCTTCTGCTCTTTATACTTGTGAGCAAGAGTTATCTGGACCAGTGACAGAATAGAAGCACTTCTAATATATCCAATATGAATTTAATTCACCAGAATTTGCCACCTGGTAAAGAAAATAAATAAATCAAATATGAAAACGTACACATTAACTTCTTTATCGGTATACCAAGAAAACAAGATTAGAGAAACAAAGGAAAAAATAACTTAATATTATTGACACTCTTAAAAGTCAAAATACAAGCTGACTGGCATTATGCAGTTCTTCATTGCTGGCCACATTCTATAACAGAGACACATGATGTTGGTTTCTTAAAAGAGGAAGAAATGCAGTGTGATAACACCTATTCCTATTCATTTGAGTGCTTTTTAATTTGTAGAAATGCAGAAAAATCTCTATTTTTCAATTTTCATCTATTTTCACTCATTTAGGCTATTTCCATGATCCACGTTTAAAGGTAAAAACTGAAAATAGGAAAGCAGTTGAAATGCAGTTATAAATGCAGTTGATTTTCAGTACTTGCTATGAGTGATGCATGTGAATGGAATCCTGGCTTGTTATCTCCAAATTTGTAACATTATGCTAACTAGGGCCTAACATCCATCGAACAATATAAAACCCCCTGGTGGAGATTCTCAAACATTTTGCTCTGAGTTAGCGTATTAAAAGTGAAGCTAACCAGCACAAAATGTTTTTTACTGATTAATTTTTTTGCGCTGGAAAGTACCCAAAAGTAATGCAAAGCAGCGGGAAGCACTGCTTTGCGTTACTTAGCGCTGTGGGGGAGTTACATGCAACCACCCATGCCTTTTGCCACAAAACCCTATCTACAAACAGTAGTAGACAGGGTTTAGCACCAAAAGTTAATGCCATTTGAAAGCAGATGTTAAAAGGAGAAATATTGTATTTCTCCTTTCTTTTCCAACTTTGCAGGAAAAGTTTGAAAGTGTGTCTAAGCATAGTATTTTGTACTGGAAGTTTTCCCTTCTAGTACAAAACCTATGGTAGGCTCAGGCCCGCACCCTAGCACTATGGCGCTAAGGTCTGTGCCTGGTGCATGGCAGCTAAAATCAGCACCGGTGCCAGGGAGAGGGGAGGAGAAAGCCATATCTCTGTAGATGTGGCGCTCTTCTGCTCCCTCCCTGTCACGCAACACAGAGAAGCGTTTTATGCTCTTTCGCTGCGTTCCATTATCTTTTTGAGAATCTGGTCATCTCTCTTGTAGTGTATATAATGGATCACTGACAAAATATCGGAACTAGAAAAATCGTATGGACAGTATATTGTGTCAAAAATATCGAGGACCAAAATATTGAGAAGGTAAGTGCAAATAGGTAAGTACAGATTTACTATTCTTAACTCCACATCTACATAACTTGAAAATATATATATTGTCATGGTGCAGATATGTGGAACTATATATAGTAAAACTTTGCTTACCTATAGAAGCTTTCCTTCACAATATTTTTGTCCTCGATATTCTTGACAAAATATTTTATACCACAATATTTTTGGTTCTGATATTCTGTCTAAACACCTTATCGAATCTAACCCTGATTGGCTACAATAAATGAGTTTGATAATTGGCCAGAAACTATTCTTAAAAGCCTTGATGTACTTTAGTTGGAAAATCCTTCATTCTCAGAAGCCCTATCTGACATAAACAATATAATTGCTTTGAAATGCCAACACAGCATCCAAGTTATGAGTAGAAGGCTAAACGCCAACTTCTGCATGAACAGGAATTTGAACTGGGACAGGAATGATCAGCCGAATGACAAATATTGCACGACCAGCAATTTTACGCTGGTAAGTTTTGGCAGGTCTAACTTCCCAAAATGTACCAAAACATGAGGAAAACAAAGATATATGTGAAATAGGTAGTGGAGGCTCCAGTTTCTGCAAGTAATGGCCACTTCCTAAGTATCAACTTGGAGTATGATGCATTTACCACAATTGGTAAATACTGTTCCTTGGGGTGTAATTATTTACTGCATGTGGTAAATACCTTTTAAAATCATGGCCAAAGACATTTGGTTAAGCTATTGCTTAATGATTAAACAGCAGGCGCGGCTAGTTCAGGTAAGAGGGGCAGGGTGGGGTGGGGGAAGTTGACAGACAAATAAATAAAATCAGTTACTTTGCACTCGCCACATCGCCGTGCCGGAGATGCGGCGAGCACAAGGTAAGTTGTTTTATTGATTTTTTAATTTTATTTTCACCGTTCTGTCACCTGTCGACTCCCTCCCCCGCCCGCCCCTCTGCCCCACCGCGCTTACCTGAACCGGCTGCGCCTGTTAAACAGTAATCAATTACATAAGACATATGTTCTCGAGCTCTCTAGAGTAATTGAAAGGAGGCATGTCAGCCTTATACAAGTGTCTGAAACAAAGGAACCTAAACTGCACTGGTTTTCCACACACAATACAGAAATTAGTGACTGTATGCAATTTTTTTATGTGGCAGAATTTTATGATTTTTCTCAGTTTTCGTATTCTTCACACTTAACGAATCAAGGGGCATATTAACAATAGACGGCGATAAATATCGCAAAGCGCGCTTAGCGCTTTTTTATTTATCGCCGTCTATCGCTGGAATTTATCGCCCGGTTAGCGCGTTATCAACAACGCGTATCACTGAGGCGATAAAAATTCCAGCGATAGCGGGGATATCGCCGTTTCCCATGGAACAACGCTGGTTTTCCAGCGATGTTCCATGGAAAACGGTGATAACCTTGCTGATACGACCCTGTGGTCGTATCAGCATAATCCACCCCCAATGACAGGTATAGGTAAGTCAGCATTTTAGCAGACGTTAGTTTTCGGCGAAAACCGCGGTTTTCACCAAAAACTAACGTCTGCTAAAATCCTGGGGCCACCTTGTAAATATCGCGATGTGCATTTAGCGATATTTAACAAGGTTGTCTGTCAGGGGTACGCCCAGTGACACTCACTTTGCATCTCATTAGAGATACAAAGCGAGGCGTCGGAAAAACGGCTGCTAACATGCGCTAATGCATGTTAGCACCGGCTTGCAAATAGGGCGAAAAGATTATCTCTGCTTTTTTGGCTTTTAAAGCCAAAAAAGCAGAGATAAGGCCCTTGATAATATGCCCCCAAATCTTTTCTCGTTTATGTGATTTACGGTTCTCCCATGGCTTATCATGGGTAATGCCATGAATATGAATCATACTGCAAGGTGCATGGCAAATGCCAACCGAAGAATGGATTATTTTGGCATACGGTTTACTGTTGTCAAGAACACATTCATGTAAGGGTATTCACACCCTATCAATATTTGTCTCACTCGTTTAACTGGTGTTTGTCTAATCTTCTAATACACAGTTTTGATCTACACTGTTGTTCTTATTTTATAATCTTGCGGAACAAATAAAAGGCTTATTGAGTATTTTTTCATGCTATTATCGTTCAGTTGGAAATCTGCGTTATTTGTAGCCCAGCAGGGGAGCTGTGAATAATGTAAATTGGAAAAATGTACAGCATGATGTTGGAGTAGAAGGTGTAATTATGCCCGAGTGTTTCACTTTTCATTGATTTTGTCCATTAGAGAGCTGTTACCTTGGAAGTGTTACATTAGTGCACTTCGCAAAACGGAAAATTGATCACCGGAGACTCACAAAGTAAACCGCGTGGCTCAGGAGAGAGCACAACATTTCCTTTTTGGACCTTAAATAAGAATACATTTTATAAAGTTGAAATAATAATCCATGCATCATGACGAACATCTTTATCCTGAACATTTTCACGTTGGCTGCAGTCACAGTCCGGCATTTTAAAATTAAATCCCTGCAATTTCCTTAGCAAATATTTTATCTGATGTAATATAAATACATCAGCTAAAAATGTTTAGTGACAAATGAATAGCTCTACCATAGCTAAAAGTACTCCTAAAGAAACTGCATTTGCTAAAATGTGGGAAACTGGGTCCATTATTGTTAAACACTGATGTTAATACACAGGCGCTGATACAGATCTGAAAAGAACAGAAAAATGTATTTATGTGCAGTTGTCGATCGCACTTTGCCTCATTCACCAAAAAAGGAGGTCAGCAAAGACGCCGCGTAGAAATAAAAGGTTCTAAAGTAACTGCACTACGAGTGGTTTGTTCACTTGTTGCATCCAGTTAAACTGTTATCTTTCTCTCTTCCTAATACTATAGATCTCCTTCCTCCTAATTGGTGCCACAGCTCTGGAGGACCAGCCAATCTGCATGTGACAGGCTTACCCTACTCATAAAGACACACCTCTAGGGCAGAGATCAAAGTGGCAGCTTCCATAAGGCAGAAAACATGATTTAAGATGGAACGTTCCTGAAGAACACAAGGTAAACAATATCATTAATATGTCTATAGGAGCTTTGATGTACAGTATTCTTTATTTTCTCCTTTTGAGAAGTACAAAATCTTGTGTAGCACCCACCTGTTGCTTATTTTTTGATGAAGGGCGTGGCTTCTGTTTGCATCAGTCATTAACTAGCACTATCTACTCCAGTGATGAAAAACATTAGAAAAGCCAATACATCTTACTATTTTTAAGACCACTTTTGTAAGCCCTTGAAAATCTGTAATTTCCACCTACTAGACGAAGGCTGTGGAGGAAGGTGCCCCTTCCTGCACAGGTGCCCCTTCCTGCACAAAAGCAATCCTGCCTACAACACAGGCGCCCTTGCACCATGGTGGAAGGGTGCCTGCGCTGGTATTGGGCTGTTAAAATGGTGCCAGCGCAGGGGGACAGGACAGGAATGCACTGTTTTGGATAAATATGGTGTATTCTTGTCCTTTTCCTGTGATGCAGGGGCAGCGCAGGAAGGTGACTTGGTGCACTGCCCTGCTCCACAATTCCCATAAATATGTCCCCCTGGTGTGGAACACATTCATGTGAAACCAAATACTTTCTTTGTGAAGAACATACCGAAAATGCAAGTAATCCAACCTGTACCTTGAAACAAAAAATATGGAGTTACATTTTATGGACATCAGCACCAACACAACAGCAGCGATAGATAGGAAAGGACACTGCACAAACTTGACCATTTTGCATGAGAGGGGCTTGATACAGGAGGTGAAAGGGGAATTTTGTGCTTACGCTGATGGAGGTTGTGTTCACTCCAATACTGGTTGGAAATTTTGGGTTTGATGCTTAGCAAGACACCATTAACTGCTTATAGCATCAGGCGAGACAAACAAGTTCCTTAAGACTGGGTCAATATATGATTACTAAATTCTCAAGCCAAAGATTGGAAGAGGATGCTCAAGAAAAAGACAATACTTGTAAGGTACACCTAAAAATTGAAAGACGTAGAGATAGTTCCCCCACCATTAGTTGTTTGCATGCAGGAGCCCTCTGACCTTTGATGTGTCAGCCCCTCACTGCTCTTTAAGGAGAGGCAATGTGTTTACCAATCCTGTGGATGTGTAGTCAATGACTATGTTCCCTGAGGAGGAGGGGTGGGTCATTAGGCCCTCTCCCAAAGGGCATTCAGTGGGATATACATGTCTTTCGTGTGTCAACAATGGTCTTTTGCACATGCACATATTTCATTGAGGAGACATATAACCATGGACACAGCAAGACTTATCCTTAAACTGAGAGTCTAAGACATTATTCATTAGACCACTACTAACACCTAACCGTCTATTAAGTTTGATGAACACATAACTATGACATTCGAACCAAAAATAAAATTAATATCATTAACGTTCCATAGGAGACAGTCACATCATATGCAGTATAGAGGGTTTGTGGAAGAAAGTGTGTGAAAGAGAGAGTGACCACATTTTGTTATTTGGGGCCTGATATATTTATACAAAACATTTATAAAAGATATTCGTTACACATGAATATGATTAACGTTTTACTGGACTTTGAAATTCTTTCAAACAGAGACCTTAAAGTAGACATAAGACTGTGGAGGCAGGAAGACTCAAACACTAAACCGTGAAACGGTGAGTCTAAGACCTAAGCCACTAGTCCATTATTGACTCTCTATTGAATTATTATTTTTTCTTTTTTGTCCTCATTCACCTCCGACCTCACTGAACAAACGAACCGTCCGTACCAAAGCCCGATGATGGAAGAGACATAGTCTGTTGACTTGGGACCAAGGGGAACGCCCTGCCTACAGGTACCATAACAGGCTCGAATGTCACTAACCCCTGAATAAAGGGGGAGAGGTCACTCTTCCACTCGGCCCAAGTGAGCCTGACGACTTTTATCGTTGGCCTGTCGGGGGAACTGGAGATGCCCAACATAGTCAGAAGAGTGCCAAAGAGGCATAATCATAGGACCCACAAATTATTTTGAAGATACTTAAATGCTTATTTAACTCCCTAACAGTCTCACCCGACTAAGCCCCAGACCATTTTAACAAAAAATCGCAGAAAGCTGCCTTTTTCCTGCCCAGAGTTCTACTCAGATCCATCTTGGATATCTCAAAGAGCAAGGCCAACCAGTCAGAGTGCAAGGGGGTGTGGGATCTATCCATCTTTTACATATTTGCCTCCTAGCTAATAGTATGGCGTAAATTAGGAAGGATCTAGCAGAGCCTGTGATTTCCTTAGATAAACCAAAAATTATCAAAGCGAGATTTATTTGGATTGGGAGGCCTAAAATATCCGCCACAGAATTTCCTACTCTTTCCCAGAAATCTGCTATCGCCGGGCAGTCCTTGAACATATGTACATCTGAAGCACCTGCCAGACCGCATTTTCTACAGCTGACTGGAGCCCCCCTCGACATTTTAGTCAACCTCAGCAGAGATAGGTAGGCCCTGTGTGCGGTGAACAAGTGGTTCCTCTTAAGCCAGGCTGGTTTTACAATGGCGAATAGGATCTTAAATGAGGTTTGCCACAAATACTCCCACTGTTCATTTGGTAAAGTATCCCCCCACAATTCTTCGGCCAGTTTGAATTCTCCGTCTACAGCCTCCTCGATGGTCCAGTACCAGAAAGAAACCTCCTTCCTCCCAGCTGGCCTTATCACTAACTGATGTTCCAAGATGTTACCGCTACCTATGGGGGTTTTCAGAGTTTGGGCCCAGCTCTGCAGCTGAATGTACTTGAACCTTGAAAGAACCACTCCAACCCTTTCACTGAGTGATGCCCATGGCATAAGCGTACCCTCATGGGCCAAGTCCCCCCACACCTTTAAACCAGCTGCTCTAAGAGGTAATGCCAACCTGTCCTTTAGGCACTCTGGTGTACCTGGTGAGTCCCAAAGAGGGGCGAAGCTAGAAAAGTAGTTAAGACCGGCAAGGCGCTTGAGACTGGCCCACAATCTGGCTATTGCCTGGAGAACTTTAAGCTTGACCTTTTTAAAAAATTTCGGTTCTCCAAATTTAAACAGGAAACCCTCCTCAGATAGGCTAACACCCTTTAGCATTGCAGAGAACATAGCCACCACCCCTGTGCTTGCTGGAGGTTTTAAGAGCATCCTAGAATGCGACAGCTGGAAAGCCCATGCATAATATTGCAAATCAGGCAAAGCAAGTCCACCTTTCTCCCTCCTACGCCTCAGCTTCTTCCAGGCAATTCTAGTGGACCTAAATGCCCAAACAAAAGTGTTGATAGCCTGCTGGAACTTGTCAATAGCCGGTTTGTCAAAATGCAGAGGGATAGAATTAAAAAGGAAGGTTATCTTGGGGAGTACCACCATCTTAACCAAATTGACCCTCCCAAGAATGGTTAAAGGGAGATGGGCCCAAGATTTCATCAGTTTATGGCACTCCCTTGAGACAGCCTCAAAATGAACCTGTGTGATCTTGGCAATGTCCTGAACTATTCTGATTCCCAGATACCGCATATTACGCTTGGTCTGATGCTGGGGCCCCTCAAGATTCCATGACATGACCTCAGTTTTCCCGGCGTTGACCTCGTAACCCGATACCTGCCCGAAGTCCTGTGCCAATCTGATTACAGCAGGGAAGGTCGTATCAAGGTCCGCAGAGAGAATCAAAGTGTCATCTGCATACAGGGCCAGCTTCCTCTCCCAAGCACCGTGCTTAAAAGGCAAAATGCTAGACTCCTCTCTCAGCCACTGAGCAAAAGGCTCGATGTATAGGTCAAAGAGGAGAGGAGAAAGAGGGCAGCCCTGCCTAGTTCCCCTGGTGATATTAAAAGGTCTGGTCAGGTTGCCATTAACCAAGAGTGTAGCTGACGGCTCTTGATAAATCAACTGAATAGCTCGACAAAACTTCCTGCCCAAATTAAATTTCTCCATGACGGCCGACAGGTAAACCCAATTAACCCTGTCGAAAGCCTTAGTGGCATCTAGTGTCATAGCTGCGAGGGGAAGTGAGTGAGTAGAGGCAATGTCTATTGCACCCATGAAATTATAGGTAAGGTCTGATAAGTTCCTGCCTTTAACAAACCCCTTCTGATCAGAATGAAGGATGTCACCTGCCACGAGGCCCAACCTAGCCGCCAGGATCCCGGCAAAGATTTTATAATCTGAGTCCAACAGCGAGATGGGCCTATAGGACCCACAACTCGCTGGATTCTTACCGGGTTTCAAAATGAGAATAATTGTGGCTTCACCCCAAGAACCTGGAAGCTTAAAGCCATCAGATAAGATCTCATTAAATAGTTGTGTTAAAGCCGGAACTATCACCTCGCCCATAGATCTATAGAGCTCTATTGGAAGCCATTCGGGCCCTGCAGCTATCCCTCTCTTACAGGCAAAAATAGCTTTTTTCACCTCTTCCTGCGTGATATCCTGCTCTATATCTTCCTGCTGTATGGAGCTCAGGGGGGTGAGGGTGGTCCTGTCCAACCACTCCCAAGCCTCCATTTTATCTACGACTCGATCTTCTTGATATAAGTCTTGGAAAAAATCAAAAAATGCATCTCCTATCTCTTTGTCCGAAGAGAGAGCAGTTACCCCATCATCACCATCAATTTGTTTAATCTGGTTGCAAAGCCTGTCGGACCTGGCCTTCCATGCCAACAGCTTACCTGCCCCTTCCCCGTACTCGAAAAGGGCAAGCTTGCTTTCCTCCCATCTACTCATAACCCTAGTTTGGAGAATAGTGTCCAACTGCTCCCTTAACTTGCTGAGTTTAGCCAGATCCTCTTGCTGTCCCTCCAAACCGACCCCTCTATTCAGATCTAGCTCTACTGCCTTCATTTCCGCCTCCTTAAGTGCCACCTCCCCTCTGTATTTTGTATTCCTAAAGCTCACCCTACTCGTGATTAGGCCCCTTAAAAAAGCCTTCAGGGTGTCCCAAATCACAGCAGTCGTAGCAGAGCCTAGATTCACCTTCAGAAAATATTCAGTCTCATTAGATAGGTAGGACATCTCTTCTGCCTCGAGAAGCAAAGTTTGATCGAAAGTCCAGGCTCTGAGATGCTGGGCCTGCACCAAATCGAGGTCCATCGATATCCCTGAATGATCAGACAGATGCGGAGGCAGGTATCCGATGTCCTTGACCTTGCCCCTCAAACATTGGCTGACCAGAATATAGTCGATTCTCGACTTGTGTCGATATTTACTATTGCAGTATGAGACTCCTAGCTGATGGCCCGATCTTACTCTCCAAATATCGCAGAGGCCGGTTTGTGCCATCATTGGACTTAGAAGGAACCATAGCTCTGCTACATACCAACTTGTCGAGTTTAGGCTTGAGGACAATATTAAATTCCCCGGCCATAATAACCGGGTCTGGGTAATCCAGGAGATGCGAGAAAATGGTTTTAAGAGAGGAAGGGTCATCTTGGTTTGGGCCATAATAGCCGACCAAGGTGAGGAGAAAGCCCGTGATAGTCACCTTCAGGATTACCCATCTGCCACCTGGGTCAGCCAAAAAGTGTAAGTGACGTGCATTAGCTTGTTTTTTAAAAAGTATGGCAACGCCCCTGATGTTGGCGGTCTGATTTGAACAAATGAGAGAGTACACCCATTTTTTTTTTTTTTAATATCTCGGTGATCTCTTCCTTGAGGAGATGAGTTTCCTGGAGGATAATGACCTGCGCGGGGGAGTCTTTTAAATATTGCAACATTTTTGCCCTTCTGGACCTCACGTGTAAGCCATTAACATTCCAGGACAGGAACTGAATTGTTTTCATGGAGGTTTAGACCCGAGATCTCTAACACGGTCGAGACACGGAAGGAACCAGCACCAGACCAATCGCACCCTAACCATGGCTATCTGAATGGACACTAAGGTGAGTGAGGAATTTTTGTGTTTTATACCCCTGTGCTCCCCCCACACCCCCCACCCCCTCTTCCAAAACACCCCCCGGAGAACCCACCCCCATTTTCCTGGACAGATGTAGTCCAGATGCTGCCTCCCGGAGCAGCCCACCCTGTCCCTTTATATGTAGACTAAAAAGAGTATGAGCCAGACTGAAAGAAAAAAACCAAAGGGATGAACAACTAAATGATTATTACTATCATGTCATATCATATCTGAGCAAAAAAGAGGGCAAGAATTTAGGAATCCACTGCTGTGGGCTGCCTGAACAGCGATATGCAAATAAACCGAGTCGATGCCAGGCCTCGGGGATAGATTCACCCATTAAGACCCCCCTTTCCCCATGATTTCGAGCAACTCGTCCGCCTCCTGAACTGATCTTATATTATGCATTTTGTTCTTGTGCATGATTTTCAGAGTTGCTGGGAATTTGAGCTGGGCGACGGCACAAGTTTTTTAAAGTCATCGAGCTTCCTGCCCAACTCCCATTGCCTACCAAGAGTAACTCTGGCAAGATCTGAACGGATTTCAAAAGAGAAGTCCCTGACCTTCAACGATTTCACCTTTAAGGCCATATTAAGAATCTTCTCCTTTAGAGAATAAGTATGAAAGTTGATGAAAATTTTCCTCGGCTTTGTTCTGTTTGGATTTCTGCGAAAAGGGTCCCTATGGATTCTCTGAATATCGCTACTCAGAACCTCCTCTGATTCTTCAAGCTGCAAGGATTCTTTCAGCAATGAGACCATATAAGACTTGAGGTCAGTCCCTTCGCTCCCCTCCGGAACATTCAGGATACGCAGATTGTTCCTTCGAGAGTTGTTCTCCAACAACTCCAACCTGTCACGAAGGGCCACTTCCTCCCTCTTGAGGGACTGAATATCAGCTTTAGTGGCCCCAAGATGATCTTTTAGCTCTCTGACAGTGTTCTCTAAAGTCTCAGTTCTTGTATTTAAGAGATCCACTTTCCTCTCCAAAGACTCGCAGAAGTTCCTAATCTCTCCCTGGTTAGCAGCGGAAACCGAGAACCCTTTCTTAATGTCCTCCGATAGTGTAGAGAAAAGAACCTCCAAAGAAGCCACTGAGGGTCCCCTTGCTTCATGGTCCTTAGAGCCCTTATCTACCCCTCCGTCGTGACCAACTACTGGTGCCAAGGCCATCTGCTCAGCGGACTCTTTCGCTTTATCTGGACCCCCTGTTATACCGCTCTCACTAAGAAAAGTTGGGGTTACGTCCGGGGACAGGGAGCCACCAGCGGCCTCCATGCTATCGGGAGCTGATTTTGAGGCTAGTTGCCCTGCTGACCTCCTTCTGAGAGCCTCTCCCTGCTTAACAATGTCCAGTACCGCTGGTTGTACTTTAAAGTATGACCTCAAGGAAGGGGTGATCCTAACTTTGGAATCAAGGGGATTACTTTTGGCCCTTCCTGCCTTAATGCTCCTACCTTTGACCTCGTACGACTGAAAGGCAGAGCTGCTGGTAACCGCATCTACATTGGGGAGACCACTACCAGCCTCCTCGGGGAGTTGTTTGCTATTTTTGCCACCCGACTTTAGTTTTACTGGCCCCAGGGTCACCCCCCCCCACGCTTTTTGCCTTTTTTAGTCCCCTTAACAAAAGGAACGATAGTAGGTCTCACCTGGAGTAATGGGCTAGCGTGCACCTCTTGGACCCCCTGTACCCCCTGTACCTGCTTCTCCTGTTGCAACTGCAACGATGGCTCCAAGATAGCATTGCAGGTTAGAGCCAGCTCCTCCAGTGTCTCCTCGTCCAGAGCGTTCCTCTCTGGGACGCCGGGGTGTCAACAGGTGCTGACACTACCACCTACCTCTGACCCGGAGGAGCCCACGAGTCGCTCCTCTGCGGCCCCTCCTGAGCTCCAGGGCGGTCTCCAACCAGCGAGTCAGGCGGAGAGAACCGAGGGCCACCGTCTCCCCCAGGCACATCCCCAACCAAAGCAACCAAAGCAGCCGAGCCCACGCGGGAAGAAGCAGGCCTGCAGCCCAAATCCAGCAACGTTCTGACGGTAAGGCGAGTCTCTCTCAGAGACTCAAAATCATCTCAAAACGGGATGCGAATGCTCCGGGTGCAAGCGGCAGCTCAGCAAGCAGCCGCCATGTTCTCCTCCGACTCTCTATTGAATTTTATGAAATCTATTATATCCAGTACCAAAATTCACATCAGGGGTTTTCCAAAGGTGACTGCAACATCACTTATTATGCAGGACTCTCTGATATAAATATCACAATAGACTAAAATACTAATGTCAAGAATTATGTCTATCAGTGAGAAAGCTGTTAGATTTGGATTCTGCATAACACATGCACACAGAGACACTCAACATATGAGAACACATGCACACAAAAATCATAAACATATGAACATAGATCAATGTACCTACACCCATTTTCATAATTTCCTGCAAACATGTATCCTTGCACAAATATTAACAAACATATGGGGATCAGTCTATAAAAAGAATGAAAATCATGACAGTCATGCATAACTATGTGCAGAAGTGAACCCAAGGTGAAGTGCAACAAATGCTGGAGGGAATCTCCTCATTTTAAAAACAAAAACACATTTAAATAGAAAGTGCATAGGTTGATGCCAAACAACTCACGTATAATAAATGCTAATTTGTAGTAGGTAATCATACTTAGGCATTGCAAGCATACAAATGAAGTAATATTATGAACTGACATAAGTTAGCGTAACTACTGATGCCATATTAATATTGATTTATACATTAGCATTGAAAGGCCTGTTTTCACACACTGAACTGTTGTTTTGTACGGGATGTTTTCCCTTCCTTTGCAGATGCTGTAACTTTCCAGAAGCCTCCTGTTAGTTAGTGAACAGGCATTTGTGCTGTATTAGACAACTGTTAGTGAGGTTCTCACCAGAAAGAGAAGAGATGGCAAATGACTCATGGGAAGAATTGTCTGAATCGCAAGATGTAGAAGAAATATCTTTTCAATGACATGTTTCCATGGTCTGTTGTGAAGACGTGAGAAACTAAGGAGTTTATCTACTCCCTGGGCTTGTTAAAATCCAATTGGATGCTGAAGACGGAATGTGTCAATTGTTTCAAATTCTATTTAACAAATTTGTATTAGTGTGTGTTCCTAGAGTAGGCTGACACGCTGGTTTCTAGCATTCAAAAGGACTCTGGAATCTTTACTGAGTTCCATAGGTTTACCTCTCTTCAGGAGATATTCTCTTCTTAGCCATTGTTCTTTCAAAAGATGTCTTCTGATTTATAGTTGAGAATACTGTCCAGCTTGAAAGTTCTTTCGCTCTAATGCGAAAGCTTTATGCCTATTTGTCTTATTGTCTCATCAGAACTCCTTATTGGATCTCTGAACTTACACCTTGACTTCATCTTAAATGAGAATGTGTCATTGTTATGCTTAATCTAGATTAGGGAAGTTACTTTATGGAACACGCTTGCTGTATTATCTCTATTTAATTTGTAATATTCACTAATTTGGTATTTTACTTTCTTTTGAAATATCGACTAATGGATTATTTGAATTTGTTATAATGATGACTAAAGACTAAAGACTAATATTTACTGAATAAATCAATTTAAACTTACTAGAATTGTCAATAAAACCCTTTAACTCGCACCAATTCCCTTTATTGACTATTATAAAGGCTAAATGGGTTTATTGTTTATGAAGGTCTTATGTAAATGACTGCTTCTTTTAATTTCTCCTTGTTGATGAACTAAGGTCCATACGACCAGTGGCTGGGGTTATTTAATGACTATATCAGAAGACTGAGATACACAGATCCCCAAGCGAAAGATAACATAAATTCAGTGCAAAAGGACTTGAAATATTGGTAGAGGAGTGTGTGGTCGACAATGATGATTTAATTAGGAATAAAATCATTGACAGTAGCTGAAGCCAACAAACGGATGATGTGCATAAAACTACAAGCGAAAATCAATTCAGCAGTTGTTACCCTATCATAAAATAGGTGAAATATGTAATAGATATTTCACATATGATCTATGCTCAAGAGCTAGGAAGATGTTTGCAACTAGAAGGAGCAAGGCTGTGGACACTGGAGATGGACCTTCAACTGAACCACCACCTATTGACTTGGCAGAGTTGATGGAATCCATCTTACAACCCTAGGCAGTATCAGGAGTGTGCAGCATTTCTACATATGCTCCTCCTCCTACCACCATAGGAAAGTTGACAAAAACACAAAAAAGAACTATAATACAAAAGAGACCAAACAAATACAAATTAAGTGTGCATACGCACCCCCATGAAAACTGAGCAATGTGTTAGACCTGGCATCCATGGCGTGGTTTTCCCCCTAACCTTTTGCCTTCAGACCACATGTTTGCTGACTAAGGGCCTGATTATGAGTTTGGCGCTCTGAAGGACCGCCAAACCCATGGTGGTTGTGCGGCAATCGCCATACCGGCGGACCAACCTCCCTATTATGAGTCTGACAGTTGGACCGCCATTGAAGCACTGCAACCACCGGGGATCCGTGATCCCTCGGTGGTGGCGTAGGAGACAAAGACTCACAATACGCTGGTGATGCCCCTGCAGCACTGCCAAGCATATTACGAGTTTCCTCACCACCACAGTTCTCATGGCGGTGAGCCTGCCATGAAAAGTGTAGTGGTGAGGAAACAAAGAGGGGCCTACAGGACCCCCTGTTGCCTCAGGGCCTGGAGATGCATGCAAGGGGGCACATGTGCCCCCCTCTGTGCATGCACCCCTGTTCCTGCATGGTATGTGCAATTCCAACAATTAAAGACCTTAAATGTAAGCAGTAGGATGATTGATGGCCTTGGCACACAAATGAAAGAAGGTTCCCAGGCTGCTTGTAAGCCATTAATGATGGACACATTTCCATCTCAAATGATAGGTAGGCCTTGACCGAACTGGTTGTAGCAATGCGTAGGTGTTGGACTTGGCCCTTTTTGCAGGGTCATCCCTGAACTTTTTGCCTTCCTCCTAGCCTTTTTTCTGACATGGTGTTGGTGGTTCTAGGACTCTGGGCACTTTAGCACTGCTGTCCAGTGTGAAGTGCGTGTGCTCTCTGTGGTAAACGTGGTAAGATTGGTCTACACCTGTTTGGCATATTTAATTTACCTGTCAGTCCCTTGTAAAGTGGTATCTCAGATACCCAGGGCCAGTAAATTAAATGCTACTGGTGGGCTTGCAGCGCTGATTGTGCCACCCACCAAAGTAGCCTTTCAAACCTGTCTCAGGCCTCTGCCATTGCAGGGCCTGTGCGTGCAGTGTTACTGCCGCTGTGACGTGGCACCTAAAGTGCGCGCCACGCCTGTGACCCCCTTTACTGCATGTCAGTCACCCCTAAGGTAGGCCCTAGCTAGCCCTATGGGCAGGGTGCATTGTAGGTAAAAGGTAGGACATGTACCTTAAGTGTGTGACATGTCTTGGTAGTGACAAACAGCCATTTTGGTTTCTCACTGCTGTGAGGCTGCCCTCCCATAGGAATGCATTGGGGATTCCCTGATAAGTGTTTCAGTGGTTATTCCTGATATGAGAGGAGCAGCGTGGTCAAGTTTGGTATGTTTGGAATAGTAATAATTAATGCTGCGCAATGGTGTGCGCAGATTTATTATCACTATTTTAGAAATGCCACTTTTAGAAGTTGGCATTTCTGTGTGCTATGTGTCTGCCTGCCTGATGTGGATTGCATGTCTGGCTCTGGAGTGACAGGGGCTGGTGAAGTTCTTAGAAACCAGACCCTTAAGCTCTTGGGAGTTCCCCTAGCACAGGATTATTGATTTCTCCAAGAACTCATCTATTATGCATGAACCGCTATACCTTAAGGGCTCATTCCTGACGTCTTCCTCTGTCTGACTTCACGTCAATGCTAACATTCCAAGGCACCTACCAGGTATAAATATACCTTCCCTTGCCCAAGCAAGTTAGAGGAGACCTCGTCTTCAGAGGAGCCCGTATCCCGGCCTGACGCACTGAGAAGACGCTGTCATTCCTGCTCACAGAAGAATCCAGCTTCCAGTGTTCTGACTCCCTTCGCGGGGTGTTCGAGTTTGAGATCTGGCAGGAGATTCCCACCTCTCTCATTCTCAACGTATGGAGCTGACTAGAACCTAGAGGGACTCTTGGCATACTAGACTTAACATACTCTTAGTATACCATACTAGAGAATACTCCACCTACTTCTTACCTTTCCCTACACCTAGACTAGGTTAGGTACATTGGGGTAGAACTAGCTTAGCGAAGCATCGTATGAGTACTCGCATTTTTAGCTCATGTTATTTATGTACGTGAATATATGCTAAAAGATAATGCTAGCGCAGTATTATTTCTTTCTACTGCTTATGCTGTACATTATATATCTTGCATACTGTCTTGTGATCATAACAGCTCATATCTCTTACACGAGAAACAAGACTGTTCAATAAAACCTATTTATTGAAGCGCCCGTCTATTCTTTCTGTGTAACTCTGAGGAAACTAAGCATGCACGACTAGCTGAGTGAAACTGTTAACTATTGTACTATTGACTCGATATAATGTCAGACGAGGAATTACTTACTCAACTTACAGAGTTAATAAAAATTTACAGACAATTAGTCCAATATGTCATGCGGACTTTAACAGTCCAACCACCATTGACCATTCCAATTCAAACACCTCAACAGGGGAATACACTAAAAATTACACCACAGACTTTATACGCAGTCATGGGTAAAAAGCCCACAAAACGTGAGCAAATTCCATTCTGGATAGCTCAAAAAATTACTCAAATCGAAGCAGTATTTCCAAATACTAGCCCTTATGACAAACACAGAATCCTAACAATCTGTTTACCAATGGGGATCACACCACAACTGGAAGATTGCACCACTTGGGGCGCAGTCTTTGCTGCCATCTATACTAAAACACATGGTGTTCCGTCAATTGCAGTAATACCAGATGTCCTGAACCAAATTCAAAACGAATGCGGGGCAGAACCTGCTCTGAATTTAGGTATGAAATTACTGAAAAATTTCGACCAGGTCTCAACAATAATATTATCAAATATTAAAGGAGAGGCAGCATCAGTGGCTATCCGCCAACGCTTAAGGGAATTTGATGTTACAGAACATCAAACAGAACTGCCCAGAATAATAGAACAATCTTATGCAGAATTAGGCAGAGATCGTTTGGGTGGAAAACCTTTGAAGCCAAAACTATCTGAAAGTCCTGAAAAGGTTAAACAAACTCCTACATCTTCTAAAAAGAAGTGGGAAACTAATAAACAAAATTCAAACGAGAAACGTTCTCAATCCCGAGGTAGGTCTCCTCAAAAGGAGCCCTCTGAAAGGAGGTATAACCTCAGGAATAGGGATAATTTAAGAAAACCTGACAGGTATCAAGATACTGATACACGTTCCTCTCGTACCTTTCAGATATCGTCACAGACATCGTAAAGAAGAGGACGGTCAGAACATAGAGAAGAACGCGTGAAATCCAAAGACGACAAACACGTTCAGAAAAATAAATCAAAACCTCAATTCTCAAAAAAGAAGGTAGCAGGTCTGAAGTTTAGACATGCCGAGAATACTGAGAACACAACTCAAGAACGGAGAATGGGCTCAGACGATGCTGGACAGTGCAGCAGAAGTCACAATAGCTCGCCAGAACCTGAAGGAACTTCTGGAGATAGTGGACTTGAATGAGTACATCACAGTAGAAACTGTAGACATCAGGGTAACTACTCCACAAAAGTTATATGAAATAACACTCCGAATGGAGGGAGACATACCAAGAAAAGTGAAAGCACTCTTTTGGGAAAAACTTTCAAGGGGTTATGATATACTTCTAGCAGAAAAAGACTGGCCACCAAAATTTGTCAGGGAGTGCCCACATGGTGAGGACATCATTATGCCTGCCTTCTCCAACCATATTCAAATTCACCTAAAATATACTGATGCCAGGAAATGGGCAGTTGCCCAGGCCCCAGCATTATATAAAAATCATGTAGGATGGGATGAGGGCTCACCTCACCACAAAATACATCTAAAAAATGAACCTACTGCACAAAGGCAGTACCCAATAAAGCAAGAAGCTAAAAAACAGGTCAGGGAGATCTTAGATCAAGTTGAATACCAAGGGGTGATTGAAACATGCACCTCCTCAATGAACAATCCTTTGTTTCCTATTTCCAAACCAGACAATACATATCGTCTTGTTTTGGATTACAGACACTTGAACACTTGTTCAAAAACATTTGCAGTGCAAAATGCACATAGTACAGCATTAATGAATAACATTCTGCGTAAAAAATATATAAAACCACAATGGACATTTCAAATGGTTTCTTTTGTCAAAACATAGCACCTGAAAGCAGGTACTTAACAGCTTTCTCAATAATGGGGACCCAGCGTCAATTTTGTAGACTCCTACAAGGATTCAAAAACAGCCCGGGGTTATTCTCAGCGAGGGTAACAGAGTTACTACAAATTTATGATAATGAGGCATTGTCATATGTCGATGACATCTATCTGACAGACGATGACCTAGATAGGCACTTGAACAGGGTGAGTACCATTATATTGGGCTTCGCCTCTGAGGGCTATAAATTCAACTTTAAAAAATCCAGAATTGCCCATCTCAATGTCCTTTTCCTAGGATATGAGCTTTCAAGTGAAGGCAAGAGCCTGGGAGCTAACTTTTTAGAAAAGTGTGCGCTGCTCCAACCTCCAAAAACGCTGAAAAACTTACAATCCATCTTGGGTTTCCTAAATTTTGGAAGAACTTACATTCTAAATTACGCAGAAAGGGTTAAACCTCTCTACGAATTAATCAAACCTGATTTTTCAATCAAACATTGGACACAAGAACACACAGAAATCTTGCGTTCACTCCAAGCTAACATGTTAGCAACAAATCACTTACAAACACGCGTAAGTCAACGCAATTTAGTGATCCGAATAATTTCGGGTCAATGCGGATTCACCTACTTAACATTTAATGAGGGTGAAAAAGTACCAATAGCATACAAATCACATTTGTATACACAAGCAGAAATGCGCTTCACTTCAACAGAAAAAATACTGACAGCAGTTCAAATCACTGTAGCAAAAGAAAGAGCTCTAGCCCAAGGGAAACACATTATTGTCGTAACTCCAGTACCAGCCTTAGAGGTGGAAAAGCGAGCATTCCAAATGCATAAGCTTTACATCCTAGATGGATACAATGGGTTAATTCTCTTGCTGCAACAGATGTTGGATATGTTTTTGATCCTGATCTAAAAACACAAGCGTTCCTGCAATATGAACATGAATGTCCTCTGCCAACTGAAATTCTGCCTCTGGATCAGTATGAATTTATAATTTACACTGACGGATCCCCACAACCCGCTACAGGGAGTAAGCAAGCTTACAGTGCAGCGTGCGCAATCGTTAAAGGTTGCATGCGCGATGGTAACTTCAGACCAATGGTCACTAAAACTCAATCTCTAGGAGATTGCACAGCTCAGCGAGCTGAACTACAAGCTTTCAAACTGGCACTTGAAAGTACAGATCGCGAATTCCCCACACTAATAGTGTGCGCTTCTTTCTACTGTGTTCAGTCGTATAATGAAAATATACAAAATTGGCTTGAAAACGGGTTCAAAGATGCAAAAGGTGGCACAATAAAGCATAAAACGCTTTGGGAACAAGTATTTCAGTTAAAAAACGAACTACCAAAGGCTCACGTGATACACATGCTGAGTCATCAACGTGATGGCGTTCACGTTGCAGGGAATTCATTGGCTGACGAAGCCGCAAAGGGGGCTGTTCAGACGGCTTCCGTAGCTGCGATCACTCGCTCAAAAGCGAGAATAGACAGTGAGATATTGTTGGCTGTCAATGCTTCAAGCAAAGGCAGTGGTGCAGCGTTACCAAAAAGATTTCCACTGAAGTACTCTTATGTAATTGATGCGAACAACGTTCCTTTTGCTCGAATCCTTGGAGTGGGTGATAGGGTAATTCCAAACATGGAACGTAGAGCAGCTTTGATTTATGAAGCACATCTGGGAGAGGGTCTGTCACATCAAGGGATGTCTAAAACAATATTGACGTTAAAAGAGATGTACTGGTGGCCTGGAATGAATACACAGATTCACATCTTCATCGATGACGGCATAGACTGCAATAAACAGCGTGATGCAGAACGCCACAAGACACCATGCTATGAAGTAGCCTGCCCAGTACAGACACCATTGTTAGATAGCATTAGACTATCTACGCGCAGGCGTCCTTATGGACAAATGCAATCCCACAAATACTAAGTCAAGGTTCCTATGGATATGGTCTCAGCGCTCGGCTGACACTCGAACTGTTATAAAAGATTTGCAAGTCTTTATCGGCACATACGCAATTGGCACACTACATTCTGACCAGGGCCCTGCGTTTAGCTCTCGGGCTTACAAAGAAGCCATGGCCAGTTTGGGCGTTGCATTGCGGTACTCCTCTCCGTTTCATCCTGAGGGAAATTCTGTTGTGGAAAGGAAAAACCGGGACATAAAGCAGTCTATAACAGCTAGAGTATTAGGTTCGGGTGATGGGTGGGTCAAACATCTTTACGGGGTCCAACGCTCATTAAACAATTTGCCAAGAAGTTCTCTAGGGGGGGTCACTCCATATGAGGTCCTATTTGGGACAAGAATGTGGGTTCCTGATCTCGAATGTAAAGGCACAGTGGTGGAAAATAAACCCTTTGATATCAAAGATCGTTTGGCTGTTTTACAGGATCTAAATGAACTAAGATCGAAACAAAGCAACGTGTTCCTGAAGCCAACCACCACTGGGGAAAAACCGTCAGTCCCAGCAAGGCCTGTCTGGATCCCAAAAGTTGGGGATCTAGTCAGAGAGAAGATTGCGGACAAGAAGGAATTTGGACCTTCTTACAGACAACCAGTACCTGTCCTAGCCGTCCACGGAACAAGAACAGTACTTCTGCCGCCCCTTGCTGGAAAAAAAGGAGAAAAGATTTGTGTCAATCGACCTCATCAAACCACAGTATGTGGCCAATACTAAATAGTAGGCCTCGTGGACTCCGACCTAGTAGCAGACGCACTCCTCTTGCTACTATCCAAGAGGTTCAGACTAAAAGACTGATAACCATTGAGAATTCAGCAGTAACAGATGAAGGACTAAGCAACAATGCTATGGAACTCGTCCCTCTTGAAACTCAAGTAACAGTTCGTCCAAATACACCTGTCTACACCAACGTAACAAGTGATCAACTGGTTCCAGCGATTTCAACAAATCCTGATGCAATTCCAACAATTGACAGAACTGCTTCTGGCTATTTCTTTAACTTTGATACGTTTTCTGAGGATCCGAGTGAACCTGAAACGACGCCAGCCGTAAAAACTTTCAAACAACAAGTACAAGACTATTTTCAGTTTCTGAAAAAGACTTATCTGGTTTCACCATGGATTGAACTGTGGATTAGTTCTGGAATATTTTTCTTTCTGCTTTGGCTAGCTTTGGTTATGACTATCAGCGTGCTTATAAATGGCAGATACATCCATTTGGACACTGAAAGTAAAAATGTGAACTTACTTTTGAAACCACACAAATCATCCCATCGTGAAGCAAGAGACTTGTCAGCAGTGAACATCACAGACGTTCCTATACAGGATGGTATAGTGTGGGACAAAGTAGATTTCGATATCTTCAGCCCTACGGAACGTTTGAACATTCCACATTTATTTAAAATTTCACTAAGTGATTTTATTTCCTCCAGTACCTATTCTGATGATTGGGACTTTGAGACTGTAAATGATATGATGTCTGATCCAGAAAGGTCTGCTGCATTCTCTAACAATGAATACTTAGAGGGTTCATCAGACTATGAAAAGCTTTATTGCTACAACCACTATGGTCATCATTTCTTGCATAAATCTGCCACACCTAGAAATGTGTTTATGTTTAACCAATGGGAACATTGTCCTACACCACCAAAGGGTAGTTCAAAAACGTTTGCTAAAAAGTTTCCCTACTTTTCAGGGTACAATACATCTGATCCAGAAACATTTTACTATAAAAATGTAAACAAAACAGAACAGAAAATTATGTTAACAAATACAAAACAGATTTACTCTGCAGCATTTATTACCCAACTGTCTAGACATGGTTTTGACTTGTGGAAAGACACAATAGACACAAAATCTGTCTGGGGTTCTAACGATTGGCAAGTACAGGGGATAGAAGCTTTGTTTAGAGCATATATCATCCCTCAGCAAATAATGTTTTTGAATGACACTGTGCAACAAACGTCTTGCCTTGGTTTAGCCAAGATCAAAGACATGAAAACACCTTCTGTACCAACACCTGCAGGTAATAACACTACACAGGCAGCGGTTACAGTTGACACAATATTACAAACCAACAGAACAGATCCTGATTGGAGAAACTGGTTACTCTGGCCCATAGACACAAACATCTGTCAAGAAAGATTCCTGAATAGAAGACAGGGCTTTACTATCCATAGGCCAGATCCATGATACGTTCAAAAACAATATCCGGGGGTAGTAACAACATACAGTGTAGGAAAATTGTGCCTCGACTGGCTACAAAAATCTACACTTGAGGATGTGAAACAACACTTATCTTTACTTAAAGAAGACGCAGACCTTAGGGAATTCTTGCTAGGACCAAGAAAACCGCGTCAAAAACGTTTCATATATGCCGGCATCCATGCTGCTTATAATGAAGTATGGAAGGTTTCACAGACAGAGGCCGCAGAACGAATACGTGAACTTGATCGTATTAACTTAGAGAAAACTCTCTCTGTGGTCGACAATGGGTTAACAACTTTGTCATCCAGAATTTATTCATTGGACAACATTGTATCCTCTGATATTGACATATTGGAACAAGATTTAGCCATGTTACAACAAGGCCAATCTCAGTTACGTTCTAATATGTTATTAAGCTGGACGCTGCAATCTTTGCATGCGGGCTATGTGCCTTGGCGTTTTATCAACACGTCGGCTCTGTTTGCAGAATACAATCTGACTGCTAAACAGATCAAACTGGCACAAAGGGGAGCAAAGTATACAGTGCTGAGCATTGAAAAACTGGAAAAATTACCATTCACAGTGGCAGAAAAACCAGCTACAGAATGGCTTATTCATGGCAAAATCACTCTGCCTGTCTCTACTTTTCAGTTTCAGTATTGCCTCAAACAAATGCAAGCAGGCAAATATGAAAGGTTGGGTAAAGAATACATTAAGACATCCTGGGATTTACCTTACGACTACAGATGTTGGAGTGGGGATCGTGAAGTGTTTCTAAGCGGTACACACTGTGAAAATGCACTAAGCGGTTCACTCATGTGTCAGGACATTTCTTTACACGGGGCTTGTAATGGTTCTGTGGCAAATTTGTCCTGCCACCAGCAGGGTACACCGGCTACTGTGATTAATCCAACGTTTGGCCAACTTTCTAACAGGAGTTACCTCATGTTGAAGATCAGAGTTGCTGTGGCATGTTGCCAGGCATTATTCACAAATAGAGGGACAAAGGGCTTTTATACATGAGGTCCAGCACAAATGCCCAAATGCAATATGAAAATTAGAGTTGTGCTGTTCCTAAATAATCTAGAGTGTAGCAATATACAAAAGACAGTAGGCTACAGAGTCAAAGAGATGGGAATCCATTTCTTTGGAATATAATGCCCTCACACACCTAGTTGGGTGTCATGCTTCATCATCGGGCTGCTCCTCGTCTGGCCGGCGCTGCAATGCCTGACGGGCTCCCAATGAGGGGCACTTTGGCAGAGATCTTTTTCCAAATAGCCGTTTGGTGCCGTGGGGGTGAGGGGCTTAGTGAGTGTAGATGAATGAGTGGTGTGTGATGTTTATGTGAATTAAAACAGGGTTGGGAGTACCAGCAAAAATAATTTTAATTGTGGGGTCTCCTACCCTGATTAAAATAAAAGGAAAGGCGCAATGCTAAGTTAATGTCTCAGGTGTGGCGCTCTTCCGTGTGGTTGGTCCACATGTTTCTCGCCTATTCTACAAGTCTAGAGGCGATTCGTCAGGACCTAAAGTTAAAAAACTATCTACACTAAGGTGGACCGAAAAACAATAATGAACTAATGATAGAGGTTTATGCCACCATGACTTACTCTGTCTAATGACTGGTAGTACTGGTTCTACCCTATTTGGGATATACTACTGCTTCATCAATCCCCGGCAGGTCAAGATATGAGGAACTTCCCCATATAGTTTGCGTAGTACGCAATATATCCGGTCCCGGCAGCAGTGGGTAGGTCCCTGGACATATTGCATACTACGCAAACTATATGGGGAAGTTCCTCATATCTTGACCTGCCGGGATTGATGAAGCAGTAGTATATCCCAAATAGGGTAGAACCAGTACTACCAGTCATTAGACAGAGTAAGTCATGGTGGCATAAACCTCTATCATTAGTTCATTATTGTTTTTTCGGTCCACCTTAGTGTAGATAGTTTTTTAACTTTAGGTCCTGACGAATCGCCTCTAGAACTTGTAGAATAGGCGAGAAACATGTTGACCAACCACACGGAAGAGCGCCACACCTGAGACATTAACTTAGCATTGCGCCTTTCCTTTTATTTTAATCAGGGTAGGAGACCCCACAATTAAAATTATTTTTGCTGGTACTCCCAACCCTGTTTTAATTCACATAAACATCACACACCACTCATTCATCTACACTCACTAAGCCCCTCACCCCCACTGCACCAAAAGGCTATTTGGAAAAAGATCCCTGCCAAAGTGCCCCTCATTGGGAGCCCGTCAGGCATTGCAGCGCTGGCCAGACGAGGAGCAGCCCGATGATGAAGCATGACACCCAACTGGGTGTGTGAAGGCATTATATTCCAAAGAAATGGATTTCCATCTCTTTGACTCTGTAGCCTACTGTCTTTTGTATATTGCTACACTCTAGATTATTTAGGAACAGCACAACTCTAATTTTCATGTTGCCAGGCATCCCATATCTGGTAACGGTCGACTCCAGGGTCACTTGCTGTATGCAAGTATTGTTCCCCCCAATAGACACAGTCAGGGAGTCGCCTCTATGGCCTTCATTGAATGTTTCTTTTATACGTTTTGATACTTTAAGCAGAATGAAAGCCATGCTTTTGCAACAGACCGTGCCTCCGACCTTGGCCAAAGAAATCTATGATTTACAAATTGCAAGGACTTCGGCTGAGATACAGGCTTTAATTCGTACAAACTGCCCTATACATTTCGCAGAAATGATGGGACGTATCTTTAACATGTCTGATACGAGCGGTATTGTACATGTATTTAAGACCATCTGTTCAGGACTGTTAGCACCCTTCCAGGCAGTCCTCGGAATCATCCCAAACTTCGCACATTCGGTGTTTGGTGGTGTGCCATTAATTCTAGCACTTGTTGCAGGAATCCTATTTCTATTCCTACTATTACGCTATGGCAAGCCTATCCACCGACATCACTCCGAGCGATGTGGAGAAAGCTCTCCTAGAAGGGAAGTGCCGTGAGTGCATAGGTCAGCTTTTGGGCATGCCTCATCTACGGGAACTTAATACAACATGGTTCCTGTCATTCAGACCAATCTGGCAAGATTGCATCTTACCTGTTCTACGCTGCCTGCTTTGCAGTGAAGAATGCATGCTCGACACCTGTCTAACACTCCCATCAGTCATGCCAACGGATATCGATACTCTGCTGGACCCGGTAATGGCCCATGCTCTGTGTTGTCCCCAGAGGCTACCAATCCTGATGACGGCATTCATTGAGATCTCACAGACGCTTCCTACTGCTGCTGAGGTACGAGATGGTTCAACAGGCACACAGGTAACAACGGACGCGAACATTGCTGCGGCATCTTCTGCTGAAGGCGATGTTTCTCATCTCTGTGCAATTAACCTTCTGAACGAGGTGTTCCAAATGTCACCAACATCGGTAGACGATATTTTGTTTGCAGAAATAGATGATTTCATGTTTACACCAGACCCATACACTGACTTTGATTCGGCTCACAGTGTACCAGGGACGCAATGAATTTGGCCTTCATATTTTCAAAACTTGGAACTCTTCCTAAAATTGAACTTTTTCTTTTTCTTTATTTTTTTGAAAATACATGGCAAAACAATCTGCTTACAGTAGAACTATTCTTATAAAACGGACTTCTTTGAATACTTCCAGGGACACATTGTCACCTTATTTACTAAAATTTCATTTAATACCATGATATGCAATGGCTTTTTGAAAACTTGTCAACCATTTCATCATATGTATATATTTCTGTTTATTCATTCATGTTGCATTTATTTCCAATATATGCTTAGAATGAAAAAATGCTTTAAAATGTACAGTACCTATTGCATTACATGTTTTAGCAACAGTTCTTTTAAAAACTTCTTTTACTATGCTTTTAGAAATGTTTTTAGCAATATGTGGTACTCAAGTTTAATGTTTAGCATTTAGTATTATTGTTCATTCGAAAGTGGAGTGGGTGTTGTATTCCGCTTTAGGTGTCCGTACATAGGTTTTCCTGAAACATGTCCTTATATAGGCACAAATCGCATTGCCCTTATATAGGCATAGAATCCCAGTCCTTATGTAGGCATTAGCCATGCACTCCAAATACAGGCATGGTCACCGACATCCGTCCACCCTAACGTCACAACGAGTTCTTAGAAACCAGACCCTTAAGCTCTTGGGAGTTCCCCTAGCACAGGATTATTGATTTCTCCAAGAACTCATCTATTATGCATGAACCGCTATACCTTAAGGGTTCATTCCTGACGTCTTCCTCTGTCCGACTTCACGTCAATGCTAACATTCCAAGGCACCTACCAGGTATAAATATGCCTTCCTTGCCCAAGCAAGTTAGAGGAGACCTCGACTTCAGAGGAGCCCGTATCCCGGCCTGACGCACTGAGAAGACGCTGTCATTCCTGCTCGCAGAAGAATCCAGCTTCCAGTGTTCTGACTCCCTTCGCGGGGTGTTAGAGTTTGAGATCCGGCAGGAGATTCCCACCTCTCTCATTCTCAAGGTATGGAGCTGACTAGAACCTAGAGGGACTCTTGGCATACTAGACTTAACATACTCTTAGTATACCATACTAGAGAATACTCCACCTACTTTTTACCTTTCCCTACACCTAGACTAGGTTAGGTACATTGGGGTAGAACTAGCTTAGAGAAGCATCATATGAGTACTCGCATTTTTAGCTCATGTTATTTATGTACGTGAATATATGCTAAAAGATAATGCTAGCGCAGTATTATTTCTTTCTACTGCTTACGCTGTACATTATATATCTTGCATACTGTCTTGTGATCATAACAGCTCATATCTCTTACACGAGAAACAAGACTGTTCAATAAAACCTTTTTATTGAAACGCCCGTCTATTCTTTCTGTGCACTCTGAGGAAACTAAGCATGCACGACTAGCTGAGTGAAACTGTTATCTATTGTTTCCACGATTCTGAGAAGTATTCCGATTCTAAAAGGGAAACAAAGTTGTCATGTTTATGCGGTTGCCAGAAACTACTCCCTTCTTGTTTACAAGGAGTTTCTAGTGGCCTCTGAGTGAGCTGGCACAAAAGTAATTAAGTTTAATATACTCGATAGGGGCATACCGACCTCAGTCCTATGCCAAACCTATAGGGTATATTATTAAAATGCGCAGAGCCTATTAGGGAAATAGGAACTACACTACACTAGGCTGAATAGGGGATCTGCATTTGGAGTAGTGGGAGGAGTAGTCCCCTGACCCTGCATAGGTCTGTGCCTGCCTGGGTTAATGCTGGCTCCGCCCCCCTGTGGTGGTCTGATGACCGAGCCCCCACCTGACAAAGGAGAAGAGGAGCCCTGTAAACAGAGTGCTCCAATATCCCCCAGAACCAGTTGGGACTGGTTCCCACAGCCCTGTGCCAGGGCAGAACAAAGGAAAATGTTGCATATATACTGGGGCTGTGACCCCAAGTTTGTGTGCTTCTTTGCGCTACTTGAGGACTTGCTGCTGCTGGGCCCCAGGAGGAACAACCATGAGGGACTGCCTCCCTGCTGGAGGGCCCTGTGAGCTGGCCTGCCTGGGCCCAGCCTTGTGCCCCTGAGACTTTGGGGCTTGAGCGCCTTGTGGGCTATATCTTTCTCGCCCAGGACGGGGAGAGTGCTGGGGCTCTGCAGCGCTGAGCTGCGACTTATTTAGAGGGAATCCCGACGTGGGAATTCCCCCACATTGATGCCTGGGAAGCGGGAGCCCACCCTGCGTTTGTGCATCTAAAGGGCGGGAGCCTACCCCGCGTTGTGTGCTCCTTGGGAAGCAGGAGCCCACCCCGCGTTTGTGCTCTTGTCGGCGGGAGCCCACCCCGCATTTGCGAGCCTTACGAAGCGGGAGCCTAGCCCGCATTGTGGGTGCGTCTGCAGCTGAGCGGGAGCCCACCCCGCACTGCCGTTGCTCATGGAAGTGGGAGCTCGACCCGCGTTTCGGTGAGAAGAGGAACCGCCGCGGCCCGACCCGGAAGCCAGGCGGCTGTGCCTGGTTGGGGGCGTGACCAGCCGGCAGGAAGGAAGTCGCTGGAAAACAGGCAGAGGTACTGCCTGGCTGGAGGCGGGGCTCCCGGTGCCGAGGAGAGCCCCGTGTGTGCCAGAGGAGTGAGAGGAGGCCTGCAGGACACATGGTGGTGCCTGACTCTGGCCTGAAGAGAGGTGACCGGAGCCTCGCGGGCGCCCTGGGGGAAATCCGGCGCGTTGCTGAGACAGGAGTAGCCAAAGGGAATCCCAGGAGAGGGGGCGATCGAGGCACGTTCTCGGTGCCTGCCCCCGCCTGCGGAGGACTGGAGGTGTCTACGAGGAGCCCCCGGTGAGTGGGGCTGAACTGGGCCGCACAGTTGGTGCCAAGTGAATTGCACCGCAAGGAGTCCCCGAGTTGGGCTCCAGAGGCAAGGTAGTGCTCATGCCTGTTTCGGCTCCACAGCTGCCCCCAGAGAGCAGGCAGCTGCCATGAGGGGCCCCTGCTGTTTTAGAAGTCCCGGAGTGGGGCTTCAGTGGCACAGTTAGTGCCAGGGCCCATTTTTGTATTCAGTTGCACCGCAGGAGTGCGGGCAGCTGCAACACCGGGGCATTTTGTTTTCATGATGAGGAGGGGGTGAGTTGGACCCCACGCCCCCGGCGCATTGCGCAGTATCTTCGCTGCATTGGCAGCCAGAGGGCTACTTGAGAGGCCCTACATTTACGCCCTGACATTTTTGGGACAGAGGGCATTTGAGCCCCGGTGAAAGGCCAGTTGGCCTGGGGTCATTTTAGGTGGAATTGGTGGAGCGCAAGGCTCTACACAGCTGCATAATGTGTTTATGCTTGTGATTAGTGCATAATGTGTTTATGCTTGTGATTTGTGCATAATGCTAATGTGATATAATGCTGAGGTCATTTTTGTGCCAGTAGTTACTGGTGGTATTTTATATGTGCTACTTGTGCTTTCTAAAGGTACTGACAGTGGCCCGATTGGCCCTGTCACATGTATATAATCCCCTGTGAATATTGCCTAGTGCCAGTTGCCACAGTGTATATTATGTGATTATGATTCTAATGTGTTTTGGATAATACAAGGACTATTTTGTATATAACCTTGTGTGGAGTTTCTTTTGTAGTGTACCTAGTGTGTTGCTGCTGTGTGTGTGTGTGTTGCGCAAACGCTTTACACATTGCCTCTGGGATAAGCCTAACTGCTCGTGCCAAGCTACCAAGGGGGTGAGCAGGGGTTATCTTCAGTGTGTAACTCCCTTGCCCTGACTAGAGTGGTGGTTCCTGCCTGGCTTAGGCGCTTGCCCTAACCAACCAGAAATCCCATTTATAACAGTAGGTCATTAAAGGAGGGGTCCAGAGCACAAAGATATTGACAATACCATCTAATAAATAGGATGGATGTATTTGGCAGGTCAGTGAACTGTCTGTTTAGTTACCTGTCTGGCCAATTTATTCTTTAGGTCACAAGTACAGTGAACCTCCATGTACATATGGGCCATTTCAATAGGGATGTGGCCAGGGGGCTAGTGCAGGTGAAAAAACACATTGGAGGAGCTGCACATATTACAAATTCTACAAGGGAGCACGTTGTTGCTGCATTAAGTAAGGAGACTTGCAGCCTCTTTAGTGCCTCTTTACAAGAAGCACAGTGGGGAGATTTGCCTGGAGTTGAGAATGAAAGGCTAGGGCAACTAAATCTGCTAAGAGTGCCATTGTGGACAGAGGAAAATGAGGCATTAGTTTACCTATGTTGCTTTCTTCATTAAATTGAAATTGTGGTGTTCAATTAATTAAAACCATTACAATCATGAATACAGTATTTTGATTAAAATCAATATAAAAGTAACAATCATACAAATGTTGTAGTAATGGTTGATAAAAAGTTATATAAAAGGCAGGAGACAAAAGTCACAAGAAGGAAACAAGTAAAGTGCAAAAATGCGTATGCAAATAATCTCAGACAAACAAAATAAAATCTCATATATGGGCTATATGTCAGAGATCTCATCTTTAAGGCCTGCCCCATCACAGTTGTATGCAAACTTTAACCAGCAAAATCAGACCTCAAAGACAAATGTACATCTTAACTTGAATGCTCATCCTATCACATTTCTCTAGCTATTTATGATCTTTATTTGCTCGATTAAAAGAAAAAAGAAAAATGGGTAGCGTTACAATGGAAAAAAAACTACTATATGCCTGTTTCATGGGTTACTCCACAGCATTCAATAAGGTTAATCAGCAAAGGCTGTGGAACAGACTTATAGCATGGGAAATTGACCCAAACCTTTTGAATTTTATTATCGAACTACATTCTGAAACTTGGCTACAGGTCAAGCTAACATATAAAAAACTCGCTATCACCTAAATTTTGTATGGAAATGGCCTTAGGCAAGGTTGCATCCTTGCTCCGTTATTATTCTCTCTCTACATTGCTGATATGAATATGTTGTTAAAGTCCGACCAGGGTATTCCTCCAAAGTTAGGAGGTACAAAAATAACATATCTGGCATATGCAGATGACCTAGCAATCCTGTCCCAGATGCCGAAAGGACTACAACATCAACTGAATCAACTACATACTTACGGAGAATGGACTAAGAGCCAACATGTCCAAAACAAAAGATTTGATTTTTGGACAGCTAACAAAAGAAAAGGGGTGGGCAGTAGGAGAAACACCGATCGATGTAGTGAATCAGTATGAATACCTCGGAGTGACTCTTGATAATAAGTTATCCTTGTCAAGGCACCTGGCCAGCAGAAAACCGAAATCAACAGTAATTACCAGATCTGTATTAAGATTCATTAATACGTTTGGAGGAAAAGCAATTAGCCCATCACTCAAAGCACTATATGTGGAACTAGTTCCATATTTATTATATGCATCCCCTGTAATGAGTAACAAGGTCCTCTTCAGCTTTGAAAAAACTTTCATGAAATGCATACACACTTTATTGCATTTACGATTGACAACTCCTCACTGTATTATGAGATTGGAACTTGGTCTAAAGTCCTGTGAATTATATTGTCAAATGTTCCAAGGCCGTTCCATCGACACTGAAACATCTAATATTTGAAGAGTTGGGGAGACCTATATATAAAGATATAGAATTGCATGCTATATTGATGGGACTAGGATCTTATGACTCGCATGACCTTCAGGTACTGGGGCAAATGAACTGATCCGTCCAGAAAGATACAATGTCTTTACCATCAAGCAGTGCACCTTGGATCAGTCATAAGGTGCAAAATACAACCACATTGATTTAATAATTGACACTTATACTGCACAGTGCTAAGAATATTTTGGTCTACATCTATCAGGCCATGTTAAAAAAGACATTTCTAAGATTTAGACTGCTTCATATTCCGATCTGGGAGTTTGGAGGGAAATGGTACCCAGCTCTTAAAGGCAGTACACCCTGTCGTCTCTGTGGCTCTGCAGTCAACTCTCTTATACACATTATATGTATCTGCCCAAAACTGTTGTCTGTACAGATAATATATTTACACTCCTTGTTTAAAAATGCTAAAATAAAAGTAACTACGGATGCTATTAGATACTGTTTTAGGTTGAGAGAAGGTGGTGCAATAATAATGATGATAAAACTTTTAGATCAGGCCTATAAAGCATTATCTGCGTAACTGTCCATATACAAAGGTAAGCAACATAGGGGCATATTCACAAGGACTTATCGCCGAGTTATCGCCACCTTAACGCATCAAAAGTGGAGATAGATTTAACACCCCATTCACAAGCGGGTGCAAACTGCAGACATCGCCAGTATTCCCGCGATAACTGCCGCAAAATTTATCTCCACGGGTGACACCACCAACTAACCCTAATGAGATGCAGAGTAGGCGTTCCTGTGCAAAAACTCACGAAAACACCACAACACCACTTTCACAATGAACTGCCAGATCTGCGATGCGAACCAAAAACAGGCGATAAGCCGCGGTAGCAGAAGGGAATTAACACCTGCCTTTTGCTGGTGTTAAGCAGGACGACTACCTGCAGTATGAAAGCGAGCCCAGCGAAAGAGCCACATCTGAAGACCCACAGATGCCATGGACCCAATGATCATGCAGCTCGGAGACCCATGAGGGCCACAACACCCACCGCCACCAACCCCAGGCCCGCCACCACCCCCAGGTCCCGCCCCGCCCCCCACCCCGGACCACCACAGAGGCAGCGTACACAAAGACAGCGGACCCACCGTAAACGCACCAGCCGCACAGACCTAACGCCAGAGGAGGTCATTGCCCACTACAGGCCCAAAAGGACAACCATCCCCCGCATCCTGACCCTCATCGCCCATTGGCTGACGGTACCAACACAGCGGACAACCAACATCCCTCCGCATACAAAGCTGCCGGCTGTGCTGCACATGTTGGCCTCTGGTACCTTCCAACCCACAACTGCCAGAGTTGGAGGAGTCTCACAGCCAGCCCAATTCAAGTTCATCACACCTGTCCTGGATGCCATCATCAGCCTGGTACCCCAGCACCTCCACTTCACCCACACTGCGCAGGAGCAGCTGGAGACCAAGCAAGGCTTCTACGCCATAGCTGGATTCCCTCACGTGTTGGGGGCAATCGACTGTACACATGTACCCCTCGTGCCCCCTGCCGACACTGCACACAACTACCTCAACAGAAAGCACACGCATTCCATCAATGTGCAGGCAATAGTGGACCACCGGGGACTCCTCAACAATGTTGTGGCCAACTCCCTAGGCAGTGTGCATGATTCATACATCTCCCGACAGTCCATCATCAACCAGCGCTCCCAGGATGGCACCTATGGAAATGTATTGCTCGTTGGTAAGTACCAAATGAACACACCACACACCTCCACTCCACAGTCATGCAACTCACGACACTGGCAATGGGCATGCAGCAAAACTACATGCAACATGCCACACAACATGCCAACCGACCCGACACGACAACACGACTCCATTAGGAACCTGGGCTTGCCATGCACACAACCCAGCCACGGCATTGCACCACAGCCACACAATAGCAGAATGCGAGGAGAGGCCTGGAGCAGGCATGTGCAAGAGCGACAAGTGACTAATGAATGAGAACCTACCAGGTGTGGCGTGGATGTGCCGGACAGACTTCAGTGTGCAAACCACGGAAATGGCCATGTGGACATTAACTGCTGGTGCATGGAGTGTAGTGGCCAGTGGACGCTACCATGTCCCCACAGGCTGTGGGGCAGAACGCGGAAATGTCGCCCGTTACGTCCCCCCCTGTATGCACGGGCAGAGTGGGTTGGCCCTGCGTACGCCAGGCCTGCGTAGGGGTGTGAATAAAAATCCCGTCAAACTGGGCGTGGTTCTCATTCGGAATGGCCAACGTGTCTGCCAGGGCGGCGCCTCTCAGCCCGCCACGAGGCCGGAGCCATGCGCGGCGGGGCCTGCATCCCTGTGCGCCTGCTGCACCCCGGGCCGCTGGTCCCCAGACCCGTCATGCCTGCTCCAGCACACCAAGGAGGCTCCAGCGTGTGTCAAAGAGGGCCCACCACGTGCCGGTGCAAGCTCCAAGCCCCAGTCCCGCAACCTTTGCAGCCTCCGCAGACCATCGCTGGGCTCCATGACGCTGGCCCACATTACTCCCTTTTTGTTGACGTACCCACCGGCGTACTCTTCGGCCCAATTGTTGGCACAGGTTGTACTGAGTCGTGAGTTTTTTAATGGCAGTGACCCCAAGTCTGTGGCAGCGTCCACATCACTAAACTCCCTCCGATCAGTGAAGCCAAAGTCTGCATCGCAAGCCTGTGACACATGGTGCCACTAACCCTGTTCAACGCAAGCCTGCGACACGTGGTGCCACTAACCCTGTTCAACGCAAGCCGGTGACACTTGGATGAGGGCTCAGACCTATACTGCGGTCCAGTAGGTCCCACATGTGGAACTGTGTCTTGAGTACAGAACGGCAGTGACCAGATGTTTATTGCAGAGTTTATATCACTGAACTCCCTTCGATCAGTGTCCCAAACCCTGCATCGCAAGCACACGACACATGTCTGTGGGCCCGTGCTGACCGCTGCCCCCGGACTACACTGCGGTCCATTAGGTCCCACATCCAGCACTTAGTCGTGATTCATCAATGGCAGAGTCCATACCAGTGAACGCACGGAGAGGAGTAAGCGGAAGATGTGGCTCAGTCCGGATGAAAGCCAGATCCTCGTCACGGAGGTGACCGAACACTAGCAACAACTGACCTGGTGCCACTAACCCTGTTCACCACAAGTCCGCGTCCCATGGTGCCACTGAACCTGAACTACACAGGCCGGTGGGACCATCCAACGTAAGCCGGCGACACTCGGATGAGGGCCCCTGCTGACCGCTGCCTCAGGCCTACACTGCGGTCCAGTAGGTCACACATGTGGAACTGTGTCTTGGGTAAGATATGGAGGAGTCCACACCATTGGACACGCCTCATCGCAGGCGGCATCCCCTATCAGCACTGGTGCCACTAACTCAGTACACAATGAGTCATGGGCACTTTCTGGTTGGACTTTGGTGGCATCTGAGTCCATGGCCTGGGGGTTGTCTGCATCATCATCTGGCTGGGACGGACTTGGTGTTCGACATGTGTCTGTTCCATTCATCTCCACCATAGTGACTGTTTCTGCGTGGTTCTGCCCTCTGCATCATGCCCTGGGGGTACACCTTCCACTGTCCACCGAGACACTCCGCGACAACCCCCTTTGTCATCTACGAGAACCTGCTCTGCTCTCGTGACCCTGCCCCAGTGCACCGCAAGTCAGCGGCCCGTGGCGGTAGGCCCGTGCAGGACGCTGGGCATCCGGGGCCACTGACTCTGTGCAGCTCAAGTCATGGAGCCTTTATGGTTGAATGGTGTGTACTTAACGATGGACACTGTTGTCGTATTTTGACTGCACCAGGCACTCCATGAAGGCTGGTGTACACACACCCCACACACATCCAACACAGGTGTCACTCGACATGTGAGCCTGCTAATAAAAGTGGCCGGGCGCACGTGCCCGTAGCCATTCACACCATTTAAGCAAGTGTGTCCGTGTGGTCATTATGTCAGCATGATGGGCCCGAGCCCTGCAACATCACAGTGTGCTGTCTTCAGCGGACGATACCATGTCACCTCAGCAGTGGCTAAGACCTTGGACATGTAGCTTCGCCCGCCCCCCCCTGCATGCACAAGCGGCGTGTGCTGGTCCGGCGTATGTCAGGTCAGTGCCGGGGTGTGCTGATTCGGCAGGGGGATTAGGGCGTGGCTCTGGCCTGGCCTTGAGCAGGAAGTGCGGTAAGCGTGTCTCTGTGTTGGAGTGTTGATGCCACCAGGGCCACAGTAGTCGATGTTGCAATGTAGCATGCACCCGGAGGGCGGGCCCGCACGTACGGGGAAATGTAGGAGCGCAAGACTGCTCGGGGTCCTGGCTCATACATGCCAAGTGTTATGTGTATCGTCCTGCGGCTGCATAAGTCAGATGCCTAGCCTCAATCGCAGCGTGATCACAGCCAGCCATGGACTGTACACCTGTGTCCGCCCTGTCCAGACCATTAGCCTGCACTCACGTGGCCGCACACCCTCAACGGCCAGCTTCACGGTGTTGTTGGCATGCCGCTGGACATGCGCAGACAGGCATGATAATGGTGTGCCGTAGGAGTGCACGTGATACCACCGCGCAGCGCATACAAGTGTGGGGGCTCGTGGGAGGGAGGAGCAGCTGTGAGGCTACGTAACACACAGTGAGGCCGCTCATGTGCCAGGAGCTCAGGATATCATCCATGATTCCCTGGGTCGCAGACATCCCACCCCACCCACGACAGGCCTCTGTACATCTCCTGTATGCAAGCAGATGGTAAAGTTACTGTAGGGATGAAAGGTCCTTTGTCTGAACTATCAGGCGGAAGCACATCTGCAGCTCCAAGCTGGGACTTGCATGTGCCCAGCACCCCCTGACAGATACAATAGCATTTGCTGGCGACTCCCACACTACGCACTGCCCTATGTGAGACCAACATGTACACATCCCACACACAGAAGTCCTTGGTCATAGTTAGCGTGCATGAAATGGCCTTCACACGTACTCCCACCCCACCCCAGGCCTGCACACGTTGCACACAGACACTGCTCATTGATCCGAGCTGTGGCATTTCATCCACAGGACTGGCGCGGGTCAGCACGGTGCCGCTTTAAGCAGAGCCACTGACGCAATGGCAGACCATCCCGGACACATGCACAACTCCAGTCACGTGGACCGGTACCGTGCCCGTCTGCTGCATGTACTGGGGGCACTGCCATTGGCAGTGCTGCGGATCAGTTACCGGCTAAGCTTCCGCCTTGCCAACATCACCTGCGTTCAGCCTGTGTTGCATTGTCGCTCGTGCATATTCGAGTGGACCATGGATGTCTGCCTCTCCAACGTAACGGTAGCTAACCTGGATTTCGACGTGTGTGTGCGCCCCCTGTTGGACCACGACCAGGAGTGTCACCGTGATGCCCGTTTATGGCATGCCTGGATGATTCGCATGCATGCTGGCAACTGGACCTGGGAGATTGCACGAGTCGTCGTGTGCAGTGACCACATTGAGCCGCTTCCCTATTGGGCTTTAGTGCCAATTGGGGCCAGGGGTTGGAGTCAGCACATCTGTCCGGGACAGCTGATGGGTTACGTCGCCGACATGTTAGATGTAGTCGACAACAAGCTCATGTTGGAAATGTTGGCCTACGCTGCTGCACTCGCGTTCATGGATGAGTGACAACGTACCTGCAGCCACAACTGAATGTGACCCATTGCACGTGTCCCGGTGCCTGGTTGCATGTTGGGGATCTGGTCACATGTCCCAAGACGACAGTGGACATGGCTGCATTGGCCTGGACTCCGGATACATGCGTGGACAACCAACGCGCGTTGGCACTGACTTGTGTGGGTGATGGACTCCCCGGGGTGGACATGGGCACTTTCCAACGTTCCTCATTCAGACATGCTGCTGCATTGGTCTGCATGTTGTGGCACTTCTCTTGGCCGTACTGACACGCAATTGTTGATGAAGTTTCCGCACCTTCACTTGTCTCCAACTGTGATGAGTGTTGATATGTATGCACATGTGTGTGCCACGGCCTATCTGGGTCCCTGCCATACATGCATTGCTACACCATCAGGGCTGTGGGTTGGTACTTGTGCATTATCATGTCCCTGTTTCGTGCTTTGCTAGATGCGTATGGCCATTTACAGGCCACATGCGAGTGCACTTGTGTCCTGTGTTCGGTTGTGCAAATGTTGGTGTTTGTACCACTTTGTGTTCGATGTTGGGGTGCTCTGCGTCCTATGTGTGTGTGCTGCATTGTGTGTGAGATGGCCCTTCAGCTCTGATTTGGCTCACCCTTCTCCCTTTCAGGCAGTGTGGTTTTCACTTCTGTGCTTGTTCAGTGGTGTGATATTGCCGACTTGTGTGACTTGTGCTCTTGGTTGGTGTTGTTACTCTTGGGCATGGTTTGTCTGCAGTTGTGCTGTGCTTAATTGTGCATGTGTGCCATTGTGCCTGTTAGAAATGGGGGTCTCTAGTTGGCAATGGCTGGCCACTGTCCAAGTAGGGACCCTTCTTCCTAAGTCAGAGTGAGAGGGCTACCCTCCTTGATACCCCCGCTCAACCCTGTGGTAACGTAGCACGAGCAGGTAGGCTTATCTCAGAGGCAGTGTGTGAAGCATTTATGACCAGACACAGTAACACAGTGAGGAACACTACAAAGGGACACCACACAAGTAGTTATATACAAAATAGGTATCTTTATATATAGGTAGACTTATCACAAGACCAATAACTGTAAAAGCCACAATACTGTCACAAAATAGGATTGCTGTTGAAGGGCTGTCAAAAATAGTTCAAGGGTTTCAAAAATAAGGTTCAAATTCAAAGCAGTGGTCTCTGCGACCCTTTCTCTCACAAAGTACCTGGATTTAGTAGCAAAACCAACAAAATGTCGCAAAGAAGCTGTAGCGATGATTTTCCCCACGCGAGGCCAGCGATGCGTTGAAATCCTTGCCGCAAGGGAGGATGATGCGCCAATCTCCTTGATGCGTGCGGAGATGATGCGACAAACTTCTGCACGCTAGGCCGCCGATGCGATGACTTTCTTGCCGCGAGGGAGAAGTCGATGCGACGATCCTGTTGCGTTGTGCGATTGTGTTGCGATGCGAAGAAAAGACGCTCCGCGAGGGAGCGACGAAATTCGGTGCGATGCGATCAAAATGGCGGACGCACGGCGTCCGCAATGCGATGTCTTGAAGCGATGATTTCTTTAGGGGTTGCGAGCGCGCGGCGACAGCAACGCGATGATTTTTCCAGCGCGTCTCGGCTGCGGCGGCTCGCAATGGGGCGTTAGCGATGGTTTCGTGTTGCGAGCACTCAGCAGCAGCAGCGCAATGATTTTCCCAGCGCTCTCGACAGCAGCGGCTCGCAAATGTGCGTTAGCGTCGATTTCCAGCACTCTTTTCTCTGAAGCAAACTAGAGGCCCTGGAACTCACAGGAGCCTCATCAGCACATAGCAGTCCTCGCAGGGGGGAAGCAGGAGGTTGGTGGGGGAGTCTGATGTGCCTGAGACTCCAGCAGGAGGCTAGCTCTTTTCCTAGCCCTTGGGTAATTGCTGTAACAAAAATAAAAGTTCTCTCAAAAGTCCTTTTCCCTCTTCTTCAAGGTCCAGTGGTCACTGCTGCAGGCCAGTGCAAGAAACAACACACAAGCACAAGGACAGTCACTTCCTGCAGATTCCTCCAGTGGCACGGACAGAGTTTCCTCTTCAGATCCAGGGGCAATACAAATTGTAGGAGTTTCAGCACAAATATTTATACCCCCAAAGTCTTTGTTCTCAGAAGCTACACGTCACTGAACCCAGCCAGAACCAGTTCTGCTCACTCCTGGAGCACTTTGTTTACCAGGCTGCAGCCTTCCTTTCAGAAAGAGGGGGCCTGCCATCAAACGCACAGTGGGAGGTGGAGCCAGCATTCACCTTGCCAGGCACAGCCCTATTCAGGTCAAGGAACTACCCCTCCCCATACTCCAATGCAGATTTCTCTATTCAACCCAGGTCTGGCTCAGCCTGCCCTGTCCCTCCAAAACCAGACAGCCAATACACATAACAGCAGAGCACACTGGAAGGCTTAGGCAAGAAAATACCTACTTTCTAAAAGTGGTATTTTCAAACACAGGATATAAAAATAAACTTCACTAAAAGATGTATTTTAATATTCTGAGCTCAGGCATACTAAATTCTTTTTCTACCATGTTCCTGGGGTCAGTTAGGACTATAGGATGTAATAGTCAAACTGCCCATTCTGGCCTATGGGGAACAGGTAGCCTTACAGTAGTGAAAAACGAAATTGGGTGTAATTCACTACCAGGACATGCTACACACACCAAGGCATGTCCTCCCTTACACATACAATGCAGCCTACCATAGGGGTGACTTACATGACGCCAAGGGAAGGTTCAGGGGCTAGGAAGTGGGTGCACTTCACAGCCAAGATGGCAGTTCTGGACTGCACACAGACACTGCAGTGGCAGGTCTGAGACACACTTTACAAGCTGCGTCTGTGGGTGGCACAAATCAGTGCTGCAGGCCCACCAGCAGCATTTGGTTTACCAGCCCTGGGCACACACAGGCCACACTACTAGGGACTAACAGATAAACCAAATAAGCCAATCAGGGATATACCAATTGCACATAGACATATTACAAAGGGAGAGCATATGCACTTTAGCACTGAACAGCAGTGGTAAAGTGCCCAGAGTCATAAAACCAACAAAAACAGGTCAGCAAAAATCCAGGAGGAAGGCAAAAGTTTAGGGGTGACCCTGCAAAAGGGCCATTTCCAACACAACCCCCTTCCAGCCAAAACGCAGGGTAGACCAATCACTACCTTGATGGGCTTCCCTGCTTCGGGCGATAGAACACGGAACTGGCCCGCAACTGCAGGGGCATATGCCAGCTCTACTCCAATCTGAACCCTGGTGGATCCCTCTGTCCACACTCCCAGGGCCCGCTAAGATAACCAATGGGGAAATCTTCCCCTCACCTGTGGACACCACCTGTGCAGCACCTAACCTTAACTGGCCCCCAGGTGTGTCCCAACAGATAAACAACAAGCCCCAGTAGCCACTGACAGTAGTCAGTGATGAAATCCAAGCCCTATACCTCTCAGGGCTCTCAAACGTTTGTGGCATCAGAGAGTGAGGGCAGTAACCCCAGGTGTCTGGCACCTTTGTCTACTCTCCCTCCTGTCAGGTCAGGCAATGCACCCTGACACTGACCCACCAGCCCTGGGCCTGTACCCAGCGGCGGGGCCAGAGACTGGGGTGGGCTCCCCCACGCCCGGTCCTCCTCTTTGGGGCCCTGTACCCTCCCACCTGGAGCTGTACCCCCTTCCAGAATTGTCAGGGCACCTGTGGCAGGTGTCCTGCATAACTCGCCACCCACCAGTTCAGGGGTTCTATCCTGAAACTGGTATCCCAGCATAGGGTCTGTACCCTTAGACTGGGCGGAGGTCAGGGGTGAGGCTGCCCTCTCCCCGCCCCCTTTACTGGGGCCCGGCACCCTCCCACCTGGAGAGGTGCCCCCATAACACAAACCGGGATGTGGTACCTGACTTGAAGGAGGGGGTTGATCTACACCAGGGGATTCAAGGATATGAGGTAGCTCCATTAATGTGCAGTGTCCCTGAGGTGGATTGGGGAACTAGCGCAGGGGCCCATAGTCCTAGTGAAAGGAGGGATACTCTACCGACTCTGGATGAGAGGTGCAGGGAGAGGGGTTCCCCGTGGTTGAAGTCCTGGTGTATGAGTGTGAGGACCGCCCAGAAGAGTGTGGGTTGGGTGATAGAGACAGTCAGTTAATGTCTCGCCCATTTCAGGAGAGAGTGGTGTGGAGTACGTGTGTGAGGCACTGGATTGTGAGGTGAAGGTTAGCACCTGCGTGGAACTGTGTAATCCAATTGTGGGAGAGCATATTGTGAGTTCCTGTTTTCCAGAGCTAAACCAACACCTGTTAGATTGCGAGTTCTCTGATCCTAGGGAACTTGCACTGGAGGCAGACCTCTGGGTGAGTACCAGAGGCCCTGTAGAGGCATTAGGGAATGACCCTAAGAGGAGTGGTTCAGAAGTTTTCCAACCCAGAGTGCTGGGAAAGGTTAAGAGTGTTACAGCTGGGTCCCCTTGTTGTGAGGAGGTTGTAGGGCCTCACATCCTGTCTCGTGGGAGCAGGAGTGAGACTGGGATAGGTCCCGAAGTGCCCCAACCTCAGTCTCCAGGACTGGATGGTTCCATGAGGGAACACCAGGTGGGGAGCCTAGTCTGTCCGGATGGACCGTCCATTGTGGGGGTCCCCCGTGTTAGGTGAGCTGGGAGTGCCTGTAGTCAGGCCTCCATCAGTTCTGTGTCTGGCAGTGCCACTCCTAGGGGAGGGTACAGAAGTCCAGCATGAGGGATGAAAGGGGGAAGGAGTCCCCAGTGGGCGAGCCAGTGGGTCAGGGGCCAGTCAGAAGGGCTGAGCCCCGTAGGGAGTGACCATGGTGACACCACTTATGTCCTGGGGGATCTTTGCGCACTGTCAGGTGGACAGGGGTCGGGAGATCTGCACCAGGCAGACTGTCACGCAACACAGGGTTCTGCGTTACCCCGGGGAGGGTGGTTGTACTCCCCAGGAAGTCCTGGTTGGCCAGGCAGTTGTTCAGCCACAGGGGTTGGTCCCTGGGTTGGTAAGTCAGGTCCAGGTGTTGTCTGACCTGGAGGGAGGGACCACTGTAAACAGTGTCCCGACCATTTTTTTTTCTAAAAGCACCACTCCAGGTGGGAGGGTGCAGTATGCTGGAAGGGGGTGCAGAGGGAGGGAGTCCTCGCCTCTGACCCCGGGGCCACCTGAGGGTTTTTCCAGGTTGGTAGATCAGCTGCGGGGACAAGGCCCTGCACTGGTGGAGGAGTGTGCTTTCCTTGGGGGAATTGGTGTACGCCCCAGAAGTCCTGGGTTGCCAGGCACAGGTCCAGCCTAAGGGTACAGACCCTGGGTTGGAGGGCCAGGTTCAGGGTGTCCCCCCTGACCTGGAGGAAGGGGCAATCTCTGGGTGGGTGTACTACACTGTCATCACTATATACCTCAATTTTGCTGCCACCACTGGACCCCACCCTCAGTGGTGAATCCAGTCAATAAAAACTGCGCTCAGGGGATAACCTACCCTCCCGAGCTAACTTCTCCTTTCTTGCTATCTGCGCTAGGTGTGCCTCCAGCTGGGCAATCTCTATTTGGAGCCTCTCTAATTCCAGCTGGTGCTCCCTCTCCCTTTGTCTGTCCAACTCCTCTGTGGACCATGAAGGGAATTGGGCACTACCCTGTGCACTAGACCCAGCAAGGGACTCCCTACCTATGGGACCCTCCCGCCTGTCCACCAACTCCTCTGGGGACCATGAGGGGAATCGGGCACTACCATAGGCACTAGACTCAGCAAGGGACTCCCTATCTATGAGATATTCCATAACACTTTCTTCCTGCTCTTCAGACTCTCCAGAGCCACCCTCAGACCAACTACCCTCTTGGTAGGTGTACTGGGACTCCAAGAATCTCCATCTGTCTTGTTGCCAAAGTCTCAGGGATGTCTGCAGGGATAGCTGAGTCTCCTTCCTACTCTCTGCTAAGCCCCTCTCCTCACAGAACCCCTTAGCTCCTCTAGACTGTAGGTCAACAGATCATCTATATAAAAGGTAGGTCTCATTTCAGCAAGACCCATTGTAGCAATAACTGCCAATATCAATAAAAGATAGAAGAAAACTTCTCAAGAAAATGTATGCGGGTAAAAAATCACCGGCAATATCAATCACAATATAGGATCCAAAAACTCTCAAAAATGTATGCAGGTACTATCACCGGCAATATCAATAAAAAATAGGCTTGCCCATTGTAACAATCACGGGCAATATCAATAAAAAATAGGCTTGCCCATTGTAACAATCATGGGCAATATCAATAAAAATAGGCTTGCCCATTGTAACAATCACGGGCAATATCAATAAAAAAAAAAACTCTCAAAAATGTATGCGGTACGTTATGGTCTGCACTCACTAGTAGTGTACACTATAATTACTGTATGCGATCATAAATGCAAGTCCAGATCCTCACCGCTGACCACCAATGTTAGAAATGGGGGTCTCTAGTTGGCAATGGCTGGCCACTGTCCAAGTAGGGACCCTTCTTCCTAAGTCAGAGTGAGAGGGCTACCCTCCTTGATACCCCCGCTCAACCCTGTGGTAACGTAGCACGAGCAGGTAGGCTTATCTCAGAGGCAGTGTGTGAAGCATTTATGACCAGACACAGTAACACAGTGAGGAACACTACAAAGGGGCACCACACAAGTAGTTATAAACAAAATAGGTATCTTTATATATAGGTAGACTTATCACAAGACCAATAACTGTAAAAGCCACAATACTGTCACAAAATAGGATTGCTGTTGAAGGGCTGTCAAAAATAGTTCAAGGGTTGCAAAAATAAGGTTCAAATTCAAAGCAGTGGTCTCTGCGACCCTTTCTCTCACAAAGTACCTGGATTTAGTAGCAAAACCAACAAAATGTCGCAAAGAAGCTGTAGCGATGATTTTCCCCACGCGAGGCCGGCGATGCGTTGAAATCCTTGCCGCAAGGGAGGATGATGCGCCGATCTGCTTGATGCGTGCTGAGATGATGCGACAAACGTCTGCATGCTAGGCCGCCAATGCGATGACTTTCTTGCCGCGAGGGAGAAGTCGATGTGACGATCCTGTTGCGTTGTGCGATTGTGTTGCAATGCGAAGAAAAGACGCTCCGCGAGGGAGCGACGAAATTCGGTGCGATGCGATCAAAATGGCAGACGCACGGCGTCCGCAATGCGATGTCTTGAAGCGATGATTTCTTTAGGGGTTGCGAGCGCGCGCCGATAGCAGCGCGATGATTTTTCCAGCGCGTCTCGGCTGCGGCGGCTCGCAAAGGGGCGTTAGCGATGGTTTCATGTTGCGAGCACTCAGCGGCAGCAGCGCGATGATTTTCCCAGCGCTCTCGACTGCAGCGGCTCGCAAATGTGCGTTAGCGTCGATTTCCAGCACTCTTTTCTCTGAAGCAAACTAGAGGCCCTGGAACTCACAGGAGCCTCATCAGCAGATAGCAGTTCTCGCAGGGAGGAAGCAGGAGGTTGGTGGGGGAGTCTGATGTGCCTGAGACTCCAGCAGGAGGCTAGCTCTTTTCCTAGCCCTTGGGTAATTGCTGTAACAAAAATAAAAGTTCCCTCAAAAGTCCTTTTCCCTCTTCTTCAAGGTCCAGTGGTCACTGCTGCAGGCCAGTGCAAGAAACAACACACAAGCACAAGGACAGTCACTTCCTGCAGATTCCTCAATGGCACGGACAGAGTTTCCTCTTCAGATCCAGGGGCAATACAAATTGTAGGGGTTTCAGCACAAATATTTATACCCCCAAAGTCTTTGTTCTCAGAAGCTACAAGTCACTGAACCCAGCCAGAACCAGTTCTGCTCAGTCCTGGAGCACTTTGTTTACCAGGCTGCAGCCTTCCTTTCAGAAAGAGGGGGCCTGCCATCAGACGCACAGTGGGAGGTGGAGCCAGCATTCACCTTGCCAGGCACAGCCCTATTCAGGTCAAGGAACTACCCTCCCCATACTCCAATGCAGATTTCTCTATTCAACCCAGGTCTGACTCAGCCTGCCCTGTCCTTCCAAAACCAGACAGCCAATACACATAACAGCAGAGCACACTGGAAGGCTTAGGCAAGAAAATACCTACTTTCTAAAAGTGGTATTTTCCAAACACAGGATATAAAAATAAACTTCACTAAAAGATGTATTTTAATATTCTGAGCTCAGGCATACTAAATTCGTTTTTCTACCATGTTCCTGGGGTCAGTTAGGACTATAGGATGTAATAGTCAAACTGCCCATTGTGGCCTATGGGGAACAGGTAGCCTTACAGTAGTGAAAAACGAAATTGGGTGTAATTCACTACCAGGACATGCTACACACACCAAGGCATGTCCTACCTTACACATACAATGCACCCTACCATAGGGGTGACTTACATGACGCCAAGGGAAGGTTCAGGGGCTAGGAAGTGGGTGCACTTCACAGCCAAGATGGCAGTTCTGGACTGCACACAGACACTGCAGTGGCAGGTCTGAGACACACTTTACAAGCTGCGTCTGTGGGTGGCACAAATCAGTGCTGCAGGCCCACCAGCAGCATTTGGTTTACCAGCCCTGGGCACACACAGGCCACACTACTAGGGACTAACAGATAAACCAAATAAGCCAATCAGGGATATACCAATTCACATAGACATATTACAAAGGGAGAGCATATGCACTTTAGCACTGAACAGCAGTGGTAAAGTGCCCAGAGTCATAAAACCAACAAAAACAGGTCAGCAAAAATCCAGGAGGAAGGCAAAAGTTTAGGGGTGACCCTGCAAAAAGGGCCATTTCCAACAGTGCCCATCTCCCCCCGTCCCCCCAGTCCCTGGTCGCTCCTCTCCCTGTTGCTGTTGTGTCTGTTGATTTTGAGCAGTTTCCGGTCCCCGACTCCTGCCACCATCTCCAGACTGATGTGGTGGACACCATTTCCTCCATGTCATCCAGCTCCTGGTGTGGCGCTGGACTCCCACCTCCGGTGTGCATTGCTGCCTTCTGGTTGTTGGCGTGTTTCTGCTTGTTTTTGCGTTTCGCATCATTCCAGCTGTTCTGGTTTTCTTCCATTGTCCTCCTCCGCTCTCTGGCTGCATTCACCTTGTCCACGATGGACTGCCATGTACAATGTTTTGTTGCCAATGGGGCTTGTGGGGTTGTGTACTAGCTCCGACTTCCTCCATTGTGCTTCGCTGTTGTTTTCTGTTTGGTTTGTCTTCCTTTTTCCTGCTTTTGTAGTGCTTATTCCCGCCTGCCGTGTGTGTGTCACTTGCCTGGCGCTGCTTATTGCTGCTTTCCTCATCGCGAATGGGCTCATCGCACGTTTTTTTGCGTTGGGGTTTGTGTTTTTATCTCCGTCGCGGTGGTTGTATTGCGGACATTGGCCGCGTTTTCGGCAAACTATCGCATGGTACCGCCGTGTTGTGAATTCCACGTTAACACTGGGTTATTTTCCCACGATAGACTGCGATGTGTAAAGTTGCGTTAACATTTTTTGGACATGTTTAGCGCACGTTCTTGTGAATATACCCCATAGAGTTTTGGACTTTCTTTTAGAGACAAAGGGCAAGCGACTTAAATGCAATGAATTGTATGCGCTTTACACATTGGGCACATTAGCACTTTATTATATCAATAAAAGTAATAGACTGAGCTAAAGAAGGTCATTAATGCAGTGGTAGATGGTTGAACAATATATGTAAATTATTGTAGAAGTTGAAACATAAACAGCAGTTAATACTAGGAGGTGTATGTATTGAATCTAATTGCTGTAAGCTAGATGCCTTTGCTATGCACACTTGGCACACCATCACTTTATTATATCATTAAAAGGCAATAGACTGAACTAAGGATGATGGTAATGCAGTGGTAGATGGTCGAGGAGTATATGTAAATTATTGTTGAAGTCGGAAACATACAGAATCTCTTACTTTGAAGTGTATGTACTGAACTTGATTGTTGTAAGTTAGACTTGTAAGTTCTAATTGCAGAATTTTTATACTATTAGACAATTTTTAACGACATATGCTATGATTCACATTTTTTACACAATCATTTGATTAATACAATAAACTCTATTTTACTACTACAATGTTGTGTTCATTGTGCTAGACCATATCTGTGCAAATAGCAAACACTTTTCAGGTGTTAACAGATTGCTGGTTTTGGGCAGTTAAGGCCTGTGTAGCATAATCCATTAATGTCAGCGAATTGCAATTCAATTTTGTGTGCTTGCCATTCAGACACTGTATTACAGCGTGTCCACAATATGTTATTTGAAGATAATTGAAGTGGCTTCTAAGCATTTGTCTTCTTGGGGCACTCAAAGTAAGGAATGTACATAAAATAAGAAGTAATGATTCCTTTTTGTGTCCATAGAGTCTGCATTTCATGGCGGACCAAGTTTCTTTCCACTAGGGAGCTAAGTCCCTATTTATGAATCTTCCCAGACTATAAGAGAGGCAGTTTAATGTGATGTGTGATGAAATGGTAATTTTCAGATAGTGCTGTTGGGTTAATTGATTGTAGGATTTTTACACCATCCAGGAGTCGGCCTTCTTTTGCCTGGTCTTTGTCTTGTAAAAAGGAACGTCTTTTTACTACTTTATTCACAAGTCTTTTAAAAGAGGCTTGGGGAATGAACTGCTCTCACAGGGTTTTATGATTAAGATTAAACAAGGATACTTGCAAATAGGCTGACCTGGGTTTCGTTCATTCTGTTTAACAATTTCTGCCCATATTAGATAACCCAGATAATTTTGTGACAATTTATCAAACCTTTTACAGATTTAGATGAGGGCACCCTGACTGGCCAACCGCTGCTTTATGATCCCAGACGTTAAGGGAATCAATGCCTGAGATGTGTTGGGTTGGAATTTAAAAACTCCCTATAGATATTTTCATATATGATGTTCAATGTCTTGACATCTCTCACTCTCAAGATTTCAAACCCATATCAAAGCACCAGCGACAATTTGCTGTGGGTTATGTTAAGGATTGGCTCAAATGAACGTCCCTGAAACTTATTGTGCAATAATTTGAAATCAAATAACAATGATCTTGCTTTGGCCTTAATAATTTGCAAGTGTGGTTTGAAAGTGCAGCTGTTGTCAAAAGTAATCCTCCAGTATGTATAAGTAGATGTCATGGTAAGTTCCTAATGTAGAAACCATAAGAAGGTTTTTTACTTTGTTTTGAATTTTCCACCAAAAAACAATACTTTTATTTCCAAGCCATGTTCCAAGCCATGTTTTAGTGTACCAAGCAAGAGATGCTATCATTATTTGTAAACAAGTCTGCTATATAATTGTTAAATACCAAGAGCGCTAATACACAACCTTGTTTTAAGCAATCCATTGTTGGAATTCTTTTTGAAAGTATTGTGGCATCACCCCTCTTTATGCTAATTCAGGTGTTGGAATAAAGGAATTGTATCGCGCGTAAAAGTAGTGTTGGAATTCCTCATAGCTTCAGTTTTACAGATCATGCTTTCCTCGAAACTTTATCAAAAGCGGATTTCAGATCCATTAAACGTGTACAATGGCATTTTTTTACTGTACGCATCACCATTAGGAACAAACAGTGCAAAAATATTTATACATGTGCCTCTTTCAGCATGGAACCCTGTTTTATTACAAGGGACAAGACCAAGTTGGTCAGCCCAAGTTTCCAAATCCTTTAATAAAAGGCTTTCGAAGAATTTTGCTTCAACATTTATTAGGGCTATCAACCTGTAATTTGCTGGGTTCCCTGCAGTTCCTCCTTTACAGATTGGGTCTATGACTGTCCCTTTCCATGAATCAGGAATAGAATTTGTAGCCAGGCAATTGTTGAATAAGGTCATGAGAACCAGTGACCAGATTTAAATGTCAGTTTTCAAGATGCCATTTGGTATGCCATTTGGGCCCAGTGTATCGACTTTTTTTTATTATGGTGTGTAACTATCTTAATTTTAACTAAGGCTTGTTGATCCTACTTGTTCATTGATCACCTGTTGACTTGGGTCTGGATTAGACATAGTACAGTATAACTTAACTGTGTGGGCAATTCAAGCTGATTCTGTGATGTTTACTCCAGTATGGCTGTTTGTTGGCTTATTTATCATCCCCAAAATCATTTAGAATTTTTGGTTTTACATATTTGAGACAAGATAGCTCTCATCTCTCTGTTTGGCTCTCTAAACCATTTTCTTACATTATTTTCTTAGCTAAAAGACCATTTGATTTGTTTTTTTCTGAGGCAATAAGCTTTTTTTAATTCTCAGTTGCCTTTTCAGGTGAAATTACAGCACAACACCAGGAATTATGGAGTTTAGCCTAATTGAGCAATAAGGAAATCTGAGATTTCTTAAAAATATTGACTCCTAAACATAGGATCATAAACTATGCACTTTAGGTCAACTATCTTTTTGCATGCATGAATGCAGCCCGTTTTCCTTAAAGGAAAACGGGTTGCATTTAAAAAAGAAATATGGAAAGTTTCCTTTACAATTTTTTTAAAGATCAGGCAGTCGTCTGTGGGACCACTTCCTGCTCTGAAAAAATGTTTGTACTACCATTCACAAAAAGGAAGGGCTCCCTTGGGGACCCCTTTCTTTTTGAGGAGGGTTACCACCAACACTTGAAGTTGGTGCTAAAATGCAAATGTTTTGTGACCACATTCTGGTCTCAAAACATTCTTACATACTGCTGCGATTTGGTATGAGGAATGAATGCCCTTAACATGCCCCTTCCTAACCACGAATCACAAATCCTATTTGTGACTCTGTAATAGGTCAGCGAATCGCAAAAAGGGTTTGGTACATCAGAAAACCGGGGCATTTGCGAGCAGAAAAAAGCTTCTTACATCTGGCTCGTAGTCTTTTGTATCAAAATAGACCAATATGTGTAGAAAAGGTTGTAAAGTACCAGCATTTCTCTTCGAGTTCTAGCTGGTGATATCCTTATTCAAATCAAGGCAAGAGAAGAGAAGGCCTTTGCACCATTCAGTTGTGTTATCATGCCAGAAATGTGCCAACCTCAATGTGGTTCTCTCTCAATTACTTTGTCCACTTAACGCATATCAACAAAGATGATTACAGCTCCATCACTGTCTCTTTTCGGTACTACCATGACGGTAGAAACCCAGGGTGTCAGACCATTGGAATGCTCAATGATGTCATGTTTGTGTAATGATTCAAGTTCTTTTTCAGCTTCTTCCTATAGATGAAATGCAATCTGTCTGTGTCTTCGAGCAATAGGGCGAACGTCCTCATTATTATGTAATTGTACTTTCATAGTCGTGAGTTTTCCTAACTCGTGAAACAACAAAGGGAACTGACTATTTCATGATGAGCATTCATGTTATGGTTCACTGATATCAGTTCCATATCAGCAGCAGTGCTGAAGCTGAGTAAACAGGCGCTTGATACTGTACCTAAAAGTGCATTAATGGGTGGTTGTACTTTTGTTTTCTTGTGTTTAATCATTGCTACAAATTAACCTTGACTTTTTATTGTCATTGAAGCAGCCCAGGTATACACTTTAGTTTTTGATGGCGTAAGTTGGTGCAATGGAGATAGTTTATTGTATTTCTCCTCGGGTATAATCTTTACCGACGCACCACTGTTGATAATAAAAGATATTGAACAACCATTTATCTTTAGGGTAATCTTCGAGCAATGTATAATTGAATTTGGTGCTTTTTCATGTCAACTTTTCTTTGACCTGTGTTTTTCCTCACATGCAACAAGTGCGTGTTTCTCTGAGGCGAACATCGACATAGCACAGCCATCGTCTTCGCTTTCACTTTATATTGATACTGACAAACTTTTTGATGATGATTTAGATGACAATCAACTTTGTTTGGTGTTGATTAGCATCAGCTAGTGTTGTCGCTTGGCCTTGTGGGAGTGTGTTGAACCTCATTTTTGGAATGTTCAGGTGGCCATTTTGTCTTCGTGACGTGACACACTTACTTTTTGCTTTGCCTCGCAAACCGTCATTAAATGGTTCTCCTTCCCACAGCCATTGCAAATCTGTCCAATGGCGGAACATTTACCCTCATGTGGAAACAACAATCCACATCCGAAGCACAACTTCTTCTTCTCTGGAGACATCACTCTGACTCTCTGCCTTGTGCGTTGGCTTAATTTTCATGTTCATAACTGACTCATTCTGGGCACTTCCGGCCTCCATATCAGCAGATTGTCGATCAGCACACTCCTCAGCCCTAGTAGCCATGAAGCTCACTCCAGGCTAACAGTCTCTCTCAACATTAGTCATCTGAATGAATCTGACAGGCATCCATCAATAACTCTAAGACGTATTGCTTCCTCATCACTGAATTCATTGAACTGACAGTATTTGATGAGCGTATCCAGTCTCTCAACAAATTCATCAATGGTTTTGCCATCTTTTTGTCATTCTTCACTGAAAATGTACCTTTTGAAATCAAATTTGGCATTGGATTGAACTTGATATTCAAGGCTAATTTGATTTGACAGTATGTAAATTCATCAGCTCACGGCATTTTCTTTATCACTTCCTTTAGACCTTCACCAGCAAGATTCATATTTGATAATATTCTTTTTATCAGCTTTTTCTATTGCATCAATGAAATCATCAAATGTTTCTATCCAAGCAGCCCATCTGTTGCCAATATTTCTCTTTTTGGTGGTATTGTATGGTGGTGGTGGTGGTTTCACAAAAGTGTCAGCATTGTAACCATTCTGGAGATTGGCTGACCTCGAGGGTGGAGTTCTTTCTGATGCTGTTGCCGTCCGCTTGAACCCGTTTAATCTCTGCCATCTCTAAGGCCCTGTGCTTTGCTGACCTCTGGATCCTTTTGAGCAGTCCGGGGAACTGTGACATCCTCCTTGGTCTCCACATGAGCCCTTCATTTTAAGAAGATCTTTGGAGTTATTCTGAGCTACCACCCGGCAGCTTTGGTGGTGTGCCGCTTTGTGTATGGACAGCTCTGTAAGCACAACCCTGGGTGTTTTTTTGGGGTCACTTCACCTGGCGCAGTGGTAGTATGACTCTCTTTACATAGTTCTGGTGAGCAGACAACTGTTTCTTGGATTTGAATTATTTGGCTTGTAAGCGTCTCTTTGTACTGTCTGACACCTGGTTGATCTCTGCCTTGCAAACGATCACAGTTTTAACTTGCACTTGGCTGTCGCAATATGCTGTTCAATCAAAACCTGGTTGCATCCGCCTTTAGCTTTATCACTCCATGTGATGTATAGCATTAGGTTGTGTAGTAGCAGCCTTTTCAGCAAGTTCTTAGCCAACAATGGGGCATATTCTCAAGAACGTGTGATAACCACCGCAAATTTAGCTTAACGCAACTTTGCATATCGCAGTCTATTGCGGGAAATTAACGCCTTGTTAACCAAGTATTCACAACACGGCGGCCCCATGCAATACTCCCCAGATAACGCGCCAACTGACCACGTTAGAATCAACGCCACGCCGCAAAAATGCGAAACACCAACGCAAAAAAAGCTGCGATGAGGCCAATCGCGATCCGAAAATCAGCGAAACCCAGCTACAGGCCTGCAATCCACACGCGTCAGGCGGGAACAACCACCATAAAAGCAGAAAAAAAGCAGACAAACAAATGCCAAACAACAGCGAAGCACAATGGACGTTGCCGGAGCAAGTACGGAGTAGAGCCAGAACCCCACAAGCCCCCCGGAGGACCATCCTGGGACTCCGGGGTCAGGGAAGGGCAAGGACAAGAAGAAGAGGAAGACGAAGTTCAGTCCGCAGGAAAACAGGATCCTGATAACGGAGGTGACAGAACACCATCAACAACTGTTCGTCACCTCCACTGTGTCATTGGCAACAAAAAATACATAATGGCAGTCCATCGTGGACAAGGTGAATGCAGTCGGAGTGCTGAAGAGGACAATGGGCGAGGTCAAGAGGCGCTGGAATGATGTCAAGCGCAAAACCAAGCAGAAACTCGCCAACAACCTGAAGGCAGCAATGCAGACTGGAGGTGGGAGCCCAGCGCCACAGGAGGAGCTGGACGACATGGAGGAAATGGTGTCCACAGTCATCAGTGGGGAGACGGTGGCAGGAGTTGGGGGCCCGGACACTGCTCAACAGGACCCGACACAACAGCAACAGGGTGAGTAACCACCAGGGCCTGGGGGGACGGGGGGAGATGGGCACAATGGCAAACATGCACAATTAAGTTGAGCACATCTGCGGACACACCATACCCCAGACCACCAACTCCCACCAAGAGACCAACGTATCCCAGTATGCAACATGTCAACACTGTACAAGCACAGAAGTCAGGGGCACACCTCATGAAAGTGATAAGGGGCAGCAAAATCTGAGCTGCAGGGGCGACTCCCCAAAAATGCAGCACACACATCACATACAGAGCACACCTACATTGACAACGATGTGTCACAATCCGCAAAACACCTACAACAGAACACAGGACACTACTGGTGCCGCTTGGGTGCAGACACTGGCCAATCACAATTGGCATTGCAGGGATATGTGCGTTGATAATGTACAAGTACAAACACACATCCGTGATGTTGTCGAAATGTCCACTGTCCCCCATCAAATAGGCAGCCCCTCCCAAACAGCCACAATGTACCCAGTCATGCTGTCTGTATGTAAACATGTACAATGCGACAACATACATGTGGACACATTGTTAAATTGCATCTCCCCTTCACATTGCAGAGGGAGAATCAACACCTCCTGCAGAGCAGTCCGACCCTCTCTTCTCTGGAGATGAAGAGGACGACCACAGCTTCGATTCTGACACCCTCCAACTGCTCGTGGAGAGCCTCCGCAGCCCACTTCCAGGAGCTGGGCAGCCCAGCTGCTACGAGGAGACCCCCTGCACAGACCACACAGCAGGCAGCACCCACCACCACTGCTGCCTCCCAGGACCCCCACGGAGAACACATGGCCTTCCAACGCCGTGTTTTGGGGTGCCAGGAGAATCTGGCTGAACAGGTGCGGGTGGGCTTCGACCGCATGGCAGACAAACTAGATGCCATACGTGGGTGTCTAAGTCCCATCAGGGACCACTCACGGTCCCTAACGGACACCCACAGTCCGCTCCATGCTCTCCAATGGACCATGGCTGACATCGCTGGAGCCCTGACTCAGAGAATAGTACAACTGTCCAGTCCGAGTGGTTCTAGCGATGTCACACGGGAGTTGGGAAACATGCGGAGGTTAATAGAGACCATGGAGCGGGCAAATGCGGAACGAGCGGCTGCCACAGCTGCACACCAGCGAGAGGTTGCTGGGTTCCTCAATGACCTCAGGACCCTCCTCATGGCATTGCTGCCACAAGGCCTGGTGCGGATGCATGCTGCTGCCACCACTCCATCCACATCTCCGCCCCCTGAAGTGTCAGTGCCACACAGTGCGGCAGACCTTCCACCTCCGGCCACAGACGTGTCACGGCCACACAGTGCTGGAGACAGAACACCACCACCCACACGTGAGGCACATGAAACAGCAGAGAACGAAGGAGGACGCAGCAGCATGCATTTCATCCATAGGTCCGGCTTCAGCTTGGTACTGCCCTCTGCATCATCACCTTCCACTGTCCCCCGGATGCACTCTGCAACACTCACCTTGGACCTCAACATGGACTGCCATATGATGTTTGATCGCCATTGACACAGCAATCAGACTGCAGACTGTACTCGTCCTCTTCCTTTGGACTTGTCATTCCCTGGAGGACCCTGGCTGGACCTCCACGGGACAACATCATCATGTGGGGTTGCATGGCCCTGTACTGCTCCAGATGCAACACTCCACTGAATGTGCATTAAACATTCATATACACACAGATGTGTCATGTCTATGGTCTTTTAATTGTGGAAGTATGGATGAATGTGGGCTCACTGGACTCCTCTTACGTCCATGTGGCTCATGTCGTTGAACAGGGGTGACAGGGTGACACATTGCCCAATGCGGTCCGGGTGGTGCTGACACAACAACAGGGGCACACGCATGAGTTACTTCCTTGTCCAGCCCAGTACGGAACCACGCCCAGGGCCCCGGGGTCATATACAGACCCTTACGCTGGACTGGCATATGCCAGGCCAGCCCACTCCGCTTACGATCACAGGGGGGACGGCAACGCTACATGTCCCCTGTCTTTCCTGTGGTGATCTGCTGCTCACAGGTCTAGTTGTCAGCATGCCACAGCCACTCCCTCACGGCTGGGTTACACCCACACCACACTCATCCAGCACACGCGTCAGGGGACATGTGACCCTGCCAATGAAAAGGGACGGGCGCACGTGCTCGACGCCATTTCCACCCTCTATCTGGGTGCGTCCGTGTGGTGTTAATGTAGGCATGAGGGCCTCGGGCCCTGCAACATCACATTCCCCAGGACCGGAGGTGACATGAAGGCATCTGCAACATGATACCCAATCATACAGGGACCATGACTTTGGGACACAGACTTGGTGGCACCGGATACATTGCGGCGGGCACAGGCACACCACCACGGGAAGGTGACATTGGGTGCACTGAGGTAGGGGCACCTTACGTGCTGATCGGGTGTGCAGCCTGCGATGATGCCCCGTCCCGGCCGTCCGGACTGCTCAGGATTTGTGTGCCCTGCTGGACCGCAGTGTAGGCCAGAGCCAGCGGGCAGTGCGGGCCTACCGCCTCGTGGCGTTGCATCCCGGATCACAGAGTTAGTGGCACCTCATGGGCTGAGCGGGTGTGCAGCCTGTGATGATGCCCGGTGCACTGGTATGTCCTCTGCCATGGCAAAATCAAGACCCAGAATCATATGTGAGACCTGGTGGCCTGCGGACCGAGGCTGCATGATGTGGAGGGTGCCATGTCCGCGGGCCCCGGGCATGTGGCTTGCAGCGGCACGTGGTGGGCCCTCATTACTACACGCCAAGGGCGGAAGGTGAGCAGTGAGGCCTGGGTGCGCAGGGGCGGGCATGCACCGCTGGGCGGCGGGAGGGGCTCGGGTACATCTGCCTGAGTGCGCAGGAGCGAGCAGGCGATGATGTCTTGTGCAATTGTGTGTACTTTGCCATTCATGTGTCTGGACTCTGTTTCAGATGACGGATCTGTTTCAGATGTGTGACCTGGTGAACTGCACTACGTACAGGCACGTGGTTGGAGACACACCTGTGGCAGCAGGTGGGCAGTGTGGTCTGGGTGCGCATTGTGGGCACTCTCTCTCCCTGTCCATCTCTTCTGTTCTCTGTGTCTCACTCCCCCTCTCTGTCCGTCTTTCTCTCGCTCCCTCTCTTTCTCTCTCTCTCTCTCCTTCGCTCTCTCTCTGTCCTTTGATGTGTGCAAGACACACCTTCTCATCATGATTTTTGTCTTGCAGGCTGTGACCTACGGATTGTCCCGAGGGGAGCCGCCATGTGTCTTCATTTCTGTTCTGTGTTACTTTGAATACATTTTCATTTGTTACATCAAAGGTGGATGTGTGATGCTCATTTTTGTGACGACACATGCATGCCACCAAATGTGATTGTGCGACATCTGGCGGATTATTTGGTACATGTTCCGTATAGTTGATGTGGCATGTCTTTGGCCAGGTGGGGGGCCAGGGGGGGTGTCCTGGGGGTGGTAGCGGTGGATGTTGTGGCCCTGTTGGGGATCCGAGCTGCATGATCAGTGGCTCCATGGCATCTTTTGCCCTTCAGGTGTGGCTCTGGGCTGGGCTCCATTTTGTGGTGCAGGCTGTGGTCCGACTTTGCACCAGGTCAGAGCAGGTGTTAGTTTACTGCTGCTAATGGGCCTTATCGCCTGTTTTGTGGTCTTATCGCCGATCTGGCTGCTCGTTGAGAATGTTGCGGAGTGGTGTTTTTGCAGCTTTTTGCACGGGGGTCATCTGTGGCGATGTTTTTTGCGGATGCTATCGCAGGTAAAATGGTGGTCTGGGCTGTTAACACAAGCTTGTGAATGGTGCGATGAATTTATCGCCACTTTGGCTGCAATAAAGTGCCGCTAACTCAGCGATAAGTCCTTGAGAATATGCCCCCCTGTGTAGACTTCTCCTTGAAGCTTTCATTATCTTCAAATGCTTCACATGGACTGGAGTTGTGCTTTGACTCCATATATGCCAATGTCAAATCTACAGTTCGACTGAGGCACATGTGGCATACACAAGCAGTTTGCTGGAAAACGGCAAACTCTGTGGAGAGCACTGTCGATCTTCGAGTTACTCATCCCCTATCTCGTCACCAGTTGTAGTGTTCTCCTCAGCCCGGGCACTCGCCAATGACTACGCCAAACATGGAGATTAGTTTTACACGTCTTTATTAATCAGCTTGCAAACACAAACAGAACATTCTAAACATGCATTCACTTCACTACGCTCTAACACTTACGTCACAGGTCTACGGAGTCCATCCGGTGCCAAAAGTGTTCTGTTATTGCTAACTCACACCACAATACAAATTGCACCGGCCGCAGGCTCCTGAGCAGAGCTTCTGGCACCAGCAATCTTTCACACACTAAGCACTGATCCAATCTATAGTCAAACCAACATGCTGTTGACATGTGTGCTTGAATGCACTAAACTTGAAATTTGTTGTAAGAACAACATGAATAAGAACACATGTCCTGTCCTGCTTGCTTAAATCACAAAAACGTAGGGCTATATTTATGGCCAAGCAACGCAGTGCAGCGCAGCACAGCAAAGTCACCTTGCTGCGCTGCACTGCATGACAGGGAAAGGGCAGGAATGTGCTGTATTTAAGTCAATATGGTACATTTCTGCCTTTCCCTCTGCTTTGGAGCCCTTTTGGCTGCAAAGAGGGAACGCTGGCACCCTTGAACTATGGTGCAATGGTGTCTGTGTTGTAAAGAGGATTGTTTTTGTGCTATAAGGGGCACCTTCCTGCACAAAAACAATCTCCTGAAGCATTTTCCTCTTTTTATGTGTGCTGCACAATGCAGCGCACATAGAAAGAGGAAAAAAAGGAGAAATAAACATATTTCTCCCTGTTACACCTCACCAGGGGAGGTGTAGGTTTTTGGCGTATTCCAGGTCTACCACTTCTGGTAAATCTGGGAATGCGTCAAAATCCATAGATGTTGCATGGGAACACCCATGCAATGCCCATGGAAACGCCTTCCTGGGGCAGAGTGATGCAGTGATTTGTGCTGCGTTGTATTATGCAAAAGAAACTCAAGATTTATGAAGCCATTCAGGGCCACTCAAGGTGGCCTTGCAGGGATTCATAGATCTCATTTTTAATTTGTGTCACTTTTGCACCACAATGCATGGTGCAAGAGCAACACAAAGCGGCTCATAAATATGCCCCAGAGTTTCTATTCACAGTGCATTTAAAATGCCTAGTCATTCTCTGTGCGGCTCCAGCAAACATGTTGCACTATTTCAGTCCTCTCATCACCCCATGAAACGGGGAGCATGTGTACCATTACTGGCTATGAATATTTAACCAGGGGCAACTGTTCCACAAATGACGAACGCTCTTACTGGAATGTTAGCTTTAAATCTATAGATTGAGCTAAGAATAAAGGTGACCATGTGGCGAGAAAACGATTATATGTCAAACAGTGCATTAATTGCAGAATCCACGTAATAATATATTTTTGATTAATTAAAGGAGGGAGCACTTTGTGCTTGACCTTCAGCCCCTGTAAAATCACTCCAGGGGATCTCTGTCCTCTAAAAAATTATTATTTCTTTCAATGGAGATACGTATGAATTGTATGCACTCATCACTCCATGAAAATGCTGCCTCCAAAAAGCCAGAAAAATTAAGTGCCACCACTATTTTACGGCTCTTCCTTGCGCCTGTAAAGAAGACCGAGAAGCAACCCCAACTCTATTTTCTAATTTTTAACCTAAACCAACGATCTGATTGATCAATTTACAACAGATCAAGCGCAGGTGCATTTCTTTCCATCTAAGAGACGCAGCAACCTCCATTTGTTAATGACGGTGAAATCTTGACTAGGCTGTCCCACACTCCCAGGCCCTAAGACCAGAAAATGTTAATCCTGCAAAATTAAATAGCAAAAACGATTCTGAGTTCAAGCAGGCCTCGTAGACCTACACTGGATTCCAATTGGACAAAGTGTGAGCTGTAGAAGTCATTCACTTGAGGATAAAAGTCGAATTGGCTGCAACCTAAATGGAAAACAACCTGAGTGCGTTTATGGGGCTTTAACTGAAAGGCCTATCCCCAAACTGATATCCTGAAATTGAACAGAAGCCATCTTAAGTGCCCGACTTTCTCCAGATATATCCATGATCATCCATTGCTCTGTCAAGCTCTGATGACGTGTTGTTTGGGCCTTCCCCCATAACAGATTGATACTTCAGCATTAGAGAGCGGTTTAGCATGTAGCAGAACACGAGGGGCCAGATTTACAAACATTTGACAAACCCCTATCTACTACCAATAGTCAGAGTTTAGCGTCAAAAATTAACGCCACTTAAAAGCAAGCAAATGTTTTCATTTCTCCTTTCTTTTCTGACTTTGTATGTGTGCTGTACAGACTGTACAGCACACATACAAAGTAGGAACAGTTTTAAATGTTGTCTAGGCATAGAATTTTGTCCTGGAAGGTAAGTCTTCCAGTACAAAACCTATACGAGACTTATGCACACACTCTTGCACTATGGCTCAAAGGTGTGCGCGTGGCACTCGGCAGCAAAATTCTGCGCCAAAGCTAGTAAGAGGTGAGGCGAGAGCCATATCTCCGTAGATATGGCGCTCTCCTGTTCCCTCACCAACAGAGCGCAGCATTTTTGGCTTCTGCGCTGCGTTGGATAACACTTTTATAAATCTGACACCAGAGAGCGTTGCCAGCAGCAACCAATTAACAAAATAATCTGCAACCCTTAACCTCATTAATGTTCTATATGATATATTTACTTTTGAAACTAACCATCACATAGCGTTCCAGCCTATATATGACGACATGGCTGTTCTTAATCACTAGACCTGAATGTCATGACAGAAAGCACTGATGGCAATATGAATCTTTTGCACCCCGACTTGGTAACTAGTAATGGATGATACTAAACCTATTATGGTAAGTTCCAACATGTGACTTTCTCTTCCTCTTAGCCTTGTCTGCCATTTGCTGTACCCTGATCAGAGCACATCCCTGGTCTTCATACTTGACATCTACACATACACATTGATTTGCCACTGCACCCTTTGGCATAACCTTCCTGTGCACTGCTTCTCCTGTTTCTAACAGAACATATGTGCCAAGCTTCCTTTGCACAATTCCTTCTTGCAGCGCCTTTATCTGAAATATTCAGCATCAAGCTGGCTGCAATACAACCTGGAAAATTCTCCAGACGTCATGTAAATAAAACATGTTCTCCAAGTACAGGCCACACAACGACATCCTTATAACCCACATGCGCATGGACTTGCCTGCCTTCCAAAGTAATATGACCATGGTTAAGGCTCGCAACATTAGCATGAAAGTGGTATAAAATGGCATTAATAATACTAGTGTGTACCAACCCTGAAACAATGGCCTTCCCTGGCTGAGTAAGGCAGCACAGTGATTTGCGTTGCGTTGCTTTACTCCAGATTTATGGAGCCACTCCGAGCCACACAAGTGGCCTTGCGTGGCTTCATAAATCTCATTTAGGACTTGCATCGCTCTTGAACCACCTTGCAACACAAGTCCTAAATCAGATTTATGAAGCCACGCAAGGTCAATTGCATGGTCCTGAGTGGCTCCATAAATCTGGAGTGAAGCAACGCAGCAGAGTGTGCTGCCTTACTCTGTCATGTTCCATGGACGTAGCGTGGGTGTTCCAATGCAACTACCATGGTTTTTTAACACAGTCCCAGATTTTCCATAACTGGTAAACCTGGGAATGCACCAACAAGATATGTCATCCAAGGGGAGGCGTAACGAGGAGAAATATCTCCTCTTTACTTTCTCTTTCTATGTGTGCTGCAGAATGCACACATAGAAAGAGAAATATGCCACTCAGGATTGTTTTTGTGCTGGAAGGTGTCCCTTCCTGCACAAAAACAATCCTGCATGCAACGGAGGTGTCTGCATTGGCGCTAGGCTGCCAAAAGGGTGCCAGCACAGGGGATAAGATCTGAATGCATCATCATGACTGAAATACAACACATTCCTGCCTTCTTCCTGCCACACAGTGCAGGGCAACAAGGTGGCTTACTCCGCTGCACTGCGTTACAAGTTCGTAATTAGGTCCCTGAGTGTCTACCTCAAGAGAGACCCCCTCAAAAAGAGATTTATTTTTTTCTTAAGACTGTGTCATCCGAAATCCTAGCTAATCTAGCATTCATTCAACTGTGGGCTCCCACCAAGCCACCAATCTAGGTTTAAACATAACACTTAGGTGGTTTAAGTATTCTGCAAATATAAATCATACAACATCAGAAAGCTCTTTAAAACAAATGAAATACTTACAAACGAACTTGCTAGGAATCTTCGTTCATTCCATAAAGCATTTCTCAAGCCTCTAAACTAAAATTTTCAGAGGTAAAGGACATTATTACCTAAAAAGTCTTACAACATTTCCTATCACCCTATGGCAAAAAAGACTATTAGTAGTAGGCAAATTACACAAATTCTTTCAGAAGCGCCGCCTAAAACTAGCTCCACCATCTATAATTACAACAAACAATGAAGAACCAACTGGGAAGTAAAATATTTCATTATCACCCTCACAAGAGCTCCCAGCAAAGTTCAATCACTTCTGAAACCACACAATATAAATTAGTAAATGAATACTTTTTAGTCAACCCCTCAGTGATGTCTCGGACAGCTCATGATTACTTTGATATGGCTTAATTTTAGGAGGTGGGTCTATCAACACATAGGGGGATATTCACAATGAAGTGGCGGTGAGAGGCGTTAGCCTCCTTGGCTTAACGCCTCTCACCGCCACTCCGGAAACACCAGGCTGCACACTATTCACAAGAATGTGGTGCAGCCTGGCGTTTCCCCCTGCGACGGCGCTAAGTCTCACGACTTAACGCCAAAACAGGCACCCTGGCATCAGAGCTCAAGGGTGTCTGCCAGCAGGGAGGTTTGTTAATGCACAGGAAGGTGTCCCTTCCTGTACATTAACAAACCGAAAATGCCAGTTTGCTTTTTCCATGTGTGCTGCTACATGCAGCACACATGGAAAAAGCAAAAACGAGGAGAAATAAAGCTTTTCTCCTCGTTTAGCCACCATAAGACCTGATTTTTCTAGGTCTTAAGTTTGGCGCTGCCACCTATTATCGCCGCCCTTGATAATAGGCGGTAGCGTCAAACTCAATGGGTATTGCGGTGGTACGCCCACCGCAACACCCACTGCAAGCCCCCTTTCACGCTAAGTTTAGCATGTAAGGGGCCCTATTCTCAAGGCAGCGTTAAGCCACTTAATGTGGCTTTAAGCCACGTTAAGTGGGTTAACGCTGCTTTGGGAATAGGGCAATGGCCCTATCACCAAGGGAACATCAAAAAAAGTGACGTTCCCGTGGCGATAGGTGCTTGGGAATATGCCCCATAGAATCAGGGTACCACAGTAGATGCACTTGTAATTCTTTTGTGATTGCAACACTTCCACACTCTTGCCCTATACAAAATATAGTGACGTCGGATGTAAAAGAGCCAAAAGGCTGGGAATAGCAGAAGAGTCCACACAAACTTTCATCACACCACAGGGTTGACCTTTTGTCCAATCAATTATCCCACAGCAATCTCCTTTTAGCTCTGACGAACTAGTGTAAGGTCAGGTTGTGGAGACTACAGAAAGTAAATATAGCTCTCAGGCCACCCTTTACTTCCTATTCTTGCTCCTCCTCTCTGACCCCCAAGATCAGGGTTGCAACGACTGTGCTAAAGGTACCAAAGAATGTTCCAGAAATAGAATTGAAATTCCTAATCTTGACACTGAAACTTTCTGTGCCTGCCTCGTTTGAATTATGTGCCCAATCGTCACGCACATGGAGATATACTGTATCCATTTCTTCCCCTGCCCCCCAGCTCAACCTGCTTTTTGCCCCTATGGGGTTTTGCAGCTAAACTCTGATAGTGACATTTTGAGTAAAACTTCTTTTTCGCGTTTCAAGTGTCTGTTAAAACCTTGCTCTAGTGATACCATCTCTTGGGATTTTGCCAATTCGACTTCACCTGTTTCTTAAACTGACGGAACGTTTTCTAACTCCAGATTCCGAAGTCACTACCCCCTGGTAAACATGGTGAGGGTCATAAGACATGACAGACCCGTGTCATACGAACTGCTAAGTAGTCTGTCACCAAGCACTGATTGCCCTTCAGAAGGGGACCAAGTTCACAGCTTAAATCTGCAGGAAAATGTGTCTGACGCGTAGGTTCCTGGTCCTTGTAATCCAGAGCTTGACAAAATATCGAACACAAAAATAATGTGATGCTAAAATATTGAAGTAAAAACATTAACTCCAAAATATTGACTTTGCACACATATAATGCAAAGTACCAAAACATCATGGTCTAAAATTCCTACTTTATAACGGTAAGTATATATAATTGTATTTAACTTTATTGCAATTTAAAATAAAAGTTACATTTGTTTTTTTTAAATACTATATTCATGTAAATATATGGAAATAAAAATAAAAATAAAATAACCTTCATTCAGTAACTTTGAAATCAACAATGAATAAACGAGTAATTTTAATAGAAATTATTATTTACAATAAATTGATTATAAAACAAATAATCATTACATTAATATATAACAGTACTAATGCATAATAAAGAACAAAACACAACATATAATTATTATTTGCTGTTTAAAAATATAACAGCATATTTAAATGAATTCATCCATTATGACTGCTATTTTTTAAAAGTATCAAAATTAATATTTGTAAAATTACTAAGCTAACAAAAACGTGATTGATTTAAAATAATAATTAAAAATATATGTATAATTATTTAATTTAAACATTGCCCACAGAATCCCCGACAAAACCCAAAAACCTTAATTAAACGTAATTGAATGAGTTGAAAATTAATTAAATATGCAAATAAATGAATATCACTTAAATATAACATTTTAATCAATTGTTTATTATTTAATAAAACTGTAAAGAACGTCTACCTGCTATATTCTCCAGTCAAAACCACAACTAGAGATTAAAATGAATGTATTACCATTACAAATAATTAAATGTAAACAAGCATATATACATTTAAAAAGTCAACAATTTAAAAAGTCAACATTAATTTGTATATACATTGAAGAATACTAGACACCTAATTCCCCAATAAAACTATATCCCAAACTTAACATGTGTTGAGCAATTTAAACTTTATTTAAAAATTAAACAACCATAAAATAACAAATGAATCAATAAACATTCATTAATATACAATTTACAAAAGTAAGAGCTACCCAATCCCAGATGAAACCAACAGCCCAAGAAATTATGCATTACTATAATGTTATCTAATAATAATTAAAAATAATATTGAAAATTACATAAATATTGAAATAAAAAAATACAGTGCAAAAAAACAACATATTAAAACATTATTATAATAACCTATATTTTAAGCTTCAATATTATTACAAAAAAGTACAGAAACATTATAGGCTTGATTGCGATGTTGGGCAGACAGGCCATCCGTTCGACCGCCGCATTACAATGGAAGCGGTCGGACCGCAGAGGTCGGGGGAAAGACTGCCGTTTCCGACAGGATCATCTGATCCCGACGGGGTGGCAGTCGGAATCGCTGTCCCAACAAGAGGCGGTGCAGAGGCAAGCACTGCTGTCAGGATTACGATGTCCCTTTCTGACAGCCTTTTCATGGAGGTCCCACTGCCATGAAAACGCTGTTGGAAAGGACTTTGGGGGCCCCAAACAGGGCCCCTATACCTTATAGGGGCATATGTAGTGCCTCCACACACATCCATGCACTGTGTGCCATGCATTACATGGTGCATGGCACACAGTGCATGGATGTGCACAAAGTGCTCATTTACACGGCAGCTTATGCTGCAGCACTTTTCCTAGGTCGCAGCACAAGCCACAGTGTAAATGGGCACTTTCTGACTGCCATCAAGGCGGTCATATCGTAATTGGGCAGTCTCCTGTCTGCCGCAACAGCGGACAGCGGTCCGACCGCCCAATATCATAATCGGGCCCAATATACTTGCAGTTTATATTTTGTACATAATATATTTTGCAGTCACAATATTTTGACCATGAAATTATGGTCACACAATATATTTGAGTTGATATTTATATGAAATGCCCTGCAATATGTTTCCAGTACGCTAATGGGACTGGGGTTAAACGATTCTCCATCTGTTACGTAGACTATTTAGTTTCAGAGATGAATCAGTGACCCTCGAGGTGATTTCCAGTAAATTATTTGCAAGAGTGTACTGAAGAAACTCTTCTGTCAAATGTGTGGCTGAAACACACTTCACATCCTCCCTTGTTTCTTTCTGGCCCTAAATTTCCTCATCATTTTTTTATATTTGGCAAGAATTTGTGGCGGTGCCAGATACAAAGGCTCACCTCACACCACCGGTCTGAAGCTTACCAGGAACATACATGTTGTGCCTAAAGATTGTGGATACCCTACATTCGCCTTCCCACGCTGTAGTCTTGAGTGAGTAGCCATCATCAAACCCTCTCCCCAGGGCCTGACTGGTGGCAGCAATATGGATTTGTTTGTACAACAACTGAGACGAGGTGTGATGTCTTCTGTCTCTGCTTTTAGATTTATTTCAGTGACCTGCAGATGGTGGCACTTTTGAGTTTTATTTTATAGCATTATTGAAAATGTGTGTGAATGTTTTGGGCCTGATTCACAAAAGTAGCTTAGGGCTTATTACGAGCCTGATGGTCCACGGACCACCAGACTCGTGGGCGGGGTGGCTGGGGCAGTCTTCTGACTGCCCTATTAGGACCAGGGCGGTCAGGCCGCCCTGGGACCACTGCAACTGCCAGCGATCAAAGATCCCTGGCGGTGGCGCAGTGGTCTTAAGGCCTCAATATGCTTCGCGGGGAAGCTGCAGACTCCACCAAGATTATTATTATGAGTTTCCTCACCACCACACGTTTCATGGTGGTGAGACCGCCATGAAAAGTATGGGGTGAGGAAACAAAGGGGGACTTACAGAGCCCCCTGGGGCCTCACGCCATGTGGATGCACACGAAGCAGGCACAACATGTGCTCCCCTGTGTGCAGGTACACCAGTACCTGCATGGCATGGACTACAGCAGTCCATGCAGTGCAGGTACTGCCTTTGACGTCCCCATTGTGGTGCGTATTTCATAGGCACCGCCCTGAGAACGCTAAAGAACTGCCCGCCAGACATGAGAAAACTCCTGATCTGGCCGGCGGTTCCTACATGGGTTTGGCAGTGCGGGAGCGGGGCGGTCCCCCTCCTGCACCACCAAACTCATAATAAGGCCCTTACACTTTTTAGGAATTTACACTTTTGACTAAGTTTACTACCTTTTGACTATTCACAAAAAATGAGTGTAAATTTTCTCCAAAAGTGCAACTAACATGCCTCAACCAAACTGAATGGCCAGCGGCTATTTACAAACTGTTGAGGTTATTCACAAAGGTAACTTACACTTTTGAGTAATTTACACATGTAATTTACCCTTACCATTTTGAGTAATTTTGACTCAGATTTTGTGAATAACCAAAAGTAGTAATGTTACTCAAAAGTATAGGAGTAAATTGCATGTGTAGACTACTCAAAAGTGTAAGTTACCTTTGTGAACAACAAGCTCTCCTGCTGGCAATGAGGGAAAAGAATTGGGTGGGCAGAAAGCCAGCTGGGATTGCAAAATCTGTGTGGCTCAGTTGCAGCCTCAGCACTGGGTCGCAGTTGTCCTCCAAGGAGAGGAAATTTGCATGTAAAAAAAAGAACTGCACCAGACATTTACTACAATAGTGGCCATATCAAAAGGAAGCTGCTGGGGCCGATACCTTGCACCAGAAGCCCCAGGTAGGGGCACAGTAAATTTGCATATTGCTGATGGTGGTGAATGAAATGGGCAGCAGGACCACCAGCAGTTTCTAAGTGATTGGGAGTCACTCATGAAAATTAGTAGCCACTTTCTTCCCATAACCCAGTTTGGAAACTCTGTCATAATAAGTCTCCTGGGACACTAAAAGAGCGCCATTGATCATTGTGACCTTTATTTGTTGTGCAACCCTTAGCAATTTTTGAGGCCCTTTAGAGTGTGGTTCCTTAGGCATTTCCACCTGCCAGCTTGTAGTTATTTGTTAATGTATGTGTAATATTTTATTTTACTTGGAATAGAGTATCTTTTTTTTTAAAGTAACAACAATGACTGGACAGCAATGTATTAGGTGTTGCTTGTATTGCTAAGTTTTTAGTCTCCAGTCTACATCACCTACTCTGAATAAGCCATGGACTGCTCTGCCTTGCTACTATGAGAGCCAAATGCTTTATTCCTAAGCGGGAAAAAACTGTTGTTACAATTGGAGCCCTGCACATTCCCAGTGCTTAATTTGAGCTGGTGGCTTCCGGTGCTCAGCACCGGCACTTAATCATCAACACCAGTGCTTTCCATGAGCACCAGTTAAGAACACATTCATTTATGATAGGCAAGGGGTGATTAAGTGATTTGCCCAGAATCACAGGATGTTGAGCTGATGCCCAGGCTCAAACCTGGTTCCCCAGCTCCGAAGTCGGCAGCTCTGGCTGTAATGCCACATTTGCTCCCCACTTTCATGGTTAGTAGTTGGTTCTGTTTTAGGCTGTGCTAACATGATAAATGGGCTGGTGCAAGCTGCTTCCTGACGAGAGCACCGGCATTTTTTTTTTTTTACAAATTAACCACTGTACATTCCTACTGTCCTTGGGCTGGCGCCAAACTTCCAGTATTTGAAAATATAAACAGGAGCTCCCATTCAGCTTATTGAACACATTTTTTTATGATACAGCTGAGTGGACCCTGCTGATGATACCTCCAGATTGTGAAACTAAACACTGTTGCTTTCATCTCAGCTCGGAATAAGTCAGAAGACCATAACAAAGTCAGCTGATGAATTTGCTTTAGTGTCAGACGAAAGCCAGCCCAAGAACTCCGAAGATTTGCAAACTGCACTTAGAAGCACTCTCTACCACCACACTACCTCACTAGTGATTAGTGGACTACCTAAAAAAAGTGGAGGTGGTCTGAGTGGTGACTCACTCTGATTCTCTGGTGAGTGCTTTCCTCCCTGCACCAAGCTTTATTGTGCCTGTTGTTCTCTCTCCTAGCTTTGTGTGCAGAGGCCCAGTGCGCTGTTAGCACATATGCTAGACAGACTGGAGAAGTGCCGTAGCGCTCTAGAATGTTCCCCTTAGGAGTTTTAATCCCATATATTCTATCCTCGTGTCAAATAGAGGCCCTTTGTCTTCTTCACCTAAGTTGGTCTCCCCTGAGTGTAAAAATACACGATCCTGGCCCTCTAGTGCCACCAACATATGATTAGGGAAGAGGTGTGGCGCAGCTGCCAGGGTGACTGACACCGGAACACGGGGGCTCACGGTTCGATCGCCGGCGGCGGGTCAGCCCAGCACCATGTGACTCTGGGCAATAGCTAGCTTAATCTTCCACACAGCGCCTTGATGCCTTTGGGTAATTGTTTGCGCTTTACAAATACTGGATTTACATTTACATATGTCACAATTTCGAGAAACTGGGTGATAAACTATTCTTCCAAGACTCTTTTAGCCATCCTCTTGAACTCCAAGTCATTTTTGTTTCCTTCCTAGTGTACTGTAATGTTACTGTGAGATGTACCACAGTGTGGCCTTTGTTGTAGCTCTTTACAGGGTATGTGATTATCCGTGAAACAAAGGGAGAGGTTTGCATGCCCATAGCAAACAAAGCCAGCTTTGGCAGAAGGATTTCAACCTCATGTTTTCCGTGCTCACTTTTTTAGGACCATGAAAGGCTATCTGAAATTCAAGGAATAGGGCGTGAATGCATCATTCTAACTGTGTGACTACCCTGCTCGTGCAAGTCAAATTCTTTACATTCCCCTCTTACCAAAAAGATAAGCCGGAATCTCTGGCAGAAGTGGAGGAGGGCAGGAACAGGCGGGGCACTTGCCATTTATTGCACTCTCTTTATACTATGACCCAACCAAAAAAGTTATTTTTTGCCCAGTGAGAATAGCATTTGGCTACTTTAAACAATGTAGCTTAATGGCTAGAGTGGTCAACTTCGAAGTTGGGGAACCGGGTTCGAGTCTCGGCAAGAACACTCAACATCCTGTGATTTTAGATAAATCACTTAATCTCCCAGCGCATAACAAAATGAATGTGTTCGTCTGTAACGCAACTGGTGCTCATGTAAAGAGCTGCAATACCTTCGAGTTCGCGCTATATAAAACTCCACAAAAGAAAAAAATGTTCAGATAAGTGATAAACAGAAAATCCCTTGTATACTTTTAAAAATATGAAGTTCTACCATCACCTTAATGATTTGGTCAGCTCTATGACTGATGAATGAGGTATTCCCAGGCAGTGTAAAGACAATGGGGCATATTAGCAAGGAAGTGGCAGAGAGAGGCATTAGCCTTCTTGGCTTAACGCCTCTCTCCGCCACTTCGGAAACGCAAGGCTGCACCATATTATCAAGGATATGGTGCAGCCCTGCGTTTCCCTGCGATGGCGCTAAGTTTTACAACTTAGCGCCAACGCAGGCACCCTTGCACCAGAGTGCAAGGGTGTCTGCGAACAGGAAGGTTTGTTTATGTACAGGAAGGTGTCCCTTCCTGTACATAAACAAACTCTAAATGCCATTTTGTAACTTACATGTGTGCTGCTTCATGCAGCACACATGTAAGTTACAAATGGCATTTTTAAAAAGGTTTGTTTATGTACAGGAAGGACACCTTCCTGTACATAAACAAACCATGGCATTTTGCTTTTTCAGCACACATGGAAAAAGCAAAGAGGAGAAATAAAGCATTTCTCCTCTTTTCGCCATCTTAAGACCAGGATTTTCCTGGTCTTAAGTTCGGCGCTGCCACCTATTATCGCCACCCTTGATAATAGGTGGCAGCTGCCGGAGCTCAATGGGTGTTGCGGTGGAACGCCCACCGCAACACCCACTGCACGCCCCTTTCATGCTAAATTTAGCGTGAAAGGGGCACTATTATCAAGGCACCGTTAAGCCACAGCCACGTTAAGTGGCTTAACGCTGCCTTGATAATAGGGAGCTGGCCCTATCGCCACCACAACGTCACAAAAATTGATGTTGTGGTGGCGATAGGGGCTTGATAATATGCCTCAATGTATCACTAGAGAGAAAACAAAGCTGATGTAATTCCTGCCCTTCGTCATGACAGACTTCATTAACATTGATTTGTGGTGTGTGTTGTCACCACAGCGCCTTCGATTTCAGATCACAGCTGTTCAAACAAAAAAAGCAAAGACATATTCCATGCTAATGTGTTGCTTTTAGCTTTATTTAGTTCACAGCTTCAGTTTGATCGCTCGTAGGTTGCTGCATTATCTTCCACATGCACTGTAAAGCTTCACTTTGTCCATATCTGGCGGCCTGACACAAAAAACAACAAAAAAACAGCTTGCATGTGGTTCTGCTCCATGCTCTCTTTCTTAGTCCTTATTGGACACGGCGGGGATTCTGATTGCTGACACCAAATATTTGTCCAATGTTTTTGGCAAAAGCGATGATGACTGGGATTATATCCCACTTCAGATGTAGAGAACCAACTTGTCAATATATGTTATAGGCTTGCATGTGTCCTCTGTGAATTGGTGGATGCTGTCATCTCCTCGTGGGCCTCACATCAGCAGTTTCAGCTTGCACATAAAGGCATAAACACATATGCGGCCCGATTATGAGCAGAGCTAATGGAATTGTGCAGCAGGGGAGGATCGAATTATGTGGCAGGGTTGACTAAATTATGGAGCAAAAAACAGCAAATTATGCTGCGAAATGCAGCACAATTTTTCATAATATTACTTCATTATTTTGTTAATTGTACACGACAACAGTGGCTGGGCAAACATGTTACCTCACTAGCACTGGTTTAACACCCACATATAGCAGTAAGCAACTGAAAAGTGACCGGTTAAACTTTGCAAAGGGATTCATGCTGTGCTGCAACATGTGTTGCTGCGATTTTAGTAACTTTTGATCCATTCGAACTGGAAACCTTTTTTTTGCTAAAATCTGCAGATTATGCAGCAGATGATGGATTATGTGGCAAATGCGGTGAATTCATAATAAGATGGAAAACGCTGTGGCCACAGAATCACATAATTCCAATTGATCTGATTATACGTTAACCAGTGTAGGTGCAGGAATACCTGTGATTTAATATTTGTGGACAGAATCCCTGCACCCAAATCTGCTATATTTATATGATTGTTATCAATCTTTTTGCATTTTACACATCATAATCACAATTATCCATCTTTCAACACCCACAATTAAATTAATCAACTTTGACTCTCGGTGTTTTCTCAAACACCTTACAATAAAATGGCATCACCCAACTCAAGCAGGAATACAATGGTATATTTAATTCTAGTGTGCTATTCTATAAATGTTTCTTCTTTGTTGGTAAGCTACCAAAGCAACTGGATATTTGAACTGTGGCGGAGCCCCACTACATATCATTGTGCTTCAAGGTTCAAGGTTATTCACTTTTTCTAAACCCCATTTTTGACCTCTAGCTCAGGTGAACTGCAACCCCGACATTTGTGATATCTGTTAACAATTAAAGACTAACATTTTCCTACAGGAGCATGAAAAACACTGTCTTACATAAGTAAGTGTTGTGAATTATGCTTACACCTAAAGCCAAGTGCAATATCAGAAACTACACAATAAAAATAGTTGGATGCAGCAACGAGACGTGCAGTTTTTGTAAAAATGCCATAGGGTATTCGTGGCCTTAGCCAAGATGGCGACAGAAGTGTAGTCCTGCTGGTCCACAGTGGGACCTCCCACTGTGTATGACAATGTGCCATTGAGGGAACACAGCTTGGGCCTGATTCACAGAACTAACTACGCCAAAAACGTAAAGTTAGTATTTTTGGTATTCACAGAATACACTTACTCATGTTGGTATTCACAGAATGAACTTACTCATTTCGGTATTCACAGAGGTTAGTAGTCCTAACTTTAGGACTCCTAAATGCCTTCTGTGACTACCGAAAGTCTGAAAGTTAGGATTTTTCTCAGTTTAGGAGTAGTAAAGTTAGGACTCCTAACTTCTGTGAATACCGAAATGAGTAAGTTCATTCTGTGAATACCAAAATGAGTAAGTGTATTCTGTGAATACTAAAAGTACTAACTTTACGTTTTTGACGTAAGTTAGTTCTGTGAATCAGGCCCCTAGTGTGAAGAAAGAAGAGTAAGTACCATGACTGAGGTGGTCGAGCAGCGGGGATATGGTAGCAAAATGGCACTTATAACATCCTGTGTTGTCTGTGGGTAGGGGCTAAGTGGACCTCACAATCATTGGCTCCATGGCATTGGCTCCATAAAACACCTAAAGATTGTGGGTTGGGAGTAGTGTGCCACAGAGGCAGAGTGACCCCCTCAAACGATGGACCTTGTACGAGCCATGCCTTGTGGGATAGAAGGTAATGTTGGACGCCGACCCAGCCACCTTAAACTGCACCTCATTAAAGACTTCAAGCACAAGCTGAAGAGAGAAAGCAGAGAACACCAGTCAAAGACCAAACGGCCAGAGCTACAGGAAGAAAAGGTGTAAACCCTGGCTAGTGGCCTTTCAGAACAGCAATTTTACTCAGCCAGGGATCTAACTACAGTGAATAAACTGTGGTCCTAAGTGCAACAAAGGTTGAGCCGTCCTGGTAAATACAAGTGAGTACACACAAGACTGGCTTTGACAGCACAAAATGTACCACACAAGGGACTGGGTCTGAGATTGCCAACTTGGGTAAGTTGAAAGCCACGCAGAGCCCGCAAAGCAGTGAGAGGTTGGAGACATGGGGGCACACAGTGTCTGTTATCTTGTGACCAGCACTGGGCTGAACTGCATAGGACCAATCCTCCCATGATGTGCACAGAAGTGGCCACAGTAGCACATATGTAGTACTTTGAAGAAGAGAGAAGAGCTGGAGGGGACAGGCGCCTCTAGTTGCAGACACACATAGCGGGATATGAGGGAAGTAGGCAAAGGGGCTGCCTGCCCACCATGTGTATTTGCTGTTCAATGGTTAATGGTCCCAACAGCAGGAAGATTAAGCCCTGTCACTAGGAGCCAGAAACATGACAAGATGGTCCAAGCTTTATATTATGGCAGTTGGTATGAGCAAAAGGGATGGCACCATTACAGCTGTTACAACTGAGCTTCAGTAAGAAATTGGAGGGTACCCCGCATCTCAGGAAACAGACAAAACGTGAGCAAGGTAACACATATGACACAGTTTGAGAAGATGACAAGAGACGTATGAAGAGTTTCTTGACACAGCTCCTTGCAGAGATTTAAAGCTGAGATATGTACTGTAGATACATACCTAAAAATAACTTTTCGGGAATGAAGAGGGAAGTGGGGGACCTGGGAAGCAGGGTGGACTATATATGCTGGATGTTCAGCTCATTCTCCTTCAAGATAAACAGGAAGACTTAAAGAATCACTCCTGGAGAGGCAACCGGAGTATCTGGGGATTTCACAAGCTAAAGAGGGGAAGGACATCAAAAAATTGTTCAGGACTTCATTGAGACTATTCTCGAATGTAAAGGATCTGAGCCCATCCGAATAGACAGAGCTCCCAGGAAAAAATGTGGCAGCATGGTATCAAGGAGCACCTTGGACATCCTTTCATGCCTATGCTATTTCTTGGAGAAAGAGGCATTCATGCGGGCGAAGAGGAAGGGAAGGCCTATTTGCTACAATGACGCAGATATAGAGACATTTCAAGATGTATCGCCCATCATTCTATTAAAGTGACAGACCTTCAAAACCGTAACCGCCTGAAGTAGGTGGTAAACTGCAAGTGTTTTGCGACCGCAAATTCAGTTGCAAAACAATGGTACATACCATTTGAATTCGCTATTAGGAAGGGACGCCCTTGGCATGCCCCTTCCTAATAGCGATTCGCAAATGCTATTTTGTCTCTGACTTGCAAAATAGCGTTGGTACATACCACCACTGTTTTTTGTGGTCGCAAAACGGTTGAATACCCTTTTGCGACCGCAAAAAACGGTCATACATCTGGTCCTTAGTGCTCTGTTTACATACAGTAAGGTTCAAGATTGCCTGAAGTAGACCCGTTAATCACACACCTGTTATTATAGGAAAAATAAAAACAGAATGGGAGTATAATGCTGTTTTTAAACATAATAAGGACAGGATTTGGTATTCTATACAGGTAAAGCATTCCTATTCATGACTTTAAAAGCGTCCTTCAGGAATTTAAAAAATCTAGATATTAACTGTCCATTAGTCCCGCTCAGACACATTTCTAGCACTTTCTGACATTGCCTGATTCCCAAATGGCAGAATGCTGGTTTTAGCCAATAGCCCCTTAAGGTCTTCAATTCGCGACAGAAGCAGACTGCATGGAGCAACAATTCAAGTTTATAATTACACAGTCTGCAATCCAAGCCCTCAGTCCCTTTCAATTGTCCATATCTGTATTCCTTCAAAGGTATTATTCCACATCTTAGCCTGGTTAGGTCTTTTTTCTGCTCTACACTTATATGGCTAGATAGATGTGGAGCCCTCCCAATGGACTAGTAGAAGGTGAAACACGAATCCGCATGAACCTTCGCTGATAGCTCCTGCCAATCATCCTCAGCAGACTTTAATCTTGCATTTTGTGTAAGCATTTTGGCACACAGTTTTGGAGGAAGTTTTAAGTCAAGGATGTCCAGCACACCCAAGTCATTAATTGCATCTTTCGCATATGATCCCCATGCGAACTTGCTGTCCTGCATATTTGACCATATTAGCTCCCTCAACGAGCCAGTCGGGGCAGCCTTGAGCTTAACATAATAGCTTAAGAACTTTGTTTTCCCCATGATAAATTGCTTACTTAAATTTAATTCAAGATAAATCTGAGATGAAGGAGTGGAATCAGGCAGCTTGAATAATCGTCTATAGCAATGGCATTGGCCCTTGTGCAGCCAGATTCCTAGACGATCCTTGAATATTAGCGAGTGATACAACAGTGTTAGAATAAATTTGGCATCAATGACACGACAAATTGCAGATAGGTCGGGCCTCTTATTTGTTTTAGCAATTTTTGAAAGCTAATGATCTTGGCTGTAGACATTCCTTTCAACGCCCTCTAGCTGTGCTTGCTGCAAGCCATGGTTGAAATAAATACAGAGATATTTAAAGCTTGATACCTGCTCTAAATCTACCTGATCCAGACACAATTTAGCTTTCTTGGTTTTCTTCTTTGCACACACCATTATTTTTTGTTTTTAAGGCATTGATAGAGATCTAATTTGCACTACAATAAAGGGACAGAGAATTTAGCGATCTCTGCAGGCCAACAGCTGTATGATCAAATATGATTGTATCATCTGCATATTTTTAACACTGGAGGTGAGAGCCAGCACACTTGGGTGGTAATGCTTTCACTTCGATTAACGCATTACTTAGATCAGCCAAGTAAAGATTAAATAGCAGGGGAGCCAAACTACACCCTTGCTTTAGAGTTTGGTTTGTCCAGATCTGTTTTGAGGTCACCCTGTTGGAGGAAACTTTGACTCTCACCCAGGTCGTTACATATAAACTCATGATGGCTCCCAGCAGTATAGCTGGTATTCCTCAGTTGTGGAACTTCTGCCACAACCTTGCTCTGTGAACTCTATCAAAGGCAGTGGTGTAATCAATGAAAGCCACATAGAGAGTTGGTGCTTGATTTTTGCTTGCTACTTCGATCAAGGATGAGAGAATCACCAAATGATCATCGGTTCTACTGCTTGTCTGGATCCTGATGCATCTCTACATGGTGGAACAGCATTTTAGTTGCTTCTCTTGGGTGATCATTTGTGCCAGTTATAAAGACAAAATATTGAAGCTTTTTGGACTTGATCCTGTCTATACCTGGGCGAGCCCATAACAGTTTTAAAATGTTACTTCTATTTAAGATTTCTTCTCTCCCACGGGAGATGTAATCCAGCAAAGTGAGGTATAATAGATATTGCTCACCGATAAACAACAAAATGACATTACTGTCTATTAGCACATACAATGATAGGGGCTTAATTATCGTTCAAAGTGGAAAAGCATACTTCGCAAGCTAAAACTATTAAATACCAACATAGGACTTCTCCAAGAAACTTACTCATTGCACCATGGCCAACAGAGTCTTACAGCCAGAGAGGTTTCCAAACAGTACTTCTCAGGGGTAAGAAGAAAGCAGGGGGTGGAATCCTGATTAACCAAAAATGGCACCTCCCAGAAGAAGTGTATCTGAAAGATAAAGAGTGTAGATGGGTAGCATAAAATGTTATCGATAATGAGGCACTTATAGTGGCATCAATATATAGACCCAATTATTGGCAAGAACAGTTCACACAATAAAGATACTAATAGCATGGGCACCATGAGTTATATTGAGAGGATGTGATCTTAACATAGTGATGGATGGTTCAGTATATAGGACCCAGGGCAAGATGGGAGTACAGCAGTTATCTCTTCAGAGATGAAGGCCCAACCGGTGTATCTGGGGTTAGTGGATGCTTGGAGGATCAGTCACCTATTGGGTGTGTATTCCTCCCACTATTCAGCAGTGCACAAGAGATACACAAGGACAGACTAATTATTGCTTGATAAACGGTTTCTCCCAGACCTCCAAGATGTGTCTCCAAGCCTCATTACTCCGTTGACCATGGTCCGGTGTCATTGAGTTATGCCACCCCACAATGAGCTGACAAAAAGAAATAGCCAAAGGTGTTTGCAAGATTTGTTGTTGAAAGACCCCATAGTGGTAAAGAAAATAAGGAGAAGTATATTCAACATAATGATACAGGAGAGATGAAGGTGGTACCCTGTGGGAGACACTCAAAGGTGTTTTTAGGGGGAATATTTTGAGAGAGGCTTCCCACTAAAGAATATGAGGGAAGCTCTGTTGTCTCAGTTGTGAGGAGAGCCGGGGAGACCTTAAATTAATGCACACAATCTCAGAAGGTCTGGGGGAAAATCACTATGAAGCAAAGATTGCAGCACGTTTCTCAAGAGCATGCTAGGCAAAAAGCCATCTTGTAAAGTAAAAGGGCAGGATGGCTGGCATGAAGGAAAGGGACATAGCTGAATGCATTCAGACAGATCTGTGAGTTCCTTTAATGAAGCACTCAGCATATCCCTATGTGAAAGCAAAATGTGTAGTGGAAACACAGTTGCCCAAACTACCATCTGCTGAAATGGAAAAACTGGAGGAGCCACTTTAAAAAGAGGAAATATTGAGGGCCATTTCAGGCCTCCATTCATCTAAGGCAAATGGTCCAGATGGGTTCTCTGTCACCTTTTATAAAGTTGTAATGCTTTGTTGCTCCCCTCCTCTATAAGGTGTTTCAGGGAATGATTAAGGAAAAGAAAGTGACATTTGTGCCCCATACAGGCTCATCTCACTACTAAATATTGATGGGAATACATTGACTCAGGCGCGGTGCGTCCATTGGGGTGCTTGGGCGTTGCCCCACCGAGCGTTGCCGTCACTAACTCTCACACAATGCAATCCTGGCGGCTGGCCTGTATCCGGACCGATTCCCAGGCCGCCAGAGGCAGTCCGGCTTAGAAGGGGCGGGGCACCACTAGAGTTCAGCTGCAAGTCACAGAGTGTCTGATTGACATCCACAGATTCCACACTATCACAGGTGGTCGGCGGAGCGCACAGCAAGAGTGCGCATGTTCTGTTTTGGGCTTAAACATTTTGCGACCAGCCCTGAACATGCGCACACTAGGCTGCTCATTAGAAGAGCGAGGGTTGTTCCATGCCGCTCTTCTAATGAGCAGCCTAGTGCGCATGTTCGGGCTGGTCGCCAAAATTTTTAAGCCCTAAACAGAACATGCACACTACTGCTCAAGCCAATCCTGGCGCTGCTGCTGGAGCACCATCTGGATTGGCTGAGAGCAGGCGGTACTTGCCAAGGCGCCAACCGGACCCCGGCCCAGGAGGACTTGCAGCAGAGGCGGCGCAGATCCGGTAAGTTTAGTTTTCTTAATAATGGTGGTGCTTTATTTTAATCTCCCCCGCCGCGCGCGACCCCTAACACCCCCTCCTCCCCCTCGAGTATTGGAGCACGAGCCACGACTGGGAGCCACACGATCGCTTCTAATGGGTACAGGAGATGGCGAGTGGGTACCTAGTGGGCATTGGCTCAGCCGTGTGAGTATTATTGTGTACAGAAGTGGATTAGTGGACAGAGTCACTAAAGCGCGGTACTTCGTGGTACAGAAGCACACACACTGCAGGGTGGGTACAGTAGAAGATGGCTGCTTTGGGCAAAGGCACTGTGGGTACTCACTGGTACAAAGAGGAGGGTACTTTAGGGCACAGGTAAACACGGGAGTTCTTAGTAAACGGCAGTGGTATGGTGGGAACTTAGTGGTACACGAGCGGCCATTAACGTACCCACTGTGAGCGCAGTCACGCCGGAGGTGGAGGTGGGTACTTTGTTGTGCAGGAGCGACAGAGCGCGTGCATGGGCGGTACCGGAGGAGGTCAGGACCCAAATGAGCACAGGCACTGAAGGATTGGCACAGGAGCAGCAGGGAGGGAATCTAGTCGCCACAGGCACCACAGACAGTGGGTATCTTATGGGCACAGATCCCGCCGGGGTGGGTACAGGAGCGACAGGATATGGCAGAAGGCCTGCTGGTTGGTTACAGCAATGCACATCCTCACTCAGGAAAAAAACACTCTAGCTAGAGCAATTCCGACAATTTTCCAGCACCTCGGAGATATGTTTAGCTCGAGCTGACAAAATGGCGTTTACACATTATGACATTATATTGTGGCTTTCTCTTTTAATAGTTGAGGCTGCAAAGTGGGCTTTCGCTGATAGAAAAGTGCATACCAGCAGGGCCCTGTTGCGGTTCGCTTTTGGGATGATTTGGATGCGCTCTGGAATATCACAATTCATTTTGTTATATTATGTGTTTTGTGTTATGCTACCCTTTACATTTGTGTTATGCTACTTTATGCTATGCAATGGTTTGTTAGAATGCACTATGTTATTTAAAAGCCCACTTTGCAGCCTCAACTATTAAAAGAGAAAGCCACAATATAATGTCATAATGTGTAAACGCCATTTTGTCAGCTCGAGCTAAACATATCTCCGAGGTGCTGGAAAATTGTCGGAATTGCTCTAGCTAGAGTGTTTTTTTCCTGAGTGAGGATGTGCATTGCTGTAACCAACCAGCAGGCCTTCTGCCATATCCTGTCGCTCCTGTACCCACCCCGGCGGGATCTGTGCCCATAAGATACCCACTGTCTGTGGTGCCTGTGGCGACTAGATACCCTCCCTGCTGCTCCTGTGCCAATCCTTCAGTGCCTGTGCTCATTTGGGTCCTGACCTCCTCCGGTACCGCCCATGCACGCGCTCTGTCGCTCCTGCACAACAAAGTACCCACCTCCACCTCCGGCGTGACTGCGCTCACAGTGGGTATGTTAATGGCCGCTTGTGTACCACTAAGTTCCCACCATGCCACTGCCGTTTACTAAGAACTCCCGTGTTTTACCTGTGCCCATAAAGTACCCTCCCTCTTTTGTACCAGTGAGTACCCACAGTGTCTTTGCCCAAAAAGCAGCCATCTTCTCTACTGTACCCACCCTGCAGTGTGTGTGCTTCTGTACCACAAAGTACCGCGCTTTAGTGACTCTGTCCACTAATCCACTTCTGTACACAATAAATACTCACACGGCTGAGCCAATGCCCACTAGGTACCCACTCGCCATCTACTGTACCCATTAAGAAGCGATCGTGTGGCTCCCAGTCACGGCTCATGCTCCAATACTCGCGGGGGAGGGGGGGTGTTAGGGGTCGCGCGCGGCGGGGGAGATTAAAATAAAGCACCACCATTATTAAGAAAACTAAACTTACCGGATCTGCGCCGCCTCTGCTGCAAGTCCTCTTGGGCCTGGGTCCGGTTGGCGCCTTGGCAAGTACCGCCTGCTCTCAGCCAATCCAGACGCTGCTCCAGCAGCAGCGCCAGGATTGGCTTGAGCAGTAGTGCGCATGTTCTGTTTAGGGCTTAAAATTTTTTGCGACCAGCCCGAACATGCGCACTAGGCTGCTCATTAGAAGAGCGGCATGGAACAACCCTCGCTCTTCTAATGAGCAGCCTAGTGTGCGCATGTTCAGGGCTGGTCGCAAAATGTTTAAGCCCAAAACAGAACATGCGCACTCTTGAGGTGCGCTCCGCCGACCACCTGTGATAGTGTGGAATCTGTGGATGTCAATCAGACACTCTGTGACTCGCAGCTGAACTCTAGTGGTGCCCCGCCCCCTTCTAAGCCGACTGCCTCTGGCGGCCTGGGAATCGGTCCGGATACAGGCCAGCCGCCAGGATTGCATTGTGTGAGAGTTAGTGACGGCAACGCTTGGTGGGGCAACGCCCAAGCACCCCAATGGACGCACCGCGCCTGCTGTGTGGCTTTTCCTTACGTGATGATATGCTACGGTGTGCTTCATTTTGTCAAAATAGATGCACAGGTTGTGTAGCGCCGTAATGGCTTGAAGGGTTTGCATGGCAAACTTGAAACAGGGCCTTGCTGACAAGCCAGGTGATGGCCGGCACTTCTCAGGAGCATAGCAATACCTTAAACGGGGCCTTGATGCAGCAGGGGCTTTACACAGGGGCCTGCTGGGGGATGGGGGTTCAATACAAGGTCAATGATATATGTGATACATATATATTTTGAGCACAGCCTGCAGCACTTCTGGGATAGTGTCACACTCTCAATTTTGCTTGAAAATGCACCATTTGCCTTCTCTTTTTCTCAAAATTTTCTCGGGGGGAGAACCCCCCCTCCGAACCCCCCGTAGGTGGTTCAGGCTCGCTCGCTCGCCGCAGTGAAGTACGACAATTGTTTTACGCCCCACCACTTTCAAATGTCACCAGCCACCCCTGCATTGACTAAGATAGCAGCACTGCACCTATAGACAGTAATTGGGAATACTGTTCACCCTGATCAGTCAGGATTCCCCCAAGAGAGTCGGGTCAGTGACAACACCAAAGAATGCCTTCACCTGTTGGAAATAGGGAGCTGGGGGAGCAGAAAGACAGGCCTGGTCCCCCTAGCTGCTGAGTAATCATTTGACAGGTATCCTGGAACTTTATGGTGGAGACACTGTGAACAATCGGCTTAGGGTAGGGGTATTGCAGCTGATTGCTCTCGGGATATCAAGCCTCTAAAAACCAGGATTAGAGTTAATAACTCCCTCACTCAGTGGGTGTCGATAGGAAGGGGCACAATCTATTGAAGCCCCCTTTCACCCCTTCTATTTGAACTGCTGCTAAAGTCTTTAGCCCAAAGAATCAGATTTAACAAAGATATAGAAGTGACACAATTAGAGACACGAGATACTAAACTCACGCTGTTCACTGATAGCATCCTACTGTTAGTGATTGACCCCCCTTGACTCAATACCACATCTAATGAAAGAGCTGCTGAATTATCAGCAAGAGCCAGGATTTAAGATAAACCTAAACAAATCAGAGATTTCAAATATCTCGGCATCCAAGGATCAATTTCAAAGGATAAAACATATGGTTCTATTTAAAAGGGGTGCCACCTCAATTTGTTACCAATGTCCAGATCTGGCAAGCACTCCAGTGAAAATTAGGTAAAATGACCTTAAACAGTTAAAGGTAGTGGTAAATAGGAAACTGAGTAGCTGGTACCACAAAAGACTATCCCTCTTTGGTAGGATAGCTAGGTAGGTAAGCTAGGTAGGATATCTATCCTCCTCAAAGAATTGTATATATTCCAGAGAATGTTACAGCAAACACAAAGATTATATAACCAAGCTTTAATTGTGCTGCTCTGGCAAGGAACGAAAGTAAGGATCAGCAAACGCCATGCACCTGAAAACCAATCATTCCTCTCACATGCGTTTCTTGGTGCATAAGATCAGACAAGAAAGAAAAAAAGGGATGGTGAATGATAGATCACAATTTGAGCACTGGGCCATTGTGAGAAGTCCCGTGGAATCACAGGGAGATCCCAACTTTATACGTTCCCAGTAACGAGGGCCATGCTGCATGTTTGGGATGGTTTGACAGACTAAAAGGGACTGTTGTTGTTCCCTTCTCTTTCACACCTTTAATGGGAAATAGTAAATTTGCACAGGGTTTGGACAGGTCAGCATTTCAACAGTGACAGATGGGATGTGGAAAAACTCTGCGATATACGATCGAATCGGGAGAAGTGAAAACATTTGTGCAGCTAAAAGCTGAGTTTGGATTATGGGAATTGGAGTGTTTCTGTTATATACAACTTAGGCACTGGCCCCTGAACTTCAGAATAAAATTATGGGTGACAAGAGATCTTACTCCTTTTGAGAATCATGAGAAACATGCAGCCTTATGCATATATGACCCACTCAGCAAATCTGAAGAAAGAGAGAAGCTCTGTTTAAAATTGGGTTGTTGGTTGACTTGGGTATGAACCTTAGTCAAGCAGCACCCACAATTATAGTCAGGGTAAGAAGCAGGCAACATCAAATTGACCTGTGCTCACCCTTTGGTAGCTTGGCACACAGCAGTCAGGCTTAACTTAGAGGCTCAGTGTAAAGTATTTGTGCTACACTTAATACAGTAAAACTGTGTAAACACCACACAAAAAGATTCCACACCAGATTTGAAAAATAGAACATAATTTAATAATTAAAACAGAACAAAATTACAAAAATCAAATAAGTAGAACTTGAGATATGTTTTTTAAAGAATATATGGTTAAATAGCACTTAGAGTAATAAGGGCTTACTTGGGATATATGGTCGCACCGGCCCAGGACAAAGTCAAAAGTTCAGGCCAACCACTATGGAGCCCTGGCTGGATACAGGGACCTAGTTAGGCACGCTGAACAAAGGCAGCTTGATCCTGGCTGCTTCGACGATAAGAATGCGTGGTGCAGCCGAAGCGAAGACCTTGGTGTTGATCCCTGCAGTGGTGCGATTCACCAATCCAGATCCATGCAGCAGCGACAATGCATCGACTCCGATGAGCCCAGAGCTGCCATGTGGAGATTCAGTTTCAAAGATGCAGTCGATGAAGATGGAAAGACCTTGTGCATTGGTGGCTCCAAATACGATGTGTCAGGGCCAATCCACTCAGTAGAGGCAATGTGTCGTTTCTGGTAATTTAAAAGGAGCGATGCACTTGTTCCAATCCATGCAACAGGAGCGATGCACCAGTTACAATCCACACAACAGGAGTGATGCGCTGGTTCTGATCCACTCAATGAGCCGGTTCAACAGAGGATGCATTTGTTTTGCTGATGCAAGCACCTTAGGCCTCACTTCGCAGGGCAGACTGAAAGATGGCAGAGTCTAGGTGCAGAAACAGGTAAGTTGGAATTCTTTTATGTTTCTCAGACTTCAGATCAGCAGGCCAGACAGCTAGCCCTTGGAGTCACTTGGGGTCAAGTGATGCAGGTGCAGTCCTTCTCACCCAGACAAGAGAATAGCAGCCATCAGGGCAGCACAGCAAGGCAGGAATCCAGCAAAGCAGCAGTCTAGCAGAGTGGCAGTCCTTCAGCAGCACAGCAGTCCTTCTTACTGGTAGAGTCTTCACAGGTCCAGAAGTGTACAGAAATGGTGGTGTCTGAGGTCTAGTGCTCATACCCAGTTGTGACTTTGAATTGGGGGAGACTTCAAATACAGGTCTTTGAAGTGCACAGAGGTCCTCCCTTCCTGTCCTGGCTACAGTCTCACTACAGGGGGGTATGCAGCCCTTTGTGTGGGGACACGACATAGCCTATTCAGGTGTATGTAAGGCTGGGTCTAGCTCCTCCCTCCCATCCTGCCAGTATGGCCCCTCAAGTCACACCTCAGCTCCCATTGTGTGTGGCTATCTTAGGGCAGTACACAAAGCCCAGCTGTCACCCTTCCCAGATGTGTATCAGAGACAGGCAGCAGGCACCAAATGGCTAAAGTAATAAAATAGCAACTTTCTAAAAGTGCCTATCATGATGGGGAGTGATCATGTTAAGGAGGTAGGGGGAGGGATCTGTAAACAGTCAATATACAAAGTGAGACTCCCTATACTACGGACTTGTTAAAGAGTTACTTCGGCTGCATGATTATTCCGTGCCTGCTCTTACCTACCAGCGTTAGTTATTATTTAAACGCTACTTTTTATCTGTCCTCACTCGTCTATACCTGCAAACTAGCACTGTATACATATAAATCAAGACATACTAGTAAACATTGACCTGATCAACACGCAAAACATTGCAGACAAGAGGTGTTCCTTCTTGTGGACATGTGATCTGTCCGCAACGCGTATTCACATTAATATACAAAACTTAATGACACTAAGACACTTGGTAAGAGCAGGCATGGAATAATCATGCAGCCGGCATAACTCTTAAAAATCCATGGTAAAGAGGGTCTCTTTTTGTATATTAATTTTCTAAAAGTGGCATTTTCAGAATTGCAATTTAAAATCCGACTTCACCATAAGTTGTGATTTTAAATTGTTGTTCCGGAGACACAAAACTTGATGTCTATCTCTTTGTATTTGGACATTACACTTAACAAATGTAATAAGGTAATCCCAATGTTATCCTATAGGCGAGATAGGCCTTGCAGTAGTAAAAAAACAAATTTGAGAGTTTTCAACTACCACGTCATGCAAAACTTAAAAGTACATGTCCTGCCTTTTAAATACATTGCAGCCTGCCCTGTGGGTTGTCCAGAGACTACATTAGGGGTAACATATATGTATAAAAAGGGAAGGTTTGGGCCTGGCAAGAGGTTTAGCTTGCCAGGTGGAAATGGCAGTGTAAACTGCACACACAGGCTCTGCAATGGCATACCTGAGCCATGGTTAGGGGGCTACTTAAGTGGGTGGCACAATAAGTGTTGCAGGCCCACTAGTAGCATTTAATTAACAGGCCCTGGGAACATGTAGTGTATTTTACTATGAACGTATAAGGTAATTAAGCATGCCAATTTGGGATGAGTCAATATTACCATGTTTAGGTGAGAGAATACAAGCACTTTGATACTGGTTAGAAGTGGTCAACTGCACAGAGTCCTAAAGCCAGCAAAAACAAGGTCAGAATAGTGGAAGAGGCTGGCAAAAACTTGGGGGGGAAGACCACCCTAAGCCTGGCAGGTTAAATAAGCTCCCAGTCCAGCAGGCATGGGGGAAAGAATTGCTGATAAGCAATGGAATGACATCTTCATGACAACTAAAAATTTTGCCACACATGTGGATGGGAGGGAAGTAATGTTGTGTTGAAAATATTTTACATATGTACTACACACTCAAAATATTAGGGATCATGGACATCTGAAGGGAACCGTGTAGTGGAGGTGATGTTGTAAGAAAGGGAACTTAATGCTCAATATCTGGTCCTGCCCCCAGGTGCAACCTTTTTTGAAGTAAGTGTTTCGAACAGTTGAACAGATTACATGCTTCATATTGATGGGCTCAAAAGGGATAATTCTTGGCAGGCCATCAGTGCAAAGTTATGCCATACAGGGAAGGAATACACAACTCATTTCGCACTTGCTTCTTGCGGTGAAGCAGACCATTCAGTCTCTGTGGGGCAAACTGACAGGTCCCACAGAAAATAGATGGCTGGATAAATTATGATGGTTACTGGGGATGAAAATACTGACCAAAACTGACCAAGATAAGAAGGCAATTTAAAAAAAGAGGGGGTCCACGTTTGGAATATTTTGGAAGGGATTTCAAAGCATATAGACTCAGGTCATGAAACATCCGGATGTATCAAAGTTGGACTTGTATTATGAAAAGACTCATGAACAAAACGACAACTGAATCAATACATGAGACCCACATCAGTGCCTGTATCATCAGCGAGAAGCAATTGAGAAAGAGACACAGAGGGAAATGGGTGGTCGGAAAAGGGGAGTCAAGTTGGGTGCAGGGGCTCAGGGAGGGAAGGGAGTTTGAAGGGGGGAAAAAGAAGGGCATTTTAAAAGTTTTAATGTTGTTTGAAACATAATGTGAATAGACACATATGCAAACTAAAACATGTCATAGCTATAAAACAATCTGAAAGAAGAAATTTGAGGCTTTCCAAATGCTACATTATTTTTCAAACAGCAGTTAGTGCATCTTCTTATTCTCATTGTGAAACAGAATAGCAAACCAAGCTTCTTCAAAATATAATTTACTCATAGGTCTTTTTTATGTCTGGCCAGAGACAGTGTTGGCTGTCAGACATCCCTGATGTGCTTTTCTTCAGCATATTTTTAACCATTGGCTGGGATCAGTTCCTTTCAGAAGCGGCTTGATAAAACTGTTACTCAGATTTCACGTTTTATGGGTATTTGTGTTGCCCAGTGGGAGTGATGTGAATCCCCAACTTCCTTTCTGATCTCCAAACCCATGAGTGGGTTGTGACAAACAAAAAAGAAAAGAGAAATGGCAAGAGAAAGTTTTCTGAGGTACCTTCATGTTGTCAATATTTGGTTTACCTTTTCTGTCACAAAAGCCGGTTGCTGTTTGTGTTACTTCAACTGTTTTCAGTATCATTTTGTACTGACTAGAGTATACTAAAGCAGAATTTCCCATTACACGTGATTCACATAATGTGATATGTATCACTATATCTGCTGAAATACCCTATATGATTTCTTTGTACTTACGTCACACATACAGGATAAACACCAAAATGAGACAGTGATTCCTAGAAGTGACAACAGAAGCATAGGGCATAAAGACTGGGCATTTCTTCACTCCACCCTTATCTTTCTATGCGAAGTACCTGTTTTGTTATCTGTTACAGCTCCTTAGATTAACTCATGCATAGGTTAGTTGTTTTAAATACCCTTGGTGATTCTATGTTACGTTATGTCATGTCATGTTGTGTCGTGTCATGTCATGTCTTTTTATGTTATGTTATGCTTAATTGTATGGCACAGATGTTATCCTGGTTCCTAAGGAAGGAGGGGCAGCCCTAGCTGGGCCCTATTGGAAAAGTCAAGTTTTCAGTTTCTTGTGAAATTCAAGGACTCAGGTGGCTGCTCTGATGTGCAGGGGGAGGTTGCTCCAAGCTTAATGAGCATGGTACGAGAAAGAGCGCATGCCGGCTCAGGCATTTCAGATGTGGGGGACATGGGCAAGTAGGAGGTCGACCAAGTGGAGGCTGATATGGTTGTTCAGGTAAGCAGGGTTAGATTGTGCAAGGTTTGATTGTGTGTATGAGGAGATTGAAGAGAGAGCATTTGTGAAGTGGGAGACAATAGAGGTTTTTGAGATGAGTGGACATGTGGGTGCAGGGTGGGAGTTTGAGTGAGAGTCTGGCTGCTGCGTAGTGGATGACCTGGCCTATCGTGGTGACATGAATGGTGATATCAACGTACAATTCATTGCTGTAGTCCGGGTCACTGGTCATCAGGACTTGTGTGTGTGATGGTTCTATGGTGTTGAGTGGTAGCCATCTGAAAATGTTTCTAAGGAGTTTGAGGTATGGAAGCAGAAGGAGGTTACCATGTTAAACTGGCTGGTCACTGAGAGTTCATTACCCACACTATCCCTAGGTTCAGAACTTGGTTGGACAGATTGATTGTTGGTCCTCGTTCCGATGGCCATGAGGCTGAGGTCCAGAGCAAGGTGTCTTTTTGAAAGAGTACTACCTCTGTGTTGTTGGAGCTGATCTTCAGACAGTTGACATTCATCCAGTTGGAGACTTTAGAGATGCAGGCGGTGAACTTCGTCTTGGGGGTTTCATCAGAGAGGGAGAGGAAGAGTTGGGTGTCATCCGATATGTTATGTTGTGCATAATTGCATAGTGCTCTAATCGCCCATGAGGATATCCAGGCACTTCACAGGTGGGTAGGCAGCAGTTTCCTGAAGAGAATTTATTTCAAAAGCCAGGACATCAGCTTCTTGTGGAACTCAAGAAGCAATGAAGAGGGTCTGATGTGCTGTGGGAGGTTGACTCATGCTTTGGGGGAGATGTAGGAGAAGGCTCAACCTCCTCCTCTGTTTTTGTAAATGGGGGTACATGTGGTAGTGAGAGTCCAGCCAAGCAGAGATGCCTAGATGGTTGGTGGAAGTGTATGCCGCTGTTAAGGTAGGCGTGGCCTATGTAGTGCAGTGTTTGTATGTGTGTGAGGAGTTTGAACTGAGTGCGTTTACATGTGGGGAGCCAGTGCAGTTCCTTGAGGTGCAGGGTGATGTGGGTGCAGCATGGTAGGTGGAGGACGAGTCTTGCTGTAGGATTTTGGATGGTTTGGGGCTTGTTCAGAAGCTGTTTGGTAATTCCTGTGGAGAGTGTGTTGCCATAGTCAAGGTTGCTGGTTACCAGGATCTGTGTGACTGCTTTCCTGGTGTTCTCTGGTAGCCACTTGAAGATCTTTCGCAGCATACTCAGGATGTTGAGACAGTTGGAGGTAACTGTGTTTAATTGGGCTGTCATCTCAAGCTTGTTATCTAGGATAATGCCTAAGTTTCTGGCATGTGCGATGGGCGTTGGTGTGGAACAGAGGTATGCTGGCCACCAGGTGGATTCTCAAGCAGAGGTGTTCCTTACGAAAATCACGACTTCGGTCTTGTCTGATTCGATCTTGAGGCATTTGGATAATATCTAGGTGGCTACCATGGTCATGGAAGTGACAAAGTTGTTTTTTGTTGTGGGAGTCTAGTTCGTCAGGCAGAGTATCAGTTGGGTGTCATCTGCATTGGAAAGAATGTTGAAGCCGTGCAATCTGATGATGTCAGACATTGGGGTCACGTAGATTTTAAACAAAGTCAGGCAGAGAGGTGCTCCTTGGGGGACTCCACAGATGAGGTTCCTGACTCCCGACGTGTATGGTGACATGCAGATTTTTTGCATTTTTCCTGTGAGGTAGGAGCAAATCCAGTTGAGAGAAGGTCTTTGAATTCCTGTTTCATGTTGTCTTCTGAGCACAATGGAGAGGAAGGCCATGTCAAAGGCTGCTGAGAGGCTGAACAGGATGAGGGCCACTGTCTCTCCTCGGTCAAGGATCATCCTGATGTCATTGGCTGCTGCGATGAGAGCAGTCTCGGTGCAGTTATTTGAATTAAGGGTGGGCGGGGAATCATCTGATTCCTTCTTCGGTCTGCTACTAGAAAGCTAAGGGTCTGCTTAGCTCCTGCTGCAGAGTACCTACCCTGCTCCGCCTGCTCCCGGGCGCTGTCCTCTGTTGCTCCAATGCCGACTTCCAGGAGCATCCATGACATGTCTTTAGGAGCCAAAATAAACCCCTCCATGCAACTGGCGCAGCTGCGGGGGTGACAGAGAGACTATCACATGCTGTCTCTTCCACGGGAGACTGGTACCGCCACCCCTGAGACCCAGCAGCCTGCACCCTGATGGACCAGTGACAGATTGTGCCCTGCTTTCACCTGCCATGGATTGGGTTTTGATTTGGCCATTTGCAGTCCCTGCATCTCTTCTCCCTGCCTCCCGGATCTTATTTAGCGGACCATGGAGACCATGGATAAGGAATGTGGGGGCCTGGGAGGTTTCTTCCAGGTCATCATCAACGATATGAAGGTAAAAGCCGAGGGGCCTACCCTCTATACAGCGTGCACCACACGCAGAACTGCTTCTTATCACTTTAACCCCCCCCTTTAATCTGCCAGGCGTTATAAAGCCCTCCCAGTCCTCCTTTAATATTCCAGGACAGCGGGTGGGCAGAGAGGTGTAAGGCGGGGGTTCCTCTGTGGCATTATTCTGCATTGCCTGGCGCTGGCATGTTTGCCTGCGAGTATGTTTATGTTTTGGCAGACTGTCATGTTCGTGCAGTGCATGCTTGCAACACACTGCACACAGACATGGCTTTCTTTGCATCTGCTGCAGACATGCCCCTTCAGCAATCATTGTACATGTTTATGGGAAGAGTTTGTACTCTACAAATTACAATTCAGAGGCATTTTTGTTGAAATTCTGCCATGAGAAAATACAAATATGTGGAAATCACACTAGAATGAGTGAAGTGTGTGCCTGTTGCTGTTTCTGCTCTGCAGCCTCATTCCTTTCTCCTCTGCGGCAGCCATATTTCTTGGGAAGTGGAGTAGGGCGGGGTTTTTATGCAACTCCGCGGAATTCCACGTAGTGCAATTCTGTGAACTCCGCCAACCCCTAGATTGGATCTGAAGCCTGATTGAGTGGTGTCCAGGAGTTGGTGAACATTGAGGTGGTGGGCGAGTTGCTTGTTGGTGGCTTTCTCCATAACCTTGGCTGGGTAAGGTACTACAGAGATCGGGCGGTAGTTTGCTAGCTGGGTGGGGTCTGCCAATGGTTTCTTTGGTAGTGTGTTGACAGCTGTGTGTTTTCAGGCCCCCAAGAATGTTGAAGAGATGATTGAGGTGTTCATGGTCTGGGTGAGTAGTTCACTGTTTGGGGAGACAACCATGTTGTATGTGTGTTGGGGGCAATGGTCCGTCGGGGTCCTGGGGTTTATGGTTCCCATGATGTTGGTTGTCTTCTCCGTGGTGATTTTTTTCCACACAGTCAGGGTGCTTCTGAGGTTTTTGGTGGGTAGGCTGGAGGTGAGGATGCTGGGTTTTGGTTGAAGGTTGTAACTGTTATAGATAGCATCAATTTTGCTGCGGAAGATTTCCAATAGGTTGTCTTATAGATCTTGAGAGGGGGTGAAGTTGTTGATGGTGGAAGCTGGTGGGGTGAAGTCTTTGACAATCGCGAAGATCCCTTTACAGTTATTGAAGCTGTTACCTATGCACTCAGCTAGGGCCTTCTACTTGGTTGCTCTGATCTGCTGTTGGTAGTGTTTTAGTACAGCTTTGAAGGTGTCCTTGTTTATTTCTTTGTAATTCATTCTCCTTCTTCTTTCCAGTTGTTTGCGGTATTGTCTGGTTGAACGGAGTTCCTATGTGTACCAACTTGTCCTCAGGGTTCTCTTTTGGTTGTTGTGTTTGAGGGATGCCAGGGAATCAGTGCAGTCTGTGATCCACTTGTCTGATGTCGTTGTTTAGGTTATTGGTGGGGTGGGGTTGGGTTGGTTCATGCACAGGGTATGAGTCCAAGTAAATTCAGAGATGCTTCTCCAGGTGCGGCTGACATAAAGATGATACTGATTCCGTGGGCATGGATGATGTTGACAAGCTCTGTCATGTAGACATTATACAGTTTGGGACTGAGAAATGGCTCCTGGGGGACTCCGAGGATCAGTTTGGTAGCATCAGAGGTGTTCTGAAACTGGATGCTCCCAGTGAGGAAGGAGCTGATCCACAGTAGAGAGGGTCAGCATATATACATTTCATGGAGGTGTTGGATGAGGATAGGGTGGGAAAGAGTGTTGCATGTGGCTGAGAGTTCAAGCAGGATGACTCTTCTGTATCTCCTTTATTCTCTATGATCAGTCAGATGTTGTTGATGGATGTGATGAAAACTGTCTCAGTGCTGTCATTGGCCCTGAATCAACATTGAGAGGGGTCCAGGAGGTGTTTGTCATTGAGTTGTTCGACCAGTCATTTGTTGGCAAGTTTTTCCAAGACTTTAGCCGGGTAGGAAAGCAAGGAGATTGATCTGTAGTTAGCCAGAGTCTTTGGTTCTGCTATTGGTTTGTTCAGAAAAGGTAGTATGGTGGCTTGTTTCCAGGCATCTGGGAAGGTGGCTGTGGTGAGAGAGTTGCTCAGTATCAGAGTGAGAGCAGTGCTGATGAAGTCAAGTCCTTTGGTGAAGAAGAAGTGTGGGCATGGGTCCTATGGGGCTACTGAGTAAACAGAAGGCATGGTGTTGATGGTTTTTTCCAATGCAATTGTGGGCTAGCAGGTCATGGTGGTGTCCGGGGTGTCCCCCTATTCAGGTTGGAGGGTAGTGAGAGTGGAGAAGTCTGATGGGAGAGCAAAGTTAAATATGGAATTAATTTTGCTGCTGACGTAGTTGGAGAGATCCTGAGGTTCAAAGATCCTGTGATGGGGTGATGGTCATATAGGTGGTGGCACAGGAGGTGAAGTCTTTTACTATGGTAAAAATTTCTTTAGTGTAGTTGGAGATGTTCTTAATTTGGTTGGTCAGGGCTGACCATCTGGTCAATCTGAGTCACTGGTGGTAGAAACAAAGGGCTGATCTGTAGATGCTTCTGTTGTATACATTATGTGTACGTCTCCACTGGCGTTCTAGTTACTTGCAATGGCATTTGGAAAATTGTAGATCTGTTTACCAGCTAGCTTGTGGTGTGGTCACTGGGGTGGTGATGGCCTTGAGTGGGTCCAGGGTGTCTCCGCAAGAGCTGATCCAGATGCTAGAGTTGGTGATGGACCAGGAGAGGTCATCGAGCGGTAGTTGTAACATAATATCACCCTCAGTTTGCCATGTATACCAAACCGAACATGAGATCAGTGCTGTGCCCTTTAGTTCTGGGTGTTTATGAGTTAGCACTGTGTCAAAGTGTGTTTTTCATTGTGCCTTAAGATTACACTAAGGTGTTGTTAAGAGACGGAGTTGAAAAGAACACTGAAATCAAATGTAACATTAGGTAAGTCTATTAAGCAATGAGAGGGGCTTGCATATTTTAAGCCTGTATTTGACTTTTTCATTTGTCCTTTGCAGTATCATGATGGTGAATGTGTAGGATGTTGAAATGACAGTTTCAGAACCACAGAGGAGCTAAGCAACTGGCCACATAATGTCAGGGGATTACAGGACAAGCAAATGCTAGTGTCTCTTACAAGACCACACTCATGATGACCAATGATTCATAAATAGCAAGAGCTTCCACGTTCAGACTACCTCCAACTCCACAAGCTTAAACTTACCCTTTGCAGTTCATAGTAGCGATGTCATAGGTAATATAGCATGGATTCCGCTTCTTCATATTTTTATGGGGAACATCTTGGGGTAAAAACACGTTCTCCTGTGGTAGTATTTTTTCACCTCTAGACATCTCAAAAATACTGCTATGCCTAGTCTTTTTTATGAGTCTTTATGGCTATTGAGTGCTTGTCCCTTATTTCTGGATTCAATCACTTGTATTTACAGGATAATGCCATATTTTGTCATGCTTTAGGAACAGATGCTAACATTTAAACACTTCTGAAGTTTGCATTAAAAAGGAGCATTGAGATTTTACTGAAAAATTGAGCAGAAACCTTAATGTGGAAACCATCAGTTGCATTTCGATATTCAAACTTTTAATGACTGTGCTCAAGTATTTTAATATTTGGCAATTGAGGTTCAATAAACCTTAAAGGAGAGGTCTGAAGACAAGATCTCTCAATTTCTCCATTTCTGAAGTCTGGAAACAGGGATACTACAATGTTTGTATCCTGGAAGTGTTTTATCAAATGATGAAAAATCATAGATTTCTACAACGGAATAGACATGCACATAGCTTCATGTATAATAGCATTCCCATCCATTAACATGTGCCTTATTTTACAGAAATACATTTTCTGTTTGATTTTTTAGGTTACTTTCGGATAATTTTAGGTAACTGGTCTTAATTTACATGGTCAATGTTGTCCTATGACAATTAAATGCCCAGCATTTGTTCTGGGTTGGTGATAGCGTACAATGGCATATTTTCCTACATAACTTGATCTCATATGGTAAAATACTTTGTTTTATCCATGTTAGCCTTCAGCATCAAAACTTGTGAAAGGAGTGCTGTCTGAAGAATGACTCTCCTAACAGATTCAGGCTTTGAGCAGAAAATTGAACCTTCACGCATGTAACTGAAGTATACAAAAAATACGTGGATGGAATGCTTGAATCAATCTCAGCTACTGGTAATTACTCGGGCAGCATCCCAGTTCTTGCTATTCTGCGCACCATGCCATCTCAGTTTGGACCCAGCCATATGCAAATCAGTCTTGACCCAGCTCAAGTGGGAACAGTCAAGCCTGAACTGTCAGGCCAGGTCCTCCGTGAACCAGAATACAAGCAACCATGGACTGATTTCACCCTTGTTAAGGGGCGTCCTCCAGGTATAGCTTGATTCCAGTGAAACAGTGTACACTAGACCCACGCCCCTTTTTGTATACTTTCTGTATACTTTAGTATACATGTAACTGATGCATTTTATGTGAGTTTCTTGGCCCCCTGGCCTACTGTGGGTCAAAACCAATTCAGCGCTATCTCCAATAATGTCTCATTAGAATACCTTAAGCTCCTTTGGAAATCCCTCATGGTTTCTGCCCTATCCCCACTCTCCAACCTCAAACCAGGTAGCAAGTCAGTTGCTGCGAACGGCCAGTGCACAAACAGGCGCAGGCAAGAATGCCTTTGGTATGGTAGTGCAACAAGCCACCTTAAATAGGCAGGGCCCTGTCTTCACATTAACATAAATTAGACCACCACCCAAGATGGTACCTAGATTTGTGCAATTCAAAATGTCATCAGGCCGAAGTGTACTCCCAGTCAATCGGAGTAAAATCAAAACTATTTAGGTCAACATGGTCCTGGAAAATGCATCTCCCCCAATAAGTCCTGTTCTATTTCATTTGCAGAGGCTGTACTAGCAGACAATCGTAAACTATGTTTTAGAGCATAAAGTCAAAAACCTTAAAAAAGACCAAGCATATTTTAGTTCATTTGATAATGATGACCTGTGTAATAAACATACCAAATCATTTTACATAGTAATGGAGTATTCAAAATGGACAGGATTCCCAGCTGTATTGGTAAACTGAATAACTGGAATAATCTTGAGAACAACTTAATTTGCAAATTTACAGAGATAGAAAAGAGGTAATAGCATATAAAAATAAAGAGTTTAAAAGTTGTGTTGCGATCTCAGTTGCAATTAGTGGAACCAATTGAAATATTCACTCATTGCCTAATTATTACAAATTATATTGTTGATGATTTTATGATATCAACAGAAGTCCTTCCAATAGTATTACTCCAGACTTAAAAAACCTGTAGTTTCAGAATTATTTCTAGGACTGTTCAAAGCTCCTCTGGGTTTCTGAACAATTTACAACTACAATTTGATAAACAAGATACATTTTTTGGATAGTAGATTTTCATAGCAGGTAAAATTCCATATTAATAGTTAAATCTTGCACACTATTATGCAGCTGTACGAAAATTGATTATTAATTAGGGAAAATGTAAGACCTTTCCAAGTAGTAAGTACCAAATTCTGTCAGTTGCAGCACAAAAGTTAAATAAAATTAACCTGTTCTCAACCCCTGGTGGTTATGGCACAGAACAGACAAGCTTAGCATAAGTGTACAAAGTGTATAGCAGTATCAAAACAATTAAAACATCAAAATACAACACAATAAAAATCTCATAGTCAGTTTTTGAAAAGAGTAAAAATTGTAATTAGATATATGACATGAAAATGATTACAATCCAATTTAGGGAACTGGAGTTATGATTTTTAAAAGATTTTGGGCAAAAAGAAAAAAGAAAAAGTACAGCACCAATCAGAAGTCATGTGGCCCGATTCACAAAGGTAAACTCAGACCAAAAGTTTAAGTTTACCACTTTCAGAATGCACAAAGGTAAACTTAGAGCAAAAGTCTCAGCTTACATCTTTCGGTATTCACAAAGGCCATTTACAAGTAGTATCATTACGACCACAGTCGTGCCTGATTCTCCGCACTAAGGCGGAGTTTCCGCACTTGGGCTAGAATCTTCGCACTCGGGATGGAGGAAGTTTGCTTTTACCCTGAGACAGTTATGTCAGTGCCCACCATCCCCCCAACCAGCTCCAGGTGAAACTCCTTAGCCCAACAGCCAATCCCAGCCTTGCTCCAACCATAAAAACCGAGCTGCCACAAAGAAACCCTTTCAGGCCATTCAACATGTCTCTGAAAGTGTTTGTTGGTTTGCTTCTTCTCATGTAACAGGACGATTTGAGGAGAAGGAGGAGGAAAGTAGAAAGGATTTCTAGACAAAGGATTAACCTCTTTGGGATGTCAGGGCCATCTACCTTTTTCCCCCTGATGTCATCTTGGAGATGGTTTGTGAGTGGGAGCAGGGTCTAGACTCCATGACCAGCAGCTCCCACGCCATCCCAGCCTATGTCAAGATCCTAGCTGCTCCCATTTTATTGCTACAGGGTAATTCCAGAGGATTTCCAGTGACCTTGTGGGCATCTCTCAGGTAAGCTAGCTCCGATGCTTGCATCAGATACTGAGCTGCATCAATTGGAGACCACATCTACACATTCAAATGTCCTATACACTGAACAGGAGACAAAGGGTAGCTAGGGTTTTGTACCTCTTTTCCCACTTCCCATGTGTGCTATGTGCAATTGATTGCTCCCATGTGACTCTTCAGCCATCTTGCCACAATGCATGCATCTTCTGCAACACACACTGCTAGCACTCTCGTAATGTGCAGGGTGTCTGTGATGCCAGTGGTAGCTTTACTGATGTCTATGCAATTTTCTCAAGCACTACCCATGACTGCAATATATTCTGCAGGTCAGCTCTTACCCAGCGGATGGCAGCAGGACAATTTGGCAACATGTAGCTTCTGTGTACATAATAAGCACCATACATGTCTAAAATGGATGTTTATTTTGTGATATACACAACCATCATGCAGCACTATTTGTCATGCCACATACATGCCTCCAATAGACACACAGCATGTACCATTCCATACATCATGTACTGCACAGATGTAAGAGTGACACTTACAAATATTCCTTCATTTTCCCTCCTCAGGTGATCAGGTGATATTGGATACGTACTCTCCCCTCATCTCCTCATACCATACAGACGTGCAACCACTGTACCTCAGCAGAGGTACAGTAGGGCACACATACATACAGAAGACATCAGAGAGCACACTTTTGGTCTCCTGAAGTCACGATTCAGATGTCTAGACCATACAGGGGAGTGCTCCTGTACTCCCCTGACCATTAAATCATGGCTTACACATACCTCTGTACCTCAACTAGGTCTGAATCTGGGCAACTGTGCCATTGTACAAAACAGAAGGCAGGGTATGCATGTGCATGTTCAGTTGGTTAACACTTTTTACTCCTGAGCAACCTGTTGTGTTACGGCCTTCATCTGGTTTGCAGTCTGTTGTCAATGATGATAGTCGGACATTCTATCCTGAGACTACTTTGTAAGCTGTACATTATGGGCCTGATTCACAGAACTAACTTACGTGAAATACGTAAAGTTAGTAATTTTCGGTATTCACAGAATACACTTACCACTACTAACTTTATGTCCACTCCCGGGCCGGAGATTCCGGCCTGTGGCGAGATCTCCGCCTCTGGGCCGGAATCTCCGCCTCCGGGCCGGAATACCCTCATTTAGGCCGTTTGAGCATTGAAACGGCCTAAATGAGGGTATTCCGATCCGAGGCGGAGATTCCGGCCCAGAGGCGGAAATTCCGCCACAGGGCCGGAATCTCCGGCCCGGGAGCGGACATAAAGTTAGTAGTGGTAAGTGTATTCTGTGAATACCGAAAATTACTAACTTTACGTATTTCACGTAAGTTAGTTCTGTGAATCAGGCCCAATGTCTGTAAACAACAGCTATAGACAAGAGTCAAAAGATAGGCCAGCAATATGTTATGTGCACGTAAATGAGTATTGTGGACAACGTCTCTAAGAACTCCATTGACTCAGGGGATTAAATGTCAGTGCATTTGTGAAACCTTCCTGGACAGTTTGACAAGAGGGGACTGATTCACAAAGGGCCTCTGCCTTCAGGGTGGAGGTGCTGCAGTTGTTGGGGATTGGGGAGTGCCCGTACTCAGGACAGTATCGCTGCCTTGAGATTTCTCAGTGCCAAAATTCTGCCCCAAGTGTGGAGACTCCCCCACAACTGGGTGGCCTCCACCATGAGGGCAGAGGCCCTTTGTGAATCAGTCCCCTTGTATGTGTGTGTGCTACAACTAATTTGACAGTGTGCCCATATGTCTGTCATATGTACACCATGGTGCAAGTGGACCTGTGTAATGACATGGATAGTTCTTGCTCATAGATGTCATGTTTGGCAGCTCCATGTGTCATATGCCACACCAGGCCTGTTGGTAATTTTTGTGGAAACTTATGTTCCTGTTTCACTATGGAATGAAAAAGTCTACAAGTACCACAATTCAATGTGATCATCTGGGCTGGATCAGCACATCATGAATGCACCTGGGGAACTTGGCAGGGCTATGTGATTAGAAACTGTATCCCTCATAAATCTGACTAACACCTATTGGCCCTATTAAAAAATGGCTAGCCATTTTGTATTGTGTGCAACGCAGAATGAATCACACATGCAGGTCTAATGTACCCCTATGATGATGTATCACTGTCCCATGTTAACTTAACAGGTATCTTGGGAGATATATGACATGGAGTGGCTGCCACTGTCTGAGCTGGTAATGTTGTACTAACACACATCCCCAGCTTTAATGGCACATCTAGGCTCATCGCAGGAACAAAGACACACTACCCTGAAGTGCAGCGAATTGACTGTAGATCTCATTGTACACTGCAGCACTCATCTGTTCCTCTGGCCTCACACAATGCAGAGGGTACCTTTCAAACACCCCCTCAGTTAGAATGGCCATATCAGTATCACAGAATGTGTGAATGCCTTGTCCTCAGCTCCCTCAGCCATGTTGGGGGAGGTGGGTTAAACAGTGCATCAGGATGGCAGAGGACCTTGCTTGGAGGTGAGGATGACTCAGAATGACCATAAAATGGCAACCTGCACCTACCTGTATTGAAGTGGGTTAGGAGTGCTACTCTCTGCTGATGAAGGACTAAATCCAGAAACACATGTATCGGACTAATTCATAAAGGACCCCTGCACTTGGAATTCCCACTATAGATATTCTGCCCTGGTTGCAAAGACTCCCCCATGACTGAAGGATTACACCACGAGTGCGGAGTCTTTGTGAATCAGGCCCAATGTGTCTAGGGATAAACAGCACTACCTTCCCCAACATTGGTGAAACACTACACTCAACTTTGATGTAAGCGCAAAATGAGGACTGCATGTACCATAATGCAAAGGGGCAAACTGTGCTGGGATATGATCTAGAGTGTACGCAAACCCTCTCCCCTTCCTGAATTTAAGTCGCTGCTATCCTTTCCCATTTTTTTCTCTCTTTCTGAGGAAAAACATTGCTTTCTGGCCAATTTTGGGAGTCTCCGGCCCGAGTGCGGAGAGTCCGTCCCGGATGTGGAAACTCCGCAATTAGGCCGGAGACTCCAAAAACAGACCAGAATCCAATGTTTCAATAAAGGAAATGACAAACAGGAAGTTCATGACAGGAAGTTACAGGCAGCCATTTTATAGTCATTCTGGGTCATCTTCACCTCCAAATAGGATCCTCTGCCATCCTGCTGCTCTGTTCATCCAAACTGCCCCAAAATGGCTGAGGGACTTGATAAGTAGGCACCCCCTTTCAGTGAGGGAGAATTAAGCGTACTAGCTGAAGTGATGCATGATAAGCACCCTCAGCTTTATGGGGGTCCAGAGGAGGACCGGCTGAGCAATGCAGTGTGCGCAAGACTCTTTTCCGATATTGCTGTACATTGCAGTGCACTGGGCGTATTCCACAGGCAGGCTAGATCATGCTGCAAGTGCTAGGAGGACCTGAAATGCTGATCCAGAAGAAAGCCCCATGTGCACAGGCCCTACCTTTTGCCACTGTACTGGAGGGTTCTGAGAGCATCCTAGACGACCCTCTGTGCTCAGCTGGAGGAGAATGAGCAGCGGTAAGCGCATGAAGTGCTTCATGTGTGTGGTAGTATGATGTGAGTGGTGACAGAGCTGTACCATCATGTGTCTTATGTCACCATTCACGTAATCTGAGTGATAACTGCAATAGTTGTAAGGCAATGCCTCATTGAATGCACTGACCCCAGTGCATTCTGGGACTTGTAGTGTTCTGAACACAACTGGGGAAATGACCCTCACATGTTGCATTTGAATGAATACATGCACTGCCAACACCATGACTGGTGAACCAAGGGCCTTATGATTGCTGTGTGCAATGAGGTAGGAATGAGCCAGACAATGTCCAGTGTTGGGACGAGAGGCCTTTGGGTGTTGGATGCTGCATCATGCATGCCTTTTGTGTGTCCTATGTATCCTTTCACGTAATCTGAGCGATTGCTGCTGTAGTTATATGGTTACTACTTAATTGGGGCTCATTAAATGCACTGACCAGCATGCATTCTGGAGCTTGTAGTGTTCTGAACAGAACAGGAGAAATGACTCTCACATGTTGAATTTGAATGAATAAATGCACTGCAAACACCATGACTGGCATTATGACTGCTGTGTGCAATGGAGTATGAATTGTGCCAGACAATGTCCAGTTTGGGAACAAGAGACCTTTGGGTGTTGGATGCACTATCATGTATGCCTTTTGTGTGTGTTTTTTCAGGGAAAAATATATTATTATGTGCCATGAAGTTAAGGCTGACTTTGTGATAATTGTCTCACTCAAAATGATACCAACATTTCCAAGTGGCCCGAAATACACACATCTTCTCAACAGTGTCTTGTATGTCATTTGCAATGTTTAGGTAGCTGTACTAACTCTGCACATGTGCTAACCAGTGTACAACATCAACGAAGCTGTAATGACATGCTACGTTTGGCACTTGCCATGTGGAGTGTCTGATATTGTCAAGGGATATTCAAATACTTAAATCCTGATTACGAGTTTGGCGGTGCAGCATGCTACGGCTCCGCCCCTGCACCGCTAAACTTAACTGCCGCCCGCCTGCCAGATTAGGAATTTTCAATGTGTCTGGCGGGCAGCCCTTTGCCGTTCCCACAGCGGTGCCTTTGAAAAAATACACGACAATGGGAACGCCAAAGCCCTTTCCTGTACGGCATGGACTGTTAACTCCATGCTATGCAGGAAAGGGGGTGCGTGCACACAGGGGGGCAAACCATGTGCTCCCCTGCATTCACCCAAGGCCACAGCAGCCCTGCCAAGCATATTGCGGCCTCACATCACCATGCCACATCGAGGATCGCAGATCCTGAGCAGTTGCGGCGGTGCCATGAAGGTATGACTGCCGTAGTTGTAATATGGCAGTCGGACCACTTGTGCGGCGGTCCCCGACCACTGCCGCACCTCCACCGGAATGCCAAACTTGTAATCAGGCCCTTAGCTTCACATCTTACCATAGGTAATATCCAAGGCCCTGTTTGTATAAGGTCCCAAACCAGAATTTGTGTTGTGTTAGACAATGCAAGTAAAAGAACGGTGTATCCTTTAGTTATACATCATAGTGACAGAAAGCCTCTACTCATTCCATCCACTCCTTATACAAGCACTCAAACACACCCACTCATATGAATGCCAGGCCCAAATAGTAGAATCAAGACACATCAAAAATAAAATCCAATACAATTTTCTTTTTTTTTTTTTTAAACTGCTGCTCATTGAATATGTAAAAAATTACAATAATAACGTAAAGCAAGAGAAACACAATTTTCACTTACCTCCAACAATACACTTGCATTCAAAACAACAATTCATAAAAAGACCTATTCATAATGTCAATACCTCAATACCTAAACAAGAGAGATTAAAAGACAATTCACTTTGTCATTATGAATTACACATTCGTTGGCAAGAAGGGAAAGATCAACTGAAACCCTGTACATAAACTTCTATAGTATATCCAATGGTTCAGCCTGAAGTACGAATTGTGCAAAATGTGCGTCAACGCGTTTCGTTGGTTTTAATATGCTCTACACCATCTTTTTCAAGACAGAATGATTTACTCTCTTCAACTTCAAGACTCAAATATACGTGTTTTCCAATGATCAATCCTGTTTAATACTACCAAAACGTTTTTTGAAATAGTCCTGCCGTCAAATTTTATATAGCCATCAGCAGTAATCAATAACTTAGAAAGCTTCTCAGCGATGTACCTATGCTGGAGTAAATTTGCTGAGTGGTAACTTTTGTAGACCATCAGAATATGCCTGTTGGAGGTGGCAAGAAGAGAGCCCCGTACCGTGAGCAGTCAAGGCGATATCAGGCCCAATTGATGAAGGGCTGACTTAATGAATAGTCAATCATTTTACCAGATCAACTCCAGTGTGAGTGAAGAAGACACCATCGGTGTAGAATAATAGTGATATCTTAGGTTCTGGTCAAGGTTTTATAGATAAAGGGTTAATCAGGCATATTCTGATGGTCTACAAAAGTTACCACTCACAGCACATTTACTGAAAAAGCAAAAACGAGGAGAAATTAAGCATTTCTCCTCGTTTCGCCATCTTAAGACCAGGGTTTTCCTGGTCTTAACTTTGGCGCTACCTCCTATTTACGCTGCCCTTGTGAATAGGGGGTAGCATCAAAATCAATAGGTGTTGTGGTGGAACGCCCACCGCAACACCCAGTGCACACCCCTTTCACGCTAAACACAGCATGAAGGGGGCCTTATTCACAAGGCAGCGTTAAGCCACGTTAAGTGGCTTAACGCTGCCTTGTGAATAAGGCGAGGCCCCTATCGCCACCACAACGTCACTTTCAGTGACATTGTGGTGGCGATAGGGGCTTGTGAATATGCCCCTTAATGTTTTGCATGAAATATATGTGAACATGCACACTTGACACACACATCACTGAACTTGTTGGGAACTTTTAACACACCATATGCAGAAGTGGCTATATCTGCTAATGTCCTTCCACAAGGCTTTGGTTATTGTGAATAACTTTGGATTCAATTGTTTATACTATATGGCATGCTTACCTGATGGACAGATGGTACGGAGTTTGACTGCTGCTGCCAGGATCTCTCCCAAACACCTGGATGGTGTCATCTGGTTCACTGAGGAAGTCCTGTCAGCAGCTGTAATGTGACATACATGTTCATATTTAAGTGCAAAGGATGATGGTAATGATTTTACATGTATATGTCATAGGTATAGACCAGTGATATGCAATCGAGGGGTGGGGGGCCACATGTGGCCCACCTGACCTTTACATATGCCCCCCCACCTGATCAACAGCAGCACTGGGCAGCTGTTAACTTAACACAGCACTGACATCAACCAGATATCACATTTCCATGAAAATGTTTAATTGAAGGTTACTGTTAGTTAAACGAAGGCAGTAACTAGAATGACCTGTACCACCTACCTTTGGATGCACCTTCATTTTTAGTGGCTTCATGCTTCATAGGTATGATGTGGTATCTTAAAAATCTAAAGGAGTGTTCCTCAACATGCTGACCTGTTTCACCTTTGCACATCAGATCATGTCAGTGCACAGGAGAGTAAAATTTTGACATTTATAATTATCAACCAACATTTGGGCAACAGTCCCCGCCCCCCCGGGAGAAAAATGCCATTGTGGACTGGGGGGTCAGACATTTGTGCTGTGCACTCTTTGGGTGCCCTGAGTTCCTATTATACATGAACAACATCATAGTCTATTTTACCTGACACTGGATAAGGTTTTGTACAGCACACATCTTGAAGTCATGTATTTCAAGGTTATCTTATATGTGAATATGGAGGAAGAGGAGGCAAAGTGAAAATCATCATTTGGCTGGGATCACACTGTTTGGCCAAGTGGAGAAGCTGGGATGATTCCCATCTTTCCTGGTTTCAGGTTATGCAGTTCAGCCACCAAATGTATTTGCTTCACTTCCTCTACACCCACCTTACCAACCCCAAACCCCCTCCCTAACTGCAACCCTGCTGGCATCAGCACAGCCCTCATCCACATCACTTACCATACATTTTGGTCCATGGGATTTTTGTCGAGATTACCCATGTCATGTACTTTCACCCAGTTATGGCTACTTCTCTTCATAAGAGACAATAAGTGTGTGCTGTAATCACTTACCATACATACACTTTGAGTCATCCTTTCATTAGCCAACATATTATGAAATGGTATACTGTTACGAGCCATATGTAAGCCTAAGGAGATAAGTGACAACAGTGATATTACACACACACCACATACTGCAGACATTTAATACACTTTTTTGGAGCATGAGCATTAGGTAAAGTCCTTCTTAGGCATACTTACCAGGGCCTGCACCCGCCCAATGTGTGGTGCCTGACCAGATGTCACACCCATACGTGCAGCAGAGATCACTGTGGACAGAGTTTTTCTGAACAATGTCACAGGGCCTAAAATGATATGTGAGTTTTCAGTTTACATTCCAGTCGACACATGTGATGCACAACATTTCCTTGTTCAGTTCACAGGGTTGGCACTGTTGATGGGTTCTATGACATATGTCTATGGGTTGTCTGATACAATGTACGAGTTTGGGCCCTCTCCTGGCCATATTTATGTACCAGTTTGTGCTGGTGGTATGGGTTGATGTGCCCAATGACGTTGCCTCCCTTCAGGTGCAGGGACCTCTGCTTCAGTGGGTGACTGTACTCTGGCTGTATGTGGCAATAAAAGGGAAAAGTCACCAGACATAACCAAGAAATGTTGAGGATCTGCAACTTGCCACCTCTTTACTCAATGGCATCAACATGCCAACAGTAATGAGGCACATTATCTATTGCTGTTTGCCAGTGTTAGATGAATACACCAGCAGTGGTTGCCCACTGTTTGGGACTGAGGAACTGGACATTGCCATTTCTATCAAAAAGGATTCTGGGACTTGTAGTGCAATGGACAAATTGAGACAAATGAGTGTCTGAATCACCATGTATTTTGCACATACTTGGGACAACAGCCATAGTCACATCTGTAGTGTATTACAGACATGTATCATTTAGTGTCATTGTTATAATCATCACATTTTACCTGGCACCACATTAAGGTTGACTGTCACAGGCAGTCCATGCCGCAGCTAGGGGTGAATGGTGGAGAGGACATCCCTCTTGAGTGGGGTGAGACTGAGTCGGTGTCCAGTTTGTCCACTGGGGGAGGTGCCTGGGGTGATGGAGATAGCACCGCTCTTAGGGTTGTGGTCCCAGCCAACAGGATGGGGAGTAACTTGGAGGGTGGGGATGGTACTAGATGTTCAGACAAGGATGGTGTTTTCAGAGTCCTACTTGGGCCCGCCACCACTAGGGAGTGTCCAATGGAGGGTGCATCAGATGATGAAGTTGATGAAGTTGTGTCCTCTGTAGCACTCCCCTCACCCTCTGGGCCATGGTGTCACACAGTCTCTGTGGTATCAGGACAAGAAGCACTGTGGCAAGCTGCTTCCCCGCCATGGCCAGTCCTTACTCCTTCGCTTACCCCAGATTAAGCTGAAATTACATACAATAGGCTAATTGAATATGTGTAAACGCAACTGATCCTGACCTGTGAGCACAAAACATTTCCAAAGTTTACAGATTTCACAGCTTCAAGGCTCCCAATCTTAGATTCACTATGAGCATGAGACCATGCATGAATGCAACATATTCAGAAAACATTTGGTCACAGTGTTGTCACAACCTCAGATAGCTCCTAACTCATTTATGAGCCTGTCTCTACCCCACCATTATGTATCTCCTGGAACAGTGTTACCCCATCAAAACTTTGACCTTTGTCATTCAGTATCGTGAACTGATGTCACCAAAAATGATACCTACCAAAAATACCTTAGTACAGTGTCTCCACAAGCCCTTAAAGTCTGCATACTGTACATTTTCCAAACGTGAAATATGAATCAATGAGAGTCAACAAATACAGCAATTTTGTACCAATAGTTGCATAAGCTAAAACCACTTCACCTTTCTATGTGTATTTGACAATGTAGAACACTCACTCCAAAACACTAAAGTGTAAGCCTGCTGTCACATTTTATGAAGTACCTTAACATTGTATCACATACCATATATATATATATATATATATATATATATATATATATATATATATATATATATATATATATATATATATATATATATATATATATATATATATATATATATATATATATATATACCTAGGATGTTGAAGACAGTTATAAACAAAGATTGGGGGGATTGACATTTGACATATACAGCAAATTCGCTTACATAGCCCCATAAACCTTCTCAATACACTTCAGTATAGAGAAAAATACATTATCACATTTAACTCCTAAATGCCTATAATTAATAGAAGATTGTGGTGTCTAAGTGAAATGGTTCCTCTACATATGGTGGCTTGCACTGTGTGTGTCTAAATGTTCTTGAACATCACATTACTTGTTTACATAATGTATTCACTATATAATACCTCAAACAATCACATATAAATCTGAATTGGCAACATATTACACCTTGATGCATGTCAACAGTTGCCTAATGAGTCATGAGTTTGCCCTGAGTTACAGTTCACCTGATTGAATCCGCCTACATATATATAATGGGAAATCCCATATTGGACAATCCTTGCAAGTATGCCATTTATCTCCAACATTACTTCATCATATGGACATGACAAATGGCATGGTGAGATGCTTTAGGGTATGTATTACTCTGTCACTAATGTGTACACATTCCTGTCAGTGTTAACACAACAATTGGATACCTATCACCACTAATTGTCATAAAACAGCCTGGCTCACATACACATTTGTGACCGCATGCTAGTCTTACACTCTAAACATTTATGAAATAGTATTTCTGATGCCAAACACCTTTTAGGATATGTATTGTATCAGATAGTGTTTGTGTAGAATCCCATATTAACTAGGTTTAGTACATCCACCGCTTCATAAGTGCCCAGTATGCCATGTCACATGTAATAAGGCTACCATACCATTATCCACATTAGTGAAGGACCATCACACCTGAGATAATAAAGACTAGCGACCTGTTTGGTACAACTGTCCCCCATGACCTCAAACAACTTGAGGTATATGTGGCGTTGAGGCAGCCATGTTTCTGCTCAGAACAGCCCATTGGTTGTAGACAGGAATCATGAGGGATTCTGTCCCAAAACAATAGACAAAGCACATCATCACACACCTTGTATAAAACCATACACCTTCAAGAACTCTCCTGGTGCATTGGACATGGGGCACCCTTAACGTGGATGTAAAAAATCCTGGCTGTAACAAAAATGGGTCATGTAACATGAAACTCTGAAAAGAACGTACCCCCTTGTTGCTGCTGTTGGGATCTCAACTGCCCATCAAGTTCTGGTTAGGCCACCGCAAATATGTGGCCATTAGGGGTGTCAGGGGGCGGCACACCCCCAAACACATTGGGAGGAATTCCCTAGCTAGACTTCTGTGATCTTCCTGGTCCAGCATCTTAGTTCCTCCCACCTCTTGCTGTAATGGACGCTATGCCGCTTATAGACCCCCAGGGTCCACACCTTCCTGGCAATGGCCTTTCATAGTGTTGCGCTTCTGATGGGTGTTGATCTGTATGGATAGAAACATAGGAAAGGAAAACATTTGAAATGTGATGCTTTGTTTGTCTGTATTGCTGTTACCCACATTTTCTACAGATATCAGTACCATATCTCATGAGTTAGCATACAACATGTGTATTGTCACATGCTGACCTAAACCAATATTCTCGTACCCACTTTTGTCTTGACCTGTTGCCCATCCTCATCCCATGTCATGGTATAAAAACACTAATTCAGGCCTGTGATATCATCTAACCCAGGGACCCCTGCATAATCTGTGATGAGACCTACTTCTGATCAGCACTAAAGATTGATAACTCTTGAAAGATAAACATTCATAATCATGTCACAGTGAATAGTTGCCACTGTGGATAATTTCCCTGCAATGTGGACACTTGTGTCTTTCACATGTGAGTCAAATGAGAAAGTGCGAACATCCTTGGTCCCAGAGGTCAGCACCAGCAGCCAAAGTGGAGGAGCTCTTGATGGCTGCAGTTTCAGGAGGCAAGTGAGATTTTTTCTAACCACTGCATACATGTTTGCACCAAATGAGCGCGTCAGCGGTGATGGACACAGCCATTGTCCTTCATACGTTGCTTTCACCAACATTAGCCCATGAATGTGTCCAATGTGGAGTTCCCTGCCCATTACATGCTCAACTACCGCAGTAGCTTTCTGATTCCAAATGTCCTGACGGCGAGGCCAGGCTTTCGCCATTTGGTGTAAATATATGTTTGTGACTGTTAGGAGCGTAACCACCACTCAAAATGGTGGCTAGTTTGTTTGCATGTTCTAACTACGAAGGACACTCATAAATTTAAAAATAAACATTAATTTGTGGTGCGTTACTGTGGATAAATGTGAGAGTTGCGCGATGCTGGCAACACCTCTGTTGACTGTATTTTGGTTGGATAAACTAAAAACATGTTAAATGTATTATTTACAAACATTTTGGTTTTATAATAATTTAAGATTACTATTTTTCATTTGTGAAGAATGAAGGTTAAAACCAAAGGGGCCTTTAAAATGTGTTGTCAAACCATATATTTTTTTAGAACAACATGACATATGTGTTCTTTATCATATGTGATAATGTTGAAAATGTTTAATAGGTTCAACTTTGGCCCAAACGCAAACATTTGAATCCTGAGAGGGTAAAGAGACGACAGGCTCCAATGTACTAGCCTTTTCCATACCTTACCACCATTGAAAGAAAGGGATCTCATCAAGAAGTTAAGATTGAATAGGCAAAATATAATGGATTTATGTCAACAGCTGGAGCCTGATCTTCGGCCACATAACAGAAATCCCACATTTAATACACCAATTGTCAAACTCATGGCAGTATTCCATTTTGTGGTCACAGGTTCATTCTGATACACTGTGGCAGTATCTAGTGGTATGACCCAACCAACTGTCAGTGGTGTGCTACAACAAGTACTTTCAGCAATGATGAGACACTTCGACAGCTACATCAAGTTCCCATGACATCAGGATTTGGCCAATATGAAGGGTGATTTCTGCACTTTTTAACACCTACCAAATGTGATTGGAGAAAATGATGGCATTCATATTCCCTTAGTGCCACAGCACGCCAGGGAACAAGTCTACCAGAATCGGAAGCACTTCCATTCAATCAACGTGCAAGTTGTCTGCTTACCTGATTTATACATCTCAAGCACCTATGCCCGGTTCCCTAGTTCAGCCCATGATTCCTTTGTACTAGAGAACAGCACCATACCCCTGCAAATATCACAACTTGGACCTGAGATGGCCTGGCTTGTTGGTAAGTGCAATCTGTCATGATATAGTTTGGCCAATTTCATGCAGTATGATCTAAAATATGTGTTATATTTTTTGGCTCTTTCTTTGTCTTCCATCTAGGAGACTCAGCCTATCCCAACCGACCATGGTTGTTGGCATCGCTGAGGAACCAAACAATGCCATGGGAAGTCCACTTCAATGAGGCTCATGGAAGAACACGGAGACAAGAGGAGTGGGCTTTTTTTACTCCTGAAGGCCAGATTTCATTGTCTGGACAAAACTGGTAGAGCTCTCCTCTACTCACCCGCTAAGGTGTGCCATATCACGGTGTTCTGCTCATCGCTCTGCGATGGAACATCCCAGAGGAAGGAGACCATGAAGAGTCACCGAGTGAGGATCCTGAAATGCCAAATGAAGATGATAGTGGTGATGAGTAAGAAGTTGACTTACGTCAAGATGTCATTGACAACTTCTTCTCATGACTATAAGTAGATCTGTACATTTACTCACTTTCACTGTTACAGGCCTTCCTGCTGCACTGCCCTACGGCAAAAGAAAACGGCAGGAATGCGCCGTATCTGTCAGATAGGGCGCATTCCTGTTCTTTTCCCCTGCGCCGGCGCACAATGGGCTGCCGTGCACAAATGCAGGCACCTTTTCACCATGGTGCAAAGGTATCTGCATTGCAGGGATGATTATTTTTCTGCAGGAAGGGAAACCTTCCTGCACAAAAACAATCACAAGAGGCTTTTACCTCTTTCTTTGTGTGATGCAGAATGCAGCACACACATAGAAAAAGGAAAAACGAGGAGAAATAAAGATATTTCTCCTCATTGTGCCTCCCTTACATCTCCCCTAGGGAGGCATACGTTTTTGGTGCTGCCTCAGAGTTACGATTTCTCGTAAATCTGGGGCAGTGTAAAAAGCCATGGATCGCAGCAACACCCATTGCACCCCCCTTAACGCAGAAAACTGCATTAAAGGGAGCAATATTTATGATGCAGCATTAAGCCAAAAAAAGTAGCTTAGTGCTGCAACGTAAATATGGAGCAGGCTCCTGCGCCATGGAGCATCACAAAAAAAAAGTGACGTTGTTCCTGCGGCACAAGAGGCCTCATAAATGAGGGGCCAGATGTATCAAGCAAAATTGCTTGAAAATCTGCGAATTTCGGCGTTTGCGAACGCAATTTTGCTTAGTGGTATGTATTAAGGCAAAACTGCCTCGCAAAATAAGGAATCGCAAAATTTGCGATTCCCCATTTTTGAAATTGCATTTAAGGAATAGCAAATTGCGATTCCTTAAATCCAATGTAAGAAGCACCAAAAAAGTGCAATTTGTCCTTAAGGAATCGCAAATTACCACCAACTTCAAGTTGGTGGCAATATGCGATTTCTTTGAAAAATGCACTTTTTAGCATTTTTCAAAGTGCTATGTGGCGCACATACATGCCCTTAGGGCATGTATGTGCGCCACATGTGCACACATACATATTTCAGGGGTGCAACAGGGTGTCAAAAGGACACCCTGGCACCCTTGAAATTGCATTCTCAATTTGCGATTCTCTAATTGCGATTTGCAAATTGAGAATGTATTCCCATTCATTCCTATGGGCCTCTACGCCCATAGGAATGAATGGGAAGGTATTCCTTAATTGCGAATCGCAATTTGCAATTTGCAATTAAGGAATATTAAGGAATCGCAATTATTATTGCGATTCCTACATACATAGCATTTTGAGATTCCTTAATAGCAATTCGCTAAAATTCGCTATTAAGGAATTGCAAATGCATTCCTTGATACATCTGCCCCTCAGTCTTTAACCAACCATGTGCAAAGCCAATACCGCACTCAACACAGAACCAATAGCATTTGGCACCCCAATATTTCAAACTGTTACACACCCTTCTAACTTTGCTAACTAATTAAACTTTTGTGAAATTGCTGTAAAGTACTGGAGAAGTAAATGAGACATTATTGGGAAACATCAATTATGTCAGCACCACCTGGTTGCAATAAGAAGAAAAGGTGCAACCATCTTTCAATTGACACATTTTTTTGCTCAAAATATTGATTGATTTTGGCCATTATAATATGAAATAGAATGGATGGTTTACAAAGGCCTATGATCAGCCCATCTATGGTTAAAAAATAAGTCGGTCTAATAGCAAAAGTCACTGGAGCCCAAGATCTATTTATATACAGGAGTTTAACTGAATCACTGTTTGAAATGACATCCTTAAGGGCAGATAACAATATGGGGAGTTATTGAAAGAACTTGTAGATAAGGTCTTTCTAACAAGATCTGTACATTTTAAACCCAATAGAAGACAGAGATATATAGGTCCAAATTCAGTAAGCTATTAATTTGTTCCCATGACCATTCAGTAATTGTGAGGACACTTTACCAATCAAAAATTAAATAATAAAACCTAACGAGTGAAATTCAAGCAAAGAGGTAATGATAGAGTATGACAAAGTTCATGTGAAATTTTGTAGGTTGTATGACGTTACAGCGCATGCCATTACAACGCATGCCGTTACAACGCATACCTTTACCCCGACTTGATGTCGGGGGTGCGCTGGAAGTTCGAATAGTATAATTTACTATTCCAACTCCAGTGTGTGCAACAGTAGGGAAGGTGTTGGAGTTAACTCCAACACCTTCTACCCCCTGCAACAAGCCTTTCGCGTTGTAACGACATGCGTTGTAATGGCATGCTTTGTAACGCCTTCGTTGTAAAGGCTGTTTCCCAATTTTGTATTGTGTTCCATCATATGTAACAAACTTTCCTACCAGAGCACAGAGGTGCTTTCTGTGTGGACCAGTAAGTAGATACTTCAGTTGTTATGCATGGAGGTGCTGGAATGAGGAGCATGGGCGCTATGGACCACTGCTCAGATCGACTATGAATCATCTTGTCAGCAGCTTAATGCCAGCATACTGCCTATTCGCTAGCAACTGACGTTCGTGAGAGACATGTCTGCCGACAACTGGCATCACCACATCTGCACATGGGGCTGTTGATTGTGAAAGTACTACATGCTAATCCCTGCAATGCTGAATCTTCATCTGCATCTCACAACAGTATGTAGTCCATATACCCAGACCTTTGTGCACTGAACCACATCTTCAAGCAAAGGGTGAGTGTGTGAGGCCCTGTGCCTTCCACTTGTAGCTACATTCACCTATCTCCCCACATACAGAGGGCAGCTTTTGTCCTCATCCCTGTGAGGCCTGGACCAACCTTGTCCATGTGATTATGTTTAGAACATTCTCCGGAGTAGTATTCAGTACAAAGTCACAGCATAAAATTTGCTGCAGTTACTTAGCAAGTTTCCTTAATAAAATTAAGGGCCAGCCACTGACATTATGCGATTGTGCGGCTGCAGTGTTTTTTGCATAGTTATGGATTTGCTGCATTTACCACATAATTCATCATCTGCTGCATAATCTGCAGATCTTAACAAAACACGTTTGTTTCTAGCTCCATTAGTTCAAAAGTTATTAAAAACGCAATGACACATGTTGTTGTGCAGTCACAGTCTCTTTAGTAAGGTACACTAGTCATCTTTCTGTTGCTTATTGCTGTATTTAGGTGTCAAACTGGTACCAATGGGGTGCAATCAATCAATCAATCAATCAGGTCACTTATAAAGCGCACTACATACCCGCGAGGGTCTCAAGGCGCTGGGGGAAGAGGGGGGGGTGCTGCTACTGATCGAAGAGCCAGGTCTTGAGGAGTCTTCTGAAGGCCAGTAGGTCTTGGGTCTGCCGAAGGTTGGTGGGGAGGGTGTTCCAGGTCTTGGCGGCGAGGTGGGAGAAGGATCTGCCGCCGGCGGTCGTTTTCCGGATGCGGGGGACTGTGGCGAGGGCGAGGCTGGTGGAGCGGAGCTGGCGGGTGGGGGTGTAGAAGCTGAGTCGTCTGTTGAGGTAGGCTGGTCCGGAGTTGTGGAGTGCTTTGTGTGCGTGGGTGAGGAGCTTGAAGGTTATCCTCTTGTTGACAGGGAGCCAGTGCAGGTCTCTCAGGTGGGGTGTGATGTGGCTGTGGCGGGGGATGTCGAGGATAAGACGTGCAGAGGCGTTCTGGATGCGTTGCAGCCGTCTCAGGAGCTTAGCCGTCGTTCCTGCGTAGAGGGCGTTTCAGTAGTCCAGCCTGCTGGTGACGAGGGCCTGGGTGACTGTTTTTCTTGTTTCGGTGGGGATCCACTTGAAGATCCTGCGGAGCATTCAGAGGGTGTTGAAGCAGGATGAGGAAACGGCGTTGACCTGCTTAGTCAGGGAGAGGGTGGGGTCGAGGATGACCCCTAGGTTGCGTGCGTGGTCGGTGGGTGTCGGGGCTGTTCCCAGTGATGTCGGCCACCAGGAGTCGTCCCAGGCTGAAGGGTTGGAGCCAAGGATGAGGACCTCCGTCTTGTCCGAGTTCAGCTTCAGGCGGCTGGTCCTCATCCATTCGGCGACGGCCTTCATTCCTTCGTGGAGGTGGGCTTTGGCGGTGTGAGGGTCTTTGGTGAGGGAGAGGACCAGCTGGGTGTCGTCGGCGTAGGAGATGATGTTGAGGTTGTGCTGTCAGGCGACGTGGGCGAGGGTGCCATGTAGATGTTGAACAGCGTCGGGCTGAGGGAGGAGCCTTGGGGTACGCCGCAGATGATCTTGGTGGCCTTGGATCGGAAGGGGACGAGGCGGACGCTTTGAGTTCTGCCGGAAAGGAAGGATGTGGTCCAGTCCAGGGCCTTCTCTTGGATCCCGGCGTCATGAAGGCGTGTTCGTAGTGTGTGGTGGCAGACCGTGTCGAAGGCGGCTGATAGGTCCAGGAGGATGAGGGCTGCTGTTTCTCCGTTGTCTAGCAGGGTCCTGATGTCATCGGTGGCGGCGATGAGGGTGGTTTCGGTGCTGTGGGTGCTGCGGAAGCCGGACTGGGAAGGGTCCAGGATGTTGTTCTCCTCGAGGTAGCGGGTCAGTTGTTTGTTGACGATTTTCTCGGTGACCTTCGTGGGGAACGGGAGCAGAGAGATGGGTCGGAAGTTCTTGAGGTCCTTGGGGTCTGCCTTGGGTTTCTTGAGTAAGGCGGTGATCTTGGCGTGCTTCCAGCTTTCCAGGAAGGTTGCTGTCTCGAAGGAGATGTTGATTATTTTCCGGAGATGGGGCGCGATGGCTGTACTGGCTTTGTTGAAGACGTGGTGAGGGCATGGGTCTAGCGGTGAGCCGGAGTGGATGGTGTTCATGATCTCGCTGGTGTCCTCGTCGTTGATGTTGGTCCAAGAGAGCAGGCGGTTGGTGGTCGTGGGGGCAGTGGTCTCGGTGGTTGCCGGGGTGGTCGTGGTGTTGAAGCTGTCGTGGATGTCGGCGATTTTGCGGTGGAAGAAGGTGGCCAGTGAGTCGCACAGATCTCGCTACGGCGGGATGTCGTTGGTGTTGGAGCTGGGGTTGGAGAGTTCCTTCACAATGTTGAAGAGCTCTTTGCTGTTGTGTGCGTTGTTGTCTAGGCGGTCTTTGAGTGAGGCCCTTTTGGTGGATCTGATGAGGTGATGGTGACTGCGGGTGGCGCTCTTGTGGGCGGCGTAGCTGTCCGCTGTCCGTTCGTGGAGCCAGATCTTCTCCAGTTTTCGGCATGTTCGTTTGGAGGCCTGGAGGTCTTCGGTGAACCAGGTGGCTTTCTTGCTGGTGTGGCTGTTGGGCGGATTCTTGAGCGGGGCGAGGGTGTTGGCGCAGTCGTCGATCCACTGTCTGAGGTTGCGGGCGGCGGTGTCGGGGTCGGAGGGTTTGGCGGGTGGGCTCAGGGCGAGGGTGGTGGTTAGCTGGTCTTCGGTGACTCTGCTCCAGCAGCGGCGAGGCATTTGTTGGGTGCGGTGGTGCGTGGTGGGCTTCCTGTAGGTGAAGTGGATGCAGTGGTGGTCGGTCCAGTGGGGTTCGGAGGTGTGGTTGAAGGAGACGTGTGGGCTTGCGGAAAAGATGGAGTCTAGCGTGTGGCCGGCGGCGTGGGTGGGTGTTGTCACGAGCTGTCTGAGTCCGAGGGTGGCGAGGTTGTCGATCAGGGTGGTGGAGTTGGTGTCCTTGTTCTCGAGGTGGAAGTTCAGGTCCCCGAGGAGGATGTAGTCCGTGGAGGCGATGGCGTGTGTGCTGACGAAGTCAGCGATGGAATCGCTGAACTGTGGTCGGGGTCCGGGGGGTCTGTAGATGAGGGTTCCTCTGAGGGTGGTGTTGGGATCGGTGTGGATCTGGAAGTACATGTGTTCGGCGGTGCTGAGGGTGTCGTCGGTGTTGGTTGAGACTCTGAGGGTGTTCCTGTGGACGATGGCGATGCCTCCTCCGACTCCGTTGGTGCGGTCCCTGCGGGTGATCTTGTAGCCGTCCGGGATGGCAATGGCGTTGTCGGGGGCTGAAGCGGGGTTCAGCCAGGTCTCCGTCAGGAAGGCGACGTCTGGGGAGGTTGAGTCGAGAAGGTCCCAGAGTTCGATGGCGTGTTTGCGGGCGGAGCGGGTGTTGAGGAGGATGCATCTGAGGTAGTTGGGTTCTTTCCTGGGCGGTGGTTTGGCGGGGCGGGTGCTGGCGAAGCTGCAGTTCCGGCAGGTGAAGGGCCCTTGGGTGCGCTTCGGGGTGGCTCGGTAGCAGGCGTGATCTTTTCCGGGGTTGAGTGCGTGGAGGGTGCTGGCATCGTATCGGCGTCTGTTGATGTGGCGGGCGTGGGGGATGCACGGACCAGGGGTTCTGGTGCTGGGCGCGGTCCAGGCGCGGACGGGCGCAGACGGGCTTGCCTTAGGCGCGCCCGCTGCCCACGTCCGCTGAGCGGCCACCATAAATGGGGAGGTGGGAGGGAGGAGCAGGGAATGGGCAGCGAATGGGCAGTGAGGGGGCGGGGCCGCAGGGGCGCAGCGGCGGGAAACAGGCCAAAGGAAAAACTAGCACAGTTAGGGCAGCAAGGGGGCACAGAGGAAAAACGAGCACAGTCAGGGCAGCAAGGGGGCACAAAGGAAAAACGAGCACAGTCAGGGCAGCAAGGGGGCACAGATGAAAAACGAGCACAATCAGGGGCAGCAAGGGGGCACAGAGGAAAAACGAGCACAATCAGGGGCAGCAAGGGGACACAGAGGAAAAACTAGCACAATCAGGGGCAGCAAGGGGGCACAGAGGAATAACGAGCACAATCAGGGGCAGCAAGGTGGCACAGAGGAAAAACGAGCAAAATCAGGGGCAGCAAGGGGGCACAGAGGAAAAACGAGCACAATCCGGGGCAGCAAGGGGGCACAGGGGAAAACGAGCACAATCAGGGGCAGCAAGGGGGCACAGGGGAAAAACAAGCACAATCAGGGGCAGAAGGGGACACAGAGGAAAACGAGCACAATCAGCTGGCAGCAGCAGGGCACACAGACGGAGCTGTGTGGTGGGGGAGCGACCTACCAGTCAAGGTCAGGGGTGCAATCTATGCACAGAAAGTGTTAGCAAGAGTAAAAATGACAAAATAATTAAATAATAGTATGACAAAATCTGCCGCATTATGCAGCACAATTTGCCTTTTCCTGCTGCATAATGTAGTCAACCCTGCAGCATAATTTGACCTTCCCCTGTTTTTCAGTGGCCCTGATAATATTTAAAGTCCTCTATTTTTTATAAAAAGAACAACACTGCTCGGAAAATCCAGTCATTGCAAGTGATGGGTGGCCAGTCAGATCTAGACATTCCAAACGTAAGCCTTGACTCTTTCGCCATGCTACCCCTAAAAGTGAAAGCCATAAAAGGATGCAGTTGAAATGTTAGAGGCGTGCAATTGTACCCAATTTCCTCATTTACAGGGACAGCTGCAGTTATTTGAAGTAAGTGAAGAAAATGACCCGTTTAGGGTCACTCGGGTCACTCTAGACCTCTGCTAGCCTTCCATGCAATGAAGAGTCGATGACGCAGTAGAGAATGCCAACAAGCTAGTTTATTCGGAATTTACACTGCAGTGGAGTCCAGCCTCTACTACTGGCTGACGAAGGACTGACTTGAACAAGCATAAAGTTACATTATGTAGGTTGCAGAGCCCACTAAGACCCGCCTATTATGGAAAAGTACTGGTAGCTGTCGTAATACAATGGGGGTACAGTGTATGAGTTTCAGTTCCACAGCCTGGCACACGCTATCTACTGCCCAAGGTCGTCTAGCTTATCCTCCCCACCAGACAGGTGGGAGAAGGCCTTGATGTAACAGAGAAGAATGTACTAATGAGCAAAATCTTAGCATTGAAGAAACTAAACTTACCAAGGGCTATTTCTCAGAAAGAACAAACATGACAGTTTCGTTCTGTTTATAAAATGGCGTCTAACAAGACAAAATGGCAGTGCACATGTCAATCGGACAAATATAATGCTGGCATCCACTGATTATATATTTCACACAATATACGTTTTAATGCATTAGTTATATCAAAGCTAACATCACTTTGAGTATAATGCAAATAATATGGTCATTTTCAGTTCTATTCTAACAGAACCTCCTTTTAGCATTGATTGCTAATGACAATCGTCTTTATTAGTGCCATCAGGTAAGGGTCTTTACAATTCTAAGCAAAGAGTAGATATATATTTATGTGCTTGTATATATATACTAACAGACAAAAGATTGAACCAAAACTGATATTTAGTCATCAAAAGAAACTTTGGGGACAGACTCAACAATAGAAGGTGAAGAACCAAAAATCTCGTCATCCATATTCTTCAGATGATCGACCTCCTGTTGGAGCATGATCTTTGTATTGGTGTCACGGATTGAGAATTTTTAGGAGTTAAATAGGGGGTACAATAGGAGCAACATAAGGGAAGGCACTTAATCAAAACAGAACAGCAGATCAGGATAGCTATAAAATATATTATTTTCTCTAAAATCCAATCCCAACCTCCAAACAGGGACCAGCTCCAATTACCACTCTGCATGCCTTGAACATTTTCCATAATGTCTAAAATATGTCTGGTAATATTTTTCTCCATGTTAGTGATACCTACTACACACTGATCTCCTATTACTGAGCATGCACCACCGTTTTTAGCTAAAATAAAATCAACTGCATATCTAGTTTGTTCAGAAAATATTCTCATGCTCTCTAATTGAATGGTGATGTCACGCAATGCTGCCACAGTAGTATTGGACAATATCTGTAATTTACAGCCGAAATATTCCCTGGCCATTTTAGTCCTACTCATAGCCATGCCCCCTAAAGTGAAGATAGCAGACAAAATATAACCAAAAGTGATGCCATTACTGTAATTATTTATTTCTATTTCTGTTACCCCTTCACAAATTTCTTTCGTAAGTGTTCTTTTTACCCATTTTATCTGTCTATGAGTATATCTGCAAGGGACTCCTAGAGGTAGCACCATACCAAGGGCTACATCATTGGTACCATTATGAACATTTGAATATGTTCCGTTTGTGAGGAAAAAGAATCCAGGGTGAGCATATATTGGTCTGTCATAATCCACAGCTGCATAACGAGAATTACCGACAACAGTTGTAGAACCCCTCACACTCTTTAAAGGAAATGTCTGTTTAGACATAATTACTCCGGAGCAATTGATGTACAAAATAGAGTCAGTACTATTTAGAATGGGGCAACAAGCAGGATAATAACCAGCTTTCCGGGGGACTATCACTTGTTTGTAATGCCAGCCTACTAAAGGGCACGAAACGGGGGACATGCTCTGTTTCATGGTCCCCTATTCCTTCTTGTACCCAACAATCATAAGGGAGGGGGAGAGGAACCCATTGGCAGTGCGTAGAGTGGATCCAGTGTTTCCGACCTTCCACTCTCCCTGCCGTCCTCGTCGTAAGGAGGACCAAGAAGGGTCCTTTCCACCGGTGTTCCAAACAGTTCTTTCGCTGAAAGTTCTTGATCAAAACGTACTCCCTGGGCTGTATAAGGTGCCCAGGTCCTTCCGGTGCTGGAGGCAGCGTCTCGTGTATCTGTTGATGAATAGAACGCAGACTTTTAGTAAGGTCATACAGATAATCAATCAATAAAGGGTGCTCTATCTTGGAGTATTTCTTGGGTCTAGGGATGCCCCACACATTCGCAGGGCGTCCAAACACCACCTCATATGGGGATAGCCCTGTCCTAGTGTGTGCAGTCATTCTAGTAGACAATAGAGCAAGGGGTAATGCATCTGGCCACTGTAACCCGGTACTTTCTGTTATCTTAGCCAATTTTAACTTAAGGGTGCCATTGTATTTTTCAACCAGGCCCGCTGATTGAGGATGATTCGCTGCATGAAATTTCTGTTTAATGTGCAGTCCTTCACACACCAATTGAATCAATTTAGCATTGAAGTGACTGCCGTTATCACTCCAGATCAAGCGGGGCAAGCCGTAGTTTGGGAGGAACTCTTTTAGAAGAGCCTTCGCCGTGTCCAGGGCTGTATTTTCCTTTGTTGGGTAAGCCTCAACCCATTTTCTAAATGTGCAAACCACTACCAATACATATTTCAAATTGTTAACCCGTTGCATCTATATATAATCCATCTGAAGCACCTCAAAGGGAAAAGAAGGTGGTGTAAAATTTCCAGAAGGTGTAGGGGTACCTTTTCCAGGATTGTGTCTCATACATATAATACAGTGCCTTACAAGGTGGGCAGCAACTTTTGAAATATTGTCATTCTGCCATACTGGATCTAATACTTTACAAATTCCCTTTGCGCTAATATGAGCTCAGCCATGTGCCATGCTAACTACAGGAAAAACATATGCATTCGGTAACATCAATCTTTGCTTCACCACTTTGTCAGTACAGCACCCTTCATCATCCAACTGACCTGCACTTTCCTGCCATACAGCCAACTCTTCAAGTGTCGCTTCAGACTGTATTTCCCTGACGCTGTCCAGTGTATTTTCGAACATGGTAGCATCCGGCACCCATCTAGCAGGGCCTGCCACAAACATTTTCGTCATCTTTGATCTAGCTGTCTCTTTTGCTGTTTGATCTGCAAAGGCATTTCCTCTCCATACATTGTCAGTGATTGCTTTATGGGCACTACATTTCACTATTGCCAATCCTTTAGGAAGGGTCAAAGCTTTCAAAAGTCTTTCTATCAATGGACCATGCTGTATCTTGTTCCCATGTGAACTCAAAAATCCTCTCTCTGCCCAGAGGCGTCCAAAATTATTGGCCACCCCGAAGGCGTACTGACTGTCAGTATAAATATTGACAGCCAGTCCTTCGCTTAGTTTGCATGCGTACAAAAGAGCTATCAGCTCCGCAGCCTGAGCAGATTGGTAGGGAACGCGCACTGTCTCAACTATAGTGCGTAGTGTAGTAATAGCATACGCCGCTGTAGTGGTGCCATCTGACAATTTGAAACAAGAGCCATCGACATATAGTTCCCCTTGCGGGTCGGATAAAGGAACATCAGTCAAGTCTACCCGTCCATTCGTCTCTTCTTCAGTACAAAACAAACAATCATGGAGGTCTTGGTCCTTTTCGTCTGAAGGGAGGGGCAGTAACGTGGTTGGATTCAGACCGGCACATCGTTTGATGACAATATGTGGTGCAAATAACGTTAACTCATATCCAGTAAGATGAGTACTGGTAAGGTGCTTCGTCTTTGTCTTGTTCAAAAGTATATCCACAGCATGGGGTACCATTACTGTGAGATCATGATTGAGGATGAGCCCTGCCGACTGTCGTATAGAGACCGCAGCAGCCGCCGTGGCTCTTGAACAACTCGGGAGAGCTCTGGCGACAGGATCAAGCGTAACAGAAAAATAAGCACAGGGCCTCTGCTTACCACCAAAGGCTTGTGTTAACACCGAAAGCGCACACCCAGCCGTCTCATATACGTACAGTACGAAAGGCTTCTGATAGTCAGGCGTACCAAGCACAGGTGCAGAGCAAAGCGCAAACTTTAATTGTTCAAAAGCATGCTGGCATTCATGCGTCCAAGGTAAAGGTTCATGCATATCTTTAGTAATCAAATGAAGTAAAGGCTGTATTAGTAAAGAATAAGCAGGAATCCAGTGACGACAATACGAGGTGATGCCAATGAAAGCACGCACATCTCTCTGTGTCACAGGGACAGGCATCTTAACTATGGCATCAACTCGTTCAGGTGTTAACCTCCTACACTCCTTTGACAGCAGGTGACCTAAGTAGGTGAGCTGCTGTTGACAATATTGGAATTTGGAAAGGGACACTTTATGCCCGCACCCGCCAAATGTTTCAACAAGATAACGGTAGCCTCCCTACAACCCTGTTCAGTATCGGAGGCGATCAGGAGATCATCCACATATTGCAATAATACATTACATGCGGGAAGAGAGAGAGATTCCAAATGACTTTTTAAGGCTTGACTATAAATACTAGGACTTTCAGTATACCCTTGAGGAGCCCTGCAGAATTGGAAACTCCTTCCAGCTAGGGCAAAACCGGAAAGGTGTCTGCTGTCGGAGTGAATAGGAATACTAAAGAAAGCATTCTTTATATCTATTACAGAAAAGAACTGAGCTGTGGAAGGAACCATCGTTAAAAGAACAGTGATGTCTGGCACCACTGGGAACTGTGGAACAACTACTTTGTTGACCTACCGGAGGTCAATTACAAAACGATAGACATGAGCGTGGGTATCAGGAGAATCTAACGGTGCCTTCTTAAGAATAGGGAGTATAGGGCTATTGCATATGTTTCCTGCTGTCTCCTCAACCACCCCTGATTTAATAAGGTCCTGTATAATCTGCATCAGTGCCTGTTCTCCTACCTGTGATATCTTATACTGAGGAATACGAGGGAGCACAGCATTCTCCTTAACTCTTATAGAAACTGGTGGCATGGGTAGCAGCCCTACATCTGTATCCCCTTTTGCCCACAATGAGGATGGTACGTCTTTAAATTCAACTGGAAGGGGTGCATCTTTTGCCAAACACTGTTTCGCCTTAGCCACATTAGGTCCAATAGTCATATACACACCATCTGGGGAACAGGAAATGGTAGCATGTAAGTTTTTCAACAAATCCAATCCCATCAAATTCTCACCACAATTAGACGTCAACAAAAATGGAGAGTCCACAGTAAAAGGACCCAATGTTAAAGCAAGGGGTGTGGAAATGGGGCTCACAACCGGCACGCCTGAAAAGCCTACCGAAACATTATTACGGCCAGACAGAGTTGCCCCAGGGACCAGTTTATGTGAAACAGAGCTATTCATCGCACCTGTGTCCACCAAAAATTTCTGTACGGAGCCATGCAAATCTGCTGTGACATAAGGACCACACTGATCTACAGGAATTTGGACTGGACCCTTACCCTGCCCTTGGCTGTCCTAGTCATACAACACTCCCGCAGCATCGTCTGTAGCATAATCATCATAATAGTGTTGTCGTCCCCGGGGATCATCAAAATAATTTGAATCAGAACGATCCCCTGAAGGCACACCCACTTGCCCTTCTTCCCTATTACCCTTATAACGGCCTCTTCCATCGCGAACCTCACCCTCCAGGAACCGCAAGCTTTTGTAACAAATCTGGGCACTCACTCCGCCAGTGTCCCTCCTTTTTACAGTAGGCACACTGGTATAACCCCAAAGGTGCACCACCTCTACCAGCACCTTGGCCCCTTTGAGTCGCACAGCCACCACGTCCCCTTCAAGACCCTCTAGCAACTTGCTGCAACAATACTTTTGTTTTCAAATCCTTGCTCTTCTTCTCTACTTTGTCTTTCTCTTCATTTTCATGATGCTCGTAATACTGAGCCATACTCAATATCACTGAAGGGGAAGAGGTAGTCTAAGTACTCTCTGAGGCCTGTAGCTGGGCCGCAATTTCCGGAAGCAAATTTGTAACAAACCTATTAACAAACAATCGAACGCCCCCTTCCACTGACAAGTCCTGCCCACTGAAATCCAAGAAAACCCCTTCAAACCTTGTAAAAAAATCCTATACACTTTCCTCTTTCTTCTGGCTACATGCTGTTAGCTTATCCCAATCAACCCGTCGAGGTGGGATAAGGGAATGCATATATGTAATAATACGATTTGGCAAAGCCAGAATCTCAGCCCTAGGTTTTTCAACTGGCTTTCGCTCTGCATCCCACCCTTTAATCTCGTCCCACGTACCGCCTAGCTCCACCCTATGGTCTTGAGTATGTACCTGTCTCCATATATCTACCGATACTAGTAACCCGAAGAAAATTTCTATGTCTGCAAGTCATAACTGACGAGGAGGCTGCCTCTATCAGCTCCTTATAGTACACTGTGGGATTCTTTCGTGGGTCTGGTAATTGACCCTTAAGGGCCAATACCTCACTCCTTTTCCATGGAGTATAAACCCACTGCTCCTGAAAGCGAGCCTCCACCCGTTGTTGGACCACCTCATTTCTTTGGTTCCTCTGCTCTGGGATCTCAGGATGAGAAATAGGATGCACCTCTCTCATCGGAAACTGGGATTTCCCAACCGGAGTATTACTTTGTAATTTCGCCCGATAGCCTATCAACGTCCCCACATTACCAAAAACCTCCCCCGGGGGCCTTGCCAGCTGAATATACTCGATCTCAATTATCATAAATTATTTGAGAGGCCATGCCCCAATACACTGTTCCCATAAATTTTTCAAAGTAGCTGACATATGTTGGAGGGCATGCTGCTATACAAACAGATCAAAATCTTTCATTACACTCCATATATCCTCCACACTATAGATCGGACTCCGAGCCCACTGCGCTGCTTGATTCACCACCATCCTCTTTTCTTCCTCACCTACATTCGATCAAGTTAACACCTGTTCCATTCGCTCTTGTACTGTCGCCCAATTCCCTCTATCCGGCCCCCTTACTGGTGTCTGAACACTACTTAACAAAGTAGGTAACAACCCTGGGGAAGACATAAATGACACGGGTAAAGGAGATAATGTCATCAGTGGCTGTGTAGTGGGGGCGAGGGAAGGAGAGGAAACAAAAGCAGACATAACAGACGTCACAGGGGTGCTCGCAGTCACCGCACTCGTAATCGGTAGGGCAGAAAGGGGTGCAGACAAAACTGGGGCCGAAGCCGCCGAGCTCACAGGAACACTTAAAGAAGGTGAAGGAACAGGTGAAGGAACATCGGGATATATTCTCTGTGGGGCATACGGAGGTGGAGGACGGGTCTCCAATAGTTCCTCCACAAAAGAATCCCCCTCCTCTCTAACCACGTATGACTTATCACTCTGTAACCGAAATTTCCTATCTGCACACTCACTACCTTTCTCTGTCTGTTCTCTATCATACGCTACAGCTTTCTGCACCACTGTCTGTATTGCTTTCTTCCTAGACACCTTCTCTGCCCTTATACGTCGCTGTTTGGCTTCTTTCTGCCATACCTGCAAGGTATCGAACATTGACTGCCTACTTCTTCTAGCGAACAATTTATCCTGTAAATAATTCAATTTCTGTTCATCAAATGTACCATCAAGTGGCCACTGAAGCTCAGCATTGTCTCTCGTATATTTGTGCCACAATGTACGAAACATAATAGGGCCAATGCCATGCTTCACATACATCTCAAAACCCGGAGGCGCGGGCTGCCATTCCTCCAGTCTGTTTTCCGCTGAGCATCATCGACACCCAAAACACCACAATTTACTCCAACAAGACATCTTAGCATCAGACACTTCCACTCATCACACAGACACGCACTCACAATACAAACAAAGAGCTCCCAAGAAGCAGTCCAAAAACTGCACCAAAACAAGACAGTCCTCAGACTGCACCAAAACAAGATAGGCTCTAGCCCCAGGCCTTTTCAAGAATACCGAATTACCAGGTGGCCTGGCGGAACATTTTCAAACGCCCCGTATCACAAAGGCCTGCAGACCTACCAAATTAATCAAGACGGCACCGCACTTACCAAAGCTCACATGGTGCACACAGGTCAAACAAGATTATTCTCCACTGCCGACTCTTCAGACCTAAACAGTCAGATCCAAGGGTTTCGCCTCTTCAGGACCCCAGCCGAGATGACCACTAGATGAGGAGCCGCCCGATCAGACAGGCAGGGCAGCTGCGAGAACTAACGCTCGATCGTGTGAGGTACCCCGATCCGACCAGACGCAACCCCAACTTCTGTAACTCGTCTACGGGCGAGATGGGTCATCTGGTGGAGTCCCTGTTCGGGCGCCAACTGAAGGAAGTGACCCGTTTAGGGTCACTCGGGTCACTCTAGACCTCTGCTAGCCTTCCATGCAATGAAGAGTCGATGACGCAGTAGAGAATGCGAACAAGCTAGTTTATTCGGAATTTACACTACAGTGGAGTGCAGCCTAACCAGCCTCTACTACTGGCTGACGAAGGACTGACTTGAACAAGCATAAAGTTACATTATGTAGGTTGCAGAGCCCACTAAGACCCGCCTATTATGGAAAAGTACTGGTAGCTGTCGTAATACAATGGGGGGAAAGTGTATGAGTTTCAGTTCCACAGCCTGGCACATGCTATCTACTGCCCAAGGTCGTCTAGCTTATCCTCCCCACCAGACAGTTGGGAGAAGGCCTTGATGTAACAGTAGAAGAATGTACTAACGAGCAAAATCTTAGCATTGAAGAAACGAAACTTACCAAGGGCTATTTCTCAGAAAGAACAAACATGACAGTTTCATTCTGTTTATAAAATGGCGTCTAACAAGACAAAATGGCAGTGCACATGTCAATCGGACGAATATAATGCCGGCACCCACTGATTATATATTTCACACAATATACGTTTTAATGCATTAGTTATATCAATGCTAACATCACTTTGAGTATAATGCGAATAATATGGTCATTTTCAGTTCTATTCTAACATAAGGATTGCTTAAATATCCTTGGTTTTTACAGGACTCGGAGAACTGGATTGATGTTTCATTACAGTCTTGAATATTACTCTTTTGACACTTTTGTGACACCCTAAAAGCAAACAGAAAGATAGCAAACACAATGCCAGTCACCAGTCCTCAGTACCTGCAAATGGAAGGGTAAAGGGACATTGTAATAGAGTTCTGAGAGTGGATTATTGGGTTTTAGAATTAGTGTTGTTTGCATCACAAAATGAGATATCTCACTACCTTCCGTCCTCTGAGTCAGTGGCTGCCTACTCAGGGAGGTAAGAGAGCAACCTTGAGTATTATGGTGGGAAGAAACCAGTCGGAATTTTCGGCAACAGCTGTAAGACCTCTCTGTACTCTAGTAATTAGTAGTGAGATCTTCAAGGTTCTTTATCCACATCTTGGTCTTCGTAGGCTGGTAGGGGCTTCCATTTAGGAAGACTCAGCAGCAAGAGGGGCCAGGAGAGTTTCAGCAGAGGCATTTCAGTTTGTTCCTAACCAACAGAAAAAGTAGCCCTCAGCTTTATATTTGAGAAGTCCTGACAACAACAGGTTCCGTGCAGACAGCGTTCAAGAAGTGTTGCGCAAGCTAGAGAGAAGCTTTTGCTCAGACATACAGGTGTAAAACGTTCTGCCATTACTTACTGCCAGTCAGAGTCAATTAATTCACCAAGTTCAAAATGTCTAGCCAATCTGTCTAAGGCACAATTTCCTTCCTGAGTGACATCAAAGACATTTCTGGATTTTCCGACTTCCCAAAGTACATTGCAGTGGCCTCAGCCTACGTCCAGAAGTCCAAGTGTACTTTCAGGGTGGTGTGAAACATTGTTTGCTCACCAAAAAGAACAGCACAGAAAGAAGAGGTGGGGATGGCACTGTCCTTGTCATTTGCAGGCAGCTTCCATACTTCAACTTCTGTCATTCTTACACACAATAAATATTCCCAAATAGCTGTTGGTAACCAAAATGACAATGACAGTTGTCACAACACATTTACTGTGCATACTTTTTCTCATGATTGGTCTCGATATTGCAAAAGGTTATGCTCATAATGTGTATTAACATCTCATCATATAAAACAATCAATCAGCACAAAGGGGCCCCATGTTACTTCAATCTCATGGTATTAGTTCATATTGGGAACCTAGTAATCAGTTTAGCTTGAAGCAACCTCTGCCCCCATAAGCTAAAATATTCTACCATTTGCCATGGTTTGCACAGAAATGTTTGGTTTTAGCTGCCACGTAAGACTACAGGATGAGGAAACCACTAGAGTGACTGTTCATCCAAGCACACCAAAGTGTGTTCCACAGGAGCACCAGATCTGTATTGTGATGGGTTCCTATGACTGAGTTTACTATTGAACACTATGTTAATGCATGCTAAGGAGAATATCTTAAACCTTCTGAAAACTGAACTACAAGTAAAGAAATATAGTCATGATTCTAATGAGGTGAAAGTTCTGAAGGGAAACCTGCTTCTCACATGTTGCAAATCAAATGTTAGCCAAACAAAATATCAAAGGGTGACCTCACCCTTGTGAACTGAACATGCCACTTTTCACACTGGTGCACACTACGGTAAATTATTTTCTAAACATTGGAACCGCCAATGAGTAGAATCTTTGAGGCAGAAATTCACTTGGTGGATTCTCCTCAAGATGTAATGATTCCTCCAGAAATTCTAGCATCTTTCACTAACATCCGACTCTAAATCATTCCCTCAGTCCCCAGTGCTGTGAATTAAGAATTTCGGGGCAGATTTACAAGCTCCTTGCAACACTTTTACATCGCAGTTGCGTCACTTTTGTGACGCAGCGGAGTCGTAAACAATGCGCCACGTTGCGACACATTTACAACGTGACACATCTAGGGAGATGCGTCACGTTGTAAAGCCCTGCGCTACATTATACCTGCACCAAGTATAATGTATGCAGGGTGGGCGTTCCGACGTAAGAAAGCCTCGTAAAAAGTGACGCAGTGAAATCTACAAGATTTCACTGCGTCACTTCTACGACACCACTGCGTCAAAACCTTACGCCTGCTTGAAGCAGGCATAAGGAGTGACGCAGAATAATAGGAATCGGCATTCCTCGGCATTGCTGGAGTTGCGTTGTGCTTGTGACACAACTCCAGCAATGCATTGCCTTTACGCCAACAGATGTGTCACACATCTGTCAATCCTTGCGGCACAGTGAGCCGCATTGTAAATGCGACGCATACATGGCAAGGGTTTTTTTGCGTGACGCAAATTAACTGACGCATCTCTGCTGATATGCAGAGATGCGTCAGTTCTTGTAAATCTGCCCCATCATTCTTTGTTCATGTGATGGTTAAATTTTATGAGGCATTTTAAGGCCTTTTCCTGTGGCCTTATTATGGGAGTGCAGGCTCTAACATGAAAACAAAGGGGCATATTTACAAGGGCTTTATCTCCGCTTTTTTGGCTTAAAAAGCGAAAAAAGCGGAGATAAAACTATCGCCCAATTTTCAAGAGGGTGCTAACATGCCTAATCGCATGTTAGTACCCTTTTTCCCAACGCCTCCCTTTACATCTCTAATGAGATGCAAAGTGGGCGTACCCCGGATGGACTACCTTGCAAATATCGCTGATGTTCACATCGCGATATTTACAAAGCTGCTTCAGCATTTTAGCACACGTTAGTTTTTGGAGAAAACCGCTGTTTTCTCCAAAACTAACGTCTGCTAAAATGCAGACTTACCTATCCCTAACATTGGGGTGGATTATGCTGATACGACCCTGTGGGTCGTATCAGCAAGCAGTTATCGACGTTTTGCAGGGAACATCGCTGGAAAACCAGCGATGTTCCCTGAAAAACGGCGATAACCTCGCTATCTCTGGAATTTTTATCGCCCTGGAAAAACGTGTTGTTAATAACGCGCTACCAGGGCGATAAATTCCAGAGATAGCCAGCGATAATATAATTATCGCTAAGCACGGCCAGCGATAATTATCGCTGGCCGTTGATAATATGCCCCAAAGTGAATTATGCCTCTTGTTCCATTGCGCATCTACGTGTGATACATTTCTCAGGGACAGAGGACCTAGACCGTGTAATCTCCACAGCATGGAGCAGGCCAGCTCACTACTCTTGTTTTACCTCACAGGCAGCAAAGACAAGGTTTAATCTTTTTTTATTCTAAGAGTTCATGAAAAGATTCATCCATAAAAGAAATGAAGACGTATTTGCGGAGGGCGAAAGGGGTGGTACATCTACTTGAACGTACCTTTAAACTTTTTTCCAATTCAAAAACCGTTATAGGAAAACCAATACTGTAAAGTTTGACAGTCACAGTTTTGCAGACGTACTTCTGCATAAATATATGTAACTATTTCTCATGCAGGCATGGTACCATTATCCAACCGCATGAACAGCACACATCCACCTTGGGGACTGGCACCCAGGTTGCGTAATTGCACAACCCCTTTTCCTGCGCCACCAAAAGGATTAGGGTTGTTTCATTCTACTTCCCACCCTGGAAAGGAATTTACTCCAGCCTTTAGCAAGAGCAAACCTCCGACCATTTCCAAGGTGGGAAAGTCTCATAAAAGAGTGTGTTTGAATGTCCACAAACTGATGTGTTTGTGGGTAAGCACAAAATAACCAGGCAATCAACATGCTTTGTTAGACTCACTACCCAACCCTGTTGTGGGAGTTATTCCAGCATAATTGCTTGTAGTCGATAAAATAATGCGGAAATGTTAAGGGATGTACACCTGGTAGGTGTCCTCTTTTGAATACTTAATAATATTGAATTCAGCCATTTTCCTCTAAATATAATGTATGGCCGAAATGCGTTTGTAAATAGGACTCTAGATTTTGGGCTTACTTTACTCAGGTCCAGTCCATTTCCCTTCTCACTCCTCCGTCCAATCATTGTTGAGGAAGGACACATGTTAGCTCAAATGTACCTGGAACTGATAATGCAAATTCATTGTAGTTTCTTTCAGAAATAAATGCAGAGTTCATAGAATGTCATCAGTGTGACTTTGAGTGAATGAACACACGATTCTTCTTGAAAGATATGCAGTGTTGTATGGTGCTCTGCAGACCCCTTTCCGGCGATATTCTCAGATTTCACATATCTGTCCCTTGGTATTTAGTCGCTTAATTAAAATGGCTTTTAAACTTTCTCCTTTAAAAATCCTTTCATTTCTAAGCTGCGCTGGGCAAACCCAAGAGTACCAGCAACATTGGCAGATATCCCAGTGTCATCAAAGGAAGGAGATTCAAGATGCTAAATTGCCATTGAAAAGGGCAGCAATTATAATAAATTTAAAGTCATTAACCAAATCGCTTTACTGCCTCTAGATATTTCTTTACTTTTGACATTATACTGTCTTGGCATGTTTTTGGATGAAATTCGCATTTGTCCATCTACTTTCATTTTATACAACGAAGCAATATTTTTCAGTTTTGTGCCACAAATTATGTTAACATTTTATGTGTTTACTGCTTTCCTATTAAATCGCATTCAGTGGTCACTTTGGTAACAGACACAAACGTTCAAATCGCAGACAAGTTACTCAGCTGGACCAGAGTTGAAGGTGTCGAATAACATTCAAAGTATACTTTTTTACCATTGTTTTCCTTGCAGTTTTGACTTGTCCTTCATCATTTTCCAGCAGGATGTCTTTATAGCAAAATCGCAAAAATTATCAGGCTAATACCTCATTTAATAAAGTGCCATTTTTGGTTTATTAGAATATTAATGACTACATTTATTAGCTGCCTTCGCATTTCTCAGTGCTACTGTTCTATTCAAAATCTCCTTTTTATTTTGTTAAACGTGCTGCTAAAGAAACTGTGTCAAATTAATTATCACTGCTTTAAATGTTTGTTCCAGGTTTGTTTAAATGTTCACAACCGTGGGGCCTATTAACAAATGCATTTTGGAGTATATAAAATAGTAGTCACATACTACGTTTTTACATGTTCTTGCATGCCTTTTTGAATTAACATCTAAAATCGAAATATTCAAGGAATATTCATATATAGTGGTTACAAACAGAAAATACTGTGCCTGTTTCCATATCTACTAAAAGGGAATTTAACTTTTCTGGCTGATTCACAGAGGCATGTAAGGGGACGTAAAAGTGTATTTCTGTAGTACTACTCGTGCTCATAAATGCTTTGGTGAATCAGCCCCTCAGTGTTGTGGATTACTGCAGAAGGGCATTGTCTGAGCGACAGAGCCTGTAAGTGCTGTATATTGTGATAACAGATTTGCCCAGCCACACACATGGCCTGACTTAGAGGTGTTCCCTAATGTAAACACTACTGATTTCCAGAGGGTGTTGTAAAATCGCCATCCTCAAATTAATGCCTCTATTTTTTTATTTATATATACTTTTAGGGCTTCATTTATGGCATTTTGGCATAGGGCAGGAATGCACTGTATTTAAGCAATAGGGTCCATTCCTGTCCTTTCTGCTTGCGCTAGAGCCGTTTCGGTAGCCTAGCGCCAAAGTAGGTCCACTTGCACCATGGTGCAATGGTGCTTGCGTTGCATGTAGGATTGTTTGTGTGCAGGAAGGGGTACCTGCCTGCACATCAACAATGCTAAGGTTTTTTTTTTCCTCTTTCTATGTGTGCTGCAGAATGCAGCACTCATGGAAAGAGGAACAAACGAGGAGAAATAAACATATTTTTCCTTGTTATCATACGGAGTTGGCATTCCCCAGGTATACATCACTTTGTAAATCTGAGGCAGCATCAAATTCCATGGGTGTTGCATGGGAAAACCCACTACAATGTCCATGGAACGCCTCCCTGGCGCAGAGTAAGGGAACACAGTAATTTGCACTGCGTCGGTTACTCATGATTTATGAAGCCACCCAAAGCCACGAAGAGTGGCTTTGAGTGGTTTCATAAATCTTTATGAGAGCCCTGCATCACGCATGTACCACTTTACGTGGTACGAAAGTGATGCAGGGCTCTCATTAATAAGCCCTTTATTTAGTAAAGTGCTAACTAGTGACATTTTAAGGCTCCAGTTGAAGAGCGAGTCAGTCAAGACAAAGTACATCTATGTTGTAGCAAAATGGTGGAAATTCTGCATCAGTAATTTGCTGCAAACTTTACCAATGTCATTTGTATCTTTTCTGCTTTCATGCACTGTCCTTAAAGGAGGCTCAGGAGTAAGCTGTTGTGCTACCAAACCCGTTGTGACGTGTCCTCTTCTCCAAGGAGTTAGAAAGGCTGACCAACGGTTATACTATGCACAATAAACCAATGTGGAAAATGGATTTAAGTGTTCATTCAGAATAAACAAACCAAACCAAAAGAAAAAAATCATACAGTAAAACGTATAGCGCATACACATAGATCAAAATCAGCTTAGCCATCTGACAATCATTTTATCAGTCATTATCATGTAAACCAGCAGGAAATACTCTTAAGAGGTCACACAGTCATGTTTTCCAGAATCCATTAATGCATGCACAATCTTTGTGTAATGACAGATCCATTAATCTTTTCATATTAGAATGACATTCATTGGACCAGTGAATACATGCATTGTTTTCACCTATATATAATTCCAGAACACCCTGCAAATCGTATTGACTCCACCTTGCTTGTATTTCTACCGTTTTGAACTCAACCTTAAGACCCTCATTTTCCCAGGCTGGCAGCAGACCAAAATTAAAATGAGTCGGCTACCCTCCACTAATTGAGAATACACATATATTGAATACTTGTTAGCTGGTTAAAATACCTTAAGTAACTTCATCTACAAGCTTACTCTATAATCACTGCTGTGCGGCAGGATATCTTCCAAGCTCAACATTGATGCAAATCAAGTGACTTTACTTGTACAGTTACAGGCGGATAGCACAGTGGCAACCAGAAACTATGGAGTCACACAACACTTTAAAATACTCTCTATGATGCAGCACACAAATATAAACTGATATACTTTATATGGCTCACAGAAGAGCTTGCCTCGCTCCCTTGATACACTTGAGACATCTGCATGAACAATCATGTCCTCTACTTGAAACACAGCAACCCAAAACCTCAATTTCTTATGAGAAATATGTCTTTTATCAGAATAGATTCTTTCAAGAGGTGGCCTAGTAGTTGTGTCCCTTCTAGTATGAATAAATGAATAAATATTAGTCTTATAGAGCACAAACTTTGCCCAAGGGCGTCAAGACGCTACGGATAGAGCGGGAGGTCGGAGGAAGCACCGAAAGGGCCTAGCAATTAAGAGTGAAGAGCCATGTTTTTAATGCCTTGTGGAACAAAAGATGAGAGTTTTGCCCAGAGATCGATAGGGGGAGAGAATTCCAGAGCTTGGAGGCAGCAACAGAAAAGGATCTTCCCCCCCACTTGGCTCTCCTGATCCTGGGAACTACCAACAAGTTTTTGTTGGCAGACCGCAGTTGTTTGGTAGGGACATACCGTAGGAAGAGCTGTTTAATGCCTTCGGCCCGTGTTGTGAAGAGCCTTATGGACAAGGCAGAGGGCCTTGAACAGAATTCTCTTTTCTAAGGGAAGCGAGTGCAGCTTACGAATGGATGCCGAAACAGGGTGAAATTTGGGAAGATCCATTACAAGTCTGGGCGCTGCATTCTGTACAAGCTGCAGTTTGTGCATGGAACCCTTATTGATGTCCAGGTAGAGCGCACTAAAATAATCCAATCCGGACAGAACCAGGGCCACCGCTGCCTGCTTTCGGGAGGAAAAGGAGATACAAGGAAAGATCTTCCTCAGAATCCTAATGATACCAAAACAGGTAGAGACCATTCTGTTGATCTGTGGGTTAAAAGAGAGAGAGTTGGCAACAATTACACCAATATTCTTTGTTGCCGAGGCTGGACAGGGGCATGAGCTGAGCATTTCAGATCACCAGGAGTGGGACCATACAGTTTGTTGGGTGCCAAATATCAAGACTTCTGTCTTGTCCCCATTGAGTCGCAGGTAGTTGTCTACCATCCAGGAGGCCACAGCCTGCATGCAGCTCTTAAAATTTGCAGCGGATGCCTCAGTGCTGTTGGTGATTGACACAATAATTTGTGTGTCATCCGCATAGGACAGTGCCTCCAGCCCAAAAGATCTGATAACCTTGGCCAAAGGAGCGACATAGATGTTAAACAAGGTTGGGCTCAATGATGAACCCTGTGGAACTCCGCAAAAGTATGAGTGGCGTCAGAGTAGAAGTGATCCAGTTTTAATTTTTGTAACCGATCCTTAAGAAATGAGGACAAAAGCATCAGAGCGGAGCCTGTGACCCCAATTTCTTTGAGACGGTCAACCAGCCTCGTAGGCGAGATGGTATCAAAAGCAGCGGTTAAGTCTAGGAGACTTAAAAGCGAAGTGTACCCAGCATCTACTTGAATACGTATGTCATTTATAGCAGAAGTTAAAGCAGTCTATGCCAGTGGCTATGGCCACTTCTGAACCCATGCTGGGAGCCATCAAGCAGACAATGTTCCTCCAAATAGGAGTTCAGATGGAGATTTAGATGCTTCTCCAAGATCTTTGCAGGTACTGGTAGCAAAGAGATAGGCCAATAGTTTTTTAGTTCAGAAGAATCCAATGTGGCTTTTTTAGTAATGGTTTGACCATAGCTGTTTTCCATGTGTGAGGGCTGCCCCGATGTGATTTCTGCATTGAGGGCAGAGGTAAGGTGAGGGACAATCATCTCCCTTCCTAATCTCATGATCTTCAGGGGGCAGGAATCCAAAGGGGAGCCAATGGTAATACCCCCAAGGAGGCGATCCGTAAGCTCTAGGGACAGGGAGGGGAAGGCAGCTAGATTTGCTTCCCCCTCATTGGATAGGGGGGAGTTGAGGAAAACAGAGGTGATAGTTGGAGCTGAATTAAGCAGTTCTAAATTGAGATTGTCCAGAGAGGAATGCATTTCTGAGATCTTCAAATGAAAATATTTAGCCATCTTATCACAGAGATCCTGTGAACTGTCAATATAAGCAGAGACGGGAGGAAAAGAGAGAGAATTAATTACAGTGAATAGTTCCTTAGGGGATTTAAGAGATTTCGTCACTCAAGAGTAGAATGATGACTTTTCCTCATTGAATAGCAGCTTTATATTCAGCTAATTTCTTTTTATGAAGGTCTCTTTCAGTCGGGTCGTAATATCGGCGCCAGATTCTTTCTTGATGGCAGCAAGACTGTCTAAGCTTCCTTAGGCTTTCTGAAAACCAAGGGGCAGTAGGCTTTTTTCTGCCTGCATAGTACTCTTTAAAAGGGGAGCGAGAGAATCAATAGCTGTCAAAAGCCAATTGGAGAACTCTGTGGATGCCAAATTGGCATCGGAATGGCTAGTCCAGTGAAGATTGCTTAGGGTTATAAGGAAAGCTTCCTTACTAATACCCCTGTAGTTCCTTTTCAGTACCTTTCTATTTCCTTTGTTCAAGGATTTGTGAGGTAGAGAGATCAAGAAAGAGAAAGGAACAGCATAATGATCTGACCAGGAGAGCCGAAGTGGCTCCATTACTGTAATGCGGGAGTCATTAGTAAAAACCCCAACCAAAATGTGTCCCACCTCATGAGTAGTGGGGGCATATTATCAAGCCATTTATCGCTGCATTAGCGGCACTTTCGTGCCGCTAACTCTTTTTTTTTTTATCGCCCTATTACCATGCTGTCGCTAACAGGCGTTAGCGACAGCTTTCCGGCGATAGCAGCCGGTTTTCCCATCGCCTAGCATGCCAGCGATAGTTATCGCTAATGACATGCAAAGTAGGCGTTCCCTCTCAAAATTTCACGAAAAATGTCGCTAACACCACATTGCACTATTAGCAATGATGGGCCGGACCCGCGAAGCGATATAAAAAGTCGCGCTAAGGCCCCTTAGCTGCAGGAACCTAAGACCAAAAAAAGCAGGTCTAAAAATGGTGATAAAGGGAGTCATCTAAGGGAGACTAGCTCATAGCCCCATCTGAAGACCCAGTGACGCCATGGAGGTACTAATCATTCAGCTTGGAGCCCCACGAAGGCAACAACCACCACCGCCACTGCCACCTCCCCCAGTACCACCACCGAGGCAGCGCCAAAGAAGACAGCGGGCCCTGCGCAGATGCCTCTGCCTTGCAGACCTAACGCCAGAGCATGTCATTGCCCACTACAGGCTCAAAAGGACATCTATCCAACACATCCTGATCCTGATAGCCCACAGGCTGACGGCACCAACACAGCAGAGAACCAATATCCCTCCGCAGGCAAAGCTGCTGGCTGTACTGCACATGTTGGCCTCTGGGACCTTCCAACCAACAACGGCCAGAGTCGGCGGAGTTTCACAGACAGCCTTTTCAATCTTCCTCCCGACTGTCTTGGATGGCATACTCAGCCTGCTACCCCAGCACCTTCACTTCCCCAACACTGTGCAGGAACAGATTGAGACCAAGCAAGGCTTTCACGCCATAGCTGGATTCCCGTAGGTGTTGGGGGCAATTGACTGCACACATGTCCTATGTGTGCCCCCTGCGGACAGTGCACACATATACCGCAACAGAAAGCACACACATTCTATGAATGTGCAGGCAATAGTGGACCACCGTGGACTAATCACCAATGTCATAGCCAAGTTTCCAAGGAGTGTGCATGATTCCTACATCTTCCGACAGTCCATCATAAACCAGAGCTTCCAGGATGGCACATACAGAAATGCAGTTCTTGTTGGTAAGTACCAAATTTACACACCACACGCCTCAACTCCACAGACATGCAACTCACAATTGTGAGAATCCACATGTCACAATCTCACATACAACATGGCAATCAACATGCCCACTTACCAGACCCAACAACACAAGGAACTGTGGGAACTGTGGCTAGCTATGTAGACAACCCATCCCCAAAGGCCTAGCCCCTCCGCCAATCATTAGCAAATGTGGGGAGAGGTGGGAACCATGTATGTGCGACGGAGGGACTCGATCCATAAGGAAAGTATGCACACAAGGCCCAGTGTGTCGGTGTTGTGTTGGACAGTCGGGACTAAGCTGAGCGCAGACGTGCCCATGTGGGCATATAGTGTGTTTCCGTAGACCATCCTGATGGCAATGACTGTGTGGGTGACTGTCTTACCTGACAATGGGGGGATCCATTGGAAGGTTGAATGGAGGATGCAGAGGCAGGTGAAGCATCTGCAGGCCACTGCGTCGACCCGCTGGTTCATGGAGAGGGAGGAGTCAAATACGGTGCCTAGGTACCCAGAGTTGGGGGGGGGCTGCCGAAGGCGTTGGCCCACCAGGTGATACCACATGCTGATTGTTTTGTTACGAGGATGAGGACTCATGTCTCCTCTGTGGATAGCACGCACCAGCTGTCGATCATCCATGTTGCAACTCACAGCAATCCTTCCTGGAAGCCCAGTTTGGTGTGTGGGTGTATTGTTGATGGAGAATATGAGCTTTGTGTCCTTGCAGGTGGTGATGAGTAATGGTATCCTCAATCTTGCACCAGTTCCTCGCCATGTGTCAGCAGATGCATCTGCCAACTTTGAGGTTGTTGGTGACCGAGGTGGCATTTATTGCCCGCTGTATGTTGCAGTTGCATTTTGGGACAAGTGTGTATGCGCAGTTGGAGATACATGTCTGTAAAATGCGGTCTAGTGCCATTGGTGACGACTGCAGCGTTGTGGGTGTTGCTGTTGATGGTGGTGTGTAGCATCTCCTCGGTGACTGAGCTCCACTAACTGTGTGTGGGTCCGCATGTGGTTTACGGTGGCTTGGGTTTCACCGACAAGGAAGTGCATGCGTTTGTGGTCACTACATGTGCGTTTAGTGGGATTGATGAACTGGACCAAGTCCACACATGCAAAGAAGGAGTCAAAGGTGTGCCCTGCCCAGTGGCTCAGTGTGGTGAAGATTTGGGACAGTCTGATGTCAGCAAACATTTCCCAGAGTGAAATGGATTTTGAGTAGCCGTGGTATGAGACTTGGAGGCTACGCATAGGAATGAATACGTAGTCCAGGGAGTGGACGGTGTGGTGTCTGATGATGTTGATGGTGTGGATGAAGCATACCTGCCCTCAATGGGCCCTGCAGGTGAGGGGGCCGCTGAGTCTTGTTATGTGGCACCTCTGGACATGAAACTGCATGTGTTGTGCGGTGGGGCAGGTTTGGCGGCAGCGGCAGCAGCAGAACTGAACGTGATCCGTGTCTGGTGTGGCCTATTGCCATTTAAACTTTATCATGGCATTGACTGCGAGGAGGGCGGATGAGTGCCATCGCTAGACAGTAGGAGAGCCAGGGTGCCTGTTGGTGTGGGGGTTAGGCCTACGGACATGCGCATATGGCCTCAACATTGCTGCACAGTAGGAGTGCCAGTGATGCAACCCAGCAGCGCACACGATCAAATAGGCTCGGGGGAGGGAGGAACAACTGTGAGGCAATGTAATTAGCATTGATGCTGGTAATCAGTCTGAAGTGACACATGGCTAACATGAAATCCAATATAGCAGAAATCACACACCACAAAACTATCAACACTAACAACACAGCCTGCACAACCAATAATGGACACATCTCTCCATCACATGTCACAGGTGATCAAGGATATGCACTCTGCCCGTGGATGATGACACCCCTCCGAAACCGCACCACCCAGGCCCAGAGGCAGTATAATGCGGCCCACAGACGCACCCGGTCCATTGTGGAGCGCACATTTGGCGTGCTAAAGTCACGTTTCCGTTGCCTGGACATCACAGGTGGCAGACTGCTGTACAGCCCCGAAATGGTCAACAAAATCATCCTAGCATGTTGTGTATTGCACAATATATGTGTGCGCACCAATGCACCATGGATCCAAGTGCCTGCTGCACCGGACAATGGCCAGGATGATGATGAAGATGAGGCAGGTGGAGCACACCCCACAGTAAATGCAGCAGGAACTGCCCGAAGGACCCGAATAATAAACAACTTCTTCAACTGAGCACGTCACATTGTGACAGTACACATCAAATGTATCTCAGTGCAAAATGACCCCAATCACGGTTTGTGCCAATAAAAAACACAACACACATACCCTGTCTGCATGTTACTCTCCTGCATATGTTCTTCACTCTGAAAAGTGTACGTTGCACAATAAGTGGAAAGAAAATCACATTACCCAATTCATGGTGGGAATCTCACCTCAGTACAGAGATGCTTCTCATTGTGTCAAATGTGTAAAAGTAGAGTTTTCATGGTGTAAATTGTGCCACCAAAATCTAATCCTTTGCATGTCCTTTTGTGTAACAAATGAAATATAGGTTGTCCTCAGTGTAAAAATTCTTAATTGTAGGGTGTTGTTTGGGGTCAATAATTTATTTGAGTGTGTACGTTGTGTAAAATAATGAAATTTAGGGTGTGAAATGGGGTAAAAGATGAAAATGTGGCGTGCAATGGGGCAAAAGATGAAAAATGGGCGTGCAATGGGGTAAAAGATGAAAATTGGGCGTGCAATGGGGTAAAAGATGAAAAATGGGCGTGCAATGTGGTAAAAGATTAAAATTGGGCGTGCAATGGGGTAAAAGATGAAAAATGGGCGTGCAATGGGGTAAAAGATGAAAAATGGGCGTGCAATGGGGTAAAAGATGAAAAATGAGCATGCAATGGGGTAAAAGATGAAAAATGGGCGTGCAATGGGGTAAAAGATGCTTTTCAGTGTGTCATATGCAATTAGCCTGGAACCTACCTCCACCTCCAGATCAAAAACCTCTACGACAAGTATGTGGACCACCTGCACCCCTGAGACACCAACCAGCCCACCATCTCCAAATGGACACCAGGCACGGATGAAGACACTGCCTCCACCATGAAAGGCATCCACTCGGGGGCCCACACAGACCCCTGGCCCCCTCACATCTACCACAGAGCTGCATCTGCCATCGCATACGAACCACTATGCAACATCAACACCACCTTCCACACATGCACCTTCACAGACAACTGGAAGCGTGCCAAAGTCATGCCCTTGCTTAAGAAGCACACAGCTGACCCCACCGAGCACAATAACTATCGGCCCATCTCGCTCCTCACCTTCGCAGCCAGACTCGCTGAGAAAACAGTCAACAGGGAACTGACAAGATTCATCAAAGAGAACGCCATCCCCGACCCGTCAAAATCCGGATTCCGAAGCAACCCCAGCCCTGAGACCGCCCTACTTGCCGCCACAGACGACGTCAACACCCTCCAGGACCAAGGACACTACGCAGACCACATCCTACTCGACCTTTTTGCAGCCTTCACCAACGTATCCCACTGCACACTAGTCACCAGACTACACAACGTAGGTAACCAAGGTACAGCCCTGGACTGGATCCGATCATTCCTCACCGTAAGAAGGCAAAGGATCAGACTGCCACACTTCATCTCCGATCCCACGACAATCACCTGCAGAGTCCCACAGGGGTCATCACTGAGACCGAGCCTCATCAAAATCTACATGGCCCCCCTCGCAGCCATCGTCCAACAACACGGCCTCAACATCCTAATCTACGCTGATGTCACCCAGCTCATCCTCTACCCCACCAAAGACCCCACCACTACCTAAAACAACTTCCTGTAAGGAATGCAACACAGCGCAGTCTTGACGACCAACAGCTGCCCGAAGCTCAACCCTGAGAAGACAGATAACCACCCCTTCAGCATGGCTCAACACCTGGTGGCTGACGGCCCACAGAAGACCACCTCCCCCCGCAGACCACGCTAAAAACCTCCGCATCATACCCAACTCATCACTCAACATGAACCAACAGGTCAACGTCGTCAGCCACAGCTGCTTCAACACACTCCGCTTCCTCTGCAAGTCCTTCAAATGGATCCCCCCTGATCCAAGGAAGAGAGTCACCGACGCACTCATCACCAGCAGACTGTACTACGGAAACGCACTCTATGCCGGCATCAACAAGTCCATACTCTGCAAACTCAAGACAATACAGAACACCGCCGCCAGACTCGTCCCCGTCATCCCCTGGCACAAACACATCAGCCAACACCTACGATGACTCCACCGGCTCACCGTGGAGAAAATAGTCAGCTTCAAGAGCCTCATCTCACGCCTACAAATGCCTACACAACAATGGACACAAATACCACAATGACAGAATCAACTTCAACGTACCCAAAAGAAAGCTCCAAATTAATGAACTCTCACTGGCCGTAACCCCTCGCATCCACTGAGCCAGAGCAGGCAGAAGATCCTTCTTTCACATTGCAGCCAAGACCTGGACCGAGCTACCGGCAGACATCAGACACGCCCCTCCCTGAACACCTTCACTAAGCCCCTCAAGAGCTGGCTCTTTGGCCAACAGATCTCCCCCCAGCGCCTTGTGACCCCCACGGGTGAGTAGCACACTTACAAGTCCCCTGATTGATTGATTTGTTGTTAGATATGCAATTATGGTGTCACCTGGGGTGAAAGTTGCAATTTAGGGTGTCATGTGTTGTGAAACATTATATTTATGTTGTCATCTGAGTGCTAATCAAGCCTTTCATGTTGTTACAGGGCTCTGAACTGATTTTTGCTCTAAGACTGTACATCTGTGTATGGACTTGCTCTTCGCGTGAAGATCTTGCCGCTAAAACGACAAAGCAATGCTTTTTTAATCCGCCCAATGTTAAAATACATTGCGCAACACATTGTTCAATACAAAATATTACTCATGAGCCTATTTGCGTGCAGATTTTCACCGATTTGTCAAAAACGGGCCGCAAAGAGACAGGAAGTGATGTCTGCATGCTTCCTGTCTACTGGAGTACTGTTCTGCACTTTCACTTTCTCTTTTGAGCACATTGCTGGTGATTGTGGAGAACGTTGGAGGTGTTTGGTGGTGTGTGCTGCAGTTTTGTAATTTGGAGAGTGTTGCTGTGTCCTGTGTCCTGTGATAGTGTCTGTGAAGTATTGTGTACTGATTTATTGTGTTTTACTGTCTCTTGTCCTCAATCTTGTCAGGTGTCTGTCTTGGGGTAGTTAACTTTCTTTGTTGTATTTGGGGATATTTTAGAGGGTACCTTTTTTTCTGGCTGTGGGCACACAGGTGTGCAGGGAGATGCTGGCTGTGGGCAGGGAGGGCAGGATGTCCGAGGGGGCTTTGGGGGGCTTCCTGTGGATGATAACATTCTACCTGCCCTTGATGTTGGAGAGGGGAGGCCGTATCCTTCAAGGGTACAATGTGAGTTTGCAGAAGCTGAGGTGGGAGCGTGTGCGGGTGCAGATGCTCCGGTGCTTTGGAGTGGACCGTATCGTGCGCCAGTGGAAGCACCGCTGGCAGGATCTGCTGGCATGTGAAGCTGACCTCCTGGACTACGTGGGAGTCATGACTGGCCTACAGGGTGGTAAGTACAAACTCCACATTTAAACGTGAATACTGTAACAAATGAAAATTAGGACGTGTGTGACACTGGTGTCAAAGTGAGAAAAGGTTGATGAGTGAGGTGGGAGATGCAATGTGTTCACGCCTAATGTTGGCACATCCGAGACCCAACGCTGCATCACATTGACAAGCATAGGGTGCAAGTCTGTGTTACCCACTGCGCTGGAGCAACACTTAGCACTGTAGTGCCATAGCTGGCACACCTGCGCAAAAAGTGCGTGCAGGCAGAAGGTCGTTTGGGTACGGCAGGGGTGACTGTATATGAACTATCCAAGGAAATGTTCGTGTGAGCTGTGTGCTGGACAAAAGGTAGTGTTCATATGCTGTCCTCATTAATTGTGGTACGTTAGCTACGCTGCCCTGTGAACATAGTCACTGTGTGACAATGTATTTCATATGAACAAATGGTCAAAGGAAATCGGACATCTCCAGATTGTCATACACCAACAACCTCTGTGAAACTGCCTTGTGCAATCTGCAGCGATGCAATCATACAAAGAGCATGTATGACATCATGATGCATGTAGTAATGGTGCCTTGTGGATGTCTCACACTACTATTATGTGCATGTTGGCTAGCATTGCCGTCTTGTTTGTCCCAACTCAGCATGCACAGGTCTGGTGTGAATGGCAGTCAAAGTGGACCCAATCATGTAGCCAACATGAAACTCAACACTACAGTTACGTAGCATTTTCTGTCATGGTGATGATTGGTATGAGGAATACGACACATATGATTTGACGTCTGATACCAACACATATTTATTTACTTGTCTCACAGATGTTCGGCCACCAATCACAGAGGGGGACAACGACAGCTTCGAGGAGCCACACGCCACTGGTGAGTTTGGACATCATATATTGGCATGGTGCGGTGGCATGGATGTCTGGGTCAAAGGATCAATGTTGTAGTATGCAGTATGGGTGTGTATCACATGTCCCTTGACTATAGTGTGATGATGTATTGTGGAAGTCAGAAGTGTGCACAAATCGGTATGTGAATTTTGAGCAATGCATTGGTCTCACAGTTGTAACTTGGCCCATCCCCAGTCAGTGCTACACATTGAAAGTAAGGTGCATATCATTGAGACCCTATCGCCAACATAACGTCACTTCCATTGAAGATGTGTTGTCAATAGGGGCCTAGCATCATGAGCGAAGCAGCGTTAATCCACTTCACGTATATTAATGCTTCCTTGTTAATGAGGCACCCTTTCACGCTGTGTTTAGCGTGAAAGGGGCGTGCAGTGGGTGTTGCGGTTGGCGTTCCACAGCAACACCCATTGTATTTGACGCTGCCTCCTATGTACAAGTGCGGCATTGATAGATGGCAGCGCACAATTTAACACCAGTGACATCCTGGTTGTAATCTGCCTCAATGAGGATGAATGCTTTTTTCAAATCATTTTGGCCTTTTACCTGTGAGCTGCCTTGTGCAGCACACATGGGAAAAGAAAAATGACATGGTTTGTATATGTACAGGAACGTGGCCCTTCCAGTACATACAGAAACATTCTTTAATATTCCCTATTGTATCTTTCCTGTGTGCTGCACAAGGCAGCACACATGAAAGTTACAACATGGTATTCTAGGATTGCTGATGTGCATGAAGGGGCACCTTCCTGTACAGAAACAAACCTCCCCTGCAAACACACACCCTTGCACTCTGGTGCAAGGGTGCCTGCGTAGGCGCTAAGTTGTGAGACTTAGCGCCATCGCAGGGGGAAACGCAAGTGTGCACCACATCCTTGGTAATAGGGTGCAGACTTGCGTTTGCAAAGTGGCGGAGGGAGGCGTTAATCCGAGGAGGCTAACGCCTGTCTCCGCCACTTCCTTGTCAATATGCCCCTAGGTCTATGGATTCAGTCACCACAGCACTTGCCTGTGGATTGCAGAGCACACTGATAGGATAGGAGACATGTAAGTGGGGTTGCTGATGTCTATCAGATGACAGGGAATGCAGGTACACCTTGCCTGAGATGACTGTGCAAGTGTGCCCGATGATGCCCAAGGAGACAGTGCTTTTCAGTCCGTAAGTGCCAGACACAGTTCGGCACTGTGAATATGTAGGTATGCTGCATGCCATCTTCAATGTTGAAGCAGTGTGTATCTTTGAGCCAAGCATGTCAATGGCACGTTCCACAAACACAAAGACACATAATTTATGGCCCGCACTCCTTTTACTCAAGTTTATCCAAAGGTATTCATTTAAGGGGAGCTATCTTGGTATGCGCTTCGTCCTCAAGAGCGCAGAGTCAATAATCACAAACGGAGGCTGATATTTAGTAATACCAGTCCCAGGATGCATCACACCAATCGCAGATGATAGAAACATTGTAAACCAAATTTATCCACAAACACACAGCAAAGGTGGCCCGATGAATCTCATTGGCATGTTTGGCCACTGCAATGGTGTTGACAAGCTGTCTCCTTGAGGCCATTCCCTGATTGACTCTGGATCAGGTGTGGGAACTCCTCTGTCCCAGTTGGTGTCATTACTGTGCACACATTTACCACGCATGCTTTAGCTCTGCCTTCAATGCTGTGCCATTTGTTTGACAATGCAGGGCTCTCCAACGCTATATGTGAGAAAGCATTGCCCCTAACAACACTATGAGCATCATGACTCCAGTGTGCCGTTACAATGGGGAATGCATTGTGGCTGTTTGCGTTGTTAAGGCCTGCGTATTTTGATTCACTACGGAGTGAGCTCAGCGGATACAAGACATGCATGTGTGAGTGTGAATTTAGAGGAAACAATTTTTTCCCCTCTCTGCGGCAACACTTCACATATTGTGTAGTAGTGTTGGAGAGCGCGACAGCACATCATGTAAAAGTCAGCGTTCAGCCACACAACGGGTTTCCATGTGTGCTGCATCATGCAGCATAGTTGAACGTGTGAGTAGGGCTGTCCCAAATTTGTTCCAGGGCAGGTAGGGTAACCTTCCTAAACATTGACAAGCCCCCCGTCACACAGACACCCTTGCACTCTGGTGCAAGAGTGCCTGTGTTGGCGCTGACTTGATGAACTGCACACAGTTGCTGGGGGACACATAGTCATGCACATGGGCATTGTACATATCATGCAGCACTTTGTCACTGGAGAGGATGAGGGTGGTGCTACACAGGGAGGGCTAATGCCTCCCTCCTCCGATTGCTTGTACATGTCACCCTCAGTCCGGGTGTGTAATGGCCCCATCGTTTGACACTGTCAGTCTCATTTGGTTGTGACAGTACATGTACCATGTCATGCACTGTCATGTCAGTCTCCCCAGCATGTAGTCACTGATCCATGCTTCAACATTCCGTTATCCAGGTCACTCTCTGACTTCACATAGTTACGCTGGAGTGTAGGCTCCCATGTTTAAGTGATCTTGTATTACAGATGTGATTGGAGTACATTGACATAGTCTAAAGGACTCAAAATTTCCATTGCTGATATTTTACAGACAACATGACGCCAGCCGAACAATATGCCTTCCAGGTGAGGAAGGACCGCTTTAAGCATGTAAAGAAGGTGGCAAAAGGGTACCGCAACATGGCCAAGAGGCACCAGGAGGAACAGAAGCAAGGTACATGGAAGTCGGTGCCCGAGGTTGCTACAACTCGCACACAGCCCATCCCAGGCCCCTCTGGCGTCAGTGGTGGGTCCCAGCCTGGACAGGTGTCACATCCCCCTATGGCCACACACCTCCAATGGACAGTCCCACCTGCACCTGGCGATCAGGTGGTGCCATTTACAGAGGCAGACAGGAGGATCATGCATGATAACAATGTGTTCCTGGCCGAGATCAGGCGAGAAATGACTGATCTGAACAGACATGTCATGGAAATTAAAAAACACCTTGGACTGCCATGATGCCTGGACATGTTGGACCCCATCCCCCTCTTCTCCCTTCCCCAAATGTTTTAAATCTGTTATTAGGTAGTGTTAGGTTAGTTCTTTTAATTGTTAGGTATTGTAGTTTTAGCTTAGGTTATAGTTAGTGTTAGCTTTTAAGGTAGAGTTTAGATATTTTTTATTATGCCGTAGTTGGGGATAAGTTTCCTTTTCCTTTGGGCGGGGGTTGATGTATTTGTTGTGAAAAATAAAATAAAAAAATTACAAAAAATATATCTTTGTGTAGGTTACATGTGTAGTTAGTTTATGTATAGCTTAGATGTCTTTGTCCTGTCTTGTGGTGTGCCTTAAGGGTGGGAGGGGGTTGATGTCTAGGATATGTTGTTGCGTGTTTAGGATTAGTTAGGGTAGATAGTTTAGGTAAGTAAGACTTTTCTAGTTAGTTTAGATTTTAGTAGTAGTTCTAGTGATGAGTGTTAGTTTAGGTTTGTTAGATTTTTTTACTGTTCTAATAAATGTTTAAAACTTAGGATTTCTGCTTGCACTTATGTCAGGGATGATGTTGGGGAGTGTGGCTTATTCCCTTGTATGCAACTCATACCATCACTGGACATTCCATTGGAATCTGTAAGTCTGGTCATGACATGTTAGTTCACCGGATGTATTGTGCCAGGATACCTTAGATGTGAGCACAGTGAACTTGCATGGATGACAGGGTGGCCAGTTGGATTTACACAGTGAACTTGCATGGATGACAGGGTGGCCAGTTGGATTTATGGCCAAGTCTAGGGACAGTCATTTGTGACGTTCTACATCTTCAGTGTGACTCACGGAGTTGGACAGCACATTGTTGCCCAATTACAACACAACCTAGGGAGATGCCATGGAGAGGAAATACAGTTAGCTACTGTTATCCATCATGGAGATGGATGTATGCGCCGGGTACCACAGATTCCGTCACACACCTGCATATCAGATGCTCCTGGCGCTGAGTACATCTACATTGCAAAGACCTTGCCACTCTTGCTGCGTAGTGCCAGTGTGTCAGCTTCCTTTGCAAGATATGTTCCTGTGCATGGACGCTCAATCTCCGGCCCATGCATGATTTAGTATCTTTCTGTGTCCATTGTGAACAGCACATGGAAATACAGTGTTCCAGATTCACAAAAGTCATCTGAGAGTAAGTAATGACTTTACATTTTACGGTACACACAAATGGCATTTAGGAGTAGTGCAGTTAGGTTTACTGACTTCCCTTCTCCTAAATGCCTTTCGTGACTCACTTAACTTGTCAAGTTATGATTTTGTCCCAGCTAACGTTTAGGTGCAGGCACACTGTTCTGCTGCACACAAGGTGGTAAATGTTGCATTGCTCCCTGTGGTGACAGTGTCATGGACACTTGTCCCAGCTGTTACTTCTGCCATTGGATCATAGTGATGCCACCCTTGAAATGTTGGCCGTGCATCTGACTCTGCTGAGTGCAGTGCACCACATATCCCTAGACACATTGCCCGATACACTCACAGTGGTCACAGCATGAGAGGGGTCAAATGCTTGATTGCATAGTTTGTCGACAGGGAAGGGCTGACTGACGCCTTGCACTTTGGGGTGAGTCCCTATTTGCAACTCTACTTCACTGAGGCAGACATTGTGGTTCCATATGTGTATGGTGGACATGTGCCCTTCCGTGTATACATCAATGTGAATATGGTGTGCAACATCTTGGGATGTGACATGCAATGTGCACCATCACAACAGGCTTGGTCCACCCCGTAGTGTGTGAGTAGATATGCCAAGAGATATTTGTTTGCAATTGTTAAGGAGGACACTACTTGTGGCCTGCAACAGACTTGGACACTTTAGGACACATGCCTTTTCCTTAATGGACGTGGGGCTAGGTTGGTATGTTGCGAGATTGTTGTTTTTGAACAATGTGGGCACAGCTAGTTCACACATACCCGGCCATCTCACTGCCTATCTGTGTCAGGTAAAACAGGTACATTGCTCGTATTTTCCTTGGTGTACCTTCTGGTGGATTCAGTGTCCAAACACTTGTTACAGACTTCTATACTTAATTGGTCATGGACGACACACATCTGTGTGAGTTAAACATTTTTATTTACATTCCGAGGATGAAGACTGGACCAGTGCTTGGCCATACATGCCCACATTGCATTGATGCCCGTTAGAGGGCCAGACAGAGTCCTTTGGTGGTAACAGGTCCAAGGGAAGAGGCAGAGTTCAGTCCGCAGGCTGATTGCAGTGTCATTGGTAAGAAAAAAGTGATATGGCAGTCCATGTGGAGGTCCAAGGTGATTGTCGGGGGACAGTGGAAGACAGTGCAAGATGATTTTCCGTGGCATGATACTAAGCCCTGCACCAAGGAGAAAACTGGCCTTTTGGTGTTGAAGGATGCTACCGCTTTCTCCTTAGCACAAATGCACTATCATCCTCCTCTCCGTCCTCTGATCTGTCATGTGCCTCACATGTGGGTGGTGGTATAGTGGGTGCAGCACTGTGAGGCACTGACACATCAGGTGGCGGAGCTGAGGATGTGGAAGCAGCAGCAGCATTCATCGGCGCCAGACCTTGTGGCATCAATGAAGTGATGAGCAGGTGCAGGGCATGATAGATCCCAGCTACATCGCGCTGGTGTGCGGCCCTGGCAGCCATATCTTGTGCCTGCATCCGCTCCATGCTCTCCATTATCCGGCAGATGTTGGCCAAATCCTGGGTGACATTGCTGGAGCCACTCTGATCAGACAGTTGTTGTTGTCTCTGAATCATGACTCCAGCAATGTCTACCATGGACCGTTGGAGAGCATCGAGCGGGCTGTGGGTGTCCGTGATTTTCTGTATGTGGTCCCGGATGGGACTCAGACACCCACGTATGGCCTCAAGTTTGTCCGCCAGCCTCTCAAACCTCACCCACACCTGTTCAGCCATCTCCTGCTGGACCTCTAGCACACTGCGTTGGAAGGCCAGATGTGGGTCCTCGAGGTCCTGGGAGCCAGCTGTGGTGGTTGTGCAGGGGGTGGGGTTGCCGCGATCCTGCTGGGTTGCCCTGCTCCTGGAGGTGGGGTGCTGAAGGAGTCTAGCAGATTTTGGAGTTCTTCCGGATTAATGGTGGGGTAATCCTCCTCGTCATCAGTGAAGGTTGGGCTAGTCTGCTCTCCAGGAGGTGATGTCTCTCCCTCTGCAATGTGAAGTGGAGATACACTTAAACAGTGTTTTTTATGTATGATCTTGCATTGGATGAGTTTACAAGCAGACTGCAAGACAGTGTACATTCAGACTGTTTTTGAGGAGATGCCTATTTGTTGCGGGATAGTGATAATTTTGAGGACATCACAGATGTGATGTTGTTGTTGTACATTGTCATCTCAGAGTTTCCAGCTATGACAAAAGTGATTGTACAATTTCTGCACACAAGCGTCAACAGTTGTGTCCTCTGTTTATTTGTGTGAGTAATGCAGTTTGTCCCACTTAGTGGTCAATGTTAATGAGCTCAGATTTGTATGTGTGTGCACTGCGTGATGGTGGCACCTGCAGCTTTGGTTTGGCTGCCCGTTATACCTTTCAGGCAGTGTGCCTTTCACTTCTGTGCATTTACTGTGCTGAGATGATGCGAACTGGGTGGAATATGGGTCTTGGTCAGAGTTGGGGGACTTGTGCATTGTTTGACATCAAATGTCTTGTTTACGTCAGGGGTTGTATGTACACGAGGATGTGTCATAGTGTGACCTGCTTGTTTAAGGATGTTGTCCACACTCAGCCACCTCAGTGAGGTGGCCTGCACCATGTTTATATGTTGGGCCTGCAGGCATGCTATTCATGATGCACTGTCACTTGCCTTGTCAATGTGGCTCACGGACACGCAGCATTGTGGGGTACTGCACATGTGCATGTGTTTTGGGCAAGATTAGTTTTGTGTGAGCAGGACCCCCTTTAGGCACATTAGCAATGAGAGCCTACTTGCTGTTTTAACATGTGCTGCACTATGTAGTACACATGGACATCCAGGTAGCTTTGTCTATTGTGATTTGTCTTGTGTGCATGTCGTCCTTCATTTTTTATCTTGCATGCATTGCTTACTGCCCTCCGGTTGGCTTACCCGTTGTGAGTATGGTGCAGCGTGAGTTTCTATTGTTGTTGCTCTCTGAACAGACAATGTCAACACCTATTACCCTGAAGGTTGACCCCACGTGTGGTGTGTGAGTGGTCAGTTTTCAGATGTATGTGCATTTCATGATGCCTGTTTATGGTGCTCAGGCCTTGTCACCGCCACCCTCACAAGAGATGCAAATGGCCGGGTGATGTGTGTTTGCGTATGTGCCGCGCAGCTGCTGACATGGATGATACATGCTGTCCTGGTTCTGGTATTCAATGCCTGGCTTAGCGTGTGGGTGATAACTACCTGACTGCATATTTGTTCACTGACACAGTTGACTTACCAAACAGTTACGTTTAATTGCACATGATGGTGTGATGGGCAACTCACGTCAGTACTGATGTGGAATGCTGTTTTCTGTATGGCAGATGTGTACACTTGGGGGTGGAGGAGTGCAATTTGACCTAAGGGTTGAGGGTGCCATTTGGGCCTTTGTCATTCATTGTTGCAAATTTGCTATCCTTGATTGTTGTCATACTTTGGTTGTGTTACTGCTTTACAGGCACATTGTGGTTCTGCGAGTATGTCACACAGACAAGGCACGCAGTACATATTTGTGTGACACATTCCTGATCTGCCTTGTCCACGTACTGTGGTGTTGTAGGCGTATCCTCCTGCTCATTGTATTCCATCACCCTTTGAGTGAAGTGTGTTGTTTGTGTGCATTTTTGGATGTGCAGCTTTTATCCAGCGGCCTACATGGTCAATTTGTTGTGACATTGCATGTGTGTGTGGTATGCAGACTCACTTGATGCTTCCCCACTTGGTGTACACCGGACTGCATCTCATGAACAGGCAAGGGGGCACATTGCCTGGAAATGGAAATGCAGGTGGATGTCAGAATTTCCCCCTTGCCACATCACCACGCACAAACAAATAGCCTGCACAAGGACGCATCTCTCTCTGATGCCAAAATGAGGATCCACTGTGAATGTGACTGATCATGTGCACAGGTAGGCATGCCACCCCCAATATCAGCACACCTGCAACATTGTGCACATGTGTCTGAGTTGTGTGCAGGAATGTGCATGTGCATATAGGTGGACTTTACTTCGCATACACAAGCTTGCACACAACTCAGACACACGTGCACAATGTTGCAGGTGTGCTGACATTGGTGGTGGCATGCCTCTTCGTGCACATGTTCAGTCACATTCACAGTGCATCCCCATTTTGGCGTCAGAGAGAGATGCGATTTGTATGTGCGTGGTGATGTGGCAAGGGGGCCATTTTGTCACCCTGTTGCATCTCAAGTTAATGTACCACTTTGCCATTTGATGTAGCACTTATTTAGTGGTCTGATGTTGATCTTGGACTATGTTGGGCTTACTTTTCTGTGCACATTTCCAAGTCTGTGTGCCCGCAAATATGTGTTGTGCAATGTATTGTTTGAGAAGGGTGATATGTGTCTATGCCACCATGGACAGGGGTATCCGGGACATGATCCACAGTAATTGTGGGTATGCGCTTCAATATATTTGATTGTACATGAGTGCCATTGGGCCCACCCACCCCGTCCCCCCAGTCCCTGGTTGTTGCTCACCCTGTTGCTGTTGTGTCTGGTCACATTCAGCAGTATCCTGGCCCGCGACTCCAACCACCGTCTCCTCACTGATGACTCGGGACACCTGCTCCTCCAACTCATCCAGCTCCTCCTGTGGCGCTGGACTCCCACCTCCAGTCTACTTTGCTGCTTTCAGGTTGGCTGCTAGTTTCTCCTTGGTTTTGCGCTTGGTATCATGCCAGCACTTCTTGCAGTCGTCCACTGTCCTCCTCCTCTCTCCAACGGCATTCACCTTGGACACAATGTCCTGCCATATTTCTTTTTTCTTGCCAATGTGACTGTGGAGGTGACAAACAGTTCTTGTTGGTGTTCAGTCACCTCCGCAATCAGGACCTGGTTTTCCTGCTGGCTGAACTTTGGATTCCTCTTCCTCTTGGCCTTCACATGGGTCTCTGGCTGGTCCTCCTGGGTATTTGTGGGGTTGTTTGTGGCCTCTGCACTGGTCCCTGCTTCATCCATGGCTCCTCTGGTATTTTCCATTTTTTTTTCTCTGCTTGGTGCCAATTAGCGATCGGATTCTGTCGCTCAATGGCCCATCGCCACTTTTTTGAGGTTGTTTATTGCCGTCTCGCTAAATCTATCGCCCTCCATTTCCGCCGGAAAAGGAAGCTATCGCCTGTTACCGGTGTGTTGCTAATACGCCGCTAATACGGCGTTAGATTCCGGCGATCGGCGGCGATAAATAAACTCAAGCTAAACGCGGTTAGCGATAAATAGCGCCATTTGTTGCTAATATCCCCCGTGGTTTTTACCAATTGTGAGAAGCCACAGCATGCCGAGGTTTCTATTAGAGTCTAAGAGTCTTTACAGGAGGACTTGTCCAAGTGAAAATTAAAATCCCCCAGAAGCGTCAAGTTAGGTTTCGCCAAGTAGGGTTCTATACGATTAGTGAAATCGTGGGTGAAAGATGACCTTTGCCCAGGGGGATGATAGATTAGAGTTCCAGCAAAACTTTCTGTAGAAAGTATTTTTTGAGAAAAGAATATCGCTTGGTAGGGTTCAGAAGATGTAGTTAGCGGCTCAATGTGACAGGTATAGGAATCCTTAAATAGAATCCCTAACTCCCCACCAACTCAACCTACCCTGTCAGATCGTGATAACACATATCCCTGTGGGATTGCATCGACCAAGTCAGGGTCAGAGCAATCCCTGGCCCAGGTCTCAGTAATGAAAACCCAATCCGGCCTTTGGAAGGAGACAAAATCACAAAACTCCACTTTATGTTTAATCAGGGATCTGGCATTAATGAGGTAGCCAAAGAAGGTCTTCTCCAAAGAAATAGAGGGGAGATAGGAATCTTCAGCGAGAATAGGGCAGGCTTTGGCCGGAGTTAACAGAAAATTGCAGGTAGGGCAGACAGGCAACTGATTGAGTATGTCAACTTGCAGATTTATAGTATGGCAGTGGGACTCACCATGCCTTCGTAGCTCAAGGAGCTGGCCTTTTGAGTAGGTGAGAGGCTTAATAGTGTCCCTTGTGAAACAACCAGGGGTCCTGGCGCAAGGCACAGTACAGGCACGGACAGGCACAGATGGGCTTGACTTTGGCGCGCCTTTGGCGTGCCAGTGGCGCGCCCGCTGCGCGCACACGCTGCGTGCCTGGCACAGCACGGTCTTAAGTAGGCTGGGCCGGAGAAGACTAGAGAGCTGACCCCACCACACGGGGAATGGAGGCCACAGGAAGTAGAGAGAAAGAGGAAAACGCCCACTTCCCTCCGCAGTAAATGGCGAGGTGTCGCGGCGGACCAAGGGAGTGAGGTGAGTGGAAATAGCTAAGAGCAGTGCGAAGTAAAAAAGATAGTTAAAATGATCTTTTTTAAAGCATGTAAAATATGGGTCAGTAGAACAATCAAATTAAACAGAACCCTTAGATTAATCGAGTTCAATTTTAGCTCTATGCAAATTATCTTAAAAGGACTGGAAGCCTTTAGGCCCAGTTGTTTCAAACTAACAGAATCTTCAATGGTACGCAAATTGTACGTAGAAGAAAAGTACAAACAACAACAACATAAATAGGAAGAACGATATGTGCATCATCACGTTTTTTGCAAATGAAGAATGAATGAAGCATGAAGAATGAAGCATCCAATGTTTCAAGTTCAAGCCGACTTTGTCGCTGACAACCATCACAAGTCCCCATGAAGTATTCTTGTCAGAAATTACTCTAAACTTAAAACATCCATCTACCACCTTATTCTGCACTAATAATGCTGTTTTAAAATGGACTGTTAGCAAATCCTATGTGCATTCACTATTTATTAAACAGTCAGGTGTACATTCCCCTGGACAGAGCTATTCTGGAAAGTGTACTTCAAAGTGAAATGTGTCTGCATTTAATGAAAGAATAATGGATAAATGGGATCATTACTGAAGCATATCACAAAGGATGTTTCAGAGTCATTCCATCATGTAAGTGCGCTTCCCACCCACAATTGAAATTGTAAAGACACTTTGATGTATAAGATCATGCTTGAAGGTACAGACAATTGTAATGGGAATATACAACAAGATCTTTTCTTGGCCATACTTTGGAGTATCACTTTGCCTCAAAAGTGGAAATTCTCTTTAAGCGGAGATCACCAAATTCAAAAATTTGTTTTCAGAGAAGTAATCTTTCACAGTTGCTTCAAGCTTCTGTTAGAATTTCATGACCCTCAAAAGAAAGAAATCATCACCGTTCTTAATTTTAGAAGAAAACACATACATCACCGACTCACTTTCAGCTCTTCAACTATTCTCTTAACTATGGTAAATTATTTTTTCATTCTCTCTCACTGTTCTGCTATTTTGTCAGTCTCCTGCTGCTCACATGTTATATGTCTATCTATACTGTACGTGTGGCCAAATGAAAAAACACAATCTGTAAAGGCCAAAATATAGTTGTGAGAAATTCTCTGCTCAACACTCAGATGATATGGCACAAGCATCAGGCAATCCCTTGAGAAGTATGGGTTCTTTTCAAGCAGTATCACCAATTTTAAAATAAAGAATACAAAACAATAAATTTCCCAAATCAATTTAGAAAAAACAGAGAATAAGTTATTTAGTAAAAGGACACCAAGATCATCAAAATCAGATAAAGGGATCTGAATTATGTTTTTTTCAATTGTAAAGCAAAAAACACTCAGGAACAGTAAAGTGTAATTGAAAATAAAAGTTTATGTTTGATTAGAACCTCGGCAATACTCTAGAATGAATTCAAAGAAACAGAGGTGGATACACCAAGCAGGTCATCCCAGTAAACATTTTTACCTTCAGTCTTAGGGCCCAATATGTTACTGGTGGATGGAGTAATCTCCTTTGGCCTGGCAGATGAATTAATGTCCACCAGGCGGAGACTACTCTGCCCACCAAATTTAGAAATGACAGATTCTCATTGGCAAGAACCTGAGTGAGATGTGGCCCGAATAACTCTCTAGTGGCTGAGAATAATTTATGCATCCCATCACTTTTTATGTACTTCATTTTGATACCTTAAGTGAGACTGGTATGCCCAGATGTGGGTACTGTGCACACTGTGTCCATAGAACCATGCTATGCCCAACAAATGACCCCTAATTAGGGCAAAAATGGACTTTAGTTGCTCTTGCTACGGTTCAGGGAGGACCTGGCCTGGATCATCGGACCGGACTGTTCATATTAGAGCAGGGTCAAGACTGATTTTCATATGGCTGAGTCCAAACAGAGGTGTCATGGTATGCAAAATAATGATGGACTGGGACGTGGCCCCTAGTAACACTTTTTTTTGTATATTTCACTGTGAGTTTACAAGTCAAATTTTAGGTGTAACATATAAATATGTAAAAGTAGGCTTTCCCTACAAGGCAAAAACATTTTTCTGTGTCATATGTTACTGCTGGCCATTTAAACTGCAATATCATAAATACTTTTGTTATGTATATAGGTGGAACAAATACATATCACAGCCCACCTGACATTTAATATTCCATGTCATTGGTTTTAGGCACCAACTATTATTCACTTATAAGGAAGTTGAATAGGTCCAATATGGTGCTTCTCATTTCAGGTGGAAGCACAGGCTTATTACTGCTGTTTAGGAATAGTAAAGTGGGCAGAGTCTTAGAGCCAGCAAAATTAGACGGGCCAAAATGGAGGGTTACCACAAAAGTGGGTTAATTTCTTACACAATGTCAAGACCAAAACCACCACTGTCAAAGTAATTTTAAGAGCTATTGGCTTTGTTAATTATTGTTCTTCTTCTTGTTTCCCTGTTCGAGATGATGGCGTAAGAAACAAAAGAGTTGGGTGAAATAAGTACTTAACCAGGAAAAAAACACTGTCCCATCAAGTGAATTGAACACATGCATATGATATGCATAAAGTATCTTGCATTTGCAATGTACCAGAACACATAAAACAGACCCAGATGACATCTGGGGAAGCAGTCATTAGTAATCTAATTTATACAGTTGGTGTTAACGAGAAAAAGTCTGCAACATATATATTCACTGCTAAATGTTTTACCAGGGAAAGTACAGGATGCCCTTTTTAGGGATATGTAGCTTAGGTGGTTGATTTTTTTTTGCCCAATTGATCAACTCACAATGGTCCATAAAACTTTGCAGCACTTGTTGACTGGATGGTAACAAAATACATAGTGGAATAATAATAAAGCGTCAACGGCTGATGATCTCATCATCAGTGCATGCACAAAGAATGACCCAACACTTCAAAGAAAAGCGAGCAGTATTTTGTGTGATAATTGTGCTAAGGCACACTCTCCAGTACATCCATCGAAAGGCAATCTTGTAAAATATGCAATTTCACAGAAGATAGACATGTAATGCAAGGGAATATCACACAATATCTGGCCTGCTTTTAGTTTGTGCCCAGTCTATTTGGCGCCAGGATTTCAAGCAAAGCCATGTCATTCCACTACAATAGCGCTGGCATTGTGTGAAATCCTAGGGGGCGTTTGCTTCATTACATCCATTTTGCATTCCTTATCAGGGTTGTGGCACTACACAGTAGATAGCAATATGGTGTGATAGTGTCTATTTTCCGGGAGACATCCTTTACCACGCAACTGTTACAACGTGATGCTTTTACATCGCGGTTTTCACAACGCAAGTCGTTACAACGACTTCGCTGGATGGCGCTCTAACCTAAGGAATAGTATGATTTACTATTCCAACACCTTCCCTACTGTACGTAGACTGGAGTTGGAATAGTAAATCATGCTATTCCTAAATCCAGCTCCCTCCAGCGCAAGTCGTAACGACTTGCGTTGTAACGAACGCGATGTAAAATACTGCGTTGTAAATGTATGCGTAGTAACGTCATACATTCCTATTTTCCAGCACAAAATATGCTTTGCAGACAGAAGTTGATTGATGCTGTCTGTTGTGCATAATAAATCATAACCGAAGTGCTTAACATGATCTGACTATAGATTTATTATTCTTAATTTCACATCTACATACCCTAAATATATACTGTCTAGGTACGTGGAGTTATTATTAGGGCATTTTTACCTACCTATTTTTTTTACATTAACAATATTGTGGTAGTTGATATTCTGGATACAATATTTTCATAGGACGATTAAATCAATCACAATATTGTGGTAGCACATGCGTTGAACTTTGCACATGAAGACCGAGAAAGGTATTAGCACACCAACCAGTGGTGTGTTCTGGTTGGTGATAATTTGATTAGCAAGACATGTGGTTCAGTTATAATCGATTGAAGGTTTCTTTTGAGTGTTGTCCAAAAGTGTCAGAACCACACACCAAGAAAGATTTTTTTTAAAGTTCCAGTAGAAACCCAGCTTGATGAACCAGTTTCAGTATGGATAATGTGCAATTTCACCGGCTTCTCCAAATGCTTCAGCCAAATCAGACCTTTCTCTAATTTGCTTTTTGTTGAACTTGTGACTATAGTGTCTAAAGCACACAGAGTTGAGGCATTTGAAATACAATAATGATGACAAGCTTTATGCAAAGTTATTTTGCAAAATCAACTTAAGTGTTGGATGACCCTCAACGGTCTATGTGGACTGATTCACGTCGCAGTCAAGTCCAACAAGACTTTGATTCGAAATTGAGAAGGGGCTATCAAATGGTACCCACTGTATTGACAGTAAAAGCAGACAATAAGGATTGAATGTGAGCCTGACCAGGACTAGCTTGTGTCTAGAAACTGGACGGGCCCAGCATCAATGTTAGCACAGTGGGACGTTCATTGACTACGACGTGAATCAGTCCACATAAACCGTTGAGGGTCATCCAACACTTGAATTTTAAGTCCTGAAGATGGTCTAGCGGACGTCTACAATATAGACCGAAACGTCGACTATTGCACCTACTTTTACGTTAAACTGTTGTTTTCAAGGATCTGTTGTCTGTGAAGCCAGTCACATTTTCCTGTTATATTTTTGTAAAGAGGTGTCCACACTAGTGACTAAGAGGTGTTTGTAACATTGTAAGATCTGGAAACCTCAGTTGCTGTGTGCAGTTTCTTGTAGAAATTTGTATTAGTTTTTTTGTACCCTTTGAGCGATTTTCTATGATAAACTCAATTCTTTATAAACATTTACACCCGTGTATGATCTCTTTCTAACAGATTAATTCAAGTATAAATGAGTTTAAATTGATTTTGCAAAATAACTTCATGCAAGCAACTGCATAAAGCTTGTCATCATTATTTGTATATGAAATGCTTAAACTATGTGTGCTTTAGAAAATCCCTTGTAGGCACCTTCACCCGCTATTTCCTCTTAATGTCTCCCATAGTGAATGCTGCTTCTCCAGTGTTTTATCTGCTTCTGTTACTTCCTGCCACAAAGCTGCCTTGTCTGCTCCACTGAGATTGTATGGAGCTAATCCACGCTGGTGCCTGTAGTGATTAACCACAATTTTAATTAGAAGACCTGTCTTCTTTTCGGTGAAGCTTCTCTTTCCTTCATCATGGAGTGAGACTTTATGGTAGCGTGGCAGTCCAATGGTAACAGGACAGAGGCTAAAGTGTGGGCTGTGTTTATGTTCTTACCGTAAGTAAAGTTAATAGTAGTAACTGTATGGTAGTACATACAGAATGAAGAGACTCCGCCACCTCGCTTGAGGGCGTGGAGGCTTGTGAGTCTACATTTAGGTATAAATATCCACTTAAAAATGGTGACTAGTACCCTGGTGGAATTTCTTTACCTAGGTGTATGAGTAGATGTAGATGTACAAAGATATACACATGCAAACTTACCTTTGTGAATAGGGTCCATAAAATATTTCCCCTACATGAAATACAAGAAAAAAACTAAATAGTAAATTAAACTATCAAAATGCCATAGAAAGAGGAAATGGCTTTATTAACTGCAATGAGGAACATTTGAAAACAACAAATACACAGGTGGAATCAATGAACCACAGAAGTCTATAACATTAGTTCTCAGAAACTCTCTCACACACACAAGTATCACCACCATGGATGGAGCTCTGACTTGTTAGTACATTATACTCAACAGATAACCTTGAGAATCAAGGGCACCCTGCTGCTGCAGCAACAGGAAAAGGCAGCACAGTACCCTGGGACAAAAGGAATCCAGGCAGACGATAAGGGTGCATATGTAACCTAGGATAAAACCATGAAATATGTCATAACTCTCATCCTGAAAACATATCATTTGCACATGGATAGCATTAAGTACACCGGGGCAAATTTACAAGCCCCTTGCGCTGCCAGTACGTCACTTTTTGTGATGCACTGGCAGCGGAATACACTGCCCCATATTTACAAGGACAGGAAAAGCCACCCTGCGTGGCTTTTCCTGTCCTTGTAAATATGGCCCCTTAACATGCAGCACTTTGCGTGAAAGGGGCGTTCCATGGGTGTTGCTGTGGGTGTTCCCACGCAACACCCATGGAACGAGACACATTTCCAGATTTACGAGGAATCGTAAATCTGGAAATGCATGTGAATGCTACGCCTCCCCAGGGGAGGCGTAGTGAGGCGCAACGAGGAGAAATGTATTCATTTCTCCTCGTTTTTGTTTCCTGTTTCTATGCGTGCTGCATTCTGCAGCACACATAGAAAGAGTAAATCACCTCTAATGATTGTTTATGTACAGGAAGGGTTCCCTTCCTGCACATAAACAATCATTGAAACAATGCCGTGTTTCAACTTCTATGTGTGCTAATGCAGCACACATAGAAGTTGAAAAACGGCATTTCAGATTGTTTTTGTTCAGGAAGGGAACCCTTCCTGTAAAAAAACAATCTCCCCACGACGCAGGCATCCTTGCACCATGGTGCAAGGGTGCCTGCGTCGGCGCATGGCAGCAATTTGTGCCCCAGCACAGGGGGAAGCACAGAGGTGCGACATATTGTTGTAAATATGTCGCATCGCTGTGCTTTCCAAACTAACGCAGCACGGCGCAGCAAAATGAGTTGCTGCACCGTGCTGCGTTAGTTTATTGTAAATCTGCCCCTAAATGGCTGTCAGTGGTGATCCTCTGGAGCCAAACAATTGCACACAAGTTAACATTACTCCCTCATTATGCTGCTGGTAGTTCTGCATTTATTCACAGCTGGCTCCTTCCACAAAGAAAGGGCAAGATGCATGAGTTGACACACTCCACTTTTACTAAGCCATTCAACCAAGTCATAAACACTCTTCTCAAATGTGTAATCCAGTACATCGTTTTCCCACAGACAGCAAATGCCACACAGGCTAATTTGTACATATTTGTGTGGTATGTACGTTTAAGTTTTGCATGCCTTGTAAGTGATAAACTCTTAATTTTTTTACAACTGCAAGGCCTATCTCTTCCATTGGATTACATTGCGATTGCCTTATTACATTTTATAAGTGTAATTTCCAATTGGGAACAGACAAGAATTCCAGATCTGGTGTCTCTAGAATCACAATTTAAAACCACAACTTATGGTGGAGTCAGATTTGAAATTGCAATTCCCTTTTCATGCCTGCAGCCTGTCTCTGATCTGTCTGGGGTGGGTGACAGCTGGACTTTGTGTATTTGTTCTAGACAGCGACGCACAAAGGGATCTTAGGTGTGACTTGATAGATCTTCCTGGGTTGATGGGAGGGAGGAGCTGGGCACAGCCTCACTCTTACACCTGAATAGGCTGTGTTTCTTGTCCACACATAAACGACTGCATACCCCTTGTAGTTAGTCTTGATCAAGGGTAGGAAGGGAGGACCACTGTGCACTTCAAAGACCCTTCTTTGAAGTCACCTCCACTTCAAAGTCACAACTGGGCATAGGTACTGGGTATCTGACCCCACCAAGACAGTACACTTCTGGACCTGAGGATACCCTGCCAAGAAGGAGGACTGATGTGAAGAAGGACTGTTTTCTGCTATGCTGACCTGCTGCCTGCTGACTTCTTCTCTGAGAAGGACTGGACCTGCCTCTCTTGTCCCCAGAATCCAAAGTGACTCCAAAGGCTAGATGACTAGTCTCCTGATCTGAAGTCCCAGGGACATAACAGACTTCAACTCACCCTGCCCTTACACCTAGGACCATTGAAAGTGGGTCTGAGGTGTTCTGCTATAGCACAGACGCAACCACTACTGAGAGAGGAGAATCAACGCATCACTGCCGTTGCGGGAGCAGCACCGGTGCATCGCACTCAGAACCATTCGAACTGCTGCCTCAGAACCACTGCATTGTAGCCACTGCAGAGAGACAATTGACTCAACCCTTCGACTGCGTGGAGGAACCCAGCACATCAGCCTCGAAACCATTGCATCTCGAAACCAGTGCATCGTCTTTTGAACTCTGCCAACCAGAAACCCAATTTCTAACACTGCCAAATAGATGCACTCAGTTCACAACATTACCACTCACAGCGGATCAGTCCCCAATGGAGCACTTCAGTCTCCTGGCTCTCGGAAGCACACACACACTCTCAGAGTAAGAGCCAGCAGCATCTTCTGGTTCGTGCTTAATCTACTGGGCCCCCACTCATGAGTGCTTCTGGCTGAGCAGGTACAGCCACACACAGGCCAAACAAAACACTGGGTGGGTGCGGCCTCACACAAGCAGATGATTATGTTTGTCACTGTAATGTAATGTTAGTGTAATGTAACATGTACCATGCCAGCTACACAAATAGGTATGCACAGAATACACATAGAACGTCTGGGATAGGAAATGGGTAATCGCATGGAAGCTGAACTTTACTTGAGAGGCTAAGGTGTCCTCTACTCCACTGATACAGATAAAAGGGTCTGGTCACAACTATGGATGCACAAAACATGGTACGCTGCCACCACCAATCTATGTTCTAGTTTTGCAACAGAGTCAGTAGTACACTCTCTGACAAAGAGGGTGCTCTTGGGTTGTCAAAAAGGTCAACGAACAAGTTCAGGACATTACTAATGACAAAGGACAGGCCTAGGCCTCTGTGCACACGTTAGTTAGTGTGACGCCAAAGCCAAAATAAACAAATCAAGTACAGTGCATGTGATAGTTACGCATGTGCTAACTTCTCATATAAAAAGTTGTGATACCACAGGGCACGCAAACTGCAACTGCCAGCATAAAATACAGGTTTTTTGAACCAGCATTTTTGCAAATTGCTGAATGTGCAATTTGAACCTATTTATGCCTCACTGATCTAATCAGAACCATATTAATTAGATCCCACGTTTCATTTCTATCCTGTTGCTCTTAACTACAAACTCTGTTATTAAACGTACCATGCTAAACTTTATTAAATTACATCATGTGTTTCAGTAATTAAATCTAAAGAATTGACCTTAACTTTATTAAATTGCATCTTGTGATTCAGTGTGTGCATCACGATGCAGCATAGACAAAACAGAGCTGCGCAGTCCCACAACAGCAAAAGAAACACATAATGAACCACAGCGTTTAATCACGAAAACTTTGTAGCATCGCCTGAACAATGAATTTTCGCACCATGTAAAGAGCATACCATCTTCTCATTCGAATGCTCTCATCTGTTTCAGTATGACATGTTGTACACAAGCTTGACTAGATTATCTCTTAGCAAACAATCGTCCTTAATATCATCCCCTCGTACATATTAAACTGCCTAATCTACACTCAAAGTGCAATAAATACTCCATAATGATGACTATACTTTTTAATCCACAATCATTTTTGCAAAGCAATTCATTATAGAAGCACATAAAGGTATCTTGAAATACACAAGATACAAAGGGGCATATTCACAAGGAGCTATCGCCGAATTAACGGCACTTCATCGCAGCCAAAGTCGTGATAAATGTACCCCCCATTCACAAGCCGGTGTAAACAGCCCACAGCACCAGTTTACCCGCGATAGCAGCCGCAAAAAACATCGCCACAGAGGACCCCCGCAAATATCGCTAATGAGATGCAGAGTAGACGTTCCCGTGACAAAAGCAGAGACAACAGCACACCTCAACATTCACAACGACCAGCCACATCCGCGATAAAAACACAAAACAGGCGATAAGGCGCGTTAGCACCAGAAAATCTACACCTTCTCTGACCTGGTGTAAAGTCGGACGGCAGACAGCACCACAAAAGGGAGCACAGCCCAGGGCCACATCCGAAGGGCAACAGATGCCATGGAGCCACCCATCATGCGGCCCGGACACCCAAGAGGGCCACAACACCCACCTCCACCACCCCAGGACCCCAACCCACACCCGGAACACCCCCCCCCGGACCACCACAGACGCAGCGCAGACAGAGACAGCGGAACCCCAGGAAACGTACCAGCCGCACAGACCCAACATCTGACAATGTCACCGTCCACTACAGGCTGACAGAGACAACCAACCTACGCATCCTGACCATCATCGCCTAACAGGCCTACGGCAACAACACAGCGGACAACCAACATCCCACCCCACACAAAGCTGATGGCGTGGCTGCACCTGTTGGCCCCTGGGACCCCCCATCCAACACCCGCCAGAGTCGGAGGAGTCTCACAGCCAGCCACATCCAAGTCCCCCACACCTGTCCTGGACATCACCATCACCCTGGTACCCCAGTCCCCATACGTACAACACAATGCGCAGGATCCGCTGGAGACCAAGCAAGGACCATACGCCATAGCAGGATGCACGCACGTGTTGGGGGCAATACACAGCACACATGTACTACCTGTGCTCCCTGGTGACACAGCACACAATCACCGCAACAGGAAGCACACGTCTCACACCAATGTGCAGGCAACAACAGAACACCATGGAACACCCAACAATGTCGCCTTCAAATACACAGCCAGTGTGCTTGATACCTTCATCCTCCGACAGTCCATCAGCGTTCCCAGGATGGCAACAAGGGAAATGCACAGCCCCTTGGCAATATACAAATGAACACCCCACACACCTCAACTCCACAACCATGCAACTCACAACGCAGGCAATGCACACGTCACAAAATCACATACAAGAGGCACAACAATATGCCCACCCACCAGACACGACAGAACAACTTACAATGTCAACATGGGCAAGCCCTGAACATGAGCCAGCAACGGCATGGCACCTCAGCCACATAATAGCCGAATGTGGGGAGAGGTGGCAACCAGGCATGTGTGAAGGATGCAGTAGAACCATGATTGGGAAAGTACACAATGCCAAGAGTGCCGGAGATGTGCTGGACACCTCGCAGTATGCAGAACACACCCATATCCATGGCGACATACACCGCTTGCGTATGGAGTGTAGTGGACAGTGGACGCCACCATGTCATCCCAGCCAGTGGGGGACCTCACGGAAATGTTGACTGTTACGCCCCCCCTAAGCGTCAGCGGAGTGGGATGGCCCGGCGTACGCCACGCCAGCATAGGGGTAAGAATAAAAAGCACGTAGGCCTGGGTGTGGTCCTCTTCCGGAAAGACCCACGTCTCTGACAGGGCTGCGCCTCCCACCTCACCACGAGGCCGACGTCATCCTCGTGAGCGGAGTTGCCTGCGATGCCATGCGCCTGCCGGACCCCGGCACGCTGGAACATGAACCTGTCAGGCCAGCCCCTGCGCAGCCAGGCCACACTGATCACCTTCCGACACCGGCGTGTGTCACGTGCCGGCGCAAGCCCCAAGCCCGAGGCCCGAGACCTTGGCAGCCACCTCAGACCATCACAGCCTCCACAACACAGGCCCGCTTTATTCCTTTTTCCACTGCCGCCCCCGCCTACTCTTCGGACCAGTAGGTCCCAATTGTGAAACTGTGTCCTGAGTCATGAATGGCAGTGACCCCAAATCCGGGCCAGCGGCCACAGCACCAGACCCCCCCCGATCAGTGAGGCATAGTTCCATATGGGTATCTTGCGGCACGTGGTGCCACTAACCCTGTTCAACGCCAGCCTGCTACACGTGGTGCCACTAACCCTGTTCAACGCCAGCCTGCTACACGTGGTGCCACTAACCCTGTTCAACGCCAGCCTGCTACACGTGGATGAGGGACCAGGACTACCCTGCTGACCAGTAGGTCACACATCCAGCACCTAGTCACAAATCACGAATGGCGGAGTCCACACCAGTGGTCGCACGGAGAGGTGTAAGAGGAAGATGTGGCTCAGTCCGGATGAATGCCGGGTCACATACACGGAGGTGACCTTAACACGTGGTGCCACTGAACCTGAACTACGCAGGCCGGTGGGGCCATCCAAACCAAGCCGGAGACACTCGGTGAATGGGCCGTGCTGACCGCTGCCTCAGGCCTACACCATGGTCAGGTAGGTCACACATTTGGAACGGAGTCTTGATTACACCATGGCAGAGAACATTATTTAAGGCAGAGAACAATTCACAATACACCCTCCGATGTGGTGGCAACAAGTCTGTGCATGGCATCACAACCACACGTGTCTGTGGGCCTACGCGGACCACTGCCCTCGGCCTACGCTGCGCACGAGTGGGATCACAGATTTGGAACTGAACATCGGTAATTCAAAAGGCAGAATAAATTTCTTCGCACGCATGGAGGGGTGTAAGAGGATGACACGTTGCAGTCCAGAGGAAACAGGATCAGCGTCACGGAGGTTATTGAACACTACCGACAACTGCCACTGTGTCACTAACTCTGTACCTCGCGAGTCAACGAACCGTGGCTGTGGGCCACTGCTGACCGCTGCCTCCGGCCTACACTGTGGTCCAGTAGGTCACAGAGCCTTGATTTGGCATTCTTGGAGTTCACATATGTGTACCGGCATCATCGCAGACTGCATCCCCTCACAGCACCTGTGCCACTAAGTTTGTTCCCCAACATTCATGCACACTCACTGGTCGTACATTGGTGGCGTTTGTGTCTATGGACTAGGGGCTAGTTTTCATCCTCATGTAGCTGAGCCCGAATTGTTGGTGCAAACGAGGGTTGCGCTTTCCACTCCTCCATTTGCTGCTTCCAGATAACATCAGACATTCCGCATCATGCCCTGGAGGACACCTTCCACTGTCCCCCGAAACCCTCCGCAACATACACCTCGGACATTGATGGGGACCCGCTCAGGTCGCATGGCCCATCTGACTGCACCGCAAGTCACCGTCCCGTGGCTGGGTGCCTGTGCCGGCTGCAGTGCATCCGGGGCCACTAACTCTGTGCTGCTCAGGCCTGGGACCCCTTCTTCTGAGACATTGAATGGCCTCTGTAGCGATGGTCTTGAGGTCATCAACGCCATGTGTCTGTGGCCCTGCGCTGTCCGCCTCCTCCGGCCGCAACTGTGGGCCACCAGGGCCCACATATGGCATCGAGTCTTGACCGGCCCGGACGTCGCATCACCGCAGGAGGCACACGCCACCACCGCAAGGACCACCTCCAACCACCATCTGCCAGAGTTGAAAGGGTGGTCCTGACAGACCTACGGAGTTGCTCAGACCTGTCATGGATGCCATCATCGTCCTGATACCCTGCTCAGCACTCCAGGTGCCAGTGACTCAGTGCACCGCAAGCCATTGTCCGTTGCTGATTGAGTTTTGTGCTGTTGTGAGGTTGCGCAGCAATGTCACCTCATGCAGTGGGGAAGACCTGGGACCATGAGGAGGAGGATGTGTCAAGTGTGCGGACGGGAGAAGGCACAGACAATGGGAGGGCAGGTGGCAACAGCCCCAAGGCAAGAATGCAGACTGGTGGCGGTAGTCAAGCTACACACCCGGATCTAATACTGGGTATTGCGCTGTGGACTGCGGACGCAACTGTCACCTCAGGCAGTGTGGGAGACCTGGGACGTTGATGAGGAAGTTGATGCAGGTGTAACACACCCCACTGCATGTGCATCAGGACTAACCCGAAGGGACACAATCCTAGCAATTTCTTCACATGAGCGCGCTCTTCTATAGTGCCCCTACCTCAGTGCACTGCAACTCACGGAACCTCCAGACTGAATATTGGGTGACCTCTTTCCTTACTCCGGATCCCTCCATGTTGCTCTGCATTTGACTCTGTTATGCTGGTGTTTTCTGTTTCCATTACACTGGTGTCCACTGTTCAGGTTGTTGGCAGCACTAAGCACTCCGTGCGGGCTGGCTTATACTCACCCCACACACATCCAGCACAGGCGTCACTGTACATGTGGCCCTGCCAATAAAGGGGCCGGGCGCACGTGCCCATAGCCAGTTCAACATAATATGTGCATGTGTCTCTGTGGAGGTGTAGGTGGTCCCTGAAGGGTATTGGACACCCACGTATGTGTTCTAGTTCACATTCCATGGGTTCGGCAATACCCTCACCTGTTGGGCCACCTCCTTTTGGCGTTCTGCTACCTGGCATTGGGGTGCCATGTGTGGGTGGGTGAAGTGTTGTGAGGCAGCCGTGATTGCGGGTGCTTCATGCTGTGTGGTCTGTTGCAGGGGCTGGGTTCTCCTCTGAGTAGCTTGTCTGCCCTCGTCCTGGTGGTGGGTTGTGTGGGATGTCCATGGGCTGTCGGTGTCGGGGCTGTGGTGTTTGTCTCAGGCATCACTGATGGGTTGTCTGTTCTGACCTGCTGGAGGTGTTGTTTGTCCCTCTGCATTGTGAAGGGGAGGTGCATGTTGGCATTGTGTTGGCGCCTTGCTCTTGTTGACATGCAGACTGAGTGACAATGTACATTGTGACTGTTTGGGCTGTGGTGGCTATTTGAGTTGGGACAGTGTACATTTGGCCTACATGGCTGATGTGGGGTTGTAGGGGTAGATGTGCATCTCACAGTTCCCTGCTCTGTCCAATGTGATTGTTCTGTTTCTGCGCCTGGGTGGACCCAGTTGTGTCCCCTGTTCTGCAGTGTGGGTGTTGCACTTTGTGTCACATTGTCATGGTATGTGCTGTGATTGCGATGTGTGTGTGCTGCAGTGTGCCATGGGGATGGGGGACATGTCCCTGGGTAATTGTGGGTGTGCAGTGTGTTACACCTCATTGTGCATGTGTGGCATTGTGCCCATCACCCCCGTCCCCCCAGTCCCTGTTGGATCCTCACCCTGTTGTTGTTGTGTCAGGTCCTGTCGAGCTGTGTCCGTACTCCCTACTCCTTGCACCCTCTCCACACTGATGACTGTGGCCTGGGTTTCCTCCAGCTCCTTCTGTGGCGCTGGACTGCCACCTCCTGTCACCATTGCTGCCTTCCTGTTGGCAGCGGGTTTGTACCTGGTTTAGGTTGTCACGTCCTGCCGGCGCCTCTTGGCCTCCTGGATTGGCCTCCTGGGCACTGCGACAGCATTCCAGGTGGTCGGCTTGTGGGTCAGTTGCTGGTAGTGTTCTGTTGTCTCCGTGGCCTTGATCTTGTTTTCCTGCGGTCTGCACCCCGTCTTCCTCTCCCTTTTCTCCTTGGCCTTCCCCGAGCCAGTTGTTTCTTGCTGGTGGTCTGTGGGGGTTGTGGGGTTCGCGTTGCCCTCTGCGCTGGGTCAGGGTGCATCCATGTTGCTACGTGCTTTGGCTTGTTTCTGGTGTGTTGTGTCTGTGGTTTTTATGGTGCAATTTCCCGCCAGACACGTGGGATTTGCAGGCCTGAGGCTGCTTTTCGCTACTTTTTGTACCGCGATTGGCCTCATTGCATGATTTCTCGCGTTTCGCATTTTTTCGGCGTGGCGTTGATTTTCACGCTGACATTTGACGCGTTCTCTGGTGACTATCGCATGGTACCGCCTTGTTGTGAATTCCACGTTGACACAGGGTTATTTTCCCGTGATAGGCTGCGTTATTGAAAGTTGCGTTATGCTACTCTTGCGGTAGTTATCACACGTTCTTGTGAATATACCCCAAAATGTTTTAAAGCGTTTAGCTATTTGTATAAAGTAAGGGCCCAATTCACAAATGTTTACATTGGGCCTGTAGTCTAAGTTTACCTTTGAGAATTGGGGCATTAGTCTTTAGGTCTAAATTCAGACTTCAGGTCAAAGTTTGCCTTTGTGAGTTGGGCCCTATTTCAATTGTTATCCGGACTAATCGCTCCAAAAGTGTATACATTCCAATAAATTCACATGGATTCATGATATTTGTTTCATGGATACAAAACAATTGTCCGCGGCCATTGGACATTCTTTAGTAAAAACCCTTCATCCATTGTCAATAGGTGTGATTCTGTTATAAAAGATCTTTTAATATGACCACTCCATCTTGAAAATGTCCTTACATATACTAAATACTCTTCACTCTTTGAAGCTGGAGATTGCGGTTTTGCCTCCTTTGTGTCTGTTTTTATTTTCTTATGAAAGATAACAACCTGTAGTTTAGATTTTTGTGCCATTTCTGCACGTCTTTTTGAAAACTAGTGCACTGTCAGTTATAGTTTGGCTAATTCTCAATAAATGGCTTTACAATAGTTTATTCTTCATCCTTCAAGCTGCCAGCCATTGTTAAACTGTTATGGTCAGATTGTTTAGAAAAACATCAATCATGATCACACTGAACAGGAAGCATGCAACCAGACAGCTACATTCAAACTAAACAAAGCACAAAGGAGAGACATCAATAGTCTTCACCAGGACCACACCAATTCCTTCTCTAAAGTGGGCATGGTGGTAATGCATTTGTGATTTATCACTTGGACTAGAACTAAGAGGTATATAGCCAATTGAGTTATGTCGCTTGTTTAAATCAAATCCACAGTGAAACTCTCTCTCTCTCTCTCGCTGTTTCTCTCTCTATCTCTCATCCACACACTCCTACTCTCTCTCTTTCCATCTCCAGCTCTCTAAATACATCAATACTGGTAGACTGAAAAACCCAGAAAGGTTCTTACTTATTCAGTCCATTTCATAGACTGTACTAAAGAACATTTGTGCTGTGTTTTGAGGTTGGAAATTGCACACCCTCAAATCTGCAATAGGGGTAGAAATGCACATGATCGCGTTTACAATTTGTGTCCAATTCCACTGAAGTAGAGAGTAGCAATTTACTGCTTGATATTCCCTATTCCTGCTTGTGCAACAGCATATTTGTTTTTCTGAACCTAGAGTTTGTGCCCAGATTTCCTGCTGGAAATCATGGATTCAGACGCCTGCTAATTGTGGGTAGATAGTAGTACAGTTTTAGGTGCAAAGGGAAGTTTTGCCCAAGATGGCATTATTGGACCGATCGTAATCGGGGCCTTAGAGTGTCATTGTTAATGGTCTGGATGCAAATTATTTAACAATTTTTACAACATTTATATATTTTGAATCACAGTATTCCCTATAAGAGAGTTCTTGAATTACATTACAAAACAAACATTACAAGTCATGAACTTAAAAGGATCCAGGAGACATCAATAAAATACAAACCTAGGACTCATTCACAAAAAATTCAAGTAAGAGCTCTCTAGGGGCAGGCTTCATAACATAAACACTTATCAAGATTGTCAAGTTAGAAACCAAAAAGCACAGGAAGGAGCAGACAAGCAGACATGCTTTCTCCTTTTGCTCACAGGGAGAATTACATTCCCCAGTTTTATCCACTTTGAAAAGAAACCAAAAACATTTCTTTAAGCAACTCTACATCTTGGTGCAGCTCCTCACCTATTTTCAGATTCTCAGTGAAGAATCACCACTAAACTCCCCTGTCCACAGTGGTTACTTAGATTCCTGTCAACTTTCTCCACTCATAAATCCAGTTCTCCTCCCTCCCTTACACATATAACCCCTGCCCTACTGCACCATACTTGCTTTATCCCCATGCTTCTGAATAGGTTTCTCTATTTTCCCTTTTGGAACCCAACGCATAATCCCTATGTGCACTCCTGGATCTCGACCACAAAATATTGCTTTGTGGCTTGATTTGCTTTATTTACATACATTTAGCTGTAACAAATGCAGTGGTTCATTGCTGTGATTCTAAAAGGTGCATCACATCTGAATACCTTTTAAATACATCATCAGTAACTAGTTCTGTTATGAGGAGGACCAATGGAATAAGACCGCATGTTACATGTCACTCAACATGCATTATTTATGTGGTTCACTGCCAGTGCAAAAGCTATAAAAAAACAATATTTAGGTGAAACAGTGAATGACCTCCATACACAATACAGGAAGCACAAATCAGCAAAAATAAGAAACGTGACCACCTGTAGCCAATCATTTTAACCTTGAGGACCATTTGCTATCAGATTTGAAGATTTTCACTGTGAAACATGTCTTAAAGGAAGAATTAATGTACTCCGGAGAAAACGTCTGGATGTACCATTTAAAATCATTTCATCCAGATGCACTGACAATCACTAACACTCACACCTGATTATTGCATATCTCAAGATATGTCAGGACTGCATTAATTCCACATTCCAAATGGAACCTTCACTCATAATGCTTTTTAAAAATCAAGCAGTGTCAGCTGTACACCAACTGAGCAAACAATCTTGTACTACCTGAGGGGAAGGGAGGAGCAGAAACGTTGCAGTGGAAATATATTTTTGTTCTTTGGTGAATCCATTTGTGTGAGTCACGTCTTTCTTGGATATACATATACGTCCACAGATATATATATATATATTACCTACTGGCGGTCGCCAGTGGCTGGTTATAGTTAGGACCTAGTTTGCATAGGAAAAGCGTTGTTTGATTTGCCAATAACTTTGGCGCCGTTTGACGAATCTTAGCGAAATTTTCAAAACTAATGGACCACTCACTTCAGCTGCTGTGTTGAGTGATCCGTAAAGTGGGGGCTGAAAAAAAGGGGGTGTCCCAAAATGCTTTTTCTCCATGTTAATTTCCATAGGAACCTGTTGACACAGCTACAACCCGAACTGCTGGAATGGTGTAAATCCGTTCAGTATTTCCTGAGAAATTTAAAGATTTCTCAGATAAACAACTGTACCTGCGATGGATACAGAAACCCTCCTGATCTCGTGCCTGAGATCTGATTAGCTGCCAACACTTCAAACCAGGAAGTGTTGGCAGCCACCTTGTGACTTGGTTGAACCGAGTCACAGGAAAAAACGTGAAAAAAGAGAAGGGAGCAGGGTATAAACACTCTGACCCCCTAGGCCTGTTCAGGGGGTCCAGCAAGGACAATTCAGCGGGATTTGCAGTGGATCCGGAATCTGGCAGAAAATTTATATAATACTAAGCGCAGGCTCCCGCGCTTCATTTACTTTAGGCCCGGGGTGGGCCAGGACCCAGGGGGAATAAGAAATAAAGATGCCCTGGGGACCGCCACCTCCCTGGGGCTTTATTTGATTTTGATGCGTTGGGGGGGTCCAGTCCCCCTACTCAACCCTGGGGACCACCACCTCCCCGGGCTAATTTTTTTAAATGTGTGGGGGCACGCGGCCCCTACGCAGCCCTGGGGCAGCCACCTCCCAGGGGCTGCTATTCTAAAATGCAGGGGGCCACGCACCCCCGCTGCCCCGGGGACCACCACCTCCCTGGGGCCATTTTGCAAATGGGAGGGGGGCCTTGCAGCCCCCCTCCTGGAGCCGTAAATGGCCCTGGGGACCACCACCCCCCATGGCAGCTCCAGCAATGTCCCGGGGTGCCCACCCCGGGACATTGCAGTTTGCTACGGGATGGCGGGTGCACTGCTCCCGCCATCCCATAGCAAACAAGTGCTCCACTTTGAACAAGCAAGAGCATTTTGCTCCCACTTGTTCAAAGTGAAGCACTTTGCTTGTTACCCCCAGGGAGCTGCATTCTGGTTGAAGTGTTGGCAGCCAAGCAAAGCTCTGCATTTCCATGCACAAGCTTGTTATTATTCACAAAGTCCCAGTGGCCACAGATATCACTATCTACTGAACGGATTTACACCAAATAACTGAAAGTGTGACCTGCGTAAACAAATCTACCTTTCTGCTAAGTTTGGAGTAATTCAATCCAATGCTTTGGGCTGCACTCGACTAAAGGTCTTCTGGGAATTAACATGGGAAACACAATTTTTTTGACCTCTCCTTTTTCCTGGCTCCCACTTCACGGATCACTCCAAAACTTTCCATGCAGAACTAGTTTCACTGGGACACTTTTTTCGAAAGATTTTGTTAAGATTCGTCAAACGGCGGCAAAATTATGGGCAAATCAATAAATGCTTTTCCTATGGAACTATGCTCCTAACTACAACCACCTACAGGTGACCCCTGTTAGGTATTATATCTATCTATCTATCTATCTATCTATCTGTCTATCTGTCTATATAAACTGTGCTTTATCGGATGATTTCCAAACAATTCGGGATTAATAACACCAGCAGTCTGTCAACAGTGTCTATGGCACGAGTAAAGCACTTATCACTTTAAATGTGTATGTCCTACAATGCAGTGGCATCATATGATCAAGCCTTCCGGGCCGAAACGCGTAATGGCAGACTACCTGCAATAAACTAACTTGCAATAGCAATCGAGGTCCGTGTCCGTGTTTTTTTTATATATATATTTTTTCACAAAGCAAAAGCATACAAATACCAAACACATGTGAACATATACAACTAAATACATGATAATAGCACACAAAGATGTGCTAGTCACATTCGCTCTCACCATAACTCATAAACACATGGTACAAGCACAAAAACTACAAACTCACCTCCAAACCTGTGCAACTTTGATGTGCAATATAGAATCATGCTAACACAGTTGACCCAAACAGTCATATATGTATATGGTATTTCTATAACAAGAACCTAGTCAAAAATGAGCAGAGCATTGTACATGGTCAAAGACAAGCATAAAGCCAGCGAGTAAAAGGAGAGGAAGCTGGATTGTTGATGTAAATGCATCATGATGCAGTGTTCTTTAAAGAGGTGAGCCTTCAACTCTTTCCTAAATTCGAACAGTGTTGAGGTGGTCCTAAATAGGGAGATAATGTTCCAGATCCTGAATGCATAGATGGAAAAGGCCTGGCGTCTTTGTCTTTTTTATTCTTCTTAGTCTGCAATCTGATGGTGCCCTTGCTGCGAGTTACCAGGGATGGTGAGCTCATCTGCAAGATAATCAGGGGTGGAGACCGTGGTTGCTTTGTAAATGATGTAGCTAGTTTTGAAGATGCACAGGTTTATGGAATCTGCACCTAGAAATTGTAATTGAGCAAATTTATGACGAAACATTATACTTTGATTTACAAAGGGGCTTGTGAAATTATTTGCCAAATAACAATTAACAGTTTTTTGCAGGGAAAGAAATATAATAGCTACATCGGAAAACGTGATGAACATTGATCTTCAACTTCAATATTGGCACAGAATGAAGAACTTCAGTTCTCCTTAGGAGGCTACTAATGATATAATGAGATGTATACAGATACATTTGCTGTTACCTATTTCAATAAGACAGTTATGTATTTGTTTAAAAAATGTGTCCACAACTCCATATGCATGGAAAAGCATTGAATTTGAAGGAATGATTAACAATGCATGAAAATGTCAGCTAAATTGTTGTAACCACTTTACTGCAGTGAAGAAACCATTCATGTTTACCGCAGTGCATTCTCACTCACACCCACAGATTCTAAAATGAAAGTTTGATTTTGAGCTGTAACGCATACTTAGGCGCTGTCTGCTTTCAGTTTGAGTTATGCGCCCAAACACTGATCTGTCCTAGACAGGGACTGCTGGACTGACAACTAAATCCTCTTTCCAGAGGCACCTCTTCCAAGTGATGCCCCTCTTGAGGATCATTCCTAACCATGATCCACACTTCATTTTGGGGTGGAGAGCCTCACTCGGGCATGTGCAATTACTCCACCTGGACACAGCATTCTTTCTGCCCCGTTGGAGTTAGATAGGTGATGCGTAGCCCAAGGTGTTTACCCCAAAGCTGCTCCCAGGGAGCAGAAAATCCACTAGACATCAGGGAATAATATGCTACAAAATGGTGCTGGGGTGATACCACCCTCACAATGGGCTATGCCCCATCCCTAAAGGTCCAGTACAGCCTTTCTCCCCCCTCAGGCAGAAACATCTCAAAAACACATTTCAACAGGCTACAGAGTAAGGTAATTAAGGTGTGCGCCAAGACTGAGTGGCTAAAGTCCATTCCTGCATAGAAAAAAAAGCCACAGAAGTCTCAAACCAAAAGACAAAGATCAAACGTCCATATTTCATTGCTAACAGATACACAAAAGAAAAATCCTGGAAACAAATTAACAAAAGTACTCCTCCTGAACAGCACTTCGTAGACTGACTGCAACAATGTAGCATGTTATTCATGTTGCGTGTCATACGAAAGCACCCTTTTCTAGCCAGTGTTAGTGTAAATTGTGCATGCGCTGCATGTGCAGGAGCTGGGACTCTAAGTCCACCCAAAGTTTCATCCCACCTCCTGCAACTTTTGAAAAAAAGCTATCCTAGGACAATGCACCAATGGATCAATTTCTGAGAGGTTATCTGCTGTCTGTGCAGCAATGAAGTGCACATAAAGGAGTCACTGGTCAACATGGAACTGCCTGTCCCCAGGACGTGCAACAAAATTAATGTGCGTGCTATGTTTCGGAGTAGGGCGCAAATTCAGGTTTGGACTGGGACAGAAAATAAGCCTAGGCACCAAAATAAAAATGGCCTCCAATAGCAAATCAGATTGCTGAAAAAAGTGGTCCATATTTGCAAAATATGGGCCATTTTGAACTTGTAAAGATACTCTATACAGGTGTTTTATAAGGTTTGTGGGAACCAATGTATATGTGCCTGCTGCAGGCAATATTTATGGTAATATCATGGACATCAACAGTAAAAACTAGGCAATAGAACATGCCCACAAACAGCCCAAAAGAATTGTACATACGCTGAGTTTTCAGACTAGCCCATTGGGCACTGCCTGATTGACCTATATGCCAGTCCGACTCTGTAGGAATGTCACTGCTAATTGACTTACTGCCTATACCTGCAATCCAGTAATACATGGTATATACTCCTCTCATTATGGGTCAGCACCTGCGGCTTAAGACCATAATTGTGGGGTATATAATCACCGGTCGTCATTGCTCGCAGGTAACGGCAAAAATACTTATAACTAGAAATGGCACATCATAGTCTGCTGTTTCTTCCATCGCAGAAGGAAAATGCATTCTTGACTCCAGCATTAAACTGTAACCACTTATTTCAAAGAAATCTGGTATTGAGGAAAATGACTTTCAATGTGTCAGATATGGATGCATCTGCTCTACTTGTCTCCTCTGACATATTGGTTTATCTGATATCCAGGTAGCATCTGGGGGCTGGTTAGTATTAACGGTGGGCGTAGTTCGCGTAGTCGCACTACGCAAAGCTACTCAAAGACGTTAAAGCGCTACACGAGCTACGCGTAGCTACGCGAGCGTGCGTAGTTGCTTGTCGCGCCCGTTCGCGATGCGTTTTTCATCTTCGGGAACGCGTTGTGCGTGTTCGGGGCGCTGTTTGCGTGCTCGGGGGATAGTATCTTGCGAACTTGCCCATGCAGTCGCCTATGGGCGCGGCCATCTTGTTTTTCACTTGTCCCGCCCGTTCGCGATGCCTTATTTCCTGTTCCGGGTCCCGTATAGCGTGCTCGCGATGCGCATTTCATGTTCGGGAACGCGTCGTACGTGTTCGCGATTCTTTTTGCGTGCTCGGGGAGAAATATCGCGCGAACTTACCCACGCGGTCGCGATGTGCGCGGCCATCTTGTTTTTCACTCTATGCTATGGTTCTGGGCCTGCTTTTCTATCCTCCCTCAATCTTTGCAATCCTTAGTTTTTTACACTGTTTTTCATTTTTTTTTTTTTATTATCTATTTCTCTCTGTGCCTAAGTCTATATTTTGCATTTATTTCTACTTTTTACTGTGTTTTTTTTACTTTTCTACTGCTTTATATTACTTTCTTCTTTAAGCTCCTACTTCTTCCCCTAACTTTATTTTTTCCTTTTAACTTTTCTTTTCCGCCTCCTCCCACACACCCCAGAACCATGGCGAAGGGTAGCAGCAGCACTAACGGCTCCAAGGTCAAGGCGCGTGCGCCCAAGAGCCGCCTGCCTTGCGGCAGACTGCGCCCTGCAGGGGTGCAAGCCCGGCAGCTTTTTAGCGAGGTGGAGGTGGCCGCCCTTGTTTTTTTTGTGCTGCGCCACCTCCCCTTGACCTTGGCAGCAGGCGGCAGGCCAGGCTCCGGGTACCCTACCCAGGAGCGTCACCGCCGGTGGGCGAAGGTGCGCCGGGCAGTGTTTCGCTGCTCAGGGGTCCGGCGCACCCATAACTACCTGGCCCACCGGTGGTCAGACATCCTGGACCGGGAGCAGGACCTGTTGGACCTGCTAGGTGTCGAGGTCGTGGGGCTTGGTGAGTAGCTAATATATATAGTAGTATAAGTATTGTGTATAATTTTTTTACGAATAACAAGAATACTGCTGCTTACATTGCAGGTAAATTACGTTTCAAAATCTTCTGTGATTGTAGGACACAGGTGCTCGGCGCTACTCTTACTTGTTTGCAACTTTGCGCTCGCTTGGCCTGATTATTATGTAAGAGTTTACTTTAGAGAACTTAAGTTAGGTAATGCTATTGCTAGAGAGACTCTAGTCCTTCCTTTGTCCTCCTGTCAAATAGTGGTGGATGGATTGATATTAGGTTTAGTTAGTATTGATAATTTTTTAGCGGTCTGCGTGACGCATCCTCTGTCACTGAATGCTGCTTACCCCAGTACTTAGTAGAACCTTTTGTAGTTTGTTTAGTGAGTGGTAGGCTTAGCAGTGTCAGTCAGTAGCAGAACATCAGACGCAACCAACCAACAATTTGGTGTATGCACAAATGTATGCATGTGTCCTCCATCTCATCTATGCATTTTTGAGGGCTAAAAAAAATGGAAATGCAGACTTAGTGAACAATTGGCCCGTCTGGAATAGGTGGGCTAGGTCAGGTGGTACTTAGGCTTAGTTAGTGTTCTGGATTCGAATCAATCAGAATGGAACACTTGATTAGTGTTCATAAATAAGTAGACGGTCCGTGAATCCCGCAAGCCAGTAGTCGATCGGACTAGATAGGTCAATTTTATTGCAATTATTGTTTCCTAAAACGTTTTTTGAGCGTTGTTTTAGATAATTTATTTGTTTCACAGCAATCATTAATGTTTGTCTCTTTCTTTATTATATCTTACATGATCACTGATCTGCAGCACCCAGGGGCAAGAAGACGGGGTCCGAGTCGGCGGGGCAACCACCAGAGGACCGCTCCTCTACCGAGGGCCCTGCTGCTGGCCCCAGTAAGTCCTCCAGTGGTTAATATTAACAATTATATTTCCCTAACTTTTACTGCACCTTATTTTTTCCGAACTATTAATTCTGGTTCCACTTCTTAATTCTATTTTTTACAAAAGCTTCTTTGATCTTGACTTGACTATCTGTTTCTAAATTCTGGTTATCCCTGCCTCTAAGTTCTAACTGCCTCTGCTATGACTCTCTGTACTACTACTATTAGTCTGTCTGTAGCTAAGGTTGCCCAGTTTGCCACTCTTTATTTTACGGTTTTGAATAAAACCCAGATTGACCAATAGCTCTAGCCACTGAGTCCAGTCCTTTGGGTTGTCCTCTTCTAGTCTTCTTAATCTTGAGGCTTTGACAATTACCACAAACAAAATGCCCAACCAGATATTTGACTATTTTTGATAGGATATAGTACATACTACTACTGTTGTGGGGATTCTGCACAGTCACATTCAGAACTATGCACAAGAAAATCGGATGTTGGTGATGGGAGGTTGGACCTTCCTCACACCTCAGTCAGAAGTGAACCCACAATCCCCTGACCGACTAGCTATAGTGTCTCATTAGGTCCCCGAACCCCCACCCGAAGATACCCAATGATTACACAACCCAGAACATAACACCCTTTCGCTCACTCACTCGTGTAAGTCCACCACCACCACCACACCAAATACCACAGAGTCTATGTATAAGTTCAAAAGGTTTATTTTCAACTAACAAGCTCTGTATGTTGTTCTATAAAGTTCAGTGTACTACAGCCAGCTCCAACAGCAAAATGCATAAGATTAAAACAATAAACATTGTTACAAGTGCATGATAGAAGACAAAAGATCTGTGCGAATTCTGGGAGACCCCTCACCGTAGAACGTAGACGTACTGGTTACATGCATCATTCATAAGCTCTGCAAATCTCTGGTTCGTAGAAAGGAATCTTCTGCCTGTTATGAGAAAAATGGTGCGCGTTAGATAGTATAATGCAAGCATTTCTCAGTCATGCCAAAAAGTGTAACATGTTACTTATGGCTAAGCAATACGGACTAACCGAACTCCATAACAAAGTGGCTTGTTTTTCGACCTCTTGTACGCAACGCTCAGACAGTAGCTGTATGAGCTCATGTGGGCTCAAAAAGGCGTCTTACTGCACAACAAGCTGCGAGGTAACATGCGTAAAAGACATGAAGCGAAAAATGGTTGCATGGCTCAGGCTAACTTTGCAAAGAGTAGAGTAGACTATAATAATGACCCTAGGGACCATAACACTACTAGTGTCTACTGACTCTACTCTAGTACCCGATTTGGACTAGTGATGTATGTTGTATATGTTGTATATGTATGTATTACCTTTTTTTTCAATCTTGCTAGTGAAAACGAATAAATAGGGGGAGGTGTACCGGCATCTAAAAATGTGTCATGTTTTTTTCTAGGCGTACTATCGACCACCAGTGCCGGCGGGGCCAGCGGCGATGGCGATGCGGCCATTCCGGAGGGGGCAGGAGATGCGGCACCTGCAGGAGCTACAGGGGGTGAGCCAGCAGCAGTGGCGGGCGGTTGTAAGTTATATTCATTACTTATTGACATTGCACTAGCTGGAAGGGTGTTCACTTCACTCACAGTCACTGTACTGTTGAGACTTATTAAGTATGAAGTTGTAGTGAACATTATACAACGGTTGAAGAAGACACCCTTTACTTAGCATTAGCAATGCATTAGCAATAGCATTAGCAGTGTGAGTTGAGTAACCAATGGCCTCTTCTATCTGACTCCAACTCAGCTGTGAAAGTTTTATGGAGAAGACTAAAAGTCAGATCAGATGACCTTGATGGATGTGTTGAACAAAAAGGGAAAGAAGGGTGGAAGGAGGAAGGACGGGCGAGATGTAATATGACTGGCAGAGAAGGATACGTTGGAAGCATGCATAGGATAGGAATCAGATGCATGTGTTGTTGAAGGATGGGTGGAAGGTGAAAGAAGAATGGATGCCTGCCTGGGTGGGCGACACAGTATGGGTGGATACTGGGGATAGCAAGAATCATCAGCGGTGTTTGGGTGAAACTCAAAGCCAAGGCAAGCAAGGAAGGAGTGGACGCATGGGTGGTTGTTGGTGAAACAAACTAAGGTTTGTGGAGAGATTAAGAAGAATGATAGACATTTACGTAGAATGGATGGATGCCTGTATGTATTCATCATAGACAGCATAGGTGGAGACTGTCACGGGATGCAGAGTCTTAGTTTGAAGGGAATGTAAATGAAACCGCGCCAGAGTAGCAAAGCCGAGGGGAATACAAGTTGTATTTTCAGAATACAGTTGACTCACAGTAGTTTTGCAAGCACATCATATATATTGTGTATAGTTAGTTATCAAGCGCCTTCCTTCGACTCCGAGGACCACTCCCTACCTATGTTAATTTATTTTCGAATGTGTCAGCCAGCCTGCAAAGGGTGGCCTATCTGTTGGTTACACAGTCAATCAAAACAAAGTAACTTATGCAGTAGCGGTCGGTGGTGGGAGTGCTGCTGGGCGGTGATGTGGGGAGGGGCAGGGTGGGGTAGTAAACAATGGATTACGGCCAAATACAGGTAACTAAACATAAAAATAAATAAAGCGAATTTCATTGTGCGCACTGCACCGCCAAATGCGATGCAGTGCGCGCAACGAAATTAGTTTTATTTATTTATATGTTTACTTACCTGTAATTGGCCGTAATCCATAGTTTACTACCCCCACCCTGCCCCTCCCCACGTCACCGCCCGGCAGCACTCCCACCACCGACCGCTACTGACCTTATGTCGTCATCCCATATATAAGCAATGATCATTGGATCAGATATATAACCTGCCTTTTTGTAGTAGCCAGGGCACTGTGAAAGTGAAATTGAGCAATTGCCCTTCATGTAACAGAGAGAGTATGGCCAGTGCCACCGGCCGTATTAGAAAAATACGAGCTTCCCCACCTGCAGACAGTAGTAAATAAAACTAACGTGAGTCTGCGTCATGATGACTCGTATGTTTGTCTTGGGTGCAAGCATAGCTGACTGAGCTGGCATGCCGGCTACAACCAGGTTATGTAATTTCGCTAATCTAGAGATAAGAAGAAGACTGGTGTACTGTGTACTGGAGTCCATAGTCCATAGTGCTAGTATAATGCCTGAAACTCCCACAAATGTTAGAGGCCGAGGAAGTGGGAGGATAGATTATTACCACAAATGTTATATACTGTGCTTCTTGCTAGTGCTACTGTGCCACTATGTGTTGAATTAATTTTGTGTTACTGTTTTGCTAAGAGTATTGGTTACAACAATATTATTTTTCTTTCTTGATATAGATCCTCCTTCCCAAGAAAAACCATCCCGGAAGGAGTTCGCAGCCAGGGCCCGACGCCGGAAACTGGAGGCCATCTGCGAAGAGTACCGACGGCTGGTGGCTCAGGCGGAGGAGGAGGAGGAGTCGGCAGCAGCTGCAGCCTCCTCCAATGCCCCGGGCCCCAGCCAGGCCCCACCTCCAGTGGTACATTGCCGCGGTCAGGCAGCTGCCCGCCGCCGCAATTCATTAACAGCCAGCACAGCTGCCCCCCACCCTGGATGCCACTGCAGGGCATTTCTCCGCCAGATGCTCCTCCGGATTTCACGCCTAGAGGAGCAACTAGAGGAGCGGGTGAAGATCCTGGTGGACAAACACCTGAAAGCCCGCCGAATATAAGAACTATAGGACCCCATTGCATTGCCCCTTTTTTATTCCTTTTGTTGGTGGGTGGGAATTGGGCGTTGGGGTTTATGGACATTGTTTGGACTTTTTCGTTTTGGACATTGGTTGGGGTTAGGGAGAGGGGTGGGTCAGGTGTGGGATAGTTTATTTTTGTTAGGGTAATAAATTATATTTATACTTAAACATACGATGTTAATGTTTTGTGGGGGGTTACTGTTTTACGAATTTACGTCACGTGGTTTCCTTGCTGCTGCCTTTTTGGCTTTTCCCTTCAAAAGACGGGCTCGCGACGTAACCACACTTCCGGTGATCGCTGTGGGTCCTTCAGAATTAGCAGCGTACTCGCTGTTTTCTTACAGAACTCCAGGAGGTAAGGATTGTCTCCACTGTCCTCCGTAGCCCCTGCACGCCTGCCCTACCGCGCCATGGCTCTTACTTGATTATTTTTACCCTATAGAATCTCGTACCGTGGACAGAGCCTTACTCGGCTCTGATGCTTATGTACGCTGCAAAGTGCAAAACTACGTGTCTTAAGGTGAAACACGATGCTATTATATACTATCCTTTACAGACTACCACCCTCATTCTAATTCCACTCACAGCCGGCTAACAGGGGCTTTATCTGTATTCTCATATGCTTGGAGTCACCCCCCTTTGCTTGATAGACTCCATATGGGACTACTGGTGTATACCTGGCCTTTGCCTTTTAATACTTATAGATGTCTTTACCAGACTTATATACGTCGTGACCGCGAGGTTTAGACCTTCTCATGAAACCGGCCCTGGATTACTTCTGACCCTAGGGGCTAATTTACCCCCCTCTCGTGGAACTTTACTTGGTTCCATCTCCCTTTCCTAGCCTGAAGTTTGCTCCCATGTGGCACCCCACTACACTCCTTGTTCCAATCTTTGCTCCCGCCTTTTTTACAGTGATACTCCACCGGACACGTACACGAGTCCTTTCTTCGTTTAACTTTTGGATACACCATTCCAAGACACAGCCGGGATGGAAGTACAACCGGCGTAGAAGTAAGCCCCCCACCTCTCCTTTATTATTAATAGGCGCATGCGGTAGCGCAGCATCCGAGCCTTTTGCTCGGATGGAGGACTCACCTACACTATACATACTCTTGTCTCCACAGATCGACCAATTTTCGACTTTCTTGCCTAATAGGTATGTTCACGCATGCAGAACAGTACCTTTCTTTACCCCGGTATACATTAGATATACTCTGCCCATGACACTCTTGCTTGTCCTCTTCTTCTTTCCCTCAATTTTCTTTTAACACGTTCTTTTAAACACGTCCTGTTTTTTACCTCCGCTTTATGTCTTTTACCAATTTTAATATTCTAAGACTGTGTTTAGACGCCACTCAACACTTGGTTGTGAGACAACCATCACGAGTCACTGATGTGTATAAAAAAACAGTATGTTGTTACAGCATTAATGAGAGCAATGTCTTGTGTATACTAGCCATACCCGAGTATTTAGATATAGTACTGTTGAAACCGGTATCAATTTAACATGTGCGCACATAATAAATGTGCCATTTCCGAATGTCTCACGACACCACCACACATCACAGGTTTTCATCCCATTGGTAACACTTATCTTACCTAGAGTGACTGATCACACCATTTTTGGGTATGTCACATGGGGTGTATGTCGCACTAAGTCACATGTCGCCAAGCATCTGTATACACCATGTAATGTACCATAGTGTCTTACACTATGCCTTTGTACATCCTCTAGCCCTGAAGAAGTTGTGGGTTTTCCACCCTGACGAAACAAGTGTTGGCTGGGCAATCGATCTTCAATAAAAACACAGAGAACACGTGATACCTGGAGTGTTCTTCATTCATATCAAATTTTATTACAATTGTTGTTTTCTGAATACTGTATGATTCCATTGACGCAGAATTTGCTCTGCAGATTACTAATACGTGTGCACAGGCCTCTGGTGTAAAATAAAACATAATGGTGGCGGGGACAGCCTAGTACAAGACGTTACAAACTGTAGTTGTGTCGAGTGAGTCACTTAACTTAACACAATCGTAATTCGTAACCTTTACTGCTGTGTGGTAGGATGTTGATGATGAATCCAATCAATGCCGGCAATTAATTATGATGTATTAGGTGACGGTCCCTTTGGAAAAAAAATTGGCTTGCACATAGACTGAGCATGGGTGGACAAGCAGAAGAAGATCCTCGCTCTACCTTGAAATTGAATTAGTGTTGCTTTTACCACATCTGCCCCAGCAAGCGTGTGATCAATTGGTGTACATTTAATGTAGTCACATCACACCTCAATATAAATCACAGCCCGGGGGAAGAGGGTTAGGGTTTGATGAATGGATGGGAAGGGGATTTGGGGAAAGGTTTGACAAAGAAAAACAGTACGCATGGACACAACAAAAGCAAAGCGCAATCTTGGCAGACGGCCATGATCTTATCCAATAAATCTATAAAGGGAGAGAAAGGAAATGCATGCATGATGATGAAGATAACTTGATGGTTAATGAGTAGTACTTACTAACTACTACTAGACAATTAGACAGTACAGGGCAGCAGTATATTCTATGCAATTTGCCTTGCCTGTATGCCCTCAGAGAGACCCAAATTCCATGTTATACCGGGCTTACTTTTAAAGATAGCAAAGAAAATTTAAAAATAGTTGTAGGGATCAATTAGCAAACAAACAACAACACAACACACAGTCGTAATGATTGAAGAGAAAAAAGGAATCAAATTAATTAAAAGACGAATGATGAATGATACTAAAGTTACTGTATTATCCTGGTCAAATTGTGAAGTTGAATCTCGTCATTCCTCTTGGTCCTATCTTCCATGGACGCTCCGCACATCAATCTTGGGTGCCACTGCCTGCCTGATGCTGATTGGTAAGGTAAGTGTGAGTTGTTTCTCCCAGTATAGCACAGGGTAAAGGCCGGCCTGTAAGTGTAGATGGAAAAACAAAAGGGGTATTGAAAAATCAATTAATAAAAAAAAAAGCATCAATTACGGTGGAGTCCAAGAAGAGAAGAGAGAACACTTTCAGACTGAGGCGGCTTGGATATAACGTGTCTATTCTGTTTACAGCATTAAGCTACAACAACAACAGGACAGAACAGGCCCACCACAGCACCAGCCCGTGACCCAACCTCCATTTACCTTAAATTTCGACAGAGCCAGACAAAAGGCATATACAGCAACCTAGCATTTTCAAAATTAAGTGACTAAATCAATGCTCCGCTGTCAGTCATATGACTACACTCGACTCCACCACTACATGGACATGTAGGTCTGCTGTGTTTACTTTCTTGTTGAATTGTTGTGTTTACCTTTTATGCCACTTCATGAAACACAGTTATTCCTTCAATCATCTCCGATCCAACTGACTGACTGCGTGCAAAGATAGTATGGTCATCATCATGGTGTGGTACGTGTTGTCCAACTCCAACTCAGTCTGTAGTGACTCCGATTAAGTCCATATTCCATATTAAAAAATTGCAACCGATATTGGCCTGCACCTGCAGTAGTAGGAGTACAATTTGGTTATTACACAACAAGAAGGGAAAAATTGACTGTCACTTGAGTCACTTTCACTTTGTAGATTAACTAGTAGAGTTCGACTTCATGCACAACATCAACACAACAAACAACAGCAATCGCTCAGAGTCAGCAAGCATCCAATGCATGCCATCATTACCTGTCTTGCTCTTCTCTTTGGCTGTCAGATCATCAGATGCCTAGTTCTGACAGGTGTGTGTTTTTTTTAACGAGGCAGTGGCCTCATTATTACTCCACATTCATTTTGAGTGTTAGTCGCTGTTTCGGTTTTCGTCTTATTCATCTGTGGCACTTTGTCGCAGTTTAAGTTGCTTCACATGGTCAGCGCTGTGATGGGCCGCGGCATGGGTAGCGGTCATTGCTGGTCAATTGAGTTTGCAGAAATGTCAGCAAGTTTCTTCGAAGAGTCTTGTCTTTCTCTGCCAAGTACCTTCTGTCCTGTCAGTGAGGAGCTTTGGATGCCTGCCGAGGCTGTAGCCTTCTGACAGTGATGAGTTTACTTTTGGATGCCTCCCCAAGTTCTGACAGTGAAGAGTTGTGGATGCCTGCAGAGGCGGTAGCCTTCGGACAGTGATGAGTTTCGGCTCGGAAACAAAACGGAGGATAGCTATAGTCACGTTTCACTTCTTATGGAGGGACTGTTAAAGGCAACATTTCTTGTACTCCAATGTCTGGCTTGATGGAAATGTAATTAGGGCGAGTCAGGAAGATGAAGCAGGACTCTGAAGAGTGGACAGTTAAATGCACAGACGTGCAACTCCAATAGGGAAATAAAAAGAGAAGACAATGGTGATGGATTTGATTTGAACCAGAAAGACAGATACACAGACAAATAAAGGAAGGAAGAAAGTAACAATTTGAAAGCCTAGTTGTCAGGGAAGAGGAGCTCGTCCTCAAACTCTGGTGGTTCGGACAGAAGTAGGTCCTGTAACCCACTACTTACGTCATCGAAGTCGCTCTCCTCTTCCTGCTGTGATTCACGTATTTTGTAATCCGGTGGTATAAAGTGCTGATTCATTTTGATCATGGTTAACCTCTCCATGCTTTTGGGCGAGAGACTGGTCCTTTTCAAAGTTACAATGGCACCAGCAGCACTGAAAACACGCTCAGAAGAGACACTTGCGACAGGGGAAGCCAGATACTTTATCGCCAGCCTGCTGAGCACTGTCCATTGGCTTCTTTTCCCATACCAATACACCAATGGGTTTCGATCCATGAAGACCTCAGTTGGGTCGTCCAGATAGGCCTGGACCGTCTGCTCAATGTTCAGGGGTGCTCCGATGTGCTCGGCCTGTTTTGCCTTTGCATCAGCACTGGACTTACCATACCCCTGCCGTAGAAACCAATCAGTTGCTGATTGTACTGTGGATGATCCTGTTCTTGCTGTTGTTGATGTTATTGGTAGTGTTGGTGTCGGTGACTGCTGGGAGGCAAACGCACTGCCCTCAGTCTCCGAAGTAGAACTTGACTCTGGATGCCCTGTAGTACTTGTTATGGCCTGGGGTGGGGGGCCTGTAATTACAAGCCGTTCGTTTTCGAACTTAGTGGCTTCCTCAGCTATCAAAGTTTTGTAGTTGGCAACATCCACTTCCGAAAAAGGAATTACTGCCTTACTGTTCAGAAATACTTTGTACCGTGGATCCAAAATTGTGGCAGTAATGTAATGTTGTTGTGACACAATGTTATTTTTAATCCTTGTATTTTCAGATAAGCGAGCGGCTAAGGACTCCGCCAAATGATATGCGTCTTGTTTGTCATCCACACCTGCGTACGTTTCAGACACCTCCTTCAGCTGTTGCTCTAGCATGTGCAACAATGGGATAGCTTGGCCCATAGTACAGTCCTCCCTGCTGACTTCACGTGTGAAGATCTCAAAAGGAAGTAGCATCTCTGTCAGGCATTTGATGAGGTCCCATTGACCCATCTCAACGGTCATGCGTCTCACAGTAGGTTCCCCTAATCTTTGCATGACATAAGCATTGAGTGGTATGTACAGGTCAAACAGACGATCAAGCATGTAATAAGTTGAGTTCCAACGTGTTGGCACCTCCTGGATGAGTGCTTTGACTGGCATTTTATGCTCACGTTGAATGACCCTCAGCTGCTTCCGGGCTTTAAAAGAATGGCTGAAATGTGTGCATAATCTTCTGCAGGTGGCCAGTAAGTTGCTGACTTTGGATTCATTTTTCAGAAAGTCTTGAACAACAATGTTAATGCAGTGTGCCAAACACAGGACCCTGAAATAGCCACCATCGCCCATGGCCTTAACTACATTACTGCCATTGTCCGTGGCAACAAAACCAATCTTAAGCCCTCTTGGGCGCAGCCACTCAAAGACCTTGCTGTTAAACTCTTCCAAAATGTTTGCAGCAGTATGAGATTTCTCCATGGCAAACATGGCTACAGTTGCATGTTTGCGAGTGGCATGAAAAATCTCAGCAGCGTCAACACCAGCAGATATCTGTTCTCTAACCCCCGCAAAGAGATCCAGTGTGCAGTGATGCACATGTAATCTGTGGCTTGGCAACTGGTCCACATGTCTGTTGTCAGGTGGATACTGTGAACAGCACTCTGCTTCAAAGCTTTTCCAAGCAATTCCAACACGTCGTGATGTAGTGCTGGAACAGCAACTCTGGCAAAATAGTAGCGGCTGGGAACATGCCATTTTGGGCAGATGGCTGTCACAAATTCCAGAAAACCCACCCCTTCAACAAAAGAAAAAGGGAGACGGTCCAGTGCTAACATTTTAGCCAGCTTCGCATTGTACAAACGTGCTATTGGGTGGTTGCGTTCGTACTGCCCCTCCCCCCCAAACATGCTGATAATGGTAGGCTGCATGGTTTTCCTTTCTCTTAGACTCAACAACGCACTTTTTTTCATTGCGGTACTCCTTGCTGTCTCAGGCTGACTCTTACTCTTGTGCCACTGAGATGTTGCTGAAGATGTGGGCGACGTTAACACTGCACTGCTGGGGACAGGGAGACTTTGTGTACCACTACCAGAGAGAATGTCTCCCTGTCCTTCCTCTTCCACCGTGATCAGATCTTCTACTCCTTTATCCCCACCAACACCAATGGTTGCAGTTTTTATGCTGCGAAGGTGGTCCTCCCAGCTGATCAAGTGGTGTTATTACAGATGGGTTATTTGGCCTCCGGTACCATAGTTTGTACCAAGCTTACCACGACTAACAGAGGTATTACAAATGGAGCATATAGCAATGTTCTCCTCCTTTTCGCTAACCGTAAAGAAGTCCCAAACTGGGGAGCTTAACTTTTGCCTCCTGCTGGAGGTGCCACTTCCAATGCCGGATGAACTGGAGGGTGTGTGTTGAATTTGACTCTGTGCTGTACCACTACCTACTTCTACTGAGATGGTGGTTGTGCTTGATGTAGGTCGCTGCCGGGCATTGGCTAATGCAAATATGGAAGCTGTAGGTCGTGTTGGTGTTACCTGTGGAGGTATGCGTGCTACATCCCTCGCAGCGATTTTGGATAGGGTAATAATGTTGGTCTCCATCTCCTCGGGGCCGGGAGTGATGTGCGGGATGACTGGCTCATCATCATCATCCTGCTGTTCTACATCGACCTCCATAAGTGTAAGGCTTTCTGGAACCTTCCTTTTCCCTAGCTTGGTCTTGGGACGTGTCTCCCTCTCAGACTCAGTTTGTGGCTTCCAAGTGGCATCTAGATCATCAGAAGGGGGGCTTGGCGAAGAACTTGATGGACTACCCCTCCTTTTCGTTGCTGGAGATTTGGAAGACAATGGATCTTCTGAATGAGTGGCTTCTTCTTCTACCTCTGCATGAGGCTCAATTTCCTGAACTGCCCCTACTTCGGGAGGAACAACAACTACTATTGCGGGCGGTGGTTGCGGCTGTTGTTGTTGTTGACCACTTATCTGCTGTGTTTCCTCCTGCGTTGATTGGGTACTACTTTGAGATAGCGATAAGTTTATCTCAGGCTCAGCATCACTGCTTTCCACCATTAGGCTGGCTACCTCTTCCACACTCATGTGCTTGGGCCTGGGTTGGTGGGTTGGGCCCACTGATGCGGAGGTGCTGCCCCCAGCTTGCCCCCCGTACACCGCTGCTGCAGGCGTAATTTTCTTTTCCCAAAAAAGGTATTGTGCGGCACACCAGACTTAAGTGTCACTTCCTTCTTCTGTTTCTTCTTCTCAATAGCAACTATCTTGGTACTGGAGGACCTGGTACCTGCTTTCTTTGGGCCCATCTTTTTCAGATGTCAGCAGCACTCAGTTGCACAAGTTGCAGAGATGTCTGGTCAGGTCACACGTCACGTTGTGTACAGCAGCAGGATGTCTGTCTGGCAGTACAACGGGCAATGATGACACACCTCCTCCTCAGTCTTTTGTGCACCTAAAAGCAAAAAAGCCAGAAGAACATCAGTCAAACGATAGCACAAATCAAACTAATATAATATATAACTTAGTGTGTGGTTGTCTCAATTATAAAATTTTAGAAACTCAGTGAACAACAACAGTGTAGCCATTTATGAGACTTTGACAACAAGGACAGGGCTTTCCTGGTGTACTGTGTAGTGTGTACACTCAGGAAGAATAAGAATAGCAAAGAACAAAAACTAAAATGTAGTGGAGCCTGTTTGGCCTAAATTTGTGCATCACGTGGGATGGATGCAGCATCAGGGAGCTGCAGCTGGCAATGGGGATGGCTTTGGAAGCAGTAAGACAAGAGGAACAATGGAAAGACATGCAGGTCTATGTGGCAAAAACAGCACACTACTAACTACCACCACAAAATGCCCCAAGCCACATGGTCACTCACAGGCACAAGGCACGGCAAACAATGAACTCAAGCAGGCCTATATGGCCAGACAAAGGATGCCTGATAAAATACACACAGCTTTAATGCAAAAACTAAAATCCACATGGCTAAAAACAGTTTGGAAAGTTACACAACAACCACAACAACAACACATACACACGCAAAAAAGGCATTTATTTAACACACCCAAAAAGTGAAATAGACCCCCCAAAAAACCCACATTTTGCAATTCAATCCAATGCCATCCATGCCCTAAATGATGTTAAAATTCAACAGACAACACAGAAACAGTTTTTATGCACCCATGATGAATACCTCTGGGCCTACTGGCAGACTAGGCCGCAAGATTGGAGGCCTATGGCAAAAGCACAGTGGCTGGTCCCACAAAATGGCCGCCACCACATGGCCAGGCCACCCACAATAACAAGAAAGTGAAGACAAAGGACAGGACCAGGAAATTGGAGACTCTGGGGAACTTCCTTCCTCTTTAAAAAAAATTGTAAAAAAAAGAAAAATGACTCCTTGCTCACAAAACTACATCTAGGACTGAGGAGTTTTTTGAGCAAAATGAACAAAATCATCATTTTCGAGTAGGTTTTATGCTGCTCGAGAGATATTCTTCGCCAGATTGTAAATTCTGCGTGTTCGGCATCGCGATCGTCACAAAAAGTCGTTATCGCGCGCGCGAAAACGTATATTGAGCGCGCGAAGAAGATAAAAAGTGTAAGTCTGCGTTGTCGCGCAGTGCGGAGTTGCCCAAAGTCCGCGAGCTGAATGCCCAGGGTTACCTACTGGCTGAAAAGGCCTATTTATTTAACACACACCAAAAAACTGAAATACCACCCCAAAAACCACATTTTGCAATTCAATCCAATGCCATCCATGCCCTAAATGATGTTAAAATTCAACAGACAACACAGAAACAGTTTTTATGCACCCATGATTGATGACTACCTCTGGGCCTACTGGCAGACTAGGCCACAAGCTTAAGCCTATGGCAAAAGCAAGCACACTGCCTTGCTCCACAAAATGGCCGCCACCCACATGGCCAGGCCACCCACAAATAATAACAAGAAAGTGAAGACAGACAATCAATGCAGGCCTATGGCAAAAGCACACTGCCTGGATGTCTCCACAAAATGGCCGCTAGCCACCCACAACAAAAAGAAATGGAAGACAGACAATGCAAGCCTATGGCAAAAGCACACTGCCTGCCTTCACAAAATGTCCGCCACCCACATGGCCAGGCCACAACAACAACAAGCATAAGCCAAGGGGAACAAAGAAAAGACATGCAGGCCTATATGGAAAAAGCAGCACACTACTAAACTACCACCACAAAATGGCCCCAAGCCACGTGGTCACTCACAGTCACAACAGGCCATGGAAAACAATGAACTCAAGCAGGCCTATAATATGACCAGACAAAGGAGGCATGCTAAACAACACAGCTTTAATACAAAAATGCAAAAACGAAAATCCACAGGGCTACGAAAGGTTGGAAAGTTACACAACAAGCACACACACACATCCAACATAGGTATTTATTTATTAACACACACCCAAAAAGTGAAATACACCCCAAAAACCACATTTACCAATTCAATCCAATGCCATCCATGCCCTACATGATGTTTAAATTCAACAGACACCACAGAAACATGCACCCATGGGTACCTCTGGGCCTACTGGCTGAAATTCCAATCAAAGAAAAACAACTAGGCCCCTACTGAAACTACAGGCCACAACAATACATTTTAAAAACTATGAAAATCCCCAAAAAATGTAGGTACAAACAAGCCCCAATCAAACAAACAAGTACACCAATTCTCCAACTTACTTGTAAAATCTCAAATCCAAAAGTCCTCAAATCCAATCCAATGATATGATGCAGCAGACAGACACAAAAAGTGATCCTTCCAGCTCCAAATCCAAATGAAAGTGAACAGCACATGGACAAAGCACTGGGAGGAGCCTGCTGGACAGGAACAGGAAGTTTGAGACTCAGGGGCACTTCCTTCCTCTTGAAAAAAAAAGTAAAAAAGAAAAAGGACTCCTTGCACAAAAAACTACAGCCAAATCACAATCTGAGGAGTTTTTTGGAGCAAAAGAATCATTTTCGAGAAGGTTTTATGATGCTCGAGAGATATTCTTCACCAGATTGTAGTTTCTTCGTGTTCGGGATCGCGATCTTACCAACACTGCCGCCGGAGGTCAGATTGCGCGTCCGAATGACATGTTCGCGTTCGCACACTCTCGCGGGATCGTGCGGCCGGATTCCAAATCTCGTGGCGCCCGCGAACGGATAGGAAATCGCGTCGGCGAACGCAGAATCACGGTAGGTCGTTACCGCGCGCGTGAGACGCATATTGAGCGCACGAAGAAGAAAAACAGCTACACTATGCCGCAAATTGCGTAGTGCTCGGTAACTTTGACCTCTACGCAAATCGCGAAGTTACCGAAACTCCGCAAACTCCGCGAGCGTAGCGTAGTTCACCGCCCAGGGTTAGTTAGTATCAAGGACAGTGATAAGAAAATATTGTTTTTGACCATGATTAGCATCAATTTCAGGAGATTTATGACTGGTGCCTACTTTAAATCACATATTCTGTTCTTTTGCAGGCTCAAAATGAGCCATCTTGAAATTAAATTATGCCTTAGTTGCATTATCTACACTTGCCTGGGATTACTTATATGTTTAGTTCAAAGGCATTTTGTAACAACTGCATTACCTAGGCTGGCAGGGTCCTACTAAGAAAAAAGTAATGGATGGAATTTATCTCAGCCACTGCTGCCCACTGGAAACAACTGGTAATTTTCAGTTAAGCCTGACAGCTTTTGTGCCAATCAACCAGAGGGCTAAGCACGGGTTAATTTAGCGACTTTTGTGTTTCACCGACAAGGATTGTGGTTGTTGTTTGAGAAGGTTTCTCAACCCCCTCAGCCAAATACAAAATGTCTACACACTCGCACCACAACATTACATGTAATGCTAGAGCTAAGATTGGAGGTTTATTTGAGATAGCTTAGGGGTAAAGCTCTTGTCACAGATATCCTTGTGTAACCTTGGCCCGCACTTGCCCCTTCCCTATTGCATCTACCTAAAGGTCGCTCACCATCTACTTCACATGGGATGGAGGGGTTGCCTTGGACTCACTGTCTCTCATCCTCTTCCTGCCTCAGGCTGGTCCCATCTACCCTTTCTATATTAACTCCCTTCAAGTCTTTGTGTCTATTGGGTGAGGAGACAACTCCTGGGGCAATCAATAAGTTAAAGGCCACCTAAATGGTTAAAAATTTGCTAGATCAGTAGTGCATCCTTCTCAAGCCACACTTACACATTATTGTACAACAATAGTATATATGAAACAATACTGTCACCATCATATGCACAAAACAGATTGAAGCCATACAGTTATTTGTGTTTACTCCCTTTGTTGCACATCCTTTCAAGTTATACTGACAAATATTTTCATATTATCGACTTACATATCCATACGAGGAAAGGGGAGCCGGACGCTACCCACATGTGTCGCGGCTAGTGCACTTCTTCCTGGCGATGCCCCGACCCCGGAAGTGACTGGCGCCGAGGAAGGCAAGTCGGAGGACGAAGCTCCGAGCTGCGGTGTTTTTGGAGTTTCACGGTGTTTCCAAGCAGGGAGGCGCCGGTAGAGGCTGAGATCCGACAGCGGGAGGAAGTAAGGTGAACCACGAGCCGGTCCAGGAATCCTGAAGGCTGCACATAAATATCGCAGTGATGCAGTGACTGTCTGAGGCAGGCTGTGTCAGTGACGAGGCTCAGGGTCGGCGTCCTCGAGAGGTGAGGTGAGGTGAGGTGAGGAAGAGGCAGAGGCAAGTTGTGGCAGCGAGGGCCCCCCAGTTCCATCTCCGGTAGGGGGGTTATCTTGAGGCAGCACAACTGGGAGGCAACAACAGCCCAGAAAGTGCAGCAGCAGAATCCAGGACTGGTGTGGCTTATACAGTGAGGGGAAAAAAGGAACTGAATACAGAACTAAAAGGCAGAATTACAAGGCATCAACGATTCATACGTGCTTGATAACAAAAGGAGAAAAAGGCAGGAAAACGGGCTTAGGAGGAGGTGAAGGAGTGGAGGGCTGGCCGATAAAAGGTAGCTGCGAGTGGGGGTTCAGAAGCATGCGCACGATCAAACAAAAGAATCCAACCACAAGCCCTATTACTGGCATCAAAATTGGGAATCAGCTGGTAGAGACACAAAGAAAGCCTCGTGGTAAACTAGGCACGGTTAAGACAGCGGGCAGTTCTCGTGTTTTGCGTAACGCTCAACAAAGAATGGACTTGAAAGTCCAGCACTTGATCACCCAGGAGAAAGTACAGTCGTCACAGAGTCAGGCTGTCATGTCCAAGATGGGCCCTAGCGGTAATCATCAGGCAACGCCAGAAACCACTCAATTCCAAGGGCAGTGCCCCTCCGAGTCAAGGATAGAAGAAGTAGTCACCAGTGTAGCCCCCCTCTCAAAAAGTGCCTGCATCAGAGTCCATTTCTACTCCCGAATGCTGTAAACAATTCCTGCTGTTCTCCAAGTCCCACTTTGCAACAACGGCCGCAACTGCCTCCAGTCAGCCTTCGGCCTCACCGCTATCGCAAGCTTCTACACCACAAGTTCTTGCCTCCTTGCTCCCCTGCACATTACAATTGGACGATACTGAAAAACCTACAGCTCACCTCTCACCCGCAAATACGATCCCACTCAGCAACGATGCGACTTCCCGAAATCCGGTGTTTGGGAAAGAAACAGATCCCGCAATTCAAAACATGTTTGAAGTGATCCTCTCAGAGATCAAGGAACTTTGGGTCACACAAGCGGTGGAAATTGCCTCTTTACATGCCAGGCTTTCCCAAATAGAAGAACCTTGGGGAAAATTCCAGAACACCTGAACAAGGTTGAAGAGCGTGTATCCAATCTTGAAGATAAAATAACAATCTATGATCAGGAATTTTCCCAATTCAAACATATTTCAGAAGGCCTTGAATCTAAATTGCAGGATATGGAAAATGTTAACAGAAGGTCCAATTTACGATTGGTAGGTGTCCCTGAGGCTATTGAAGGGCCCCAGGTACGCGAGTGGGCTGAGACTTCACCGAAGACAGCAATTCCTGAACTCGAGGGGGACCTAACCATTACTAGAGCCCATAGAGTCCTGTTCCAGAGGCTCCCAAATGCAAAATTGCCACGTACGATTCTGTTAAACTTCGCTGATTTTTTAATAAAGGAGAAGATTCTTTCCATAGCCACTGAGAGAAGAACACTGTCCACACAAGAAGTATCAAACTTTAGAATCTTCTTAGATATGTCAGCTGTGGCGGCAAAGAGGCGCAGTGAATTCGTAAAGATGATTGACATGTTTAAATGGAAGGGCACACAGGCATCTATTGTCCAACAATCAAAACTGAAGGTTCTGGCAAAAGGAAAAATTTTCATATTGGACAATGTAGCTAAAGCACAAGAACTTTTACAGCAGCTTTCAACTCTAGGATAAGGCTGTCAGAAAGGAGTAAGCCACAATAAATGGAGGCTGGGTACATTAGGAACAGTAGGGCCCTCTAAAATAATAATGTTCTTATAGTATTGAATTACGGGGGCCGGGTCCGCCAGGGGCATGGAGGCATCACAGCCTCCAGTAGTGGAAGCGCACAAGGAAGGGGGTGCAGTAACATGGCACCCAGCAACTACAGGGGGGGGTGGGAGGAGATGTGGGTTACTCTTCCACACACACAGCGAGGGGTTCATTTGAAGGGTGGGGGGTGCACAGGGTGCACAGGGTGCAATGGGGAAGCATAGGTGAAAAATAGGAGATAGTTCTTGTAAATCTGGAGATAAACACAAAATGACGAGGAGAGAAAAGTATAACAATCAAGCAAGAGCTCAAGGCAGTACTGTAATTTGTTTATGCACTTTAGGCGTTATTTGCACATTAGGGTCTAGTTTTATGGACTTATTATGCATGGGAACTTTAAATTCATTAGTACTGTGATGTATGCTCGCCACCTCGTAGGCGATTGCCATTATCAAGACTGGTACTCTGACTTTTTTATGCGTAGGTACTTTCACAAATCAGGTTTTTAGTTCAGCGATATGGATGCATTGTTTAATCTTGTTAAGCACTTTATTTGCACTGTCACTTTATATTTATATGACTTATAGCTTAAGCATCTCGTTATGGCCAGTCGCGGTCGGTGTAGGTGTGCCGGCCGGGCGGTGACGTGGGGCGGGGGAGGGGCAGGGTGGGGGGTAGCAAAGTATGGATTACGGACCTATACAGGTAAGTAAACATTTAAATCAATAAAACGAATTTCGTTAGGCGCACTGCATCGCCAAATGCGATGCAGTGCGCGCAACGAAATTCGTTTTATTGATTTAAATGTTTACTTACCTGTATAGGTCCGTAATCCATACTTTGCTACCCCCCACCCTGCCCCTCCCCGCCCACGTCACCGCCCGGCCGGCACACCTACACCGACCGCGACTGGTTATGGCATTCTCTATCTTGGCATCAGGCAAAGATATCTGAGTGCCAAGAGTTAGCGTGCCCTCAGGGAGTCACGAAACATAGGTCGCCATTTGTACTTTTTATGCACGGGCACTTTTTTGGTTACATTGTTAGTACTGTAATATATGTTACCTACTTTGAAGGCGATTGCCAAGGCCTGTTTTCAAAAAAGCACTTTAAGGATGTCGCTACCTTGTTTTTCAATTGTTCGCAAATCATGTGTACTTTTCAGTGGTTTGCAATCTCCTCTCGGAGAAGGATATATTGTCTACTTGTGTTAAGCACTTTATTCGCACTGTCACTTTATATTTATAGGGTCAAGAGCCTGTCCACCTCCATGGAACCATGAAGATGTTTACAATGATTATTTATTTCAATTGCACTGTAACTTCATTGGTCAATTGTTTTCCAATTAGGTTTTTAACTCAGCCCTGTGTATTGTTTAATATTATTAAGCACTTTACTTAGAATGTCATTTTATATTTATCCGAACCAAAGAGGATTCACTCTACAAATAGGTCAGGGAACGCACAGGTACATTTTAGGCCGACTTTTCCTTAGCACGAGTAATGGCACCTAACCAGCTGGTTGCAAGAGACGGGGTAAAAATCCTCTCCTTTAATGCTAATGGCCTGAATAATAAAATTAAAGCGCGGGCGGTGGAAGAATGGCTAAAAGGCTACTCCCCAGATATTGTCCTCTTGCAGGAAACCCACTATGTAGTTAATAGAAAACTTTCATTTAATATGTTTCAGCAGTGGGCAGGCAGTTTCTATCTTTCTTCAACAGGCATCGCGCAAAGAGGGGTAGCAATTTTTTCCAGAAAATTCTTCCTCTTTCAGGTCACATACTCGCAGATTGATTAAGACGGTAGGTGGGGACTAGTTAATGGCAGAGTTAACAACACTAAGATGACTATAGCGACGATCTACTCCCCAATAGAGGATAATCCGGCTCCCCTGATGGATCTTTACCAAGCATTGCTGCTAATACCTGGCTCGATCATTCTGGGTGGGGATTTTAATTATCTACAGAATCCAGGTTTAGATAATTCGTCAGGGGTGAGGAAACCAAAAAAAACACGGGTAGGAGAAGCATTAAAGGAATGTATGACAAATTTAAATTTGATAGATTCCTGGCGGTCAAGATATCCAGAGAAAAAAGAGTATTCATGTTATTCACCAAAATATAACTCCGCTGCTAGACTCGATTATTTCTTGATTTCTAGGGACAGGCTAATTACGCATATATACAAAATAGTTTCTCGGACCACGCATTGCTAAAATTAGAATTAGTTGGTATTGGCAGAAATCCAAATATCTCGAAATGGACATTCAATAGAATTCTTTTGGAGGACGAAGACTGGTGCGAGAAAATCCATAGGGAGATAAAGGGTTTCTTTCAGATCAATAGGGATACAACCTCACGGGAGAATGTTTGGGAGGCTTTTAAAGCAACAATTCGCGGGGTTATATCATCTAAGCAGATCGCCACGAGAAAGGTAGAGATTATAGAGAGAAACCACCTCGAGGCCAAGGTTAAGCATACAAATGAGCTATACCTAAGGGACAAAAACAACAGGAATAAATTGGCACTGGGACAGGCGCGCCAGGAGATGCAAGATTATTATTATTCTAAAGTTTACACTGCTAACTCTGCCTATTTGCAGAAGGTATATGAAGAGAGCGAGTTCACAGGCAGGTTTCTATCCTGGCAAACAAAAGACAAACAAACTCAGAATAGAGTTCTTGAGCTAAGCGATAATCTCATGAAGAGTCGCATTACAGACAAAAACTTAATACAAAGCGAGTTTGTTAGACATTATGAGTCTATTTATTCCGTTAGACACAAAGTGGATACTATGAAATTACATTCTTTCTTTAGTGGATTACAAGTTCCAAATTTAACTATAGATCAAGCCACAAGCTTAATGGCCGACGTCTCAATCTAAGAAATAGAAGGAGTGGTTCAAGCAATGGCCAATGGCAAAGCATGTGGGGAAGACGGTATTCAGATTGAGTTTTTAAACAAGTTTAGCGCAAGTCTGACTAAGGAACTCGTGCTATTGGTCAATCATATTTTACGAGGTGGGGGAATACCATCTTCTTTTAGAACAGCTGTTGTTGTTGTTAGCTTTTTAAAAAAAGATAAAGATAGGGAAGAAATAAACTCTTATAGACCCATTAGTTTGCTGAATTCTGATTACAAGATTATAGCCAAACTATTGGCTAATAGAATTAGCAACTGTACAGGGTCTATAATCCACAAGGATCAATGTGGCTTCGTTGCAGGGCGACAACTATCTTTTAACACCACTTTTCTAATTGAAACTCTGGATTATTTTAAACAAAATAGAAATACCATCTGAGATTATGCTTTTAGACGCAGAAAAGGCCTTTGACCTTGTTTGTTGGGAAAGCCTTTTCTACTCACTTGCTAAATTTGGTTTTCCCCCCGAACTGATTGCAGTTATTTCAAAATTCTATGAGGGGGCCACAGCTCAAATAATAGTGAATGCCAAGAGGGTAGGTGCTTGTAGAGTAGTTAGGGGGACAAGACAAGGTTGCCCGCTCTCCCCCCTGCTTTTTGCCTGTTTTATAGAGCCCCTAGCAATAGCCATCCGTTCCTTAAGTAACACAACATCTCCAATGCCTGGTATGACTAATATTAAATTATACGCGGATGATATTGCCCTTTTTTTAAAACCTGAAAGGGAAGTGCCAGTGCAAATTTTTAACTTGTTTCATGAATTTCAATCTATTGGGGGCTATAAAATTAATACATCCAAGACAGAGATCATGCTATGTAATTGCACAGCTGAATCACTACTAACAGACCTAGTTTTATTAGTTAACACACGATCCAAGAGGTATTTAGGGATATACGTAACAGAAAACATTAATGATCTCTATGCCCTAAATTATATCCCTCTCATTAATAAAATAAAGAGTAAATTGCTAAAATGGAAAGAACTTCCAGTTTCGTTAATAGACTGCGTAGCTATAATTCGCATGATGATTCTCCCACTATGCAATTTTCTGGTTTTAGCCATCCCTAATGCGGTCCAAATGAATTTTTTTAAGGAAGTCCAAGGCCTCTTTTCCACATTTATATGGGCAAATAATGCGTCAAGGCTGTCATTGGAAACGCTCTTCAGGCCAGTATCCGAAGGGGGACTAGCACTTCCTAATTTGAAAGAGTATTATTATGCTAATTTTGCACACACCTTATACAGATCCACAATAGGTACGATAATTTCTTCTTAAATCTGATCTACGAGGAATATTTATTCTGAGATTTTATGCGCTGAATAAAAAGTCCCCAATGGAGCATTAACCGGAAAAAAAAAGCTGTTTAGGCATTTCTGGATCCCCACACTAAATGCAGAAACCTACCTCTCGGATATTTACGAAGGTCAAGGTTTATTACTAGACCCAGCAATTACGGCGAACTGGAGAAGTCAGGGCTTTAGTAAAATAGGAGACTTCTTGCAGGGAGAGTGGAAAACTTGGCCCGAAATAGAACCAATGCTTAAGCTTAAGCATAGTAACGTTATTTTGCAATGGTCATTCGCTAGGATTAAAGGCTTTTTGTCGGAATTTAGCCCCACACTTATCGGCGATGTTAGCGATGTTGCAGGGTGTTTAGTAAACCATACACACCGCATTTCAATAAGTGGCTGGGTCTCCCTATTTCGGACTCAAGGAGAAGATGAACTTTGCCAGAAGGTACAGAGGAAGTAGGAAAATCAGGAAGGGTTACACATCTCTTGTACAGATTGGCATCAGATCAATACGTTTAATAGCTCCTTGTGGAAAGCAGTTAAATATAAGCGGTTGCAATTTTATACTAAATGGTTGCTGTACCGTACGCCGGATTTTTTGCCAAAAATTAATCCCTAGACTTCTTCAAATTGCTTTAGTTGTAACTTAGAGGGAGGTGGGAACTGGACCCATATTATTTGTGGGTGCCCGAAATTAGATGGATTCTGGGAGAATATTAACAAATATTGCCAGGACATACTGACGGTCCCACAGATTTTGGACACTCAGACAATGGTTTTAGGATACTCGGCGGATTTAACAGCAGCTATCCTACGAAAAAAACAGATATTCATCTTGGTCCTGGCTGCTCGGTCGCTGATTCTGCAGAGGAGAAGATCGGTGGATATTCCAACCTTTACACAGTTATTGAGTAAATTGTGCAGGATTAAGGAGCATGAAAGAAAGTACGCTCTAAGAGCAGGCTCCTATAAAATGTTTAAGGCTCTGTGGGAGAATTCGGGTTAAAAGCAGCCTGGGGATGCTTCGATGCTGGAAACAGGTATATGTTAAAAACAATGTTAAATCAGACTGTATAATTAAGAATGTGAATTATTGCACTTTATTATCATTGTGGTTTGTACTGTGTATAGTTTTAAACATTGAGGGGCATATTTATGTTCCCTGGCGCATCCCTGCATATCAGCAGGGATGCGCCAGGGAAAATGCGTCACGCATGTTTACCCTTGCGCCACGTCCGATGCGCCGCATTTACAATGCGGCGCATCGTGGCGCAAGGATAAGCAGATGCGTGACGCATCTAGCCGGGCGGAAGGTTGGCGCAGTGCTGAAGTTGTGTCGCATAGCGCGACGCAACTCCAGCACTGTTCCAACCTTCCCTATCCCTAACATGGTGCGTCAATCCTTACGCCTGCTTGAAGCAGGCGTAAGGATTTGACGCACCAGCGTCGGAAAAGTGACTGCGTGAAATCTTGTAGATTTCACTACGTCACTTTTCCGAGGCGTTCCTGCGCCGGAACGCCCACAGGAAACCTGACGCAGGTTTCATGTGGCGCAGGGGTTTACTACGTGACGCATCTCCCTAGATGCGTCACGTTGTAAATATAGCGCAACGCGGCGCATGATTTGCGTCACCGCTGCGTCACATGCGTGACGCAACGGCGGCACAAAAGTGGCGCAAGGGGCTTGTAAATATGCCCCTGAGTTTTACCATGTGGGTGTGTTGCTTGTGGTATAAATGTAATCTCTCCTTTTAATGTCTTGTGTATTTACGATTTATGAACCATCTCAAAATAAAAAATATTTTTAAAAAAAACAAAAACTTACATATCCATTGCGAAAGAGCTAGATTAAATTTACCAAACCCACAAACACTTGGAATGGAATCAAAGTCACATAATTTGAAAATATAGCTCAAAACTAAACAACCATTTGAGGGCAAACAGTAGAGAAACATATAACCCAGTAGAAGAAAACACATTGCAATTTCTTTCAGCACACAAATCCATGGCTCTAATATCTTTAAATGTGTGATACTACTTCTATATTTTCTGTTAGAAAGGAGAAAGAAAGAGGGATCACTGATTTCTGCCTGTTGTGTAGATCATCACAGTGTACGAGGGTTTTACGGTCCAAGTAGTTTTAAACATTAGTTTCCTGGAATTATAGATACCTTATGTCATTACATGCTGTTAAAAATTCTGCAGAATTATTACTAATTTACAACTTTTACCAAGCCTGCTCTCTCATTTCCAAACAAGGGGGCATATGTACAAAGAAATAACGCAGCATGGCGCAGCAAGCAATTCTGCTGCACCACAGTGCAGCATATTAAAAATGCAGGGTTGCATCGTATTTGCAAAAATACAGCTCATCCCAGTATTTTCCCTTGTGCTGGCACTGAAAAAGCTGCACCATGGTGTAAGGGTGCCTGCTTTGCAGGGATGATTGTTTATGTGCAGGAAGGGGTACCTTCCTGCACATAAACAATCTTTAATGGTGATTTGCTCCTTCTATTTGTGCTGCAGAATGCAGCGTACGTAGTAAGAGCAGAAAACGAGGACAAATACAATTATTTCTACCCGTTGCGCCATTCTAACACCACCCTTTCAATGGCATTAGTTTTTGGCGCTGCCTCTGATCTACCATTTCTTGTAAATCTGGGGCAGTGTCAAAAAGCAATGGGTGTTGCCTGGGTACTCCCACAGCAACACCAATTGCATGCCACTTTGATGCAGAAAACTGCATCAAAGGGTACGATATTTACAAGGTGGCGTTAAGCCATGTAAAGAGCCTTAGCAACACCTTGTAAATATGGAGAAGGGCATTGCGCTACCGGAACATCTTAGAAAAGTGAGTCTCCGGTGGCACAATCCTCTTGTAAATATGCCCCAAGGTCTGCTGCAGAGCCTGGGCTAACTAAAAGGCCAGCTCTCACTGCCAAGCCAGAGCCTGGGTTTTTGAACGTAGGTATGGGCTTATGCTAGCCTGCTGTCTTTGTCTTCTTTGTCCACTTTTCCCTTAATTGCTGTGAGGAGGGATTGGACTAGAGTCGACAATATAGTCCAGATTATCTCACTGAGATCCTATGCTGACTGGCACTACTTTTCTAAATAACTGAAAACTGATACCCCAACCTACTGAGGTTGTTCATGAAGAGCTGGGCATGGGCCATGTGATTGATTTTATTCGGCTCTGTCCTCTGCTGCTTTCGCTTTCAGTCTGGTGCAAGGAGGAGCTAGGCCTCAACAGGTTGTTCATGCAAGATTGTATGAACCTGGATAACGTTACTCTGATCCCCTGGCTATGTTTCCTCCACAATGAAAAGTTTAGGCAGACCAGAGCTTTATCATGATCCAAGTGGTATTGTTCAAACCGATAAAAGATGGGTCAAAGAAGTGTTCAGAGATAAGATGACAGCAGATCGGGAGGCCTCAGCCCAGATCAAGCCTCTAGCACGTCACACACTTTTAATGAAAACTGTAAGAGGCTTGGAGCTGTACCTTACCTTGGACATGCCACGTCATCAGTGATGACTGCTGACTTTTTTCAAGCTTACTCTATTCCCACGGCTTGTGCCTTTTAATCATGGTTGTTTTAATGATTCTATGCTCCCTGTGTGTGATTGAGACAATGTTTCAATGGTTCCACTAATGATACCTTGCACATAGTTATGCTCTGCTCGAAATACAACTATTTGCGTTTTAAATATATACTTCCACTCTTGAAGACAATTAATTTTAAACAAGTGAGACCTGCTTTACTGCTTCTCCAGTTCTTAACCACTCCCACAGTGTGCTATTTTTTATCTTGCTATCTTACTGGTGTATTGAAGTCAACCTAATGGTATTTTATCTGATTTATATTCTTAATGAAATGTATTGTTTTGAGTTTGACTTTTATGATTTTAAAATCGAATAAAGAAGATTGATTGATTGATACCCCAACCCTAACCATTATCATCGTTTACTGGCCAAAGTCCACCCTATTCTTCTCAATTGAGTACATCTGGTTGCTTGTTTGGAAATCTCACACGCTCACCTCCCTTATATTATTGACTAAGCTATGTCACCTGTGGATAAAGAGCACAGGAAGAACAATGACGCTACATAGTACAGTGCCGCTGAAAGAACATTGTCCAATTGAACAACCAGCCGGCGTCATGTGGTCCACAATGGACAAACATTAGGTAAGCTTGAAATACAAACAGGCCAACTAAAAAACAAAAGTTATGGTTTGTCTAACATTAAACTGACCAAACAGAAACATGTCATTCTAACAAATTTCCCTTTAATCAGTAGATCATACTTTAAGAGTCAGAATATCTGCAGTCCTTATTCAGATTAATTGTTATACAATAAGAATTTCCATACTTACCTCACATCTCTCTCCATGTAGATACAATCATACTTCATTTATAAAGGAATACAACACGGCCAGCACATTTATTCGAAGCTGCACAAATGGTGGCTGCATCTAAATATTCAACCCTATGTTCCTCTTCAATACGTTCCCTTCACTGTTCAACTTTGCTACCCTTTTAAACTCAAAGCTGAAAATGGAGATATGTGGCTATTCAGTGATCTCCCTGCAGTATCTGGATTCTGTGGTTTCAGGGGCAGTTAAAATATTGGTTACAAGGATTGACTAGATCAGGCTTCTCCAACAAATAGTTCATGAGCTACTGGTAGCTCTCTAGCTAACAGTAAGTAGCACTCCTTTGTATAGCACCGCCTACTAAATTAAAAGCTTATACTTGGCTTATATATGTATACCAAAATTGAAAATTGTGTATTCAAGATGAAAATGGATGTATTTTTAGAACTCCTCCTAAGTTGAAGTTTGGAGAAAAATGGTCGTAGTCCCAAAATATATTTAAAGGTTAGTAATAATATTACCTTGCTGCCAAGGTCATTCAAGCTATAGTAATTATGTATTCCCTCTGTAAAGTCATTCTAAACTGAGAAAGCCTTTTTTACATCACTGCTAGCTACCCTGCCTGATGCACTGAGATGATCATGGCTAGTAATCTTGAATGGTGTGACTACTAATGTAATCTTGCCTGATGTGGTCACTTTCACTACACTAATATGATTAGTAGCTCGGGATGAATTTCATTGATCATGAGTAGCTCTTATTACAGAAAAGGTTGGAGACCCCTGGACTAGATGCACTTGAATTACACAGGCCCTGCTGGCCTGGTCTGGCACAACTGTACTTTGGAGCCGCAATGGCATTTCAAAACACATTCAATTTGCCAGGCGCCTCTGAGCCATTTGGGTTGATTACTTGCATATAATAGTCTATTATTTTTGCTTCCTAGGTGCCGGGCAGAAGAAAAAAACATCCCAATTAATAAGCACTGAATTATGAACTTTTCATTAAACATACTAACGCACACATCTGGGCTAATTTCACAGTTTTCCCAGGGGAAGTTTTTATTCAAAGTCTATTAAGAACATTCAGCTTGGAAAGCAGTCAGAAGGCCCTTGGACAATGTGCTCATACCAATATGGCTACTGTTTTATGCCACTTCACTATTAAATACTTAATTAGCCTGGAGAATCAACTTTACAAGGGCATTCTAAATCTTTCAGTAAATACACTGGTACACAGTGCAAAGGCTCTGACCTCAGCCAGACATAAAAACCAAAGCAATTAAAATGGCAATCAGTTAAACATGGCGATTCAAATGGAACAGTCACCTCTCTTTGTCATTAAATGGCATCCAGTGCTGAAACCTCAGAGCAGCTTATCGCATAGGTTAGTCACCAGTGAAACATGATGCATTTCCTGTTTCTCTACACTTAATTAAAATTTATTCTCAGTAATTAGTCTTTTTGTTTTCAACGTGCAGTGAATCATTTGACTCTGTCTGCAGTTCTCTTAATAGTTCTGCAACCTTAGTGTTAATTGCCTCGTGCAAGCTGCTTCCTTTTGAGCTCCCTTCCTAACAAGATTTACATTTCTAGATAAATAAAAAGTAATAATTGTATGATACATTTCTGAATTCAGCTACATGAACTTCTAAATTATTCTTAATTCTTTCTTCTGAAGAGCAGCAGGACATTAGGTCTAAGCAATATATATTTTAACAGTGGAACTGTGCAATACAGGCCAAAAGCAATATGTTATAGAAGACCTAAAGGTGCCTACATGGGATATATCAGGGTTTAGGGCCAAATGTTCCATAGATTCATGTCAATTCGAGGGGGTGGGTACAAAAGTAACAATGATGGGAATTCCAGGATGATTCTTTATATAAAAGGTAGAAATTTCAGTCTAAGCTGGATGTTAAGTCTGGACAGCCTGCCTGCTTTTTTTGGTTCAATTGAAAGATTGCAGAGCAACAAGGCAGGATGTAATACCAGGCACTGAAAAAGGATTTGTAGGACAGAAAGAAGAAGTCCACAAACTGTCAGGGTAAAGTACGTTGACAGAGTTTTCCATGATACAATGAATGTGAATGAAGGGCAACAGCGTAAGCAATGCTGCTCGTTGGTCAGAGCATTCGAATGAACATCAGGCTGTACCAAGTGACTCAAGGTTACCCAGCAAAGGTGCTCCAGATGAAAGATGACATCATTGACAAGGGCATTCTTCACACAGATAATTTTATCTATTATGTTTGCTCTGCCGGAATCCCATTTCTCACATATCTCTGTGTCTAGTGCAGTCTGGGAGGATTTTTGAGCAAAACCTAGCACATAGCGAGTTTCATTGAGGCAAGCAGCCCAAAAAAACCACAAAGTGGATGTGATCAGCTACGGACATATCGCCATCTTCTTGACAGCTCAAAGGGAAGAGAATATTCTGAGGACAAATGAGTTGTGGTGCTAAACCAGTTATAACCATGTCTACTTCATTAACAAAATATCATGTGACTGCTTGATATTTTCCTACTTTGAGATCCAGGCTCCACCATCTCTCATTGGCTCGTTAGACTGTACCCAAATCCAAACACCTTTTTTCTGTCACCCTAAACTGTTATATTTTTCAAGTGCTTACATTATTTTTATTTGCTGAGTCTTCATTTTGGCCTATGCATATGTTTTTTTTTGTTTGAATCTCTTTATTGCATTTTGGTAGTTATATTGTACGCTAACTGCTCATAAGAAATTACAGTAAGCGACATATCATCCGCATCTGGTTACAACAGGCGCATATCTGAGTACGTCGAATTCAGCAAATGACAGTTTCAATATAAAGCTAGGATTGCCGAAGGCAATTGTCCCCTTCCCGCCTATATTATCATGGCAGTTTACATTTATAATGTGTAGGCATTATAACAACATTCTGACCTAACATTCATTGCAAGATTCTAGTTTATGCTAAGAAGAAAATTCGACCGAGGTGACCAACTGGAGTCTACAAATACAGCGATACGCAACTGTGTCGTTCCCCCCACCCACCACCAGCAGCGCCGGTACGTGTTTATGATCATAGATGTTAAAGCGTGCCACCCTAATGCGCGTCTGCCACCTATAAAGAGGTGTGTCAGTCCCCTAATGTCTCTGCTATCGTGGGAAAGTCTCTACATCTCTCGGATCCCAACCCTACCTTCAATTGTGAGTGTCCTCCTCTGAAACCTGTGTCGATGATTGGAAGTCTACCAGTATTGCATCCCAGTTTTGAGCTACTGAGTATTTGCGCAGCCCCAGGACATCCTCCCTGTGTAGTACCGTACTTTCCACCTGTGCCCACACAAGGAATGATTGTATCCAGGCCTTAATTGGGGGAGGGTCTGGACTTCCACAGGCGAGTAATATGCCTCTTAGCAGTTATAAAGCCCAGGTCAAGGAATTGGGAAGTGATCTTGTGTTTTTTAGTAATAGGGAATAAACCAAGCACACATGCTTCCCAAGTTTGTAATGCTGGATGGTCCGTGTAGGAGGATAATCGGGTCGTGACATTGTGGCAATTGGTGTGTAAGGCAGGGCAGTGCCATAACATGTGGAGCAAGTCAGCCCCAACTAATGCACATCGGGGGCAAGCAGCCTCCATCCAATGAAAATATCGATTCATTTTGGCAGGGGTAAGGTATGCTCTATGCACGATGTAAAATTGTATGAGCCTGCCAAGATCGTTGTCCACTCTCTTTCTTTCTAGGGACGATCAAGATCTTCCTCCCAGTGAGCTCACAGGCATGTCAGTGGAGGCTTCGTGTGAGTCAGCAACAAGGCAGTTAACCAATGTCTTATGTGACTACCCGTCCCCATAACCTGTAAGTATTGTATTACTAAATGCGACTGCGGCTCAGTGGTCATATCGCCCCAAGCACATGCCAGTGTAGCCAGTAGGGAGTTGTATAGTAAAAAGTGTCCCAGTGGCAAGTCCACTCCTCCGGCTAGGTCCTCATAGGGTAGCAAGATATCCTCGCTGTACAGGTCTCCTAGTGTATGTAGTCCAGCCACATGCCAAGTGGTAAGTTCAGCCCCAAATCTAGTGACACCATGTCTAGGTGTGCCCAGGAGGGGCAACACAGGTGCATACGGGATCACCGAACGCGTCAAGTATAGGGTCCGTCGATAGCAGCGGAGCACAGTGGCTAACAACAAGGGAACCGGTACAGTGGCTTGAGTGATCAGGTGAAATAGGTGGTGGATACGAGGCATCGACCAGGGTGGCAGTGTTTTGGCTGTGTGGGTCAGTTGCAAGCCCGAGAGCCATCTGGACACCCATTGTAGCTGGACCACCAGGTAATATAGTTCCAAATTTGGTACTGCTAACCCCCCCCCCGATCCAGAGGCACGTACAGCTTTGACAATGACACCCTGCAGTGCCCAGCGTTCCAAATGAATTTGCTAATTTTCAGTTCAAAATCTCGAAAGAATTTGGCCGGCACGTATATGGGCAAATTCGAAAAATAGTATAAGAGTCTAGGGAGGATCACCATTTTCAGTAATGCGATGGTACCCATCACAGATAACGGTAGCGTCTTCCAGAGCATCATCTGAGTTTGAATGGAGGACACCGCCCACCTAAGATTGCCGTTGAGTAGATCATCTGAGGAGCGATATCTACGAACGCATAGGTAGCGAAACATAGCGGGCTGCTAGGGCACCACCGTTTCGTTAAAGGCAAAACCTGGATCCAAGAGGTTCGACACAAAAGGAAATAAGTAGGACTTCCTCCAGTTTCCCCAAGGCCTGACAGTCCCGCAAATAGATGCTGTATTTTGGATATTACACCCGGTACAGTGTGAACATCATGGAGGTACAACAGCAAATCGTCAGCATATAGGACACTACATGTAGGCCGTTGCCCAACTGTATGCCCCAGTCCGTGTCCCACCTGAAAAGCTCTGCAGCCAATGGTGTTCAATCGCCAGAGAGAATGGCAAAGGCGAGAGAGGGCACCCCTACCGGGTGCAACGGCCAATCGGTATTGATTCAGATATTAATGAGCCAATCCCAATCCTAATGAGAGGCTGTGTGTATAGTAGTTGTACCAAGCATATGAAGCGCACTCCGAGACCATATCGACGCAATGCCACGAATAGGAACGGCCAATCAAGCGAGTCGAAAGCCTTCTCGAGGTCCAGCACCAGGCATCCGGCCCGAGCCCAGGAGTGTGGAGCATAAGCCTGAACTCGAAAAAATCGTAGGAGATTTAAGGAGGTGTTACATGATGGCACAAATCAATTTTCATCCAGGTGTACCAGATTCGGAATTATGGGAGATAAGTGGGCCACCAGCACCCTGGCCAGGATTTTGTAATGCATGTTGAGTAGCGCAAGTGGCCTATAGGACCTCAGTTCAGTCGGGTCATTATCAGGCTTAGGGAGGGAGACGAAGGGACTAGCGCTGGGACCCAGATAGAGTGGCAGCTGAAAGGGCTTCCACATATAATAGCGTCACCTGTGGGGTGAGCAATGTGGCATAGGTTTTATAAAACTCTCTTGCAGCCCGTCAGGGCCTGGAGTCTTCCCGGTGGCAAGAGCCCGGATACTGAGTGAAATTTCTTTTTGAGTGAGTGGCTCATCCAATTCCACCCATTGTTCAGGGGTAATGCACGGAAGTTCCACTGCGGAAAGGAACGAGCAGATCTCGACATGGGTTGTCACAGCGGACGGCTGATACAGGTCTGAGTTTGCCTGTTTGCTGCTGCCTGTTGGGGGACCGGTTCTGGGAACAGGACCACAAGTCCCAGCACCCCTGCGGCTTGTTTGTCGCCGACGCCACTTTACCGCGCCAGGAGGCACCTTTATAAATCACAGAGGGCTCCTGCAGCGCGGGACGCCCATTTGCTGCTGCTGCTGTCTGTTGGGGGACAGGGTCTGGGACCAGGACCACGAGTCTCTGTACCCCTGCGGTTTGTTTTCCGCCGACGCCACTTTACTGTGCCAGGAGGAGCTTTATAAATCACAGAGGGCTCCTGCAGCGCGGGACACCCGTTTGCTGCTGATGCTGCCTCTTGGGGGACCGGCTCTGGGATCAGGACCATGAGTCCCAGCTCCCCTGCTGCTTGTTTGCCACCGACACCACTTTACTGCGCCCGGAGGCACTTTATAAATTACAGAGGGCTCCCGCAGCATGGGAGGCACGGGGGCGTGCCCGCGCCACACCCGGGTGAAGCTCAGGCCAAGGGAGGGCCCATCTGCGCCCGCCAGAGCCGGGAAGAGGCTGGGCTGGGTCACCCCTCTGACAATCACGCTGCAAGGACTGAGAAGTATTATCTAAGGTACTGTGCGTTAAGATTGTGCCAATATTAATTCTGTCGCTGGTTGTCTGGGACCAATAATTGGAAAGCGTAAGGCGGGGGACATTGCGAATCATGATCACAACACAAAGAAATCAAACAGATCAGGTTCAGTTAGACAAGGGGTCAGAACAGGGGTTGCTCCTCTTGATCAAACCACATTAGCTGGTGAGGTTGAGCAGCTCCTTACATCAAGTAACTCTATAGGTAAGGCCAAAACTGCGAAAGTTCCAGCTATGTTCAAGGCATCGAGTGCCTCTAGAGCTCCTACTTCGACTTCGACCCTGATTGAGGCCCCTTGTTCACCACGTGCAATGGAATCGGGACACCAGGCTACTGGGTCTGCCGATGTTTCTGATCTGGATCCTGCATTGCCCCAGCCCATTGATACTAACATTGTTGAACAATCTAACAAGACCCCATGCTCTTTATATCCGACCATTACAGTACTTCCGAATGTGCCTTGCCACAACCGATTTGATCCTATTCAACCTACGGATGATCTGGTAAAATTGGCACTACCGGAAGCTCAGCCACAGGACATTCCTTCTACTGTCTCTTTGCCAAGAACACAAAGTGTCCTGTCAGCTATGATGAACAATCTAGTGGATATTGAATTGTTGTATAGTAAAATGAATGACCTTTGTATTCAACTTGGGTTACTATCATCTAATGTAATGGACCTTAAAACTAAGGTTTCGTGTAGCTGTAGCTGTAGCTATAGGAGCCTTGGGAAGGCACACAATGAAAGACTCCTTCATCTGGGGTGGACAGGGATACAAAGTTGTTACCCATTCCCACTACAAAGGGTACTGATAAATGCTCCACTGTTGGTACCATTGGTTCCAGTACCCTTAATAACAACGCTTATCCAATGCCTGTAAGTCAGAATTGGCATAGGGAATTGCCTCCTTCAGGTGTAAATCCCGACCCTGTTTTTGCTAATCCCCTAACACCATTGCCCCAGTGGGTTACCCACCCGATGACAGAGAGTAAGTTTCCCTCCAGAAGACTACCACATCATTCTGTCTCTCATGGGTTTTCCTTTCCTCCCACTGTGTCTACTGGCTCTGCTCCCTATCCGCCTATAAGGAGCTTTTCCCTGAAATATGATCCTCAACTTTCCAGGAAAAAACAGAAATCTAATAGGTCCATATATATGGTACAGGTTCCTAAACTGAACATAGGTGTTTGGGAGGATACTGAGGCACTGATTAATAAGGTGATCTATTGGTTAAGACACGAGCGGAACTGCCTATCTACAATTAGATCTGATATTGTATTTGCTAAAAGGCGTTCAACTCCATCTTCACCTTATGATCACATTCATGTTGTCCTATGTTCCAACTTTTTGGTTGAAAACCTAATTAATTTTGAACTACGTACCTGTGATTGGGTTGGGAAAAAACAAAACAGGAATACAATTAAAAGCATTCTCCCCACTATTGAGGGACTTGATGGGTCAGCAAAATGAGGGCTTTGCCCAAGCACCTAATGTTTTTAACGTTTCTATTTCTCGTTCCCCTGCTCTGTTATCTCCTATGAATGCACCAGATTGACTGAATAATATATGGTATATGTATCCATGTAAGAGTACGGGTTGCATGAGATCCGGGGCAAAGGGTTATGTAATGATTAACTGTGGTACTACTTCTATAGATGAACAAGTGTCCCCCCCAGGTATTAGTAATAACAAGGATGTTTTGCAAGAGGGGACCCAAAGTTCACCTGAAATACATGATAAGGATCACTGTAATAACATACAATCCCCTGATGAACCTACAAGTCCACAAAGCCTCTCAGGGTCTAAATCTAACACTAATAATGTTGATGGTTCTGTTACCTTCCCCTGTTTAAATTTACTATCTTGGAACCTAGCTGGTTTAAATGCGAAATTATGTGACCAGGACTGGTTAAGGTGCATTATGGACTTTGATGTGTGTCTGCTACAGAAGACATGGGCTACAGAGAGAGTCTACATAGATGGGTTTACATCCCTTAGTGTAGACGCTAAACCTGCACTGCATTTTGGTAGAGCTAGTGGAGGGCTTTTAACATTGGTAAAGAATGGCAGCTTTAGCACTTTATCTCCCTTGGAAATAGATTGTCCAGACTTAATGGGGACTCTGGTTACCCTACCCTCTGGTCTCTCTTTGGCATTATTTATTATCTATGTTAGATCGGTTAAGCCCAATGACACATCCACTATTTTATCAGTGCTAGATACCCTACTGTATGACTTACCCCCCGATATGAGAATAATAGTGGTGGGAGAATTCAACACCCCCTTTGAACCCTGCTCCTTTTTAACAGATATCACAGCAGAGGAAGATGAGCACTGGGGAATCCCAAAACTGATTGTGCCCCCAAGGAAAAATGTTACTTCTTGTGCACTACAAATAGTCTCCTTGACTATTAGTAGAGGCTTGAGAGCCCTTAACGGTCGTACTACCTCCGACTCTCTGCGTGCACCTACATTTAAGAGGGGACTATGCGTTAGTGTAATTGATTATGTATTAACTGATGTGAGACTGTGGCCTTTACTGGCCGATATGGAAATTAATGTAAGGTCTGACAGCGATCACAATTCCCTTGAGGCGACCCTCGTTGGAGAGCCTTTGGGACAAGGGTATGCTGCCCTGCACACGGCTGTCCCTGCACCAGCAGTAACCAACAATCGTCGCTCTGCTAAATGGCCCAAAGTCATGGCAAACCAAGAAGTATATTCAGATCTTTATAAACAGTTTGTTGCCTCTTTAGATCAATATGAGGGGATAGATCCAGCTAGAATACCTATTTTAACAGTTCATATTCAGTTGTTTGGTGAACTTCAAAAGATCTTCTATAAAGAGGTGACTGTTACCAATACTACACACTTTAAATATAATGTATGGTTTGATTCTGCATGTAAAATAACGAAGAATTCATTAAAGTTGGCAATTATTGAGGGGGATAGGGGCAAAATTCACACTGCTAGAGGTATCTACAAATCCCAACTTAGACAGGCTAAAAGAGATTGGGAAGACATTTTTTGGCAGGACGTCCTTGTAGCTAGTAAAACCAAGGACAGTAGATCCTTTTGGAAACCAGTAGCGCTGAACAATCATGGACGTGTGAAGTACCCTAGTTTTAATATATCCCCTGAAAAATGGGTGTCCCATTTTTCATCACTTTACTCGCTAAGAAAGTCTGATGATCCAGCTAGTGCTGTAAGCATAATTGAAGATATACCAACACAGCCTACAGAGCGAAAGTCATATATTACTCCTATTTTATTTAGTCTTGAAGAGACACATAGTGCAATAAATTCCCTTAAATTAGCTAAGGCACCTGGACCTGACTAAATCCCGGGTGACCTTTTTAAGACAGAGCTGCTTATCTGGTCAACCTATTTTAATTTATTATCGAATGCCATCTCGGCTGGAGGAGCTGTCCCTGAATCATGGAGGGGGGCCGAGATAATTATATTTAAGAAGGGAGACGCTAGCAATCCAGCTAATTATAGGCCCATAAGCCTGTTAGATAATGCCCCAAAAATTTGTAGTCGGCAAATCTTGAATAAACTAACAGACTGGATGGACAAAAATCAAATACTGTCTCCCTTTCAAGCCTGTTTTAGATCAAAAATAAGTACTACAGACCAGATTTTTGGATTTTCATTATTACACTGGAAAAATGTGCTTTTAAATCAGGCTATGCTCTATGCAGCTTTTATAGATCTTAGAGCTGCCTTTGACCTTATTCCCCATTCCAATTTGTGGCAGGTCCTACTAAATCTAGGAGTCCCCAGCAACCTTGTACATTTACTGAGTAAACTACATGAAAATAATTTTGCTCAAGTACGCTGGGTTCCGAATGGTGAATTAACAGAACGCATTCCAATTGAACGTGGGTGTAGGCAAGGCTGCGTTCTTGCCCCCACTTTGTTCTCTCTCTACTTAAATGATGTAGTTAAAGCTTTGGAAAATAGTGTAAATGACTCACCAATGCTGAATAATAGGAAGGTACCAATTTTATTATTTGCAGATGACTCATTACTCATTTCAATGTCTCCCATGGGTCTGCAGACCCTGGTAAACAAATCTTTAGGCTTTTGTAATGAAAGGGATCTCGAGCTAAATGTCAATAAAACTAAATTTATGATATTTGTTAAGGGGGCTAGGAAAGGTAAAATAACTATTCGGGTCAGTAATGAGGTCCTCAAGAAGGTCGACAATTTTGATTACCTAGTTCGATTCATGGACAGTTTTAAATGGCTAGACCAGATTACGAAAAGTAAACTCCTTATTGAGCACAGGTCAAATGCAAAGGACGCAAAAGAGAATGGTGTCCCATGTAGTATCGCCAGTTTTGGAGATTTATCGGGCCAAGGCACAAGGGGCTGCTCTTTACGGGGCCTAAGTCTGGGGTAATGTTGATGCCCAGCCCCTGGCATTGGCAGAAAACAGCTTTGTTAGGAAAGCACTATGTCTCCCTCATAGTACACCTCTTGTTCCACTGTATCTAGAATTGGGATTAAAAAGAGTAATTGATTTGGTTGCCTTGAAAATATTGGTTTACTAGGTCCCTCTTTGGAGTACACCAGAGCTTGTTGATTATAGGGATTCGCTGAATGATGTTCTTAATCTATCAGGTGTTAGATCGCTCCCATGGATTAAACATGTGTCCTGTTGGAAGGAAAAGTTAGGTCTCCATAGATTTTGGGCTGATCCTACCAAATTAAAGAAAACTGATATAAGCCTACTAAAAACCACTTATTGGGCTTATATCAATGAAGGTATAATAAGTAGAAGTTCTGTAAGATCTTTGACCAACAAATGTTTTGATTTTAAATTTTTACCCTTTTTTGAGGAATACCTAGACTTTATACTTTCCGCTTTTCCTAAAAGCCTTTTTATACGGTTCCGCCTAGGGACACTCCCTGTAAGATCATATACCCATAAATGGAACAAAACACAGGAGACATTGACCTGTCCCATGTGCAACCAGGGTGACGAAAATGAATCACACCTACTCTTTTTCTGCCCAGAGTATTCATCCCCCGCAGTAGGTGGATCATTCCCATTTGTCGGGAACTGGGGCTTGCACGTTATCAAGTAGCCTTAAGGATATTAAAGACCAATCTATCGTTCAGAACTGTTTTAGCCGTTAGAAAATTCCTAGAGGCAGTTTGGGACAAACGCAACGCAACTTTTAAAAAGAAACAGTGTAATGATTATGGGCTCTATTCTACCTCTCACTCTTAATAATGAATTGTCTTTTTATGTATTGATCTTATGGTGTTTTTACCGTATCTTACCTAGCTTGAGAGGTGTATGACCCCAAATCACTTCATTGAAAAACAACACACCCCCAATGATCTCAGATGGGTGGTGTTGAAACACATAAAACAGACAGACAACCTTGAACACAAACTCCTAGAAAAGGAACAGCGCTCGGTCTTTAAACTACGCACGGACACCCAGGGTTTGAATGACAACATCCCTTGGGGGCAATTCACAAAATAGAGAAATGCCTGAGCGTCATGGGTTTAATCTGAAAGTCACAAGATACTACACATGGCTGCCCAACCCACACAATACTTCTCTATTAACCGAGTGAGTCAGCGCACATAGTTTCATAAGTGCCCAAAACATCGTCAATAAAGAGATGCACACTGTACGAGTAGCAGATCTCTGAAGCCATGTGAACAGGCTATTTTGACGCCCCCAAATAAAACCTATTTCACAAGGTGTGGCTACGTGGGGTGGTACCCCTGCGCTAACGATATATGTATTTACAACGGTGACGTAAACACTTTATGTATCCGATAGTTCTACTAATTCAGAGGATTAACAGAATAAACACATAGGTCGCGCTACCCACGTGACCACGCTGCCATGCCTCAGTACACGGACATTACTGTACTTCAGTTATATCACCCCACACGGAAGTAACCATCATCCTAGAGGGGTAATACCACCCAAAGTAATATTCCTCTAATAATGAAATAAGTCCCACTCGATTCTGTCAACAATGATTAAATATGTTCCTTTCTCCCAACATGGCCGCCGGTTTTGCCAAACTCGGGTGGCCATCTTTGATTCAGTTACAGCTCTAGCATCCACCTGATGACTAGGCGGAAGTAGCACTACTTAACCAGGTACCCGTGGAGAGACACGTTAATATGCGGTCTCCAGGGGTACGAGTAGGTGAATCACCGGCGAGGCGTGCTCAGCTCAAGTAAGTGCCACGATTTTTCCTCCCAACAGCGCAGCCACAACAGATCCTTTCTGGCGGCAAAAACGGCAACACCGGTCAACCGCGGCTCCTGTTTTCTCAAAGTTTAAAGAGTCGCCACCAGCCCAATACTTAACCATATTTTACCATCCTTTAAGAGTGTGACTACGAGCCCCTCAACCCCTCCAGACCATGGGGCAATTCTGAACCTCATTTAAAGTATGTAATTGCGCCACACGCATCAACTTTTATGTGGTTTTTATATGTGGTTTGTCACGTGGTGTCTGTGTCCATGTTTTTAACACTTATTATTCATTTAGGATCTCCCTAGGAGACAATACGCACATGTTTATTCCACCGATAAGGCACGATGGAATAGACGACAACGATGTTATTTCACATACAACGGACGATGTTTGAGTGTGATCCAGACGCATTGTGTGGCATGCAGAATAACACCTGCCAGTGCCCCGGCAGGCAAGTGTATTTCTAACATTGCTCTGTTTTATCTTCTATGGATACTATGATCCATTGAGTCAAATCGTATGTATTATAGTGCACACACAGTAGGTGTGGCACATCACTTACCACTAATTATTTATTCACCTCACTTTTTAGGTCACTTAGGAGTGGAACGCACAGGGCTGGCCCCTGTGTGGTCCTGAGGAAGAGCCCTGGGGAGGCTCGAAACATGTTGACCAACACTAGAGGCTTTTAACTCATTATGGTTACATTGTTCTCTAGTACCCCCCTTTTTTAATATACCGACTAGGAGCTAGAATAAAATATTTCGCCCACTAGCCAGGTATTTTTAATTTTCCATCCACTCCACTAACACTGCACGACACATAGTCTCATATAAGCGCTCCTACGTAATTTCGCAAGTCGAAGCACGCCTCAATCCGCAGTGGATTGAGAGGACCCCAATGATGAAGCATGTCACCAGTGGGAAACCCTGGTGAGTGAGGGGACTCAAGAAAGCAATTGTTCTTTCTTGTCTGAAACCAGACCTTCCAACTCAACTTGATTTGGGGTCATACACCAATCAAGCTAGGTTCCATATCCGGTATTCCGGTTTTTCTGTGTACATGACTGAAAGGAGGGTGGACCTAGCCTAATACCCTCTACCTCCCCCTTATTTTGAAGTGTTTACCGTATCTTATTCATACATATTTATTGTTGTTTCTATCTTGTATTGACGCCATTCACGGTGTTATTTTATTGACTGTTGTAAAAATATTGTGGTACTATCATTTACATCAATTTTGAAGCACTTGGCACTTTAAACCCGGGTACGTCCCTGATGAGGGCTGATACTAAGTACTGCTGCTACCATTGCATAGGGATACTAGTTTTATCTATGTTTTATCTTTTTATTGCTTAGCTTTTATTAGTATTGCACATCTTGTATTGAAAGTGGTATTTGAATCGAGTTGTATTTCTTTTGTACTGGGGCGTTTGCAGCACTTAGCCCCTAATGATCATGGTGTATTTGGTAATAATATGACTTATGTTCTGTGTACTGATATTTTAATGATTTGTTTTGTTTTGCTGTAAACTTTGATGGTTGCAACAACCGAATAAAGTAAATTACTACTACAGGTCTGAGTAGTGTTGTGTGAGCTCGGCATGTATCTCTTTTGGCATATAAAGTAACGTGCTGGTAGAGGAGCGGAGTGCCATAATGGGTGAATGAGAACCTCCCTGGTGTATGTTCCAGGCCAATAATCGCCCGGCTCGGTCAGCTGTAGCATGTGTGCGAGTGGAGTGTGCTGTGTAATTTAAACACTGCAGTCTTTCCAGCAAGGATTTATGTTCTGCCCGTTGCTTTGCCAGCAAGCATTTCAGCTGGTGCGCCCCCCACTGGGGCTTCCTCTTGGAGGAGCCTGTTCTTGATGCACATGAGACCTGCTTCAATGGATCTGCGCAAACCACACTGTGTTCCAAAGCAGTGCCCCCTTCAATCAATCAATCAATCAATCAATCAATCAATCAGGGATTTGTGAGCGCACTACTCACCCGTGAGGGTCTCAAGGCGCTGGGGAGGGGTCAGCAATTCCGTTTGGTCAAATAGCCATGTCTTGAGGGCATTTCTGAAGGTGTTCAGCGAGGGGGCGCATCTGATGTCGATCGGGAGCTCGTTCAAGGTCTTGGCCGTGATGTAAGAGAAAGCTCTTCCACCTGTCCTGGCTTTGCGGATGCGAGGGGTTTCGGCAAGGTTGGTGGATCGGAGGTTTCTTTTGGGTGCGTGGAAAGTGATTATCTCGTTGAGGTATTGGGGTCCGGTGTTGTGGAGGCATTTGTAGGCGTGAGTATCTTGAAAGTGACTCTCTTCTCGACGGGGAGCCAGTGGAGGTTCCATAGGCGTTGGCTGATGTGTTTGTGTCGAGGGATGCAGAGAACGAGTCTGGCAGCGGTGTTTTGTATCGTCTGGAGCTTGTGGAGTAGAGACTTGTTGATGCTGGCGTAGAGGGCGTTTCCATAGTCGAGTCTGCTGGTTATTAGTGCGTGTGTGACTGTCTTCCTTGCCTCAGGGGGGATCCATTTGAAGGTCTTACGGAGAATGCGTAGGGTGTTGAAGCAGCTGGAGGCGACGGTATTGACCTGTCGGTTCATGGAGAGGGAAGAGTTGAGTACGATGCCGAGGTTTTCTGGCGTGGTCCATGGGTGTTGGAGGGGTGCCGAGGGCAGTGGGCCACCAGGTGTTGTTCCATGCTGACAGGGTGGTTCCGAGGACGAGGACTTCTGTTTTATCCGAGTTGAGTTCAGGCAGCTGTTGCTCATCCAGGATGTGATGTTCTGCATTTCTTCCTGGAAAATGAGTCTGGTGGTGGTGGGGTCCTTGGTGAGGGAGAGGATGAGCTGGGTGTCGTCGGCGTAGGATACAATGCTGAGTCCATCCTGCGAGGGAGGCCATGTAGATGTTGAAGAGAGTTGGGCTGAGTGATGATCCCTGGGGTACTCCGCAGTTGGTTTCTGTGGGTTCGGAGAGGAAGGGTGGCAGTCTGATTCTTTGGCTTCTGCCAGTGAGGAATGAGCGAATCCAGTCGAGGGTGGTTCCTTGTATGCCGGCGTCGTGTAGTCTGGTGGTGAGTGTGTGGTGGGAGACGGTGCCGAATGCTGCTGACAGGTAGAGTAGGATCAGGGCTGCGGTGTGGCCTTGGTCAAAGAGGGTGCGGATGTCGTCTGTGGCGGCGAGTAGGGCAGTCTCGGTGCTGTGGTTGCTGTGGAATCCGGATTGGGAGGGATCGAGGATGGAGTTGTCTTCGATGAACCTTGTTAGCTGTGTGTTTTCTCAGCAACTTTTGCTGCAAAGGGGAGGAGGGAGATGGGCCGGTAGTTCTTGAGGTCCGTGGGATCTGCTGAGGGCTTCTTGAGTAGGGACCTGACCTCTGCGCATTTCCAGTCATCAGGGAAGGTGCTGGTCTTAAAGGTGGCGTTGATGATGTGTCATAGTTCTGGTGCAATGGCAGTGGTGGCTCTGTGGTAGATGTGTGGAGGACAGGGGTCTGTGGGGGCCCCGAGTGGATGCCTTTAATGGTTGAGTCACGGTTGAGGGTGGCGTTGAGCTGCTCCTCAGTGACTCTGCTCCAGTTCTTTCTCAGAGGGCGTGGAGCTGGTTTGGGCGGCTTGAGTTTGTCGACGATGAAGTGTACGGAGTGGTGGTCAGTCCATGGTGGTTGCGTGGTGTGGCTGAAGTGGATGCTGTTTCCTCCTGTAAAGATGGGGTCGAGGGTGTGTCCTGCCTTGTGGGTGGGAGTGGTGATGAGTTGTTTCATCCAATGTTGGCGAGGTTGTCCAGGAGGGTGGTGGAGTTGGGGTCGATGGGGTTGTCAAGGTGGAAGTTCAGGTCTCCAACGAGTATGTAGTCCATGGAGGCAATGGAGTGGGGTGCTATGAGGTCAGTGATGGTGTCGGCGAAGAGGGCCCGGGGGCCTGTAGGTGAGGGTGCCGCGGAGAGTGGAGTTGGGGCTGATCTGGATCTAGAAATACAGGTGTTTGGCGGTGGAGAAAGTGTCGCTTCGGGTGGAAAGGTGGAGGGAGTTTTTGTGTGCGATGGCGAGTCCTCCTCCTGGGTGGTTGGGGCGGTCTTTCCTCTGGATCTTGTATCCGTCCGGGATGGCAATGGTGATGTCGGGTTAGGAGGAGGTGTTGGTCCAGGTTTCAGTGAAGAAGGCGACGTCTGGTGAGAGGGTGTCTAGAAGGTTCCAGATCTCTACAGCGTGTCTGTGCAAGAAGCGTACATTGAGGAGGCTGCACTTCAGGGCATCGGCGGTGTTGGCAGCAGGGCGGTGGTGAAAGTCTGATGGCAGTGGTGGCAGGAGAACTGGCCGTGTGTTGTGTTCGGTTTTGCCCGCTGGCAGAGGTTGTTCCTTCCAGGGTTGGGTACAAGGAGTGCGGCTGAGTCGTAGCAGTGGATGGTCGCAGATCCAGGGGTCCTGGCGCTGGCCACGATCGGGCGCAGGCGGGCTTGCCTTTGGCGCGCCAGCGACTGCGCAGCGGCCGCCATTAAGTAGGGGAGGGGGGAGGGACAAGCAGCTGGGAGGCAGGAACGGGCGTCAGCAGGGGGGAGGGGCCATAGGGGCAGCAGCGGCGGACATGCTAGGATGGCTGGCACGGGGATTACCAACTAGACAATACTGGTACAAGGATTTAAACAACTAGACAAAAGTGCAGTACAATTAAGGAAAAAGAGAGGCAACAACGGCGCAGGACACAACGAGGGGCACTGACCGGCAGGAGCGAGCTGGCAGGCTGGGATGGTCACAGCAAGAGTGCAGTGGCCTTGAACACCATGCAGGTGGAGGCGCGGGGTCAGCGGCGAGGCAAGGCACAGCGGAGCTGCCGGGGAGAGAGCAGATCTCAGATCAGAGGATAGAGTTCTTGCCCCCTGATCACTACTTTCAAAGCATCCCATTCTATGAGGCACGATGACACTGTGCAATCATTGCTCCAGAAATAATCGGTTATGGCAGAGCTCAGGACTTCCCAGAAAGGAGGGTCCTCCATTGTCTCCGGTTGTAGTCGCCATGTGGGGATGCAGGTGTGTCTGTGTCCCACGACAGCTGCAGGAATTGCGGGTTGTTGGCCTATGCCTATGTTTGCAAATCTGGCTGGTATGGCATCATGGATAAAACATATTGGTAAACAGTGGTTGCATCTGCTACCCCTGCCTTTCAGTTTTTGCATGGCTGACAGTGACGCTGCTATACCTGGTGTCAATGATAATAACAACACTGACTGGAATAGATAGAAAAAAAGGAGCAGGAGCCATGTATACATTGGATATTGTCCACTTCTTGCCCTTTCTCTGGCATCTAAGCAAGGTGCTGGAACTAGTGTAAGAGTTGGGAAAAGTATCATCCCTTTAAAGGACTCAATTGGTATTCAATGTCACATCCATCACCTATGTAATTCTAGTGTATAAACATCAATGCATGGCATTAGAATTAACATAATAATTTGCCCGACGATAACAATGCCATAAATGTTTATCCCTGGAGCTAGATGTGACTCTTAGAGCTCTAGAACAGGTATTAACTACTGTACAACTTCAAAAACCACTGGCTGACCCACTCAAATTAGTGAACTATAGCTATACTTCTAACCTCCTGTTTCTCAGCAAGATCACAGAAAATGTTGCATAACAGCTGCATGAAATAACCACAGTCCCTGTTATCAACGAAGATCTACTTTCCTCTTTTCATGCAAGGAATCCTGAAATTCTGATCCTTCCCAAATTGTATTGGCTGTTGTTGGAGCAAAGCATTAAGGGCCACATGTATATAGTCTTTTTGAGGTCGCAAATTGGCCGATTTGCAGAACCGCCCAGTTTGCGAACGGCAAAAGGCATTTTGACATGCATCAAACCTAAATAGTGACTCGATGCCCTATTACCGAAACACAATTTGGGTTTGCGATTCCGTATTAGGAAGGGCCATGTTAAGGGCGTCCCTTCCTAATACCGAATCGCAGCGGTATGTATGAAAGCTTTGTCGCAAAACATTCTCATTTTACTACAAATTTGAATTTGGTGGTAGCCTATTGGCTCCTGGGAAGAAACCCCTTCCCCTTTGTGAATGTTTGTGAAAGCATTATTTTAAGAGCAGGCAGTGGTCCCACGTTTCATTTTTGTTTTTGAAATGCATCCCTTTTTCCTTTAAGGTCTGCATTCAAAAAAAAAATAAAGAATGCTTTATTTAAAAGCAATCACAGACATGGCGTCAGCAGACCACCATCCCTGTGATTTTAGCGATTCCCAATGCGTCGCAAACCAAGACCTACCTCATTAATATTCATGAGGTAGGCCTATTTGCAACCCACTGGGAATCACAAATTAAATTCAAAAGAGTTTCATACACTTGAAATATGATTTCCTAACTTTGATTCACAGGGAATCACAATTAGGAACTCTCTATTTCAAACTTTCGTACATATGCCTGTGAGAGGCAGATGTACAAAACCATTGCAAATCAGTATTCTGTCGCAAACTGAATGCTGGTCAAAAAACAATGAAACTGGAATGTAAGAAATGCATTTGCAGCCCTAAATGTAGCGTGTAAATGATTACCAATTTGGTAATTTACTGACTCCAAATAGCAAACCGCAAATAAGAAATCATTACTTGCAATTTGCTATTTATATGTTAATCTCAGTTGCAAATAGCGATTATTCACAAAAACACCATTTTGCACATGCAATTTACCACCACCTCGACCCAGTGATAATAATATGCAAACTATATAAAGAGTCCTAGGATGCAGCAGATTCTTCCAAAATGACTGCTCCTTATGTCATGGCAAAGGGAATTAAGATTTTGGCAGGTTTACAGAGAGGACAGGAGAGAATCTTCAGACTGGGTGTCACACTTTTTAAACAGAGGAAGAGATATACACCAAGTATGGGCTAAGTAGTCCTTGATCTAATTTCTGATTTAAAGACTTGGCTTGAGAGACACACCTTATGCAGTAAGTTGTTCTCTGCACATGTGCAGGTGCTATTCAGTTTGCCTCTGTTAGCATCTGGTGGCTAGCAAGGTGTGATTTCAGCAGCTGGTGGTGTGTCCCAGAGTGCACTGTTGCAGGATTTCTATGAGTTCCATAATGCTTTGTTAATGCACATTAATAGATACTTATATTTCCTTGGAAATGTACAGGAATTACATACCACCATGATAGATTTTTACCGGTTAATTAACTTTGCTAAAGTTGTAGGATGTGTTGATGGAACACATGTGACACTCTGCTCACCCTCTGCTATTAAGTATATATTCTGCAGCAGGAAAAATACTAATTCTATGAATATACAAGTGGTGTGCGATGCTAAATAGGATTACAGACTTGGTAGCACATGTACCAGGGAGCACCCATGATTCATTCATATTCAGACACAGTGGCATTCATACAAGGCTATAAAGAGGAGACTTGATTACAGATATAATGCAATAAGCCAATGCTGCATTTTAATTGGAAAAGAAACTCACAAGTATTAATACTATAATGCGTAAACATATACATTACTATTTCAGGTGATAGTGCATATGCCATACGCCCATGGATAATAACTCCATTTATGAATCCACCCACACAATATGATCACTGTTACAGTGTGGCAGGTAGAAAAACTAGAGGTGTCATTAAGTGCACATTTGTAATATTGAAAAGTAGATTCAGATGCCTTCACAAGAGTGGCGGTGCTCTATAGTACTCTCCTGGAATCTGTTCCAAGATTATGTCACATGTACAATTCTACCCAATGTAGCAACTCGCGGAGACTTAGAAGTTACGGTATCTGAGTCTGAAACTGATGATGAGGAAGATCAGCTACCACCACATATGCAACATGATGCATCGGGAGCAGCAGAGGGTCGAAGGTGCTGTGCTACCAAACTGATCATTATTTTTCATGGTAAGTGAACACAATATTAGAGAATCAAAACAAAAGGCATGTTTTGCAGGTAAACATAAACCAAGCTTTATTCCTATGTTTTGCTAGGGATGTAAGCAAAGAAATATCACAGTATATCATGTGACGAGTGTTGTTGAAAATTATTTTGAAATATGTGTACAAACACACAGGAAATCCAAAATAAACATTAGGATAACAACTTATGACTTCCGTTTGTTATGAACAGAAGTGCTGGCACCCACATTTACACCTCCAGCACTGGGATGCCTGGTTTCACGCACACTCAAAGTGTCACTGACAAATATGCTTCTGACACTAGATTGCTCATCACTCTCTGGACGTACTACCTGACTGACAACTACTATCTGAGTGGCTTGTAATGTCTCTACAGAAGTTGTTAACTATATCAGTCCATGAGCCACATCTCCTCTGTAGTGGCCCATATCCACTTGGAGGTTGACAATACACCTTAGCAACACAGATGTTGCATACGGAAATCTGTTAATTGATCTTGTCAATCCATCAATGCAGGCAGACTGCTGACGTTCTCTATGTCTTTGATGTTTATGGTTGGTATTAAGATCTATACATAGAGTCTTCAATGCATCTTCTGAAATTGTCAGTCTTTGCACTCATGGTACTTTGATTATCAGCTTGAGTTGCAATATTATCTAATCCTGTGGTTATACTTTTCATAACATTAGTAGGTTTTCAATTAACCCGCTGTTTCAGGTGCTGAATCTTGAGCATCGATGCCTCCAAACCCCCAAACACACTTTGAGAGATGTCACCACTTTCAATGTTTGTTCGGGATGGAGTATTGGCAACTTGGTGAGTGTGACATTTGCTTCTTCCATACCGTTTTCTTGGCCTGACAACAGGTTCTTACCTCAGATTCCTCAGAAGTACCATAATTTGTCTATCTTTCCGAATTTGGAAATTCCTTTTTTAGTTTTCCAAAATAAATTTTATGATTTACACTTTGAATTTGTTTATCTCTTTTTTGATTACATTTATATTTTTAGTGCTTTATCGTGCTATTATCCTGACCAAAGGAAGGGTGTTGTGTGTTTCTCACATGGGCCCATCGCCGTTTTCCCTATGTCAACCTAATCATGCACTTTGTAGGTCGCTTTGGTTTTGCACATGTTACTAAATAATCACGCTTGTCTTTGTGCCACATTGTATTTTCACATGGAACCAGCCCATGTTTTTGTATTTTATTCTTTTCCTGCGATTTAGTATGAACCGCCTAGGCAAGGTCAAACAACATTTCCCCTTGTTATTATCTCTGGTCAGACACTAGCACCTAGACATAATAAAGGAATGAAGCTGCTGTTTTTTAATACACATATCTTGTCATATAACTGAGGACAGGGGTTCTGAAAAAATACTCACAGAGCGAAGGTCCTGAGACGAGAGTGCTGCATCAGCTGAGATGTAGAACATCCACCTATGTATGCTAAGGTACGGGGTCCAACACTAAACACAGAGATCTATAGTATATAACCACTTCGCTTCAGCAGTACGGAAGGGGTTAGGCAGATCTGTCAGATAACATGACAGGGCTTTCTATGGTATATGGTTTATTAACCATGCTGTTGATATTATTGACATGTATTTATTTTCTAATTGTGGCGAAATTATTGCATCTTAAAGCACTATGGTTTAAATAACCATTGTAATCGTGTCTCTTTTTTATCTTATTGTGATCATGTATGAGTGAGAGAGTGAAAGGGTGTGTCCTGTTACTGTGATCCCTTAGAGGGTCGAGAGGGTTGTGTTCTGGGATTCCAAATCACTAGTCTCTCTGGAAAGATTAGGAGGGCAAGTGAGGAATTATAGCTATTTGGTCTAGGGCTCATAGTCACTGAGGTGGTATGGTGACTCAGTCCCTACATACTGATGCTCTATGGTCCCAAGCATAGCTCTGTTCCTGAGCAGAATCCCTGCAACAAGCTACCAGAGTCTTCTCACAGGACTTGCGTTGAGACTCCTGAGTCGTAAAGATACTACTCGTAAAATGTGTTTGTAAATAGCAAAAAAATCCTAAACTTACACTAACGTTTAAATTTACCTTTGTGAATAAGGCCCTATGTCTATTTTCTTCTGGACATGTATTCTATTGCCAATGTTAACATATAGAAGTGTCTGGGAGCAGTTCCCAAATTTGCAAGCATGGTTAAAGGTTCATAGAATGTTGAATGTGTTGCTATTGCTATGTGTTGAAAGTTTTATATAAGATAAAAGCATGAACAATTCAAACATTAGGATGATCATTTAAATGTGACAGAAAGCCTTCTAGCCCACCAGATGAGCGGATGCCATGGCTTCTGCTGTCCTGGTGGATGACTGCCTGTCATATTTGGAGAATAGGGATCTGTGTGCCTTCAGTAGAGGGACCCCTGTGGCACGTAAATTGGAAGCATTGGTTTTGCCAAACAATTGAGACCCTTGTTCTGCCCATTGGGCAAAGTGTTTTGCTTTCTGAAATCATACTCTCAACCAGGAGTTTGCTTTCAGAAAACAAAAAAGCAACAATTACTATGGTGAGTAGTGATTTTTCTCTCTGTGGAGGGGGCATTAAGCACTTTCACTGCCCTGGACTGCTGTGCAACACTTGGCAGTCCCAAGCAGCGAAATCAAGTAGGCCGGGAGAGTGACAAATTCACCTGATGGCTGCATGGTGAACGAGCAACAGGGTCAAGGGTTTATGTCGGCAAAGCTGTTTGAGGCTCTGCAGGTGTAAACACAGAAGCCCATATTTAGGAAGCCCTTGTGTTGTCCGTGCATCATGCAAGGTGGAGCAAATACAGCACAAAGGCTTCAGTAATATTTATGAAGCCACACAAGGTATGATTTGTCTGGCTTTGTAAAGAAATGTAACACAAGGCAGCTGCTTGCACTGAATTACATTATATTTCAACTTGGGAGGCGTTCCATGGGCAGAGCATGGGTGTTCCTGTGTATCCACCCATGGATTTTGGTGCATTCCCCAATTTACAAAGACTTGTAAACCTGGGAATGTGTCAAAATGCATTGGCTTCCCAAGTGAGGCGTAACTAGGAGAAAGATCTTAATTTGTTTTTCCATGTGTGCTGCAATCTGCAGGATTTGTTTTCAGGGAGGAGTCCATTCCTGCACAGAAACAATCTTGCCTATAATACAGGGTGTCTGCGTTGGCGCTAGGCTGCACTCAGTTTCATATCTCTGTAAATATTAGGCATTTCTGCCCTCTCCCTTTCTCGCAACCCAGAGCCAAAGCTTTGCTTGCTGCCCTGTGTTGCATAAAAGTTTAGTAAATGTGACCCAGAGCTTCTCTGGGCTCTAAATAGAGCAAGGGAAGAGTAAGGTTGTCAGGGTGGAAGCACCCGATTTACAGTAGTGCTCCTTTACGACCAGACTCTAGGGGCCTCATTTATGAAAAGTGTTGCATCGCTGCGTGAAAGCAGCGATGCAACACTCCTCAGTGCGCCCTCCTTGCGACATGATGGATGCATCATATTTACTGTATGATGCATCATGTCGCAAGGAATGACAGATACATCAGTATTACTGATGTATCTGTCGGCGCAAAAGTGGCGCATTGCTGGGGTGTGTCTGAAAACAGAAGCAATTCCAGCAATGTGTCCTTTCACATGGGGCAAGCCCCATGTGAAGGGGCCTGCATCACCCTTACTCCTGCCATGAGGCAGGTGTAAGGTTTTGAAGCATTGGCGTCCTAGGAGTTGTACAGTGAAATCTTATAGATTTCACTGCGCCAGTCCTACAACCCTTTTTTGCGGGGGAACGCCCACCCTGCATACATTATACCTGACGCAGGTATAATGTAGTGCAGGGGTTTACACAGTGATGCATCTGCCTAGATGCGCCACTTCGTAAATATGGCGCAACATGGTGCATTAATTACGCTGCCGCAGCATCACAAGAAGTGACGCAACGGCGGCGTAAATGTGACGCACGCCTTCATAAATAAGGCCCTAAATATCCACCCAGGTTTTCAATGATGTCCTTGTTCTTCGGGGACATAGAATGCTATATATTCTATTGTTAAACTAAAATAGCAGTGTATCATTGTATCTTCAAACACAGTTTGCTACAATCACAATTTTGAGAACTGCTGTAGTTTTAACTGCTTTCAGGGATTTTTAATGTTCACTTTGATGTGAAATAAAGAGGGCAATGATTTTTGCAACCTGCCTTTCTTTAGCCCAATTCGTGTTTTTGTTATTGTTTTAGCAAAGTAGTCGGTATTTATAAAAGGAGTATTTCCATGTTTCCTTATATAGGAGTATTCACTAAAAATATAGGGCCTAAAGTCATTAAACAGTGTTTTTTTATAAATCAATATTTTAGTTCATTTGAGATCATTGACACTTTTAAGGAAATGTATCAACATTTTGGGGCATGTTTAAGAGAAAATGTCTCAGGGCAGAGCTGCGCCAAATTTGGCAGTGCCAAGCTCTGGCATTTTCAAAACCAAGGGATGAGCCGTATTCACAAGAATACAGCACAGCCCTGTGTTTTCCCTAGCGCTGGTGCTAAATTTAGCTGCCTAGCGCCAACACAGGCTCCCTTGCAATATAGTGCAAGGGTGCCTGCGTTGCAGGAATGATTGTTTATGTGCAGGAAGGTGTCCCTTCCTGCACATAAAAAATCACTAATGGTGATTTGTTACTTCTATGCAGAATGCAGCACACACAGAGAAAGAAAAAACAAGGTTAAACAAAAGTATTTCTCCTCGCTTCGCTATTCTAACGCCCGCCTTTGCATGGCGTTAGTTTTTGGCGCAGACTCAGATTTACACCTTGTTGTAAATCTGGGGCAGCGTCAAAAGCAATGGGTGTTTCAGAGGAACACCCAAAGCAACACCCATTGAACGCCCCTTTAACGCAAAGTGATGCGTGGAAAGGGGCCTTATTTACAAGGCGGTGTTAAGCCACAAAAAGTGGGTTAACGCCACTTTGTTAATATGGAGAAGGTCATATAGGGCATCACTAAAAGTGATGTTCTCGTGGCTATATCCCTTTGTAAATATGCCCCTTTGTGTTCAAGCCACTTCATTCATATCACTTAAAAATAGTGAGGACAATTCCTTCCATATTTGGGTATTAAGGACTGAGCTACTAATAGGCAAAGAAATGTCACTTCATGATCTTGCTTCAGCAACTAAACCCAAGGTGCTATGTTTGCCAATATATATTTACAGAGTTAGTTTTGATGTTGTAGCTCAGTACCCTAGAAATAACATTTAAAACAGAAACCAAGAATCATTCTAATTGTGGAGAGGTCCTAATCATGTGAATCAGTCTTTCAGCATTAACATTGCTATATCTCGGACATTTGTGTACCTTTTCAGGGGTGAGATATAACATTCAAATAGAGAAAAATGATTGCATTACTTTGCGATCAACTCCCCTAAAGCAACAGAAAATAAATTCAAACATTTCCGATCAGGCTTATAAAGGGAGCTCTAACTCCATATTTACTGGAGTTAGTGTATCTATAACAATCTCCAATACCACAGTATCTTACACTCTTATCACATAATACAAAAACAAATTCAGAATATTGCAAAAATACAGTGAGAGTTTAAAAAAAAAAAATTCTTACTAATTGTAAATTGGAGAAAAACATTGATGTTGTCTTTCTTCTAAATTATTTTTCATGTGATGCCAAGTTGTATTTCAATAAGCAAATAGGGGCTTATTTATGAACCCTTGCGACACATTTGCGCCGCCGTTGCGTCACTTTTCGTGAAGCAGCGGCGGAGTAAATAATGCGCCATGTTGAGACATATTTACAAAGTGACGAATCTAGGCAGATTTGTCACCTTGGAAACCCCTGTGCTACATTATACTTGCATCAGGAATAATGTATGCAGGGTGGGCGTTCCACCACAAGAAAACCTTGTAGAAGTGGTGCATTGAAATCTATAGGATTTCAGTGCGCCAGTTCTAGGACGCCATTGTGTCAAAACCTTATGCCTGCCTCATGGCAGGTGTAAGGGTGACGCAGTGCATTAAGGATAGGCCTCCCCCACACATTGCTGGAGTTGCATCATGCTTGCGACACAACTCCAGCAATGCGTGACTTTTGCACTGACAGATACATCAGGATTCCCGACATATCTGTCTTTCCTTGTGACATGGAGCGCTGTACCTTAACTACAGCGCATCCATCATGTCGCAAAGAGGGCACAGTGAAAACTGTTGCATCGCTGTTTTGTCGCAGCGATGCAACAGTTTTCATAAATGAGGCCCTTAATGTTTATTAGGTCCCAAATAGGAGACCACTAATTTAAGAATTACTTCTTCTACAGGAAGTCCAAATTTTATGCATTCTGGCAATGTCATTTTATTGTAGATCAGAAGGTTCCTTTCTGATTTTACAAATGCTTTTCGCCTCTTCTTTATCACTAGTTTTGGCATCCGAATCTGTTTATTGAAACCTGGGCAATCAATTTTTAAATCTGCCATCATTTTTTAAATGATTGAGTTTTCTAACATTTATTGAGGAAGTGGGAGATAAAATCGTGTGATATATTGATATATTGAATGGCTGCAGTCTCACAGAAACCTCCAACATTGGGTACACGTAGTCCTCGTTCTACTTTGGTCTTCTGAAGCTCGGCTAGCTGTTTTTTTCATGCACCATGTAAATAGATTATTTGCACTATTGATTTTGGTAAAATATCTGACCTGTAAAACATGTGGCATGATGAAAAATGGAAAGAGAGAGACCCTTCTATCTCTCCATTGTGCTGACCAACTATTATATATTGGGTAAAAATTGTGATCATATAATTCTTCAGATGTTTAAGTAATCCATATTCCTAAATATTGTTTAGGATACCAGTGCAGTTCCTCCTAGAGCACCCTACAGCATTTGCGTACACTGGGACTGTAGAAGGGGTTTAAGGCCCCCAAACTCCACTGACTCCCCATGCTAACACCAATCCCGGCTGCTAGCGGGAGCTGACATTGCTTCCACCTGGCGAGAGAAGCTTTTATTTGCTCCCAACAGGCAGGAGCAATTCTGGATTTCCTTGTCTGAGAACGAGGGCAGGGAAAATGTTTTGTGCTCTCACCCAGTGGGTGCAGCTTTTTGCTCCTGTGGATTGGAGCACCTTACACATCCCTGCACACATTCTTGGGCAGTGAAAAGTCGGTGCCCCAGGGATTGGGTTCTCTAAGACACTGTCCTTGACCCTGCTCCGGAGGCTGTTTTTAAAATATTGGCCAGTAAGATAGGGTCCCCAGGACCTCATTGAGGCTTGAGTAGGCGGACACGCGACCCACTCCCCATTTATTAAACACCAGTGACCAGACCCAAGTAATAGGGTCCGCGGGGCTCGGGGAGGGGGGCCACATACTCCCTTCCCAAATAGAATGAGCCATTTCCCCCCGGCCCTGATCCACTCTTGGGGAGGGTTCTATAAAAAAAAGGCAGACGATCAATAATGTATTTTTTAATTGAAGCTAGTATCTGCAAATCCGCAGCGCCAATTTGTTTTTTAAAAGCATTTTTTGCTCTGGTGACTCCCTCAGTCCTTCTTGGGGGCTAGGGTATCTCTACCCTGCACCCCTATATTTCTTTTTACTTTGTTACAGGACAGGGGACTGAGTCACTAAGTCCTAAAATGGCTGCCATCACATCTTTTTTTGCAGCTTTGCTTTTTTTTGCGGTATTGCTGTTAAATTTTTCAAATGGATAAATTAGTGGGGAAAACACGTTTAGGGACCTCAATCCCTTTCTCTCCGCCCCCACTTGATAGATCACCCCGAAACTTTCCAGAAAAGATTTGTGGTGGATGAGACTTATTTTTGCAAAGTTTCTTAAAGATGCAACCCCAAAGTTATAAGCATCTCAAAAATGCATTTCCTGTGGAAACACAGACCTAACTATAACTACCCAGTGAAGAGTGCACACACACAAACACACACACACATGTATAGTGCCGTCATCAATTATGTAATTTCTGATATCGCATTGATGTTATCAGTGATGTCATACAACATACCATAAGTGATGTAATTTGTGAGGAAAATTGTAATATGTGAGGTAGTGTGCAGTTCCTAACTTGGTCTACCCAGCACCACACACAGCCTTTCGCTGTGCACAGGGTGTGGCTGGCCGCAGGTCCAGGCCTACAGCCAAGACCTGCACCCAACCGCCCATGCAGATTGCCTGAGGCACAAGACCGAAGGCCAGGACCTGCACCCTACCCCTAACGTACGGGCAAGATCCTATTGCTGGTTAATCACCATGCTCTCACAGTGCTCAAGGCCACAACCTTTTTTTTGCTGTGCTGTGATACCGCTGTACTACTGAGAAATTACATGGGGGCCGCACTGAGCCTCGCAGTAGTACCACGGTACAGTGGAGACATTAAAAAATATTATTAATTTGACCCCAGGGTAGTTTTTAACCAAACAGGTGTGAAATACCCCCTCAATAGAATTTTACATGATGACACTTTATGCAGTGAACCTCTTGAAGCATTGACTGCCATAGGCCATACTGTTACCCTCTTTATATCCTAGAAAATGTCCTTCCTTTATTCCTTGTCTCATTTATCAATGTATACGTCTGTGTGGAGTAAAATGTCCTAAAACTCTGCATTAGTTGAAAATGCTCCCCTTTCTTATATTCATCTTAAACAGTTTCCAGCAAATAAACTGATTCCTTCTTAGCCTAATGTAAGACCTGCAGCAAACAGTATATTTCAGCATTTGACAAATAGAAAGCTTCCACAAATGCTGTTAATGCTTTCATAGCCTCCTGACTAAATATCACACATGCATGGTGGATCGTTCCTCATAACTGCTTGCTGAAAGAATTATCTGTGCCTCCTGGGTAGATGGCCGGAATATTTACTATAGGTGAAAGTAGTGATGGATAGGAGTGTGATCTTCCCCCTTTGTACAACCTTAGTCTGAAGGTACAATATAATGTGTTGACCCTAACAATGAGACCTTGTCACTCCCCAGTCCATGGGATGAAGTCGTAGCACATTGATGTAGGGAGACAGTGTAGAACTCCAATTCGAGAATCCTCTATCCACTACAATGCAAAACATAACTGAGAAGTGAAAATCTTTGTGTCGATGTTCAGAATGTTCAGGCCTTCCTTGTTTACTATCTTATGGAGTGTTTTCTTCACTACTTTTAGAGCTTTTTTCCTGCACCTAAAAGAAACAATATGTACTTGGATTGTTTTACCTATACCCAATGGGAACCTGAAAACCAGTGTCTGCACTACATCCAGAGGTTTTGGTACACATTTCAATGTTATGTTATGTTATGGGGGGGTATTTGTAGAGCGCACAGCTACTCCTGAGAGTGTCCTGGCGCTGACTAACCCTGTTGACAGAATGATCAGGAGCGACTACGGGTGACTCCACTCTCATTGAAACAACCAGGTTTTTAACTTTCTTCTAAAACTGAGGAGAACTTGTTCCTGTCTCAGAAGAGGCGGTAAGCTATTATGTAGGACATAGTATAAAAAACAAAAAACAAGATATCATAAAGCTCCCCCAGCTAAATAAATGGTTGCAGTAAATAGTTAAACATGAAACATTAAAGTAATATTTGATGTTAGCAGCTCTTGGATGGTTTAAAACAAATATTAATTCAGATATCAAAATAACAGTCCAATCAAAACTATCCGTGAAAATCAATGAAAATGTTGGCATAGTGAAATGGAACATTGAAGATTCCCATAAGTTATGATTTTCAATAGTGTATCCCGAAACCGGATATTTCAGAAGATTTATGTAACATACACACTGGGGATGGAAATTACGTTTTAAGAAACATATTATCAAGAACGGCGCTAACATTATCGCCGCTTTAGCGGCAGGAAACTGCCGCTAAAGCGGCGATAAGGGGCTTGATAATATGCCCTATAGAATTCCAATAGAAGCCCAGGTTTGATGTCCTTCACATCAGAACCTGGGCCTCTATTGGAATTCTATAGGGCAAATCATCAAGCCCCTTATCGCCGCTTTAGCGGCAGTTTCCTGCCGCTAAAGCGGCGATAATGTTAGCGCCGTTCTTGATAATATGGCCCATAGTGTGTTATCAGCAAGCAGTGTTAATGTGATGTGCCCTGACTAGCATTTCATTCTTGAATCAACGTCTTCATATAAAGAGCAAACAATATAGGTGAAATAGGGTAACTCAAATCAGTCTAGGCTCTCTAGTTAAAATAACAGTTTGAGATAAATCGGATTTTACTTTTGTCATAGCTTGTTGTAGGGCAGACAAAGTTCGCCAAGATAAATATATGAATTCCTAGGCTAATGATGATGTTCAGGAGAGTTTTGCTCATATAGTTCCACTCAACTCTACGGAGCACTTCTCTACATCAAGCGATAGAATGATCATCGCAGGATTTCACACTTTCAATGTACGTATAAAATTTCACAAAATTTTATGTCTGATATTAAACCTGATTGATAAGGTGAAGTCAGTGTTGAACATATATTCTAAAAGTATGTTGTGAGACTTTTTGTTAAGATCTTCACATTGTTATTTAAAAGTACTATAGGTTTATAGGAGCTGCAAGTCTTGGAAAACTTTCTTGGTTATAACAGAAGTGATAATGGCAATTCTATCATACAATCAGTACACAACTTGGACTGACATTTTTAAATACATTTCACAATGGGCCAATCTAAAGCTATTGAAAGAATTAATAAAATGAGGCAGAATAGAAGTCAGCCTTCCCCTGGAGCCTTATAATGTGACAGAAAATTAATCACAAATAGTACTTCACCGGTTGTCATTGAGTCTCTGACAATGGAAGAATCTCTGATTTTATAACCAGGAACTGTACACAAGCCAAAAAATCATCTTGTTCTCACACATTAGAATTCTATGCCTCATAAACACTTGTGTGAAATTGCATAAGCCCCTGATTTTTTTGAATTTTACACTTGGAATGCCACAATTTTGGAAGTGAGGTATCTATCAGCCTTCTACTCTCCCCATTCATGGTACAATTGTTAAGCACAAAACATCTCATATGTTGTGCTACTCATTAGCAAGTGTTCAAGTTCACCTCTAACTTTATGCAGGTCTTTAAATAGTGCATGCATGCACTCTGCTTTGTGCTTCTTTTCCACTTGACATATCCTAGTTTCTACATTTACTTTTGCTTTTTAAAGTTTAACAAAATGAGCACTGTGTGAAGTTAACTCCTCTGTATGACAGATTTCCCATATCACTCTTCAAGAAACTTCATCTGGCATCTGTTATTTTTTTCTCCAAGAAGTTTGTCAGGGCATTGCATATACTTGCTTGAAGGATCAGATCTCTGAAATATATGTCATTAATTTGCATTGGGCCCCTGTGAATGCCACCATTTGGGAGGTATACACAGTTACTGAAGTATGATGTGATATCACCAATTACCCAGTTGTTATGTTCAGACTAAATGCTCCAAAACACGCAGTAATGAGAAATAATGTATTCTGGAATATGTTTTTTGCATGCAGGAGCAAAGTAAAAGAGGCAATCCCTACATCCGCCATTTTGTGTTCTCCATATACCTGTCATTTTGTAATTTACAATGGCCGGTAACAATTATGGTGGTATAAGGACAGTAGGTGAGAAGCATTGAATTGTTTTGATTTAAATTAAAGGAAGCATTGAAATCTCACTCCCCTACAACCAAATCCCATTAAATTAGACGTGTTATCATTGGTAATAGACTGGAATAAAACTTTAATGGAACCATAAACAGAGAACAGGGTAATGGGGATGCTATCCCAGCTTTTCTTGGAGACTCAATACTCAAGTGTCTTAGTATTGTGGTTCTAGAATAAATTTCACATCTAAATAGCATTGCTGCTCCTCATGTTCTATTTTGATAATTGAATCTGAGTCGTTGTGAAAAAAGCTCTTAGTCACAATCCACTGATTTGCTTCAAATGGGTTTCTTGTAGTAAAGCTAAATCAATGTTTTTTCAATCTAAGAATTTCACGTTTCACCCTTCTACATTGAGAGTTACTACATTAATAGCAACAATGTAAGTCACATTACATTTTATATTCATTATGTATTAACTATTATGTCATTGAACTCTAGTCCCCTACCCTGAATGCTAACAAGCTCATAAAGTCATTGGTTATCTGTTACCCAAAGTCTAGCTACTTCCACAAGAAGCTGCCCACAAAAATCAAAATTTCCTTGAAATGCTAACATTCTGTCAAATAAGTGAACTGAAAAAACAGTCATATTGAAGAGCAAACCATTCCTTAAACATCACCCTTCACAACACATTCTGCATGGGACAGAAACAGTGGAACATTTAATTTGCACCTCAAAGAGCACTGTTAAGCCTCTATGACCTTCACAATATGTTAACTTTAATAATATGTATTGGCAAGAAGTGGTACAAAATACCTAAGCCCGTCCCAATGGACCATTCTATTTTGACTTATATTAATTGAAGGGCTGCCCTTTGAATAGAATCTTGATTTCAATGAGCAATCTAGAAACAGAGCATCAAATATGTAAAAAAATGAAATCTAAATCATGAAAGAAATTGAACATAATTATTTTCATAACAAAGGACAATAATAGTCGACCCTGATAATGGAGCATCTCAACTTCCAACTCCACACAGACGGATAAAGCACAATAGAAGGCACAGACCACCAGTACCTGGCCCCAGCTTCTGCAACGCCATCCTTGACCTAATCGCCCCGATCGGCATCGACTCCAAGCACTGCATCTTCCTAGGAGATCTTAACTCCATCTCAATGCCCCCAGCGACACCAACACAACCGACCTGCTGAAAAGTATAAGCAACATCGGCCTCAAACAACTTGTCAGCGGCCCCACCCACATCGCAGGACACACGATAGATAGACCCCATCTTCACTTCCAGCGACAGAGTCAAGTACAACCACGTCTCTCAGCTCACTTGGACTGACTATTACAACGTCCACTTCAGGATCTCAGGACCTACCAACACTGGCACAACACCCCTCAGCTCCACGCACAGAAACTGGAATAATATATCAGAAGACTAGTGGAACAAGGCTCTCAATTCCCACCTCCCAGGAACAACATCCAACCCAGAACTTCTCCCAGTGGATCACAGAATGCGCCAATGCAATCGCCCCTGCCAAGCCATCCAAATCCAAAGGACCTGCCAGAAGAGCCAGATGGTTCACCACGGAGTTGTAATCCACCAAACGCAATTGCCAGCAACTAGAGAGAAAATTGTGCACCAGCAAAGAGACAGGAGACCATACCATCTTCAAGATAGCACTCAACCATTACCACCGCCTCCTGAAGGAAACAAAGAAGCAGCCTAGCAGACCACATAGAAGCCAGCACAAACTGCAGCAAGGGGCTCTTTGCCATCATGAAGGAGTTCTCCAACACTGCCTCTGCCAGGATCAGCATCCCCCCTCCCAAGAACTGTGTGCACCCTGGCAGACTTCTTCCACAACAAAATCTCTGGCATCTATGAAAACATCAAACCCCAACCCACCACCACCGACAGCATCAGCCTGCTCACACCTTTGAACATGATAGAGCGCACAGCGCTTTAAAATTTGTAAGGGGTGCATTATACTCATGAACGAATTGCACTCGTATATATTCAATGTGTGGTTGAACTTCGTGCATATTAAAATGAAGTTTATATATCATCATTTGAAAATCTGTGAAGAAAAATCATGACGTGCTTTACAGAACTGATTAATATTTCGTGTGTATTTAGAGAAATCATGTAATTGTACACGTATATGTTGATTAAAAGTAACCAGATGTATTCACTGTTATAAGATTCATATAAAGGCCTGTGTAGGGAATGCATATTAAAGAGTGTTTTAAGTTAGCCAGAATCGTAGGCCTGACTTTAGTTCCTTCAAGGTTTCATTTCTCCTCGTTTGCTCTTAAGGTCAGGAGCTAATTAAAATTTATGTGTGTAGAATGTTTTTGTTTCACTCCTACTGCAGGTGCAGGAATTTGACCTCGTTCATTCAGATTTAGGAAGATACATGGGAGGAAAGGAATGTCTTTGAAGCGCTCGGACAAGAGAAAGGGAGGACACCTTCTGTGCCTGGAGAACTTGGGAGCCAAGGTCGGCGGACAGTCATGTCAATTTAATTGAGTTTGTGGAAGGTTACTGAAGAAGGTGTTCACTGAACAATGTACCATGTGACTCATCAGGGGTGTAACTTTGCCTTTTTGAATTATGTACAGGGACAGATCTGGAGGACTTCTTCTGTTTTTGACTAAGAGAGGAGAGCATCTTAGAAAGAGCTCTGTAGCTATAAGCTACCTGACCCATTTGACGTGAGTGTACTTCTTTGGAAGTCAACACGTGCTGACAACTTTTGGGGAATTTGCTAGGAAGGGAAGAAAAGGGATGCCACTTTAGATGCAGAGTAGGGACAGATTATTCCAAATTCCGAAATACAAATGAAAAGAGATTTGGATGCAGCATCTATACCCTGCTGTGTTCTCATATTGGAATCCATCATTTTATGCCTATTTTGTTGTATGAACTATATTCGTAGATTGGGCTCTGTATTAGTTTTCATGTATCTCTATACCTTGATTTTGAGGTGTGTCTATATTTTGTTGTTTCTGGCTTTGTAATAAATCTACATAAGCTAAATTCGGAGTTCGTTGTTATTGGACACGGATGGGAGGGAAATTGTATAATTGGTAAAGTATATTCTTCCCTCCATGTTTTTTAGCAGGCAATAAAAGATCATCAGCCGGAGATACGTAAGTGAAATTAGGGTGCAAAATTCGGCCTTATCAATTGGTAGCGAACGAGGATGGTTGCCTCTAGAAGTGAGGAGAGATTTTAGAAAATTTAGAATAGAATTAGACTTACAGAGCCTATAAGAGAACCCATGATTGAAAGCAGAGGTCGGCGGGCGTTGACGGAGGTCGGCAGAAGCTGATGGTGCGGCGGAAACAGCGGTAGCGTGAGTATGAATAGTGTGTGTGTGTTAAATTGCGGTGAATTGATTGTGTGATGTCTTGCGGAGTTGGAATGATAGTTGAGTGAAAGTGAGGTTATTGATTTACTGCTCCGAACACGTGCGGATCAGGAGGTTTTGGTAAATGGAGTCAAGAGAAGTCCAAGATACTGGGATAGTTTTGTAGCTGTAATCGTCTGATCATTAATGTGGGTGTCGTGGAGCGCTATCGACGGCTCACTTGGGGTAGGGAACTTTGTGTGAGTGGGTTCTATAGAGCCGCGTGTGGAAAACATCAGGCCAGGGGTGGACCACAGCGATTCAAGTGACTGACGCAGGTCGTGGGTCACGGAGTGTGAATGTTCTTGGGTGAGAGTATACTATTGATCTTTTAGACGGCAGACGATTACTTGGTTTTATGTAACTGTAAGTTGCTGTGGCTGCCTGATAGGTAGTTACTTGGTTTAGTAGCTTTTTGTAATCAGTTACTTGGTTGTGTGAATGTGAGAGCGAATGTACGAGCTGAAATTGTAAAGGAGGGTGAACTGCTGTAGAGAGGGAACGGTGACGTCAGAGTGTGCCACGCTGGGATAGGCTGGTTAGTGTAACGTCGCGCTGGGATTGGTGGGTTCTCGGCGAAAAATTTTGGGAAAGAAAATTGTGTATTGTTCAAAATTAGATGTTTTAAGGTATTGCGAGATTTATGTAGAGGAGATTCAGGAGTAGTGACTCGAGTCGGAGAAGAAGCCCCGCCAGAGGATACCCCGCCACAGTATAAGTTAACACCTGAGACAGTGGCGGGGATAACACCAGTGATTGAATCCATGATTGTGCAAGGCGGACTGTAGGAGATTAGAGGAAGCCCTTGTAATTCACCTATAATGGGGCTGCAGAAACCCAGCGGCAAGTATAGAATAGTACAGGATTTGCGACGGGTTAATGATATTGTGATTCCATGTTGTCCTGTGGTACCGAATCCAGCTGTGATTTTGTTTCAAATACCCTGTGAAATCTGAATGGTTTACGGTCATTGACCTATGTCAAGCATTTTTCTCGATACCCCTCCACGAGGAGAGCCAATTTTTATTTGCTTTCTGGCTGGAGAACCGTGTGTTAACATGGTGTCGTATCCCACAAGGGTATACAGAAAGTCCGTCTATCTTTAATCAAATTTTGAAAAAGAATCTTGAGGGTCTGACAATGTCACAGAATTCGGTTCTTGTGCAATACATAGACAACCTTTTGGTTGCCTCAGAGACCGAAGATGCTTGTAGGATAGATACTGTGGCTTTGTTGAATCATCTGGCAGAGAATGGACATAAGGTGTCACCTGGCAAACTTCAGTACTGTTTGTCTGAAGTATAGTATTTGGGGCATCAAATTGAAAAAGGAAAGAGGAAGGTGTCACCAGATCGCATAGAGGCAATTTTTCAAATGGGTACTCCAAAGACGCAGAAGGAAGTCCGAATGTTTTTGGGAATGGTCGGCTATTGTCGACAGTGGATCCCAAATTTTTCTCTGCAGGCAAAACCTTTATTAAGGTTAACACGGAAGGACATCAGTGATCCAGTACCATGGGATGACGATTGTTGGAGGGCCTTCCAGGAGCTAAGGGAAAGCTTATGCCATGCTCCAGCTCTTGGAATGCCTGATTATAATAAAGCATTTTTGCTTTTCTGTCATGAGAGGGATGGGTGTGCATTGGCAGTATTAGCTCAGACACATGGGGATGCCCGTAGGCCAGTAGCCTATTTTTCAGCCACCTTAGATCCAGTGGCTTCTGCGTTGCCCGGATGTCTCAGATCTGTTGCTGCAACTGGTGTCAGCATTGAGAGATGTGAAAGCATTGTGATGGGTCATCCCCTTACAGTATATGTGCCGCACTCAGTGGAACTCCTGATGACGAGAACCAAAACACAGTACCTGACTAACAAAAGGCTCACCAAGTATGAGCAAGTGATACTAGCATCTGAAAATGTGACTTTGAAAAGATGTTCTATGTTGAACCCTGCCACACTGATGCCATATCCACCTGTAGAAGGTGAAGATTGTGAGGAGCATGACTGCCTAGATGTGACTGAGCTTTCTACCAAGCCCCGACCTGACATTGTCGATGAACCTTTACCTGAATCTGATCTGGTCCTCTTTGTTGACGGTTCGTGTTTAAGAGACAATGGAGGTTGTTTGAGAGCAGCTTTTGTACTATTTCTGGAGTTGTGGAAGCCGCTTGTTTACAAGGAGTATATTCTGCACAGGTGGCGGAAATTATTGCCCTAATACGTGCATGTTTCATTTCTAATCGAGTCCGAGTGACTATCTTTACAGATAGCCAGTATGGGTTCGGAGTAATTCATGACTTTGGGCAGTGATGGTCACAGAGAGGGTTCCTAACGTCATCAGGATCTCCTATCAGAAATGGAGAATATGTGAGACAGCTGTTAGTAGCGTTACAGAAACCAAAAGAAATAGCGGTGGTGAAATGTGCAGCACACGGGAAGGGGGAGGATTTTGTCACCAAAGGAAACCGCTACGCAAACGAAGTGGCTCGTTTTTGTGCTATACATGCTTGTATATTCAATGGAGAATATGTGGGGGAGAGCACAGAAGAGACCGAGCTCAGCATGATGTTGGCTATGGCCCATACCTGGGATGAGATTAAAAGACTACAAGAAGAGGTTTCTGAAGAGGAAGACGCAGCATGGGTTAGAGCAGGTTGTGAGAGAAGAGGTGATGGCATTTGGGTGTCAACAGATGAAAGAACAGTGTTACCTAACTGTCTATTGAGTCCTATGGCAAGGCAGAAACATGGAGCAGTTCATCTTGGAAGAGATGCCATGGTGAGGGTGTTTCATCAGACATGGTTCAATCCATGGTTCCGTGTGTATGCTGAAGCAGTGTGCCATAGATGTGTTACGTGTCAGCAAATGAATGCAGGAAAGAAAACAGTGGTTGCTTTGAGTCATATTGGAAGGTCAGGAGGTCCTTTCAATCGAATGCAGTTAGACTTCATAGAGATGCCCAGGTGCAATGGACTAAGATATGTTTTGGTGGTGGTGTGTGTCTTTTCACGTTGGGTTGGGGCGTATCCGACTAGGAGGTGTGACAGTCTCACAGTAGCAAAATTGTTGCTTAGGGAGGTCATCCCACGGTTCGGATTTACGACCTCTTTGGAATCGGACAGAGGAACTCACTTTCATAGTGAGATCATGAAGCTGTTGTGTGCTGCCTTACAAGTGCATCAGAGACTGCATTATAGTTATAGGCCAGAGGCTTCTGGTCTAGTGGAACAGATAAATGGGACGATCAAAATGAGAGTAGCAAAGGTTTGCTCGTCGACGCCTTTAAAATGGCCAGATGCGCTGCCCTTGGTGCTGATGAGTTTGCGTAGCACTCCAGATAGGAGAACAGGATTGTCCCCCCACAAGATATTGATGGGAAGGGCGATGCGTTTGCCTGCAGTGCCAGCGACAGCATTGATAAACATCACCGATGATTTGGTGCTTGACTATTGCAAGGGGTTGGCTGATGTGGTTAGTTCTGTGTCCCACCAGGTCGAGGCTGCGACTGCTTCCACCTCGAGAGAACTCCTGCATGACCTAAGTCCGGGGGACTGGGTCTTGGTCAGAAAGCACATGAGGAAGAGCTGCCTTGATGCACGTTGGCGCGGACCCTACCAAGTGATCCTGGTTACAAGCACTGCTGTAAAGTGTGGAGGCTTACCGAACTGGATCCACGCCTCTCACACTCGCAGAGTTCTAGCACCCTCGGAAGAAACAGCTCCCCTTGATCAAAGAAACACATCAGAGAGTAGAAACTCAGAAGAGGGGACAAGCCAAGCTGTGAGGGTTGCTACTGAAGTAGATCATTCTTTGGGTCAAGATGGAAGAAATCACGCTGCATTACATTCTGACAAACATTGAAAGTGACGAAAGCGTTGGAATCGAAGCAGAATCGAATCTGGTAAATCAGACAGAAGTGGAACAGGACGGAGTGGGGAGAAGAACAAAGGGTGGAAGTGAAGGGTGGCCAGTGAGAAAAGAAAGACTGAATTTGAGGCTTACATCAGAAAAAGATCTTACTCCCATCTCTGAAACTTCTGAATCTGAGCAAAGTGAAACAGAATCAAATCAAGAAGGCTTACAAAGATCAAAAAGAGAACGAGTGCCGTGTCGAAAATACGCTGCTCCCGAGTGGACATACCTAGTCACTGATGCAGAAACCGGTGAAGTCCGGGAGACTGAGGTCCGGGAGAGTGTTACGCGGGGAGAACACACTGGTTATTAAGATCGAACTGCTGGTACCAGGAGTTGAGGCTCTCGGGATTCTGACTCTGACGGTACCTGATCCTCCAAGTGGACTGAGACTCGTAATTCTAAATCGACTTACATTCCCAACGTTTGGTTGTCAGCCCACAGCTCAAGAATTGGCAGCATTTCGTATGGAAATCCTGGAACTTGTGGTTGATGTTCTGGGCACTGATATAATTTATGATGAAAACTGAACTGAATAAAGAGAAAGAAAGCATATGAACATTGTCTAAAGAAGATAATCTAGGCCCGAGTGAAAGAAGAATACATTTAGGGACTTATCAATAGAAGAAGAAAGAGGGATGACTATACATGAACTTTAGATTATCATTATCAAACTGAATAAAGAAGAATTCAACATCAAAAAGAAAATCTGTTACGAACTTTGTGTATAAATCCAAAGAGGAAGAAAAAAAGACTTTGTTATATCATTCCTGCACCAAATTGGAAAACTGATTCAACATGGAGTCCGGAAATTCGAGCCGTAGGCAGAAATGTATGATAGGCACACTCATAGTGGGAGTAATAGTAATTATTACAGTAGTGATTATCACATCCATAGTTGAGTCCAATGAATTGGAAGAAGGGGTAAAAGGGACATCTATATCTCCTACACCAAACATAAGAGAGGGTGCATCAGAATCAGATGAGGACATGATAAGAGAAACCAGTCATTTGTTACACATAGATCTTTCAAAGGGAGATTTTACGTTGAATGCATATGCGAGGTTGTTGTACGAGTATGTGGATACGATGGAAGGGAAGGATTGCTATGTGTGTATGCAATTTCCAGCATCAGTTGAAGAGGGCATTAGATATCATCACTTGCCCCTAACTTATGGCATTACATGCAGTGTGCTTCTGAGTATGTTTTATGGAAAGGCCCATTTTGAGTACTATTTCTCTAATCATGATGTATGGCTCCCTGAAGTTCCTGTGTTGAAGTATTTGAATAAGTATGATTATTGCAAAAAGGAAGATAGGATGTCAAAATATTTCGTACCCACAGTGACTTTGGATACAGCATATGCTCATAGACATAATTTGACATGCATGTTATCTGAAACAGAAAAGAAATTTGTGGACCAAATAGAGGATAGACATATACAGACATTATTTAGGCCTGATCCCAAACATGAAGTAATTCCATGGACCCAGGAAGAGTTAGATCAAAAGGCAAAGGAAAGTTCTGGTCCAATAGCTTTAGATTTGCAGCAGAAAGGGAAATTATGCATTAGACAACCACAGACATATTATGACAACATTTTTGTAGGAGAGAGTGAATGTGAACATATTTTCTTGATTGAGGAGTCAATAAAGAAGGCGCTATTGGATAAATTGACCATAGTGCCAAATGTATATTTTGTATGTGGAAGGAATGCTTATGTTCGATTACCTCCAAATTGGTATGGAACATGTTATCTGGCTGTGGTATTTCCTAAAATATTCCACATGGAGGATTTGTGGCCATTGGAAGGGATACGATCAAGTAGAGAGAAACGTGGTGTTAGTGCAGGAGAAATTGTTGGTGATATGTTTGGCACAATGATACCAAGTTTGGAAGTGGTTTTGAATGATGTAAAGATTAGAAGGTTGTCAACATTAGTGGACAAGTTGTCAGTGAATACAGCTCAAGCTTTATTGCTTGTTGATGGGGAGATGGTCTCTATAAGGGCCATGGTGCTTCAGAACCGTCTTGCGTTAGATGTTTTACTAGCAAAGGAATGTGGAGTCTGTAGATTATTGAGGGTTCAACAGTGCTGTACTTATAAAACAAACAAAAATTACCCTGCACCCGAGATAAGCCAGTACTATCTAGTATTGATGTCCTAATGTAACATATTTAGGCAAAACGAAACAGTCCAAAGCAAACAAAGTTGACCCTACATACCAGAACAACATGTATTTTCTAGTATAAATGTCCTAGTACATCATATTTAAGAAAATTAGAACAATATATTGAATAAATAGCTTCCCAGATGAAAATGAGACAGATGGTCGTGTTACTTGATTGAAGTCAGTTTCTTTTATTGAAAAGCAGTTAATTCTTTAAAAAGCACCACACAATTGCTTGCCAACGCATTTCATCCCTCACAGGACTTCTTCAGGGCTAAAAGCAATTACAAAACACTATTTACAATATGCACACAATACAACATTAAGTGCACAAAGCTATGCAGTTCCTTGTAATTCATTATCACGCTAGCACTGTGTTGTTGTTAAGGACCATCATAGATAGACATAACTCTCATCCTATCAAATTTAGATCAACGGGAAGCTACTCTAAGGATCACATAATCACTGTCGCACAATTATTTTGGCTAAGGAAGGAAACATAGAAAACAGACACATAGTTTGCTGCATTATATCATATTTCAAAGCTATCGCATATATGAAGCTCATTCTGGCTCGATCGCATTTGGTGATCATAAGATGGCAAGAATAGTAATATATACACTACAATTCATACCTTCATCATAGTCTTTATCTGCTGGCGGTGTGCACAATGATTTATATTATTAAAAAACGGCAAAGGTGATACAATGTATCTATAAATAAACACAATAACAATAACAGATCTGCAGTGAGTCATATTGCCGGTCAAACCCTCAACAATTGTATAAATATTTATACTACTATTCAAAGTACACCCCATATCTTTATATAGCTCTGTAGCTACTAGCAGCATTATATATAATTTATGCACAAATCTAAAAGTAACTTTGGGCCCACGTTATATGTATAGATAACACCATTTTGTGAGATACTTCAAGTATAACCACTATGTGTTGTGGTCCCTTCTAACTCATTCTCTGTCCTTGTTCCATTATACTTAGAAAATTAATGTATAGACAAGACAACTTACTAGTGATACAATTCATGTAGTCAGTATTATTCCAGTATGCGTCACTCGGCGTCCGAGACGGTTCATAGGAGTCAATAATTTAGGATACTGCGGTATTTAAAATAGTCGATTCTGTAAAAGCACGAAAGACTAATGTCAAGCCTCTTAAAATTAAATAATATGTTACTAAACTATGAATGGTATCGCACAGGGATATTAATTTCTTGAGTTTTAGAATCGATTTTAAAAACGCATAAGTCTGTCAAGCATTTCGAGAGCTGCCAATATAGATCAGCTAATATTGAATTCCGGCGTAATTAAATCCACTCAAATTCATTTCTTGAGTTTTTGAATCGATTTTAAAAACGCATAAGTCTGTCAAGTATTACGAAAGCTGCCAATGTTGATCAGCTAATATTTAGTTCTGGCGTAATTAAATCCTCCCAACACAACAGCACGAATCTATTTATAAGAAATGCCACTATGTAGATTTTAAGCCTTGGTCCTAATTATACTGGCACTAGAGATTATGGCACAAATAAGCACTTACTAGTAACAAATTCCACGTTACCGATGTTATGTCTGTCTATGTTACGATCTTGTCCACGGGATAGTTGCACACGGGAAATCTGTAAACCCCTGGCTTTTCAGTGAGTTGTGCTGAAACAACATAGAGAGCTATCGTTACGTCTATATCAATGAGAACCCAACATTTTCACAGATATCATCGAGCAGATATCGGCTTAGTTAAAAAACTCATATTGGGTGCGCCAGTTATATAAACGATGTGACGTAACCTTGTCGCTATCGTATTCGAGCATAGCGAGCATTCAATTCCTGCATCCGGACCGTATCTGGGCTTGAGATCATAATGTGAAAGTATGCGTCCCCCAACCATCTTGTCTCACACACTTATTATTTCAACACAGTTACCCCCAATCACTCGTACCCTCAACAGATGTATAGAAAACGTTCCCTCGTTGTATGGGTCCCGACGTCCCCTCGCTGTATGGATCCCGACAGTCCCAACCCACACTCTGATAACATGTACATGCCTATATAGTATGCATGACTTGTCTCTATACTCACGGCAAAGTATGCTGCCCTCTGCACGACTACGGCCGTCCGGTTCCCTCCAAGTAGTGACGAACCGAGCGCCCATGCCGTGCCTCATTTTATACAGGTTACTAAGTGCTCGCACCTGTGAACATCTAACGACACCTACCGGTCACATGACCTGCATCTAAAACTATACGCCATCTTGTAAGGTGCAAAGTTACCGAGGTTCAAAGTGGATTTAGTCTAACAAATTTTTTAAATGGGCGGACATAATGGTTTGGCCAAAATCCATTATCGTCATTTCGATATGGTAGATTGGCTTTATCCCCGCACTCAATTACAATCATAGTGGATTCAGTCTAACAAACTTTTAAAACGAGGGGACGATAGTAGATTCAGTCTAACGAACTTTTAAAACGGACGGACAATGTGGTTTCAATATGGTAAAATGGCTTTATCCCAGCAATCAATTACATCTCAACATTATTCGTAGAAAGCACCTCTCGGTTAATACATATCCACAGTGTTAACCGAAGTCAAAAACAGGACGCCATATTGGAATGTTTTATATTTCCATTTTTACGATCCAAACAAATCCTAAACATATCCTAAATAGTTTGCCATGAACGTTAATGAACAAGAATCTCTCGCTCGTGCATGTTACCGTATGCTATAAATAAAGAGGGGGCAATCTGTTCCGTACTAATTGTACTCCCACTATCTGATCATTTCAAGGTTGTCCATATTTACGATCCAAATATATTCTAAGTGGTATACCATATGGTAAGCTTTACTAACCAAGAATCTCTCGCTCGTACATATTGCCGTATGCTACAGATAAATGGTGCAATCTATTCTGTATTACTTGTATTACCACTATCTGATCATTTCACAATTATCTATAACATGGGACTTTGACGATTAGTATTGAAAGTTTAACTCGTGCCTTTCCCAAGTGTGACAATACTTTGATTTATATATGTAGCCTCTAAGATTGTTTACCATGAATGAATTTCAATGTTATCCATAACGTAGGCATTTAACGAATAGCGTTGACAATTTGACTCGTGCCATTCCCAAGTGTGTACATACTTCGAATTACACATGTGGTCTCCAAGATTATTTACCATAAATAGATTACGTCCTCCATTAATATCTAGTACAGTTTCATGATCAATGACTTTATGCTGCATCAATATCGTTTACAAAAAGGGCTATGCTAGTCTAGTAACATCTCTGTTCTCATTAAAAAGCACACTATATCAGTTACACAGTTTTACAATATTTGAACAGTTTTTCCCGGAAAAAATTGTAATTGGCAAACATCGTTTACCCCCTCCAACAATATCATTTGTCATATGCAGAGTATACAATATGTATATCACATATACATCTTGGATGTCAGACCAAGTTATATATATGCAGACCCAGATATTATTCATGTACATAAAACAAATTCATGACCAGTAAATCAATCCCATGTCATCAACTGATTTGATCAGCGTTTTATCTGATATACTCACAAAAAATGATGGAATTCATTATTACAGTTGAGACCCAATACAACCGCTCGCAGCCGACAAATCCACATTGCCTCTGTCTGTCTCAATAAGGTGGTCCTATCCCCACCTCTAACGTTACCTTTTACCTGATCTAATGCATGGAATGTGATTTCTGATCTGTCGGGATGTGTGGTATGTATGTGTTGAGCTACAGGGGAATGTTCATCTTTGTTCTTTATGTCCCTGACGTGTTCTTGTATGCGGATTTTTAAACTCCGAATACTGCTGCCCACATAGATTTGACCGCACGCACATCTCAGCACATATACTACATGTGTTGTATTACAATTTATAAAAGAAGCAATCTTGTATTCTTTAGAATTGTTGTATTGGAAGCTGCACATTTGTTCAGTCCCAGCTTACAAATACAACAATTACCACACGTGTAAAAACCATGTGGTTTCTCCGGCAGCCATGTTTGAGATATCACTTTGGGTTCCTTAACATGGCTTGGGCACAACATGTTTCTCAGTGTTTTACCCTTACGATAGATGACTCTTGGTTTGTTGGAGATGATATTAGGTGGCAGAGAATTTGATTGCAAAAGATGCCAATTTTTTCGTAGTATGTTATAAATGTGTCCACTATACATATTGTATTCTGTAATAAATAGGACCTGATCTTGATATTTCGTATCCGCCTTGGTGGCCCTAGTTCCAAGAGTGTCCTTTCTATTTAATTTCTTTGCCCTTTCCTCTGCTCTTTTGAGGCAATTGATTTTATATCTTCTTTTCTTAAAATCTGTCTGAATCTCTTTTATCGTCCTGTTGAAATTGGTTTCCTGGCTGCAATTACGGCGTGCTCGTACCATCTCACTGTAAGGTATGGCCGAGATGGTAGTGCTAGGGTGACAACTATCAGCGTGTAACACGCTGTTGCATGAGGTTGATTTCTTAAAGATGTCACTCTCGATATTATTGCCTGATGCATACATGATTTCTCTCTTTGAGCTGTTAATTGTAAGTTTGACGTTAAAGGTGTTGTTATTAAGGTACAGGAAATATTGATCTAAATCTTCATTGCTGCCCTTCCATATTAAAAAAATGCCATCAATGTATCTGACATAGAATAGAATATTCTCAATCCAGTCACGTGCTCCTGGGCCCCAGGCATGCTCCATCTCATATAGTCCAATGAACAGATTGGCGTACGATGGAGCAAACCTGGAGCCCATTGCAGTCCCTTGCTGTTGCAGAAACCATTTCTCCCCATGCATAAAAGCATTCTGAGACAAGATCAGATCTGCCATCTCCAGCAACATTCGGGTGTGTTCTAGGTGGCATGCATTTCTTTTGTACAGAAAATAGGTGAATGCTCTCAGACCTTGGTCCCTCTCAATGCACGTGTACAAACTCTCCACATCCATTGTCACGAATGTGAAGGTATCAGTTTCCCATTGGAAATCCTCCAATTTACAGAGCAATTCTCCGCTGTCCTTTATATAGGATGGGAGGTTCCTAACAAAGGGTTGCAGGAAAGTATCTACATACTCCGCCAAATGTTTCGTTGGTCCGCCATTCCCGGATATTATTGGCAGGCCCGGGGGGAAACGGCCCCCTTTATGTATTTTGGGGAGTATGTAGATACAGGGGTGTCTGGAATACTGGGCTAAGAGGTATTTGTATTCTGAGTCAGTGATTAAACATGACTCCTTCCAATCTGCCAATTTGGCATTGATGGTCCTCTCAATGTGCAAAGTCGGATTCAAGTGTAGTTTTTTATAGCAACATTCCTGGTCTAGTTGTCGATCTATTTCCACAGTGTAGTCTATATAGTCCATCAGGACTATATTTCCTCCCTTATCCGCTTCGCGGCTCACTACATTAGGATCATCTTTCAGAGATTTCAGAAATTATTTTTCTTCTTTCGTTAAATTATAGGAATGCTTGCATTTGCTCTGTACTTTGTGTGTTTCCTCTAAGCGATACAGATCTTGCGTGACTCTCAGAGAGAACTCATCTATTACAGAGTTAGTGTGACTCGGTGGCATAAATTTAGAGGTGTTACGTAAACCACTATCTATTGTAGTATCTTCCATAACATCCAAATTACGCGCAAAATCAACCAAATTGCACGTGTCATCTTCATCATTTAAGGTTGCTATGACATGTGACACATTGATATCAGCAACAGTAAAATCAGAGTTGTGTACAGTTTTACCAGATAAATTGCGTACAGACGGATGTTCTGCAAAAAAGTGTTTTAATCGCAGTTTACGTACAAATTTGTATAAATCCAGATGTACATTTTCCAGATATGGTTTCTCTGTTGGACAATAATTCAAACCTTTGCACAAAACTGCAGCCTCTCCTTCACTCAAAATCCTTGAGGACAAATTGATAACATTTAAGGCATTTGTGTCAGTCTCCACATTTTCACTGCCCACATCATGGTTCACAATCTCATCATTCACTTGTTCTGTCCGTTTGCAATTCTTGCTTTTGTGCCAGCCTGTGTATTTTTTGCCACCCCGCCTTGTTCGTCTACATGGTTTTTCTTTTTGTTTCCAAGGCAAAAGCACTGGACCTCGCGTAAAAAAACAGACGGTGGGTCTGAATTAGTCATACTCGTACTTGGCCCTTCACTCAAATCACTTTCTATCGAGGAAAGAGAAGTAGAGCTAGAGGCTATACTTGGAGCTTTAGTCACACTATTAGGGACCTGGGTCGGTTTGCTAGTAATATCATCGTACTTCCTAGCGAACGTAAAGATCCGCCCTCTTTCGTAATCTCCCTGGTCTCGTTGTATCTTCTGTAGTTTTTTGTCCTTAAGGTAGATTTGGTAATTAGCCAATTCTTTCTTTAAAATGACATAATTCTTCTGTATGAAGTCCGTCATATTAATCTCATTAATTTCCTTCTCTAAGGAGACTATGTCATCCCTAATCTTTTTAACCTTGCGTTCGGAATTTCTGATTAAAATGTCCATCATTGTGTAGGAGGCATTATATAACCCCTCCTCCCATTCTCCAAGGTGGTCTGGGTCCAAATCCTGATAATTTGGAAAGATGAGAATCCGGAGACCCCGAGGGATTCTCCTATTCTCCAAATATTTCTTAAGTGTCGCCCCATCCCACCATTTGGCGAGTTCTTGCTTCTTCAGTCTTTCTAAACGCACAAATTTATTCTTTAAACCTTCAGTACGTGGTATTTTTGGGTCTGTCTGTGCAGCACTAGCGTCCTGTTTACCAAATAAATCTCCCAATAACTCCTCCCTGTTGTCATCAAAATCCATTTTGTCAAATCGTTTGGGGCTCTTGTATAGAATGTGCTGGTAAGCTCAAATTTGAACAGCCAAACAAAGAAACGGGTCAGAGCTTTTAACTGTCCAGCACCAAACGTCACTACTTGTGGGAGCCTGTTAAAACTACACTATGCCTCGGTGCATCTGGTCTAGGATGTGACCCACATACCTCTAAAAGAGTGGTTACAAACCACCACTATCCAAAGCAAACAAAAATGACCCTGCACCCGAGATAAGCCAGTACTCTCTAGTATTGATGTCCTAATATAACATATTTAGGCAAAACGAAACAGTCCAGAGCAAACAAAGTTGACCCTACACACCAGAACAACATGTATTTTCTAGTATAGATGTCCTAGTACATCATATTTAAGAAAATTAGAACAATATATTGAATAAATAGCTTCCCAGATGAAAATGAGACAGATGGTCGTGTTACTTGATTGAAGTCAGTTTCTTTTATTGAAAAGCAGTTAATTCTTTAAAAAGCACCACACAATTGCTTGCCAACGCGTTTCATCCCTCACAGGACTTCTTGAGGGCTAAAAGCAATTACAAAACACTATTTACAATATGAACACAATACAACATTAAGTGCACAAAACTATGCAGTTCCCTGTAATTCATTATCATTCTAGCACTGTGTTGTTGTTAATGACCATCATAGATAGACATAACTCTCATCCTATCAAATTTAGATCAACGGGAAGCTACTCTAAGGATCACATAATCACTGTCGCACAATTATTTCGGCTAAGGAAGGAAACACAGAAAACAGACACATAGTTTGCTGCATCATATCATATTTCAAAGCTATCGCATATATAACAGCTCATTCTGGCTCTATCGCATTTGGTGATCATAAGATGGCAATAATAGTAATATATACACTACAATTCATACCTTCATCATAGTCTTTATCTGCTGGCGGTGTGCACAATGATTCACGATGATTTATATTATTAAAAAACGGCGAAGGCGATACAATGTATCTATAAATAAACACAATAACAATAACAGATCTGTAGTGAGTCATATTGCCGGTCAAACCCTCAACAATTGTATAAATATTTATACTACTATTCAAAGTACACCCCATATCTTTATATAGCTCTGTAGCTACTAGCAGCATTATATATAATTTATGCACAAATCTAAAAGTAACTTTGGGCCCACGTTATACGTATAGATAACACCATTTTGTGAGATACTTCAAGTATAACCACTATGTGTTGTGGTCCCTTCTAACTCATTCTCTGTCCTTGTTCCATTATACTTAGAAAATTAATGTATAGACAAGACAACTTACTAGTGATACAATTCACGTAGTCAGTATTATTCCAGTATGCGTCACTAGGCGTCCGAGACGGTTCATAGGTGTCAATAATTTAGGGTACTGCGGTATTTAAAATAGTCGATTCTGTAAAAGCACGAAAGACTAATGTCAAGCCTCTTAAAATTAAATAATATGTTACTAAACTATAAATGGTATCACACAGGGATATTAATTTCTTGAGTTTTAGAATCGATTTTAAAAACGCATAAGTCTGTCAAGCATTTCGAGAGCTGCCAATATAGATCAGCTAATATTGAGTTCCGGCGTAATTAAATCCACTCAAATTCATTTCTTGAGTTTTTGAAACGATTTTAAAAACGCATAAGTCTGTCAAGTATTACGAAAGCTGCCAATGTTGATCAGCTAATATTTAGTTCTGGTGTAATTAAATCCTCCCAACACAACAGCACAAATCTATTTATAAGAAATGCCACTATGTAGATGTTAAGCCTTGGTCCTAATTATACTGGCACTAGAGATTATGGCACAAATAAGCACTTACTAGTAACAAATTCCACGTTACCGATGTTATGTCTGTCTATGTTACGATCTTGTCCGCGGGATAGTTGCACACGGGAAATCTGTAAACCCCTGGCTTTTCAGTGAGTTGTGCTGAAACAACATAGAGAGCTATCGTTACGTCTATATCAATGAGAACCCAACATTTTCACAGATATCGGCTTAGTTAAAAAACTCATATCGGGTGCGCCAGTTATATAAACGATGTGACGTAACCTTGTCGCTATCGTATTCGAGCATAGCGAGCATTCAATTCCTGCATCCGGACCGTATCTGGGTTCGAGATCATAATGTGAAAGTATGCGTCCCCCAATCGTCTTGTCTCACACACTTATTATTTCAACACAGTTACCCCCAATCACTCGTACCCTCAACAGATGTATAGAAAACGTCCCCTCGTTGTATGGGTCCCGACGTCCCCTCGCTGTATGGATCCCGACAGTCCCAACCCACACTCTGATAACATGTACATGCCTATATAGTATGCATGACGCGTCTCTATACTCACGGCAAAGTATGCTGCCCTCTGCACGACTACGGCCGTCCGGTTCCCTCCAAGTAGTGACGAACCGAGCGCCCATGCCGTGCCTCATTTTATACAGGTTACTAAGTGCTCGCACCTGTGAACATCTAACGACACCTAGCGGTCACATGACCTGCATCTAAAACTATACGCCATCTTGTAAGGTGCAGAGTTACCCAGGTTCAAAGTGGATTTAGTCTAACAAATTTTTTAAATGGGCGGACATAATGGTTTGGCCAAAATCCAATATCGTCATTTCGATATGGTAGATTGGCTTTATCCCCGCACTCAATTACAATCATAGTGGATTCAGTCTAACAAACTTTTAAAATGAGGGGACGATAGTAGATTCAGTCTAACGAACTTTTAAAACGGACGGACAATGTGGTTTCAATATGGTAAAATGGCTTTATCCCAGCAATCAATTACATCTCAACATTATTCGTAGAAAGCACCTCTCGGTTAATACATATCCACAGTGTTAACCGAAGTCAAAAACAGGACGCCATATTGGAATGTTTTATATTTCCATTTTTACGATCCAAACAAATCCTAAACATCTCCTAAATAGTTTGCCATGAACGTTAATGAACAAGAATCTCTCGCTCGTGCATGTTACCGTATGCTACAAATAAAGAGGGGGCAATCTGTTCCGTCCTGATTGTACTCCCACTATCTGATCATTTCAAAGTTGTCCATATTTACGATCCAAATATATTCTAAGTGGTATACCATATGGTAAGCTTTACTAACCAAGAATCTCTCGCTCGTACATATTGCCGTATGCTACAGATAAATGGTGCAATTTATTCTGTATTACTTGTATTACCACTATCTGATCATTTCACAATTATCTATAACATGGGACTTTGACGATTAGTATTGAAAGTTTAACTCGTGCCTTTCCCAAGTGTGACAATACTTTGATTTATATATGTAGCCTCTAAGATTGTTTACCATGAATGAATTTCAATGTTATCCATAACGTAGGCATTTAACGAATAGCGTTGACAATTTGACTCGTGCCATTCCCAAGTGTGTACATACTTCGAATTACACATGTGGTCTCCAAGATTATTTACCATAAATAGATTACGTCCTCCATTAATATCTAGTACAGTTTCATGATCAATGACTTTATGCTGCATCAATATCGTTTACAAAAAGGGCTATGCTAGTCTAGTAACATCTCTGTTCTCATTAAAAAGCACACTATATCAGTTACACAGTTTTACAATATTTGAACAGTTTTTCCCGGAAAAAATTGTAATTGGCAAACATCGTTTACCCCCTCCAACAATATCATTTGTCATATGCAGAGTATACAATACGTATATCACATATACATCTTGGATGTCAGACCAAGTTATATATATGCAGACCCAGATATTATTCATGTACATAAAACAAATTCATGACCAGTAAATCAATCCCATGTCATCAACTGATTTGATCAGCGTTTTATCTGATATACTCACAAAAAATGATGGAATTCATTATTACGGTTGAGACCCGATACAACTGCTCGCAGCCGACAAATCCACATTGCCTCTGTCTGTCTCAATAAGGTGGTCCTATCCCCACCTCTAACGTTACCTTTTACTTATATATCAGACAATAGCAAGGATATAAAGAAGTATGTAAGTAACATCACTGAGATACATCATGAGATACATGATATGGCAACAAATGGGATTTGGGACAAAATTGGCCAAGGATTTGGAAAGATTGGAGGTTGGTTTGGAAATTTGGGGCAGGGAAATGTTGGTTACATTCTGAAACCCATCATAATAGTTGTAATCTGTATTATCGTATTGTTGGGTGCTTTCAGAGCCTTTAAATGGCACAGAGCACGACAGGCTGAGAGTTCCCTTAGGAGACGGGAAAGGCAGATGGAAAGACTGCAGGACAGTCACTATCAGAACCTCAAGAATCTGGAGAAGTTCAGGCAGGGAAGGCAGGCTACAACTTCTGTTTAGGTCGGTCTTTTCTGTGGGGAGAACATACTATGGAAAGGTTTTGTGTTGATGACACTTGTCATCAGAGGGTGGAACTGATAGAGCGCACGGCTCTTTAAAATTTGTGAGGGGTGCATTATACTCATGAACGAATTGCACTCGTATATATTCAATGTGTGGTTGAACTTTGTGCATATTAAAATGAAGTTTATATATCATCGTTTGAAAATCTGTGAAGAAAAATCATGACGTGCTTTACAGAACTGATTAATATTTCGTGTGTATTTAGAGAAATCATGTAATTGTACACGTATATGTTGATTAAAAGTAACCAGATGTATTCACTGTTATAAAATTCATATAAAGGCCTGTGTAGCGAATGCATATTAAAGAGTGTTTTAAGTTAGCCAGAATCGTAGGCCTGACTTTCGTTCCTTCAAGGTTTCATTTCTCCTCGTTTGCTCTTAAGGTCAGGAGCTAATTAAAATTTTTGTGTGTAGAATGTTTTCGTTTCAGCCCTACTGCAGGTGCAGGAATTTGACCTCGTTCATTCAGATTTAAGAAGATACATGGGAGGAAAGGAATGTCTTTGAAGCGCTCGGAGAAGAGAAAGGGAGGACACCTTCTGTGCCTGGAGAACTTGGGAGCCAAGGTCGGCGGACAGTCGTGTAAATTTAATTGAGTTTGTGGAAGGTTACTGAAGAAGGTGTTCACTGAACAATGTACCATGTGACTCGTCAGGGGTGTAACTTTGCCTTTTTGAATTAGGTACAGGGACAGATCTGGAGAACTTCTTATGTTTTTGACTAAGAGAGGAGAGCATCATAGAACGAGCTCTGTAGCTCTAAGCTACCTGACCCATTTGACGTGAGTGTACTTCTCTGGAAGTCAACACGTGCTGACAACTTTTGGGGAATTTGCTAGGAAGGGAAGAAAAGGGATGCCACTTTAGATGCAGAGTAGGGACAGATTATTCTAAATTCCGAAATACAAATGAAAAGAGATTTGGATGCAGCATCTATACTCTGCTGTGTTCTCATATTGGAATTCATAATTTTATGCCTATTTTGTCGTATGTACTATATTCGTAGATTGGGCTCTGTATTAGTTTTCATGTATCTCTATACCTTGATTTTGAGGTGTGTCTATATTTTGTTGTTTCTGGCTTTGTAATAAATCTACAAAAGCTAAATTCGGAGTTCGTTGTTATTGGACATGGATGGGAGGGAAATTGTATAATTGGTAAAGTGTATTCTTCCCTCCACATTTTTTAGCAGGCAATAAAAGATCATCGGCCGGAGATACGTAAGTGAAATTAGGGTGCAAAATTCGGCCTTATCAAACACAAACCCCGAAAAGACATGGTCACCCACTGGGACCCCTCACAACTCCAGCCACCATCTACATCATGAACTTTATACACTCTGGTGCACCCACGGACCCCTGTCCCCACCACATCTTCAACCTCAGGAGCAAGACGATTGTTGATGGGCTCAAGAAAGTCCTGAACACCTCCATCACCTCGACCTCCTTCCCTGAAAACTGGCAACAGTCTAAAGTGAGGCCCCTCCTGAAGAAACCATCTGCTGACCCAGTAGAACTCAAGAACTACTGGCCCATCTCCCTACTCCCCTTTCCAGCCAAGGTTCTAGAGAAGCCAATGAACCACCAACTCACCGCACACCTGGAATGCAACAACCTCCTGGATGCCTCTCAATCTGGATTCTGAGCCAACCACAGCACCGAAACAGTCCTGATCACAGCCACCGATGGTATCATTGCCACACTGGACCACAGTGAAATGGCAGCTCTCATCCTCATGGATCTGTCAGCCACATTTGACACTGTCTCACATCACATCTTGATCAACAGACTCCACCACATCAGAATCCCACGAGATGACCTCAAATGGATTACCTCATACCTCACTGGAAGAACCCAGAAATTCAGTCTCCCACTGTTTATATTGGAACCCAAGATCAACATCTGCAGCATCACCCCACGGATCATCCCTCAGCCCCACCCTCCATACCATGTACATGAACCCCCTGCCCAGCGCCGTCAGATCACATGGACTCCACATCATCTTCTACGTCGATGACGCCCAGCTCATTATCTCACTGTCAGAAGACCCCTCCACCATCAGAGCTAACTTCCACAGATATACAATTAATGTCACTGACTGGATGAAGGACAACTGTCTCAAGCTCAACACGGACTAGATGGAAGTCCTCATCTTTGGGAACAACACCTCTCCATGGAATGACGCATGGTGGCCTGCTGAACTCAGTCTGTCCCCTGCCCCGACAGACCTCGGCATCAGTGGCGGCTCGCCAAGGGAGTGGTGCGGGGCGTAGGGGCGGGGCAGGGGAGGGGAAGGGTGGGGGTAGTGAACTCGGACATACGACGGACAGAACTCAGAGGGAGTTCTGTCCGTCGTAAGTCCGAGTCCACTACCCCCCCACCCTGCCCCTCCCCTGCCCCGCCTAACCACCCCACACCACTCCCTCGGCGAACCGCCACTGCTCGGCATCATCTAAGACAGCAAGCTTCCCATGAAGAAACAGATAAATGCAGTCTTTTCCATCTGCTTCCCCACCTTTTGCATGCTCCGTAAGACCTTCAGGTGGCTTCCAATGAACACCAGAAGGACTGTCACTTAGGCCTTCACCACGAGCAGGATGGACTATGGGTACACACTTTACGTAGGAATCACCTCACGCCTCCCAAAGAGTCTACAGACAACACAAAACACAGTGGCAAGACTCATCCTCGACCTCCCCAGATGAACCCACATCACACCCCACCTCAAGAAGCTTCACTAGCTCCTGATCCATAAGAGATGCAAGTTAAAGATGTTGACCCACGCATACAAAGCCCTGCACAATGAAGGACCAGCTTACATCAACAAACACTTGACCTTCCACCAACCAACCAGACACCTTTGATCTGCCTCCCGCTTCCTTGCAGACACCCCTTGGATCTGCCAAAGCAACAGCGGAGGATGCTCCTTCTTAGACCTGGCAGCCAAAGCATGGAATGACCTTACCCTGCACCTCGGGACTGCCCAATCACTCTAGCATTTGCAGGAAAGGACACAAGACCTGGCTGTTCGAAGGAACAGAGCGATACAAAAGGGGATGGTGGACGGAACGTTTGAGCCAATCAAACACTCACCCCCAGTCAACTGATCTGGGTTTAATCCATCATCATTCTTTAGCTCACTCCACCACCCCAGTTCAGACATGGCCATATGCAAATCAGTCTGACCCTGTGCCTCATGGGAACAGTCCAGCCCGAACTGCCAAGCCATGTCTTCCCTGGACCGGAAACAAGCATCCTAGGACCGGTTTCTGGCATTCCAGCCGTCATCAGCCAGGCTTGCTTGAATCCAGTGGCAAAGTGAGCAAGGGACCCACGTCTGGGCATACCCCGCCAACTTAGGGCGAACAAAGCGATACAAAAGGGGATGATGGACGGAACGTTTGAGCCAATCAAACACTCACCCCCAGTCAACTGATCTGGGTTTAATCCATCATCATTCTTTAGCTCACTCCACCACCCCAGTTCAGACATGGCCATATGCAAATCAGTCTGACCCTGTGCCTCATGGGAACAGTCCAGCCCGAACTGCCAAGCCATGTCTTCCCTGGACCGGAAACAAGCATCCTAGGACCGGTTTCTGGCATTCCAGCCGTCATCAGCCAGGCTTGCTCCGTCCATCATCCCCTTTGGTATCGCTTTGTTCGCCCTAAGTTGGCAGGGTATGCCCAGACGTGGGTCCCTTGCTCACTTTGCCACTGGATTCAAGCTAGCCTGGCTGATGACGGCTGAATGGCCAGAAACCGGTCCCAGGATGCTTGTTTCCGGTCCAGAGAAGACATGGCTTGGCAGTTCGGGCTGGACTGTTCCCATGAGGCACAGGGTCAGACTGATTTGCATATGGCCATGTCTGAACTGGGGTGGTGGAGTGAGCTAAAGAATGCTGATGGATTAAACCCAGATCAGTTGACTGGGGGTGAGTGTTTGATTAGCTCAAGCGCTCCGTCCATCATCCCCTTTGGTATCGCTTTGTTCGAAGGAACAGGTCACCACGAAGCAAGCAGCAGCTCCAGCGCCATGAGACCCTCACGGGTGATTTGCTGCACTTTACAAATCCTTAATTGATAGACAGTGAGGCAACTAGTGGATTATTTACCTATCCACCTCCAGCCTTCATGTGCAGATCTGCTTGCTACAGGTGTTTGTATCAGAGGCAAATTAGATAGATTCAATGAACAGTTATAGAAGCATTCCATCTCTCTCAGAGGCAAAGTTCAGCATTGGGGACCATTTAATGTTCTCAAAGTCATTGGGCTACGAACTTTGAAGTGGAATCCCAACCACGGGCATGTAATGGACTCCTCTGCCCATCCAACAGCGGTATTATGCAAGAGGAGAATTTCAGAATGACTTCACAACATAGTGGCAACCCCTTGCTCCCTCCATGGCCTGTCAGATTCCACACTTCCCCCCTTAAGGGCATCCTACATACCACTGCACGTCATCAAAAACCTGAAGATTTATGACACTTTGCCCCCACCCATATGGAACTCCACTACCTACCCACACCATGTTCAAAACAAGTTACACCATCAGCAAAACCATCATGACTGGCACGCCCCTGATATGAGTGACACGCTCACCCCCTACAGTGGCCCTCAGCAACAGGCTTTCTCCATCCATGCACCTGAGATCTATAACGACCATATGAACCCTTTCCAATTCAGGACGTACTAAAGGCACAGCTCTTCAAAGAACACTGCATAACAAAGCAGTAACAGTCACCCTTCTATCACAGAGCCCAGTCACTTGTTGAATGTATCTTTGCCTTTGACTCTGCACAGCACTACACTACCTTCCGGCTAGGTTTGCACTATACAAACACCGTTTACATTCATGCATATATCTTTTTCTCGCTGCTTACATAGCTGTCTGGCAATTAGTTTTTCTCTGTTCATAAGTTATCGCTTCTTTAATTAGCTCTTGCAAGCATGCCTGATACTCCAGCATCCCCTTATTTCAAAGCTTTAGCTGCTTCCTTTTTTTGTTTTTACGAAAACCTGTTCATATTTGTAGGTAAATGATTGTCGAAATGAAACACTTCATCAGTAGGGACGCTTTTTCTTTTCTCAGACAGGTTGCGGCATCTTTTGAGGTCAATTTAGCCAAAATCTCTGTAGAAATGTCTTGTTATATAGATATTGTGTCAACTTTAAAGTGAAAAATATCAAGTTTATAAGCAGCATTGGGAATAACGTATTTTTTATTTGAAAAAATAAACTTGAGTCAGAACATCAGGTTCCAATTCATTTGTGATCTGATACGTGATGTTTTCGACATTATTTTGTTTGTTGACCATCACTTTATGTTGCTGCCTCAGTGTAGCCAATTCCCTTGCCAGTTCATCACTTTGTCATTGTTTTCCGTTATTGCAATTTCCACATGGTCTATTCTCATGTCCACTTTCTATTAAAAAAATGGTCGAGATCAGTGAGGAATTTCGGACAATCTTGGTGCATCACCTCTATGTTCTTTGAAACTCTTTAATAAATAAATGTGTACAATTCTTAGTAGACACGACCTTAAATCTATTGTTGCAGGGGGTTCTCAGAAACTAACGCTGACTGCTGTGCTGAGGAAAAAAAGTGAAGGGTAGATTGTTTTACTTAAATTCAGACAGTGGGAATTACACTGGACCGCATATGGGTATTTTTTTTTTTTGCCCACCGTACTACTTCAATCAATCAATCAATCAAACAGGGAATTGTAAGCGCGCTACTCACCCGTGAGGGTCTCAAGGCGCTGACTTCTGTCAGGAACCATCCATATTCAAACCAGCCTTGGTGCTGCTCCATTAGGAACAGTCCAGCCCAAACCGCCAGGCCTAGTCTCTTCTGAGTGGTAACACAAATACCCCAAGACTAGTTTTGGCCTTTTTGGACCTCATGAGTAGGGTGTGTCTTGACTCCCTAGGCGTAGTGTGCAAGGGACCCAACTGTGGGCTTATCCGTCACATGTAGGGTTCTGCACCAAAGAAAACAAAAAAGTAATGGGTGTATTCATTGAATGTATCTCAGACACTAGTAACTATTCTCGGCCCAAATCCAATACATCTTTATTTTTGGCTGAGAATAATTCAAGTATACCATTCATCACTTTCTTCTTAATTGCAGTAGACACCCTAAGTGTGAGTGGTATGTTCAGACATGGCTTCTGTGCTTACTGTACCATGTTACTTGCTACATGCTATTTCAGAACATCCTTATGCCATTAGTACGATCTCATTCCATTGGTGCTTTGAGATTTGCATGACAGGGAGGCCTAACGACATGAGATACTGAGGAATGCTAATATCAGATATTAATAGTAGCGAGAAGAACTTGTTATTAAAAAAAGAATACATGGTGTGATGAATAAGATATTTATATACAAATATCATAAAGTCTTGTAAGCAGCAATAGGACTGACATGAACTGGTGGGAAACAAATGTTAAGCTGTTTTGATCAAATTTACCTTTTTCGTTTTCAAATTATTGGAGTACTGCTAAGACAACAACCAGTTTGGGGACAGTGAAAGCATAACGGTTCATTATTGCTATAAAATACCCATTCCTGCATATGGTTGATTATTTATTATTCATAACCATGTATATATGTAATTATTTCTACAGATTGTATTTGCCCCTTAGTTGGTAAACGACGGTTTCATATTATGTCGACTAGGTATGGCAGGAAGCTGTCATTTAGAGGAACAAGGATGCCCTGTTCCCTAAATTAAGAAATGCTGGCATATGAATGAAGTGTATAGTATTTTAGTTTTGTTCCAAGGTGGCGTGTTGTTATGCAAGGAAGTAAACCAGGAGAGCTGTGGTACAGGGACTTGGCTTGGTAGGAATGGTGATCACTGCTCTATAAAAAGACTCTGTAACCTTACCTAACCTTACCAAATCTAACCCAAGCCAACCCAAGCTAGCCTAACTTCACCTAACTTAACCTAACCTAACCTAAATTAACCTAACCTAACCTCACCACACATCACCTTACCTCACCCAACCTAACCTCACCTCACCCAACCTAACCTCACCTCACCCAACCTAACCTAACCTAACCTAACCAAACCTAACCCAACCTAACCTAATGTAAGAAATTGGGTTACTGGTTCGAGGGGTGGAAACCCTACTCAAGCAGAACCACAATCCTGGACAGGGTGAAGTCACAAGCAAACACTAAATTAACCGGTTCTCAACCCTTGGGCAGCTTGGCACAGAGCGACCAGGCTTAATTCAGAGGCAATGTGCAAAGTATTTGTGCATCATATCAAACAGTAACAAAGTGAAAACAAACCACAAAAATGATGCCACACAAGATTAGACAATTAGAGTACATTTTATAAATGAAACAAGACCAAAACAACAAAATTCCAATCAGTAGATCTGGCGATGTGCAAGTTTAAAGATATCAGTAATATTAGCACCAAAAAGCAGAAAGTGCCAACTGTGGATATCTGGTCGTACTGGACTGAGACAAAGTCAAAAGTTCAGGTCAACCACGATGGAGTGTGGGCTGGATACGGGGACCAGGTAGATCCTCTCAGCAAGATTAACTTAAATCCTGGTTGCAGAGCGTTGCGACATCCCGCTCTGAGGATGTGTCACGCAGCTGAGGTGATGCGAAGTCCTGCATCGTCATCGAGGCTCCCATCAACGAGAGATTTTCCATGCAAGGGCCAGCATTGGTGTTGCGTCACGCAGCATTGGTTCCACTGCAGCTGTGGGCTGTGAGGTCAATGCGGAGTCCTTGCGCTGAAAGAATCCTCGCAACAGAAATCATGCGTTGGTTCTTATTGTGCACAGTTCAGCAGAGGTGATCTGTTGATTCTGCTGGATCCACAGATGGACTGGCAGGGCACGTTCAAGCCCACTTCCAGGGGTCCAGGACTAGGGTGGCATCACTTGGCAGGGCAGAACTCCCGGTTGCAGAGTCCAGGTGCTGGTTACAAGAGACTTGAAGTCACTCTGGTAGTCAGAGGTTCAAGTTACAGGTCCAATCTTTGTCGCCCAGGCAAGAGGGCAGCAGTTCAGTACATCAGGCAGCAGTCCTTCAGGGCACCAGTCCTGCAGAGTGGCAGTCCTTTCTCAGCACACTAGTCCTTCTTCCTGGCAGAGACTTCCACAGGTCCAGAAGTGTGCTGAAGAGTTGGTGGCTTAGGTCTGATATTTATACCTGGAGCCTCCTTTGAAGGCTTTTAGAGGTTTCCCTTTGAAATGTACAGGTTTCCTGCCTCCCCTGCACAGGCTACAGACTAACTACATGGGTATGCATTTCTTAAGTGTGGAGGCAGGACACAGCCTATTCAGGTGTAAGTGGGGCTGTTCCTAACTCTGCCCACACATCCTATAAGTGATGGCTGATCCAGGCACATCAAAGCTCTCTTACTGTGTGTGGCTGTCTAGGAGGAATACACAAAGTCCAAGTACCAGTCACACCCAGTCATGTGACCCAGAGACAGGCTTCAGGCACTAAATGGCTAAGGCAGGAAAGCTCCAACTTTCTAATTTGGTTAGATCCTCCAGCATGAATGTAACATTGATGTTGCGGCGCATTTAATCAAGATACTTATCATTTCCCTCTGCGCCAAGAGGCTAATTGATTTACATAATCCTGTTTGACTAATTGAAAACGCCTTCTTTGAAATTTTGAATTTTCTTCAAAATTATTTAACGAAGGGGTCAAGAAATCACACACGACTCTCCCTTTGTCCTGAAGATGGTCTCACTGATTGCATACGACGGAGACTGAAACATCAACGCTTAATCCATTCTTCTTGCTGTATTCATTGTCAATTGCTTTGATTTGAGTTATGTACCCTAAAAACTGGACAAACTCAAAGATCTAATTTAATGAAGATGGATTCTATACATTGATAACAAGGATATTGTTGTATGTTTAAATTTATGTTTTCTATTGTCAATGTATGTTTGTTAATCTAATTGTTGTTTTTTCTGTACCCCCTTTTTCCAACTCTTTAAATACAACATTAATTATTCTTTTTTGATACACGTGTTGATTGTATGTGTTTTACTTTTATATATCAATTTTTCTTCCTTTTTTGAACTAATTTGAGGTATCTTACTGAGTGTCATTAGTTGTCACTTCAATTAAGACAGAGTCACTTTGAATAATTACTTTTGAATGAATCCCTTGTTGGCAATTTTACCTCTCTACTTTATTACCCAAGACCACAAGGGTATTTTGGGTTGCCCATTATCTTGCTATTCACTTTCTAAAAGCATTCTCAACACTGTAATAAAAAATCAGACTTTACCATAAGGTAGGATTTTTTGTTACAAATTCCATGACACCAATCATGAACGGTTTACCTGTTCCCATTTGGAAGTTGCAGCTTATTACATGTAATAAGGTAACTACAATGTTATCCTATGGGATAGGTAGGTCTTACAAAAGTGACAAAACAAATATGTAAAACTGAAAAGTACATGTCCTACTTTTTAAATACAATGTGCTCTGACTTGTGGGCTGTTTAGGACCTACCCAAGGGGTGGCTTATATGCATTAAAAAGGAAGGTTTGGGCCTGGAAAAAGGTTTATCTTGCCAGGTTGAAATGACAGTTTAAAAATGTCCATACATGCTACCATGGCAGACCTGAGACATGTTTGCAAGGCTACTTAACTGGGTGGCTTAACTGCAGCCCTACTAGTGACATTTAATTTACAGGTCTTGGATACACGTAGTACCACTTTACTAGGGTCTTATAAGTAAATTGATTATGCTGATTGGGGACAAACCAATACTACCATGTTTTAAGGAGAGAGCACAAGCATTTTAGCACCTGTTAGCACAGGTTAAGTGCATAGAGTTCTTAGGCCAACAAAACAGAGATCAGAAAAATGTGGAGGAGTAAGGCAAAAAGTTAGGGGGAAAACCACCTTAAGACTGACAGGTGACTGTGAATTACATATATCTTTGAACATTTAAAAGATTGCAATGTGATCTGGAAATTATGAATATAGCAAATTGATTTTAAGTGGCTACTATACATACCTGTACCACAAAGTGGTCTGTATATGACTTCATGTGCCTATAGCCAGCTCAATTGCATAAGCAGGACAGCAAGAGTTACATAACGTAACATTTCAGTTCATGTTTAAAAGCAGCAGCCTACTGTACAGACTGATCAGAGGTATGCTGTACAATTAATTTTGTATCTATGGACTTATTTTACTTGCAGCATTAGCTCTGTCCTGAAGAAGGGTGCATTCCATCTACCATTTTGCTCTCAAAAAGAGATGATTCTATTCAGTTTAGCAGATGCACCTGAAGGATAAGGCAGGTACAAAGGCCTCAGATGTCAGCGGATTCAAGATACCAGTGCATTAAAACAGAAAAATGTTAATAAGTTCATAACAAGTCAGATGTTTCCTTACAGTTGTATTAACATATCATTATGTACTGGATAAAATCAGTAGCAGCCTTCATCATTTTAAATATGTGCAACTTCCGGGGGGGCATCACACGTCAGGTGGTGAGTGTGAAATCAAAACTGCTTCGAAGTAGTTTGCATGTGTGAGCCTAACTTGATTATGGTTGAATAGGAGGTGGATAGACCGATCCAAATAGCACTGACTAATCGGTTACTGCTACTCCTCAATAAGTTTATTGTGCAAAATTAAAAAAATCTAAGAATCAACATAATCTACAGAAAGCTGTAAATTGCCCTACTGCTTCATTTTGTTTTTTGCACAACTAAAAATCCATGTTTCATCTTGAAATCATCAATGCATTGATTTAAATCTACGAATACGCAGAGGATGTTTCATCAGAAATCATTAGCAGAGAATCTAAGACGATATTGCCTAATTGAGGATCACAACTTTACTTGAACCAGTGTATTGTTGAAAAATGATCACTCAACATTTGCTTTGGTCATAGAAAGCATAAAAAGATATTATTGTTATGTGTGAATCTGTGTAACTGAGTACAAGAAAGAATGGGTGAGACATAAGAGGACATATGCAGAGAAAGGTAGGATGTAATAGTCTTGGCCACTTGATATACCTCCGTAAAAAGTTGTTGTCCAGAGATTTTCATTTTTGATATGTGGTTTTGTATTATTAAAGTAATTTATCTTGGGTAGACATTGCTAATTCAGGCCGAATTTTTCTTGACGACATTTTTAAAAATGGCTGATGTGTTGCAGTCATGATGTAATATTTCAGGAACCATAAGACCTATATACTTAATTCATGTATCAAAGCATAGGTTTTGGGGGTTCAGTAGACTTATAGAGACAGAAAATAACTCCTCAGAGCAACCCTTCCACCATTTTCAAAAATAGCAGCTCTATAATGAGGTGTTTTAGCCATCATATTGGAAAATAATTTTAATATTGTTTTTGTTTGGGGGTGTGGCCAAGCAACCAACTGTAATGGTCACGTGGAGTTGAAGCTCCGTCAGAATCCCCACCACCCTAGCCATAAACTGGCTTAAACACTGCCATCCATTATAACCTGCTACCTGTACATACTGGTGTTACACCTGGGACTACCCTGATGTGAGAGGAGATGGCCAGGGCACTAAGAGCAGCGACCCGCACTGCCTGAATGCTTAACTGGGCCCTCACCCATGGCCTACCCAGACATTGTGGCAGTGACCCCTGGGGTCTGCTCTGCAGGGAGCTGCGCTGCCTGTATGCTCCTGTGACGGCGGCGACATATGGTGCCACACAATCTTACCCCATAGCGTCCTGCTGGCCCGCAGATTTTGTACACCACTGAGCAGGCGGCTGTGACTGGAGAGGCCTGTGCTGCAGGTGTGGTGCCCCACAGGACCTCTGCTGCTGTAGTGCCACGGAGGCAACCTGTCTGGAGCTCTCCCGGTTGGAAAGAGAGGGGGTGTTTAGCCCAAGCAGAGAGTCAATCAGGTTAGCTGCATCCAGGAAAAAGGTAATGGCTTGCCCGAGATCTCTCTGAAGGCCCTGCGGTGGCAGTGGCCGCAGGTGAGTCTGAGTGCCAGCCATCGGGCTGTGTCAGGCCAGCATGTTGCCTTTTATTCTCCTTGCTCCCTCCCCTGCATATGTCGCCCACTCCTCCTGCCTATACTGATGACCTCTGCCAGCCCCTGGCGGCATACAGGACTTGTTAGGGCCTGTGATCCAGGCCTTGTGGCCTGTACCTACTGCCATGGAGACCGGAGCCTGTCCTTCAGCAGCAGTGCAACTCCTGGCCCTATTAGAGGCCCTTACGAGGCTGTATGTCTTGGTGCTCATGGCCTTGGGCGGCAATGAACACCATGTGACCGCTGGCCTAGACATTCTTACCATCTGCTGGTTGCCCATCCTGAAACACACTAGAGCTCCTACCAAACACCACTGGTGTGACTGAATAAGTCCCAGTGAGAAGCCTGACACTGTACATAGATTGATCCCATGTATTTACTCCTCAGGCCCACGCACTCAGCCTGTGTGTGCTCAGCTGTGAGGCCACTCCTACCTGCAAGGACAGACAGGAACCTTGTCTCACTATAGTACATCTACTTGTGACCATTGATAGCCCTGCACCCCCTTCTGCCCCATCTTATTGCTTACTCCTTGATTGGCTGCTGTTAGGTTTCTTTCCCAGATTAATTAAGCTGTACAGAAGTTGCTAGCAGGCAGTTGTGGATAGTTGCTTGGAACTGATCTTCGCTCAATGCCCTACTACATACAGGCTATTGTTTGTGGAGACTCTAAACAGAGCTGATTAACCTTTGATAAGTTAAAGCCTGCCAGCACTACCCAACATCAGGCGATGGCTGAGAGGGGTGATCCACATGACACAGGGTCTGCCTCACTGGCTAGCACAGATGCAATCATGGCGGAACTCTGATCAGGCTTTTGAGCCCTAGATGGCCAATTTGACACTGTAGACAAGAGGCTAGACACGAAGGACAAGCATCTTGCCCGCCATGAGTGTAGGCTTAACACTGGTGAAGGTAGAATATCAGATTTAGAAGATGGTGTGGCTTAAACAACTAAAAAATTGGGCCATCTGGAAAAACTCTTGAAGATGGTAGCCATTAAAAATGAAGATTTGGAGGCAAGAAGCAGGCATAATAACATCTGTATCTTGGGAATACCTGAATCTACAAATACTGGCCATCTGGATCAGTTTGTCGAGCGACTACTTACTTATGTGTTTGGTAAAGATTCCTTTGTGCCCACTTTTGTGGTCAAGCTAGCCCATCGCTCACTTGGTCCATGTCCAAATCTGGGATGCCCACCGAGGCCACTCATTGCTCGATTGTTGAACGTCAGAGACCAAGACACTGCCCTACATCTGGCTAGAGAGAGGGGCCCATTGAACTGTCAGAGTTCCACTGTCTCCTTGTTTCCGGACGTTACAGTGCTGGTCCAGGAAGCACGCCACAAGTATTCCGGAGTGAAGGCTATGCTCCATAGCCTGGGACTTCGTTATGGCATGATATACCCAGCCTGTCTTGGAGTAGCGGTGAACGGCAAACCATGTGTGATTGTCAATCCAACTGATGTGCAGACTTTTTCTCAACAATATTCGGAAGAACGCTCATCAACGTGTCATGACTCCCCAGTAAGGTCACCACTAGACATTCATTCCAGCGCCAGTGCTGATTTTTTTCCTACTGGTTGATGTCTTAGAGTTCTGCATGTTTATCACTCCTTCATTGCAGGAACTGATGATACACATATATCAACTTTTACAAATTTCTGTCTCTGTGCTACTTCAGAAATTATTTTCCTACTATGTGGCAGTGTTTAATTCTTCATTTTTTCCTACAGAATATGGGGACCCAACATGGCATTGCCACCTCCCACATGGTGTACATGTGTATGTTAATTTGATACCACCTATTGTTAGAGGATTTATGTCTTTCAAAATTCTGTTACGGTTGGGTTTCACTTGGCGAAGATCCACCAGGTATGGGAGGAGGGAGGGGGATCGGAAATTCTGGGTTTTCTCAGTATGTTTAATCTTACTGGTTTACTGTTATAGTGCTGCACCATACCACTCACTTTGTGTACATTCCTTTTTGCTATTATTACTCAATGTCATCACACACTAATGTTCACCCATTTGCAGACACCGTTATGAACTGGAACATACAGGGTCTGAACAATTTGCATAAAGGTAAACGAGTGTTACGGTACCTGCAATGCCACAATGCAGACATTGTTTTTTTACAAGAGACTAATCTGTCCCCCAATCTATCATCCACATTCGCATCCGCATGGGGGCCACATCGCTTCTTCTCTAGCTATAGTTCTTACGCGAGAGAAGTCTCCATCTTGATTCCCAAACGGTTGCCATTTCAGCTTTCCACTGTTCATACTGACACAACTCCCCTGTAGCACTAAAGATATGCATCCCTAGAATAGGAGGTGTTGAATGGCAGGGGCGATTCCCAAACATGGCACTTCAAGATGTACTATTCCTCGCTGAATTCCGCACTGCTAATATTGAATATTTTCAATTAAATAGGAGAATCATCGCCTCCCAGGCCACCCTATTGGAAGCCTTAAAAGTATATGTAAGAGGCGTTTGTATCTTCAAACATGCAGGAATATTCCGAGATCTGCGTGGTACCCTATCCCTATTAGAGGCAGATTTAGCGGTGCTGGATCAGGCACACCACACTCTGAATTATCTACAGCGCCGAACAGCCCTACTTGCTGACTTCAAAGAGTCGGCAGACAGAGAGGCCCATTATCTTGGGGATTATGCTAAGACATGTAGATATGGAGAAGGGGAGAGACCAGGACTAATGTTAGCTTGGCTGCTTCAACCTTCTCGACGTCCTTCCTATATCTCCAGCCTTCAGCGGCCTGATGACACACACATCTGGGACACATTTGGTATTCCGGCTGAAGTACTCAACTACTTCCCCGACCTCTACACTTCTTGGTTGACCAACAACGCCACTGAAATAACTAGCTATTTAGACTAAATAGCCATGGTTTGGCTCACCCCTGCTCACCAGCAGTTCCTTAGTGAACCTTTCACCATTGAAGAAATAATCCAATCTATCGATTTGATGAATGGCTCTAAGGCATAGGGCCTAGATGGTTTTCCTGGGTCTTTCTATAATACTAACCAGCAACTACTGGCATCATATCTCCTAGAAATGCACACTGAGGCGCTAGAAAGCGGCATACTCCCGTCCACTCTCTGACAAACAGTGATAAAGTTAATTATGAAACTACGGAAGTAACTCTTGCACTGTGGCTCCTATCGGCCACTTTCGTTGTTTAACTTTGATAATAAAATCTTAGCAAAAATGTTAGCGACCTGCCTTGCATTATTAATGGAACAAATACTATCTCCTGCCCAGTTGGGATTCGGTCCACACAGCTCGACAGTGCTAATCCTGCGAATGATTTTTGCAGTGTTACATAGAATCTCCCCCATGGTGTCAGCTGCAGCAGCATTGCTAGATGCCGAAAAGGCCTTTGATTCACTGGAATGACCTTTTTTACATGCTACACTACGGAAATGTGGTTCCCTCTTGGATTTACATCCCTCATCACTCTACTATACTCGCAACCAACATCGCCCATTCGACTCAACGGTACACTGACGTCACCATTCGTTATGTCCTGGGGAACTAGACAGGGGTGTCCCCTATCACCCCTTTTATTCATAATAGCAATGGACCCCTTGGTGCTTCAACTCCAGGTGAACCACCTCCATGGGGGCCGACAGTTTAAGCCTGGCCCACTTCTCATCACTCTTTATGTCAATGATAATATCCTTTATGTGAGTCACCCAGCTGAGAATCTGACACCCATTCTTTGTGAGATAACATGATATGGAATCCGACCTTGACTACATATTAATTTGAAAAATCCAAGATTTTCCCTCTAATGGAAGCAAAGGAGTGAATATGTGGCAAATTTCCGTTGACATGGTGTGATACTTCTGCCCGATATTTGGGTATATATCTTCATAGAGACAAGGACCAAATTTGACGCCTTAACTACGTCCAGCAATTAATAAATAGACCACTAAGGTTGAACGATGGCTCCATCTCCCCCTTTCAAAGCAGGCCCCATAGCTTTCATTAAAATGATAGTATTGCCCCAATTTTTATAACTATTTCATAATATTCCTATCCCATTCACCAATGCATTTTTGCAACTTTTTGCACATCTTAATGTGACTTATCTGGGGGGGTAAACAACCTCAGATTTGATGGGACATACTGGTTCTCCCATATGAACGCGGGGTATTCGGGGTTCTCAACATGCATCTCTACTATCTGGTAGCGCAGTACATTTTTGCCTGACATTGGTACCATTCAGACATGCAAATACCTTATGCTAGACCCAAGATAGACCTAGCTGCCCCGTTACCACCAGAAGTAATATGACCGGCCGGGCTAATGCGAGACCCACATGATATTCAAACAGTGTCCACTACTCGCTGTAGCTGGAAAAGACTGATTCAGATGACAGGTGGCCAACTCCTGTACTCTCCAGCGATCCCTCTAGCTGCCAACCCCTGGTTGCCAATTAAACAAGGAACATTGGCCCAACACACCCTTTTGAGATATTCATTGCATTCTTTCTGGAATCTCTTCCCTAATGATCATGTATTTTCTCACGCAAAAGATGTGCATTTTCGAGACGCCCTCAATATGGATCATTTTTTCCTACGTCGCCTCCAGGGAGCACTTGGAGCTCAGGTCCCATCCGATCCGCTGGAGACGGATGAATTCCCACCTCTGACACTGGTCATCTCGGACCCAGATGAGGACCATTTAATTTCAAAACTGTACCACACTAGCTTAGCTCTGTTGCCCACTGCAGGATCCAAGGTTCGGGCTGCTTGGGAAGAAGATCTGGGTACTCTCTTACAGATCAAATATGGTTCTCATGCTGTGCACAAACACGTTTAGCATCTTTCAATCATCGTCATAAGGTACTTCACTATACATTTTTACGGCGAACATATTTTACACTGGCCAAGCTATCCCGCATAGACCCAATTTGATCATCTGACTGCCCAAAATTGCAAGCCCCATCAGCAGATTTTGCCCACATGACAAGGACCTGTAGTAAGATCGCATCATGTTGGCTGGAAATTTTACCACACTTGCCTGTATGACACAACTTCCTATCGAACCGTTCCCCCTACTAGCCCTACTGGGCTATGTCCATGATATACTCAAATCATCGCACTATTTTGTAGCCATTACCCTACTCCTTGCCAAAACAAAATTAGCTATAAACTGGGGAAACAAATGCTCACCCACCACAGACAGAGGTATGGATCAAAAGAAGCCCTTCAGCCATCCACCTCTAGACCCCGGGATATCTGACAACCACCCAGGGACTTTCTTCTCACACTGGACCCCTCTGACAACACACACTAACTGTAAATATCTCTCCCATGTGTGATTGTACTGTTTTATAGAACATTGTACAGCATTGTAGGATAAATTGGGAACATCCCCACTTTCTTGTTGTACCTACTCATATTGATTTATTTGTTCTGATTTTTGTATATTATGGTTTCACTCCTTCCAATTTCTGAGACGTCTGTGATGTGTATTTGGAGTAACTGTGATTTGATCTACAATAGGGATGAATTGATATGTATATCTGATACTACGAAAACCTCAAAATGTAGTTTAAAAAATATATGTATTTCGTTTTTGTTTCAGGTTTTCCTTTGATTCTAATTTATAAACATGAGCAAAGCAGGTGGTAGCAGAGGATCTTTACCTCCTTACCAAGTACTGCTAACAACAAAATCTGAGGACTGCTTCAACAAAGAAAAATGTGTCATATATCAAACTAATCCGAAAGAAAAGCTATCATCAACTGAGGCTGGACAAAAAAGAGTTTTAGATGCTGCAAAAGTACAGTAAAATAAAGTTCACAAAATATTGAAGCTGATGGGTGAGGAGGATGAAATATTTTATCATTGTAACAAGTGCAACAAGTCGCATATAATGGAAAAAGCCTAAAATTGTTACAAAATAGCACAAACACAACAAGAATCTGAGTCTTAAGAGAAAGCGACGAGAACCAAACCCAATGTGCATCCACTTAGAAGATTGATGCCCACCCCTTGTCCACTTCCGACAACTGATCAGAAAGCAGAGGAACTTCAATGAGTTATCTGTGTTTAACCAGAACAAGGGCCAATGGGATTGATGAAAGAATAAAATACAAAGTATGTGAGTCTCAAACGGCAAACATGTTTTTACCTGCAGCTAGTTTCTTCCAAGATTAAGTTTTCAGCTGAGTAGCTGATGTAAACAGCTAGGTGAATGTATTTGCAGTGGATTTGTATGCCCGCCCAAACTGCATGTGTGCATACATTCGAAAATATGAATGTACAATGAGCTCCCAACAGCAACATAACTGCCAACCTTCAGTTTAGTTTGCACTCTTTGAACAAGCACATGAAGTTTTAAAGCCACTCTTGACTGCTGGCCACGGGTTCACACTCAGTGAGATCAGAATGGTAAACATTGATGAAACTGTATTGATCCATAATAATGAAATTAAGATTTCTCTGGTGAGAATGTACAATGACTGAATTTGTTTGTGTCAGTCTGACAAAAAGAATGACCCACTTATGGTGTTCTCAGTTGATTTGACTCCTGAAGTTCTTGCTGCCATAATAAGATCACAGAATACAGTAAAATCAGCAGGAACCATTTTAAGAAATGCCCTGAAAGTTTTGGATAATGGACTTAATGACAAATTTTGTGATGCCCCAGAGCTCCGCAAGCCATGGGAGTCAACAAGAATGCCTGATGTTGTCTTAACAATTTTTACATCATTGTTTAATATCAGCAAAGCAAAACTGTTACAAACTAAAGTTTTTGACTTTGGGACAGAAGCAGACAAAATTGATGATGGCTTTGAAGATATAAGCGAATAACTGGAAGACAATCCCATGAACCGACAGGCTTATGCTGTGCAAATGTATTGTCTTTTCAAAATCATGTTTTATTAATTTCATTACTGCAAAAAGAAAACTTCGCTGCAAATGATGACTGCACGCTCAATCTATGACAATCCAAGTGCAAAAAGTAGAGAGCTAATCACTTCAATGAATAGGATTGGTGTATCAACAATTATAATGACATAGTAGAGAGCAGGAACTTGTTAACAGCTCATGCTGTAAAATCTTGTGAATCCAACAGCACACCACTTCCAAGTCACTTTACCAGGAAAGGATTTACAATTGCTGCTCTTGATAATTTTGATTTTGAAGACAGCTCTTCTTTGTCTGGAACATCCAGCACACATGAAATTGTCATGGTGCGTTTTCAAGACTGTATCAATGAAGTAGCTGCTAGAAAACAAGCTGAGTCAGCTGTAGACATAAACAAACAAAGCTGCAAACTTATAACCCAACTGCCTTGCCAATGTGTGCAAAATTACTACACGCCATCAACATATATCAGTCTACCAAAAGTTTCAAAGTGGCTGAGCACAGGGATCTACTCTGCCTGATGCTGCGGTCCACTCAGCTGATTTAACTGAATTAATCATATTGCTTATTCAGTGAAGGATGAAGAAAAGTTCCACCATGGCCTGAAATTCATGCTCTGATCTTCCAGAATACCGTCCCACTGAAGAAGGTTGGGCTTTTACCAGTAATACCATTTCCAGTCACAAACTACGCAACAGTGTATTCAGCTCTAAAAAAGATTCCAAACTGTGCGTGCTCCGGTTGAAGACCAGTCTATCCTGCCAATTTTCTGTGATGAAGGTGTTTTCAGTATTGTAGCTGACATTTGTATGAGCAATCCAGCAGAATTTGATGATCTTTATCCAATGATGGGCGTTTTACATATGACAAAAGTTGTGTTGCGCGTGCAGGAAGTTATCTCAATAGATGTGGCATAGACGATGCACCTATTGAGACTGAAATCTTTGGAAGCAAAACTGTCCACTCATTATTGAGCGAAACTCATTATGTTTGTTCATTACAAGGTATGCTCATCATATCTGAGGCTATAGAAACATTGCATTGGAATGCTTTCTGGAACAAAAATGACAAATTAGGTTTGGCATATCTTATCTCAGAAGTGAACAAGGCACAGGGTGCACTTCATTCAAAAGATATAATGCAAAGCCAGACAATGTTCAATACACTCAGTTCAAAATCAGAAAACCAAGTTTGTAGAGTTTGTCAAAGAATTTGAAGAAAAATGAGAACTTTGCAAGTACTGGGTAAATGTTTTACGCATGATAGCTCTAGTTGAAAGCTTGGTACATGATGATCAAGAAGGTTATTGGGAGCTGCATGTGAAGACTGTGGAGTAACTGATTACTGTGATACATGAATTCAATTGCATATACTACTAGAGATATGGGTCCTGGTATTTGGAAAGAGTGAAGAATCTAGAGGTGAAAAAACCATATCGCTACAGAAAATTCATCCAAAGACATTTTGCGGTAAAAGACAGAGAGCTACGGTTCAATGCTGTAGTTCCAGATATGAAACTAGAACAGACGATCCAAAGATCACAGAAAAGCTCCAAGGGAATTGTTGGTCAGACACGTAAAAGCGAATATGTTGTTCAATGCCAGCTAGTTACCATAAAGTCCTTTTTATTTGCAATGTTTTCAGAGAGATGACAAATTCAAAATTAATGAACCATCGTGAAACTGTTCCTCACCATGAACTTATGGGAAAGAGAGGGGAACGTTTTAATAAACATTTTGACAGCCTTCTTCTTTTCATGCAACAGCCAAGAAACCCCTTTGAAATGACTGAGCCTGTGCAACTTTGTGACCAAACAATATGTGGATTACAATATAAAAACACATCTACTAGATGTCCTGGAACATGGATCGAAGCTATATGCAGAACTGAAGCAGGAGAGATTGGTATTGAAAGAGAAAAAGTTGTTTGACATAATCACTAAAGCTAAATTTCCACGCTTTAATTGCCATAGTAAGAGTTTTGTCCTACCAGCCACTACAAAACAGGTTGAAAAAAAACTACTTTTGCAAGCACTTAGAGAGATGGCTGTAGCAAAAGAATGGGATGAATTTATCAAGGACAATCGGTGGTGTGATCTTCTTTCAACAAACGCATTATTTTATTGAGATGCTGAACCAAACCAGTGAAGCACAAACTCGCACAAGAGATCGAAAAAAAACTTTCAGCTGAAGAATTTCAATTCAAATAGGTGTCCACATTGAAAACTGCTGTTGTTGTGGACTATAAGTCACAATTGCGAATGGTCAAAATTTAATCTATGCAAAACTTTGTAACGGTTGTTCAGACTGTTCGACAGATATTAAAGTCAGTGTGCACCTTGCAAGAACTGCACATTGTCTTTGACAGTTATCTTGAACTATCTGCCAAAGAATGTGAGAGAATCAGATGAATGTCTACAAGTGGAACATTTGACCTTGCCTGCATAAAAAATTCAACACCTATACCTGTGCAACTTGATAAATTCTGGTCAACAACATCGAACAAGATGAACTTGGAGATGTTAACTCCCTAAAACATTGCTGATGCTTCAGTGAACACTGAATTCCCAATTATTGCAAGTGGAATAATTGTCAATGAGGAGTTTGTGCCTGCAGAGATATATTCAAATGGAACAGGCCTTAATGTTCAAGAACTTAACAGTAACTTGGAAGAAGCTCACATTTGTGTTGTGCCACAATATGAAGTGGGCTGTTCGAAATGGTTCGAATCGAGTCATTGTACTGTCAAATAACACAGACGCTATTACTGGGCTACTTAGATTTGTTGCAATGTTCATAAGTCAAGGATTGGCAGAGTTATGGATATGTTATGGAAAAGGCAGGAAAAGACACTTAATCCCACTTCATATTCTGTACAATAAACTTGACCCAAAGATTCCCAGTGTTCTTATCTATGCTGCAACAACAGATGCCCAGTCATGGGTCCCTTGCTCGCTGTACCACTGGATTCAAGCTAGCCTGGCTAATGAGGAGTGATACGCTGAAACTGGCCCCAGGATGCTTGTTTCCGGTCCAGGGAGGACCTGGCTTGATAGTTCGGGCTGACTTGTTCCCATGAGGAGCAGGGTCAAGACTGATTTCCATAAGGCTGGGTCCAAACTGGTGAGGCGTTGTGAGTAAAAGAACAATGGATTTAATCCAGATCTCTTGAATGGGGGGAAATGTTTGATTTATTCAGAATTCTGTCCATCATATGTTGCTGCAGCACTTTTCACCGTAGGTGGGATGGGTATGCCCAGATTTGGGTCCCTTGTTAGCTGTGCCACTGGATTCAAGCTAGCCTGGCCGACAAGGGTTGATACCCCAAAACATGTCGCAGGATGCTTGTTTTCGGTCTAGGGAGGATCTGGCTTGGCAGTTCAGGCTGGAATGTTCATATGAGGAGAAGGATCAAGACTGATTTGCATATGGCTTTGTACAAACTGGGATGGTGTCATGAGCAAAAAAACGATGGACTTAACCCAGATCTCCTGACTGGGGGTGAATGTTTGATTTATCAGCATTCTGTCCATCATTTGTTGCTGCAGCACTTTTCACCTTAAATGGGATGGGTATGCACAGACGAGGGTCCTGTGCTGTTTTGTCACTGGATTCAAGCTAGCCTGGCTGATGAGGGGTGATATCCCAAAACTGGTCCCAGGATGCTTGTTTCCGTTCCAGGTAGGACCTGGCTTGGCAGATGGGGCTGGACAATTTATATGAGGAGAAGGATCAAGACTGATTTGCATATGGCTGGTTCAAAACTGGAAAGGCTTCGTCAGCAAAAAAACGATGGACTTAACCCAGATCTCCTGACTGGGGGTGAATGTTTGATTTATCAGCATACTGTCCATCATTTGTTGCTGCAGCACTTTTCACCTTAAATGGGATGGGTATGCCCAGACGTGGGCCCCTTGCTGTTTTGCCACTGGATTCAAGCTAGCCTGGCTGATGAGGGGTGAAACCCCGAAACTGGTCCCAGGATGCTTGTTTTCTGACCAGGGAGCACCTTGCTAGGCAGTTCAGATTGGACAGTTCCCATGAGGAGCAGGGTCAAGACTGATTTACATATGGCTGGGTCCAAACAGGGAGGCGTTGTGAGCAAAAGAATGATGGACTTTACCCAAATATCTTAATTGGGGGTGAATGTTTGATGTATTCAGCATTCTGTCCATCATTTGTTGCTGCAGCACTTTTCAGCTTAAGTGGGATGGGTATGCCCAGATGTTGATCCCTTGCTTGCTGTGCCACTAGATTCAAGCTAGCCTGGCTGATGAGGTGTTATACCCCAAAACCGGTCCCAGGATGCTTGGTCTGGCTTGGCAATTCGGACTGGACTGGGCCTATGAGGAGCAGGGTCAAGACTGATTTGCATAAGACTGGGTCCAAACTGGGGTGGTGTGGTGTTGTGAGCAAAAGAACAATGGGTTTAACCCAGATCTCTTGGCTGGGGGTGAATGTTTGATTTATTCATCATTCTGTTCATCATTTGTTGCTGCAGTGTTTGTATCCAGGCACATATTCTTAAGGATGATGAAACTATGAGCAAAATTGGAACAAAGCTTGGAGCTTTCACTGCTGAGCCTGTGAAGTTTCTAAAAGGATTTGCTGAGACAGAAGAAGAATGTGACTTTAAAGACGTAGCAAAATACCTTGTCCATGTCTGGAAAATGAGTTCTGACTGTCACACATTTAACAATCTTAGGTACAGTGAGTTCAAAAGATCAGTCCCACTAATTGACCTTCCACCAATGTCATATTATTTGTGTGGACACACTAAAAGAGCATTCTACTTGATCAGAAAATGTGTAAATGGTTTGGTTCGTGCATATGTAGAGAAAGATCCATGTGAATTTGATTTGGAGGATATTGATGGGGTGCTAAAACCTACGAAATTTCTAAAGCCTCTACCCACAGAACTTACACGTACACGTACTTGCAAAAACTATGCTACAAAAAGATGTCCCTGTCGATATGCTCTTCTCAAGTGGTGAACATTCTACAAATGTTCCACAAGTGATTGCTCAAACAAATTAACAAACAAATAAAGTGAACTATGACTGTGTCTAAAACAGGAATGATAAACATGATTTTTTTTCATATTCAGATCATAAACATTGTTTGGTGTATACAGAAAAGTATTAAAAACCATTTTTTTTTCTTTCATTTCTATATATGTCTCTTCTTCCTCTATTATATCCACCATTGGGAAGGGTTGCTCTGTGGAGTTATTTTCATACTCTATAAGACAACTTGACCCACAAAAAAAATGGACACCAAAATGAAGTATATATGTCTCTTGGTTCCTGAAGTATTACATCATCACTGTAACACAACCGCCATTTTTAATGATGTCGTACAGAAAAATTCAACCTGGATCAGCAATGTCTACCCAAGCTAAATTACTTCTCTAATGATCCAAAAACACAAATCCGAAATGATAATCTCTCAATAACATTTTTTTTACCCAGTAATATCAGGGAGCCAGGATTATAAAGGAAGTTTGGCTGTGTGGGAGAAGGTCAACTAAGAGGAGGTTATGAAGAAATTGAGGATTTGAGAGAGTCAAAGCTATGAGTGTGTGAAAGAGAGAGATGGGAGAATGTTAGTGAGAGAAGAGGGTGTGAGAGTGCATGTGAGTAAGAATGAGAGGGTGAGGATAGTGTGGAATAGATGGGAGGATTGTAGAGTGAAACGTATGAGAATAACAATAGCAGAAAAGTAAAAGGAAGTTGTGAGAAACATAGTGACCAGCGGGGGCAATGCAGGCGATAGCAAGGGAAAGCAGCATAGAGGTGCATTTTTTGTTTTTGCATTTTTCTATAAATTATTGGACTGAGCACCAGCCTCTGCCTTTCTGCCCTTCCATACCACAAGCAGAGATGGTCTCATTATAGGTATCGCAAGGCCCCAGCCGATTAGATCACTGACACATAGAATTGTAAATGGCAGGTGCAGAATCTATTTAATGTGCCAGCAGAAAGACTGCAGGGTAGGACAATAACAGGAGGTGCAGCATTGCTAGCAGTACCATGAGTCTTTGCAGTAGGACTTTAAGGATGTCACATAAGCATGCTTCTTAGTCCTTAACTCTGTATGTTCTGTTATCGTTGGAAACTTGCACTGCTGTTGATGTGCTAAATTTGCTCTGCATGGAAAGGATGCTTTAACTGTGGCTGCCTTATGTGAGAGAGGGAATCTTGTTATGCAGCTCCCAGGCAATGCCTGTTCTGTGAGAAAGCAAAGGTTGTACTGTTGCTGCTCAATTTATTTTTTACAGTGAGAGAGGTAAGCTTGTTGTGCTGCTCCAAGGCTGTACCTATTCTGCAGGAAAATTAAACTTGCACTGCTGCTGCCCAATTGGTGTCTGTCCTGTGAGGGAGAATTTTGCACTACTGCTGAGCAAGCTGAACATGACCTGTGAGAGACAGAAAATGTATTGCTGCTACTTCTCTGTAGAAAAGGTATTTCTAATTCTGTTGCCTTATGCATATTCTGTGAAGGAGAGAAGCTTGAATTGTTGAAGTTCTAGCTGTATCTATTCTGTGAGGAACAGAATAGGCACAAATTGAACTATTTGTATTGTACATGTTCTGTATTTGTGACAGAACCTTACGGTACTCCTCTTGCTGCTGTCTGTCCTTTACCTGTACTTTGTGCTAGGGAATCCATCACCAATGCTGACTGTGCTGTACCTTTGTTATTCATTAGCAAAGCTTGGTATTAAACTTGTCGCTACTCAAAAGTAAAAGAAATTGCCATTTTCAAAGTTTTTTTTAATGCATCATATATATGAAGGAGCGGACTCACAAAACATGTAAGCAGCGTTTACTTTTAGTTTCACACATGAAGCAAGCACAGTTTTTTAAACAAATCCTATGTCATTTCTGACACCCACTGCTAATTCTAGAATTTTTGGCCCATACCAGTTTGCGTGTTGGCATTTCTGAGCACATAGTGAAAGTGGTAAAAGCAAATCGACAAATCCCAGAATGCAACATGTCTTCAACTGAAAAGCAGAAATGCCTGATGGTATCACATATCAAGCAACTTGAAAGCATTGTGAAATGATAAATACATTTCTGTTCTTCTACCCTGTTTCTGGTAGGCAACCATTGGTTTGCTGGACATAGCCTTTCATGTACAGATGTGAGAACCCCACTGCTAGAGGTCTAACATTCAAACTCCTAAAAAAACAAAACTGCATGAACACAAGACCTTACTGCCTAAGACAACAAGAGCCTATATGAGGTTTAGGTACTTAGACATAGACCACCGCAACCCACACCCTTCATGTTACTAGCAGTAGCTGAACATAACTAAATTCCCAATTTACAGAGCCCAGCCTCAGAGAAGAGTTTGGCGTTCTTGAGTTACTGTGGATGCAACACATCTGTAAAGCTCCCTTCTGTGAACAGGTGCACCACGTGTTGCAGGTGCTGCCCCACAAGGTCTGCCAGTGGTGATGTTGCTTTATTGTAATCGACAATGCTTGTATCATTATAACACATCGGTTTTACAGCACCCCTATACTTTACACCATCCATGGGCGTTACATTGTGCCCTGTGATGTATGTGACCCCCACCACCATTCATGAGCCACCATTCAGCTAATAGAGTCCACTAATTAACACGGAAATTAGTTAACTTAGTTAGCTGAATATGCAATGATAAATTTAAGATTCAATGTTCAAATGCCATGCTTTTGAAATGTACTGAGTTGCAATCGGCAGTCATAGTTATCTGTATAGGCCAAAGAAAAGCAAATAATCAAGCTTCTTTAACTAAAAGCCTACCTAACATTGGAGAAATTTACAAAATGCGAATTAGAAGCTTGACCTTCAAATGCTTAGTTTAATAAATTTACTACTTTATAAGCAACATTTGATTCATAAATGTCAATAACTTCTATTTTCTCATGCCTTCACATAAGTGCTTGAACAAGATAGTTGCGCATTATAGACAATTATTCTTGTTCGCATAAAATGAAATGCATTTTCTGTTAGAAAGTAATCCTTTTGCCCCGTTCATCCCCATTTTTGGCTGAATGATACTGATGGTAACTGACTGTACCCTGGGCTCTACTAACCAGCCCCAGGGCCAGTGCTATGTTTAAATAGGTACATGTAATAGGGGACACTTACAATTGGCAGTGACAGACCCTAGAAGTCCCCAGTAGATAATAGTGCCAGGGGGCAATCTACCTTTAAGTCCCTAGTATATAATAGGACATGGAGGTTTAGAGGCTCAGCAGATTTCCTGCACTTGCATGTGTGTGCTGCTGTGTGACTGCTGTCCTTTTAAAGACAGTTCTGCCTTGCAGCCTGTCGTTAAAAGTAAACTCTCACTATTGGTATTGACAGTCTCTATAAGTCCCTAGTACATAAAAGGGCTAGGGAATTCAAACTACCTACAAGTCCCTAGTATATAATAGGGCATGGAAGTTTAGAGGCCGAGCAGATTTCCTGCACTTGCATGTGTGCACTACTGAGTGCCTGCTGTCATTTTAAAGGCAGCCTGGCTTTGCAGACTGTCTCTAAAAGTAAATTGTGCGCAAATTCGACTTTGGTGGTATGGGCACTTTAAAAGTGATAATCTACCTTATTTTGACATATTAGGCACCCCAAGGTCTCCTCTAGGTGTCTCGGGGTGGGGAGCATAGAACTATAAGCAGGGACCTCATAAAAGATGTTTTATATGCCCTGGTGAGGGAAAAACTGTCCATTTAATTTTTTCCCCATTGAAGATACTTAGCTCCATAGGCTAACATTGCAATATTTAATTTAGGTATAAATATTGCTAGGAAAGGAGTGAATATCATTCAAAGACTTAAAAGATTGGTATTGATAAATTCAACAGATAAATTCAACACTGTTAAATTTATCATAACCAGTACAGAAGATAAGTTAAAGCACTTTCTCTTATGTAAGCCAACATCCAGCCACCTATTAGTCTCTGCTGATTGGTCAGCCTTAGCAGACTTAGCCAAGTTGCTTTGATTAGGTGATAAGTGGCATGGCCAGAGCAGAGGTTATCTGATGGAGAGAACTCTGAAGATGTTATGTTATGTTAACAATTTCTAGAGCGCACAACTACCCATGGGTGTCTCGGCGCTATGGACTGCAAGAGAAGCGGAGGCCCTTATTGCTCAAATAGCCAAGTTTTTACTTGTTTCCTAAAGGATAGTAACGTTGGGCTGGACTTAATTTGTAGGGGGAGCAGATTCCAAAGTTTAGCCGTTGCCACTACAAATCTTCTGTCTCCCCAGTTGACTTTATTTGTTCTGGGAACGATCAGAAGGTTAGCTTCTGCGGAGCGTAAGGCTCTACTGGGTGCATATGCCTGAAAAGCTTTTTTCGGGTATTCAGGTCCTAAACCATGAACTGCCTTATAAGCAATGCATAGCGCTTTAAATTTAGTTCTACTTTTTATGGGCAGCCAATGTAGCTGGCGCCTTACATTGGAGATTGACTTAAACTTCGGAGTCCCAGACGGCTGTATTCTGTATCCGTTGCAGCTTATTCAGAACATTTTCTTGAGCATTGACTAAAAGGCCGTTACAGTAGTCAACTCTTGACATAACTAGAGCACTGATGAGTGTTTTTCCAGTGCTCATCGGAAGGAAAGGTAGCAATTTCTTTATTATCCTTAAAATATAGAAGGAAGAAGAGGCCACTGCATTAACATGCTGTTTGAAAGTGAGGCTCTCATCAAATATGACGCCTAAGTTTCTGGCCTTCTTAACAGGGGTGGGGAGTGAACCCAGTTCAACTGGCCACCATGTTGGAGACCAACCAGGGGTAAGGTTACCGAAGACCATTACCTCGGTCTTATCTGAATTTAATTTAAGGCAATTGTTAGCCATCCATAAACTAATAGCCAGCATGCCATCATGAAAGCTAGCCGCCACTGCCTCTCCGTCTTTGTGCACCGCCAGCACCAGTTGTGTGTCGTCGGCATAAGACCTGAGGCCCATTCCAAAGCTTTTAATTACTCATGCTAAGTCCGCCACATATATATTAAACAACGTTGGACTTAGCGACGATCCCTGTGGAACACCACAGGGGAGAGAGAAGACGGATGAGTTATAATCACCCATACTGACTAGCTGAGTCCGATTTGAAAGAAAAGAGGACAGCAGGGCCTTGGCCTTTCGTCCAACACCCATGGCTGAGACACGGTTGATCAAGGTGACATGATCAACCGTGTCAAAAGCTGCTGATAGATCTAAAAGCACCAGGACTGCGGCACCTCCTCTATCCAGCACCATTCTTATTTCATCTGATGCTTTGATCAATGCAGTCTCTGTGCCATGTCCTTTCCTAAAGCCAAATTGGGTGTCATCTAACAGCTTATTCTGTTCTATAAACTGCGCTAGCTGAGTGTTCATAACCTTTTCGACGATCTTTGCTGGAAAAGGTAGACGCGCGATTGGTCTGTAGTTTTTGGTGTCTCGTGGATCAAGATTGTTTTTCTTTAGTAATGGCTGAATAGTAGCCTTTTTCCATATAGAAGGATAGGAGCCAGAGCAAAACATAGCATTACAAATGCTCATTAAATTAGTACCTATCAGATCAGGAATCATTTTTAAGACTGATGGGGGGCATGGGTCAAATGGGGATCCTGATTTGACTGTCTTAACCAGGTCAATGACTTGTTCTATCGGCACTGGCCTGAATTCCATGAAGCTGGGGGAGTCACTATTCCTGTTATTGTCCTCTAGTTGGTTCAAGTCAACCGTAGGTGTAATAAAATTAGAATAGATTTGGCTTACCTTGTCTTGAAAAAACTAGCTAAGGAGTCACAAAGTGACTGAGATGTCTCTTTGGTGGTATTAACCACTGGCCCTGCCAGATTGGAAACTACATGAAACAATTGCTTAGTGGAATTTTGTGCTGTTTCTATCATACTAGTGTAGTAGTTACTTTTTTCTGTGATTATAAGATGTTTATACTTTGTCAGGGCCGCTTTATAGCGTGTTTTCTCCAAGTCATTATATTCTTTACGCCAGCGTCTTTCTTGATTTCTACAATATTGTTTCTCCAATCTGAGCGCCTCGGTAAACCATGGTGCTGATGGTGTTCTCCTGTTTTTGGAGACTGTCTTGTAGGGTACTAATTTGCTAAATACATTTTGGAGCCATTCAGTGTAGTTAGTAGCGGCTTGTTCAGGGTCCGACACCATCTCTGGTTGGGAATCTTCTAAATTTTGTCTAAGATGGATTTGATTAATGCTACTCCAGGCCTTAAATTGTTTAGTGGGGGTGGGGCTAGTAAGTATAGAGGTGGGCTGTACTATCCAAATGTCAAATAATACTGCGCAGTGGTCAGACCATGTCAAGGGAAGAACCATCCTGATTGAAATGTGATCATTGTTTGAGAACAGACCATCTAATGTATGTCCAGCTGAGTGAGTAGGCATCCTCACTATTTGGGAGAATCCTAAAGCCTCTAAGTCAGAGATGAGAGCTTTTGAATCGTTGTCTAGGAGAGCCTCCAAATGGAAGTTAAAATCCCCCAGAATTGTGTAATTGGATTCAACCGCAGCAGATTCTAATAAGTTACTTATAACTGATGGAAAATCCCCCCTGGGGCCTGGTGGACGATATAATAGGGTCCCCTTAAAGGACTGGTGTTTAGAAAGCAATATATTAAAATTAAATGCCTCACAGGCCGTAGTGGTGATTACCTCTGTCCTGACTGAAAATTCCTCTCGATAGATGAGTGCCAACCCTCCTCCTTTCTTCAAAATTCTATCACATCTATATACTAAGTAGCCATCAGGAGTGGCAGTACGAAAATCTGGGCCAGCTGAGGGATCAGCCCATGTCTCCGTAATAAATAAAAGATCTAGATCATGTTTATCCAAAAGGTCTGCTATCTCATATTTATGTTTAGGAAGCGAGCGTGCATTAATCAGCGCAGAATTAATCTTTTCTTTCTTCTTGGGGGTTTTTGGAGTTAAAATATTATTTCTCTGATCACATGGGTCTGTTGAAGTCCTGTCATAAGCCTCTAACCTGAACCCACAAGTTGGACACGAATCTGTTTCTTTACTAGGAGAGATCTCCAGATTAAAATGCGGACAGACCCGCAGGAGGAGGATAGGTCATAAAGAGGGGGCTGGGCAAATCAAACTGAGCTCAAAGAGAGAGCAGATCAGTAAGGAATGCCAGGCGTACCTACCCCCACATCCTGTGCCCCCAGCCAGATGCAGGCTTAGGACAGGGATTTGCACAGGTCAGGGGGAGGAGAGGTAATGGAAATGAGCCACACCTAGCCACACTGTGGTTTGGTTTAGCCAGCTTTTACTCCTCTGGAGATAAATCATCCATGTTAGATTTTGGAAGTGCAGTACTTAGTGTGACAAGAACATGCCACACTTTGGGGGAAGTTGGCATGCTGTTGGGTGGCACCCAGCATCTCATTGGACAGAGGTGCTCCCCTGCTTGTTGCCCCAGAACACTGAATAAATATGTGAGAGCTACGTAGTTTCTTCTCAGATCTGCTGCCTAAAACTACAAGGAGAAGAAGGACAGCCCTGCTGCAATCTAGATATGCACTCAGCGGCCTGCACTCTGACTGGACCTTCTGCACAATCTGCTATTACAGCCCTAGGGACTGCACCTTGCTTCAAGAAGGATTAAGGAGTGGACTCCCTGCAAGCTACAGGTTAACAGAGCCCACCTGCATCATCTTTACTAAAAGTCCCCATCCTGGAGAGCATCTAGGAGACTTTTAAGTATTTGGCTAGGTGCATTGTGGGAATTGTAGTCCAGACATACCAGCGACCATTTAGGAGATTCCAGACCTTTGGATTGGTATTTTCGACACTTTGCACCCACAAGGAGACTATCAGGAAGCACCTCCTGAAGTTTGAGGAAAGTTGGAGAACTTCTGTGAGAAAGCTCCATGAGGTGACCTATCTGACTACAAGAGTCAAGCTTACTACCTTCAACCGTGATCTGGCCTGGATTTCAGGTTCTTTCTGCTGAAAGCTCAAGACTTACAGCATTTGACTGAGGCATCTCAGAAAGTCAAGCTAGCGAACCCTCATCGAATCAGGCATGCTGCGGAGGGTCGAGCGACACCGAAAGAATAAGCTCCAGAAAAGTTTCTAAGTGTGAAGGTAAAATTTTGATCGAGGCATTCAGCTTAGTGTATCTGACCAGGGCTCCATTGTGGTCAGCCTCAAACTTTGACTTTGTCCCGGTCAAACACGACCAGATGGCCCTGAGTGGTGCTACATATTTTTAAGTACTATAAAGTGGTTAATCTTTAAATATTCATATATCTGGTTCCCTACATTGGATTTTTATTATTTTGGTGTCATAAAAATATTTCCTATTTTTATAATTTAGTGTGGGATTTCTATTGTGTGTTGTGTCTTATTTATGTGATGTATTGGTGTTTTTGAATGCTTTACATTCCTGTCTCCTAAGTTAGGCCTGACTGCTCAATGTCCGCTACCAAGGGTTGAGCAAGGGGCTAATTTACTGAGACCTTTACTGGACCCTATATCGTGTTGGTGGCCTTATTACTAGTGGTAGGTGCATACTTACCCCTACCAATATACCACTTTACAACAATTACCTAGCAGTGATATTGCCTCTTAGTTAGTATAGTTCATTTTTCTCTTAGTAAAACAACATTTGATGTAGAAGGCCAACCTGTGCTTAACTGCATATGGGAACTAAGGCTTATGTTTCCAGAATCTAACTACACAAGAATGTTTGTAGTTAACTTTGTGATAACTTTACAAGTCTTATGTATTTTCATGGGAACATAGGAGCTGAGCCTGCTCAAGGACAAGAGCTGCCACCTGATTGGTCCATGCATGAAGGAGCACTATACAATGTCTGCAACATGTATTCATGCTTTTTATATTAGTGCATGTTCATAGGTAGATGCAATGCCTTTTTTCCCTTTCTTCCCCTGGCCAGACTCTTAATGGTTGTGGCTACTGCTGCTGCTGTTTCCCAATTCCCCTGTTATTGTCATTTAATTTGACAGATTGCTACTACAACTATACGCTGATTTATGTTGGATTTACTGAGACTCAGCTGAGTTTCATGAACTACTCTTTATGGGAGGCTCTTCTGCTTTAGCTTGGCTTTGAGCTTTATGCTCCTTTTATTTCGCTTTATTTCCTTATGAATCCAAACACTTCATGGGTACTATGAATCTAAACTCTGATCCCCATTTTAGTACAGGGAAATAGTCCTTTGTGTAATGCGCTTAAATGTATTACTTGATGTTTGAGTCTAACCATTCTTTTTGATGAGTTTTCTGTACACTTATTTGATTTATGGACTAATAGAAATAAAAACGACCAAAAAGAACTTTACTAATCTTTTCATGAGAATAAAGGTATTAAGAACCTATCCAAATGCTCATCATTGACTGAACTTAAAACAATTAATGCAATTTAAATTTATGATGCCTCATTTGCTCTTTGACTCATAATATGATATTGAAAGGTCCATCATTCGAGGAGAGAAAAGATAAGAACATTTTTGGGGCCCAGTCCGCACTATCAGTTTTCTGGTAGCAGAGTACAGCTTAATATCGTGAGCAAAGAGCTATAAATAATTAGCCAAATTAGAAGAAAATACCCGAATCCTGACATCCAATGCCTGGAGTTTGAGGAGCTGACAAGGTGAGATTTTTGAAGATGGTTGCTGTTTTGAAGGTGTAAGTATTAATAATAAAGGCTGATGCGATGTCTATTGTAATTGTGTTTACTGTTGTAATATTGCATTGGGAGTGAATGGTTTGATTAACCCTTTGGGTGCTCATGACGGAATGGTTCTGTCATGAGCACCAGTGCTCCTGTGTTCATGATGGAACCATTCCGTCATGAGAAAAGGGCCACTAAATCCCTCTGCTGCAGACAGCAGAGGGATTTCCCTTTTATTTATTGGCCTCAGGAGGTTGGGGATGAGCTTCCCCAACCTCCCGAGGCCAATTTGTATTTTCATTTCAATGCCGATCGCGCGCATGGTGCGCTGACGTCATTGTAATGAAAATGAAACTGAAACTCAGTTTCAGTTTCATTGTTTCGGTGCTCGTGAGGCTATCTCAGCCCCCGAGCACCGAAACACTTGGGAGAGGTATCATTGGAAAGGGGAGAATCTCCCCTTTCCAATGGTACCCATCCCTAGTGGATCCCTGCTTGGGGATCACCCCAGGAGGGCGATCCCCAAGCAGGGATAAACCCACTAGCCACCAGGGAGGGGGGAGGGGCCCCTTGGGCAAGGGCCTTTGCTCCCCCTTGTATAATGTGGGTAAAACAGTCTTTCTGCCCGCCCTGGGGGGGCAGAAAGCACCCTAGATGCCAGGAATCTTTTCTATAGGCAAGGGTTGGGGGCTGCCCAGAACAGGCATGCAAATGCCCTTACCCTACCCCCCCAAAGAAAGCAAAAGACTTTCTGCCTCCCCCAGGAGGCAGATGGGGGCAATAGCCCCTGATATTCCCCCCAGGGGGGGGCAGAAAGCCTACTAGGCACCAAGGGGCATATTAGCAAGGGCAGCATCGCCGCTTTAGCAGCACTTCTTGCCGCTAAAGCGGCGATATTTCTATCGCCCTATTAGCAATCTGTCGCTAACCGCTGTTAGCGACAGCTTTATGGCGAAAGCGACCGTTTTGGCGCCGCTTTGCATGTCAGCGAGAAATATCGCTAATGACATGCAAAGTAGGCGTTCCCAACTAAAAGCGACTGCAAACAGTCGCAAACACAACTTCCCCCTATTACCAATACCCGCGAAGCGATAAAAAAAGTCGCGCTAACCGCGATTATCGCTGGAATTTAACACCTGCAAAAAACTTGACTTAGCCTATTCTCTCAATGGGAGGTGGATTGTAAGGTTAAGTCCCCACCTGCCTATTAGCAAGCTTTTCATTAGCGCGGGGATTTTATCGCTGGATTTCTCGCGCTATTGCTGGGTTTCGCCGCTATCGCTGGATTTTCTATCGCCTTGGAGATAAGCGTTGATAATAATGCGTTATCTCCGCAATGAAATCCAGCGATAGCCGGCGATAAAAAAAACAGCGCTAAGCGCGCTTTGCAATAATTATCGCAATTCCTTGGTAATATGGCCCCAGGTTTTTTTAGTTTTTTTATTATACTTAGAGGTGGGGGCTGCCCAGAATGGGCGTGCCAATGCCCCCACCCAAAAAAATATGGTACAGTCTTTCTGCCCCCCATGGGAGGCAGATGGAGGCAGATGGAGCAGGAAGCCCACTAGGCACCAGGGATTTTTTCCCCACAAAGTTCGGGGTGGGGGCTGCCCAGAAGGGTGACCCACTTGCAAAACAAGGTAGTTTTGTGATAGGTAATTGTGATGGCTCCTCAATATGTTTTGGGCCCTTGTCTGTCGCGGGTACTTGACCCACCCACGCGAGCAAGGTACCATTTTTATCGGGAGACCTGGGGGAATGCTGGATGGTAGGAAATTTGTGTCAGCCCGGTGATCCCACAACTTTCCCACACTGAAATTTGAGAAAAAAGTGATATGTTCAGCTAAATTTGAGGTTTGCAGTCGATTCTGGGTAGTAAAACGTTGGGGGGCACACGCAAGCCATACCTCTCTGGACTCCCCCGGGTGTCTAGTTTTCAGAAATGTGTGGGCTTGGTAGGTTTCCCAAGATGGCCGCCCAGCCCGGGGTCAAAAACCCAGGTGACCCCCTTTGCAAAAGCAGGTTGTTTTGTGATAGGTAATTTTGATGTCTCCTCAATATGTTTTGGGCAATTGCCTGTCGCGGGTACTTGACCCACCCACGCGACTGAGGTACCATTTTTATAGTGAGACCTGGGGGAATGCTGGGTGGTAGGAAATTTGTGGATGAACGCAAATTCCAGATTTTCCCATCACAGAAATGTGAGGAAAATGTGTTTTTTTTACAAAGTTAGAGGTTTGCAAGGGATTCTGGGTAACAGAACCTGGTGAGAGCCAGACAAGTCACCCCATCCTGGATTCCCCTGGGTGTCTAGTTTTCAAAAATGTATAGGTTTGCTAGGTTTCTCTAGGTGCCGGCAGAGCTAGGGTTCAAATTCTACAGCTAGGCATTTTGCAAACAAAGGGTCCGTTTTCACTGTGAAAATGTGGTGTGTCCATGTTGCGTTTTGGGCCATTTCCTGTCACGGGCACTAGGCCTACCCACACAAGTGAGGTACCATTTTTCTCTGAAGACTTTGGGGAATGTGGGGAAGGTGGAATTTTGTGGATCCACACAGAGTCCAGAACTTTCCACCACAGAAATGTGGGGAAAATTTGTTTTTTTGGACAAAGTTTGAGGTTTGCAAGGGATTCTGGGTAACAGAACCTGGTGAGAGCCAGACAAGTCACCCCATCCTGAATTCCCCTGGGTGTCTAGTTTTCAAAAATGTATAGGTTTGCTAGGTTTCCCTAGGTGCCAGTTCAAAATCTACAGCTAGGCACTTTACAAAAAAAGGGTCAGTTTTCACAGTGAAAATGTGGTGTGTCCCTGTTGCGTTTTGGGCCATTTCCTGTCACGGGCACTAGGCCTACCCACACAAGTGAGGCACCAGTTTTCTCTGAAGACTTTGGGGAATGCAGGGTAGATGGAATTTTGTGGATCCAAGCAGATTCCAGAACTTTCCACCACAGAAATGTGAGGAAAATATGTTTTTTGACAAAGTTTGAGGTTTGCAATGGATTCTGGGTAACAGAACCTGGTGAGAGCCAGACAAGTCACCCCATCCTGTATTTCCCTGGGTGTCTAGTTTGCAAAAATGTATAGTTTTGCTAGGTTTCCCAAGGTGCCAGCAGAGCTAGGGTTCAAAATCTACAGCTAGGCACTTTGCAAAAAAGGGTCAGTTTTCACTGTGAAAATGTGGTGTGTCCACGTTGCGTTTTGGGCAGTTTCCTGTCGCGGGCACTACACCTACCCACACAAGTGAGGTACCACAGAATTAGGGTAATACAGAATAGTAGAGCAGCTGTTATTACCTATTGACTTTCAATGCATTTCTGCCTTCCAAATGTAAGACAATGTGTAAAAAAGAAGTCACTTTGAAAAATGTCCTATAATTCACAGTCTGGTATGGGTGCCCACAATTTTGGAGATGTGCAAATAGCTACTGTTTCTAAACTCTATATTTTGTTGCCATTTCAGAAATACATAGGTGTCTTGCATACCGATTTTTCCCTGTTTATATTTTCCCAAATTAATTGCTATATACCTGGTACACACTAAAAAACCATTGCAAGATGCTGCTCAGTTATTGGCTCTGGGTTCCTCGGGTTCTTGGTGAACCTACAAGTCCTATATATCCCCACAACCAGAAGTGTCCTGCAGATGTAACGGTATATTGCTTTAAAAAATCTGTCATATGTAGAAGAAGTTACAGGTGAAAACATTGGCACAAATGGCTGTTTTTTTAACTCATTTTCAATTTTTCCTATTTTCAACTGTTAGTTTCTATAAGAAAACCTTGAAGGATATACACAAATGACCCCTTGATGAATTTAGAATTTTGTCTACATTTTAGAAATGTATAGCTTTTTAGGATCCATCATTGCTTTCATACCCATTTTTACCATTAACTGGAAGGAGGTTGAAAGCACAAAAAATAGCAAAAATAGGCTATGTCCAAGTAAAATGCCAAAACTGTGTAAAACAAATTTGGGGGCATATTAGCAAGGGCGTTATCGCTGCTTTGGGGCACTTTTTGCCACTAAAAAGACAATATTTTTATCGCCCTATTAGCAAACTGTCGCTAACAGCTGTTAGCCACAGCTTAATGCCGATAACGGGCGTTTTGTTGCCGCTTTGCATGTCAGCGATAATTATCGCTAATGACATGCAAAGTAGGCGTTCCCAACTAAAAGCAACTGCAAACAGTCGCAAACACAACTTCCCCCTATTATCAATGCCCACGAAGAAATAAAAAAAGTCGCACTAACTGCGATCATCGCTGGAATTTAACACCTGATAAAAACTTGACTTAACCATCTTGTCAATGGGAGGTGGATTGTAAGGTTAAGTAATCACCTGCCTATTAGCGAGCTTTTCATTAGCGCAGTAAATTTATCGCTGGATTTCTCACGCTATTGCTGGGTTTCGCCACTATCGCTGGATTTTTTATCGCCTTGGAGATAAGCGTTGATAATAACACGTTATCTCCGCGTTGAAATCCAGCGATAGCCGGCGATAAAAAAAACATAATTATTGCAAATCCTTGGTAATATGCCCCTTGGTTTTCTGACAAAAGTCTGTCAGTCCCTGAAGGCTGGGAAGATAGTGATTTCAGCACCACAAACCCTTTGTTGATACTATTTGCAGTGAAAAAAACAGATGCTTTCATCTGGAGCCCTTTTTTCCCATTTTTCCCGCAAAAAACAAAATGTAGCTGTATTTTGGCTACTTTCTGGGTACCCTCCAGGGGAATCAACAAACCCTGGGTACCTTTAGAATCCCCATGGTGTTTGAAGAAAAGGACGCAGATTTGGCGTGGATACCTTATATGGTCAAAAAGTTACAGGGGCCTAAGCGCGAACTACCCCAAATAGCCAAAAAAAGGCTTGGCAAAAGGGGAGGGGGAATGGCCTAGCAGCGAAGGAGTTAATAGACATGTTTTTCTTCTGTGTAAACAGAATGAAGAGTTTCATACTCAATGTAGTCTAAGATCCTAGAATGATAAAGATATTGGGACAAGCGTAGAAGACCTTTGAATAAGCCATCATTGAATGGTATTTATTATTTGCAGAAGATTCTGTTGTGTAGAGTGTGAGGTACCATCACCTACACAATTGAAATAGGAATACTAATAAGTTGCTGTGGTTGTCTAATATTGATTGATGTTAGCAGAACCAACTTGAACTAAAAGGGGAAGTAACATTAATTAGGATGATTTCACGCTGGTCAAAATTTCACAAGCGAATTAGTAGTTCTTCTTCTATGATAAAAGTTGGAAGGTGTAAAAACCTTAATATTCCAGTTGTTGAATTACTATAATTTTCCTTTAGAAGAGCAAACACAAATGGATATATGTTTATTTTCCTTATGAAAAGTTTTTGTTAGTTTGTGTGAGTACGAAAGAATGTGATGAGCGAGATCATGTGTCATACTGTTTTGCACAGATATTGGTTGGTTGGTGTGCTTTCGCACTGGTATTGGTTGGTGACGTTAAGGTACTGCACTGTGACAGGTCAGTGTTTATGTGAATTTCCTATTTGTTTTGTAAGCAGGATTGTAATGGGATAACAACTGTGACAGGATTGGAGTAGAAAATTTGACATTTAAAGAACAGAATCAAAACATTTAATTGTAAGTTATTTATTCTTACACATTTGCAAAAACACAATTTTTTTAAAAGGATTTAGATGTTTTGTGAGAGGCGATGTTTCCGTTTCGATAAGGGAAGGTGAGGAGCCATCTCCTGATGGTACACCTGAACATTATATGACAACTGAGTTGGGATTATATACATAATTATGGCTTCGTCAGTAGTGCAAGATTACTACGAGAAAGAAGGTCCATTTAGATTTCCAAAATATGGTAACTTTATATCAAGAATTATTGACAAGTTAAGAGAATGGTTATGTGAGATGAAACCACCACCTAGACCCACACAATTTGAGGCTTCAAGCATGTGGGAAAAGTCAGCATTAAACAAGGAAATAGAGAAATGGCAGAAAAGGAGAAAAGAGCAATGCACAACTATGCAGATGTTCGATGGAATGAGGAACAGCATAAATGGAGAAAAGCCATAGTTGAAGGCACTAGAGTATATCCAGCAATTTCTACTGAGATGCCGGAGAAAGGGAAGAAGAAGAATACCCAGGGGAAAGATAAAGAGGAAAAAGAAAATGAGACCGATAGTGATTAAGGGAATGAGATATTAGAAGAAATGTTGGCTGGACGACCCACGCCTTATGCGACTCCAGTTGATAGTTTTGCAATTTTGCCATAACGAATAGTATAATAGCGACTGCCTCTGTAGAAAGTAGATTGGTACAAGTTGAGAGACCCCTTCAAAGTCACAGTCTATCCCACAACAAGTTGCTTAGCAACAGATTGTTCATCCACAGATGGAAAATCCATCTGTAATGCATGGTCCGGCGCAAGTACCACAGATAGCAACTACAGCGGCAGTGCCTAGACCAGTTACAAATGCTCCAGCAAATGTTAATCGGAGTCCTGATAAACAAGGAGCTGTAGGGGGTTTACTTATGACAGGATTTTACCTGACTTCACAAAATTCACAGACTATTGTATGGAGACCTCTTCAGATGGTTCAAGCACTAAGAAATGAGGGAAGGATTGTCTTTATGACACCAATAACCCAGGAAGAAAATAAGTTGTGGGAAGATGGAATTTTTTTCACCATAGTTTGAGGAAGTTGCATTGATTAAAATGACAGAGAGGACAGTGCAAGTGGCTAGCTCAGAACCTGAAAAAGATATATCATTAAATATTCCCAGATTAAAAATTGAGCTGGAAGAAATTATTAAGGGATGTTTGGACTTAGAATACTAAAGTACGTATCAAGAGATAGAATTGGTTTACCTGTGTAAAGACATCAGAAGACGAGCAGTAACAACACATGAGAAATTAACTTAATTGGCAAAGAAATATAAGGTGGAGATTTCTAAAAATTTTCCTCTTCAGAAAATTTACAGGGTTCAAATAGATGATGCAGCAATTGAAACAATGCGTTCTTCAGGAATGCTGTTACACATCACTGAATTAATTAAAATGTATTTTGAAAAATTAGAGAACAAAAGAGGCAAGAAAACAAGAGCGGAAAAAGAAAAAGGAACAGCCAGAATTATGAACAGAAAGAAAGAAGCAAGATTAGGAAGGAGCTTCAGCTCATCCACTGAGAGAAATAGCGTGAGGAGTGTATGTTCATGTGCCTTGGAGCAGGGGTGATTTTGCAGCCTTTACGAAAATGTTCCCAAAATGGAGAGGCAAACCTGTGCAGTGGTATATTTTATTTTATTTATTTTCGTGTCCTGTAAAGCGCCTGAATCACCCCCAGAGGAGTATCTCCGTGCTGCGGGAGAGCTACAGTAAGGAAAAGAAGAGGGTTTCAAAAAAGCTCGGTTTTGAGGAGCTTACGGAAAAGTGGGTAGTCAGGGCAATCTCCGGAGGTGGCTAGGGAGTTGATTCCAATAGGAGGGGGGTAGGTAGTAGAAAGCTTTCCCACCTATGCGGGATTTATTAACACGGGGCACCAGAAGTAGCGATTTATACACAAGTTGATTGATTTGTGAAAATGACAAAAGTGTTGTGGATTGATTTGGATACATTCTTTAATAACTTGTTGCCAAGTGATTTGTGGGCTGAGTGTAAGACTGCTGACCAATGGCCACGTGAAGAGCCAGCATGAATTCACGTACTAACGCACCATCTCCTGCAGTTATGGAGAAATATGAAGGAGTGATTACTTGCTAAAAGGCAGAGTGCCTTCAAAAGACTTAAATTGGTTGAAAAGTTATTGAAAAATTCAAGAAGCAAAAGAGTCAGTTCATGATTATTATGAGCGTTTGTTGCAGATGTTTCAGCAGCACAGTGGAAGAGAATATTCTGAAGAGAAGCACAAGAGGATTTGTATATCTCAGTTTGTTTTAGGATTCAGACCAGAGATCAGTTCGCAGATAAACCAAAGTGTAATTTGCTGGCAGAATAAGCCGCTTGATGAGATCCTGAGGTATGCTAAATATTGCAGTGATGAATTAGAAATGAAACAGAAATTTATGTTGGCTCAAACACAATTGGCTCAGAAAGGATTCCAGAATTCTTCTTTTACAGGGAATCAAGCAGGTATTCAAGGTGTTGTTGTTATTAGAATGGTTTCATGGGGAATCCAGGAGGATTTTTTGGTTCACAAGGTAGATGTAGAGGTATACTTATTGACCCAGGTTCAGGAATGGCGGTTGCCGCATAAAGAAATGTCACATCTGTCATAAGGTCTGGCACTGGAAGAGGGAGTGTAGATTTATTCCTGATAATGCAAATGGAAATGTAGCAATGCAGAGGGGAGTACTAGAATATGCCAGTAAAACATATGTGGGTGCCCCTGAAAAACCAAGTCCCCATGATGCAGGTCCCACAGGCTCAAATGGTTCCACAGAATATGGGAAACGCGAGATTTAATTTGAACCAGATGCCACAGGCAAATGCGAATTCTTTCCAAAATATAAATCAAAATGCATTTCAACAATTCTCAAATGCAAATCAGTAGGTTTTACAACATTTTCCAGTTTTTGATAATGATGTCTCAGGCTCAGATACCTCTCAATGAGGGTGCATGAGGGGGAGGAAGATTATGTGCTTGGTGCAGACTTAGAGGTAGACCGGAGTGTCCCATTTGTATGAGGTGAACAGCAACTTCGTATAATTTCTTATATATACTGATGCTACCAGATCCGCAGATAGAACTGTGGAAGTCTCAGAGCTACACCTCTTGGGAAAGTAGATCCAAACAAACAGATTACTAATGCAGTTGAGAGAAGGTCCTTGTAAAAATAGGCTCATTTGAGGAAAATCAAAAAATATTTGTCAGTGACACAAGCAATGTAAACTTGTTAGGGAGAGATTTATTGTGCAAACTAAATTGTTCAATCTACTGTACACCAGAACATGTCAAGTTTCAAACTCATGACGAGGATGTGGAATTTAAAATGGTTAAAAAGAAAAAACGCTGTAGGCTAGTTTCCATTAATGACAATTGAAGAGTTGCCCACTGATTTGAGAGAAACTGTGAACCCAGAAGTATTGGATCTCTCTGGAAAAGACATTGGACTGATTAAAGCAATAGAACCAGTTCAGATTACCATAAAGGTAAATGTGGTGTTTCCAAGAACACCACCGTACCATCTGACCTCAGGAACAATTGCAGGAATTACGCCTGTAATAGAACACATGATACAGAAAGGAATTCTGAGGGAACTGATTGGAAGTTCAAGTAACTCTCCAAGCATGGGTTTGCAGAAATGCAACAGAAAATACAAGATTGTACAGGATCTCAGGAACATTATTGAGATAGTTTTCCCATGTTGTCCAGTGGTACCAAATCCAACCACAATATTATTCCAAGTTCGTTGTACTGCAGAATTGTTTACTGTCATTGTACTTTGCCAGGCTTTTTTCTCAGTGCCATTGTATGAGATTATATAACACAATAGAGCAGCCCAATCTCCCCCGGGGAACTGGGTATACTAGTTAACTCACAAATATTGTTCCCTGAGGAATCGTTTGTTTATGTTTTAGCTTGGTCTCTATATCGTTGACTAATACAGTTAGTACATTAGTACAAACCACATTTTATAAACCAAAATTCCAAGCAGTACATAAACAAGTTTAGATGTTGACACTGGCACCACCATATAATCCCATATTCTTTACAATATCCATACAGTATAGGGATCTATGGAAGCGTAATCAATCCTCTTAACAAAATCGGTTTAGCAAAATTGAGTGTCCCATCAAATTAATTTACAAAACATTCCCAAACTCCAGATAGAACTGAACATAACACAAAGTGTGACTATTAATGTTAAGGAAAATGAGCTGTCGACGTTTCCGTCTCGGGTGGTAACTAGGTCCGCAAGACCATTCTTAGGACTCAGCGTTGAAAAGGCACTCAATCCTGTATGTACTGACATAAAAATACCAATAAGTCAAGAGTACTCAAACCAATACAATGAGTCAATATGTGCATCGCCTGCCCACAATAGAACACCTACAACTGACATAATCACTACCAAATGTAATAACCTCGGGACATATTTACAATCCCCTTTTTTATGACGTTCCTGTGCCGATGAACTTAACGTGACTTAACACTGCCTTGTAAATAAGTCCCCCTTTCACGTTACACTTAGCATGAAAGGGACGTGCAATGGGAGTTGTGGTGGGCGTTCTGGGCAAATCCCATTGATTTTGCCACTTCCCCCTATTTACAAGGGTGGCGTAAATGGGAGGCAGCACCAAAATAAAGACCAGGAAAAACCTGGTCTTAATTTTTCCTTGTTTTTGCTGTTTCTATGTGTGCTGCATTGTGCAGCACACATAGAAACAGCATATCGCCATGAATGATTGTTCATGTGCAGGAAGGTGTTCCTTCCTGCATAAAACAATAATTTAAAAAATTACAATTTGCAACTTCTATGTGTGCTGCACAATGCAGCACACATAGAAGTTACGATTCACCATTCAGGATTGTTTATGTGCAGGAAGGGACACCTTCTTGCACATAAACAATCATTCTTCCCAATGCAGACACCCTTGCACTATGGCAGCTAGATGTAGTGCCAGCACTACGGGAAACGCTGGGGTGTGCGAATTCTTGTGAATACGGCTCATCCCTGCATTTTCAGAATAGCGGAGTTTGGAATTAGCAATGTTTGTTTAATGCCACGCTTCGCGATTCCCTTGTGAATATGCCCCCAAGTGTATTAGTTCATTAGAGACTACAAACATCAAGATGTGTCACTGGAATAAAACCTAGTGCAAAGAACCCCCTTTCTGAACAGAAGCCCAATATCTATAACGTTTCAATACATTGCGTCCAACACAATTCGGCTCCACGACGGATGCCACCTCTAATAAATGATTCATGCTACAAGATAAAAGCAAAACCCACGAGTCATAGAACAACCATCCCAATGTGAATAAACCATCAGCAAAGCAATGCTACCAAATCTTACTGATATCCATCTTACATATGGGTCAATTTCTTCTACAAAGTAAGTGACAAAACACGCAGCCTGTGGTTATCACTCAAGAACTAGTTCTCTTGATGTTATAGTATTTATCTTAACTCATATGATAAAATACTTACTAACGCTCCTTACAGTGGTGTCCAGATGAAATCTACGGTCCCATCAAGCAGTTTTCCCAACTAAGACGCAGAAGCAACACTCGTTTTAAAAACACACCCCTGAGAGGTCACAAGAGCATTCCAGAAATGCATCGGCCATCTTAGAATCGCTCTACTCTGCGTCCACAATCCATATTAAAGACTTCCTGTATGTGAAATACTAGGATTTGGGGCTTATCTAGTCCGACATATAGGCATCTGTTTATCCACAAATGGGTGCAGGCGGACAAATTTAAGTAATTTAAAAAAGCGGGAGTAACACGCGTGTCATAAACTGCATGCACCTTGGGAGAACCGGCAGCCATCTTGGACTGATATGGAAAATGATGTATTAAAACCACCCGACGATATATGATACTATAAATCATGTAAACCCTGGACAGGACAAATTGTGTACAAATCACTCAAAAAAAAATAGCAACTAGAAAAAATAATCATAATGTTTCAAGATAATATCCAGTGTCATTCATAAACTATGAATGAGATTTGCCAATTTCTTTTTTCATTTGTGTTTCAGCAGAGAGTTTGGGCATCGTGCCGAGTCCCACAAGGGTATACAGAGAGTTCATCAATCTTTATTCCGATTCTGAGAAAATATTATAGAGCCATTACAGATGCCATTCAGATCAGTACTCATGGAGTATACTGAGGCATCAGAGACACGGAAAGCCTGTAAACAAGATACCATTGCATTATTTCACCTGGCTGTGAAAGGACATAATATGTCTCCAGGTAAACTGCAGAACTGTCAGAAATAAGTTCAATATTTGGGGCACATATTTAAGATGGGAACTAAAATGGTGTCACTAGATAGAGTTGAAGCAATTCTTCAGATAATGCCACCTTAAACCTAGAAAGAAGTAAGGATGTTTGTGGGAATGGTTGGCTACTGTAGACAATGGATGCCAAACTTTTCTTTAGTGGCAAAGCCTTAACTGAGTCTCACACACAATGATGTGTCTGATCCGCTTCCATGGGAGAAAAAATGCTTCAAAGCCTTCCTAGAGCTGAAAGAAAAACTTTGTGTACCCCAGCACTAGGAATGCCAGATTACAGTAAAGAAGCCTTTCTATTTTGCAGTAAGCAGAGTGCTAACTTAGATGCAGGGTGATGCTCGTAAACCTGTGGCTTACTTTTCAATCACCCATGACCTTACCACCACAGGTCTGCCCAGCTGTCTTAAAGTAGTTGTAGCAGTGAACACTAGTCTGGATAAGAGTGAGAGCATAGTGATGGGATATCCAGTAACAGTAATGGTCTCTCTTTCTGTGGAGCTTATATTGACTAGAACAGAAATGCAGTACATGACCCATAATAGGCTCACAAAGTATGAGCCGCCGTTTTCTGAAAATGTTGTGATCAAAAGGTGTCAAATTTTGAATCCTGCTAATTTACTCTCAATAAAAGATGATGTTTGTGATGAAATTGAACATGATTCACTAGACATCACAGATTTATGCACAAAGCCTAGACCTGATATTAATGATGAGCCTCTGATTTTGTAGATGGCTCATGCCTGAGAAACAATGAGAGATCCCTGAGAGCAGCCTACTCTGTCTGTACAATAAATTATGTTGTTGAAACGTCATCGCTTCAAGGGTTATCTCAGTACAAGTTGCCAAAATGATTGCCCTTACCAGAGGATGCAGTCTAACTGTTCAAATGAGAGTGCCTATATTCACAGATAGTCAGTATGGCTTTGGCATTGTCCATGATTCTGGGCAATTATGGTCACAGAGAGGTTTCATGACCTCTTGAGGAACCCCAATTAGAAATGGGGTGCAGGTCAGCAACTTATTAGGCACTCTCAAATTACCTGTTGAAATAGCAGTTGTTAGATGTGCAGGTCATCAAAATGGTCAACAGTAAATGTTTATGGAAAATTATGCACAGTGTACATCTTTTCCAATTTAATAGTCCTCCTATTGTGTGTTCACATCATACTATGCCCATACATGCAGAATACGTTCCTTATTACTAGCACAATTGGTACAGTCTGAATGACTGAAGACATGTTCGGACATTCATGCCATTCAATCAACAAAATAATTTGGGATACATAGATGTACCAGTAGCGCAGTGCCTAGCCAAAGTTTGGACTCCTATGAACTTGTGCGACCATGTGAGCAGGCTCAGCATACATAAACATGATTCCTTCCTAGTTTAGAATCTGCATATGGATTTGCAAGGTGACATAGTTGAAATGTATCCTTCATTAGAGCAAAAATAGGGGGCAAATATCCCCAAGTGTGTAAGTCCATTGTCCATATCAATAACTCACTTGGGTTCACCACTGTGCCCATATTTATCATGATATATGGCAACTGTCATACAGCATCGTGGTTACCTGAGCATCACTCAGAATACTGTGTATTAGTGACATGTGAGATGGGGTGATGGAGGAGCAATTTTCAAAATGAATTGGTGGGTTAAAGAATGTTGCCAAGAATCTCTATGTGAACATGGATTTTGAAGGATAAACTTCAATCCGCCTGTCTGATGCACATTGCTATTGTAATTGTCCACATGTAAATGTATGGACACAGTTGTGTGGCAGGTCTACACAGGCTGTGAGTATTCCTACCTCAGTGCAGGCAAAATAGGTATGAGTAGGAATGTATAACGGAATTCGAAATGTGTTTTTCACGCATGCCTTCGGAACTCCGTCATTTGAACAAATGCGTCTTTAGCACGCATTTGTTCTGCACGCAAGTCGTTTTAATGACTTGACTTAGGGGGGTGCTGGATATTGGAATAGTTCAATTTACTATTCCAAATTCAGTCTGCGCAACAGTAGGGAAGGTGTTGGACTTTAATTCCAACACCACTCCACCATTGCACCCCCCTAAAGCAAGTCATTCTAATGACTTGCGTGCAGAATGAATGCGCGCTACAGACACATTTGTTCTGATGCTGACGCTATGAAGGCACAGTGAGATTCCGACTTCATCCTAAAGGACGTTTCCCATGAGTAGATGTGGCACGTTTCACCAGTCAACACATGCCAATGCAATTAAATGCCTGACTCATGCCCTCCTATGCCCAATGCCCTATAATCGTCACATGATCATACCTTTGTAGTGTTTTGTGAAGAAAAATGGGCAATGTATAAAGTACCACAGGCATGTATGCCCTGTACTGTCAGCATACAGACCATTTAACAGTCCACCTACTGGGGGCGTTACCCATACTGTCTCCACAAAAAAACTGTCACCATTGACATTTTTTGGGCAATTGCCTGCAAAGTAGTGCACAAAATACTCATACATATGAGATCTACAGCATGCAGGCACACACATCACATGGATATAGTATGAGTATGTGTGCATCAGGGTAACATTCCGTGCTGACATGCATGGACAGACACTAGGATATATAAAGGACCACATGGTATTACTTGTATTTCATTACGTGATCTATGTAATAGGGTTCCAGGTATTTCCATGAGTCAAAGTTTGAGATGGTCCCACAGGTCAGTTGATTTGGAGGTGGCTAGCCACCCTCCATCTATGTTTCAAATACTTGGCACAGAGTCATTCTATACTGCAATGTGTGTGGCCTTGTGTATTTGCCATAACAGTTATGCAAGGCTGAGGTGCAATATGTTTACTTGCTCCATATTACTCATTTCACATAGGCTATTGGTCATAGAATATACCCTCTTGCAAGCTGCATGACAAACCCCAGGGAGTACCTAGATGGACCATATGTACCATTCCATGTGTACACAACATCATTATTCCTTATCAGTCTTACTGTTATTAGGGGTATATGTTTGTTTGGGCAGACACTGGCATTTCATATACCTACAAGGCCAAGACATGAGTACTTTTGCATTATTATTTTAGGAGAAGTATATGTTCTTATGGCAGTTGATCATGAATCGATCCATAAATGTATGTTTTTTGATGGACATGCCACATGTGATGTTAATTGTAACTTAAGCATATTTTTGATGACAACATGTACTTGTTCGGTTTTGTCTAACACATATGTCCTTCCTCTCCAACAGACACCATGACCCCTGACCAAGAAAAGGCATATGGCATAAGGTTGGAGAGATACCGTCATCTCAGGCACTTTGCCCAGGGCTACAGGTGCATGAGTCGAAAGTACATCCAAGGGAAGGCAGCGGGGACATGGATGCTGTCACCTCAGGGACAACAAGGGCTGGACAAGCTAACCAACTGCCAGGTAGTAGATATGCCCCATGGTGGAGGTCCTTTTGCGGCTCCGGGACCCTGCCCATCTCAGCTGGCAGTAGCACCACAGCCTATGAGCGATACCCCAGGACAGCTATCAGATTTTGAGAAACAGGCCTTAAAACAATTCAAACATAAAGCTACATCTGGCTGGCCTAGAACTGCAGGTTGCCACACTGATGTGGATGTTTCACACTTTGCAGCAGTTGGTTGATCGCATAGCAGAACAACTGTAGGCCAGCCTCAGACTTTTTGCCCCACCCCAGTTATTAAATCTTGTTTTTAGCACATAATATTTTAGCATCTGTTAGGATAGGTTGTAGCATAGGCATAGGTTAGTTTAGTCTAAGTGATTTTAGCATTTAATTATTGGTTAGTTGTTAGGTAGGGATATGCGTGGGTGGGTTAATAAGTGGGTTGGAGTTTGATGTTTAGGATAAGTAAAACAAATTACAAAATTACAAAAAAAATTATACTTGTTTAGGTTTTTATGTTTAGGTTGTTTGTGTATAGGTGTAGTTAATGTTGGTCATGTTTGAAAATGTGAATTAAGGTGGGTGGGGTTGATGTTTAACATGTCTGTTGTGGTATCTGTTTAGAATAGTATAAGTTAAGGTTATGTTGGTTAGGATAGTTGTAAGTTAATGTAGTGTAGGTTAGTTAGCATAGGTTAGTTTAGGCATAGTTTAGATAGTATAAGTTAGTTAGTGCAGTGTAGATTTGTTTTATTTGTAGGGTTTTACAATGCTCGTAATAAACAATGCTTTAAACTTTCACATCTGCTTAATGATTAACTGCGTAGGAGTTGTCATATCTGCTTTGGTTATGTTAAGCACATGGTGTAGGTTTTCCAGCAGTGTTTGTATACTCGCGAACCTAAGGTCAAACACCTATGGAGAAGATCCTGTCAAGTTTGCAATGGGGTCACTTAAGGGATATTCAAACATGATTGTGCACTGTAAGTGGCACTCGTGCTGTGAGTGGACACACAGCTCAAAACAGGTATTCACCTACTGTTGCAGTGTGTGTGTAAGTGATGCTACATGTATTGTATGGATGATTATGTCAAACCATTCTGAATAATCAAGGATGTGTTGGGTCACATACTGATGCCAGCCACTCACAGTCTCTCCCTTGCACTATTTTTTGTCATATTAGTGTTGTTTGGTGGCTAGTATCCATGGAGGTAGCCCCCACCCGGGCAGTAACTTCATTCAGCCTTACCATTGACTGATTGCTAATTGTTGCTCATCATGCATGTGACCTTGGGCAACTACTTGCTAGTTTAGGTTTAAATCTTTTTTATTGATTTAACAACAAGCAAGTCAATTGGCTGTGCAGAAACCATCAAATTGTGGGCTACGCAGAGCCCGAGCTGGTGACTTGGCACAAAGTTCAAACTGAGGATGTAAAGAACAAAAGAAATAAAATATCACCCCCTCCCTCTACCCCCTCCCCTCCCCCGCCCACTGCAGATTAGGAATCATGTTTGGGCGCAGAGTGTTTCACTGTTGGTTCGTGTCCTGATGAGTCGTAGTGTCGGATGTGGTGAGACGTAGGAGACGCAGATACCTGGGGCACATAAGTTCTCGGAACTCCTGGGCAAGTATGGTTAAGAGTGGCTGCCAGAGGTCTCCAAAAGTCGAGCCTTTCCCTGCCAGTGTAAGGGATATCTTCTCCATCCCCAGTACGTGCCACAAACGCTGGAGCCAACCCGTGTGTGTGGGAATTCGAGGGGTCTTCCAGTGAATCAAAATGTTTTGAGTGGCCGTACCTAGAGCTATCGCTACCTGGAGACCTCTTCTGGACTTGAGGGGGTATGTTAGGGCATTCAGCACTCCCAGGAGAGTGTATGCTGGGAATCTGGGGAGCTCCATGTCAAGGTGTTTATCGATTTTGTCTAGAATCTGAGTCCAATATTGTTGTACATGCTCACATTCCCACAGAAGATGGACCAATGTTCCGGTTTTCCCGTATCCCCTCCAGCAATCTGGGCTTTGTGCGGGGTCGACTCGGTGGATGCGTTCTGGAGTGTAGTACCAATAGTTGGCTATTTTGGTTAATGTTTCAGTTAGACCCATGTTACTTGCCGTGTGCCGTGCCCTATAATATACACCTTCCCATTCTTTGCTACTAAGTTCTCGTCCTAGGTCCCTCTCCCAGCGTGCGTGGATTGCGTTATATGCGTGCGTGTATCGAGTGAGCAGCATCTTGTAGAGGTCCAAGATCAATTTTGTATCTGATGATCTTGTGATAAGCCAACGTTCATAAGGGGTGAGGTGTCTCTGCGCGTGCGGCCTGTTGTTGGGGTGTACTGCCCAGTGTCTAAGTTGCAGATAATGCAGCCTTTCGGACTCGGGAAGTCCATAGTCGGATCTAAGCTGTGGGAAAGAGATCACCCTCTGCACATCAAATAGGTGTCCCAAGGCGCGGCATTCCGTAGCACGCCAGTGTAAGAAGACAGTCTCACCTACCCCTGGGCTAAATTCTAGGTTATCGAAAAGTGGAGTGAGAGGAGAGTGGAAGGTAGTCATCTCATGTCCCCTGTTAGTCTGATCCCATGTTGTTAGGGTGGTTCGTGTAATGTGGGAGGCGTATAGATTAGGGGGTCTATGGTGCTTCTTTAGAAAGGGGAACTTCCTGAGTGATGTGCCCGCTACTGCTCGATCCTGGAATAGCCAGTGCTTCTCTGACTCAGTGCTGTTCCATTCTACTAGATGCCGTAGTTGCGCTGCTTTGTAATAGAGTTGGATGTCAGGGATCCCCAGTCCACCTTCATTAGGTGGGAGGGTGCTAATGAGTTTCTTCATTCATGGCTTACGACCCTGCCATATAAAGAGGGAGAGCTCCGACTGTACTTGATTTAACCATCCTGTTAGGGGCCGTAGAGGAAGAGTCTGAAAGAGGTATAGGATCTTTGGTAAGATAGTCATTTTGACGCCCGCTATCCTCCCTAGCCAGGAAATAGGGTAATGCTTCCACCGCTGCAGGTCTGAGCGGACCTGAGTGTGCAGTTTGACGTAATTTACTGACGCCGTGGTTTGCAGAGTGGGCGCCAATTGCATTCCCAGGTAGGGGACCGTGTCTCCTGACCATTGTATTGGATGCTGGTTTTGGAGGCATGCCTGCGCGTGTGGTGACAATGAGAGGTTGAGGGCGACTGATTTCTCAATATTGACCTTGAACACAGAGGCCTTCGCGAAGGAGCAAGCTCCGTCAGAAAAGCCCCCAGAGCCACAGCTGGATCCGCTAAAGTTACTAGGACATCATCTGCATATAAACTTATGGTGTGGACATCACCCCCGAATCGAATTCCGGTGATATGTGGGTGTTCTCTAACCCTCTGGGCCATTGGTTCCATGTACAGTGCAAACAGCAGGGGTGACAGAGGGCACCCCTGCCTTGTACCTCTACTTATGGGAAATGGTGCCGAGGTATGTACGTTAACTCTAACTGACGCCGTAGGGGAGTGATAGCAGTTTAAAACTTGTGTCCTCATTTTCTCTCCTAGGCTGACGCGGATCATTACCTGTTCCAGGTAAGGCCAGTGGACCCTGTCGAAGGCCTTTTCCGTGTCAATGGTGAGGAGCATGAAGTCCCCCGGGATCCGTGATGCCTTCTCTATAAAATGTAAGACTCTCCTAGTGTTATCGCTGGTCTGTCTGTGAGGGATAAATCCCGCCTGATCGGGATCGATTAGTCCTGGCATGTAAGGAGCTAATCTATGCGTCAAGATCCCGGTGTATAGTTTCAGGTCTATGTTCAGGAGAGAAATGGGGGGATATGCTCCGCAGCTAGTTTTATCTTTCCCTGGCTTGGGAATAACCACGATTGCAGCCTTAAGCATGGATCTGGGGATCGCCCCTGGGGAAGCAAAGGTGTTAAAGAGCCTGGTTAATAGTGGCGCCAATGTGGTACAGAATTGTTTTTAAAAGGCCGCAGTGTAGCCATCTGGCCTGGGGGATTTGGCTAATTTAAGTCTTGATATGGCCGCTATGACTTCTTCTACCCGAATGCCCCCCTCCAATTGCTCTGCTTGTTCTGGGGTTAGTGTGGGGAGGTGTGCCTCTGTTAGGTAAGCATCGCTCTCCGCATCCTCTAACCTCTGCCCAGTGTATAGTTGGACATAAAAGTCCCGGAATGTCTCAGCTATAGCTGCATCTTCTGTGATTAGTCTCCCTGTCTGGTACCGTATCTCCTGGACCCCCTGCAACTGTCTAGTCTCTCGTAGTTTGTGAGCTAACAGGCGCCCACATCTATCCCCCCCAACGTAAAACAAGTGGCACAGCCGCAGCGCTGCATATTCCGCTCTGTCTTGGTCTATGGCCGCTAGTTGTGCCCGAACTGCTGACAATTGGCACCAGATTCTAGGTGCACCTGTTTGTTGGTGCATTTGTTCTAATTCCCTTGTTTTCTGCATGAGGTCGTCTCTCTTTTGCCTGCGCTCAGCATTGTCTGCCGTCGAGATGGCAATTAGCTCGCCCCAATCACAGCTTTGAGTGCTTCCCATCGTGTTGACATGAGTGTGTCGGGATTGTCATTGTGTGATAAACAATCATCAATAGCGCGCTGTACCTGCTCGACCACATCTGAGCTTTGCAAAAGGGTGTCCCGAAGACGCCACTCTCGTGTGGGTCGTTGAATAGGCGGTAGGGTTAGTGTGGCCACAACTGGAGCATGGTCTGACAGTGATGCCACTAAGATTTCGACATCTGACATGAGGTCGCGGAGAGCCTCAGAGCCTATCAGGTAATCGAGTCTTGCGTAGGGTTTATGGGCGTTAGAGTAGTAGGAGTATTCTTTAAGAAGAGGATGGTGACACTTCCAGAGGTCCCCCAGGCCTAATTCCTCCAGTCTGGTCAACCCTGCTGAGGAAAGCGCGCCAACTTGGCCGAAGCATTGTGCCGACCTGTCAAGGGCGTTATCAAATACTAAATTAAAATCACCCCCCAGGAGTATCTTGCGCTCGACTGTGGCAGTGGCCTCAGTCAGAGCCTTGTGAAGAAATCTTTCCTGGCCCTCAGTTGGTGCGTACAGAGACCCAATAACCAACATGTGTCCCCCAATCGTGAACTGATAGGACAGCAGTCTGCCCCTGATTTCGGCCACTTTCTGTACTACCTTCCCCTGAAAGGCCCGGGAGACTAAGATCGCCACCCCTGCTGTCTTAGAAGGACCAGACGAAAAAAATTGCATGGGGAACATGCGAGATTTGAGTCGGTGACAGTCTTTCGAGGGCAGGTGTGTTTCCTGTAACAGGCATATGTCTGCTCTGGTACTCTCCAGGTATCAGAGGATCGCCCTGCGCTTGATTGGATTATTGAGACCTCTCACATTTAGCATGAGAATCTTGTGGTTAGTGAGGGGCATCTAGAGGTCTAGGAGCAAAGAGTGTGCATAGGAACCCAGGACCAGGTCTGTGCATTCGGCCTAGCGTGCAAGTACGGAGTGGGCCCAATATGGTATTACAAAGCCCATGTGTGCCGGGGAGCAGTGAACGGGGGACCCCAATAACAAAAAACCCTTCATGAACTAACATAACAAACTCATGAATAAAGAGTGAGAGTTCAGGATACAGTCTGTCATCCAAGGACGATCGGTAGGAAGTCTTTACGGGGACCATAGTGTGGCCAAGTTTGTCCACCCGTCCCGCCTGCCGCCCGCCTGCTGCCCGTCGGCTGCCCCAGTGCAGGGAGAAGAAAGGACAGACAGGTCATGATATGCTCACGAAGTTTGTGTCTTTGCCAGCGCCTCTGGGAGGGCTTCTAGTACCGCCTGCTGTCCCTTCGTGATCTCTGCCAGATCGGGTCGTTTCAGTCGGCGTTTGCGCCCCTGTTGCCGCCATCGCGGTTGTGTGTCCCCGGCCCCGGCGGTGGGGCTGCGGCTTTTGTCATCTTCTTCGGGAATGACAACGCCGAGCAGCTGGCTTGCTTCAGAGAGAGAGCGCAGTTGGTGAAGTTTGCCATCTAGGTGGAAAATGAGCCGAAACGGGTGGCGCCAGGAATATGAGATGTCGCGTAGATGGAGATGCGTAGTGATGGGTCGAAAGGCTTTATGTTTCTGCAGAGTGAGCGCGGCAAGGTCCTGGTACAGGGTTGGAGTCTAATCTCTGAAAGTGATCGGATGCATGGATCTGGCCTTGCGGAGGATCTCCTCCTTCGTGCGAAAGTCTTGAACACAGACCAATACATCCACCGGCGGGGCTTTATCGGAGCGAGGGGGGCCCACTCTGTGTGCTCTGTCTATTTTAAGGTCTGTGCTGGGTGGGTTGCCAAGGATATGATTGAAGATATCTCTCGTGTAGTTGAAGATGTCCCCAGCCTCTTCATTGATTTGCACCCCTTTGATGCTAATATTATGTCTGCGGGAACGGTTTTCTAGGTCTTCGAGGTGAGACTGCATATCCACCTGCTGTTCATGCAGGCGGATGACCTCCTGCTGTAAGGCTGTCATTTCAGTATCTCTGTAGTTGCCCTTGTCTTCCAGTGCGGCGACGCGCTCTCCTATTTCATCCACATCTCTTCTGATATCTTTCATTTCAGATGTGAGGTCTCGCTTAACTGTTTGCAGGTCCTCGCGGATGGCCGTGAAAAGGGATTTGAGGAAGGCATGTGTCACTAGTTCCTCCCTGGCGCCGTCCGCTTGCGAATTGGTGGGCTCGCCTGCGGGGGGCTGATCCATCGTAACTCCACTCTGGGGTCGTGCGAATGGTTCCTTCAACGTCTTATCTTTCTTTCCCCGGGTAGAGGTCATAGTCTTGCTTTGGGTGATGTGGATTGGTCGCAGCCGAGTCAGGGGCCTCGCAAGTCCCAGAAGCTAAACACTCCGATGGAGTTAGGGGTGCGGGGCGACTACTGGGATGGCCTCCGAGGGAATCCGGCTTGTGGCAATCGGACTCTGCTATCAACGTGTCAGGGGCCGCAGGTCTCAGCCCTCCGGGGAAGCTTAGGGTCCCAGCGCAGTCTGCGGCATTCTCAGGTCGTGATGGGCAGCGTTTGAGTGGGCGCAATCCCTGCGGGGCTCGGGACTAACCACCGGGCGTCCCCTACTGCGTGCTCATGGGGGCGGGAGTTAGAGTGCCCCCAGTACTGCCGGTGGCTCTGCAGCCGGGTGATGTCGAGTCAGCCTTCTGATCAGGCCTCTCTCCTCTGCTTTAATGCTTGGCTCAAATGTACCATGCTCCTAGTTGTTATTGTGCTACTCCTCACCTCCGACCTGAAGAATGGGCTCCCATGCAGCAGCCTGGGGCTCACCGCCGCGAAGCTCCCGCAGTGTCCACGTTTTCTGAGCCTTGTGTTTCCGTGCACTGCGGCGAGGCCTGATCACTGACAGTAGTTGCGGGCTGGTAGCGAAGAGAGTGGTGAAGTTCCCCTGGAGTGCCAGGCCAAGGCTAGGGGACGAGCGGGGAACCGTACGGCATGCCCACAAGCCGCACCCGGACCTAGCCGGGCCACCTCCGCAGGGCGCCGGGCTCCACTCTCAGCAACCGCCTCTAATGGCGGCTGCGCTCACGTCCCCCTAGGGCCTTCTGCTCACTGTCCGCGGCTGAGCCTCTCCCTCATGGATGCCGAGCAGTTCCAGGGAATGGACCAGGGACCGGGCTGCAATCCAGTTGCCGCTACCTGGGCGTAGTGCTGTGGGCTATTTGTTCGTTCCTGCCATCACGTAGCCGTGTGCAATATTTCCCAATATAGGGGATGTCGAGTCACTGCCTCTCAGGGCGCCAGAGCCGCAGTATTTATGGCCTCCCTCCAGCGCTCGGCACAATAGCGCGTCGCCGCTCACGGCCAGGCCTGGCTTCACTACTCCACCAGGCCCCACATCATTCCACACACCTCTTGTAGGCCTCCGGGTGTGGGCCGGGGGTAGTCTCAGCGTGATCCGCACCTGCCGCAGTGGGTACCAGGCTGACTCCGCCTCTCAGTTCCCCTCTGCGGTAACCCCGTCTGCTTCGCTGATAGGAAGTGTTCAGGGCCGCAGTCGCGGGATCTCGCTCCCACCATCGGTCCAGGCCACCCGCGTCCGCGTCTACACTCTCCCTTGTTGTGGCCTGCATTGCCGGCTGCTCCCGGCTGCACTTCGCGGCCGTGCACCAGTAGTTTTGGGTCTCGGGCCTGCTAACTGCGCCCAGGGCTTCTCTGGACCAAGCCCGAGCAGATTCCGGTCTCAGAGCCGGGTCAGGCCTCCGGGAGATGCTGTATTCGGGCGACGGCGGGCGGGAGCGGAGAAACACGGTCCTATCTCGCCACCATCTGGCCACGCCCCCTTCTTGCTAGTTTAGATGCACACAGGATTTCCCTTGGTCTGTGCAGATTTGCCCATGGGTCTATGAAACACAAGTCCCTTTAGAGAGTAGGTAGAGTCTTTAGGGTCAGCACATCTAACATGGTGTACTTAGTACAAACATCAGCAGACATACAACACTCAGGTTGAAGAATGTGTAAATATGAGAGATCACAGTAGCAGTTCTTGCAGCAACAAACCAACAATGTTTGAGAGCTAAAGGATGTCCTGACAGAGTCCACGGGGGATACATGTCATGTGATATGTTGAGGAGAGAAGTGTTCCAGTGAAGAGGAGGTCCAAATTGCCATTAGGTAAGCCCCATCAACAGTCCACAAATGGATAGGAAAATAGGGGACAGTACGACTTGACAAGTGCACTGGTATGATCATAAGCACAGGTCCAATGAACTGACCAAGTGGCACACACAAGGGTTACAGGCCAGTTCTTCGATGGAAATAGTTGGAGTCCTCATCTTTGTCCTCTGAGGTGTATGGTGCCTCCCCCGAGGGGGGTGTTGTCAGTGCCGGAGTCGCCGGAGGTGCACACACATCAGGGGCAGAAGATGTGGATCACCTGTCCCCAGCAGCATTTTCTGTGCCAATAAGGAAAGCAGCACAGTGCTGAGAAGGGCCTTTTGGCTTGCCAGCATGGCAATACCGTTGCGGTGGAAGGCACCTATTGTTGCTATGCAGGAGTCCTGCTTCCACTCCATAGACTAGGATGTTGCGGATCGCCCCCAGCTGGTTGGCTACCTCACTGGTGCCACTTCGGCAGGGCAGTTGTTCATGCCTCTGCCTCATAACACCAGGGATGCCATCCAGGTGCCTCTAATTGCCTCCGAGGTGTCCTTATTGGGACTGAGGCATCTACGGACTCCCCTGAGGTACCCGCCATTGTCTCCATCCCCGCCTGCACGTCATCTACCAGCTTCAGCTGGACTCCTACCGCACACCATTGGAATTCAACTTGAAGGTCATCAGAGTCTAGGGTTGGGCTTGGGCTGGCTGATGGGCTTTGTTGGGTGGTTGATGGATCCTCTGGAGACCCTGTGGCACTGTCAGCCCTTCCTGCAACAGGAGAGGGTGAATCAAAGGAGGCCAGGATTTTCCGGAGGGTTTCTTTATACAGGGTTGTCAGGCTGTCATGCTAAGCAGATTCCTCATCCGGGATAGGCAGCTGGACATGAGGTGTTGTTTCTCCCTCTGCAATAGAATTGAGATATGTTAATGTTGATCATTGAGATACGTAGACATGAGTGATCTGGCTGACATTTAGACATTTTTCTTATTCACATTCATTTCCAGATTGATGCATAGGACATATATTACTCATAGTTATTGAGGCCTAGTTGCACTATTGTTGGTTTTCAGATGACAATAGCTCAGCATTGTTCAGAGACGACCACTGTGTGAAAAGGATGACGTGTCCTATCATGACACACATTACAACACAGTTACTCAGCTGGCTGGACTGCCATGCCTGTGCAAGTAAGTAGAGGTAAGGGCCACATCTTCCTTGGAGATTACCAATCTCCTACATGATGGCTATACTTATTGTGGTCTCACATATTTACACCACTACTGTGCACATTGGCCCAAGTCCCCTGGGTGCCTGCATTCCCTGTGGCAGCTACTCACCCCACAGCTCCTGGGAAGGTGATGTGGGTTTGGTCATGTATTTTGTTTCATCCAGCAGTCTGCCATTCACACAGTACACCACAGCACTCTGCCTTATTGTGCTGTCTTGCATGTACAATGTGCTTTTATGTGTCCAAGGGTTCCATTTTTGCACATATACACACACCTCTACACAGATGACAATCTTGCTACTCTGCAGGTATGTGTGAGGGTATGTACTCGCCATGGGTTTCCTATTTGTGTATACTCGTGTGATTTCATTGCACACACAGTTGGCTCAATATTTGTGTACAGTGGGCACTGTGTACTGACTCTCAGGGGATGGGCACTGACAAACTAGGTTGATTGCTAGCAGTGGCGCTCCCCCCTTTTCATCATTGCCAGAGTTGGTCATCTGCAGATTTCCTCTCACTTGCACGTGTACATGTGTCCTTTAGGCCCAGGAACTCAACTTACTGTCACACAATGATGGAACCAAGTTCATATATTGAATCTAATGTGACTCCAACACCAACAATTAGCTTTTACATATCCAATTGACAGACATGGCTGCCTGTATTTGAGGGCTATGGATGCAGTTGTACCCCACATGACAGTAGAACTGGAATTGGTGACATGTATCTACCCAGGTTTGCCAAAATATTCGGCCCATTTACCTCACCCTCCAACCAACCCCGAATCCTGCCATTTGTGGTGGGAATTTGGTTCATCCTGTCACTTCACAAATCCCTGTTTACTGTTTCACATCCTCCTACTTTGACATTTGTGACATGGTAAGACTTTCCTTTCTTCAGACTCCCCGCTGCCACGTGCTACACCTTCACCCAGGTCAACATCACGTGTGGGTTGAAGTACATCAATGGCCTTTTCTCTGTCATCCTTTCTGTGCTGCAACACAAGTGTAACGTGGTCAGACACAGCAGTGCATGTGTATTGGTCATGCTACCTTGCAGTGCACACTTCACTTCTCACCTCCTTGCTATGCAGTGTCTCCCCATTCAGACACAGTACCAGTTCTATGTGCTCTGCCACACCTGCAATGCACTGCACTACCAGGGGCCCACACACCATGCAGCTTCTTTATGAGAGCCTTGCGCTGCCAGAGAGACGCTTTTTTATGCTCTGGCTGCCCAAGCCTCTCAAACATATCTACGAGGCAAGCAAAGCCACTGTGTGTGGCTTAGCATGGCCTGATCGATACTGAGTGAAACAAAGCAGTGCAAGTGGCTGTCTTGCCCTACTGTGCTTGAAGGAAGCCTTCCATGGGCACTGCACTGGTTTCTCCCACGCAGCATCCATGGATTTTCATGTTGCCCCATATTTACTAAATCTTGTAATCCTGGGGCAGTGTCAAAACCTTACGCCTCTCCAGAGCAGGCGTAACGAGTAGAAATGTTTTTATTTCTCCTAATTTTTCCCTCTTTCCATGTGTGCTGCATTCTGCAACACACATAAAAAGAGGTAAACGCCTCTCGGAATTGTTTTGGTGCAGGAAGGTGCCTCTTCCTGCACAAAAACTATCCTGCCTGCAACAGAGACACACTTGCAGCATGGTTAAAGGGTCCTCACTGGTTCTAGGCAGAAAAGTGTGTGTCAGATCAGGGTAAAAAGAAAGGAATGCACCGTATTTCATTTATACGGTGCATTCATGCCCCTTCCCATTGGCGGTGGGCAGAGCAGGTAGTAAACCTGTGGGGCTGCCGTTTGCCAATTCCTCTAAACATGAGACTTCCTGTTTTCCTTCCACACACATGGTCCTCTGATGTGCATCACTTGCATTCACCTCCAAACCCAGTATGCGTTGGTACATGACAGGAGTATAAGTGGTCCCTACCATGGCAGCCAACACCTATATGCTCTCACTCCGCACGTCATGATCGCTGCGTGAATTGTACTTTCATGCAACTGACTATACACATGGCTCTTTGCATGTTTCTATGTGTTGATACATCACATTCGCCACACCTGAGCCACCTCCCAGATGAGCAGTTTATCCTCTGACATGCCCATTCCATTCTATTGCTTTGCAGTCTAGATTTGTGTGCATGGGCCCAAGTAAGCCACACTAGCCTCGTGGTGCAAGGTAGCTTGCATTGTCACAGTAAGGTTGGGCAGGGTTTTAGTATCCATGCATGATGTGGTGTTCCAGTCTATGGGGCAGATTTACAAGCCCCTTGCGCTGCCAATACGTCACTTTTTGTGACGCACTGGCAGCGCAATACACTGCCCCATATTTACAAGGACAGGAAAAACCACCCTGCGTGTCTTTTCCTGTCCTTGTAAATATGGCCCCTTAACACGCAGCACTTTGCGTGAAAGGGGCATTCCATGGGTGTTGCTGTGGGTGTTCCCACGCAACACCCATGGAACGAGACACATTTCCAGATTTACGAGGAATCGTAAATCTGGAAATGCGTGTGAATGCTGCGTAGGGAGGCGCAACGAGGAGAAATGTATTCATTTCTCCTTGTTTTTTTTCCTGTTTCCATGCGTGCTGCATTCTGCAGCACACATTGAAAGAGGAAATCACCTCTAATGATTGTTTTTGTTCAGGAAGGGAACCCTTCCTGAACAAAAACAATCTCCCCACGACGCAGGCATCCTTGCACCATGGTGCAAGGGTGCCTGCGTCGGCGCATGGCAGCAGTTTGTGCGCCAGCGCAGGGGGAAGCACAGAGGTGCGACATATTGTTGTAAATATGTCACATCGCTGTGCTTTCCAAACTAACGCAGCACGGCACAGCAAAATGACTTGCTGCACCGTGCTGCGTTAGTTTATTGTAAATCTGCCCCTATGTTTTTTGCTTTGTATTGTGGGATTTATAGTTCGGCTGACTCATGTTATACATTCCACTACAAGTCCCAGAATACAAAGGTGAACCTGGCCTGGTACCGCACATCACAAGTGGATTGGACACATTTGATGCAGCTGGACCAAGCTGAGCAACATGGTGCTAGGCAGTCTACCTTGCATTTATGCGATGTTTGACTGTACATGAGAAGATTCCTTTCCTTTCCCTTGCACACAGCATAGTGGAATGCAGGGATATAGCTTGGTGCGCTACACAACATGACCTTTTTACACATATTGCCCCTTGTTGCCACCTACCCTGTAGGTGTTGGTGGTCCTTGTAGCCAGCACCAACTCCCCTAGGATGACAGCTGCAACCCGTTCCTCCTACGGGTCCAGCTTCTCCTGGCCCACAGGTTGTTGGCCAGTATCTCCTTCGTTCTGCACTGGTAATCATGCCAGTCACTGTCCTCTTAGCTTGTCCACCACTGTTGACCTTGGCCACTGTGGACTGCCAAATGGCCTGTTTCCTCCCTAATGGCAATTTTAAGGTGACAAAGAGCTGATGTTCGAGCTTTGTCACCTCTGTGACAGATACCATTCTCCTCCTCACTGAAGTTACACTTCCTCTTTCCCTGGGAGTATGTCTGGACTTACTGGCTGGTGCTAATGTTGTTGGTGTTGTTGCCCTGGCTGCTGTTCTCTGCTGCCTGCTCCATGTCTTCTTTCTGTATGTAGTTCTATTTTTTTCATCAAAAGCATAATTTTTTGTTGTTTTTTTTTTTTTACGCATGTCGCACACAAAAGGGATGCAAAAGTGGTTAGCATCACTTTACGTTCTGCAAACCAGCCTCACATCACTTTGACTGCACATGGGTCAATTTCCATTTCTAGAGCCCTTCCACGGAACTGTACTTTTTTTTGACGCTACATCTGACCTACGCCATGGTGCACTGTCCTGTAAATAGACACATCCATACAGTTTAAAATGACTTAATGCAGCACAAACAATTCTGACTAATCGCTGCCTTGACACAGCAATGCATCAGTTCTTGTAAATTAAGCCCCTGGCATTTTAAAACATTTTGGGAAGGGAGTCATTACATTGGGAATTGAATCACAGCAGCAGGAGGAGGCTTTTTGAAGGCTATACGTATGCCAGTACTAATCCTAGGGCTTTGTTTGCTGAGCTTATTTTCTTCATTCATAGGCCATAGATTTTATTTATATAAGAGAAGGGAAAAAGAAATGAATAAAGATTTGAAAAACACATCATGAATGATGACTACAGGAAGTCATTGAAGTTCAAAGGTTTAAAAAGGAAGAGGCAGGATTCAACTGACGATGAAAGTGTCCTTTGAGTTGAACTCATATGTGAACTAGTGATAGTGTGGTGGTAAAGATAACCATCAGATGGAGGAATAATAGAGTCCACTAATTAACATGAACATTTGTTAATTTAGTAGCTGTATATGCAATGATAAATGTAAGATTCAATGCTCAAATGACACCCTTTTGGAATGTTCTGAGCTGCAAGAGGCAGTCATACTTATCCGTATAGGCCATAGAGAAGCTAAAAAGCAAGTTTCCTTAACTAAAAGCAAACCTAATATTGGAGAAATGGGTACAGCGTGAATTAGAAGCTTGACCGTACAATAATGTGCTTATAAATGTTCACTATAACTGCAGAGTGTTCCGATATATTAAATGTATTACTTCATAAGCAACATTTTATTCAGAAATGTCAAGAACATCCTATGTTCTCATAACTCCACATAAATACTTAAATAAGATAGTGGTGCATCATAGGCAAAAAATTGTGTTAGTATTAAATGGAATGCATTACCTAGCAGTGATTTTGGGCCATATGTATCAAAGGATACATTAGCGATTCTCAAATAGCGATTTTTAGAGAATCGCTATTTGAGAATCGCAAAACGCTATGTATGTAAGATTTGCAATAAATTTTGCGAATCCTACATATTCCTTAATTGCGAATCGCAAATTGCGATTCGCAATTAAGGAATACCTCCCCATTCATTCCTATGGGCCTAGAGGCCCATAGGAATGAATGGGAAGACATTCTCAATTTGCGATTCCCCATTAGAGAATCGCAAATTGCGAATGCAATTTCAAGGGTGCCAGGGTGTCAAAAGGACACCCTGTTGCACCCCTGAAACGAGCATGGGTGCAGATGTGGCGCACATACATGCCCTAAGGGCATGTATGTGAGTCACATGGCACTTTGAAAAATGCAAAAAGTGCATTTTTCAAAGAAATCATAAATTACCACCAACTTGAAGTTGGTGGTAATTTGCGATTCCTTAAGTCCAAATTGCACTTTTTCTGTGCTTCTTACATTGCATTTAAGGAATCGCAATTTGCGATTCCTTAAATGCAATCGCAAAATAGGGAATCGCAAAATTTGCGATTCCTTATTTTGCGAGGGGTGTTTTGTGTCATACATTGGACACTGCAATTTTGCGATCGCAATTGCCGAAATTCTGCGAATTTCGGCATTTGCGATCGCAAAATTGCTTCATACATATGGCGCTTTGTCTCTTAGTTAGTATAATTCATTGTTCTCACAGTGAAACAAAATGTAATGTAGAAAGCCGACCTGTGCTCAAACACCTATGGGAACAAAGGCTTATGTTTCCAGAATCTAACTACGTGGCAATGTTTGTTGCTAACTTTCCGATAACTTTATAAGATGCATGTATTTTCATGGGAACATAGGAGCTGAACCTGCTCAATGATGAGAGAAGCCACCTGATTGGTCTGTGGAAGAAGGAGACCGATACAATGTCTGCAACACAAATTCATGCCTTTTATATAAGTGTGTGTTCCTAGGTAGATGCAATGCCTTTTTCCCCTTCTTGCCCTTATGAGACTCTTGACAGTTCTGGCTACTGCTGCTGCTGTTTCTCTAATGCCCTGTTATTGGCATATCATTTTGACTGATTGCTACTGCAATTGCATGCTGATTTATTTTGGATTTACTGAAACTCGGCTGAGTTTCATGAACTACGCTTTATGGGAAGTTCTGATGCTTTAGTTTGACTTTGAGCTTTATGCTCCTCTAATCTCAACCTTTTTCCTTTTGAATCCGAACTCTTCATGGGTTCTACAAATCTAAACTCTGATCCCCATCTTTAGTACAGGGAATTAGTCGTTTATGGATAACGCTTAAATGTATTGCTTGATGTTTGAGTCTAACCATTCTTTTTGATGAGATTTCTGTCCACTTATTTGATTTATGGACTAATTGAAATAAAAATGACCCAAAAAAAACTTTACTAATTTCTTCATGAGAATAAAGGTTTTAAACACATTGGGGCTTATTTATGAGCCCCTGCTTCACTTTTGCGCTGCCGTTGCGTCACTATTTGTGACGTTGCGCCGGCGTAAATAATGCACCATGTTGCGCCATATTTACGAACTGACGTATCTAGGCACATATGTCACCCCTGCGCTACATTATACCTGCGTCAGGTATAATGTATGCAGGGTGGGCGTTCTCCCGCAAGAAAGGGTCATAGGAGTGGTGCAGTGTAATCTATAAGATTTCACTGCGCCACTTCTAGGACGCCAATGCATCAAAAGCATACGCCTGCATCATGGCAGGCGTAAGGGTGACGCAGGTCCTTTCACAATGGGCTTGCACCATGTGAATGGACTTATTCCTGGAATTGCATCTGTTTTCAGACACACCCCAGCAATGCGCCACTTTTGGCCGACAGATACATCAGAAATACTGACGTGTCTGTCATTCCTTGCGAAATGATGCATCACACAGTAAATATGACGCATCCATCATGTTGCAAGGAGGTCGCACTGAGAAGTGTTGCATCGCTGCTTTCACGCAGCGATGCAACACTTCTCATAAATGAGGCTCATTGTCGAAACTTAAAACTGTTAATGCAATTTAAGTTTAGGAAGCCTGATTTGCTCTTTGACTCATAATATGATATTTGGAGATCCATCTTTGGAGGAGAGAAGAGATAGGAACATTTTTGGGACCAGTCCGTGCTATCACAGCCTAAGGCCTATGAATATTTGTGAGCCACATGAGTCTGAGGGACCCGTCACCACATTCTGCAAAAGGGATATCATTCTGCCTTAGGCCATTAAGAGCATCTGTTACTTTAAAGAGAATATTGGATAATTATGTTGTTTAGAGCCAACAAGCATTATTGTATGTGGTCTGCTACATCCCACCTTATAGTTTTGTGCTTATTACTTGTGTACCTAGTTCTTTATCACAGAAGGTTGCTTGGGGTGAACAGGAAACTGAAGCATTTGATGGATAAGATTTACAAAACTTACACACAATGCAGCACAGCACCCAAAAATGTAGCACTGCATTGAATGAAAGGGAAAAAGAAGGACAGCACCATACCTACAGAAATATAGCATTCTCCTCCCCTCTCCCTAGGCTGCCGAAAACCACGCACACACCTTTAAGCCATAGTGGAAGGGGGTGTGTGTGACTCTATCATAGGTTTTGTACTAGAAAGGTGCAAATACTATGCATAGACTCATTTTAAAACGTTTCCCACGTCCGATATGTGCTGTACAGTACAGCACACAAAAAAGTGGGAAGTGTTAGGAGAAACAAAAGCATTCCTCCTTTTTTACACCTGCTTCAAAGTGACATTATTTTTTGATGCAAAATTCTGCCCACTAATGTTAGTAGATAGGGTTTTGCATAAAAAAGCATGGGTGGTTGCATGGGAACGCCCATGGACCACCCATGCAATGGCAGCTTGACGCTAAGTACCGCAAAGCAGTGCTACTTTTAGGCAACTTTCAGAAAATAGCAATAAAATATTTTGTGCTGGTTTGCATTACTTTTGTGAGGCAAACACAGAGCACGTATATGCAGGACCTGTTTGTGATGTTTGCCTTGGTCCTTAGCGCTGGCTTGCTTTCCTTGTTATGCAAACCGAAGGTATTTCAAGTCTCATTAGTGGTTGATCTGTGGTTGGCTATAATTATATGCCACTCATGAATATTTAGCACCCCGCACAGCTTCATTGATTGTGAATACTGAACTGACAGTTATAGCGATGACATTCAGTGTTCGTGCATCATCGTCATGACACCTTCATTGGCTTAAATTACCAGTTTATCATCAGACAATTAGCTCTTGTCATGGATGTTTTAAAGCACGCGCTCATCGTTTTAACAAGAATGGAATGTGCTAGCGCTGAAATCTTCCAGTGGAAACTAAAAGGTTTATGTGGCGACAATAGGTGAGAAAAATGGGATCAGTCAAACACCTATAAATTATGCGGCAATTAACAGCTCAGTCTAAGCATGTAGTGATGTAAAATGCTTTGATTATCACAATTTCGGGTGTATGAGTCTTTCTTATTGCATTACTTTAAGATCATGTAATTCAAACTATTGAGCATTTATTTTTTTAACTTAGATCTCAACAGATTGTTAAATAGCCGCCTTTTCATGCATTTTTTAGAGACTCCAGCAAATAAATACAAGAAATACATAGTGACATGTTTCTAAAATGTGTACTTTCTGGTTCATGATTTTAGGAATAGAATTATTGTTTACTTGTGTTAATTAATGCCTTCATTAAAATCGGCGCATAAAAACATGGTCACAGAGCGGTATAAAGTGAAAACGATTGCTGAAATGTATGTGCCTACATTAGTAACTCTGACATAAAAATACATAGTTATTGCCAAGGTATTATATATTTAACACGGAAAGCCATAGTACGGAATGATACGACTAAATTGAAATTATTTTTAATTGCAAAAGCGTTAAAGGACTACAGAGGGCATGCGGGTAATCAGGATACATCGGAATATGGTGTTTTTATTACACTTTTCCACTTGTGCTGCGATCTTTGCATTTTTTCTGCTGAAAGGACAGTCCTACATTTTTAACTTGCCATTCTAAAATCTACCTGCGAGGCCTCTGCGTTTCACTGTCTTTGATTTCAAGACAAGGCGCGTACTCTTCTCTCCCACCTTCATTCCTCCAGATCCTCCTTTTATCTCTGGCAGAGGGTGCACAAAATCGGATTCTCTTTGACAGGAATAGCATTTCATCTCGGAGCACTGCGGAGGGAACAGAACTACTCCTGTTCACCAGTAAACCTCCACACAAATCCCAAGCGACAGACCTTACTCTCAGTAAAGAACAAGTCACATCCCTACCCATGTGACCGTGGTGTTGGCATATGTTGTTAATGAAACGATGGGGCATATGTACAATAAAATGTCGAAGCAAGGAGCAGCGCCAAATTTGGCAGCGCCGCGCTCTGACATTTTCAAAACGTAGGGATGTGCCGTATTTATTACAATACTGTGCACCCCAGTGTTTTCCCTAGCGCTGGTGCCAAAATTAGCTGCCAGGAGCCGACGGAGGCACCCTTGCACCCTAGTGCAAGGGTGCCTGCGTTGCAGGGAATGATTGTTTATGTGCGGGAAGGTGCAAGAAGGCATCCTTTCCTGGACATAAACAATCCATAATGGCTATTTGTTACTTCTATGTGTGTTACATTGTGCAGCACACATAGAAGTAGCAAATCATCATTATTTAATGATTGTGTCCCTTCCTGCACATAAACAATCATTGATGGCTTTCTGCTCTTTCTATGTGTGCTACAGAATGCTTCACACATTGAAAAAGCAAAAACCAGGAGAAATAAAAGCATTTCTCCTGGTGCACCATTCTAACGCCTGCTCTTGCATGACATTATTTTTTGGCGCAGCCACAGAATTACACCTCCTCGTAAATCTGGGGCATCAGTCAAAGAGCAATGGGTGTTGCGGTGGAACGCCCACAGCAACACACATTGCATCCCCTTTCATGCAGATACCTGCGTGAAAGGGTAGCATATTTATAAAGTGGCGTTTAGCCACGAAAAGTGGGTTAACATCACTTTGTAAATATGGTGCAGGGCATACCACCACCGGAGTGTCAAAAAAAGTGACGCTCTGGTGGCTCTATGGGCTTGTACAAATGCCCAGATATTTCTCCTTGTGCAAGTAAAACACAGTAAAACTAGAACTACATTTTTTTTCTTTAATCTGAAAAACCTATGAGAACAAACTTGCAGATAAAATTCCTCACAGCCCTTGTTGGCAGACAACGTGCTAAAAAAATACATGGGGTCCGACTCCTAAGAATAAAAAAATGGAATATTACGTCTGGCAAACCCCTGACATGCATGCCAACCTTAATATTTTAAAATTCACAGAAATACGGGGCATATTTACAAGGGGTTATCACCACCAGAACACCACTTTTTTTATGTTCTGGTGGCGATAACCCCTTCGCCTTATTTACAAAGCGGAGTTAAGCCACTTCGCCGCCTTGTAAATAATGCCCCAATTAACGCAGCACTTAGCATGAAAGGGGCGCCCAATGGGTGTTGCAGTGGACGTTCGACCGCAACACCCATAGCTTTTTGACACTGCCTGGTATTTACAAGGCTGACTCAAATATGGGGCAGCGCTAAAAATAAGATCAGGGAAAACCTGGTCTTAACCTGGAGAAATGAGGAGAAATGTTTAATTTCTCTTTGTTTTTGCTGTTTCTATGTGTGCTGCAGAAAGAGAAAATCGCCATTAGTGATTGTTTAGGTGCAGGAAGGGACACCTTCCTGCACAAAGAATAATCATCCCCTGCAAAGCAGGCACTCTTGCACTATCGTGCAAGGGTGCCTGCATTGGCGCTAGGCAGCTACATTTAGCGTCAGCGCTAGGGGAAACCATGGGGTGTCCCATATTATTGTAAATACAGTGCATCCATGCATTTTCAGAATGTCGTAGCTCGGTTTTACCAATTGTGGCGTAACACCTAGCTCTGCCATTCTGTTGTAAATATGCCCCTACATTTGTAAACATATGGACAGGATAAGCACCTGATCAGGATATGAACATGTTTTGCCCAATTCCGGGGAAAAAAACATTGCTTACTTCGTTACCTCTATATACCTCTGAATAAATAACAAGCTCAAACTATCCTCCCTAACCTACATACTACCTTAACAATGCTAAATATATGTTTAATAATAGCTACAACTAGGATGGTTTTGGTTTTCTCATTGACTGTGACCCCGAACATTTCTTAATCACTGAAATCTTGCTTGGGGATGAAGTGGCTTCTATTACTCATGAAATTATTTTGCATACATTCAAAATCATTCTCAATAAACAACTCTACAAATGGATGAAGCAGTTACTACTTTGTACGGGCCCTCATTTTCAATTTCAACATTTCCTGCACTTTCTGATCTTAACCTTAAATCCCTCGATCTACATCTAACGAGAGCTTTAAGTTGTCTGGGCCCCTCTAGATCCTGGACCCAGTAGTAATTAAAAATGGACATTGAAACAGGTACCTATCGGGCGCTATATTAATTTCCTTAACTTTACTGGCAAAAAGGTTGTCCAATTTCTGATCAATGAAAGTAAAAACTGTCAAAGTAATCCATGTCAGAGATTTATATTTAACGTAATTTCCTACAATTGTTAACTGTTTCCAGGATGTTGTGTTCCTGTATTTTTATTGATGCATCATATTACTCTTGTAAAGTGTGTACTTAGAGCTGAGTTATATTACAGAAAGTGCCCCGGGGCGCAATGGGCTTGTGTGCCTGCTTTGTGTGCCCCAGAAGCACTTTGGTATTACAGAAGGGGATGCAGAAGCTTGTATGGCCCTTCTGTAATACTGATAGTGCTGGAGCACATGTAGCCCCAGCACTGTCTCAAAAGGGAATCTCTTTGCCTCTGTACCCGCTCCGTATTATGAGCCCGGGCGCAAAAGCAAAGAAGCTCTCAGAAAGCATGCTGAAAGTGCACCACAAAAAGATAGGAGACTTTCTGTGCCACCCTACAGAGTAGGGATAGGGGATCCCATAGACCCCCCCAGACTTCCTCTTGCAGGGAGGTGCAGTCACTCACTGCATCTGCCTGCAAAGGGATCACTAATCTCTCCTCAAAGTGCAAGCTGGTTGCCACCTGCATGTGAAAAATGGAGTGGCTTTGAAGTAGCCGCTCTGTATTTTACTTGAATGTGCTGCCCCCAGGGCAGCATGATTTCGCAGCTGCCTTGAGTGCCATGCATTCTCTGCAATAGGGTGCAATTACCCTGTTTGCGCATGTTGCACCTATTTAAATGTGTGCCTTGGCGCAAATAGGAAAAGTGTGCTCAATGAGCAATATGGGCCCAGGTGTTTATGATGGGCCATGCTTGAGAGTAATGAATTTGAAGCTGAAGGCAGTGCGAGTTTCTCACAGCGCCTGTCAGTGGGTAAAGGTGTTCAGAACCCATGCTTACTCATGCACAATGGTATAGATTATATGCAGGATTTTGTCAACAGTCATCTTAATAATATATTAATACATTTTCTTTGTGATAAGCAGACTGTATAAGCGGCCTGTTGATAGGAAGAACCGGAAGCCATCTAGGGCAGTGAAATGTGGATGTTTAGGTAATCGTTGCAAGTGCAAGAGGGCAGATCTGCCAAGTAGGTACTCTACACCAAGCAACTGAGATTCTCGAATCATGATTAAAAAAGCAAAGAAGATAAGCTCTGTGGACAAACTTACTGACCCTGAATGACTTTTGACTAAATTGTTCAAAGAGTTCTTGCAATTCCATTACATCCAAAGTTTAGCCAAATCAATCTCTTTGCCAGGCCACCTTTGAAGAAAGAACTCAGAGCCTCATTTATGAAAAGTGTTGCATCGCTGCACGACAACAGCGATGCAGCACTTTTCTGTGCACCCTCCTTGCAACACCATGGATGCGCCGTATTTACTGGACGGCGGATTTAAAGATACATCAGTATTTCTGACGTATCTATAGGTGCAGTAATGACGCTTTGCTGGAGTGTGTCACAAAAGTGACACTACTCCAGCAATGGGTCATTACACATGGGTAAGGCGCCTGCATCAGTCTTAGGCCTGCTGTGAAGCAGGCATAAGATTTTGACGCAGTGGTGCCCTAGATGTGGCATAGTGAAATCTCATAGATTTCACTGTGTCACTTCTATGACCCTTTTTAGCGGGGGAACGCCCACCCTGCATACATTATACCTGATGCAGGTATAATCTAGTGCAGGGCTTTACAAAGTGACGCATCTCCTTAGATGAGTCTCTTTGTAAATATGGTGCAACGTGGCGCATTTTTTATTCCGTCACAAAAAGTGATGGAACGGCGGTGCAAAGGGTACATAAATAAGCCCCTCAATATTGTGTTATCTTGTGAAAACAATATCTACCCTTTACAATGACCATCTTTCATCTCTTACTTGCTGCTAACTTTGCAATACTTCATTCTTCTTGTCTACCAACAGATTATTACCTCTCTAAGTTTGCTCTTTCTTGGAACAAATGCCCTGCTTAGCCTTGCAATCTAACACCCCTAAAGGAGTTCTTGCTTTTCTTTAGTCTTCCCAGGTATCTGTCATTACCCTTCAGTTGTTTCTTTCAGTGTACAATTTACATAAATGATCTATAATTCTCATACACTGAGCCACTTGTGATGAATTACAACAAAAAGACATCTCCAAATTTCCCTGCATCCACCTCAACTGAAAGCAACATCACTGCGTTTTCCTGTCTCCATCAGTGAATGAAGTAAGATCACTGGCTTCCCTCCAAAACCATCTTTTAAAGACTTCTTTTCCCAGAATCCACCTCAATAAGATGTCTTCTCCATATTTCCCAGCATCCAACAAATCAAGAAGTGAGATCACTACATTGTTGAACCTCCATCTATACAGAAAGTGACATCCCTGCATGTTCCCTAGCCTTCAAAGGTCTACCCCCCCCCTGGATGTCGCAAACCTGGGCTTCTCAAGCTAAGGATGGGCCAGTACAATGGCATCACCAGTTTTGGGCCTTTTCAGGCACGAAGACCCTAGGCACAGAAAACCTACAGAAAATTAAGCCACCGTTCACCATGTGTTTCTCAAGCACAAGTACACAAACCATTCCCACTCTCACACCAAGAAACCGCAAACACACTCACTATACTCACACACCAACATCTTTATTCACTCACTATAAAACACAAACCACTCACATCACACCATCTTCCACTCATGCTCGTCAATGCACAGTCAGCGATAAGTAAAGCCCCCAACATCACCAACATCATAATGCACCATACCCTAGACTCTATTTTCATCACAGAAACGTGGTTTGCACCCTACTTAACATGAATTATTGACATCCTCCTCCTATCTGAAAACAGCATCCAATGCTTAAAGTGCACATGCTTAACTGGAGTGAGATTCACAGTTGCACACAAGTAATACATGCATGTATGCATTCTTTACAAGTGACAGCTTTTACATGTTTGCACCGCACTAGGCCTTGGTCCATGACATCTGTCACACATTAACTCTGATGGTATCTGCAACGGCATTAGTTCCAGGAAAATGCTCCCACATTGGTGAGACACACTACAATGCGAGGTTATTGTCTGGTATTGTAGTTGGTGGTTTGTGTTCCAAACTTCACTGTGTGCCATCTGTTATACACTCTGCTGCTGCACAACACATGTGGCATGCCTGGCCTGTCCCTTTAATGCAGTACACTGCTTCACATAGCATTTCTCTATATGTGCAAATGATAGATGTGAGGCATGGCCCCATGTTGCTTAACAGGTCTGATGCCATGATTGCTACATTTTGAGGCCTACTTCTAGTTGACGAGATGTGGGTGAGTTGATGGTTATGGGGATTGTATAATAAATGGCAACACATATAATGGATTCACACATTTACTTTCTTGTTGAACCTTCCTATCATGTTTGGACATTCTGTCCATCAAATTACATGTAATTCAAGAGAACAAATTTTGCACAATTAGAGTGCTTCGCCAAATCCCAGCTACTGTATTTTGTGTCTCTTTGGGGCTTTTCACAAAACACAGCACATGTGAACTATTTAATGGCTACATTGTCACAAATACCACATCATGCTACAGTAAATGAAGGACACATTCGCCATGCATAGCATAACAATGCAATGAGGAACAAAGGTCTGTAAAAATGCAATATGAGCAGATGACATTGTACAGTCAGTAAATTGCCAGAGCAGCATGACATTGGATAGGTTATATGCAAACACCTGAACACCTGGAGAATACTGAGATGTCAAGACTGGGATTTCACTCAGATCAAAAGTCAGACCAAACTGTATGTGCATACACACTAACTCATAGCACATGGTTAGATGGAGAGATTTAGATATGAACTTACTTTTGCATGGCAAGAGTCGGGTTCCTCTGACCTGAATGTACAATGCATAGCTGAGCGGATCATAAATCTTGTAATGTGAAATGTAAGTTGAGTGTGTGCCACTACATATGCCTGTGTCAGGGAATTCTGTACCCTTGGATTAGTTGGCACATACAAAGGCCTGCACTCAGAGTAAATGTAACACCACTAACTTTGACAGGATCAACACAGAGATCATGTGTGTATGGCAGCATTATGTTAATCGAACATCACACATTACATTGACTATTGAACCATGTTTCATTGAAGTGATGACTTATGGCTCACTCATCTATTCCAAAGGTCTGTTGCTGTGTGACACACTCACCCCAGACCCACATCAGGCTTTCTTATATATGTGTGCATGATTACATCATGGGCCGAACATATGTGCCTGTGCAAGACATACACAACAGAAAGTCTGCAATGTGTAACAGTGTGCATGTGCAGCGATTATGTGTTCTGCTATATTGTGTTCAGCTATATACCCTCTGCCATAGTTCAAAGTGAGTGTAGTACCAAACAGTGTGTGATGGCTGAGTGTGTATCATGCACTTCATATTGTTTGATTTCATCTTACATATTTGGATCACCGTATAGTCTACATGATGTCCTGTGAGCATAAACAGAGGGGCATAATATGCGCTTGGGCAAACGGTGCAGCACTAATAGTCTCCCTACGCCACATCTATGTTTGCGAGCACATAGCAAGAATTGTACGGTATCTAACATAACACTTTAAAATGTTGCCGCTTGACTGGTGCCGGTGTGGGATTGGCTACCTGGGCCCAATGCAGGCACACTTGTGCCATGAGGCAAGGATGCAACTGTTACTTGCAGGAATGGATGTGACCATAATAGTGCATCTTGCTGATAACCAAAATATTTTGTAAGCCCTAGTGCTCCATCTATATGTGCTGCTGTACACAGGACACAAATAAAATTGAAGTTAAGATAAGATGTCAAGGTCTAACTACATGTAATATCACTCCTGTGAAGGTAGTACTTACTGACACATTGCAGTTTTGCCTGGTGTAATCTGTCAGTAAATGCACACATTACAATCTGATGTGAATGGTGACCCACATGCAAAGGTCAATGAACCCCTCTCTGGTGCAGAGTAACACAATGCGGTGAATTGCTATATATAGTAGCACTCGGAACTCAGCGGGCTTGACTGGCCTACTCAAGCTGGACTTGTGATGCTCAAACTATAGGCAAACAGACTTAGCAAAGATCTTTGCCAAGGTGCATTGTGCATGTGCCAAACATTTTGTTTCAGACACAAAGTCCAGACAGCAGATGTTTCTGTAGCACAACATTCCACTGTGGAAGTTGGCTAGTTTAGCGGGCTAACTGATGTCTGCCGACAACCACAGGTGTCATATTGGCCTAATACCACACCTATCACATATATCCAGTTAATCGGTAAGCAGGATGCCACATACACTGTAGAGTGGCTGAACCACCCAATCTCTGTGCTTCCCTGAGTGTGCATTGCATCCATAACACATCTTATGGCAGGAATTCAGACAGATTGTATGGATTTAGATATTGCGCATAATAGTGAATATAACAGTGTATTTCATAGGCCTAGCAATGAGATATATTTGACCGAAAAGATGCCTATTCTACAGCTACCTACGTTCACCTGGGCATACTCCAAACTGAAAAAGCAACAAAAACTTTGGAATGTCTCTACTCTTCACAATATGTATGTGTTTTTCACATAAATATATGGTCACTCAATATGTCACCATGATGAAGGCAAAACTCACACATAGGTGCACTTTTACCACTGAATATCCACAAATCTGAAAATATTAAGCCTGTCAGGTAAGAAATGAGGAGAAAGGAAAGTGAGCCCAAGGTGTGTTTACCTGCATTGCACAATTCACTACACTATGTCACAGACAATAGGCCAGTTGCATGGGACAGAACCGACACATTAAAACATTTGCTCATTGCATTGCACAAGTAGCGTTGGTCGGAAGATGTGCATCGATGCCAATGCATTGAAAACAATGCATTGTGCATTAGCATGCATTGTGCGTTAATCACACATTGGCTATTTCTGTACTAATGCGTCGCAAAAAAATACACATTTGTCTGAAATTGGTGGGGATACACCCAGAAAATTATGCAATGGCTGTGGCAGCTTGCAAACTAGGAAGTGTGAAGTTCCTTTCACTTTCACTTATAGTCCATCCTGGCTGTAGGAGGTGTTTTGTGGAGTGACTTGATGGTTTTGGAGTATTTTGGTCTTGTTGGTATTTGCGCTGTCCCTCTGTTGTGACAATTGTGTATTGTATTTGTTAATTGTATTGTTTTTGTCACTGTATTGTTGGGTGTTCGTCCATTTAGAGTTTCATATTTTAGGGGTAGGGATAAGGTTAAGAGCTATTTATATAGAGTTAAGAGGGTATAGAGCGGATTGGGCCATGTCGAGGAATGGGAGAGCTAAGAACCTGCCTGAGAGAGAGTTTGGGGGCCTACTTTGGCCAACATGATTGCTACAGGGGGTATGGTCTGCCAGGGCAACACCACCAAGGAGCACAAGGAGCTGTGGAAGAGAGTGCAGTGGCACATGACCAAGGTGTTTGGTGTCTATCCCACCGTACACCAGCTCAAGCACTGATGAGCAGATGTGGTGACCCGCGAGGCCAATCCCTTAGACCACCTTGGCATGGAAGTTGGTGGCCCCGCTGGTAAGTACCTATTTACCATCTGCATGTAGTTGTGTAAGTATCAACATATTTTAAAATCTATTTCTTACCAGTAAGGGGCAGATAATTTGAGTGGTGGGATGCCAAACTACAGGGTAAATCTGTCAAATTGTTACACCGTGCCCCAGGGGCCTGTTCACAGTAGTGTAATAATAGCTCCTGCAGTCCCTGCAGTACGTAAGAGCTCCAGAGCTGCAAGGGGCACCCTCCAGCACTGTGCAGGGACAGTGGGCCCTTGCCCTAAGGGCTCATGACTGGGACCAGAATGTGAGGGCCCCCTGCCATGTACATAGCAGGGGGCCCCTCATGTGTCATCACGCCACTGACTGGACAAGGTGTTGGGGTCTCAACAAATTATTTCACATTCATGTATTTGTATACATGACCTAATGTCACATACATGCCTGTGCAGAGCATGAATGGTTGATGTTGACATACCCTGCACAGGTGTCATGTAAGGAACAAAGTAATGATCAATCATCTATCATGTTGACCTTCTAATGTGTGCTGCATTGTTCTGTGCACATACAGAGTTGGTTATGCCCCTGCCAGTGTAATTACTTCCAGATGGTGGCCTTTTCAAGATAGGAATTTGATATAGCCATCAAGGCAAGGTAGCTGCACTCTGTGCACCAGTGACATGATTCAGAAATTGTCCTCATACATTTCCATATGGTGTATATTTGTCCTTTATTATTCCATCTCTACTTAGCCACATGCTACGTGTCCAACATGCTGAATATACCAGATCATTGTAATGCCATAGTAGTGTGCATCATATGTAGACAGTGTGTATTTGCAGTATTCACAAAGCAATGTTCAATTTTTTGTCTTGTAGGTGGTCCTGCATCATACACCCAGACCGAGGTGGAGTCCTTCAGGGATCCCAATGCTACCAGTGAGTGTAAATAGTATGAGTTTGTAGCTCTGTAAGGATTGTGTGTGATCTATGATAGTCATAGCATTGTGATGTGTATGGGGGTAGCATCATTCACCTGTAACCATTTTACAATAAATGTAAATTCACAAATGAAGTTGCACACAGTAACATTCTCAATGGACAAGGATGAATATCAATGTGCATCATAACAAACTACTGTTCAACAAATGTTACAGCAAAGTGGAATGAGACAGGCTGAGCTTGTCTGCACACGATATGCTTGCCTATGTCATATTGGAACATGAGGCAGGTGCTGGTGAGGTGTAACACATATCCCAGACAGCATTAACAATAGTCAACTTTACAGTGTCATGAAATCATATTTACAGGAAATACCTTTTTCAAAATACAACTTATACTATTGTTGTTTAGCATCATACTTTGCTCATAGATGCAGCATACATTTAAACTCGCTACCAAAATGAGTTCAGTGTGAAAGACTATAGGCATGATCAGGCATTCATGCTGATCAACAAATAAAATGTTTTATGACCCATACATGTACCAGTAGATATGTGTGAAGTCAAATTTTGCATGCCAACAACCTTGTGTGACTGTGTCAGCAGCCTCTCCATCACGAACCAATAATCCTTCCTATGATAGATGTTGCATATGTTGTTCTGAGGGGGCAAAGTTATTCCTGATCATTGACTTGAGTCATCAAAGCGGACACATGCTATATCAACATGTGTTGCTGTAAGGGTGTAAGTACATTGTCAGTAGGAATCATATACTTTGTTTCACCACTTATGCCACAATTAACCTGAGGTATGGCATCTGTAATCCTGCCTCAGGGGTACCTGAGCATCCCTCAGAGTAGTCATACATATGTGAGATGGTGTGACTGACGAACGATTACTTAGATTCCATGGGGATGTAAGGATGTAGGACAGCAACCATATTTTACCATGGTGTTGGACGATTCATCTTCAGACTGCCTGTCTGATGTACATTACGAGTGTAGATGTCCACATGGCAAGGAATGGACATATGGCTTGGCAGGTCATGACAGGATGTAAGGAACTCTACCTCAGTGCAGACAGATTAGGTTGGAGTACATGTGGCACATGTCACCAGTCTGCACATGGAAGTGCAGTTAAATGCCTTACTCATGACCTCATGTACCCAAAGTCCTATTTCTGGGAAACATTCATACCTTGGCATGGAGTTGTTAATTTTGATGCAATGTGGAAAGGTTCACATGCAGGTCTGCACTGTGTCAGCAGCATACAGCCCATTACACTGCTCACCTACTGATGGCGTTTCTTCTACTGGCTAGCACCAACCCTGTAACCCTAGACTTGTGGAAGGTTACCTGCTAGATTCAGCACAAAGTACTTGAACGCATGAGATTTGCAGCATGCATGCACACACTCCTGACATGGATAGGCTTTTTGTTAATATGCCTCAAGGAAAGCAGCCTTACTGACACGTGTGGACATATACTAGGGTATTAAGGTCATAGCGGTATTGCTGGACCTGTACACTATAACATTAGAGTTCCTGGTACTTGCCTGAGTCAATATTGATGAAGTTTCCAACAGGTCTGTTTTACGGGAGTTGCTATCCACCCTCCATCTATGTTTTGGCCACATGGCCCAGAGTCAGTCAATGCAGCAATGTGTATTGCCTTGTGTATTTGCCAGATGAGGTAACCAATGCTGAGGCACACTACCGGTACTTGCTTGACATAACTCATTTCACATAGGTTAATGACCACAAAAATACACAGTTGCATGCTGCATAACCAACATCTGAGAGTCCATATATGGACCACGTGTCCAATTCCATGTGTGCACCACATCATGCTGGCAACTCAGTCTCAGGATTGATATGGTTATAAGTGTATTTGTGTTTACACTGCCATATTGTGTACCTACACTGCCAGCACTTGATTACGTTTGCCTTGTTTCATTAGGAAAAGTATGTTTAGAAGGAATATTGTTCATATCTCTTTCCCAGTTCCCAGTTAGTTTGATAATGTGATATGATGTGATATTTAGAAAATGTGAGCCTTTTAGAGCAGACATCATATAAAATTTCACCTTTAGCTGATACATATTTCCTTTACCTCCCCAAACAACATGACAGCAGAAGAGGCAACGCAACACCACATCAGACTAGAGAGCTATTGCCACATCCTGCAAGCGACAAAGGCATACAAGAAGATGGTCAAATTGTATGAAGAAGGAAAGGTGGCAGCTACATGGAAGACAGGCAGGCAGGATCAGCCAGGACCTGCAAAGCCACATCAGGAGGCTGCACAACAACTGACCAGAGTCCCACAAGCCATACAGGACCATGCTCTGCCCAGGCAGGGCAAGCAACACTGGCCATGGTCACTTACCCTGCAGTAAGCTCTTTATTTGAGGCAAAGGAACTAAAGGACCTACAGGAGCTTAAACTTAGGATGGCAGTCATTGAGGGTGAACTCTCAAGCCTGCAGGCCATCATGCTCACGTTGCAGTAGGCAATGGAGCAGATCATCTGCCCATATATAACTTTCCCTCCGGCTTTTCCTTTTCCCCAGTTGTTTAAAAGTTGTTTATTTGGGTTAGTAATTTAAGCATGGTGCAGAATAGGTTTTGGGATAGGTATTGTGTAGGTTAGAGTAGATTAGTGAAAGTTCGTTAAATATTTTTGTAGAAAGTAGTTTGTTTTTAGGTGTGTTTATAGATGTGTATGTTTTTTAGTGGTTGGGGAGTTGATCTGTAGTGTGTGTTTTAGAATTTGTTTTAAAAAAACACACACACACACAAATATATATATATATATATATATATTCACTGAAAAAACCATAGGTTTCAGACACGTTATAGTTACAAATTAGCATTTAAAAAACCTTTGAAATTCACTGAAAAAACCAAAGGTTTTAGGGACATTTATAGTTACTTGGACATTGCACTCGTACAAAACCCGTGAAATTCCCCGTTATAGTTAGTTCAGCTAACTATAACTCGCGCCCCGCAATGCACTGCTGATGACGTCACATATTACATCACTCATGACATGGTCAGTGACATCACTGATGACATCACTGATGACATCTCAAATGACATCACTGATGACATCATCCAGTGACTGTGTGTTTCTGTAAAGTTTAAATATTTTTAAAATATAAAGGAAAAGACGTATTGAAGAATGAGTGGGTGTCTAAGTGTCTGTATGGATGATTTAGTAGGTGCGTGACTGACTCTATAAGTGAGTGATTTAACGTATCTTACTGAATGCATGGGTTAGTGACTAAACTGGGTGTATGTCTGTATCCGTCTGTCTGTTGCTGTGTAAGTGGCTGCATGTGTTTGTGAATAGCTAAATGATTTTCTATATGAGTTATTGAATGCTTGTCTGAGTATCTGTATGGGTGCCTGAGTGTTTGTGTGGGAGGGGTGTGTGCAACTCTGTGCATAGATGTGTGAGTGGGTGATTCACTGGGTGGATGGTTTCAAGAGTGCATCTGTGATAGACTGTATGGGTGGGTAAGTGTGTGTAAGAGTGTGTTAGTGAGTGAATGTATGTCCCAGTGGTACATGTGTGAGTAACTACATAGGTGAAAGGCAGTATATATGTGTGTTGGAGTATATAAATAGCTATAAGCAAGAGTGAGTGATTGTGATAGTGGCTGTATGGATGATTGTGTGCTTGTATCAGTGATTGTATAAGAGCGTAACAATGTGCTACTATTTGTATGAGTAAGTGAGCTGGTGTGTGTATAACTGTATAGGTGAGTAAATGGCAGTGTGTTTAATTATTTGCATGACTGACTAGGTGTGTGAGTATCTCTATGGATGAGTGGCGTTGTTTGAGTGTCTATATAGGAGTAAGAGTGCATATGATAGTCCTGTACTGAGTGACCGTAAGTATGAGTGACTGTACGGGTGAGTGAGTGGATGTGTGTGTGTAGACCTAAGAATCAGTGAGTGGGTATGTAGTTATTGGTGTTGGAGTGTCTATGGTTTTGCGAATGGCAGTCTGTAATTTAGAGTGGGTGTATCAAAGATTATATTAGGGTGTGAGGAGGTGCATCAGATTATCACGTGGATGATGTCATCAGTGATGTCATTTGAGATGTCATCAGTGATGTCATCAGTGATGTCACTGACCATGTCATGAGTGATGTAATATGTGACGTCATCAGCAGTGCATTGCGGGGCGCGAGTTATAGTTAGCTGAACTAACTATAACGGGGGAATTTCACGGGTTTTGTACGAGTGCAATGTCCAAGTAACTATAAATGTCCCTAAAACCTTTGGTTTTTTCAGTGAATTTCAAAGGTTTTTTAAATGCTAATTTGTAACTATAACGTGTCTGAAACCTATGGTTTTTTCAGTGAATTTCAAAGGTTTTTTAAATGCTAATTTGTAACTATAACGTGTCTGAAACCTATGGTTTTTTCAGTGAATTTCAAAGGTTTTTTAAATGCTAATTTCTAACTATAACGTGCCTGAAACCTACGGTTTTTTCAGTGAATTTCAAAGGTTTTGTAAATGACAATTTTTAAATGTATTAATTGTTATATTAATTTTTTTCATACTGATTTACTACATTTTTAGAAACAATTTTTTTTTACATATTTTATTTGTCAAATTACATTGTAATTACATTATACATTACATTACAAAAAATACTTTCTCAGAATGAATTACTTTAGTTTAAATACTTTGCAGATAGGCAATAGACTTTTAAGTACAGTAGTTACAGTTGTTGCAATGGGCAACACATTTTCAAACACAATGCAACATTCAGCTCAATGTGAATTTCTAGTTAAATGCAATTAGTTACTTTATGGATTACTTTTGTAACCACAGGACTGGATCCTAGATTCAGTCCTGGTACATCTCCTGTAAACAGTTGAGTAAAAGCGTTTTGGTTACAGTCGTGATTTTTAAGGAATATTATTGTATTTTAAAAGTTGACACTTTGAAACTTTTTCTCATAGAATCACCAATGTTATCCTATGGAAGGAAATTCACTTAGCAGGTAAAAACTGTTATCGTTACTTTTTCTTACTCAGTGTTGGATCCTGGATCCAGCACTGGTGCATCTCCTGTAAACAGTTGAAAGAATGCGTTTAAGTCATACAGGCGATTTTTAAGGAATATTTGTAGTTTGTGAAAATCAACACTTTGAAACTTTTTTGCTGAAAACCAGTCAATGTTAGCCTATGAAGGAAATTCAAGTTACCGGTAAGTACGGTTAAAATTACTTTTGAGGATCAGTACTGGGCTGAAACATGCAGCACTGAGGTCTCTCCTGATAACAGGTGAGTAAATCAGAATTCGTATTTCGGCTGATTTTAGAGGAATATTTTAAAGTTCCAAAAATCAACACTTAGAAGAATTTCCAAGTGAAACCAGTCAATGTTAGCCTATGAAGGAAATTCAAGTTACCGGTAAGTACGGTTAAAATTACTTTTCAGGATCAGTACTGGGCTGAAAGATGCAGCACTGAGGTCTCTCCTGATAACAGGTGAGTAAATCGGAATTCGTATTTCGGCTGATTTTAGAGGAATATTTTAAAGTTCCAAAACTATACACTTAGAAGAATTTCCAAGTGAAACCAGTCAATGTTAGCCTATGAAGGAAATTCAAGTTACCGGTAAGTACGGTTAAAATTACTTTTCAGGATCAGTACTGGGCTGAAAGATGCAGCACTGAGGTCTCTCCTGATAACAGGTGAGTAAATCGGAATTCGTATTTCGGCTGATTTTAGAGGAATATTTTAAAGTTCCAAAACTCCACACTTAGAAGAATTTCCAAGTGAAACCAGTCAATGTTAGCCTATGGAAGGAAATTCAAGTTACTGGTAAGTACGGTTAAAATTACTTTTCAGGACCAGTACTGGGCTGAAAGATGCAGCACTGAGGTCTCTCCTGATAACAGGTGAGTAAATCGGAATTCGGATTTCGGCTGATTTTAGAGGAATATTTGTATGTTTCAAAAATCAACACTTAGAAGAATTTCCAAGTGAAACCAGTCAATGTTAGCCTATGAAGGAAATTCAAGTTACCGGTAAGTACGGTTAAAATTACTTTTCAGGATCAGTACTGGGCTGAAAGATGCAGCACTGAGGTCTCTCCTGATAACAGGTGAGTAAATCGGAATTCGTATTTCGGCTGATTTTAGAGGAATATTTTAAAGTTCCAAAACTATACACTTAGAAGAATTTCCAAGTGAAACCAGTCAATGTTAGCCTATGAAGGAAATTCAAGTTACCGGTAAGTACGGTTAAAATTACTTTTCAGGATCAGTACTGGGCTGAAAGATGCAGCACTGAGGTCTCTCCTGATAACAGGTGAGTAAATCGGAATTCGTATTTCGGCTGATTTTAGAGGAATATTTTAAAGTTCCAAAACTCCACACTTAGAAGAATTTCCAAGTGAAACCAGTCAATGTTAGCCTATGAAGGAAATTCAAGTTACCGGTAAGTACGGTTAAAATTACTTTTCAGGATCAGTACTGGGCTGAAAGATGCAGCACTGAGGTCTCTCCTGATAACAGGTGAGTAAATCAGAATTCGGATTTCGGCTGATTTTAGAGGAATATTTTTATGTTTCAAAAATCAACACTTAGAAGAATTTCCAAGTGAAACCAGTCAATGTTAGCCTATGAAGGAAATTCAAGTTACCGGTAAGTACGGTTAAAATTACTTTTCAGGATCAGTACTGGGCTGAAAGATGCAGCACTGAGGTCTCTCCTGATAACAGGTGAGTAAATCGGAATTCGTATTTCGGCTGATTTTAGAGGAATATTTTAAAGTTCCAAAACTATACACTTAGAAGAATTTCCAAGTGAAACCAGTCAATGTTAGCCTATGAAGGAAATTCAAGTTACCGGTAAGTACGGTTAAAATTACTTTTCAGGATCAGTACTGGGCTGAAAGATGCAGCACTGAGGTCTCTCCTGATAACAGGTGAGTAAATCGGAATTCGTATTTCGGCTGATTTTAGAGGAATATTTTAAAGTTCCAAAACTCCACACTTAGAAGAATTTCCAAGTGAAACCAGTCAATGTTAGCCTATGAAGGAAATTCAAGTTACCGGTAAGTACAGTTAAAATTACTTTTCAGGATCAGTACTGGGCTGAAAGATGCAGCACTGAGGTCTCTCCTGATAACAGGTGAGTAAATCGGAATTCGTATTTCGGCTGATTTTAGAGGAATATTTTAAAGTTCCAAAACTCCACACTTAGAAGAATTTCCAAGTGAAACCAGTCAATGTTAGCCTATGAAGGAAATTCAAATTACCGGTAAGTACGGTTAAAATTACTTTTGAGGATCAGTACTGGGCTGAAAGATGCAGCACTGAGGTCTCTCCTGATAACAGGTGAGTAAATCGGAATTCGTATTTCGGCTGATTTTAGAGGAATATTTTAAAGTTCCAAAACTCCACACTTAGAAGAATTTCCAAGTGAAACCAGTCAATGTTAGCCTATGAAGGAAATTCAAGTTACCGGTAAGTACGGTTAAAATTACTTTTCAGGACCAGTACTGGGCTGAAAGATACAGCACTGAGGTCTCTCCTTATAACAGGTGAGTAAATCGGAATTCCTATTTCGGCTGATTTTAGAGGAATATTTGCACAATGGTGAAGGGAGGGGCGGGGCCTGAGGTGACATCTTTGCAAACGCGCCCCGTGGCGCGTTTTAAGTTGGGGGATTAAGTTCCCTTGAATCCTGAGGGTCCCTAGGGGCCAACTAGACCACCAGGAACCTCCAATATGCGCCAGGGGCTGCGTTGCAGAGACGTGTAGAGAGGCCACACCCCTTTTACACCTCTCTGCAACGCAGCTCTGTGGCGCTTTCTGGATGTACCTGTTGGGCTAGTTGGCCCCCAGGGACCCTCAGGATTGAAGGGGATTTAATTCCCCATCTTAAAACGCGCCACGGGGCCTGTTTGCACACATGTCACCTCAAGCCCCGCCCTCCCTTCACCACTGTGCAAACGCGCCCCGTGGCGCGTTTTAAGTTGGGGGATTAAGTCCCCTTGAATCCTGAGGGTCCCCGGAGTCCAACTAGCCCACCATGTACCTCCAAAAGCGCCATAGAGCTGCGTTGCAGAGAGGTGTAAAAAGGGGCGTGGCCTCTGTACACCTCTCTGCAAGGCAGCCCCTGGCGCATACTGGAGGTTCCTGGTGGGCTAGTTGGCCCCCAGGGACCCCCAGTATTCAAGGGGAATTGTTCCCCTCTGCAAACGCGCCAGGGGCGCGTTTGCAGAGTGGTGAAGGAAGGGGGCGGGGCCTGCGGGCCGATCGTTTTTTTTTTTTTTTGGGGAGGGGGGCCACGTGGCCCCCTCCCGAGCCACTACTTGCCCCGGGGACCCCATCCCCCGGGGCTGGCCCTCTCGTTGGGGACTGTGGGGGGTCCCCAATCCCCCACAGTCCCGCCGGCTCCCCACGTCCCTTGGGAGCCGGCATTGCTGTTCCACATGGGGAGCAGCTGACATGCTGCTCCCCATGTGGAAAGCAATCGGCTTTGGATATTGGAAGAGAGAGCAGGTTTCCTGCTCTCTTCCAATATCCAAAGCAGTTTGCAATGACAGGACGGGAGCCGCGAGGCTCCCGTCCTGTCATTGCAAACAGCAGTGTCCCGGGGTAGGCACCCGGGACATTGCAGGAGCCGGCCCTGGGGGTGGTGGTCCCCAGGGCCATCAAGGGCTCCAGGAGGGGGCCGCGCGGCCCCCTCCCATTCAGTGCACAGCCCCGGGGAGGTGGTGGTCCCCGGGGCTCTGAGGGTCCAAAACGGACCCCCATTGTAATTTTTCTTAGTGCCCCGGGGAGGTGGTGGTCCCGGGCGTGTGGGGGCTGGAGCCCCCACACAGGTTTTTAATAAAAAAAGAAGCCCCGGGGAGGTGGTGGTCCCCGGGGCTGCGGGAGGGCTCAGAGCCCTCCCGCACCATTGTACATAAAGCCCCGGGGGTGGTGGTCCCCGGGGCTTGGGGGCCCTTAGAGGCCCCCACACATAAAATTAACCCCCCAGCATGCCCCCGGGACTTGGGCCACCCGGGGGCCAATTAACATCGAAGCGCGGGAGACCGCGCTTCGATTTTTTCGGCAGGGTTCGCGCTCCCTGAGCGCATCCTGCCGATTTTTAAAAAAAAAATTTTTTTTTTGCCCAGGGGTCCTTGTGGGACCCCTGAGCAAACCTAGGGGTCAGGGTGTTTCTACCCTCCCCCTTTGTGCGCTTTGCGCACTTGTTTCTGTCCCTCGGTTCTACCGAGGGACAAAATGGCTGCCAACATTTCCTGAATCGGAATGTTGACAGCCAGCTGACAGCCAATTAACATGCAGCTCGTGATCGGGAGGGTGCGCGAATCCTCCGTGCCCATAGATATATATGTACTTTTACTTTTTGATTTTCTCAGCAACTACTGAACGGATTTACACCATTTAACAAAAGGGTTCTTTATGAACCAAGAACTACCTCTTTGCCAAATTTGGTGTAATTCCGTTCAGCAGTTCGGGCTGTAGCCGTGTCTAAAGTTTCCTATGGGAAAATGCATGGGGAAAACGCGTTTTGGGACCCCCTTTTTCTCGGCCCCGCTTGACGTATCACCCCGAGACTTTCAGGGTAGGAGCGGACCGGAGCGCCCCACGAAGTTTGAAAATTTCGCGAAGATACGTCAACCGGCAAGAGAGTTATTTCAAATAGAATGTCGCGGATTTCCTATGGATAATAGGTTGTAACTATAACTATCTACTGGCGACCGCCAGTAGATAAATATATATATATATATATATATTTTCACTGAAAAAAACAAAGGTTATAAGGACATTATACTTAAGAAATGAAATGAAAAAAACCTTAGAAATTCACTGAAAACCAAAGATTACAGAAATTTTATAGTTAGGCTCAAGTTTCACTCGTACAAAACCAGTGAAATTCAGCCATTAGAGTTAGTGAGCTAACTTAACTCGTGCGCCCGCAATGCACTGCTTATGACCTCATATATTAAAATCACTCATGGCATGGTCAGTGACATCACAAATGACATCACTGATGACATCTCAAATGACATCATTGATTACATCACTGATGACATCATCCACAGCATCTCTGACACACACACTCACACCCCATAGAACCTTTCATAAACCCACTCCAAGTATTACACTACCATTCTGAAACCCATTTACACACACATACCAGTACTTACACAGCCACTCACTGATTCATAGATCAACACACACATCCACTCACTCACCCATACAGCTGCTCATACACACACTCACTCACTAATACATCTACTGACATATAAACTCATACACCCATACAGCCACTTACACACTGTGTCAGTCACCCATAGAGATAATCACACACCTACTCACTCACCCATACAGTCATTCACACAGCCACTTACTCACCCACACAGTTACACACACACTCACTCATACAGATACTAATGTGTACTCATTTATTTATACAGTCTCTGATACCAGCACAGACTCACCCATACAGCCACTCTCACATCCACTCACTCACCCATACAGTCACTCATATACCCCATCACTCACCTAAACTCCCTTTCACATACTCAGTTACTCAACCATATACCACTGACACATGCACTCACTCACCGACGCAGCCATACAAACACTCACTCACCCATACAGCCACACACACTCACTAACCCATATAGCCACTGACTCACCGACTCACTCATCACCCACTCACACAGACACTCAGACACCCATACAGGTACTCAGACAACCAATCACTCACCCATACAGAAACTCACATACCCACTCACACACTCAAAGTGCCACTTAGACACCAAATGACAGACAGATACAGATATTCACACAACCCGTCACTCACCCATACATTCACTGAGACACCTAATCACTCACTTATACAGTTAGTCATGCAGCCACTGCATTGTTCAATCAGGCAATTATACACCCACTGATTCACTAATACACCCTGGTATATAATTTAACACTCAAACTTTAAAAAAATACTCACAGTCACCAGATGCACAGTCAAAATGCAATCTGCACACAGCATGTCAGTTTCCAATAGTTTAATGGCAAAGCATTTCAACCCAGAGGGTCTTCTTCATGGCCTTAGTTTAAAGAATTGTGCTCAATCACCCTTAAAAACACAACCAAGTGATAGAAAAAATATATGTGCAAGTGATTATGGCAGGGAGATATGCACAATTGCAGTGGTTCTCACTGTTGTGGTCACATAAGTTGTGTATCACTCCATAATGCAAACAATTGAAGTGCAATCAATCCTGTACTAAATGATTTCAATGCATATGTGTGTGTTTGTGCAGTTATTAAAAATTGCATAACTGCACACCATGACAAAAACACATTTCCTTTTTGTAATGCACCCCACATCATCAAAAGGGGTTTCCAACGCCAAGTGGCCATGTCGAGATCTCTCATGAACTAGGCAGGATATATAACACCATAGCTCCTGTCATGTTGTTACCAATTGCCTGCAAACCAGTGCCATAGTAGTTTCCACCTAGTGGAAACAAATAGAAAACACATTATAACTGCCAAGTGGCAGAATACCCCATACAGGCTTATGCTCAGTGGCTCTAACAACAAAAAATGTAGCAGGTAAAAAAAGGCACATAAAAAAAATATATACCAAATGTTATAGGGATCTTATAGTTAGGCCCAGGTTCCACTCGTACAAAACCAGTGAAATTCAGCAGCTATAGTTAGCTGAGCTAACAATATCTCATGCCCCCGCAATGCACTGCTTATGACCTCACATATTACATCACTCATGACATGGTCAGTAACATCACTGATGATATCTCAAATGACATCACTAATGACATCATCCAGTGACTGTGAGTGTTTTAAAAAAGTTTATGAGTGTTAAATATATATATCAAGGTGTATTGGTGAATTAGTGGGTGTAAGAGTGCCTGTATGGATGATTCAGTGGGTGTGTGACTGACTGTATATGTGAGTGATTAGGTATCTCAGGGAATGTATGGGTGAGTGACTGGTTGTGTGAATGTTAGTATCAGTCTGTCAGTTGGTGTATAAGTGACTATATTGGTGTATGAGTGGGCATAAGATTGGCTGTATGGGTGATTGATTGGTTGTCTGAGTACCTGTATGGGTGTCTGTGTGGGTGGGGGAGGGTATGTGTGACTGCCTGTGTGGGTGAGTGAGTGAGTGGGTGCGTCGGTGGCTATATGGGTTAGTGAGTGTTTGTATGCGAGGGGCTGTATGGGTGAGTGTGTGTATGGCTGTGTAGGTGAGTGGATGTGTCAGTGGTATATGGATGTATGGGCTCAGCTAACTATAACTGCTGAATTTCACTGGTTTTGTACAAGTTGAACCTGAGCCTAACTATAACGTCCCTATGATCTTTAATTTTTTCAGTAAATTTCTATGTTTTTTTCAATTCCATTTCCTAACTATAACATCCCTGTAACCTTTGGTTTTTGCAGCAAATTTTTAAGGTTTTTTTACATGCTAATTTCTTACTATAACATCCCTGTAACCTTTGGTTTTTCAGTGAATTTCTATGGTTTTTTAAGTAGTAATGGCTTTTGAAGAGTGGTGGAGAATTGGTACAGGTCCTCTGACCAGCTCTCAGGAATCCTGCTGTGTAAGACTTACAGAAAGTACCAGGAGGGCTGCTTGGCCCTTAAGGTTCCTCAGTATACAAGAGGACTTCATTCCCCAACCAGCAGTGTGCCACGAGACGTGTTTGCAGAGTGGTGGAGAAAGGGGACATGGCCGCTGAAGACCTCTTAGCAATCCTGTGTGGGACTTACTGGAGGTAACTGGAGGGGCTATTCACCCCCAAGGACCCTCAGCAGCCACAGGGACTTTATGCCCCAACTAGTAATGCACGAGGAGGTGTGTTTGCAGTGTGGTAGAGAAAGGAGGTGGGCCACAAAGACCTCTCAGCAATCCGACAGCTTTGGACTTACTGTAGGTAACAGAAGGAGTTGTTGGCTTGCAAGGGCGTTATTGGGGGCAAACAACTCCTTCTGTTACGTCCAGTAAATCCCAGACAGCGCGATTGCTTAGAGGTCTTCGGAGGCCATGTCCCCTCCATTGTGTGAAATAGCCCCAGTAGGGTGTGGTCCCCAGGGCTGCGAGGGTGCTGTGTTGCCCCCACATTGTTTTTGATTAAAGACCCCAGAGGTGGCAGTCCCTGGGGCTGTGGGGGAGTCCTCGCTTCCCCCTTGCATTATGTAAATTGAAAGCCCACAGGGAGGTGGTGACCCCCGGGGCTGCAGGGGTACACATGGCCCCCGCTTTGTTTATAGATGAAGCCCTGGGGAGGTGGCAGTCCCCAGGGTTTAGGGGTCCACGCTGCCCCTGCATTATGTAAATTAAAAAAGCCCTGGGGGAATGGCGGCCCAGGGGCTGATAGGGGGGTCCGCGCAACCCCCACTTTGTTTATAGATGAAGCCCTGGGGAGGTGGCAGTCCTTGGGGCTTAGGGGGTTTAAGAGCCCCCCATTTATAAAACTATAAGCCCTAAGGAGATATTGCTCCTTGGTAGCAGGGGAGGCCCATAGGGTTTCCTTTTTTTTTTTAAAGAAGCCCCGGGGAGGTCGTGGTTCCTGGGGCAATATTGAGCCCCAGGAAGGGGGCCTGTGTGCCCCCTCTCCATTATAAAAAAAATGCCCTGGGGTCTGGCCCATCCAGGGCGGATGATGAACGAAGCGCGGGAGCCTGTGCTAAGTGGTTTAAAAATATTTTGGCTGAATAAGTGGATCCAGCTGAAAGTTTTTTGTTTTTTTTAAATCTTTTTTTGGCCCTGGGGGTTCCCAGTGGGACCACTCCAAGAGGCCTAGGGTGTCAGGGTGTATTACCCCTACATTTTTTGTGGGTTATACTCCGCAGAACCCCACAAGGTGACAGAAAAACTCCGCCGCGCTCCATGGAGTTCAGCTAGCAGCAGAGTATGCTAAATCACAATTCTCACACTGATTTTAAGCGCTGGGAATTTGGCCCGCACTGTAAAATTAGCGCAAACAGCACTATGCATCACGCCAGTAGGTGCTGCTGCTTTTTGCCGCTCGAGTAGACATTCTACTCAAGCGGCAGCTTCCTCAACACGAGGGGCATATTTCTCAAGGAGAGCAGTCGCAACCTGCCGAGACAGCTCACATTGAGAAATCTAGCCAAGAGGCCGTCCAGCACGATTTATGTCTCATGAGCACTTGCCAACTTACAGTTGGCGAGCCGGACGAGAGAAAAAACTCCACTCTGCATTGATTCGCAGAGCTTTGCTGAACTCTGTGAGCACGAAGTGGGCAAAACTCTGCGAACTCCACTGGCGAAGCGAAATTCTTCACCCACCTCTCTGTTCAACCGAGTCCCATGATGGCTGCCAACACTTCCTGTTTGAAGTGTTGGCACCATCAAATTTCAGTAGCATTTCAGTAGGTTTTATGGCTGCCAGATATCTATATTTTGAAAACTTAAATATCTCTGCAACTACTGAACGGATTTACACCAAATCACAAAAAGCACACTTTCTGGACCAACATCTAGCTTTCTGCCAAATTTGGTGTACGTCCGTTCAGTGTTCTGGCTGTAGTCGTCTTCAAAAAATGAAAATTCCCTAACATGGGCAAAATGCGTTTTTATGACCCCCTTTTTTCGGCCCCCGCTTGACGGATCACCCCGTGACTTTTAACACAGCAGCTCAACGAAAACGGGGCTGTTTTTTGAAAATTTCATGAAGATTTGTTAAGTAAGTTATTGGCAAAACAAAAAACGCTTCTCGCTTGAAAACTTTGGTCCTAACTATAACTACCTACTGGCGGCCGCCAGTAGGTAATATATATATACATTTTTTAGGGTTTAGGATGGGAATGGATTTTTGGGTGGCAAGGCATTTCTTTAGGGTTTAGGGTGGGGATGGGTTATTGAGTGGTAATGAATTGTTTAGGTTTTAGGGTAGGTAGGGGTTTTGGGTGGCAAGGGAACCTTTAGGGTTTAGGGTGGGTATGGGTTTTTGGGTGGTAATGAAGTTTTAGGATTTAGGGTGGGTATGGGTTTTTGGGTAGCAAGGGAATTGTTAGGGTTTTTGGTGGGTATGGGTTTTTGGGTGGCAAGAGAATTTCAGGGTTTTGGGTGGGTATGGTTTTTTGGGTGGTAAGGTATTTTTTAGGGTTTAGGGTGGGTGTGGGTTTTTGGGTAGTAAATGATTTTTTAGGGTTTAGTGTGGGTTTTTGAGGTAATAAGGGAATTTTTCGGGTTTAGGGTGGGAGTGTGGGTTTTTAGGAGGCAAGTGAATATTTAGGGTTTAGGGTGGGTGTAGGTTTTTGAGTGGTAAGGGAGTTTTTTAGGGTTTAGTGTGGGTATGGGTTTTTTGGTGGTAAGGGATTTTTTTAGGCTTTAGGGTGGGTATGGGTTTTTGGATTGCAAGGGAATTTTTAAGGTTTAGTGTGGGTTTTTGAAAGGCAAGGGAAATTTTATGGTTTCGGGTGGGTATGGGTTTTGAGGTGATAAGGGAATTTTTCGGGTTTAGGGTGGGGGTGTGTTTTTGAGTGGTATGGTATTTGTTTTGGTTTAGGTCGGGTATGGGTTTTTGGGTGGCAATGGATTTTTTTTTTTAGTGGTTTTGGGCTTTTAGGTGGTAAGGTATTTTTCAGGTTTTAGGGTGGGTATGAATTTTTGGGTTGCAAGTGAATTTTTATGGGTTTAGGGTGAGTATGGGTTTTTGGGTGGCAAGGGATTTTTTTAAGGTTGGGGTGGGTGTAGGTTTTTGTGTGGTAAGGGATTTGTTTGGGGTTAAGGTGGCAAAGGAATTTTTTGGGTTTAGCGTGGGTATGGGTTTTTGGGTGGCAAGGACATTTTTAGGGTTTAGGGTGGGTATAAGTCTTTGGGTGGAAAGTGATTTGTTAGGGTTAAGGGTGGCAAGGGGACTTTTAGGGTTTAAAGTGGGTATGGGTTTTTGATTGGCAAGGGATTTTTAGGGGTTATGGTGGGTATGGGTTATTGGATGGCAAGGGAATTTTTAGGGTTTTTTGACTTGCCTATATCTTCTGTGCCGGTTGACGAATCTTCACAACCTTTTTCCCAAAAAAGTGTGCCGGTGATTCTAACTGTGCATGGAAAGTTTTGGGGGCATAGAGAAAGGCAGAGGTCAAAAAAGTGCATTTCCCACATTAATTACCTAGAGTATTTGAATACTCCTGCAGCCCGAACCGCTGGACAGAATTACACAAAATTTAGGCAAAAGGAAGATTCTGTTCTGGAGATCACACTTTTTCTTATTTGGTGTAAATCTGTTCAGTAGTTTTTGAGATATTATAGGAAACCAAATTTGTATATCTGGGCGTATGTGGCATTTTTGTAGTACATTAGTATATATGTTTGCAACTCATAACTTTTAGAAAACACTAACAATCACTAGATGATATCATCAGTGATGTCATTTGAGATGACATCAGTGATGTCATGAGTAATGTCACTGACCATGTCATCTGTGATCTAATATGTGAGGTCATAAGCATTGCATTGTGGGGGCTTAAATTATAGTTAGCTCAGGTAACTATAACTGCTGAATTTCACTGGTTTTGTACGAGTGAAGTCTGAGCCTAACTGTAGCGTTCCTGTAACCTTTAGCTTTTTCAGTGAATTTCTAAGGCTTTTTTAATTCTATTTCCCAAGTATAACGACCTTGTATCCTTTGTTTTTTTCAGTGAATTTCTGAGGTTTGTTTTAATGTTAAGTAAGATGCCTTTTGCAATGTACAGTGGAAGGTTAAACACAGGGCCTAGACTGGCATTGTGCTGCCCTCACCCAAGCTTGCTACTCCTGCCCCCCCTCCTTGCCATCTATTGTCCAAGTCCATGACCCTGCTCACTCATTATAGCTATTTCTCGCTATTGTTCTGTCACTGCCCTTCTTGCCTGCCCTAAACAGTTAGTGTGCTGCCCCATCCACCTCCTCCCTACCCTCTGTTGTCCAAGTCCATGCACAAGCCCCCTTCCTCCTGCCCTGCATGGTCTGATGTGCTGTCACTGCTCTCCATTAAGCTTGATATCCCTGTCGACTCCTCCTGCCCTCTGTTGCCCAATTCCATGCCTCACCATTGCCCTACTGCTTAGCCTCTGTGCTTAGCTTGCTGCCCCTACTCTCCTCCCACTTGCCCTCCAATGTCTCTGTGCATGCCCCTGCTCCCTCCTTTCTGCCCAATATATTCCATGGACCTGCCACACTCCTATCTACTCTGAGTGTTCTGTTGAGCTGTCATTGCCCCTCCCACCTGCCTAGCATGGTCAGATGGCTGCCGCCTGTCCCTGCCACCTCCACCCTGCCTGTCCAAGTTCCATACCCCATCCATTCTCTCCTGTCCTCCTTGGCCCATTTTGCTGCCATTCCATTCTGCCCTCCATGCTCTGTTTTGCTGCAACTGCTCCTCCTGCCTGCCCTGCGTGGTCTGTTGTGAAGGCCCTTCCCCTGCCCTCTTTTGTATTTGTCTAGCCCCTACCCCTCCCTTATGTCCTCCATGGTCATTTGTGAATGCCCCTGTCTCCTCCCTCTTGTCCACCATGGCCGTTGTGCTGCCACTAACCTTCCTGCTGGCCATGCATGGTCTTCTATGCTGCTACATCCCCTCCCACCTGCCCTGTATAGTCAGTTTGCTCCCACTGGCCCCCTCCCACCTTTCATCCAATGTCTGTGTGCATGCCATTATAGTCTCACTATTGCTGTCCATGGTGTGTTGTGCTTTCAGTGCCCATCCCTCCTGCCCCCCATGGCAAGCTTGCTGCTCCTAGCCTGCCCCTGCCCTCTGTTTTCCCATGTGCAGACCCCTCTACCCTCCCTCCTGCCTTGTTTGGTACTTTGTTGTGCCCCTGCCCCCCTCCCTCCTGCCCTCCATGGTCTGTTTTGCTGCAACTGCCCCTCCTGTCTTTCCGGTATAACCAGCTTGCTGCCCTTGCCTCTTTCCACTCTGCTCTCTGTTGTCAATGTGCATGGCCCTGTCCCTTCCATATCGTTTTCCATGGTCTGTTGTGCTGCACTGCCATCCAACTTGCCCTGTGTGGTGTATTGTCCTGCTACAACCCCTGATGCCTGCTCTGTAAGGTCAGTTTGGTGCCCATACCCATCTTCCTCCTGTCCTCTCTTATCCGAGTCCACGTCCCTACCCCATTTCTCCTGCCCTCCATGATCCAATGTACCTTATTTGCCAACATTTTGAACTTGGTAAGAAGGAGATTTTGAAAAAGATAACCTGGGGAATTGATTTTCCTCATTGACTCACATTGAAAAAGATGAGCTTTTATGCAGGAGACAGATGAAATAAAACCATTTTGGGCTTTAAAACATTGGGAGTCTCCTGCCTGATTCAGGTCTGTTGGCCTGTATGGTTGTACTGCCACTGCCTCTTCCTTCTGCCCTCAATGGTCTTTCATGTGGCCACAGCCTCTTTTGCCTGTACTGCATGGTTGGTTTGCTTTCCTTGCTCCCCTTTCCTCTGCCCTCCATTGTCCGTTGTGCTGCCACTGCCCATCTTGCCTGCCCAGCGTGGTCAACTTATTGCCTCTGCACCCTACTCCATGAGAGGGTCTTATTCCCAGAGAAATTATATAGTGCTCTAAACAACTAAAATGAGGACATATTTTCTGAGTTCTCAAATAGTGACAAACCAATTTTAAATATTTTGCTATCATTATGTTTTTTTACATAGTTGATCACTTGATTATTTGTTACATTTAAGGGAGTGGATGTGGCATTACGCCAGAACTGGAGACTTTGCAACTAGGGAACCAGGTTCCAGTTTTAGCGTAAGCTCAACATCCTGTGATTCTGGACAAATCGCTCAATCTCTCCATGCCTAAAAACAAAATTAATGTGTCCTTGAGTAATGATGCGCATGTAATGCACTCCAATACTTCCAGGTCAAGTCTGCGCTATACAATACTGCAAAAACAAAATAAAAAATATGTGTTTTGCATACTTCTGACATTGAACTATACTTGGTCTACATTTGGGTGACATTTGTGCTGTATTTGGGCTCTATGTTTCTCTAGTGGCCCTCTTGGGAGACTTATCTGTGATGTAGCTCCCTAATTTCTTCATTTACTGCAGTATCCTAAGTTGAAAATGCTTTCAGTTTTCTACTTCCATTCTATCAAGATGGCGTTCAGATGTGACACAAGTTTGGCATAAATTCAGAATGTCAGCATTCTAGTTGCTCATTAGAACACTATAGTAAAGCTGCTGATCACCAAGGAGTTAACTGGCAATCTGCTGCTGGTGATGAAAGTGCATGTTTCAGTCTGCATGTCAGATTTTTTTGATGAAATAGAAGAGAAAGATATTTGAGAACTCACTTAAAATGTGTCCCAATTTTTCTTTCTACAGCACTAATCATAATTTCTACGACAAACTGAACCCCCTCATTTTGTTCCTTACTAAATTAAATGTTTTAAGTTCTACCAATTGGATTCAATCAACATGGCTTCAAGAGTGCCATAGATTTGTCATAAGTAACAACGTTAGTGCAATAGTTGTTCCTTGCGGTCCCCTGTAGTGAGTGGGTACCCTAGAAGCACCCACTTTAAATGGTCAGGGGATGGGGATGGGGTCCCCAGGGCTCAATTTGGCCCAGGGAGGGGGGCTGCACAGCCCACCCTACCCAATTTGTAATTGGACGGGCCCCGGGGGATTGGGTCCCTGGGGCCCAATTCGGCCCAGAGAGGGGAGCTGCACAGCCCTGCTACCCCATCTATAAATAGCTGGGCCCGGGGGGATGGGGTCCCTGGGGCCGAAATCAGCTCGGGGAGGGGGGCCACGCAGCCTACCTCCCCTGTTTTAAAATTAAAAAAAGAAGTGTCCAGGCCTGAGAGATGGGGTTCCTGGGGCTGAAATTGGCCAAGTAGGGGGGGCACTTGGCCCTCCTCCCTTAAATTAAAAAAAATAACACATATATATATATATTCACTGGAAAAAACATAGATTTCAGTAACGTTATAGTTAGGAATTAGCATTTAAAAACCTTAGAAATTTACTGAAAAAACCACAGGTTTCAGGGACATTATATTTAGTTGGACATTTCATTCGTACAAAATCAGAGCAATTCGGCTGTTATAGTTAGTTAAGCTAACTATAACTCGCGCCCCTGCAATGCACTGCTGATGACGTCCCATATTACATCACTCATGACATGGTCAGTGACATCACTGATGTCGGCCCCAGGGACCCCATCCCCCCGGGCCCGGCTATTTATAGATGGGGTAACAGGGCTGTGCAGCTCCCCTCTGTGGGCATCATTGCAATGTGTCCATCCTTTATTACACTTTAAATACACAGTATAGTGTCCAGATGTTGTAGTAGGTCCAGTATGGAAAATAATAGCCACTGTTGTAAAAGTTCTTCCAGAAATAGATATTTGACTTGCAACAACATTTTTAATTTTGCTTTCCAGTTTTCTTTCATTTGCTCTACGACGTTGTAGCATTAAAATCAGATATTTTCCATATCTTTCTATGTGTAATGTAGATAACATCTCTGATTTACAATGGGAACATTTCGTATCATGATTTGCCGCTTTTACTAATTTGTTAAAAGGTACTGATTTGCAGTCTGGTATCTTTAAGTATATGAATCGTGTCGATTTTAGTGCTGGAAGTTAATGAACACTGTTCACATTTATGATCCCATTTGTAACTTAGTCCAAATAAGTTTTCAATCTGTATTCCTTCATCTTCAAATACTCCAAGCATAACCATGAGAAATTCTTGTGCATCTTGTTGTATATTAAGAGTGAAGGTCAAAGAACCAGCACATATATCCAAGAGATGGCGAATACCAGAAACAGTATGGATTTTACTTCTGTCAGTTGTCAACTGTTGAAATAAATGATGTAATAGAGAACAGAATCTTTTTTCATGATTTCCCATGATTTCGTGATGAAGATCTTGTAGATAAAACACAACATTCAGAATCACATTAGCATAACAGGTAATACCTGAACTATTTTCCAACTGGTATCCCACAACGTCATCAACACTTTCCATTTTCTGTTTCTTTACACCTTTAACTTTCTCTTCAATTTTTTTTTCCAACCTCACTTGATTCTTTAACATATTTTCGTTTTGGACACACAACACGTTTCTCATAAATAGGATATTCACCTAAATCTGGTGAATAAATTCTTCTTAAACGATTATATTCTCTTACACAATTTACATCAGCACTAACCTTTTTGTCATCAAAATCAATCAAATACAAACCAGACAATGTTCTTACTCAAGATAATGCAACATATGCCATTCCCTCTTTGAACACTGTACTTGTAACATTTACCAAAGCCCTGTCTATACTTAAACCTTGAGATTTATGAATAGTTACTGCATATGCTAAACACAAAGGAAACTGTTTTCTGCGAACATACAAGTCTTTTATGAGCAAAAACATACAGCACAACGCCCAATCTGTTTTACCTCTGTAATCTGATCAAATTTTATTCTCAAGAATTCTATTTCATCTCTGTTCTGATATTTTACAAAATCAACAACTTTTCCCATTGCTCCATTTACTAAACCTTCTTCTACATTCAAATTATGCCGCAAAATTACCAGACAGTTTATACATACATCTAAAGTTTTTTCTAAACCTGCAGTTTTAGATACAGACTTTTCCAAAGAGTCCAATTTAGTCTGAAAGAAGAATAGTCACTCCCTGGTGCTCAATTTTATCAATAGCTTGAATTCGAACTATTTCTTGTTTTTCCAGTTTTAGAAGCTCTTGATTGAATGTACAACACTCTTGTAGTGTAGGCATTAGACAAGCTATAGACTTGTTTTCTCCAATCTTCTTGTACATTACTTCAGCTGCTGTTTTTTCAGTTCTAAACAAGTTCCTTAGTAGCCGACTTTCTAAAGCTTCTTTACCATGGTTCGTCAGCACACCAATTCTTATATCTTTAAGAATATTTCCATAATATTCATCACTTGCTTGCCGCATATTCTTTATAAGTTCTTTATATTCAAAATGTAACCAAATGTTCACATTTCCAAATACAATTAAATGTTTCCCTTGAAACAGAACATTACCATCTGTTTTTAAAACCTGTTGCATTCTCAAGTGTACAAAGGCAAGCATTAAGTTTGAAACCATGCTCACCTCATCAATGATTTCATTTTCTTCAGCACTCTTGACACTTCATAACAAGAATCTCCAGACAGCTTCTAATATTCCAATTTATTATCATGTTCAACTGGTAGCATAAGTAATCTATGTAAAGTAATCCCTTTAATATTGTGTGCTTTTAATTCAGTTGGAGCTGTTACAAAACAAGATACATTTGAATCTGTAGTTTTCTGTAGATAACTGGTCAAAACTTTAATTTAAAAACTTTTACCTGTTCCAGCTTGACCACTGATGTACATAAGAATAGGTTTAAATGATGAACATTGACATTCTTTTTTTCATGCAACAAACCATGTTGTATCTGTTCTGTCACTCGTAGATATATTTCTTTTTGTTCAATATTTAGCTGTTCTTCTAAGTTTTCCAACGTAATATTATCCTGTTGTGCTTGTTGCATTGCAATTTGTACTTCATTCATGGCTATTGCTGCTTCATTTTCGATTATTGGTTGTCCCAGTGGATCTTGACTCAGTGGAACAGAACTTTGACTATCTTGAGAACTGTCTTTAGCTATTTCAGCTGCAATAGTATTTGTTGTTCAATTTCATCATTTATCATTTATAGATATGTAGGGAAAATTGTGCATTGATTACTATCTTTACATGCATTAAAAGAATCTTCATAGCAGTCAAAATCTCCAAGTAATTCAGTTTCGCTACGCCATGGCTTGAACAGTTGCAGAAGTGCTAAATAGAAAAATTCTCTCTTATCTGGAGTTTCACAACTGAGTTTTCTGTGGTTAATAAGATTTCCTTTGGCATGTTTTACTAAAAATCCATCACATCTAATTACTACATATTTTCCTTGTTTTATATTTTCTGTAACATTTCTTTTAAAGCTGTAATGTTGAAGTATTTCGTACAGACATAGCTCTTTCAGATGTGGACTCCTTTTGGGATAGTATGTATCCAACATATTAGTTTTAAGAATTTCTGTGATTTCTGGTTCATTCAGTGCTAAGTATTTGATTTCTTCTAATGTTTTCAATACTCTATTTCGTGTGCAGGCAAGACCTAAACTTACCCAAATGATTCCTCGTGACTTTGAATATAAACTGGAAGAGCACAAGTGATCCAAACATTCATAGGATCCCATTTCTCGGTGCAAAAGCATTTTCAAGCTAAAGCTGTGCAGTTTTTTGCTAAGGCTCTTCTCTTGTGAAATTTCTTCCCACATTTCTTTCATCTCTGTCTTTTCTGATTTCGTTATATATGATGTAACATAGCTTGCAACAACAATTGAGTTATCTGCAACATATTGAATGTCCATGTTTGCATTCCACATTTTCAAAATAACCGAATTGTAGTCATTATATACTTTAACTGTTCTGTTCTTTTTAAGTTGTATGTATTCTTGGGAGTTTTCAGAGTTGTTGTATGCCTTACTGCTGACAAAAAAGAATTTACTCTTCCTTTAGAAATTACTGCACGTGGGAATCCAAACCGACACTTGGTATAAAATTTTCCTTTAGACTTGTATTTTCGTCAAGCGTACTTTCCACAACGGTGACTTTGGAAACGTAAAACTTGTTGTCACAAGCTCTTTTCTCCTTCTTCTCTTGGAATGTCACAGGTAACATACTGTTCGATAAACGACAATACTGTTTCATCAGTATCCGTTCCAAATTTTGGAGCATTCTGTATCCATAATAGCATGTGTAAGTGTGGAGCACCTCTGGCTTGGTACTCTTTTCGCCAAAAAAAATCAATAACTTCTCCAAGAGGAAACTTATTTTTATTGCAGATAAAAGACATCATAGTTTGAAACCTTTGATTAAAATACCTGCACACATTTACAGGATCCAATGAACACAGTTCTCCAGATGTCTTCATTTTAATATTTTTTTAATTTGAATTTGCTTCTCGTATAAATTCAAGTAAATCTTCCCATGCATATTCAGCACAGCTAAGTGGTACAAACCATGTTGGTGTACCTAAGTTTCTTAACACACACTTAAGTTCACCATGACGACGAAACCAATATTCATTGGTACCACGTTGACATGCCATCAAATTAATTAACTGTGATTCTAAATTTTAATCTCTTTGTTGAAATTTGTCCATGAATTATTTTGCAGAAAAATGTGATTGATGTACTCCAGTTTTAAGTATGTGGTTCACTGCATATGAAAGAGAAGACAAATCACTTTCAAACAGAAGATGAAATATATATATAGAATGCACTGTCGAAATCTAGGATCTTCAGAGTATAATCTTGTTGAGCAGTATTCTGAAGCTGGAATCTGTACAGGTCACTCATCAAATCGTCAACCTTGTCCAGTGGCGAACAGCTGTGGAAAACAACAAGCTTCTAAGCTTTTTTCCTATACACTCATTGGAGTTCCCTTTGCTTTTTTCATTTGAAATAATTCAATGCTGTTTCCTATCACTTCTTTTGAATGTAGAGGATGTATTGTGTAATGTTCATAAATCTCTTCACTCCTCGACTTGTCCACTTTCTCTATTTGGCCACTTGAAATTTCTGATTCATCTTCTAAACATAATACCTGTTCATCAACATTTACAGTTTTATAATAAATATTGTTCTCTACAAGATATAACGTAGCCTTTTGAAGTTTATTAACATCTACAAACTCTTGCCATATTTTTCGACTCTTTGTTGGCACACCGTTTATAAGAATAACTACTGGCTCATTTTCCTCTTTGTCTCCACCAGCAATTTCAAGATTTTTTCTTAAAATCTAAAGGTAAGTACAAAAATCTTTGTAAGACCTCTTTGTAAATCTGTTGGTGGCAGTCTACCTGTTTTAGGTTCCATACGAATTATAGCTTGAAATGGGTGAACAGATTGAATAAGAACTGACTCATATGTATTCAAATCTGCCAATTCCTCTGGAATAGCTACTAACTCTAAGTTGTTATGTACTGCTCTAGCTGGCATTTTGTTCTCTTCTAATTTGTTGTAACAATATTTACAAATACGTTGATTAGTACCCAACTCAAATCGACATTCCACCAACTAGTAAGCTCCAAATTGCTGCCACTTATCATTGTTCTCCTTTTCACTTTTTAAATATAAATTAACATTCCTAATTTGACTTTTATAATAGGTATGTCAACAACAAATACAAACATAATTTGGTTTTTCAGAAGACACTCTTAAACTTTGTAATTTCTTCTACAAACTCATCAACACTAATCTCTTTCCCATGTTCTTCAACATCTGCAGTTATCATGCTCTCACTTTATACACACTGCTATTTTGAACCCAAAAAACGAAACTGTATATCATCACACATTTTTTGTACATCTGATAAACAACCGTGTAAAAGAGCTGTGTTCAGTTCACTTAAACATAATGCAGGAGTTTTTACATAGTACACGTTCCTTACTAACTTCCGCATTCCTGAGTGGTGTACTGCTAACATTCTTAAGTGATAAAAACTACTCTTACAAACTTTTCTTGTTTGACAAGCCAGAGAATGTCCGCACAACTTACTATATTCTCTTACATTGCATGGATCTAGTCCTTGTAACAACCTAATCTTCTGTTTAACACTTTTTTTTGCATACAGTCGTAAAACATTTCGCAATATATCAATAGACTCCTGTCGAATACTGCAAATACTGCTACAATCCCACTTATATACAGGAGCTTGTGTACGCTTCCCTTGCACTTCCTCAGCTATTACTTCTTCTGCACTCCTAATAATTTCTTATTTTGCAATGGGACAACCATCTATCATTTGGTAGCATCGACCCCTAGTATCCACTGAAAACACTAATGTATTCTGTTGAAAGTAGCTTTCTTCATTAAAGAAAGGCTCAGTAGTAGAAGTGTGCTTCCATTCACCAGTGAAAGTTTTACAAAAGTTACTTCTATTAACAAGTCATTTTCTTTTGTTTTTCTCTTTCAGAAACTTCATTATTTTATCCAATGTTTTCATTCTCTTCAATATTAATATAAATAATTTTTGTTTCAATTCAAAAGCAGTATCTACTACACTTTCAATGTGTTGCTTCTTCTTATAAGCTAGTAATCTTCTTTTATACTTCTTACTATCTTTTAATAAATTTTGAATTACTCTACTTTGAAAGAGTAGTTGTTGAATCTCTTGAAATTGTTTTTGTCTTCGTGTAACATCTGTTGTTTTCCCAAAAACTAATGTTCTTTTACCATTTGAAATGTCATTCTCTTCTGCTTTGTTGAAAAACTCTTCTTTTTCCTTTCATTCCTATTGTGTTCATGTAATTTCTTGACACCTCTTTTAAGAAAGTGTTTAGTGCTCTTACCAGAACAAACTTTATCCTTAGTAACATTGTCATCTGTTTGTAACGCAGTCTTTTTACTTTTCTGTAAGTTGATCTGTCTTTTTTGTTTTCTTCTCTTTTCATTTTTTCTTGCCATCTTGAATTTGTGATCCAAACAAAATAATTTTCTGAAAAACAAACAACAGCTTCAATAGATTCTTACATCAATTCAATATTTTAAAATAATTACATGTGATTACTGATATTAACAAGCAAGCAATTATTTACATTGCTAATCTCATTATTTCAAATATCAAAACACTACTCAATTCACTTAAATATATACGGCATACTTCAACGATACATTCACAAAGACTCATACGAAGTACCATAATCACTAATCAATTTGCCAGAATGTCTTTGACCTCATTTGTCTTTTGCATCTTCACTACTCAGCAACTACTAACAGTGTTGGGCCTAGCCAAATGCGACAAGGTACAATATGCAAACGTGGGCCATTTCTTTTACATTTCCCGGGCCGATTTTAGACCCCAATTCATCCCTGTACCTCAGCCACAAGACCATGTACTCCTTTCAACATGACACACTGCACTCGTGTAGCATTGAAACCGATTGCGACTTTCTCTGTGCTGTACAAATGCCGCCAACAGGCCAGTGAAGGTCTAAGTGGTATTTTTCAAGGCAGATGGGCCTCTTTTACCTTCTTTTTACAAACGGGGGGAGGAAGCGTTGAGGGGAGGAGGGGGGGAGTCGAGGGACATGTCATTCCCAATCTCTCCATCTGCCGGCCCTTTAATATATGCAGATTCAGCACGGGCAGGAAGTCTCACAATTACCTTCACTTATATTCAGGTGTACTTCACCAGTGTGAACAATTCCGTACTCAAAAAGTGCAGGAACCATTTCCATTCCTTTTTTTTCTCCCATACCTTAATAAAACATATCTCTTCTGAAGCCCCCCTCCGGTATTTTTCGACAAGTCACAATCTGCAATCGTGGCTATTTCTCTTACGTTGACCAGGCCGATTTTCGATCTTAATTCAACCCTGTACCTCAGTCACAATACCATGCAGTCCTTTCAACATGAGAGACTACACTCCTCATTTCACGAAGACACTTAAATATATACTGCGTACTCCAACTATACCTTCCCAAAGACTCATACAAAGTACCATAATCACTAATCCCTTTGCCTGCATGTCTTTAACTTCACTTTTGTTTTGCATCTTCACTACTGAGCAACTACTGAGAGTGTTCGGTCTACCAAATATAAAGCAGAAACCCTTCAGATGTCACAGTTGTAAGTCTTACCATATTACTCGAAGCATGCATACATCTGTCTGCGCCTTTTGGTAGTTGTATCAAACATAAAAGAAACATACAAATAAATGTATACCTGTGTTTTATAGGTATCACATCTTCCGATGCATAACATGTGTGAAAATACAAGTAGAAATATACACATACCTCAACAAAGTCAAACTACTAAGACAAACACTCGGGCAATGTACAATGGGCCGGTATGTAAGTTGCAAATGTGTACCACTTTTTTGTATAGCATGGAAGAATATTGGAACTTTCTCTCTCCTGTTCAGGTGGTACCAGCAGCCCAGTGAGGGTTAAACTGGTATTTTTCGAAGCATATACACCTCTGTTACCTTCCTTTAACAAACGGGGAAGAAGTAAGTGTTGGGTGGGGAGGAGGAGGGAGGGGGGTCAAGGGACGTTTCATTCCCAGTCTCTTGATCTGCAGGACCCTCTACTGTACACAGATTCTGCCTGGCCACAGAGCCTGATAATTACCTTCACTTATATTCACATATAGTTCACCAGTTAAACAAATCCGTGCACACGGGCAATGTACAATGCGCCGGTATATACATTGAAACTGTGTGCCGCAGCAGCCCAGTGAGGATCTAAGTGGTATTTTTCTAAGCTGATACGCCTCTGTTACCTTCCTTTTACAAACGGGGAGGGGGAGGAAGCATTGGGGGGGAGGAGGAGGAGAGGGGGTCAAGGGACGTGTCATTCCCAGTCTCTCGATCTGCCGGCCCTCTAATGTACGCACATTCTGCACAGGCATGGAGTCTGACAGTCACCTTCACTAATATTCAGATGTAGCTCACCAGTGTGAAAAGTCCGTACACAAAGTCTGCAGACAATATTTCCATTTCTTTTTCATCTCCCTCAAGTTAATAAAACATATCTCTTATAAAGCCCCCCCAGCATTTTCCGACAAGCCACAATCTGCAAACGTGCGCCAATGTACGCACATTCTGCACGAGCATGGAGTCTGACAGTTACCTTCACTAATATTCAGATGTAGCTCACCAGTGTGAAACGTCCATACACAAAATCTGCAGACATTTCCATTTCTTTTTCATCTCCCTCAAGTTAATAAAACATATCTCTTGTAAAGCCCCCCCCAGTATTTTCCGACAAGCCACAATCTGCAAACGTGCGCCAATGTACGCACGTTCTGCACGAGCACGGAGTCTGACCGTTACCTTCACTAATATTCGGATGTAGCTCATCAGTGTGAAAAGTCCATACACAAAGTCTGCAGCCAACATTTCCATTTCTTTTTCATCTCTTTCAAGTTAATAAAACATATCTCTTGTAAAGGCCCCCACCCCAGTTTTTTCCGACAAGCCATAATCTGCAAACGTACGCCATTTTCTTTATGTTGCCATGGCTGATTTTGGAAACCCATTCAACCCTGTACCTCACTCACAAAACCATGCACTCCTTTCAACATGACAAACTGCACTCCTTCTTTCTCGAAGACACCTAAATGTATACGAGGTACTTCAACCGTACCTTTCCACACAGTCATACAAAGTACCCTAAACAATAATGCCTCTAGCAGCATGCCTTAAACCTCACTTTTGTCTTGCACCTCAACTATTCAGCAACTACTCACAGTCTATGTACATTTCGTAACAAATGTCAAACGGCACACTTCTGTAATGATATGTTATTTTTTTAAATAAATTATTTTCAAACTTAAAAATATCACTCTAAATACTTAACCACTACTACACAATACATAACACACCTTATAAATTTGTAATTCACCTCTGTAGTAGTTGTGCAGATTTTCAAATTTCAGAAACGCATGCAATCTATTCTTTCTCACACAATAAATGTAATGCAGCACTCTCATAAAGGTAAAACCAGTAATGGCAAACTTTCCCTCTATTTCCGCACAGAAATAGATGTAAGTAACAAATCAAAATCGTTCCTTCATTATTTCAAATTGCAAAACACATTTCCATTGGTTACTCATATTAACCCTCTCTAACTGTCTTCTAAAATTCCCCAAACTGGTTCTCAAAATTTGTGGAGTAGAGACTCCCCCACACTGCCGCATTCCCATGGGGCCCTGAACCCTTACGACAGTTCAGAAACCTATTTCCAATACTACTACTGCAAATTTTGAACAACACACTTCTTCTAGACATACTACTGATTTTGAAAAACTAACTTTAATAGCTTATCAGTTGTAATTAAATGCATTTCTTATTTTAATACCACATTTGTTTCAACTCCTCCCCCACTCTCCTTAATGCCAGTTTCCATACCAACAGTTTTTGCAAAATTCAACGGCAGGTGTGGGTCACAAATTCACCATATTTCACCCCAACAGTTTCTGCAACATTCAACGGTAGGTGCAGGTCACAAGTTCACCATGTTTCATACCAACACTTTCTGCAACATTCAACGGCAGGTGCAGGTCACAAGTTCAGCATATTTTTAAATTCAGAACAGTAGCTTGCAAATGCAAGTAGCAGGTGTGGTTGACTTCTGCACGTATTATCGTATCCTATGTAGTGTACCTTTCAAAAAAAAATTATTAACCAATCAGAAACATTCTTTTTCACAAAAGTAAAATGCACCCTATTTTTATGTGCACAATATTGTTCATCAGCCAATAAATTGTCTCTTCTCTAAAAAAAAGCTTCTTCTCCACCTTTTGACATATCTCTCATTCTACCAACGGACTACATCAGCTACAGACATCTTTTGATTCCTTCCAGCCATCCCTTCAAGATGCTTACAGTATGGATCGTGGGGCACAGCTATGTTTTCTGGTGCAAAAGTTATGCTGAACACAGAGGTATTGACAAAGACCTAGGTTTGCAAAATGTGGATATTAAATGGTTTGCACAGAGTGGATTAAAGTGGCACCAATTGTTGCCTTTGGTTAAAACCATTTTGCATCTCCGACCCCCTGACCTCATGATTGTGCACTGTGGTGGCAATGACCTAGGCATATTGACTAGGGTAGGATTGGAAATGCTAATGAAGGATACCTTTGCACAATTGATGTTGCTTTTCCCTCACACTGTCTTTGTATACTCTAATATATGCCAAAGACAAAATTGGCATGGAGTTCATTTCACAGATCAAGGAAACAGAGTTTTTCTCAACAACCTCAAGCTGTGCATCCGCACTTACTTGTAGCTCCAACAAACTCATAATGAAAATAAAGGCTCTTTTTAGAGCCACCCTATAACACAGCCAAGCCATTTTAGGCCCGAGGACCCCATCCCCCGTGTTCTAGCCACAATGTTTGGGGACCGCGGAGGAGCCCCAATGCCCACGTGGTCCCTCCCAGGTTCCCGCCTCCTGGGGAGCCAGCATTCCTTTTGGGCAAAGACAGCTGCTCACATGCAGCTCCCTTTGCCCAAAAGCAAATCTGCTTCCCTTCATAGAAACAAGAGCAACTTTCCTCCTCTCGCTTCCATAAAGCGAAGCAGAAGTTTGCTATGGCAGGGCGGGAGCTGCAATGTCCCCGGGGTAGACACCACGGGTCATTCTTCGAACCGGCCCTCGCAGATGGCGATACCCAGGGCCATGCAAAGCTCCTCAAGACACAGTGCGCGATGCGCCTCCATCAAATTTAAAGGCCTGGGAACATCGTGCTCCCCAGGATCGGCACTCCGCAATGGACCCCAGCATTTTAATTGATAAATGCCCCAGGGAAGTAGTGGTCCCCGGGACAATGTGGGGGAAGCTTCACCCCTCCACACTTACATTTTGCATATAGCTCCGGGTAGGTGCTGCTCTCTGGAGTGCAGGGGGGACGCGTCTCCCCCATATCATTATATTTGCCACGGGAAGTGGCGGTCCCCATCACAGAAGTAGCCCCCGCATCATAACTAAACATTGCTCCCGGGAATTGGACCACCCAGGGGCTTAAATAAATGAAGCACGCGACACCGTGGTTTTTTTTTTTCCCACTGTGATTTGCGGACCCTACGCGAATCCCGCCAATAATATATTTAAACATTTCTTTTTTTTACCTTTGGAGTCCCTGTGGCACCCCCTGACCACACTAGGGAGTCACACTGTTCCTACCTTGCTCCTTTTCTTCTTTTTTCACCTTTTTTCTTCCTACTCGTTTCAACCGAGTCACAAGGTGGCCGCCAACACTTCCTGGTTTGAAGTGTTCGCAGCCAATCAGAAACAAGCTCGTGCTCGGGAGGGTTCAGCCAATCAGATCTCACAATTCTCAAATATTGATATCTGTAAATGTTTAAACTTCTCAAAAAGTACTAAACGGATTTACACCATCTAAACAAAAGCGTGCTTTCTGGACCAAAAGCTACCTTTTTGCCAAATTTGGTGTAATTGCGTTCAGCAGTTCACGCTGTTGACGTGTCTAACGTTTCCTATGGGAATTAACATGGAGAAAACACGTTTGGGAACCCCCCTTTTTTCTCGGCCCCGGCATGATGAATCACCCCGAAACTTTCACGAAAGCAGCTGCTCTTAGGAGGCCAAAAGTTTTGAACATTTCGTGAGGATTTGTCAAACGACGCCAATGTTATTGGCAAAAAAAAAACGCTTTTCGTATGGAAGTTAGGTCCTAACTATAACTAAAACAACAACAATTTTGTAAAGAGGGTCTTAGGGAAAAAATGTTTTTTAAAGACCAATACGGTTTTGAATCCCCAAACCTGAACTATAACAAACAAAAGAAAAACCTAACTATAACTACCTACTGGCGACTGCCAGTAGGTAATATACATATATATATGTATATATATATATATATATATATATATATTTTTTTTTTATTTTTTATTTATCCAAGTAGAATCCTTCTTACTATGCCAGTCTCCTCGGGCAACAAGAAAGGGCGAGGACCACCGTGGTTCGTCAACTGCAAATTTATTCCAACTCCCAAAGAGATGCAGCAGCCATGACGCGTTTCGTCCCTCACAGGGGACTTGATCACATGACGCGCTATCGGCCATGACAGCCATGACAGTTTATTTAAATACATGTCAATCACTCACTTTTTTTTTCTTTTTTTCTTTTTTTTCCCAACCATGTGATTAACACCTTAAAGTGATAGTGCAGTTAAAACAGATGGCAGATAAACAAATATAAATTATAAATTATTGCGTAACTTTCTAAAGTTTACAAGGACCATAGTTGTCGACATTTGATCACTGTCTCTTATAATGGTAGACATAATGTAAAGCACTATCAACATGGATTTCTGCATAAATGCAAGTTTAGCAGTGGCCGTTGGTCATGCAAATACATATATAAATATATAAACAATTTAATATATAAATATTTAAATATATAAAATATATAAATAAGGTAATATGTACATACATATCTGCTGCCCTGTAAAACATAAACAGATTAATCTTTTTAATGCTAATTTAGAATCTTGGTTTTAATACCTGACAACTTCCTAAAATCCCTGTCTATGTACTAATTCAGAAAGCAGTTGTATATGCACCCGATTAATATCATCTGGCTGCAATGTTTTACCTATATTTACAATTGTCATCTGTTCCCCATTATTCCTATAATAAAATTCATGTTAAAAGTGATTATCACGGGGGCGTGGCTTAGAGCCAAGCTTGGCGGGCGCTGCTTTGTAGAGCTCCACCGGCTCGTACCTGACCAGAGCCATTATCCTGCCGGAATCCTGGTCCCTGACGCCACCGCTGCGGGGAATCTGCTGCAGAACGTGCCGAGACCTTCCGGGCGAACTCAAAGCCGGTGGAATACTCGGACGATCCGAGACCAGCACCGACGCGGAGGCGGCCTCCCCGAGGGCTGCGGGATGGCGTGCGGCGGAGGTGGGGCTGGCCCGCGATCCTCGGTCGGCCTCTGATGTGACTCTTGCCCGGTGGCGGCCCTCGCCCAGCGGAGCCCCAGGTCAGTGCAGTGTGGAGCCCTGGGGGGCGGAGGTGGCCTGTCCTGATACAGATCCGGCGGCCTCTGGCGTAGCTGCGGCGGCCCCTCCCCCACCTCCTGAACGTCACTGGAGATCGAGAGACCCTGAGGCCTGCAAGTCCCTGACGGAGCCTGGAGCTTGGTGGGGCCCGCGGCGCACGGCGCCATTCGCACGAGCTGCTTGGGGTGACCTCTTTGGCCGGACAGTGGATCCTCCTGGGCTGGGGCCGAGGCTGTGGGGCTGGGCGCCAGGGGCCCTAGAGTATTCGTGCTCTCCGCGCGGCGGTGGGGGCGCTGTGGACTGAGACCCCAGATGCTGTGCGCTGCCCTTTGGGGACTGGCCCTCGGGGTTGGGCCTCTTGCTGTCGACCCCATGCTGGGACCCCGTAGCCTTTAAGCAGCATACAACTCCCCGCGACCACCCGCCACCCAGGGGCACTCCTTTCTTCTGTCTACCGCGTGTGGGGCTGGGGCCTAGCCCAACTACAGTGCTGTGACTGCTGTGAGCTCTGGTGACACTCTTCCGACACTGCAAGGTCCGCCCTTGCCGGCCGCCGTCGGCTGCGCCCCGGCAGGGTCCACCCTCCCGCACGCGTCCTCTGCCGCTGCGGACTTGAGTGGCCTCCCCTGGCCTACATCCCCGTGCGGCGATGGGCAAGGACAAACCCGGCGCGGGGGCCCCCAAACAAAACACCATGCACCATTATACCACCACAGCTACCGGAAAAGACAGTGCCGAGGCCGTGTCTTCAGTCACCGCGACACTTCTAGCGGCCATTAACCAGTCGCGAGAGGCTCTGGAGGTCCAGATCAGGGCTGTTGGCTCCGAGGTGTCATTCCTCCGTCAAGACCTCCGAAAGGCAGTGGACCGGATCACGGAGGCGGAGACCCGGGTCTCCACGGTGGAAGACACAGTATCCGCCCTTCAGAAACAGGTAGACAGACTTACAACAGTCTCGCGGGAGCTCGCATCCAGGGTCGAGGATGCGGAAGGTAGAACCCGGCGCAACAACATTTGCCTGGTGGGCTTCCCGGAGGGATGCGAGGGTACCTCCATGGACACTTTCCTCTCGGACTGGCTCATGACCCTCCTGCCGCCCGAGGTCAGGTCTTCCTGCTTTGTGGTCGAGCGGGCCCATCGGGCTCTGACGAAGAAGCCTCCTCCTGGAGAACGTCCGAGGCCGGTTATCGCCCGGCTTCTCAATTACGCCGACCGGGATGCGATCCTCCGATACGCACGGCTCCACAGGGACCAAATGGTCTTTGACTCTCATCCTATCATGGTCTTCCCAGACTACACCCGGCTGGTGCAGCAGCAGCGACAGTCCTTCGTTGAGGCCAAGCGATGGCTTCGCGACCTGAACATTTCGTATGCGCTGCTGTTTCCCGCTCGCATGAAGGTAATTCACAACGCCAAGACTCTTTTCTTCAACACACCGGAGGAGATCTTTGCCTGGACAGATGAGAGACGTACTCTTAAGCCTCATTCGCCGCCGCCGCTGGATTCGGACTCCTCACTTGGCTCCCACCGGAGCGGTCGGCAAGACAATTACGCAACAGCAAGACGCCACCGATCCCGTTCCAACTGGCGAGCCAAGAGCCACTGGGAAACAGCCGACTGACCCTGCTCTGATTGCGGGACAACTGTTCTCTCTCCATTTCTTGTGATCAGGGCCCTGCAGCTGGGTCTTATGAAGGGCAACAATGAATCTCAAGGTGTTTGGGCCAATTCCACTCGCTCTGAAGGGTATATGCCACAGTCCGCCCTGGACGTGTAAGAAATGTTGGGTAATGTTGGGTGGGGGGGATCCATTTGGGAAACCGCTTGAGTCATCCTGTTGGGGGCTTAGGTCAGGATTTCACCGCGACAGATACTTCATGTTCTGGGAAGTATTGGGGTGGGGGGAGGGAGGGAGGGAATGTGGGGTTTCAGTTTTTTTATGGTTGTTATTGTTTGTTCTGCGCACCAGACACACGACCACCTACCAGGGCACCTCCACACTGCCGGTCGATATACACCAGCATACTAAGACATGGCACACGACTCACATAACACTCCAACCGGGGAACTCAATATTCTGGCATGGAATGTACGGGGACTCCTAAACAAGGTCAAGCGAGGGGCGGTTCTCCAACTGGCAAAGCGGTACTCGGCTGATATCCTGCTATTGCAGGAAACCCACCTACTGGGCACTAAAGCCCCCTGCCTATCCAGATATGGGTTTGTCACGGTGTACCACTCCGGTTTCACAAGGGGCGCCCGCGGCACAGCAATTCTTATTCACCGCCGAGTACCTTTCCAGGTAACACGCCATTGGTTAGATCCAGGGGGACGCTACACGATTATCTCCGGCACCTTAGCAGGGGAACAGATCACAATAGGGAGTATTTATGCTCCTCCTCCACTGGGTCAGACATTTGTAGACAAACTAACACAACTCTGGGGAGACCTTCCAGGGGGCTTGACGATCCTGGGCGGTGACTGGAATGACATTATGGCCCCTCGGAACAGATGGCGTGCACTCCCGCTCGATACACCCCCTCCTCAATTCAAATTACAGACCTTAGCGCGCACACTGGGGTGGGCAGACTCTTGGCGGGCTTTCCACCCCTCCGAGGCGGGGTTCACCTAAGCCTCCTCCGTCCATCCCACCCTCTCATGGCTAGACTATTTGTTCCTTCCCAATAGCTACATCCACAGGGTATCTCACACCTCCATTATGCCCCGAGGCCTCTCTGACCATTCCCCGATCCAGCTCAAGCTGCGCCTTCAGACTCGTCGGGCCCCCGGTCGATGGCGTATGTCCCCGTGGTCTCTCCGCAGCGTGGACTATCAAGAAATGCTCCTACGAGCCATACAGGACTACCTCAGCTTCAATGTGGGGTCCACATCGTCTCTGGTTTCCCTTTGGGAGGCCCTCAAACCTACGGTTAGGGGGGCTGACATTAGCTTTCGCTCCGGGGAAAAACGCCGGCGCCTGGAACAGGAGGAGGAATTGGAAGACCGGCAGGTTCGCCTGCAAGCTCAACTAGTAGAGGGATCCGACCCTGGCACCCGACGGAATCTCCTTCATGTCCAACAACAACTCCATCAGCTGCACACGGATGCCGCCAAAGAGGCTTGGCTGGCGACTCAACATAGAATCTATCAGTGGGGCGATAAGTCTAGTCAGATGCTCCACAGACTATGTCAGGCTCGGCTGTCCCCGGCCCCAGTCCCCCTCTTGAAGTCCCCTGAGGGAGATCTCTGTTCCTCCCCTGAGGCGGTGGTCCAGGCATTCGCCCGGTATTACACGGTTCTATATGAGGAGTGCGAAGTGATAGCGGCACCCCTGATTGATACCTTTTTAACTGACATACCACCCCGTCGTCTATCTGACGACGTGCGCGATGCACTAGACAAGCCCATCACCCTAGATGAGTTACAGGCGGCTCTATCCAATATGCACCCGGGCCGCACCCCGGGCCCAAATGGGTTTCCAAGTGAGTTTCTAAATCGTCATATTACCATTCTGGGCTCTCATATATTAGGAGCACTACACGAAGCCCTAGAGCAACACATCCTACCACCCGATTGGCGACACGCCGAGATCGTGGTCTTTCTCAAACCCGGTCGTCCTCTGGACGATCCGGGCTCATATCGCCCTATCTCCCTATTAAACATTGAGCCCAAATTGCTGGGTAAGATCTTGGCCGATCGCCTCCGCACCTGTATTCAAGATTTGGTGCACCCGGATCAGTCCGGCTTTATGCCGCAGCGTTCCACTAGACAAAATATCAGGCGGGTTCACAATGCCATTGCAGAGGCCCCACGCCTGGGCCACCCCGTGGCGCTCCTATTGGCAGATATCGATAAGGCATTCGATTCCCTGAGCTGGACGAACCTCTTTAAACTCCTAGCTGCCCTCAATCTGGGGCCCCGGTTCTTAGCATATGTGAAGCTTTTATACACGGATCTCACGGCCTCGGTTCGCACGGCCGGGTGCTGCTCTGCCCCCTTTCCGATACGTAGGGGCACTCGTCAGGGGTGCCCCTGTCCCCACTTTTATTCGCCTTAGCGATTGAACCTTTGGCCACATGGGTGCGCTTCGACTCTGTTGTCAGAGGGCTCGACTGGACGCCGGAATACTCTGACAAGATCGCGCTTTACGCCGACGATGTCCTGTTTTTTATGTCCGACCCCTGGTTCTCTGGGACCCGTGTCCTCCAGATCCTCCGTATATTTGGGGAGACCTCCGGTCTCCGTGCTAATCCGTCTAAATCCATACTATTCCCCATTCACGGGGACCAGCGAAGCCAGGCGTGGGCATCTCAATTGCTCATCGCGGATACAGACCTTAAGTACCTCGGGGTCTATGTCACTCGCTGCCCCGAAGATGCCTGGTTGCGCAACATAGCCCCGCTACTCCCAGCCGTCCGAGACGAGACAATGATTTGGTCCCAGCTGCCCCTCTCCCTATACGGTAGATCCGCAATTTTTAAAATGGTATCCCTTCCCCGCCTACTCTACCAACTTCAGAATTATCCGTACCCTATTCCCCCGTCGTGGTTCCTCCAGGTTAACGCTCTATTGAACAGATTCCTATGGCAAGGAGGCGCGGTTCGTGTGGCGCTCGCAACCTGCACACAGTCCACGTACTGCGGAGGCATTGCGGCGGCGGATGTTCACGCGTACTATTGGGCCTCACACCTCCTAGTGGTTAATGAATGGTGGTACGGCTCCCATACAGATCCGGCCTACGCCGTGGAACGGTCAACCATGGATGGCACTCCCCTGCTCCAACTCCTGTACAGTAGCTCTCCCTTGACGGCGTTTCCCCCTGCCTGCAGAATAGTCATTCAGATATGGAGACGGGCGGTTAGGGCTATGGGCTGGTGGGGTACACTGACTGGTGCCACTCCTCTTTGGCAGGGTACGTTTCTCCGGCCAGTCGCGTCCCTGGCGGGATTTCGCAGATGGGATGACATAGGCATCTCTACCCTAGGCGATGTGATGCAAGGGGCCACTCTCAAATCCTTTCAGACATTACAGGCAGAATTCGCTCTCCACAAATCACAGTTCCACCGCTTTTTACAACTCAGACACGCACTGACCCCTTTGATTCGCCAGCTGGAATCCCTACCGGAGTTCCACCCGCTGGAGGGGCGCTTACTAATGGGGGACTTGGGGGCCCATAAAATTGGCAAATTTATCAAACTCTTACGACACACTCCAAGACCACCATTCACCACACCCGGGCAGCTTGGGAGGCAGATCTACCCAGCTTGACAGATGACGACTGGGCCGAGGCGATAGCCAGTCCTCGTGGTGCCGCCGTCTCCACTAGATATCGACTCATTCAATTCAAATACCTCCACAGGGTGTATTACACTTGTCTCCACCTCTGGAAGATGGGGGCAGTCCCGTCTCCGGCCTGTCTCCGCTGTAGCACCGCGGAGGGGTCATTTTTACATACGGTGTGGAGCTGTGGAGCACTACAGCCCTTCTGGTCTGGGGTGCTCTCTTGCCTGGGGCGTGTTCTGGCATGGGATATCCCGTCTGACCCTAGACTGGCGCTTTTGCACAGCACGGAAGACATTGGGGGGAACAGGCACAAACAACACTTACTCTTTCTGGGTCTCACCCTGGCCAAGCGGGACATAGCACAACATTGGAAAGATACGTCCCCGCCATCTGTATCTAATTGGAAAAAGGCCCTTGACAGATGTATGTCGGCGGAAGTTGCCGTGTTTCAGGCTAGGGGATGCCCACAGAAACATGGGAGGGTCTGGGCCGGATGGGCGAAGTTCCGAGGTATAGACCTCTCCCTGGTGTTACAGCCTGCCATTCGAGACCCCATAGAACGACTGGTGGTAAATGACGGACCTGTGTAACATTTGGTGCTACTGGGACGCTGTGAGATTTTCCTTTTGTATATACAGTTTATGGTGCTTACATGTTGGTGGTGCGTGCGCAGGGGGGGATCCGGGGGTTCTTGTGGTCTGATGTTCCGCAGACAATTAGGGTGGGTGTTTTACTTTACCTGAGGGCCTGCCATACTGCATTTCAATTGTACTCAGTCCTTTGGGCTTTGGCCCCTTGGTACGCTGGAAAACCAATAAAATCTGTTGTTAAAAAAAAAAAAAGTGATTATCACTAACTGTGCATAAAAACCGAATAAAAATATGAAAAAACATCTATATACAATGTCTGTTTGAGCAGCTTGGCTATATGTTAGTGTGATTATAAATGATCAGTTTTTTAGGCCTTTTAATAAGTACTATTTTTTTAAATAAACGAAAAGGAGCTAGTTGAATATGGAGAATAAAACCAGGTAAGTTCATAAATATACATACATATATCATAAAGATTTTTTTCCTCTATAAATATATAAATACATAAATACCAGCCCGGTTGGATCAACCATAAAAACTAAACCAAAAAATAACTCTGTAATTTCATAATATCTTTCAGGGTGCAGAATTAAAGTACATCCATATATTAAAGTACATCCATATATTAAAATAAGATCCCAAGTATTTTATGTGTGCAAAGAGGCATGCAGTTCTTCAGTGGCATTTAGCCTTTTGGGGTGTTTGGTGTCGAGGTTTAGGATATAGTACATTTCCAACTTGCGTAGTGCCTTCTCCCGGTCACCACCCCTCTTGTTCATTGGAATGGAATCTATAAGATAATATTGTAGTTCCTTGGGGTTGCCATCATGTTTTTCATTAAAGTGGCGGGCCACTGGATATGCCTGATCGTTGTTCCTGATTGCTCGTATATGCTGGAGCACCCTTTTATGACCTTGCAGGATGGTACTGCCTATATATTTCAGTTTACAAGGGCACTCCAGCACATAGACTACAAAGTCGGTTTTGCAATTTAACACCTTGTCTATAAGTATTTCTCTGTCACCAAATGGGGTTTTGTATTTGGTCATAGATATGCCATGTTGGCAGGCTTTACAGGTTTTGCATCTGTGGAAGCCCAACCGTTGGGATAACCAAGTACTTTTAGTCGAAGGACCACATGGATCATTTTTGACCAAAACATCTTTCATAGATTTACCCCTACTGTATGTTATGGCCGGTTGTTTAGGAACTATGGGGCCATGACAGGGTCTTGTCTAATCAGATGCCAGTTTTTCTTAATTATTTTTCGTACAGCACCCTCCTGTTGGTTATATTTCAGGATAAATCTAAATTTGTCCGATATGTCAATTTTATCCTTCACCTTATGTTTGGTTTTTAAGAGGGCTACTCTTGATTCCTGATTGCTTTTAGTGAGTGCAGTTTCCAAACATTTCTTACTGTACCCTCTCTCTCGGAATCTCCTTATGCACTCACCCTGAGCCATAAGTAGATCCTGATCATTGCTGCAAATTCGCTTCAGCCGCAATAACTCACCATATGGTATACTTTGTACAAGATGCCCAGGATGGGCACTACTGGCATGTAAGATGGCATTGCCCGCTGTTGGTTTTCTGTGTAGCTGTGTATCAATCTTATTGTCATCAATGTAAACTTCTATGTCCAAAAAGTTGACAGATTTGTCACTTATGCAGGCACTGAAGCATAGATTGAGTTGATTTTTGTTGATTTGTTCAATAGAACTTTCTGCTTCAGTTCGTGTGCCATGCCAAATTAGAAAGAGGTCATCGATGAACCTCCACCATGCTTTAACATTTTTGGTCATGGTCTCTGTGTGCTCGTTCATGAGGACCAGCTCCTCCCACCAGCCCATATGCAAACATGCATAGCTGGGGGAGAAGCTGGCTCCCATGGCGACCCCTCTTGCCTGTTGAAAATAAGCATTTTGAAACATAAAAATGTTGCTAGTTAGGCAGTTTTCTATCATATTGATTAACATTTTAGTATGTTCACTGTATTCCGGACCCCTGCGTGCAAGATAATATTGCGCGGCTCTAAGACCATCTTTATGTTTGATTGACGTATATAGGGAGGTCACATCCAGAGTAATAAGTAAATATTCATCCTCCCATTTGAAATCAAACATTTTTACCAAGAAATCCCCACTGTCCCTGATATAGGAAGCCAATGACCGGACGTATTCTTGGAGGAAAAAATCAATGTATATTGATGTCCTTTCAAAAGTACTGTTCCTGGCCGAAATAATCGGCCTGCCTGGTGGTTTGCAAGCATCCTTGTGGATATTAGGGATGAAGTACTTTATCGGTGTTACAGGATTGTTGTTTCTCAGGTATTTGTATTCATCCATAGAAATAAGGCCTGTATTTTTCCAGGCAGCCAATTTTAAATTATATGATCCATGTACTAAGTTCAAAGCTTGTTTACTGCTGCAGCAGTAACAGGAAGTGTCATTTAATTGGTTCATGGCTTCACTGATGTAATCCTCCCGTTTCCATAGAACCACATTTCCACCCTTATCGGCACTCCTTACAACTATTTCACAATTGTTTTTAAGTTTCGTCATTAATTGATGGTATTGAAGTTCCCTTGTATTTTTATTTTGTTTTTTGTTGTTTATATTGCCGTCAGAGCCACCATTTTGAATTTTTCGATTGAGGTTTTTTAGTTCATTCACAACTTGTTCTTGAAAAATGTCTATCAACATCACAGGATAAAATGTCGATGGCGGCTTGAATGGGGTTTGATCCATTTGTTGGATACTGACCGGTGATTTTAATGTTTCTGGGTCTGTATTGAAGATCTCTCCCTCATTAAGTAGATCCTGTAGTACTTCAACCAGTTGTCTGTCTGACCCACTGTTGCCCATACTGGTTCCTTCCTCTTGTGTTTGATTATTCGAGTCTTCATTGATGTTTTTGGGGGCCCCAGGATTTGACAGTTTCAATTGCCTAAAGTATTTTTGTAATTTTAGTTTGCGGACACTTTTGTAAATATCAACTCTTGTGGCTGCGTAATTGAAGGAACTTTCCGGACAGTAAGAGAGTCCTAAGGAAAGGAGTTGTTCTTCTGCTTTGTTTAGGATAATGTCAGTTAGGTTAATAACTGTTTTAAACTCATTGTTTGAAGCCTCAGTCAATACTTCCGCCAGTATTTCTTCTGTTGGCGTTTCGGCTGTCTTCTGTTGTCGTCGGTATCTGCTTGCCTTGCGCCTCTCCCTGCGTTTCCTGCTTCTGCTGATCCTTGGTTGCCCTGTTGTTTTCACGGGCGCAGGGACTGAAGCCGCTCTTGGCATAAAAAATCAACCTCCTCAGTTAAAGAGAACCTCCTCTCCCCTTGGTGTCTGTTTTTTCTGCCAGCCTCCAATTCAGGTTCACTTTCAGCTGCAGAGCTAGCATCCGATGCTGATGTCAAATCTGGTTGCATGCTGGTAATCGTAGTTTCTACTGTATTTTTTATTTGTTGTCCTGTGCCTGTTTTGTCTGCCTTTAGGGTATCATATTTTCGGGCAAAGGTGAACACCCTACCACACTCATAGTCACACCGATCACGATGAAACTTAAATGCTTTGCGTTCTCTTATTGTTTCTTCTTTCCTTTTTAATCTTTTTTTCATCTCATTTTTTATTTTCTCGAGTTCTTCCCTTTGACCCATCTTGTCAAGCTCCTTATTCAACTTCTCAATTTCTATAGATAACCTAGTACAGTCTTTTTCAGCATATTTGACCAGAATAAATAAAAGCTTACGCGACGAGTCCAAATTAGTTTCAGCCCATTCGCGCATCATGTCACGATCGGGTGCTTCATAGCTGGGTGCCAGTAAAATTCTTAGACCTCTGGGTACCCGGCCAACGTCGATATAACGCTGCAGAGATTTTGCTTCCCACCATTTCTTCTGCTCTGCTCGCATTGCCTTTTCTAGTTGTTTACTTTTTTCTTTTATCCCGGTATTTTTTGAATTGTTCGGTGGATTGTGGGCAATCGAGTCCGTACTAGGTACAGTTGCATCACTGAACATAGCCGCCGTTGCCTGCTCTCTTTCCCTCAGCGCGTCGGCTGCCATTGCTCCCTTTAAGAGTTCTGTGTGAATGAAATATAAAATTTGACCAGCTGGGGAATTTAGCGATTTATGCCAGTGCCCGCTAATTCCCTTGCTGTAGATCACCACAACTATGCACCCAAATTGGAGTTTATTGTCGGCGCTTACCTGCCCACCCCTTACTGCCGGTTCAGCGTACAGCGCGTCCTAAGACCCGCACCCGCCTACCTGAACAGCGGAGGTGTAGCGGGTTTCAGCTTCTATGTTGTCCGTCTCCGTTGGGGGGCTGTTTGCCGTTAATCCTCCCGGATTCAAAAACAAGGCTTGTTGCCAAACCGATACTTCTTTGTAGCAGGTAAGCCCGGATTGCAAAGGGGTCCGCGTTTGAAACTGGAGAAGTCGAACCAGTTTCTGAATATCCAAGTAGAATCCTTCTTACTATGCCAGTCTCCTCGGGCAACAAGAAAGGGCGCGGACCACCGTGGTTCGTCAACTGCAAATTTATTCCAACTCCCAAAGAGATGCAGCAGCCATGACGCGTTTCGTCCCTCACAGGGGACTTGATCACATGACGCGCTATCGGCCATGACAGTTTATTTAAATACATGTCAATCACTCACTCACTTTTTTTTTTCTCCCAACCATGTGATTAACACCTTAAAGTGATAGTGCAGTTAAAACAGATGGCAGATAAACAAATATAAATTATAAATTATTGCGTAACTTTCTAAAGTTTACAAGGACCATAGTTGTCGACATTTGATCACTGTCTCTTATAATGGTAGACATAATGTAAAGCACTATCAACATGGATTTCATATATATTTATTTATATATACATATCGATGTTTTGCATATTCAGCGCGTTAGCCCTCGTCGCGCTTTGGGGGACCCGCTCAAACAAGTGTCCGGAGTCAACAGGGCAACTGGTGGAAGGATTCAAGGTATTGAATGCACTCCGTGACCGTCGCACCCCTTGAAGGCTAAGAATCACTGCTGATGCAGTCCGTGACTGCACGGAGGGACAGGATAACTTTGTCTACGTCCCAGAGGCTGGCTGGAAGAGGACCCATGCGGCTTGAGCATTGGGGGCCAGGGAAGGAAAGTTGTTCCATCAGCAACATTGTGCTTTCATCAAGCTGCAGTCATCACGTTCTGTACAATTTTCCAGGGCCCATAGGGATACATGGGGCTGGTTCCATATACTTACCTAGTTGGCCAGGACTGATGCCTGCTGGGAGTTGTAGTCCACCGATGTGGGCTGCAATGGTAATTGGACTTCTAATACGCCCCACCTGGACTGCCACCAATGGGAGAACAACAAGGGTAATTTTAGCAGTTTGAAGAGAGAGACTGTGTGTGCAAAGGCATTTGACAAAGGCATACTCGCCGAAACGCGTCATGCCATTGATGCAATAAACGTCTTTCCTGACTTCCCCGATGTGTCCCTCCGATTACTTCTTCTGAAGAGATCGATATTTTGCATATATATATATATATATATATATATATATATATATATATATATATTATCTACTGGCGGTCGCGGTCTGCTCCTATCCTGAAAGTTTTGGGGTGATTCGGCAAGCGGGGGCCGAGAAAAAAGTGGGTCCCAAAACGTGTTTTCCCCATGCAACTTTCCTTAGGAAACTTTAGACACGGCTACAGCCTGAACTGCTGAACGGAATTACACCAAATTTGGCAAAAAGGTAGCCCTTGGTTCAGAGAGAACCCTTTTTGTTAAATGGTGTATATCTGTTCAGTAGTTGCTGAGAAAATCAAATGTAAAAACACATATATATCTATGGCCGCGGAGGATCCGCGCACCCTACAGATTAGGATCCGCGCACCCTGCCGATCACGAGCTGCTTGTAATTGGTTGTGAACACTCTGAACCAGGAACTGTTGGTAGCCATATTGTGCCTCGGTAGAAGCGAGGCACAAGATGGCAGTAAAATGAAGGCGTAAAGAAGAAGAGGGGGCAGGGTTGAAACACCCTGACCCCGTAGGTCTGCTTAGGGGGTCCTAGAAGGACCTATAGGGCTAAAAAAAGCATTTTTTTTTTAAAACGCCGTGATACGCGTAGGGTGCGCGGATCAAGCCGCGAAAATGAAAAAAAGGAAGCGTTCATTTAATTAAAGCCACCAGGTGGGCCAGGTCCCGGGGGCATGTAAAAAAAAGTGTGTGCGGGGGCCCTAATCCCCCCCCACACTGCCCCAGGGACCGCCACCCCCACGGGCAAAGTATGAATATTTGTGGGGGGCACATGGGCCCCCCCGCAGCCTCGGGGACCGCCACCCCCCGGGGCTTGATAGCTTAAATTTGGGGGGCCTCTAAGGCCCCCCCAAGCCCCGGGGACCGCCACCCCCGGGGCTTTAATTAATTATTATTGCGGGGGGAACTCTGCCCCCCACAGCCCCAAGGACCGCCACCCCCGGGGCTTTTAAAAAAAAAAAAATTTAACCTGTGTGGGGGGCTGCATGTTAGCAGCTCCCCATGTGGAAAAGCAATGCCGGCTCCCGAAGGACGCGGGGAGCCGGCGGGACCGTGGGGGCATTGGGGCTCCCCCCACGGTCTCCATCATTATGTATAGGCCCCGGGGGATGGGGGCCCCGGGGAGAATATAAATTAGTGGTAGGAGCTAAAAAAAAAATTACGGAAAAATTTGGAGTCGCGGCCCCCTGGTGTGAACCCGTTGGGTGCGCGACTCCCAGCGTGGCCCCCTGGTGTGAACACGTCGGGTGCGCGACTCCCAGCGTGGCCCCCTGGTGTGAACGCGTAGGGTGCGCGACTCCAAATAAAAAAAAAATATATGTTTTAAATATACATCACGCTTATATGTTTATATCTTGGGTGGCTCTAAAAAGAGCCCTTGTGTTTATTGAGAGATTTTGGTACCTACAAGTAAGTACCTATGCAGAGTCTAAAGTTGTTGAGGAAGACTCTGTTACCCTCATCTGTAAAATGTACACCATCTCTCCTATAGATGCCATCCATATTAAAATGCAGATTGTTGTTGTAAATGGACCCCATCCTATAATCTCTGACATAAGCTGACCATAGGTTTCAGACACGTTATAGTTAGAAATTAGCATTTAAAAAACCTTTGAAATTCACTGAAAAAACCATAGGTTTCAGGCACGTTATAGTTAGAAATTAGCATTTAAAAAACCTTAGAAATTCACTGAAAAAACCATAGGTTTTAGGGACAGTTATAGTTAGTTGGACATTTCACTCGTACAAAACCATAGAAATTCCCCCGTTATAGTTAGTTCAGCTAACTATAACTCGCGCCCCGCAATGCACTGCTGATGACGTCACATATTACATCACTCATGACATGGTCAGTGACATCACTGATGACATCACTGATGACATCTCAAATGACATCACTGATGACATCATCCATGTGATAATTTGATGCATCTTCTCACACCCTAATATAACCTTTGATACACCCACTCTAAATTACAGACTGCCATTCTCAAAACCATAGACACTCCAACACCAATAACTACATACCCACTCACTGATTCTTAGGTCTACACACACATCCACTCACTCACCCGTACAGTCACTCATACTTATGGTCACTCAGTACAGGACTATCATATGCACTCATACACCTACATAGACACTCACACACCGCCACTCATCCATAGAGGTACTCAAACACCTAGTCAGTCATGCAAATAATTAATCACACTGCCATTTACTCACCTATACAGTTATACACACACCAGCTCACTTACTCATACAAATACTAGCACATTCTTACGCTCTTATACAATCACTGATACAAGTACGCACTCATCCATACAGCCACTCTCACAATCACACACTCTCACTTATAGTCATTTATATACTCCAACACACATATATACTGCCTTTCACATATGTAGTTACTCACACATGTACCACTGAGATATACATTCACTCACTAACACACCCATACACACACTCACCCACCCATACAGTCCATCACAGATGCACTCTTGAAACCATGCACCCAGTGAATCACCCACTCACACATCTATGCACAGAGTCACACACACCCCACCCACACAAACACTCAGGCACCCATACAGATACTCAGACAACCAATCAATAACTCATATAGACACTCATGTAGCTATTCACAAACCCATGCAGCCGCTTACACAGCAACAGACAGACGGATACAGACATTCACACAGTTTAGTCACTAACCCATGCATTCAGTAAGATACGTTTAATCACTCACTTATAGAGTCAGTCACGCACCTACTAAATCATCCATTCAGATACTTATACACCCACTCATTCTTCAATACGCCTTTCCCTATATATATTAAACATATTTAAACTTTACAGAAACACACAGTCACTGGATGATGTCATCAGTGATGTCATTTGAGATGTCATCAGTGATGTCAGCAGTGATGTCACTGACCATGTCATGAGTGATGTAATATGTGACGTCATCAGCAGTGCATTGCGGGGCGCGAGTTATAGTTAGCTGAACTAACTATAACGGGGGAATTTCTATGGTTTTGTACGAGTGAAATGTCCAACTAACTATAACTGTCCCTAAAACCTATGTTTTTTTCAGTGAATATATATATATATTTTTTTTTTTGTCGCAATTATTAGCCGCAAACAGAAATCCTTGTTTATGATGTTTTTATTTTCAAAACAGAGCCAGTCTGTCAAACTGACCCGTTTCGGCCAGCATGGCCTTTGTCATGGTTGGAAGACACTACCCTTGCAACCTGTTTTATAGCACTTTCTGTTAAAATACTCCCATTGCATTATGGGAGTTGTAGTATTTCTAACTTTGTAACCCAAAGACAGAAAACACATTGTTTATACATGATTACATTATGTTGTTATCACATAAACTTGCATTGATAGTTTGATAGTTAAGCTTAGTTATGCTAACTTAGTGTGTGTTACACATTCAGTGTTTTCATAACATTTTTCATTTTAACAAGTGGGGCATCCATAATGTTGTTCACATTTATATATATATGAGAGACATTAATATGTATTAATTCGGCTTTTCCACATCTCATATTCTTTGTATTTACCTATGTATATATTTACAGACATTTGTATGTCTAGTGTACTAAGGATATTGTATCCTGAGTCATTCGGTAATGCCAAAGTTCAATGTTTAGTACTTCAACTGGATTCTGTTGTTCGCCATTTGTCCCCTCCTGATGTGTTGTTGATGGATTAGTATCCAATTGTTTATGTTTGTTTTTTCGCTCTGAATGTTTTGGATTTTTTGTTGCACGTTTCAGTTCTTATTCAATTTCATTGGCGTCTTTGATGTTAGTTCACTTTTACTTTTTACAGATGAATGTACATCTCCTCATCATTGTTAAGGCCTTTGGGAGTTTTTGTGCGTAGCCTGATGATATATTTTGACTCTAATTGTCTTAGTTTCCTTTTTCTGTCCCCCGCTCTTTCGCTAGGTGGAATTGTGTCCAGGCTGAAGAATTCCATTTTTCTCCAGTCATTGTTTTGGCATATTGCTAGATGTTTAGATGTTGCGTAGTTGGTGTCTTTGTTCTTCACTGCTCTAATGTGCTCCAGAATGCGTTTTTTTAACATGCAGGTTGTGCTCCCGATGTATTTCAGTCCGCAGACGCACTGTATAATGTATACTACAAACTGCGTTGTGCATGTAATTTTATGATTTATTTTTATGATTTTGCCCTCTGGATCTCTTTTTTCACTTTTGTTTGTGGCATTTTTGCAGTCCTTACAGTTGTTGCATTTCTTGAATCCCAATTGTTGTAGTACCAGCCAATTTTCCTGTGGTTTCACTTGAAGGTGACTTTGAACAATTTTGTCTTTGAGTGAAACAGCTTTTCGATATGTAACTTGGGGTCTTGTGCCAATGATTTTTCCAATGTCTTGGTCTTGCACCAGTAAGTGCCAGTATTTTTGAATGATTTTGGTTATTTGAGGGCTTTCCTTACTGTACGTTAAAATTAATCTGGGAGCTTTTTCAGTTTCGACATTTTCTGGATGATATTCTTTTTCTTTCTCTTTTTCCGCTTTTCCGCTTTTGTCAAGAGGATATCGGTATATGTTGATTGTTCTACCTTTTTCATACTTTTTCATAAATATATATATATATGATACATATATATAAATATATTCACTGAAAAAACCATAGGTTTCAGGCACGTTATAGTTAGAAATTAGCATTTAAAAAACCTTAGAAATTCACTGAAAAAACCATAGGTTTCAGGGGCGTTATTGTTAGTTGGACATTTCACTCTTACAAAACCATAGAAATTCCCCCATTATAGTTAGTTCAGCTAACTATAACTCGCGCGCCCGCAATGCACTGCTGATGACGTCACATATTACATCACTCATGACATGGTCAGTGACATCACTCATGACATCACTGATGACATCTCAAATGACATCACTGATGACATCTCAAATGACATCACTGATGACATCACTCATGACATCATCCTTGTGATAGTGGCAGACCTCCTCTCACCCTAATATAACCTTTGATACACACACTCAAAAATACAAACTAACATTTTCAAAACAATGGACATACCAATACCAGTTACAACACACCTATTCCGTAATTCCAAGATCTACACACACATCCACTCATTCACCAACAGTCCCTATACAGTCACTCATACATGTACTCACTCATCATATGTACTCATACACCTATACATCCTGTTACACACCGCCACTCATCCATAGTTACTCACACACCTAGTCACACATGCAAACAAAGTATCAAACATCCATTTACTTGCATATACAGTTATACACACACTACCACACTTACTTCTCCAGAAACTTACACATACTTACTCTCTTAAACAATCACTTATAGAAACACCTACTTATTTGTACAGGAACTCTTCCAATCTCTCACTCACATATACTCACTTATATACACCAATACTCACATATACTAGTTTAAAACATATGTAGTTACTCATAAAGACACTATTGAGACAGTCATTCACTCACTAACACACCCATACACATACTCATCCACCTATATAGTCCTGCACACATGCTGTCTTCAACACATACAAACAGTGAGTCACTCATTCATGCATCTATGCACTAAGTAATACCCCCCACCGAACCATACAGACACTCAGACACTCATACTGATACTCAAAAAACCAACTAATAACCCATATGGACACTCATGTAGCTACTCACCAACCCATGCAGCCACTTATACACAAAGTGAGAGACTGATACAGATATTTTCATATTTAAACTATACTCACTAACCCATGTATTCACTAAGATACACTTAGTCAGTTATACAATCAATTTTACAAAAAAAATCATCCATTTAGACACTTATATACCCATTTATTCTTCCATCGACCTTGAGATATACATATATAAAACATATTTAATTTTCAGAAAAACACACATTCACTGGATGATGTCATCATGTCATCAGTGATGTCATGAGTGATGTCACTGACCATGTCATGAGTGATGTAATATGTGACGTCATCAGCAGTGCATTGCGGGCGCGCGAGTTATAGTTAGCTGAACTAACTATAACGGGGGAATTTCTATGGTTTTGTAAGAGTGAAATGTCCAACTAACAATAACGCCCCTGAAACCTATGGTTTTTTCAGTGAATTTCTAAGGTTTTTTAAATGCTAATTTCTAACTATAACGTGCCTGAAACCTATGTTTTTTTCAGTGAATTTCTATGGTTTTTTTAAATGCTAATTTCTAACTATAACGTGCCTGAAACCTATGGATTTTTCAGTGAATATATATATATATTTATTATACTATGTATACATGTGAAAATGTCTCGGTCCCCTGTTTGCCTCGGTGGCACGGAAAAAATGGGTGGAACTGACGTCAGCACGCCGACGAGGTCTTCTTATGGCTCCGATGACGTCATACGGTATCGCGAGCGGAGCCGTGCTATTATGACGTCCTCGTTGACGTGGGAGAGCTAGGAAAGAATTTCCGTGGAATGCTGGTGCAGGGGATATTCACCTAAGTGTTCAGGCTAGTCCTTTGGGAGCCACTGTTTGTTGCCACTCCAGAAACCGAAACCAGTGATCCGAGGGCAGAGGCCCTGCAGATGGCACACGAGGTGGGATGCCCAGTCGTGTGCACCAGCGGGGCAGCGAAGTGACAAGCACCACAACCCACAAAAAGGTAACGAGGGCACTGAATAACACAGGATCTTCTCTTTGTATCTGGCAGGAACAACGAAGTTAAAATGCCCTAGTACCAAAATGTAGAATTAGTGCTACAACGGTCTTCAAGAGGACCTGCGATGCCGCTTCTGCCTCCCGTACCCTGGAGGCGGCACATGGAGTCACGCGGTACGGTCATACTGCGGTGGGACGCACACTCGTTGACCTCTCATGGCACTGCTCCACACTTCAGGGAGGATGCTTTCCATTAGCTATGTTTTCTGATGACATGTTGCGCCGGCCCCGTCCAACAACAGAACTCCTTTAGATCCAAACAGACTCTTCCACTCTCTCACCGGAAGTGAAACCAGGCCACGCGGACACTTTCACAATACAACAGCCGGGAATGCACTTTTCGGTAAAAAACCACATTCCTTCCTCCTAATTAATCAAATAAACGTGTCACTGAAGAACAGGGGCCAGCTTCGATCGGTAAACAGCCGTTACAACAACTTTTTTACTTTGCGATACCATTACAACGCATGCATTACCACGCATGCGTTGTACATCACAAAGTCATTACTACGCATTTTTAGAACGCATGGTCATTTACCACGCATGCCTTTACAACGAATTTTGTTGTAAAGGTATGTATGGTAAATGACCATGCGTTCTAAAACATGTAGACGATCCATGTCGTTGTAAGGAAACAGAGGCTGTTCTGTTTCCTCACAACGACGTGCACCGCCCCTCAGAGACGACTTGAAGCAGGAACCACGAGGAGAGAGGAACCACGAGGAGTGAGAGGTAAGGGGGAATTGGGCATGGGGTGGGGGTTTCTTTTCTAGGGTTTAGGGTAGTGCAGTGGTGTTTGGGTGGTGTAGGGGGTTGAGCTGGGGGTAGTGTTTTAGGGTTTAGGGTAGTTCAGTGGTGTTTGGGTAGTGTAGGGGGTCGTGCTGGGGTAGTGTTTTAGGGTTTAGTGTAGTGCAGTAGTGTAGGGGGTCGTGCTGGGGATAGTGTTTTAGGGTTTAGGGTAGTGCAGTGGTGTATGGGTAGTGTAGTGGGTCGTGCTGGGGTAGTGTTTTAGGGTTAGGGTAGTGCAGGGGTGTTTGTGTAGTGTAGGGGGTCATGCTGGGGGTAGTGTTTTAGGGTTTAGGGTAGTGCAGTGGTTGGGTAGTGTAGGGGCTCGTGCTGGGGGTAGATTTAGGGTTTAGGGTAGTGCAGTGGTGTTTGGGTAGTGTAGGGAGTCGTGCTGGGGTAGTGTTTTAGGGTTTAGGGTAGTGCAGTGGTGTTTGGGTAGTGTAGGGGGTAGTGTTGGGGGTAGTGTTTTAGGGTTTAGGGTATGGCAGTGGTGTTTGGGTAGTGTAGGGGGTCGTGCTGGGGGTAGATTTTGGGTTTAGGGTAGTGCAGTGGTGTTTGTGGTGTGAGGGGGTCATGCTGGGGGTAGTGTTTTAGGGTTTAGAGTAATGCAGTGGTGTTTGTATAGTGTAGGGGGTTTAGGGTAGTGCAGTGGTGTTTGTGTAGTGTAGGGGTCATGCTGGGGGTAGTGTTTTAGGGTTTAGGGTAGTGCAGTGGTGTTTGTGTAGTTTAGGGGGTAGTGTTTTAGGGTTTAGGGTAGTGCAGAGGTGTTTGTGTAGTGTAGGGGGTCATGCTGTGGATAGTGTTTTAGGGTTTAGGGTAGTGCAGTCGTGTTTGTGTAGGGGGTCGTGTTTTAGGGTATAAGGTAGTGCAGTGGTGTTTGGGTAGTGTAGGGGGTCATGCTGGGGTTAGTGTTTTAGGGTTTAGGGTAGTGCAGTGGTGTTTGGGTAGTATAGGGGGTCGTGCTGGGGGTAGTGGTTTAGGGTAGTGCAGTGGTGTTTGTGTAGTGTGGGAGGTCATGCTGGGGGTAGATTTAGGGTTTAGTGCAGTGGTGTTTGGGTAGTGTAGGGAGTCGTGCTGGGGGTAGTGTTTTAGGGTTTAGGGTAGTGCAGTGGTGTTTGTGTAGTGTAGGGGGTCATGCTGGGGGTAGTGTTTTAGGGTTTAGGGTAGTGCAGTGGTGTTTGTGTAGTGTAGGGGGTCATGCTGGGGGTAGTGTTTTAGGGTTTAGGGTAAAGCAGTGGTGTTTGTGTAGTGTAGGGGGTAGTGTTTTAGGGTTTAGGGTAGTGCAGTGGTGTTTGTGTACTGTAGGGGGTCGTGCTGGGTTCTAGTGTTTTAGGGTTTAGGGTAGTGCAGTGGTGTTTGTGTAGTGTAGGGGTCGTGTTTTAGGGTTTAGGGTAGTGCAGTTGTGTTTGGGTAGTGAAGGGGGTCGTGCTGGGGGTAGTGGTTTAGGGTAGTGCAGTTGTGTTTAGGTAGTGTAGGGGGTCATGCTGGGGGTAGATTTAGGGTTTAGGGTAGTGCAGTGGTGTTTGTGTAGTGTAGGGGTCGTGCTGGGGGTAGTGTTTTAGGGTTTAAGGCAGTGCAGTGGTGTTTGTGTAGTGAAGGGGTCGTGCTGGGGGTAGTGTTTTAGGGTTTAGGGTAGTGCAGTGGTGTTTGTGTAGTGTAGGGGGTTGTGCTGTGGGTAGATTTAGGGTTTAGGGTAGTGCAGTGGTGTTTGGGTAGTGTAGGGAGTCGTGCTGGTGGTAGTGTTTTAGGGTTTAGGGTAGTGCAGTTATGTTTGGGTAGTGTAGGGTGTCGTGCTGGGGGTAGTGTTTTAGGGTTTAGGGTAGTGCAGTGGTGTTTGGGTAGTGGAGGGGGTAGTGTTTTAGGGTTTAGGGTAGTGCGCCCAACCAGCCACAATATCCGTGGACAAAGGGGATCCTGACTCTTTGTAACGCTCCGTCAATTGAATAATTTGGGTCAAGGGCCCTACCACGACCAAGACCTATCAATTCCTTTCTTGGGATCCCTCATATACTTGGAGAAAAAGGTACATAGTTTCTCATCAATTTCAGGCGTGTGTGCCACCTTCCCCTTCAGTGAGGGCCTGGGGCATTCTCCCCTCATCCTATTGCTGACCTCCCTTTCAAGGGGTTGATGCATTTTCCCCACCACATACTCTGCCACTTTGGCGTTAGGTGTCCACTCCGCCGACCTAGGATGGTAAATTTGGGTAGGCTCGAACATGTCCGAGTGGACCCCGTCCCCAACCGGGGACTGAGAGGAGTGGGACTCTGGACGCCAGGGACGCCCCGAGTCCTTATCCTCATCGGAGGAGAAATCGTCCCCTCTAAGGGAAACCCGCCGTCGGGGTCTACAATAGTGGTGACAGTGTCGCAATTTTCTCCGGGCCCCTCCTCCTCCCGGCAGGGTGCATGTTTTAGCGTTCGCGCACTCTTGAGGAAGGTCTCCGTAAGTTTATCAAATCCTTCCAAGTGCCCCGCGTTATGCTTAACGGCCCTTTTATTCCCCATCTGGGAGCTACTGGGACCCGCCACCACCAGATCTGGGTCACTGAACACCCCAGGGATGCTTTTCGCCAGCTTATCAACCTGATCCCTAAGAGGAGCCAGCGCCCTAGAAATAGCCAGAGAGAGGGCTTGGTCCACTGCTGGAGGGAGAAGTTGGGGGGCCATTCCTCCTCCACTTCCTGGTAGGAGGAGTAAAAATGGTCTTCTGGAGAAGACATGATAGCAGAGGGTGTGAGCACAGAACAAATGCCCTTAAAATCCTTAAGGCAGCCCCCTCGCCGGTGCTCAAACAGCTGGGCTTTCCCCGAAGCTGTTATAAGAATAGACTGAGGCGCAATACCAATTACCACCACCAGGTGGCGTTGGTCACTAACGTGGCCGTGTGGGGAAATCACCACGTAGCGGTGTCAAAATTAGGCGAGGGTTGGTCGGGAATCAAGCGGACACTAAAGGAGTGACCGGATTCCCAAACGTGCGTAAAGACCAGCGGGAGCGCTCGACGGAGCTGCCTCGCTCGGACCAGACGCGCCTGACAGGATCTCACCACGCGCAGAGCACACAGCGGGAGAAACTGCGAGGGGGAGAACGCGCTCGGGCAAGAGCCTGCTGCGCAGGGAATATGAAACAATACCAAGGCAATAATGCTAATAACGTGCACAAGAAACCGCTATACAAACAGCAACAACGTCAGATTAAGCCAAGAATGTAAGGAATGCACTTAACTGACGAGCAGTGAAGAAAGAGGAAGCGGATGGGACGTCACGATATTATATACGATGGACTGTGATATGATTGGACTATAGTTGCCTTGGAGACTACCCCCTAATGGTTCATGGGTTGTGTAGTCTTTTGTTTAATGATTGTTGTGTTACGTTTTCTTTGAACTGCTATGCAAATAAAGTGAGGAAAGATATGCATAATCCTCGCCTCCGTCCTCCCATAGAATTCATTAAACTTTATTTGATCTGATTTAGAAACCTAGATCATAAAAGTGTACATAAAAACAGTAAATCCTCTTTCCTAATACAATACAGTGAGAATTAATTAAAACCAGTAGGTAAAAACGGGTGTTACAAAGCCCGGTTCAGAGCAACTTCAGGTTAACAGAATCGTAAAGTTCAATGTTTCGCAAGATCAATCTCATGTACTTCGTGCAAAATATGCAATAAGGGGTCCAAGTAAGATGTAACGCTCCAAAACCTGACCAGTTTGCACTATATAAAACTGCAGAAAAAATAAAAAATAAAGTGTTTTGCACACTTCTGTCATTGGGCTATATGTGGGCTACATCTGGGTGATATTTGTGCTACATTTGGGCTCTTTTTTTCTCTGGTGGCCATCTTGGGAGACTTATTTGTTATGAAGTTTCCTAATTTCGTCATTTACTGCAGTCTCCTCAGTAGGAAATGCTTTCAGTTTCTTACTTTCATTCCATCAAGAAGGCATTCAGATGTGTCACACATTTGCCATAAATTCAGAATGTTAGCACTCTAGTTGTTCATTAGATCACTGTAGTAAAGCTACTGCTCACCAGGGAGTTAACTGGAAGTCTACTGCTGGTATTGAAAGTGATTGTTTCAGTCTGCATGTCAGAATTTTCTAATGAAATAGAAGAGGATTTGAGATCTCACTTAAAACATGCCCTAAATTTTCTTTCTGCTGCACTAACCATAATTTCTATGGCAAAATGAACCCCCTCATTTTGTTCCTCTTTAAATTAAATGTTTTAAGTGTTACCAGTTTATTCCAATCAAGATGGCTTCAGGTGTGCCATACTTTTGTCATAAGTAAGACTGTTAGCGCTCTAGTTGTTCTTTAGAACACTCTGGGAAGCTGCAGTAGAACACAAAGGCCTCAACTGACAGGCTGCTCCTGTTGAAATATAACAGGAAGATATTTGAGATCTCAGTTGAAACATGTCCTAATTTTTCTTTCTACAGCACTAACCATAATTTCTATGACAAAATGAACCCCATCATTTTGTTCCTTTTTAAATTAAATGTTTTAAGTGTTACCAGTTTATTCCAATCAAGATGGCTTCAGGTGTGCCATACTTTTGTCATAAGTAAGGCTGTTAGCACTCTAGTTGTTCTTTAGAACACTCTGGGAAGCTGCAGTAGAACACAAAGGAATCAACTGACAATCTCTGCCCTTGTTGGATGTACATGTTTTACTGAGAATGTCAGACTTCATTCTCACATGACTGAGAAAGATAATGTGAATTTACAGAAAATATGCTCTCATTTTAGCTTCCGGAGCACCTTCCAAAACTGTATGGGACAAGCATGTGAAAATAGTTTTCTCTCAAACATGATTCATGATATCCCAGCAGAAGGTTTTTCACAGGGTAAAATCACCTTCGAACACACCACAATTCCTGAAATTAGTATGGTACCATCAACAAATGAATTCTAATGTAACTAAAGTCTGTTATCACCCTTTATAGTTCTCCTTTTGGTAACCCTCAAAATCTTCGATTCACTACAATGCATTTCAATGGGGTACTATCATTTATATTGGTCCCAAGATGGCTGCCAGCAATTCCAAGATGAAGTGCTGACAGCCAATCAGATCTCACGATGACGTGTGGTTAGGCTCCGCCCAGATATCGATAAGTTTTCTTTTTCAAATTTCTCAGGAACTACTGAACGGATTTACACCATTTAACAAAAAGGGTTCTTTCTGAACCAAGAACTACCTCTTTGCCAAATTTGGGGTAATTACGTTCAGCAGTTTGGGCTGTAGCCGTGTCTAAAGTTTCCTATGGAAAATTGCATGGGGAAAACACGTTTTGGGACCCCCCTTTTTTCTCGGCCCCCGCTTGCTGAATCACCCCGAAACTTTCAGGATAGGAGCAGACCGGAGCACCCCACGAGTTTTGAAAATTTCACGAAGATTCATCAACCGGCGCCAAAGTTATTGGAAATAGAATGTTGTGAATTTCCTATGGAAAATAGGTCCTAACTATAACTACCTACTGGCGACCGCCAGTAGGTAATATAGCTATATATACACACATATATATATACATATATATTTATATATTTTGTTTTTCACTGACGTTACAGTTAGGCTGACATTTCACTCATGCAAAACCAGAGAAATTCAGCAGTTATAGTTACCTGAGCTAACTATAACTAACTCCATTGCAATGTACTGCTTATGACCTCACATATTACATCACTCATGACATGGTCAGTGACATCACTGATGTCATCTCAAATTACATCACTGATGACATCATCGTGTGAGTGCAATTTTTTTTAGAGTTTATGATTTTTAAACATATATACTAACCTAATGCAAAAGTTACATTCGTATACTAGGCGCACTACTATGGAGTGATACTGCTTCTAAAATATATTATGTGACTGGCTGTGTGACTGTATGTATCCTTGTGTGTAAGGGTTTGTGAGTGGGTGTATCAGTGGGTGTGTGAATAGCTGTGTGGGTGAGTGAGTTGCTGTGTGAGTGGCTGTATTGGTGAGTGAGTAGGTGTGGAGGTGGCTGTATGAGTAGGTGAGTGGGTATTTAGTGACTATATAGGTGAGTGAGTGGGTGTCTGAATGGCTGTATGAGTGAGTGACTGGGTGTGTAAGTGGCTGTATGGGTGAGTGAGTGGCTGTTTGAGTGGATGTTTGGTTGAATGAGTTGGTGTGTGAGTGGCTATATTGGAGAGTGAGTGCATGAATAGCTGTATGGGTGAGTGAGCAGATGTGTGAGTGCTTGTATGGATGTGTAAATGGATACGTAAGTGGTTCTGTGGCATTGTGAGTGAGTGTGAGTGCTTGTATGGGTGAGTGAGTGGCAGTGTTGAGAGGCTATATAGGTGAGTGAGTGGGTACGTCAGTGACTGTAGATAAGTAAGTTGGTCTGTGAGGAGCTGTATGGGTAAGTGACTGGTTGTAAAATTGACTGTAAGGTTGAGTGAATGGTTGTGTGAGTGGCTGTACAAGCGAGTCAGTGGGTATGTGAGTCCCTCTATGGAGAAGTGAGTGGGTGTGTTAGTATGGGTATGGGTCTGTGAATGGGTATGTGAGTGATTATGTGGGCATGTGAGTGGGCATACAAGAGGTAGGATCAGGGTATGAGTGGATGTGTGAGTGGTTTTGTGAATTATGTCATCAGTTATGTTATATGAGATGTCATCAGTGATGTCACTGACCATGTTATGAGTGATGTAATATGTGAGGTAATAAGCATTGCATTGTGGGGGCATAAGTTATAGTTAGCTCAGTTAACTATAACTGCTAAATTTCTCTGTTTTTGTATGAGTGAAATGTCAACCTAACTATAATGTCACTGTAGCCTTTGTTTTTTTCAGTGAATTTCTAAAGTTTTTATATTCTGTTTCCTAACTAACATCCCTGTAACCTTTAGTTTTTTCAGTGAATATATATATATATATATATATATATATATATATATATATATATATATATATATATGGAAAACCAAAATCCTTGAAGCGCCAGCTACTCAGTAACAGCACAGCAGGTACGGACCACACGGGGCAAATCCAGAGAAAAACAGTGCTTTTTATTTGGTGAAAACAGCGCATCAATGTTGTTGGCAAGTGCCCAGCATAACGCGTTTCGCCTGCGCTCCCGCAAACTTGATCATACAACCCGCTGAACCACATTGAACATTTTTAAAGTGACACAGTGCAGATCCAACTCCTCCCCTCTATTAAACAGAGAAAACATACTACAATTCACATATTCCTTATATATAACAGCTCCTATAAGGTCAACATACTAAAAATAAAAGATGTGACCGCTTCATATTTTATATAACCTACTGTTTAAAATAAACAATAAATCTAATATAATATATTAAAACTATACACTTAAAGAGCACATGTAGACATGAACTGAACACACAAATATTTTGAGGAGGGGACGTTGAATCATAAAAAGTGCTAGTGCTTGATGATAAAACTGAGATGCCGACTATTAAACTCATAGCCGACAGTCAATTTAAAATGTCATGGAGGCCAAGATGCTTACTAATGATTATACATAAAGTGCAAGTGCAAAACACAGTACGAATTCAAGAGGGATAACCCATAGGTTTAGTACCATAGTATAATAATTACTATAATTGCATATTTTCCTGATTGGGATATAATAAAGTGCAAGTGCACTTATAATACATACACCAAAAAATGGTCAATGGGTATATAAGAGATCAATGCACCCCACCTTCACAACGACCCTTAATGACTATAATTTACAGTAGACATAGGTGTAAAAAGAGAAATCACTAGACAAAAGGTCTAAATTGGCATTCAAATATCTAAGGGATTTTTATCCAGCTATTGTCAACAGTGCTAAGAATACGTAAACCAATAATCATAAAGATAGTTAAAATCCAGACCCCAACCTTCATAAGACCTCGTAAAACTCAGTAAAACCAAGTAAAACCCAGCTAAAATCCATAAAATTGGATAAAACCAGGTAAAAACCAGGCACACTAAGTCGCACGAGTCCCATTACCGGGCTGTAAAATCCAGATAGCAACTATACATCCTTGAATAAAAACTCACAGTAGAGACTAGAAAAACAAATCATGAAATTCCGAATAATATACTGTACAGATAGTTACATTCATAAAAAGGTGTAAGGATCCTCTCCCGTATTAAGCCCATTTGGCATCTTAGTATCGAGGATCAAAATATACTGAGATTCGAGTTGACGAAGTTTCCTTTCACGATTTCCTCCCCTAGGTGATTTGGATACAGCATCGATAACATAGTATTTTAAATCATTGAGATTGTTATTGTGCACAAGTTTAAAATGACGGGCAACAGGGTAACTAGGGTCAGAATTAACTATTGCCCGTAAATGCTGTAAAATATGATTAAATACTTGCAGCTTGGTGCTGCCTACATAACTCAGGTGGCATGAGCATTGTAGTATGTAGACTGCATATTCTGTACGACAGGTAAATAACCCTTTAATTTTTGTAGGTTTAGAGTCAAAAGCGCTGGAATATTCGATAGTGTTAATGCCAAATTTACAAGCCCTACAAGTAGAGCACTTACGAAACCCTGTTTTACTAGATAACCAATTAGTAGTAGTGCTAACTTCTGGACTTGATTTAACCAAAGCATCTCTCATTGAAGGTGCTCTTCTGAATGTGATTGAAGGGACTTCTGGCACTAATTGAGATAATGTTAGATCTGTTTTGATAATGGGCCAGTTTTTGTTTATGATCCCTCTTATCTGTTTGTGGTGTCCGCTATAAGTAGTTATCAACCGAATTGGTTCTAATACCACAGGGGAAACTACTGGAGTAGTAGGCAGAATCTCAGTATATGTATTATCTGAATTTAGTATATCTGACGTGTTCTCACAATTGTTAGCCTTTAACAATGCTTTTTTAAGATCGATTGATTTATAGCCACAGGTTTGAAATCTCTGAAATGATTCATACTGACATGTTTTTAAATCAGCCTCAGAACTACAAATACTTTTTATACGGAGAAAATCACCGTAAGGGATGCTCCTAATCAGGTGACTGGGGTGCGAACTGGTGGCATGGAGAACTGAGTTCCCTGCTGTACTTTTTCTATAAAGTTTTGTATGCACAACTCCGTTTTTAATATACAATTCGACATCCAGAAATTGGGCTACCTCATTACTTATGTGTGCAGTGAATTGTAAGTTAAGATTATTGATGTTGATACTATTCACAAACCTTTGGGCGGATTCAGCCGAACCCTTCCAAACCACACACACATCGTCAATAAAGCGCCACCAATGTAAAACATGGGTATCATACAGTGCTTTATGGGTGCCCCTGAGGACATGCTCCTCCCACCAACCAACGTGCAAGCACGCATAGCTGGGAGAGAAGCATGCCCCCATGGCAACACCCCGCAGCTGCTGATGAACCTCCTTATTAAAAAGGAAATAATTGTTGTTAAGGCATAAATCAATCATATTCAGGAGCATAATGTTATGTTGATACATATCAATGCTACGTTTGCTCAATATATGTATATATATATTACCTACTGGCGGTTGCCAGTAGGTAGTTATAGTTACAACCTAGTTTCCATAGGAAAAGCATTTTTTGATTTGCTAATAACTTTGGCGTCGTTTGACGAATCTTTATGAAATTTTGCAAAAAGTTGCACTTTGTAGGTTAGTTTGGGGGTGATTTGTCAAGCGGGGCTGAGAAAAAAGGGGGGTCCCAAAACGCGTTTTCTCCATGTTAATTTCCATAGGAAATTTTGCGACGAGCTACAGCCCGAACTGCTGAACGGAATTACTTCAAATTTGGCAGAAAGATAGAGCTTGGTTCAGAAAGCGACCTTTTTTTTAAATGGGGTAAATCCGTTAAGTAGTTTTTGAGAAATACAAAAAATAAGAGTCAAAAAATCAATTTCCCATAGAAAACTTTGTGCAAGGCTACAGCTGAAACTACTGAACGGAATTACCCCAAATTTGGCAAAAAGGTAGTGCTTGGCTCAGAAAGCGACCTTTTGCAAAATGGTGTAAATCCGTTCAATGGTTGCTGAGAAATAAGAAAATTAATAGTTTCAATATCTGGGCGGAGTCTAAGTCCCGTGCACGAGCTTCACTGTGATTGGCTGCGAACACTCCAAACCAGGAAGTGTTGGTAGCCATCTTGTGGCTCGGTAGAAGCGAGTCACTAGAAAACAGAGAAACAAAGGTATAAAACAAGAGAAGGGGGCAGGGTAGAAACACCGTGACCCCCTAGGCCTGCTCAGGGGGTCCCAGAAGGACCCCAGGGCCCAAAAAAGCATTTTTCATTAAAAAAAAAATTGGCGCAATTCGCGCTGGGGTCGCGTGTTCCCGCGTTTTATTTTAATGAGGTCCCCGGGTGTGCTAGGTCCCGCGGGCATTTCTTAAAAAATAATAGCTGCGGGTCGCTGGGGCTGTGGGGGCCCGCTGGGGTCCCTGCAGCCCCGGGGCTTCACTCATGATGGGAGGGGGGGTTGTGCAGCCCCTCTCCTGGAGCCCTCCATGTGCTTATAACTTTGGCATCGTTTGACGAATCTTTACGAAATTTTCAAAAAAGTTTCTCTTTTTTGATCAGCTCCTATCTTGAAAGTTTGGGGGTGATTGGTCAAGGGGGGGCTGAGAAAAAAGGGGAGTCCCAAAATGTGTTTTCTCAATGCATTTTCCATAGGAAACTTTAGACAAGGCTACAGGTCAAACTGCTGAACGGAATTAAGCCAAATTTGTGAGGGAGAAAGGTTGTGGTTGAGAAAGAGCGCTTTTGTTGAAATGGTGTAAATCCGTTCAGTAGTTTTTGAGAAATATCAAATTTTACAGATATCGATATTTGAGAATTCTGACATCTGATTGGCTGAGGGTTACGAGCACGAGCTCGCGGCTCATTGGCTGTGAACGGTTGAAACTAGGAAGTGTTGGCAGCCATTTTGTGACTTAGTCCGTCAGCTCGCATCTCTCTGTGTAGAAGCCATCAGGTGTGTAGTTTTACCTCTGCGAGGCACCACTGGCGTCTATGTAAGATACTCCTTTCACGCTGCCTCTCCCCACATCAAGAGGCCGCGGCTATGCCTTTAGAAGCCAGTCCGTTGGCTCGGAGCTCTGTGAGTCAGTCTGTCGGCACGACCCTCTACACAACCCAAGACCACTGCACTACCTAACTAAACACTAAACCACTACTGCCAGCACGACCCCCTACACTACAGAAACACCACTGCACTACCTTAAACCCTAAAACACTACCCCCAGCATGACCCCCTACACTACAGAAGCACCACTGCACTATCCTAAACCCTAAAACATTACCCCTGCACGACCCCCTACACTACCCAAACACCACTGCACTACGTAACTAAACACTAAACCACTACTGCCAGCACGACCCCCTAGACTAGAAAGGCCACTGCACTACCTTAAACCCTAAAACACTACCCCCAGCACGACCCCCTACACTACAGAAACACCACTGCACTACCCCAAACCGTAAATGCTACCCCCAGCATGACCCTCTACACTACCCAAACACCACTGCACTACCCTAAACCCTAAAACACTACTCACAGCAGGACCCCCTACACTACGTAAAGACTACTGCCCTACCCTAAACCCTAAATGTACCCCCAGCACCACCCTCTACACTACACAAACACCACTGCACTAACGTAAACCCTAAAACACTACCCACAGCAGGACCCCCTACACTACACAAACACCACTGCACTACCCTAAACCATAAAACACTACCAGTCCATTGGCTCACAGCTCTGCGTTTGTGAGCCGACGGCCCGTAGGTCTCCCTCTGCGAGCGGAGCCCACGGGCTGCAGCTCTTCCTCTGCGAGCCTGCCCGACGGCCCACAGGTGACACTCTGTGAGCCGAAATTGGGAATATAATGCGGCTCTAAAAAGAGCCCTTGTGTTTATTAGTTGGAGCTACATGTAAGTGTGAATGCACAGCTTCAAGTTAATCAGGAAAACTCTATTTCCCTCATTTGTGAAGTGTACTCCATCACTTCTGTAGATATCAGCCATATCAAAACGTATATTGTTGTTGTTGTAAATCGACCCCATTCTATGGTCTCTGAGGTATGCAGACACAGCTTTGTTGACATTCTTCCTAGATTTTTCAATTTGAGCACAACATTTGTTTGACCATTTCCACTTCTGTCTTTGGCATATATTGGAATATACAAAGACAGTTTGAGGCAAAAGCAACATCAATTGTCTAAAGGTGTCCTTCATTAGCATTTCCAAACCTACCCCAGTCAATGTGCCTAGGTCATTTCCACAACAGTGCACAATCATGAGGTCAGGGAGTTGGAGATGCAAACAGGTTTTAACCAAAGGGAGCAATTGGTGCCACTTCAATCATCTCTGTGCAAACCATTTAATGTGCACATTTTGTAAACCTAGGTCTAAGTCAATACGTCTCTGTTCTGCATACCTCTTGCACCAGAAAACATAGCTATGTCCTACGATCCACACTAGCATTTTGAAGGTGTAGCTGGATGATATGGATAGATGTCTCTAGCTCATGCAGTCCGTTCATAGAATAAGAGATATGTTTAAAGATGGGGAACTACTTTTTTTTCTCATACAAAACGATAACTGATTGGGAGATGAAAAACATTGTTTACTAAAAAGTAGGGTGCATATTAGTTTGTCATTGGTTAATAAAAAGCAGTTTCAACGTAGAGTTCATATGATAGGATAAAATTTGCTCAGTTCAACCACACCTGCTACTTGCATTTGGAAGGCACTGTTCGAACTTAAAACAATGGGGAACTTTTAACCTGCAAGTGCCCTTAAATGTTCGAGAAAGTGTTGCAAAAAAATATCGTTAGGTTTGAAAAAATGAACTTTTAACCTGCACGTGTCGTAGAATGTTCTAGAAAGTTTGTTGATAGAATACGTTGAACTTCTCACCTGTATGTGTTCTTAAATTTTTTAAAAACTGTTTACACGGAAAGTTCAAAAATAACCAATAGAGAGAAGTTTTGCAATTTGAAAAAATAAAGGAACTATTCTGATTTGTTCTTTACATGTATTTATGTGTGGAGCAACAGGGAAATTGTGCCATTACTGGTTCCATTCTTGATGAGAGCGGTGAATTACATGTACTGTGTGACGCCACGTCCGATGCGCCACATTGTAAATGCGGCGCATCGTGGCGCAAGGATAAGCAGATGCATGATGCATCTGCCGGCGGAAGGTTGGCGCAGTGCTGAAGTTGTGTCGCAAGCGCGACGCAACACCAGCACTGATCCAACCTTCCCTATCCCTAACATGGTGCGTCAATCCTTACGCCTGCTTGAAGCAGGCGTAAGGATTTGACGCACCAGCGTCGGAAAAGTGACTGCGTGAAATCTTGTAGATTTCACTATGTCACTTTTCCGAGGCGTTCCTGCACCGGAACGCCCCCCCCCTGCGCCGGTACGCCCACATGAAACCTGACGCAGGTTTCATGTGGCGCAGGGGTTTACTACGTGACGCATCTCCTTAGATGCGTCACGTTGTAAATATAGCGCAACGCGGCGCATGGTTTGCGTCGCCGCTGCGTCACATGCGTGACGCAACGGCGGCGCAAAAGTGGCACAAGGGGCTTGTAAATATGCCCCTTAGAGTGGAAATAGTGGGTAGGGGTAAGATTAGAAAATTCATGTGTTATTAACTTAACAGAGATGGAACAAAAACCAGAAATGTTATGTGGACAATTTGTGGTCTAATTTTTTATACTGAGAGGTAGATTTCAATATCAATCAAGACTGGTGTGTTACTGGGAGGCTTTGTATTTTGGTGTTGTTATGAAATGTAAGTTGTTGGGGAGCGTTTCTTCAGAAGACATTTTTTATAAATATGTGAGAGATAAAAAATAAATGAAAATGTTCTGTGTATATTTTCTGTACGATTTTGTTCACAGTGCTAAAGTAAATGTGATTTTAGTGAAGGTAATTGTCAGAGTGTGTTTGTGTGCTGAATATATGCAGGCTTTTAAGTGGTCCGGGTTTTGTGGGTACTGAGCTCCGCCACCCGTTTAAGACAGTTGCCAAATTTTTCATTCCACTTAAAGCTGTTAATATACGTATAGTAAAGGAACGATACATAAAAAGTTTGGGAATTACACCTTTAATTACTCTGTGCAGCTCCCAACACCATTTTGTGCCCCCAGCGGTACTGTTTATAAAAATAATCTAATACAGCTCTTTGTATTATAAAAATAGCACTTCTAAGTTTATTGCCATATTGGTAGGGTTTGTACTATATAGAGAATGGTGCAATCAGTTTCATTGGTATAAAACTGCACTGTGTTATGTTGGAAATATTACATATGCATAGGTTGTGATGTTATATTTTATAATGTGAGGTACATTTGAATATAAGTGAAGACGGGTGTTATACTGCGAACCCGTTGAAAATGTGCACAGATTACATGGAGAGTAAATGAACAAAGTAAACGTACATGTTGCTTTCTGTATGTATGCATGGTTAGAATCTTTTGATGATGCTTTAAGATATAATCTAAATAGTGTTTGTGGTTTACAATTGGGTATACTGCACCGTGTTAGTAGTTAGTGACTAGATGCTGGTAAAGGGATTATTTAGTGCTCGTTCTTACGAAATAAAGGTGGAGAGCGGTGTTTCTTTACAAGAGATATTTCATAAATGTGTGAGAGATAAAAAAGAAAAAAAAATGTTTTAGTAAATTTTCTGTATGATTTTTTCATACTAGTAAAGTAACTGTTATTATAAGTGATGAAAATTGTTAGGTTGTGTCTCTGTGCTGAATATACGCAGGCCTTTAAGTGGGCGGAATTTTACCGGTGCTGAACACTGCTACCGCTTTTAGACACCCGCCATTTTTTTTATCCCATTGAAAGCCCTGAATATACATATATCAAAGGAATGGTATAATTAAAGTTTAGGAATTACACCTCCATTTACTCTCCTCATCTCATATTCTTTATTTTGTGCACCCAACAGTAGTGTTTATAAAAATAAAGTAATAGAGCTTTATCTAGTATAAAAATAGCACTTATACTTTTATTGGCATGTTCGTGGGATCTGTAGTGTATAGAGAAGGTGGTTATCAGTTTCAATGGTACAAACCGGACGTGACATATGTTTGAAAGATTACATGGTTTTAGGAATAAGCTCTCGCTCTGCGAGTCCTCGAGCCCGCAGTTGTATCTCTACAAGCCAACACTGGAAATATACCGCAGTTGTCCCTGTACGAGATACCCCCTTCATGCTCCCTCTCTTCACATCATTGTCCCGCACCTATGAGTTGCAAGCCGACGGCCCGCACCTTTCCCTATAGCAGTTGGCCCACAGCTGTTCCTGTGCGAGGCGGCCCGCAGCTCTTCCTCTTTGAGCCAGCCCGCTGGCCCACAGCTCTCCCTCTGCAACCATTGTTCAGCTCGCAGCTCTTCCTCTGGGAGCCAAGCCGCAGTTGTACCTCTGCAAGTCAACACTGGAAATATACTGCAGCTCTCTCTCTCTGCGAGATACCCCCTTCATGATCCGTTTCTCCACATCACCGTCCCGCAGCTATCCCTTTGCAAGCCGACGGCCCGCACCTCTCCCTATACCAGTTCGCCCGCAGCTGTTCCTCTGTGAGCCCGCTCGCAGCTCTTCCTCTGTGAGCCGATGGGCCGCAGCTCTCCCTGTACGAGTCAGCCAGTCGGCTTGCAGCTCTTTCTCTACGAGCCAGCCCGCCGGCCCGCAGCTCTCTTTCTGTGAACCATCGGTGGGCTCGTAGCTTTTCCTCTACGAGCCAGCCTGCCGGCTCGCAACTCTCCCTCTGCGAACCACCAGTCGGCTCGTAGTTCTTCGCCTATGAGCCGTCGAGCTCGCAGTTGTAGCTCTGCAAGCCAACACTGGAAATATACCGCAGGTCTCTCTCTACGAGATACCCCCTTCACGCTTCCTCTCCCCACATCACTGTCCTGCACCTATGATTTGCAAGCCAACGGCCCGCACCTTTCCCTATAGCAGTTGGCCCGCAGCTGTTCCTGTGCGAGGCGGCCCGCAGCTCTTCCTCTTTGAGCCAGCTAGTTGGCTCGGAACTCTTCCTCTACGAGCCAGCCCGCCGGCCCGCAGCTCTCCCTCTGCAAACAATTGTTCGGCTCACAGCTCTTCCTCTGGGAGCCAAGCCGCAGTTGTACTTCTGCAAGTCAACACTGGAAATATACCGCAGCTCTCTCTCTCTGCGAGATACCCCCTTTAACGATCCGTTTCTCCACATCACCGTCCCGCAGCTATCCCTTTGCAAGCCGACGGCTCGCACCTCTCCCTATACCAGTTCGCCCACAGCTGTTCCTCTGCGAGCCGGCTCGCAGCTCTTCCTCTGTGAGCCGACAGGCCGCAGCTCTCCCTGTACAAGTCAGCCAGTCAGCTTGCAGCTCTTTCTCTACGAGCCAGCCCGCCGACCCGCAGCTCTCTTTCTGTGAACCATCGGTGGGCTCGTAGCTTTTCCTCTACAAGCCAGCCCGCCGGCTCGCAACTCTCCCTCTGCGAACCACCAGTCGGCTCATAGTTCTTCGTCTGTGAGCCGTCGAGCTCTCAGTTGTAGCTCTGCAAGCCAACACTGGAAATATACCGCAGGTCTCTCTTTACGAGATACCCCCTTCACGCTTCCTCTCCCCACATCACCGTCCCGCACCTATGATTTGCAAGCCGACGGCATCCACCTTTCCCTATAGCAGTCGGCCTGTAGCTGTTCCTGTGCGAGCCGGCCCGCAGCTCTCCTTCTGCGAGCCCATGGGCTGCAGCTCTTCCTCTACGAGCCAGTAAGTCGGCTCGCAGGTCTTCCTCTACGAGCTAGTCTGCCATCTCGCAGCTCTCCCTGTGCAAACCATCGTTCGGCTCGCAGCTCTTCGTCTGCAAGCCAGTCGGGCCCGCAGTTGTACCTCTGCAAGCCAACACTGGAAATATACCGCAGTTCTCTCTGCGAGATATCCCCTTGATGCTCCCTCTTCCGACATTACCGGTCGTAGCTATCTTTTTGCAAGGTGACGGCCCGTACTTTTCACTATAGTATTTGACCCGCAGCTGTTCCTCTGCTAGCCGGCCCACAGCTCTCCCTCTGCGTGCCATGTAGTTTAGCAATCCTGCTGTCAGTGTCATGCACTTCTCCAATCATCCATCCAGCACTATCTACTTACCCTATCACTCTGCCAATACCTAAGTACTTATAAATTCACCATGCACTCTGTTTACAGCACTGTAATCATTCTAGTTAGTAGTTATGTACTTATGGAATGGCCTAGCCACTAAGACAAGTACAGCTATAATATTCTGTGCAGTATCTATGCACACCTCTAACCATGTACATACTATTGGTACACTCCTATAAATACCCAGTTAGTAGTCATGCAGTCTAGGAATCATGTTGTCAGTCCCATGCAGTTTTCTAATCACCCATCCAGCACTATCTACTTATCCTATCAGTCCAGCAATACTTATAAATTCACCATCCACTCTGTTTGCAGCACTGTAATTATTATAGTTAGTAGTTATGTACTTTTGGAATTGGCTAGCTAGTAAGACAAGTACAGTTACAATATTCTGTGCACTATCTATGCACCCCTCTAAACCAGCTACATACTATTGGTACACTGCTATAGATACCCAGTTAATACCTATGCAGCCTAGGAATCCTGCTGTCAGTCCCATGCACTTTTCTAATCACCCATCCAGCATTATCTACTTATCCTATCACTCCACTAAAATCTAAGTACTTATAATTTCAACATACACTCAGTTTACAGCACTGTAATCATTATGGAATGGCCTAGCCACTAACACTACTATAGATACAATATTCTGTGCACTATGCATGCAGACCTCTAACCAGGTACATACTATTGATACAGTCTTCTAAATACCCAGTTAGTACCTATGCAGTGTAGGAATTCTCCTGTCAGTCCCATGCACTTCTCCAATCACACATCCAGCACTATCTACTTATCCTATCACTCTGCCAATACCTAAGCACTTATAAATGCACTCAGGCACTCTCCTTGTAGTATTGTAATCTTTTAGTCACTACCCATGAATTCATGGAATGATACAGGTTGTAACCATGCAGTTCCACAATTAGATGTGTACTACTAATGCTGTGCTCTAGTATCTATCACACTACTCATACACTACTACAATTATGCAGGTAGCACTGTTCCATTGCTGAAATCATTGATGTAGTTTTTTTGTATGTATTTTTATAGTTATACATGTAAATATTTATATATAATTATTTTAATTATATTAAATTGTTTTCAAAATTTTTCTTATTTTACAGATAGTTTGCATAATTATTAAGAAAGAGTTACAATGACAAGAAAAGAGCAAAGAAAAAGACAACAAAGAAAGGAGGTTTATTTTTTAAAAAAAGGAAAAGAGGAATTAGATCAACTACAACATGGATCTTTAAAGAAAAAGTGTTCTGGTAAGAGAACTAAAGATTTTTTTTTTAAACTTGTAAAAACAGTTTCCAATTTTAAAATAAATAACAGACAGATACAACAAGAACAGTAAAACAAAAGAAAAAGAAAAATGTACAAAAAAGTGAAAAATTGGATTATCGGAAAAAGAATTATGTTGGAAGCAGGAAGAAACAATTTTCAGAAATTCGAAAAAGAAAGTATAAAAGTAGAGTACTCCAAAATTTACTAAAAAAATGTAAAATATATAAAAGGAGATCAGCATTTTACAGACAAAAAAAGGAGATTCTAAGTGTATTTGAAAAAGCCTTTGAATTGAAAAGAAAATTGTTTATCTTAATTATAAAAAGATTGAAGACTTTAAATACAATAATGCAGCATATGAAGGACAAATGTAAAAGAAAAAGAATTGTAAATAGAACTAATTTTTGTACAATATTTTCCGGGGAATGGAAGCATACTTCTAGTACGGAACCTTTTTTAATAAAGAAAGTTATTTTCAAGACAATAGATCACTGCATGCAGTTGATACCTGTGGTCATTGTTATGAAGTGAAAAGTGGCTCTCCAATTGAAAAAGAAAATATTGTTCCTAGAAATGTGGAAGAAGTAATAGCTGAGGAAGTTCAAGGGAGACTTACCCAGTCTCCAGTGTTTACATGGGATTGTAGTAGTATTTGTAGTATACATCAACAATCTATTGATATTTTATTAAATTTCTTAAGAGAATATGGAAGAACAACTGTGAATCAGAAGATTAAGATATTACAAGGACTGGATCCTTGCAAAGTGAGAAAAAATACAGGGTTGCAAGGTCATTCTCTGGCTTGTCTTTCTAGGAAAGTGTGTCAAAGTTGTTTTCATCATTTAAGAATGTTAGCAGTACATCATTCCGAAATGCGGAAGTTAGTCAGAAGATTATACTACGTGAAAAGTCCTGCATTATGTCTAAATGAAATTAATACAGCTCTTTTGCATGGTTCAGTGTTGGATGTAAAAAAAAATTGTGATGATATAGAGTTACATTTCTTTGCTGGTCAAGAGGCGTGTAGAGAAACTGAGAGTGTAGGTGTTGAAGAAGAGATGGAAGATAGTACTGATGTGAAGTTTGAAAAAGAAATAACAAAGTTTAAAGTAGTTTCTGGTGAAAATCCAAACTATGTTTGTATTTGTTGTCGACGTACTCATTATAAAATTCAAACTAGGAATGTAGATGTGTTTTTAAAAAGTGAAAAGGAAAACAATGATAAATGGAAAGAATTTGCTGCTTATCTGTTTGTGGAAGGTCGTTTTGAGTTAGGTACTGTACAATGTATTTGTAAATATTGTTATAATAAATTAGAAGAAAACAAAATGCCAGCTAGAGCTGTCCATAATGACTTAGAATTAGTAGCTATACCTCCTGAACTTAAAGATTTAAATACATATGAGGCCATCCTTATACAATCTGTGCACCCTTTTCAGGCTATAATTCGTATGGAGCCTAAAACAGGTAAGCTGCCTCCAACAGATCTACAAAGAGGTTTAAAAGGAAGAGTTGTGTATTTACCTTTAGATTTTAAGAAAAATGTTGAAACTGTTGGTGTAGAAAGAGAGGATACTGAACCTGTAGTCATTCTTGTTAATGGTGTACCCACAAAGAGTCGGAAAATATGGCAAGAGTTAGTAGATGTCACGAAAGTCCAAAAGGCTACATTATATCTGGTACAAAACAATATTTACTATAAAAATGTAAATGTAGAGGAAGAAGAAATGAGTTTAGAAGATGAAAGACACATTTCAAGTGGACAAATAGAAAAAGTGGAGAATTCAAGAAAAGAAGAAATGTATTAACATTATACTATACACCCTCTACATTCAAAAGAACTGATAGGAGATACTATTGAATTGTTCCAGATGAAAAAAGCAAAAGGAAGTCCCATGAGTGTGTGGGGAAAAAGTTTGGAAGCTCGTTGTTTTCCACAGCTGTTCCCTACTGGAAAAGGTGGACGATATGATGAACGACCAGTTCAGATTCCAGCTTCAGAATATCGTACTTTACGACTGCCCTCAGAAGAACCAAGATTTCGTCAGTGTATTCCATATTTATTTCATCTTTTATTTGAGAGTGATCTGTCTGCACTTTCATATGCAGTCAACCATATATTGAAAACTGGAACGCATCTTTCACATCTTTCTGCAAAGGAATTTATGGACAAAGTTGAAAAAAGAGACAAACATCTGGAATCACAGTTAATTAATTTGATGGCATGTCAACGTGGCACTAATGAATATTGGTATCGACGTCATGGGGAATTAAAATGTATGTTAAGAAATTTAGGAACCCCTACATGGTTTGTTACACTTAGGGGTCGATTCCGATTCGGGCCTGAAAAAGCACCGACCGACTCGGATCCGGAAATAATACCGACCGACACGTACCTGTGGCGCCCGACACGACAAGTACGATGCAAGGCGTGCAAAATCCGACCGACACGTACCGAACCCAAGTCGACCGACCGAGCCGCACGGAAAACAGCAATCCGGTCGGAAAAACACGCGAATCCAACCGACCGACACGCACCCGGAACAAATCCGACCGAAACGTACACGCGAACTCCAAACCGCAAAGTACGATGCAAGGCGCGAAAACCACGAGCGAGTCGGACGGAGGCCAAGCCGTACGACCGACAACGCATACAAAACCGAGCCGAAGCAACACAAAACACCGCGACCGACGCGTACGCAGCATAGAAAACTGCACATACACAGCGTGAACGAAACGGAGAAGACCGTACGAGACAAATGCAGGGTCCGACTCGGTCACAAGAACGTTTCCAACATACACAGACAGTACAAAGGAAAAATCACACAAAAAAGGCCAAACAAGCAATTACCAAGCCAATAAATACTGGGGGGTGGGGACAGAGAACAAAGACACACCCACAACTCCACCCATATAAAGGACACAAATCACAACCATGAGCCTTTGCAAATGCCATTCCACTGCCAGCACCCAAGAGAAAGCAACCACACACCCACAGCTCATCCCTCACACAAGCCACACACCATCAGCACACCAACAAATACCTACCTCACATACACCCAGCAAAACACACACTCACACACCCTCACCTGCACACCAACACACACATCACTCACCATCACCACCCATCACCATGCCCCCCAAGAAGAATCCCAAGTTCCTAGATTGTGAATTGGAAGTCATGGTAGACGAGATCCTCAGGGTAGAGCCACAGCTGTTTGGCACACTGGTCCAACAGATCCCCATCTCCCAGAAAACCAAGATGTGGGAGAGGATCATCAACAGGGTGAACGCACAATCACCATGTCGGCGCACAAAGAGCGACATCCAGAACAGGTGGTATGACGTGCGCAGGAGGGTACGGGACCTGCTCAAAAAGACTACATCAACAGCCAACACACCGGCAGTGGCCCTCCTGCCAAGCCAATATACCTCAGGCCCTGGGAGGAGAAGGTGCGGGCCATCCTTCCGCCAGTGAGTGTATATGGACTAGAGGACATCCCAGAGCCTGGTGAGTACACAACAAATGTACACAATATACTGCCACAAAACACACACACATCACTGTCAAGGGGAGAGTCAAACCATGCACTCACAGCAATTACACAGCAACCAGAACAGAATCATCCCAAAATGTGTATGTCAGTCAGATAAACACAACACATGCCATCAAAAAGTCACATCCAACTGTGCCATCACATGTACAAACACAACTACAACTACAGCTAGGCAGTGGCACAAATAGAACTAACAAACACATCCAGACATGTAGCCACCACAACAACACCAACACACAGTGAAGACCACTCAAAGGAAGGAATTCTATGTATGCTGGCCAAGTCAGTGTAGCCAATAGCATCATGGGAGTCGCAGTCACACATATTGCCCCCCACAACTGTCCCATCAACACCACCATGAACCATGCGCACATCACAGGGAGTGGAGAAGGACTCACAAGATGGCTGACACTGGCAACTGCTGTGGGGAGCACAAGGCCCTGCTGGCAACTGTGCACCAACAAACAGCAGGACACCACTGACTGACATCCTGAGAGACAACTTACACTCCCTGCAATGCAAGCACGTTCCATGGTGGGATATCTGGCTGGCTGGGTGGGAAGGAGGACTTGCAGCACTAACCATAGTCACAAGCACCTCCCCTCACACACCCCCAACACAAACTCCACAGAACCCACCTGGTAGAATGCAATACCCCCATCCTAACACAAGATCCCACAAAGAACCACCACCCTGGGTTATGTTGTGTGAAGCACAGGGCCACTCTTGGGACTTTTAGCCAAACAACTGCCAGGACAACACTCCCAGCCATCCTGTCAGCACAGCCAGCCCACCCCACAGGGAAGCAGAGTCAAAGGAAGGAAGCATGTGCATGCTGGGAAGGAGGGTGGAGGCAATAGCATGATGGGAGTCGTAGTCACTGATATTGGTCACCCCCACAACTGTCCCATCAACACCACCCTGAACCATGCTCACATCACAGGGAGTGGAGAAGGACTCACAAGATGGCTGACACTGGCTACTGCTGTGGGGAGCACAAGGCCCTGCTGGCAACTGTGCACCAACAAACAGCAGGACACCACTGACTGACATCCTGAGAGACAACTTCCACTCCCTGCAATGCAAGCACGTTCCATGGTGGGATAACTGGCTGGCTGGGTGGGTGGGAAGGAGGACTTGCAGCACTAACCATAGTCACAAGCACCTCCCCTCACACACCCCCAACACAAACTCCACAGAACCCACCTGGTAGAATGCAATGCCCCCCATCCTAACACAAGATCCCACAAAGAACCACCACCCTGGGTTATGTTGTGTGAAGCACAGGGCCACTCTTGGGACTTTTAGCCAAACAACTGCCAGGACAACACTCCCAGCCATCCTGTCAGCACAGCCAGCCCACCCCACAGGGAAGCAGAGTCAAAAGGAAGGAAGCATGGGCATGCTGGGAAGGGGGTGGAGGCAATAGCATGATGGGAGTCGTAGTCACAGCTCTACATCCCCCACCACATGGCCCAGCAAGCTCACACTCACGCATGCACATCCCACAGAGAGTGGAAAGGCCCATCAAAGATGTCTGACACTGTTGCTGTGTTGTGGGGAGCACAAGGGCATGCTGGGTACTGCACACCAACCAACAGCAGGACACCACTGTCAGCCATCTTGCCATTGCTCTCACACCCACACACACTGAACTCCCCACAAAAGCAAGTAAGTATGGGAATGCTGGGAAGTGGGGTGGAGGCAATAGCATGATGGGAGTCGTAGTCACAGACATAGCTCACCCCCACAACTGTCCCATCAACACCACCCTGAACCATGCTCACATCACAGGGAGTGGAGAAGGACTCACACGATGGCTGACACTGGCTACTGCTGTGGGGAGCACAAGGCCCTGCTGGCAACTGTGCACCAACAAACAGCAGGACACCACTGACTAACATCCTGAGAGACAACTTCCACTCCCTGCAATGCAAGCACGTTCCATGGTGGGATATCTGGCTGGCTGGGTGGGAAGGAGGACTTGCAGCACTAACCATAGTCACAAGCACCTCCCCTCACACACCCCCAACACAAACTCCACAGAACCCACCTGGTAGAATGCAATGCCCCCATCCTAACACAAGATCCCACAAAGAACCACCACCCTGGGTTATGTTGTGTGAAGCACAGGGCCACTCTTGGGACTTTTAGCCAAACAACTGCCAGGACAACACTCCCAGCCATCCTGTCAGCACAGCCAGCCCACCCCACAGGGAAGCAGAATCAAAGGAAGGAAGCATGGGCATGCTGGGAAGGGGGTGGAGGCAATAGCATGATGGGAGTCGTAGTCACTGATATTGGTCACCCCCACAACTGTCCCATCAACACCACCCTGAACCATGCTCACATCACAGGGAGTGGAGAAGGACTCACAAGATGGCTGACACTGGCTACTGCTGTGGGGAGCACAAGGCCCTGCTGGCAACTGTGCACCAACAAACAGCAGGACACCACTGACTGACATCCTGAGAGACAACTTCCACTCCCTGCAATGCAAGCACGTTCCATGGTGGGATAACTGACTGGCTGGGTGGGTGGGAAGGAGGGCCGGCTGTCAACCAAACACAACCAATGCAGACCATGTTCACACCCCAAAAATACATAGAAATGCCCAAATAATGCAGGACAATGTGCCACACCAATATCAACCCCTGACTGTGACGACTTAGGACAATGCAATGTACAGGCCCGCACCCAGAGGCACAGTCACAACTGTCATGTGTGTCAACCATTGATGCCTGCAGAAACATAACATACATTGTGTGTGTCTCCCAAAAACAGGTGATGATGGGGACACAGCAGCAGACGCTGAGGAGTCCCAGTCCCAGGCTCAAGAGGATGCGGAGCTCACTGGCGTCGTACAGCCTCTGTCCTCCTCGGACGATGAAGACCAACCTGGCACATCCGGTGCAAGTCTACATGCAGCACCAGCAGGACCACCAGCTGCACCCCCTGCACCCACCCCTGCAACGACTGTCACCACAAATACCATCCCTGCCGACATGGACAGAACAAGGAGCAACACCAGCACAGGGACCCTGGACCAACCTGGGGCCATGGACACCACCACCACCACCAACCCCCAAGGTGGACCAGGGTCATCTGTGCGTGCCACTGCACACACTGCACATGTCAGCAGGGGTGGTGGGAGGGGTGGGAGACAGAGGTCGCTGCTTGCAGAGGTTGCTGGTGTGCATGATGACCCACAACTGGTACGCATAGCTGATGCGTACCAGTCCAGCACCGGAGACCTCAGCCAGGTAATGGGGCTCCTCAGAGACATGAAACAGCAGCAGGCTGCCCATCATGCCCGCTTGGACTCCCACATGTCCCACGTGGAGTCACACATGTCCCGCTTGGACTCACACATGTCCCGCGTGGAGTCCAAGTGGGATGCACTGCATGAGATGACGGCGGTGCACAGGGACATTTTACAATGCCTCCGCCAGATGAACAGCAACCAGTCCACACCTCCCTGTGTGCCAACAACATCTGGTGCCGAACAAACTGCAACTGCCACAGGGAGGGAGGATGACTCTGGCGGAGAGTCCCCTGCACCGCAGCAGCCTGTACTTGAGGGCCCCCCCCCAAGAAGAGGGGCCGTCCGAGGAGGGGCAAGTGAGAGGCCGATGGCCAAGCGCAACTCCCAGGAAGCCTGAACCTGTTCTGGATGTTCACCTTTGTGCACAGACTGTTCACCCTGTTGACGGCAACACTACTCCCACACATTGCATGGGGAGTACAAGTTGGACCAATGTGTCAGACAACTGTGGCCCCGATACTGGGGATTCTGTCTACCAGGACTTTCAATTCACCTAGGAACTTCCGATTGCAAGATTTATGTACAGCACTACCCATCCTATGCACTATTCACACAAATGTATCACAATAAACACACTAATACACCATACTTGCCTCTGTTGTGATTCCAACGTGGGTGCTGTTATGGGGATGATGAACTGCAAAATTACACTGTGTATGCGAACTGCAACAGCAAGGACAACACAGGCATGTGAGTAAAGGCAACGTGACACATATGAGGGAGACACACCACCAGGGCTACACAACACATACACACCTAGGCCATCTGACTCATTGCCTACACTGATGTTGCCAGGGAAGACGGTGCAATGCACAGACACCACACCCATTCCCAGTTGTAGTCAAGTAGCCCACAGGTGCAGTAAGAAAATGGCAGTCAAATGTGTGACCACAGACAACGCACATCACAAAGTGAAGCACAGGTTTATTACACAGTTGCAACATGTCGTAACCACTACAGATGCAAGGTAATCCCACCTGGCAGCGGGCACACAGTCAACAACTGTAGACGGAAGGAAGTCCATGGGTGTGGCGCACATCACCTGTAGGGACACAACAGCTACCAGCCTGGAAGTGCAATCACGTCGTCGGTGGACACAGTTGACCAAACGAATCTGAAAGTACCCTGTGAAGGACAGAAATGACACACAGTCAAAAGCAATGGAGTACAGGACAGAACAGCAACACTCATGCACAATACATGTTACAAGATACCCACCCAGAACCAAGTTAGCATGTCAACACTGTTGGGGAGTACAGCCCACCTGTAAGCACACATCGCAACACACATCCAGTCAAGTAGCCCATGGACACACTCCAACAGCACCAGAGCACCACCTACACATCATGCCAACTCACATCATTGACATGACACCTCAGGATACTCACATTCAGCTAAAGAAGTTGGTGATGAGCTGTGTGCGGACATCACCATCATCATCATCATCATCATCGTCACTGGCATCGTGGTCCAGGCCAGGATCCTCCACAGGTGGCGGATGTTGGTCATTGTCATCCTGGATGAGAGGCAACTCCTTCCGCACTGCCAGGTTGTGGAGCATGCAGCAGACGATGATAATCTTGCACACTTTCGCAGGGGCATATGGGAGGGACCCTCCGGTCTTGTCCAGGCAGCGGAAGCGGCTCTTCAGGAGACCAAATGTCCGCTCAATCACTCTCCTGGTCCGACCATGTGCCTCATTGTAGCGCATCTGGGCTGGTGTCACAGGGTTCCTGAGGGGTGTCAGCAACCACGGCATGTTGGGGTATCCCGAGTCACCTACGGACAGACAAGTGCACATTAGCTGACTTGGAAAAGTGGGCGGAATACTACAGATCAGATCACACACAATGGCACAAAGTCAGTACACACCGACAAGCCAGGCACGCTGGTTCTGCATCTGTGCCATCATCCTGGGGATGCGACTACTCCTCATCACAAAGGCATCGTGTGCTGAACCAGGGAAACGGGCACACACGTGTGTGATGGTCATGTCTGCAAGACACACCACCAGTGCATTGACCGAGTGGTAGTGCTTGCGGTTCCTGTAGGCCTGCTCCTGGGCCTGTGGTGGTACCAAAGCCACATGTGTCCCATCAATGGAGCCAATGACATGCGGCATCCTCCCCAGGGCATAAAAGTCACTCTTCACGTCAGTGAGTCGTCGCAGTCTAGGGAAATAGATGTACCGGTTCAGGAATAGCAACATTGCCGCCAAAACATCGCGGAGCACACGGCTCAACATGGTCTGTGACATCCCACCAGCAGTCGCCACAGTATGTTGGAAGGTACCGGTGGCAAAGAAGTGTAGGGCTGCCATCACCTTCACCTTGGGGGTCAGCGCTGTAGGATACGGCCGGCCAGGCTGCAAATGTGGGGCCAACTGCACTGCCAAATCCTCAATCAGCTGCCTGGTGAAGCGGTACCGTCGGATGCTGTCCCGTTCCACCATAGTTGCCAGGTCTGGGAATGGTCGATGGACAGCAGGAGCCCTGCAGTGCAGAGGAGAAGTAAGCAAGATTGTCAGTCACCCCACATATGCGGCATTGAACACACTCAATATCCCAACATACATCATTATGAGGCACAACTACATGAAGTGTGCAGTTCCGTAAGGACATGTATGGTACATACATGGCCAACATCTGTCAACACGGTCCAACAGGTGGCATCAATTAGTCCCAGGTTGGCCCATTGGATATCATGAGGCCGTGTCACAGTTCCCATCTCCTGCTGCCGTGTCACAATCACCCCCCACAGTGACATGTGAGGACAGATGTGCCCCAGGCACCACAGCTCAACGACAGGTACATTCCCAGGGACCCTGTATTGCCACATGGACACTGGCATTACATGGAGTATCATGTATACACCACAGCAAAACAACCATGACCCCCACAGGTAGTGGTCCCACTTGCCACGGCAGGACAGACATGGACGTCTGTGACACACACACGCACAACATCAAAGTCCATGCACACACAACCTGGATGTGGAGGCTGTCTCCCATTGTGCACATGAAATCAGAGACATTGTAAACACTACATGCACAAAGACTGTGGAGGACCATCACTATTGTGCCACTGGGACACCCTGGCTCAAACATACCGTCCCACATGGGACTCACGGGGTATGTGACATGACATACACATACACCACCGTGAAATGTGACCATGGCACATGCACAGATATGAACAGTTGCACATCACAGTGGTCATGTACACGTAACACCCAGGATCCTGTCCCCATGAACACGTGCACAGCCTGGGGGTGGCTGCCCACAGGTGACACCCACAGGACAACATGTACACCAACATACACACAATAGGAAATGCAGCCTTACATGCCTTATGATAAAGTTTGGACAGGCTGTCGTGATGTAGGTGTGCCCCTCACTCCCTGGGAGCTATCTGTGGCTGGCATATGTCCATCTGAGACAGGCATGCTGACATATGCCAGTCACATGTACAGTGATGCGTTGAACAGCAATGGACCGATCGGTGCCCCCGGCCGGCCCATTGCATTCAATGTGTGCGGGTACGCGTTGTACCCCTGTACGCGTTGTACCGCAATGGACCGATCGGTGCCCCCGGCCAGCCCATTGCAATCAATGTGTGTGGGTATGCGTTGTACCCCTGTACGCGTTGAACTGAAATGGACCGATCGGTGCCCCCGGCCGGCCCATTGCATTCAATGTGTGCGGGTACGCGTTGTACCCCTGTACGCGTTGAACTGCAATGGACCGATCGGTGCCCCCGGCCGGCCCATTGCATTCAATGTGTGCGGGTACGCGTTGTACCCCTGTACGTGTTGAACTGCAATGGACCGATCGGTGCCCCGGCCGGCCCATTGCATTCAATGTGTGCGGGTACGCGTTGTACCTCTGTACGCGTTGTACCGCAATGGACCGATCGGTGCCCCGGCCGGCCCATTGCATTCAATGTGTGCGGGTACGCGTTGTACCCCTGTACGCGTTGTACCGCAATGGACCGATCGGTGCCCCGGCCGGCCCATTGCATTCAATGTGTGCGGGTACGCGTTGTACCCCTGTACGCGTTGTACCGCAATGGACCGATCGGTGCGCACCCATTGACAATGGGCTTGCCTGGCAACGGACACGTTTTCGAATTTCAAACGAGTCGGTTGCTGGAAAATCAGTTGGTCACCCACAACAATGTTGCAAAATCATGTATGTCATGAAGTTGAAGATTTGAAGGATGCTGTGGGCGTGTTTTGGTGCTGCTATTCCATGGATTGGCCAGATTCAGAAGATGCAAACGACTTGGACCTATCACTTTGGACACAAGGGACAGTATCTGCCTCTCCAGCACATATATATTGCTGGCTGTTCCCCTGAGAGCTCACTTGCCTGCACTACATGCTCCAGGACGACATCTGCACTGCTGCTGTCTCTGCCCCTCTGGACCCTGCAATGGCACGTACTGTGGAGAGAGCCCCAGCCTTCAGCCTTGAGGAGAACCAGGCCCTGCTGGACAGCCTACTTCCACAGTACAGCAAGCTGTATGGGACACCAGGGGAGCAGGTGAGTGTTCTGTGCACTGCCTTTCTGAATGTGCATATTGTCTGACTAGCAAGGCTGAAAGTCTGCACGCCACTGGCTAGCAGGCTCACTGAGTAGTTGTCACCCCCCATAGTGTGTAGTGACATGCACTGGACAGGTATGGTGCAGTGACAGTGCATTTGAACAAGGTTTTACTTCCCATGCAATGATACCATGTAGTGACGTCTGGCAAACTGTCCATGGGCAGCTTTGCACTGCCTGTGTACATCATGTGCCCCTGTGATTGAGACATGTATATACAACTGTGTCATGCACGGATATGTTGCATGTGTAGTAATGGCCTTTTCACTTTGTCATCCTGACAGGTTAATGCCCATCGGAAGCAGGAGATCTGGAAGGACATCGTCCGGGCCGTCCGGTCCGTGGGGGTCTACAAGCGCCGGATCCGCAACTGCCAGAAGAGGTGGCAGGACCTTCGGGGCTGGACCCGGAGGATTGCACGGGTCCAGCTGAAGCTGTCGCCTCCTCGCAGGAGGGGTGGAACACGGACCCTGACCCCCACATGCTCCAGATCCTGGCGGTGGTGTTTCCAGACCTGGATGGGCAGCTGAAGGCCAGACAGCAGCAAGGAGGGGTGAGTCAAAGACTGCACTGTGAACTCTGTATTACATGCTTTGTGCCCTCCTCTGGCCTGGTTCAACTGCCACAGTGCAGCAGTCATGTTGTCCAGGAGCCATGTCCCTCTATTGTGCACTGCCCACTGCTCATCTGATACCCAGGTGTGGCCCTTACATTCAGGGAATTGTGTCACTTGGGACTGTGTACTTGCAGTTTGCTTCACTAAAGGTGGGGGACAGCATCTGTTTCCCTAACTCTGTTGTGGGCATCATGGGTGTGTCCATTGTTCACACAACGCCTGTGTTCGGACATGTAATCTGCGTGTTGCTTTGATATGCGGTCCACTTGCTGAGCTGAGCCACCACATGTGCCTGGGGTATGTGGCACACGCCCATGCAGCGGGTGGGAACAATGTTTGGGCCCCAGGAGTGTGCAGATTACGTGTGTCACACATACATAGCCAGCTATCCACTGTCCAGGGCTCATCCCTCATTCATGTGGAGCAGGACAGTCATGCCTACTCCAGGCCATGCAATGCACTCTGTACTCCCACTCCCGTGTATCAGCTGACACATTGTGCACAGTGATTTGACCCCTCAGGTGTCTGCCTCTGTGTCAGTGTGCTGTGGATTACTTGCCAGGACTGCTGGGGTGTTTCTTGGTAGGGGCTCAGCATGCCCCTGGAGATGTGACCATAGGAGACGATACTTGTGTGTCACATAGGTGTTTGATCAGCTGCCCGTGCAGACTGGGGTATGCGAATGTGAAGTTCAGGCAGCTGTTCCCCATTCACAGCAGATTGTGAGGGCTCAGGTTCAGAGGGTAGTGTCACAGGTCTCCCATATGTCCAATAGGTATGACCTGGACAGATGAGGGTTAAGATGATGTGTTGTGTGGGGGATGTACATGTGCACTTGTGCAGCTCCAGGACTTGCATTCCCCATGACCTACTATTGTGACACAGTGCATAGTGTTGTTGTCTGGCTGCCAAGTCATACATCACTGAGACAGTGATGTATGACTTAGCAGTCATGCCTCTGCCATGGCATGTGTCAACTTATTGGTGGTCCTGCAGGGGAGTGACATGTGCTACATGCACACCATTGTGGCGATGGCTATCAGGACATGGGTGCATCATGGTGTCTGTCGCTGGTATGCATCACATGCATTTCCTATTTGACTCTGGGCATCTCTTTCATCCGGAAACCTGTACTGACTCAGTGGCAAGAGCTGTGATGTGTGCATGTCCACATGCCACACCGTGTCCTCTGCACTGTCCAACTACTGTGTACTTGGTGCATGTGTCCACACTGGGGTGTTGCAATCCAACAGACACCAGACAGATGGGTGCAAGGCCATGTGGGATGTGAGTGCCATGCTTGGCATCAGACTGACAATTGGCTTCTCCTGTTCAGTTAGGGCACTTTTAGCAATGTACAACTAATGATGCCAGGGCTTGCTCTGTAATGTGCTGTGCTCACAGTGGTGTGTGCGTTTGGTGCAGGTGACTGATGTCTGTCTGTTTCCCCATTGTTTGCAGATACATCCACGGCCACAGAAGGGGACAGCTCCACGGACCAGGAGGAGCCGGAGAGCCAGACTGGGTCAGCAGCCGAGGAGTGGTCGGAGGGACCCAGTGGCACGGAGGGCGAGGGGAGCCACACCGAGGAGTCCTCAGCACCATCCACCTCAGCTGAGGACCAGAGCAACTCGGAGGATGACTCCCTTATGGAGGCGGGTGTCAGCAGCCACCACACCCCAGCTAGTGTTGCTGTCCCCGCCACCACCAGCACCACCACCGCCCTCCCATCGGCTCCCATTCCCCAGGTCTGTGGAAGCTCCCATGTTCGGGAGCGTGTCTCCTTTGGGCCAGGCACCGCACCCCTGCCCCTGTGTCCCCTGCTGCCCTGAGTGAGGAGTCTGTGTACCTCCTTCGCCAGCTCCATGTAGGGCAGACAGCCATGCTGAGTGTCCTCCATGCGCACACCGCTCTGTTGACTCAGCTGGTGTCGTTCATGGAGGGCATCTCATCGGGCATGTCTGACCTACAGAGGGGCAATAGGTCCATGGACTCCTCCCTGACGGCAGCAGTGTCCCTCCTCAGACAGTCCCTCACCCCTCCTGCCTCTGCTCCATCCACACTCCCCAGCACCTTACCCGTCCCAAGCACACACACACCGGCACAGGCACACACCAGCACACACACGTCCAGCACACATACACACACGCCACAGACACACACGCCAAAACGCACACGCACGCACAGTCAGGGGACTGAAACCAGACTCACAGGGGATGGGGCCCTGGTACACACACACGCATCCACGGGCACTGCGCAGTCCTCAGTTTCCTCTCCCTCCAAAGCACCCTCCCTTGCCTCACCTGCAACCCCAAAGACCCAGCGCCTCTTCCTCAGTGACCTCGGCCTCTTCCCCTCCGATCCAGCTACTCCAGCATCCAGGGGGAAGAGGAAGCCCCCCCACACGGAGCAGAGTGCCCCTCGCCCCCGGACACCCTCCCCCAGGTGCAGACAGACTGAGGCCCCCACCCGCAAGTCCCCCCGGAGTGGTAAGAGCAAGACTCCCCCGCCGCCCTGCAGCTCAAGCACCAGGTCTCCTTCCTCCATCCCTCAGGCCCCCACTCCACAGGTGCCCCCACCACACCCTGCCCCAGGTTCCCCCACCCACAGATATACCATCCCCAAGAGGATCCGGCCTTCTCCCCTGCCACTTGCTCTCCCGGCACCACACCCCCGCTGCGCTTGTCTGTGCCACTGATGTGGTGAGGGTGTCCTCCCCCTCTGTCCAGCCCACCTTGCCTGTTCCCCATTCTCCTCCCCTGGTGGTAGGCACTGCAGTGGAGTCCACTACCACCCTGTCTGACTTGGGCACTGAAGTGGCGGACCTGTCCACTCCATATGCAGGGTCCACTGCAGTCGTGCCGGCACCCACAACATCTGAGCCATGCCCCCCAGTTGTGCCGGCACACACCATGTCAGACACCTCCACTGCAGTTGTCAGTGGCTCTCCAGCACCCACCACCCCTTCCCTGCTTCCTCCTGGTGAGCCCTGATCCTGTCCCTGAGATGCCTGGCCTACCCCCCCGGTTGCCCCTCCTAGTGGATTGTCCCTGGTTTTGTGCAGGCATGTGTAGGGTGGCATCTGCCACTGTCACCCACTTGTGACTTTGTTGATGGACTGGCCATTGGCCTTTGTTTATTTTCTACTGGACTTCTAATTTTAATGCCACATATGCTGAATAAAGCAACTTTCTGTTCTCTAGTGCTTTTGCTTCTGATGTACATGATGTTGATGATGCTAACCATGCCCTTGCTGCAGTGATGGTGATATTTGGTCTCATGATAATGAAGTGTTACTGTGCAGGAACCCATGTGGTCCAGGGGGAATGTGTCCTATCCTGTGGTGTATCCATCTCATCCATAGCAGCATCTGAGGGTGTCATGTGTTCAGTATTTGGCAATGGGATTTCCTACTTAGATTGCCTATTTCACATCTGTGGCTTCCACCCCTGCACATCTGTTGTGCCTGCCATTGTTCAATTCGTCTACTTCCCTGACCGTGTGGCCATCTCCAGTGGACATGCAGGTTTGGGCATCAATGGGGAAGGACTCATCTGTGTTGTCAGTGCAACATTGCTATACAAGTGTGTTGGATCTGTGCTGATGATTCCGTTGGCACTTCCATGACCAGGCTGATGTTACGGGAGCCCTCATTTGGTGCTAATTGTTGATTGTGTGACCAAGTGCTCAGCTGACATGATGGGGCCCTACTGAGGCAACATATGGCACAGCTTTCCTCACACAGGAGTGGAGTCCCCTCATGGCAGTGTGTACTCCTGTGACATTGCCTGCGCCCAAGGTGTGTGTTGTATGTGCATGTCTGTGTGTTCACTTCCGTTTAGCTGTGCATGCTGTGATCCCTAGTGTTGTACCTGTTTGTGATGCTAGCTGAGTTGACCTATGTTCCCCCAAAGTCTTCTCCCTGGGTTCTCTGTGATGTGGGTGCATGGCACATTACTGGTCATCAGGGTGTCACCCATAGGTGTGTTTGCTGTCAGGGCTGAGTTTGTGTGCAGACGCAGATGGGTCACAGTCAGGTTTCCCCTTGGCACTTGTTGTTTGCCCCTGTCATGTGATTTCCAGTTTGTGTTATCTTTCAGTGATTGTGACACGTTGTGTGTGTGACTGCTGGCACTCCTCAGGGTCCGGGCTGCAATGTTGGTTGTTGTCTATGTGTGTTCTTTGTGGGTGACCTTGGCTTCTTCATTGGTGTGTGACTGTGGCTGGGATCCCATTGGTTGGTGTGGTATTGCCGTCATGTCCATGTACAGCGTAGTGTGCAGTGTGTCAGACATTCAGGAGTCTTGTTGAGTGTCCATGTGTGATGTGTTTCTGCACCTTGGTTCCCACCCACCACCCTGGAATAGTCATGGGTGCATGTGCAATGTCACCAGTGCATGTGTGCTTCACTGCTGCACATTGTTGGAGGTCGAGGGTGTGGTGTTGAGTGTGTGCAGATGAGAGTTGTTGCCCGGCTAGGCCCCTGCCTCCATGTTGGCCTTGGCTTACTGGCCATGCTGTTTGATTTGTGCTTGTGTAGGTGTGATGGTAGTTAGTTGCTCAGGACACATGACTGTGGTTCACAGTGTGAACCACATTTAGCTTTGTCATCACAGTGGGATTGTAATGCAGCCCAGGGTCACCACATTGTGGGGGCCCTGGGGGTGGTGCTGTGGTGTGTCTGTGTCTTGCTGTGTCAGTTGCTGTCCCTACGTGCCTGTGTGACATGTGTGATTTGTGCTCCCTCTCATCTGACAATGCCTGCTTGCCCACATAGGGGATTTAGATCCATGAGTTACCTTTGTGTGGCACTTTATGCACATCTGTATGATTGGTATTCAGGTCTCCTCATGTGTTGTGTGGTTGCCTGGGGACACTGGCACCCCCCCTCACCTGTTGTGTATGATGTGCAGTGTGGGTCTGCCTGTTTGTGTTTGTGCACCTGCACCACTGCATTGGCATATCTTGGGTGTGCCATTGGCTGTATGTAGTTTGGTGGGTTTCCCCTGCTGTCCCTGGGACTCCTAGGTCATCGGTCAGCACAATGATCATGGTTTGTGTGTCCCATTGCTGCCATGGTATGGTATCTGTTCACCTCACATCTGCAGTCTCCACAGGGTATCTGCATGTGTGTGCCCATTGGTGCAAATATGTGGGTCTGCATTCTGATGGTCACTTCTGTCATTGTGTCATTGATGATTGTTGACGGTGTCAGCCCCCATGGGTGTTGTTTGTCTGCACATGGCCAAAGGTATGTCTTATTTGCACTGCAGTATTTGGCTCCCCCAATTTATGTTGCAATGGGACACAAGCACTACTTTGCCACTGATGTGTTTGTTGTTCTGTGACCAGGAATCATCCTTGCAGTTTGGCAGTTGCACCTCTTTCTTTGTCAACACTTACCTTTTGGTCACTGTGATGATGGGGGTTTGGACCCCATTGCCACAATGTTCGAAATGTGCTTCAGCTATGGACCCCACACTTACCTTTTGGTCACTGTGATGATGGGGGTTTAGACCCCATTGCCACAATGTTCAAAATGTGCTTCAGCTATGGACCCCACACTTACATTTTGGTCACTGTGATGATGGGGGTTTGGACCCCATTGCCACAATGTTCAAAATGTGCTTCAGCTATGGACAGCACACTTACCTTTTGGTCACTGTGATGATGGGGGTTTAGACCCCATTGCCACAATGTTCAAAATGTGCTTCAGCTATGGACCCCACACTTACATTTTGGTCACTGTGATGATGGGGGTTTGGACCCCATTGCCACAATGTTCAAAATGTGCTTCAGCTATGGACCCCACACTTACCTTTTGGTCACTGTGATGATGGGGGTTTAGACCCCATTGCCACAATGTTCAAAATGTGCTTCAGCTATGGACCCCACACTTACATTTTGGTCACTGTGATGATGGGGGTTTGGACCCCATTGCCACAATGGTCATGGCCTGCTTGCATTGTGGGTGCCACACACATATATGTGTGGCACATGTGCTAGGGGGTCACATTGTATGTTCAAAGTCATGTTCGGTGTTGTAGGCATTTGACACAGTCTACACACGCTTGTCATGGTGTTGGGGGATGTCTTCTTCTTGCATTCCCTAGGTTGTGGTGTGCTGGTTGTGTCATGCATTGTCTATCCTATGAGTGGGGGTGGTAGTAGTGGTAGGCATCCAGCCCCCTGGCTAAGGGTGGTAGTAGTGGTAGGCATCCAGCCCCCTGGGTGAGGGTGGTAGTAGTGGTAGGCATCCAGCCCCCCTGGCTAAGGGTGGTAGTAGTGGTAGGCATCCAGCCCCCCTGGCTAAGGGTGGTGGTAGGCATCCAGCCCCCTGGGTGAGGGTGGTAGTAGTGGTAGGCATCCAGCCCCCTGGCTAAGGGTGGTAGTAGTGGTAGGCATCCAGCCCCCTGGCTAAGGGTGGTGGTAGGCATCCAGCCCCCCTGGGTGAGGGTGGTAGTAGTGGTAGGCATCCAGCCCCCTGGTTAAGGGTGGTGGTAGGCATCCAGCCCCCCTGGGTGAGGGTGGTAGTAGTGGTAGGCATCCAGCCCCCCTGGGTAAGGGTGGTAGTAGTGGTAGGCATCCAGCCCCCTGGCTAAGGGTGGTGGTAGGCATCCAGCCCCCCTGGGTGAGGGTGGTAGTAGTGGTAGGCATCCAGCCCCCCCTGGGTGAGGGTGGTAGTAGTGGTAGGCATCCAGCCCCCCCTGGGTGAGGGTGGTAGTAGTGGTAGGCATCCAGCCCTCATCCAGCCGTGCGTAGCGACGGGTTCGGCGCGTACGGAAAGCGCATCGTACTCGTTCGGCCGGACGGAGCTGCATTTTTCCTTCCGTGCGACTCGATTCGGCGTTTCCGGATTCGCCTCGGTCGGGGAACAGGACCTGGTTTGGGTGAGTACGGCTCGGCCGGATTCTTTGCTGTTGTGCGCATCGTACTTACTCGTTCGGTGTGCTGTACGGATCGGTCGGGAAACAGGCTTTCGCATGGCTTTTTTCCCGACCGAATGCTATTGGGTGTGCCTCCGACCGAGATCGGAATCGGCCCCTCAGTTGTGCTGAGTACGCATTGGGATGATTTACTGGATTTTCTACGAGAAGCAAATTCAAATATAGAAAATATTGAATTGAAGACACCTGGAGAACTGTGTTCCCTAGATCCTGTAAATGTCTGCAGATATTTTAATCATAGATTTGAAGCTATGATGTCTTTCATCTGTAATAAAAAAAAATCCACCTATTGGCGAAGTTATTGGTTTGTTTTGGAGAAAAGAATACCAAGCTAGAGGTGCTCCTCATATACATATGCTTTTATGGATCAAGGGTGCACCCAAATTTGGAACTGATTTGGATGAGACTGTTTTATCTTTTATTGAAGAGTATGTTACCTGTGCGATTCCGAAAACAGGAGGAGAAAATATCTTAAGACAGCAAGTTTTACGGTTTCAGAGTCATCGATTTGGAAAATATTGCCAACGGAAATATAAGTCAAAGGATACGTTTTACACAAAATGTCGATTTGGCTTTCCACGTCCAGTAATTTCCAAAGGAAGAGTGAACAGTTTTATGTCAGCAGTGAGGCATACTATCACTCGGAAATCACCCAAAAATACTTATAATATAAAAAGAACAGAAGAATCGAAGTACATTAATGATTACAATCGGTGATTTTGAAGATGTGGAATGCAAATATGGACATACAATATGTTGCAGATAACTCAATTGCTGTTGCTCGCTATGTGACGTCATATATTACCAAGTCTGAGAAGACAGAATAGAAAGAAATGTGGGAGGAAATTTTACAGGAGAAGACACTTAGCAAAAAATCGTACAGCTTCAGCTTGAAGATGCTTTCACATCGAGAAATTGGATCCTACGAATGTTCGGATCAATTGACATCTGCAAGTTTATATTCAAAGTCAAGAGGAATCATCTGGATAAGTCTAGGCCTTGCTACAGTACGAAATCGAGTTTTGAAATCTGTACAAGAAATTGAATACTTGGCACTGAATGAACCAGAAAGTACAGATATTCTGAAAACAAATATGTTGGATACGTACTATCCAAATAGAAGTCCATACCTAGAAAACATATGTCTATATGAAATTCTGCAACATTATAGTTTTTAAAAAAATGTTACGGAAAATATAAATGAAGGAAAATACGCTGTAATTGGATCTGAAGGATGTTTGGTAAAGCATGACAAAGGAAATTTGATTAATCACAGGAAATTAAGTTGTGATACTCCAGATAAAAGAGAGTTTTTCTATTTAGCTCTTCTGCAACTCTTCAAACCTTGGCGGACTGAAATGGAATTACTTGGAGATTTTGACTGCTATGAAGATTCTTTCAATGCATGTAAAGATAGCATTGAATGTACAATTTTTCCAAATTATCTCCAAATGTTGAACGACGAGATTAATTAAGAAAGAACTATTGCAGCTGAAATTGCTAGAGATAGTTCTCAAGATATCAGAGTTCTGCTCCACAAAGTCAAGATCCACTAGGAGAAGCCATACTTGAAAATGAAGCGGCAATAGCAATGAGTGAAGTGGAAACGGTGATGCAGCAAGCACAACAAGACAATATTGATTTGGAAAATTTGGAGGAACATCTCAATACTGAACAGAAAGAAATATATCACCAAGTTACACAACAGATACAACATGGATTACTGCATGAAAAGAATGATTGCCAATGTACATCATTTAGACCTATTCTTATGTACATCAGTGGACAAGCTGGAACGGGGAAAAGTTTCTTGATTAAATGTTTGTCAAATTATCTACAGAAAACAACGGATTCACATTTGTCTTGTGTTTTAACTGCTCCAACTGGGTTAGCAGCACACAACATTACAGGGATTACATTACATCGTCTACTTATGTTACCAGTAGAACATGAAAATAAGTTGGAATACCACAAGCTATCTGGAGAAGCTTGTTTTGAAGTTTCAAGAGTACTGAAGAAAATGAAACTTCTAGTAATTGATGAAGTAAGCATGGTCTCAAACTTAATGCTTGCGTTTGTACATTTGAGGATGTAGCAGATTTTAAAAACAAATTACGATGTTTTATTTGGAGGAAAACATGTAATTGTATTTGGTGATCTACTACAACTCACACCTGTAACAGGCCAACCAGTTTTTAAAACCCTTCTTCATGAAGACACTAAAAAATCTATGTATTGGAAATGTGAACATTTGGAGTTATTTTGAATATAAGGAACTTATCAAGAACATACGACAAGCAAATGATGAAGATTATGGAAATATTCTTCAAAATATTAGAATTGGTGTCTTAACAAAGGATGGAAAAGATGCTTTAGAAAGTCGGCTACTAAGAAACTTGTTTCCAAAAGAAAATATTGCAGCTGAAACAATCTACCGAAGAATTGCAGAAAAGGAATCTATAATTTGCCTTATGCCAACACTGAAAGAATGCTCTACATTCAATGAAGAACTGTTGAAACTGGAGAATGAACCGATAATAAAAATGGTAGCTATTGATAAAATAGAACATGAAGGAGTAACTATTCTTTTGTCAGAGAAATTGCAGTTAAAATTAGACTCTTTGGAAAAATCAATATCTAAGACTGCTGGTTTGGAAAATACCTTATATGTATCTGTAAACTGTCGGGTAATATTACGGCATAATTTAGATGTTGAGAAAGGTTTAGTAAATGGAGCAATGGGGAAAGTTGTTGACTTTGTTAGCTATGCAAATAGAGATGGAATTGAATTTCTGAAGATTAAATTTGATCATATTAAGGAGGTGAAACAGATTGGACGCTGTTCTGTTAGTTTTTTGCTTGTAAAAGATTTGTATGTTCGTAGAAAACAGTTTCCTGTTTGTTTAGCATATGCAGTGACTATTCATAAATCGCAAGGTTTAAATGTAGACAGTGCTTTGGTAAATATTCGAAGTTCTGTGTTTAAGGAGGGTATGGCATATGTTGCATTGTCTCGAGTAAGAACGTTATCCGGATTGTATTTGATTGATTTTGATGAAGAAAAGGTTAGTGCAGATATAAATTGTGTAAGAGAGTATAACAAGTTAAGAAGACTCTATGCTCCTAGTTTAGGTGAATATCCTATTTATGAAAAACGTTTAATACGTCCAAAACGAAAATATAATAAAGATTTTACTGAGGGTGCAAGAAAAAAGAATTGAAAAGAATGATGCGTCTGGAAAGAAAATAGAAGGGAACACAGTTGCTAATATTGTAGGATATCAGTTTGAAAATAGTTCAGGTATCAACTGCTATGCTAATGTAATCGTCAACGTTGTGTTTTGTTAGAAAACCTACAGCATGCAATTATGGAAAATCAAGAAAAAAGATTTTGTTCTTTGTTACATTATATTTTTGAGAAGTTGAAAACTGATAAAACGAAAATCCATACTGCTTCTGATGTGCTCAGGAATTTCTTATGCTTATGCTTGCAGTATTAGAAGATTAAGATATACAAATTGAAAATCTGTTTGGACTACGTTACAGATGGGTTCATACATGTGACAGCTGTTCATTTTCATCTACCACTAAAATAGACACTGAACGATTCATATATTTGACAATGCCAGATTTGAAAACAGTGTCTTTCAACGATCTTGTGAAATCAGCTAATCAACATATGGAATGTACTCAGTGCAAATCGGAAATGTTGTCAACATTATTTATACAAAGATGTGGACAATATATTATTTTAATGCTGCAACATTGTAGAGCAGATGGAACAAAATTGGAAACCAAAATTAAAAACTTTGTGGCAGGTCAAGTTTCAATTTCAGGGAGAACCTTTAAAACAGTGGCTATTGTTTTCCACGATGGAACTACTTCAACATCTGGACACTATACTGTATATTTAAAATGCAATAAAGGATGGACACTATGTAATAATGCACATTTAGAGTATAAATTTCGGTTGCCTAATGAATTACCAAATTCATATTTAATATTTTTGATGCCAAAATTCTGAGAAGATATCAACATGAATTACTGAGTATATTTTGGATATTTCCACTACAAATGATTTTAGATACATCATTCACCCTATTGGAAGCATGTGAATAGGATTTTAGAAATCTATCTTGGATATCCTGATTGCAAATGTTTTCAGAAACATCATTCGGCCTATTGGGAAGGTGTGTATATGAATGGAAAAGTTTATTTTGGATATACTTAATGGAAATATTTTCAAAACATCATTCGGCCAATTGGGAAGATGTTGGTAATTACGGATTCAATTATTGATTGTGTTCCTTCATATTGCGTTTGGAAAATTGTGTTGGAAAGAAGGTGGTCATATATTTGATTTTTGTATTATATACTATGTTACTAAGGATGTTCATTTGTGTAAATGTAAATACCAAGTTGTGTTTGTTGTAGATATTTTGAAGTGAAATATGTTTTTTTAACAATCTTATAGATTGTATTTTTTGCCCGCTGTCATCTGATGATTAACATTGAAATCACTGTTTATGGTGAAATTCAATACAATCTGAACACAGCAAAAAAAGGCAAATTGAATATGTGATGTAATTGTATACTTATGTTGTGTTGCAAAAACTATAAAATTATATGTAATAACAGAATTTTTTCTTCTCTTTTACACACCTTACTACTAAAGTTTAAAATATTTTAAATTTGCATTAAAAAAAGAAGTGAATATGTATTACTATTAATTTGATATCTGCTTGAAAACAGGTAAGATTAATTCACCCAGGTACTACCCTTGCAGTCTATCAAAGACACTGTCACTCCCTATGCCCATCTCCAGTCACCCAGCGAGTACTATATACTAATGCAATCTGTCCACTAATACCCAAACACTTATAAATACACTATGCACTCTCTTTACAGCACTATAATCATCCAGTTACTACTCACATACTTATGGAATGGCCTAACTACTAATACAAGTACAGCTACAATATTCTGTACACTATCCATGCAGACCTCTAACCACCTATATTCTATTTATACACTCCTCTAAATACGCAGTTATTACCCATGCAGTCTAGGAATCCTCCTGTGAGTCCGCTGCACTTCTCCAATCACCCATCCAGCCAATTTGTAAGCACTTATAAATTCACCATGCACTCTGTTTGCAGCACTGTAATTATTCCAGTTACTAGTCATGTAGTTATGGAATGCACTAGCTACTTACACAAGTATCCACTATTATTATTAATAGTAGCTTTCAGAGAGGATACAGTTAGAAAGTAGCATTTAAAAATCCTTTGAAATTCACTGAAAAAACCATAGGTTTTAGGGACATTATAGTGAAAAATTAGCATTTAAAAAACCTTTGAAATTCACTGAAAAAACCATAGGTTTCAGGGACGTTATAGTTAGTTGGACATTTCACTCATACAAAACCATAGAAATTCCGCCGTTATAGTTGGTTGAGCTAACTATAACTCGCGCCCCCGCAATGCACTGCTGATGACGTCACATATTACATCATTCATGACATGGTCAGTGACATCACTGATGACATCACTGATGACATCTCAAATGACATCATTGATGACATCACTGATGACATCATCCACATGAAAAATCTGATGCACCTCCTCACACCCTAATATAACCTTTGATACACCCACTGTAAAATACAGACTACCATTTTAAAAACAATCGACACACCAATATCATTTACTACGTACGCACGCACTGATTCCTAGGTCTACACACACATCCACTCATTTACCCATACAACCATTCATACATGTAGTCACTGATCAATAGAACACTATCATATGCACTCATACACCTATGCAGACACTCACACACCACCACTCATCCTAGTCAGTCATGCACTCATCCTAGTCAGTCATGCAAAAAATCAATCACAGTTCCATTTACTCACCTACACAGTTATACACACACCACCTCATTTATTCATACAGATACTAATGCATACTTACTCTCTTATATAATCACTAATACAAGTACACACTTATCCATACAGCCACTCTCACAATCACTCACTCTCACGTACAGTTATTTTTATACACCAACTCTCACATACACTGCCTTTAACTTTTGTACTTAGTTGGACATCTACCACTAACACATCCATTCACTCACCAACACATGCATACACACACTCACTCACCCATAAAACTGTTTCCACATGCACTGTTAAACTCATACACCCAGTGAATCAACCACTCAAACATCTATGCACAGAGTCACACACCTCCCACCCAACCACACACACACTCAGTCTCCCATACAAATACTCAGGCAACTAATCAATAACCCATATAGACACTCATGTAGCTACTGACCAACCGATGCAGCAGGTTATACAACAACAAACAGACTCATACAGACATTCACGCAGTTTAGTCACTAACCCATGTATTCAGTAAGAGACATTTAATCACTCACTTAAACAGTCAGTTACACACCTACTAAATCCTCCATCCAGACACCTATACAACCACTCATTCTTCAATACAGCTTGGTATATATATATATATATAAAACATATTTAAACTTAACAGAAACACACAGTCACTAGATGATGTCATCAGTGATGTCATTTGAGATGTCATCAGCAGTGCATTGCGGGGGCACGAGTTATATTTAGCTCAACTAACTATAACGGCGGAATTTCTATGGTTTTGTATGAGTGAAATGTGCAACTAACTATAACGTCCCTGAAACCTATGGTTTTTTCAGTGAATTTCTATGGTTTTTTAAATGCTAATTTGTAACTATAACGTCCCTGAAAGCGTGAGCAAGGCGCAAGCCGAAACGCGTCGTTTTTCTGCGATTAAAATATGTTCTCAGCATACAAGGGTGTCCGAGTGCTTTCTGTGGAAGAATAGAGAACTGTTGGACAAACATTTGGGGCCCCCGGTAGCCCTAACTCGGACCGCCTGTGAGTCAGTCGGGCACAATCCTGTAACCGGAGTTGGTGGAGTGGATATATATATATATATATATATATTCACTGAAAAAACCATAGGTTTTAGGGACAGTTATAGTTAGTTGGACATTGCACTCGTACAAAACCCGTGAAATTCCCCTGTTATAGTTAGTTCAGCTAACTATAACTCGCGCCCCGCAATGCACTGCTGATGACGTCACATATTACATCACTCATGACATGGTCAGTGACATCACTGATGACATCACTGATGACATCTCAAATGACATCACTGATGACATCACTGATGACATCATCCAGTGACTGTGTGTTTCTGTAAAGTTTAAATATGTTTAATATATATAGGGAAAGGCGTATTGAAGAATGAGTGGGTGTATAAGTGTCTGAATGGATGATTTAGTACGTGAGTGACTGACTCTACAAGTGAGTGATTAAACGTATCTTACTGAATGCATGGGTTAGTGACTAAACTGTGTGAATGTCTGTATCCGTCTGTTTGTTGGTGTGTAAGTGGATGCATGGATTTGCGAATAGCTACATGAGTGTCTATATGGGTTATTGATTGGTTCTCTGAGTATCTGTATGGCTGCCTGAGTGTTTGTGTGGGTGGGGTGTGTGTGACTCTATACATAGATGTGTGAGTGGGTGATTCACTGGGTGCATGATTTCAAGAGTGCATCTGTGATGGACTGCTTGGGTGGGTGAGTGTGTGTATGGGTGTGTTAGTGAGTGAATGTATATCTCAGTGGTACATGTGCGAGTAACTACATATGTAAAAGGCAGTATATATGTGTGTTAGAGTATTTAAATGGCTATAAGTGAGAGTGTGTTATTGTGAGAGTGGCTGTATGGATGCGTGTGTGCTTGTATCAGTTATTGTATAAGAGCGTAAGAATGTGCTAGTATTTGTATGAGTAAGTGAGCTGGTGTGTGTATAACTGTATAGGTGAGTAAATGGGTGTGTGATTAATTTTTGCATGACTGACTAGGTGTGTGAGTACCTCTATGGATGAGTGGCGGTGTGTGAGTATTTATATAGGTGTATGAGTGCAGATGATAGTCCTGTACTGAGTGACTGTAAGTATGAGTGACTGTACAGGTGAGTGAGTGGATGTGTGTGTAGACCTAAGAATCAGTGAGTGGGTATGTAGTTTTTGGTGTTGGAGTGTCTATGGTTTTGAGAATGGCAGTCTGTAATTTAGAGTGGGTGTATCAAAAGTTATATTAGGGTGTGAGAAGATGCATGAAATTATCACATGGATGATGTCATCAGTGATGTCATTTGAGATTTCATCAGTGATGTCATCAGTGATGTCACTGACCATGTCATGAGTGATGTAATATGTGACGTCATCAGCAGTGCATTGCGGGGCGCGAGTTATAGTTAGCTGAACTAACTATAACAGGGGAATTTCACGGGTTTTGTACGAGTGCAATGTCCAACTAACTATAACTGTCCCTAAAACCTATGGTTTTTCAGTGAATTTCAAAGGTTTTTTAAATGCTAATTTCTAACTATAACTTGTCTGAAACCTATGGTTTTTCTGTGAATTTCAAAGGTTTTTAAATGCTAATTTCTAACTATAACGTGCCTGAAACCTATGGTTTTTTCAGTGAATTTCAAAGGTTTTTAAATGCTAATTTCTAACTATAACGTGCCTGAAACCTATGGTTTTTCAGTGAATTTCAAAGGTTTTTAAATGCTAATTTCTAACTATAACGTGCCTGAAACCTATGATTTTTAAGTGAATTTCAAAGGTTTTTTAAATGCTAGTTTCTAACTATGCCAACAGAGGTAGGACATGTGAAGAAAGAAGAAAAAACGCACAGAAAGAAGCAAAAGATGTGCAGAAAGAACCAACAGAGGAGCAGAAAGAGGCCTTGTTGCAAAATCATCCTGTGCCCACAACTTTTTCAGACGGGTACTGGTGGTAACTGACTCTGACTAACCAGAGCCAGTGCGCGTTTGCACAGTGGTGAAGGGAGGGGGCCTGAGGTGACATGTGTGCAAACGCGCCCCGTAGCGCGTTTTAAGTTGCGGGATTAAGTCCCCTTGAATCCTGAGGGTCCCTGGGGCCCAACTAGCCCCCAGGTACCTACAGTTAGGACCACAGAGCTGAGTTGCAGAGAGGCGTTCCGAGGCCACGCACCTTTTTCACCTCTCTGCAACGCAACTCTGTTGTGCTTACTGAAGGTACCTGGTGGGCTAGTTGGCCCCCAGGATTCAAAGGAATTAACTCCCCAACTTAAAACGCACCACAGGGCGTGTTTGCGCACATGTCACCTGAGGCCCCGCCCCTCCTTTCACCACTGTGCAAACGCGCCCCATGGCGCGTTTTAAGTTGGGGGATTAGGTCACCTTGAATCCTGAGAGTCCCTGGGGCCCAACTAGCCCACCAGGTACTTCCAGTAAGCACCACAGGCCTGCGTTGCAACGCCTGTAACAAATTGTGCAGTTGTGTTTAGGTAGTGAAGAGGGTCGTGCTGGGGGTAGTGTTTTAGGGTTTAGGGTAGTGCAGTGGTGTTTGTGTAGTGTAGGGGGTCATGCAGGGGGTAGATTTAGGGTTTAGGGTAGTGCAGTGGTGTTTGGGTAGTGTAGGGAGTCGTGCTGGGGGATTGTTTTAGGGTTTAGGGTAGTACATGGTGTTTGGGTAGTGTAGGGGGTCGTGCTGGGGTTAGTGTTTTAGGGTTTTAGGGTTTAGGGTAGTGCAGTGGTGTTTGGGTAGTGTAGGGGATACTGCTGGGGGTAGTGTTTTAGGGTTTAGGGTAGTGCAATGGTGTTTGGGTAGTGTAGGGGGTACTGCTGGGGGTAGTGTTTTAGGGTTTAGGGTAGTGCAGTGGTGTTTGGGTAGTGTAGGGGTACTGCTGGGGGTAGTGTTTTATGGTTTAGGGTAGTGCAGTGGTGTTTGGGTAGTGTAGGGGTTCGTGCTGGGGGTAGTTTTTAGGGTTTAGGGTAGTGCAGTGGTGTTTGTGTAGTGTAGGAGGTTGTGTTTTAGGGTTTAGGGTAGTGCAGTGGTCTTTGGGTAGTGTAGGGGGTTGTGCGGGGGTAGTGTTTTAGGGATTAGGGTAGTGCATTGGTATTTGGGTAGTGTAGGGGGTCATGCAGGGGTAGTGTTTTAGGGTTTAGGGCAGTGCAGTGGTGTTCGGGTAGTGTAGGGGGTCGTGCTGGGGGGAGTGTTTTAGGGTTTAGGGCAGTGCAGTCGTGTTCGGGTAGTGAAGGGGGTCGTGCTGGGGGGAGTATTTCAGGGTTTAGGGCAGTGCAGTGGTGTTCGGGCAGTGTAGGGGGTCGTGCAGGAGTGGTGTTTCAGGGTTTAGGGCAGTGGTGTTCGGGCAGTGTAGGGGGTCATGCTGGGGGTGGTGTTTTAGGGTTTGGGGCAGTGCAGTGGTGTTCGAGCAGTAAAGGGGGTCATGCTGGGGGTGGTGTTTCAGGGTTTAGGGCAGTGCAGTGGTGTTCGGGCAGTGTAGGGGGCGGTGCAGCGGGTGGTGTTTCAGGGTTTAGGGCAGGGCAGTGGTGTTCGGGCAGTGTAGGGGGTGGTGCAGGGGGTGGTGTTTCAGGGTTTAGGGCAGTGCAGTGGTGTTCGGGCAGTGTAGGGGGTCGTGCAGGGGGTGGTGTTTCAGGGTTTAGGGCAGTGCAGTGGTGTTCGGGCAGTGTAGGGGGCGGTGCAGGGTGTGGTGTTTCAGGGTTTAGGGCAGTACAGTGGTGTTCGGGCATTGTAGGGGGTGGTGCTGGGGCTGGTGTTTCAGGGAATTAGGGCAGTGCAGTGGTGTTCGGGCAGTGTAGGGGGCGGTGCAGGGTGTGGTGTTTCAGGGTTTAGGGCAGTACAGTGGTGTTCGGGCATTGTAGGGGGTGGTGCTGGGGCTGGTGTTTCAGGGAATTAGGGCAGTGCAGTGGTGTTCGGGCAGTGTAGGGGGTCGTGCTGGGGCTGGTGTTTCAGGGTTTAGGGTAATGCAGTGGTGTTCGGGCAGTGTAGGGGGTCGTGCTGGGGCTGGTGTTACAGGGTTTAGGGCAGTGCAGTGGTGTTCGGGCAGTGTAGGGGGTCATGCTGGGGCTGGTGTTTCAGGGTTTAGGGCAGTGCAGTGGTGTTCGGGCAGTGTAGGGGGTCTTGCTGGGGCTGGTGTTTCAGAGTCTAGGGCAATGCAGTGGTGTTCGGGCAGTGTAGGGGGTCTTGATGGGGCTGGTGTTTCAGGGTTTAGGGCAGTGCAGTCGTGTTCGGGCAGTGTAGGGGGTCGTGCTGGGGGTGGTGTTTCAGGGTTTTGGGCAGTGTAGTGGTGTTCGGGCAGTGTAGGGGGTCGTGCTGGGGCTAGTGTTTCAGGGTTTAGGGCAGAGCAATGGTGCTCAGGCAGTGTAGGGGGTTATGCTGGGGGTGATGTTTCAGGGTTTAGGCCAGTGCAGTGGTGTTAGGGCAGTGTAGGGGGTCATGCTGGGAGTGGTGTTTCAGGGTTTAGGGCAGTGCAGTGGTGTTCCGGCAGTGTAGGGGGTCGTGCAGGGGTGGTGTTTCAGGGTTTAGTGCAGTGGTGTTCGGGCAGTGTAGGGGGTCGTGCTGGGGTGGTGTTTCAGGGTTTAGGGCAGTGCAGTGGTGTTCGGGCAGTGTAGGGTGTCGTGCTGAGGGGTGGTGTTTCAGGGTTTAGGGCAGTGCAGTAGTGTTTGGGCAGTGTAGGGGGTCGTGCAGGGGGTGGTGTTTCAGGGTTTAGGGCAGTGCAGTGGTGTTCGGCCAGTGTAGGTAGTCTTGCTGGGGGTGGTGTTTCAGGGTTTAGGGCAGTGCAGTAGTTTTCGGGCAGTGTAGGCGGTCGTGCTGGGGCTGGTGTTTCAGGGTTTAGGGCAGTGCAGTGGTGTTCGGGCAGTGTACGGGGTTGTGCTGGGGCTGGTGTTTCAGGGTTTAGGGCAGTGCAGTGGTGTGCGGGCAGTGTACGGGGTTGTGCTGGGGCTGGTGTTTCAGGGTTTAGGGCAGTGCAGTGGTGTTCGGGCAGTGTAGGGGGTCGTGCTGGGGGTGGTGTTTCAGGGTTTAGGGCAGTGCAGTGGTGTTCGGGCAGTGTAGGGGTCGTGCTGGGGCTGGTGTTTCAGGGTTTAGGGCAGTGCAGTGGTGTTCGGGCAGTGTAGGGGGTCGTGCTGGGGCTGGTGTTTCAGGGTTTTGGGCAGAGCAGTGGTGTTCGGGCAGTGTAGGGGGTCGTTCTGGGGGTGGTGTTTCAGGGTTTAGGGCAGTGCAGTGGTGTTCGGGAAGTGTAGGGGGTCTTGCTGGGGGTGGTGTTTCAGGGTTTAGGGCAGTGCAGTGGTGTTCGGGCAGTGTAGGGGTCTTGCTGGGGGTGGTGTTTCAGGGTTTAGGGCAGTGGTGTTCGGGCAGTGTAGGGGGTCTTGCTGGGGGTGATGTTTCAGGGTTTAGGGCAGTGCAGTGGTGTTCGGGCAGTGTAGGGGTCTTTCTGGGGGTAGTGTTTCAGGGTTTAGGGCGGTGCAGTGGTGTTCGTGCAGTGTAGGGGGTCGTGCTGGGGGTGGTGTTTCAGGGTTTAGGGCAGTGCAGTAGTGTTCGGGCAGTGTAGGGGGTCGTGCAGGGGTGGTGTTTCAGGGTTTAGGGCAGTGCAGTAGTGTTCGGGCAGTGTAGGGGTCGTGCAGGGGGTGGTGTTTCAGGGTTTAGGGCAGTGCAGTGGTGTTCTGGCAGTGTAGGGGGTCATGCTGGGGGTGGGGTTTCAGGGTTTAGGGCAGTACAGTGGTGTTCGGGCAGTGTAGGGGGTCGTGCAGGGGTGGTGTTTCAGGGTTTAGGGCAGTGCAGTGGTGTTCGGGCAGTGTAGGGGGTCGTGCTGGGGCTGGTGTTTCAGGGTTTAGGGCAGAGCAGTGGTGTTCGGGCAGTGTAGGGGTCTTGCTGGGGGTGATGTTTCAGGGTTTAGGGCAGTGCAGTGGTGTTCGAGCAGTGTAGGGGTCTTGCTGGGGGTAGTGTTTCAGGGTTTAGTGCAGTGCAGTGGTGTTCGTGCAGTATAGGGAGTCGTGCTGGGGATGGTGTTTCTGGGTTTAGGGCAGTGCAGTAGTGTTCGAGCAGTGTAGGGGGTTGTGCAGGGGGTGGTGTTTCAGGGTTTAGGGCAGTGCAGTGGTGTTCGGGCAGTGTAGGGAGTCGCGCTGGGGGTGGTGTTTCAGGGTTTAGGGCAGTGCAGTGGGGTTCAGGCAGTGTATGGGGTCATGCACGGGGTGGTGTTTCAGGGTTTAGGGCAGTGCAGTGGTGTTCGGGCAGTGTAGGGTGTTGTGCTGGGGCTGGTGTTTCAGGGTTCAGGGCGGTGCAGTGGTGTTCAGGCAGTGTAGGGGGTCGTGCTGAGGCTGGTGTTTCACGGTTTAGGGCAGTGCAGTGGTGTTCGGGCAGTGTAGGGGGTCGTGCTGGGGCTGGTGTTTCAGGGTTTAGGGCAGTGCAGTGGTGTTCGGGCAGTGTAGGCGGTCGTGCTGGGGCTGGTGTTTCAGGGTTTAGGGCAGTGCAGTGGTGTTCGGGCAGTGTAGGGGGTCGTGCTGGGGCTGGTGTTTCAGGGTTTAGGGCAGTGCATTGGTGCTCGGGCAGTGTAGGGGTCGTGCTGGGGGTGATGTTTCAGGGTTTAGGGTAGTGCAGTGGTGTTCGGGCAGTGTAGGGGGTCATGCAGGGGCTGGTGTTTCAAGGTTTAGGGCAGTGCAGTGGTGTTCGGGCAGTGTAGGGGGTCGTGCTGGGGCTGGTGTTTCAGGGTTTTGGGCAGAGCAGTGGTGTTCGGGCAGTGTAGGGGGTCATGCTGGGGGTAGTGTTTCAGGGTTTAGGGCAGTGCAGTGGTGTTCGGGCAGTGTAGGGGGTCGTGCTGGGGGTGGTGTTTCAGGGTTTAGGTCAGTGGTGTTCGGGCAGTGTAGGGGGTCTTGCTGGGGGTGATGTTTCAGGGTTTAGGGCAGTGCAGTGGTGTTCGGGCAGTGTAGGGGGTCTTGCTGGGGGTAGTGTTTCAGGGTTTAGGGCAGTGCAGTGGTGTTCGGGCAGTGTAGGGGGTCATGCTGGGGGTGGTGTTTCAGGGTTTAGGGCAGTGCAGTGGTGTTCGGGCAGTGTAGGGGGTCGTGAAGGGGTGGTGTTTCAGGGTTTAGGGCAGTGCAGTGGTGTTCGGGCAGTGTAGGGGGTCGTGCTATGGGTGGTGTTTCAGGGTTTAGGGCAGTGCAGTGGTGTTCGGGCAGTGTAGGGGGTCATGCAGGGGCTGGTGTTTCAGGGTTTAGGGCAGTGCAGTGGTGTTCGGGCAGTGTAGGGGGTCATGCTGGGGGTAGTGTTTTAGGGTTTAGGGTAGTGCAGTGGTGCTTGTGTAGTGTAGGGGGTCGTGCTGGGGTAGTGTTTTAGGGTTTAGGGTAGTGCAGTGGTGTTTGTGTAGTGTAGGGGGTCCTGTTTTAGGGTAGTGCAGTGGTGTTTGGGTAGTGTAGGGGATCGTGCTGGGGGTAGTGTTTTAGGATTTAGGTTAGTGCAGTGGTGTTTGGGTAGTGTAGGGAGTCGTGCTGGTGGTAGTGTTTTAGGGTTTAGGGTAGTGCAGTGGTGTTTGTGTAGTGTAGGGGGTCGTGCTGGGGGTAGTGTTTTAGGGTTTAGGGTAGTGCAGTGGTGCTTGTGTAGTGTAGGGGGTCGTGCTGGGGGTAGTGTTTTAGGGTTTAGGGTAGTGCAGTGGTGTTTGTGTAGTGTAGGGGGTCATGTTTTAGGGTAGTGCAGTGGTGTTTGGGTAGTGTAGGGGTCGTGCTGGGGGTAGTGTTTTAGGATTTAGGTTAGTGCAGTGGTGTTTGGGTAGTGTAGGGGGTCGTGCTGGGGGTAGTGTTTTAGGGTTTAAGGTAGTGCAGTGGTGTTTTTGTAGTGTAGGGGGTCATGTTGTAAGATGCAATGCTCCAATACCTGACCAGTCTGCACTACATAAAACTGCAAAAAAACTAAAAATAAAAAGTGTTTTGCACACTTTTGGCATTGGGCTATATGTGGGCTACATCTGGGTAATATTTGTGCTACATTTGGGCTCTTTTTTCACTGGTGGCCATCTTGGAAGACTTCTTTGTTATGAAGTTTCCTAATTTCTTCATTTACTGCAGTCTCCTCATTAGGAAATGCTTTCAGTTTTTTACTTTGATTCCATCAAGAAGGCATTCAGATGTGTCTCACATCTGCCATAAATTCAGAATGTTAGCACTCTAGTTGCTCATTAGATCACTGGAGTAAAGCTACTGCTCACCAGGGAGTTAACTGGTAGTCTGCTGCTGGTATTGAAAGTGATTGTTTCAGTCTGCATGTCAGAATTTTCTAATGAAATAGAAGAGGATTTGAGATCTCACTTAAAACATGCCCTAATTTTTCTTTCTGCAGCACTAACCATAATTTCTATTTTCAAAAAGAACCCCTCATTTTGTTCCTTTTTAAATTAAATGTTTTAAGTGTTACCGGTTTATTCCAATCAAGATGGCTTCAGGTGTGCCATACTTTTGTCATAAGTATGGCTGTTAGCGCTCTAGTTGTTATTTAGAACACTCTGGGAAGCTGCAGTAGAACACAAAGTCATCAACTGGCAGGCTGCTCCTGTTGAAATATAACAGGAAGATATTTGAGATCACACTTGAAATATGTCTTAATTTTTCTTTCTACAGCACTAACCATAATTTCTATGACAAAATGAACCCCATCATTTTGTTCCTTTTTAAATTAAATGTTTTAAGTGTTACCAGTTTATTCCAATCAAGATGGCTTCAGGTGTGCCATACTTTTGTCATAAGTAAGGCTGTTAGCACTCTAGTTGTTCTTTAGAACACTCTGGGAAGCTGCAGTAGAACACAAAGGCATCAACTGGCAGGCTGCTCCTGTTGAAATATAACAGGAAGATATTTGAGATCACACTTGAAACATGTCCTAATTTTTCTTTCTACAGCACTAACCATAATTTCTATGACAAAATGAACCCCATCATTTTGTTCCTTTTTAAATTAAATTGTTTAAGTGTTACCAGTTTATTCCAATCAAGATGGCTTCAGGTGTGCCATACTTTTGTCATAAGTAAGGCTGTTAGCACTCTAGTTGTTCTTTAGAACACGCTGGGAAGCTGCAGTTGAACACAAAGGAATCAACTGACAGTCTCTGCCCTTGTTGGATGTCCATGTTTTACTGAGAATGTCAGACTTCATTCTCACATGAGTGAGAAAGATAATGTGAATTTACAGAAAATATGCTCTCATTTTAGCTTCTGGAGCACCTTCCAAACCTACATGGGACAAGCATGAGAAAATAGTGTTCTCTCAAACATGATTCATGATATCCCAGCAGAAGGTTTTTCACATGGTAAAATCACCTTAGAATACACCACAATTCCTAAAATTAGTATGGTACCATCAACAAATAAATTCTAATGTAACTAAAGCCTGTTATCACCCTTTATAGTTCTCCTTTTGGTGACCCTCAAAATCTTCTATTCACTACAATGCATTTCAATGAGGTACTATCATTTATATTGGTCCCAAGATGGCTGCCAGCAATTCCAGGATGAAGTGCTGACAGCCAATCAGATCTCACGATGACATGTGTGGTTAGGCTCCGCCCAGATATATATGTGACTTTACTTTTGATTTTCTCAGGAACTACTGAACGGATTTACACCATTTAAGCAAAAGGCACGACACTGAACCAAGGGCTACCTCTTTGCCAAATTTGGTGTAATTCCGTTCAGCAGTTCGGGCTGTAGCTGCGACTAAAGGTTCCTATGGAAAAATGAATGGGGAAACGCATTTTGGGACCCCCCTTTTTCTCGGCCCCCGCTTGACGTATCACCCCGAGACTTTCAGGATAGGAGCGGACCGGAGCGCCCCAACAAGTTGGAAACTTTCGCGAAGATTCGTCAACCGGCGCCAACGTTATTTCAAATAGAATGTCGCGGATTTCCTATGGATAATAGGTTTTAACTATAACTATCTACTGGCGACCGCCAGTAGATAATATATATATATATATATATATATATATATATATATATATATATATATATATATATATATATATATATATATATATTTTTTTTTTTATTTATATTAACACTTGGTAGTCACCAGTAAGCCTCTGTACTACTCACGGCCAGGTGCTCGACCGCGCGAGGTTGAGCTCGCAAAGATGAATCAATGCTTCTACACAAAACCAGTGGTCAGCACTCACGGGAGGGGTTTTACTTGATTTTAATGAACGGGTGTAAAGACAGATGCGTTGCGACTAACACCTTCATCAATGTTCGCTTTCAAAGCCACGAGACGTCATTAAATACATTGCAATCATTGGTCAGTTACAATTCATTACAGTCGATGAAGGGCTATGTACCAAGCCTCTAATATACCAGTTCTCAAACCGTGGCCGCCATCTTATGATGGGGAACATATACATTTAATTCGTGTTCAGAGTACAAGCTCCCAACCAAAACATGATTAAAACATTTAAAATGCATGATTCAAAATTAACAATTGGCTTTTAATTACCCTCATGTCAGTGTTGGCTGTCTCATGGTTTCAATATTATTATGTCCTGTTTGGGCGATCACTATAGTTCGAATATAATAACACACACACCACATTTAAAGACTGTTAAAATGTAAAACATATTGGTAAACAATTGTCAATATTCCAAGCAAATATTAGCAGACACAAATTCCCATTTAGTTTGACACCACATTATATTGCCCTGTATGGGCGAGTATCTCCATTAAAATCCCAACATACCGATTAGATGCTACAACATGTCATTAACACATATGGTGCTAAAAAAGAACTAAGGGGCATATTAACAACGAGGCGATAGACAATTATCGCCGCTTTAGCGTCCGTTTTCGGACGGAAAGCGGCGATAATTCTATCGCCTAATCAGCAAGGTCACGCTATCGCGTGAATCCCTGCACTATCGCCCTTTCCCCCAACGCCCATCATTGCATCACTAATGAGATGCAAAGTGGGCGTTACTGGCGTACCCCAGATGGGCTACGTTGTAAATATCGCCGATGTGCACATCGCAATATTTACAAGGCAGCCCACAGGATTATAGCAGACGTTAGATTTTGGCGAAAACGGCCGTTTCGCCAAAATCTAACGTCTGCTATAATCCCAACTTACCTATGTTAGCCATAGGAGGTGGATTCTGCTGATACGACCCCTGTGGGTCGTATCAGCAAGGTTATCGCCGTTTGCAGGGAACATCGCTGGAAAACCAGCGATGTTCCCTGCAAAGGGCGATAACATCGCTATCTCTGGTATTTTTATCGCCCTGGAGTAACGCGTTGTTAATAACGCGCTACCAGGGCGATAAATGCCAGAGATAGCCAGCGATAATATAATTATCGCTAAGCACGGCCAGCGATAATTATCGCTGGCCGTTGTTAATATGCCCCCAAGTTGCCGGAAAGTCTAATCCATAACAAATGTGTTTTGGGACACCAATCAGCACAATCATTGTGTCAAGGTGCACTAATTTATTGAAACAAAATAACAACAAAACAGATTATATTTCAAATAAAACACACAATGCTGTAGGTTAGCTCTACATTATGAGAGAAAGAAATTCGGGGGCGGAAAGAAGGGGAGAGAGAAAAGAGAGAGAACGCGTGGGGAAGGAGAGAGATTGCATAAAAGTCTTTTGCTCTCCAAATTCTCTACACAAGCACTGCAATATCTCACTTATTGTATTGTAAACAGTGTGTTCGTACAAAAGGCCTCTCTAGTAGGTGACACTAGCCCATGTTTTAAAATCTGAAAAAGTGTACATGAAGATAAGTGGTACATGGATGTTCGTGATCGACTACCTTACTCTTTCCCACTGTAAAGGCCAAAAGGAGTCTTGATCTGCATGTCAATAATATACTGAGGTTCTAGTCTCCGTAGCTTGGTTACTCCTAAGGGTACATGATCAATGCGAAATAATTTCAGCAGGCTTCTATCACTGCTGTGTTGGGACTCGAAGTACCTATCCACGGAATACGTAGGGCCCTTATTAGTTAGTGCCTCATGTGTTCTAGGATGCGTGTTTTTTTAGGTGTATCCTGATGCCAATATATTTGAATTGGCAGGGACACACGAGGCAATAGATTGTAAATGCTGTGTTACAGTTTATACATTTCAAAATTTTTGCAACCTGGAATCTCGTAGGAAAAACGTTTCTTCTTTTCGTGCATGCTTTGCATCTCATGCACAGAAAGAAATCAGTGATTTAATTAAAGGTGGATTCCCTGTTGGTATCTGTGAGTTGACTATGCACAAGTTGATCTTTAATGGATTTAGATTTCCTATAGCGAGCCCAAGGATGCCCATACAGATCCCATGTGTGATACATGTCATGTGACATGCTGAGGAGTATTCCAGTGAGGAAGAGGACCAAATTGCCATTAGGAAAGGTAGGCCTCATCGACAGTCCACGAATGGATCACATTTACAGGTAGGCATACAAAAAGGGGACAGTAAGGGTGACAAGGGCAGTGGCATGATGCTAGTCACAGGTCCAATGGGAAACTGGCAAAAAGGCACAGACAAATGTTATTGGGTAGATCACCACTGTAAAGTGGTGAAGTCCACATCTTCCTCCAATGATGTGTGTTGTGCCTCCCCTGTGGGTGGTGGTAGTTGTGCAGGAGGCAGCTGAGGCACACACACATCAGGGTCAGAAGATGTGGCTTCCCTGTCCCCAGTAGCAATTGCCTGTGCCAACAAGGAAGGCAGCACAGTGCTTACAAGGGTCTGAGGGCTTGTCAGCAAGGCAACAATGTTGTGGTGGAACGCACCTATAGTTGCAATATAGGAGTCCTGCTTCCACTCCATAGACTGAAGGATGGTGCGGAGGGCCCCCAGTTTGGTGGCAACCTAACTGGTGTCACATCAGCAGGGTTGCCATACTTGCCTCTGTCTCATGACACCAGCGATGTCAGCCAGGGACTGTTCCAATCCATGGAGCGGAGGGTATGTGCCTTTGATTGCCTCAGAGGTGTCCTTATTGGGACTGTGGCATCTACGGACTCCCTCTAGAGTGCCTGTGATGGTCTCCATCCCCCCGCAACTCATCTATCAGCTGCTGCTGGACTCCTACCATCTGCTATTGGAAGACAACTTGGGGATCCTTGGAGTCCAGGGCTGGGCTTGGGCTGGCAGATTGGGCATGTCCTGTGGTAGGCAGTACCTCTGGAGACCCAGCGAGGCCGTCATCCCTTGCTGCAACCAGGGAAGGTGTTCCAATGGAGTCCAGGAGTTGATGGAAGGTGTAATCGTCCATGGGGGCAGGATGTAATCGCCATGTGTAAGGGCATGCACTTATCATGGTTTTCATATTTGTGTATACTCATGTGATTTCATTGCACACACAGTTGCCTCCATAGTTCAGAACAATGTGCACTGTGTACCAACTCTGAGGAGATAGGCCCAGTCAAACTAGGGAGATTGCTAGCGCTGATGCTCACCCCATTGCTTATCTGCAGAGTATTACACATTCCTTGACTCAGCCCCATTCACCTGTACATGACTCCTCTGGCAATCCTCATTTAGACCCAGGGACTACACTTACTGTCTCACACTGATGGCACACAGATCATACATTGAGTCTCATGTGGCACCAACACTACCAAGATGAGTCACCATAGCCAATAGACCCACATGGCTGCCTTTATTTGAGTGCTATGGCTCAATCTGTACCCCACATGCTAGTAGTGATGATATTCTGTGACACGTACCTCCCCAAGTTGGCCACACAACTAAGCCCATACACCTCACCCTCTAACCATCCCTGAAACCTGCCCTTTGTCGTGAAAACATAGCTCATCCTGTCACATCCTCCTGCTTTGACATATGTGGCATAGTCAGACATTTCTTTTTCCAGCTCCCTCCTGACACGTGCTACATCTTCACCCAGGTCCACATCACATGTAGGTTATAGTACACCAATGCCCTCTTCTATGTCATCCCTTTCCAGCTGCTGTACAACTCTGACACTCTCAGACCCAGCAGTGTATGTGTATTGCTCAGGCTACCTTGCAGGTCACACATCACTTCTCACCTCCTTGCTATGCAATGTCTCCCATTCAGACAGAGTGCCACTTTAATGTGCTTAGCCACACCTACATTGCACTGCACTAACAGGGGCTCACAGGGCTCACACATCATCTATTCTTCCAACAAACACTCAAGGTCCTCTGGTGTGCATCATCTGCATTCACCCCAGCCCCAGTAATAATTTGTACATGACAGAAGGTAGGGTTGTCTCTTCCATGGTTGCCAATGTCATATGGTCACATTCGGATCGAGCAAGAACAACATAATTTACAAATTCACATTTACACTTGACATCTTTCCTTGAACATCGAACGTTGATATTTGACACCCATTTCATTGCGTGCCTATGCAGGATAATATTCTTTGAAATGGCTTTAGCTTACATTTCCACTTCATAGGCATATTATCAAAAACCTTGAACATTCTGTACAAGGGCTAAGTTCACTGCTCAAAATTATGTTGTTTATTGTCTGCTCGGTGACAGAACTATTACCATAGAATCAACAATAGCAGCCTGACTGGGAATTCAGCATGGCAACATGGGTAATGTTTATTATATAAACGACATTGCTTCCTTGTATAGTTTGAGGAGCATTTAGCTGGCACTGTGAGGTCGACCCATGCCAGAATTCCAGCCCAGCTGATTCCTGTTTACCTCATGCAAGGGATGAGGCCCAGCTTTCCACCAAGATGGGTTTCCTGATGTCACGTCCCCACAAGTAACTGGGGAGTTAGATCACAGTACAGGGATTTGGCAGATTCACCCACCCTAGGCACACTAGGATAAGTAGCGCTTGGTAGGAGTACAATATATTAGAGTATGTATAAGCAAGCATATATTCTCTGTAACAGCAAAATGGTTAAATTGTTGATCTTCTCCAACACAATGCTTCAATAAATATTGTAATGCCTTGCTGAGTATGGCTTGTGTATCTCTTTGGGTATGCATGAGTTACCAATTGAAAAACCTTCTAGATCTGTTACCACGATTTCCTTGGGTAGTTAGGGTTGTTGTGTTCTGAGCATGCACAATTCATTTTTTACCTGGTCAGGTTTGGAGTACAGATGGTGCATTGTGAGCTAGCAGGACTAAGGCCAACATATCCTGATTATGTGCGCAGAATCAGACTTGCACAATACTGACGTTTATGTTGTCAAACAAATGGCAAGTTTTTTACTGAGAAAGTATTAGCCGAATGACACCAATACCTGTGTGCTCTCACCTGCACATTGGGACAGCTGTGTGCAATGTAGTTTCATTCTATTGACTATACACGTGGCTCTTTTCATGTTCCTATTTGGTGATACTTCACATGCCCCAAAAAGCTGCAGCCTCGTCAGGCACCACAACCCATGATGCACAGCTATAATATATGTTAGCCATCCAATAAAGCTCAAACATTTTCTTCCATTTTAAACCCAATTTATTTCATCAGTAATCAAAAAGCGATCTGTGCTTTTGAAAATATTTCTGTTTCCATTCTCTGCTAAAATTCAATGAGTGCCAGCCATGCTTTACTTATTTCACACAAGGAGGTTCAAAATTTTTACATAATCCAATGTGGAGAATTTCATCCAAATGCAATTCGGACAAGTACTGTCCTTTCTCAAGGTAACTACAATGTAAAATCTGAGTAAAACCACGTATTTTAAATGTACACTTCTTTCACGTTTTGCAAAACACCTACAGCTGTGTCTCAATATTGTGCCCTCATGTTCAATATATAATGCTCAAACGTCTGCAACTTCTACAGTACAAACAGACTTTCTCCCAAAACAATTTTACCAAAAGGCGTAACTGGTGCTCAATAAATACATGCACTCCGTACTGCTTGTGCAAAAACCGTGCCCACAAAATCATATCCAGTACTCAATAAATACACTCCATGTTGCTTATACCAAATCTATCTACCCCGCATCTACTGGAACATCCAAATACAACATTAAAACTAAAACAGTTCATGCAGAGATTCAAATATATGCAACGTACATTTGCAGGGACGGACAGAGCATGTTCCAGGATAGCATGCACCTATTACTGCCTTGAGCATTTAAAACACATTGAAGACTATCATATGATGGTGTGCATTCTACCATTTCAGTTATGTGGTCCTTCACATGCACCACACCTGAGCTCCCTCTCAGGCGAGGAGCTTTTCCTCTGAAAGACCCATTCCATTCCACTGCTTTACAGTCCAGATTTTGCTGCAAGGGCCCAAGTCAGACAGACTAGCCTCATGGTGCAAGGGGGCCTGCATTCTCACTGAAAGGTTGGGAAGGGTTCAAGAATCCACGCATTATGTGTTGTTCCAGGCCATGTTTTTGCTTTGTATTGTGGGACTTGTAGTCCTGGTCACACATGTTATACATTCCACTACAAGTATACAAAGGTGAACCTGGACTGGTGCTGCACGTCATACATGAAATGGACAAACTTGACGGAGCTGGACTGAGCTGTACAACATGTAACTGAGCAGTATGACTTACATTTATGTGATATATGACTTAATATGAGAAAGATTCCCACCCTTTACCCTGCACACAGCACAGTGCAGTGCAGGGACGTAGCTTTCTGCGCTGCACAGCAGGACCTTTTTGGGCATATTGCCCCTTGTTGCCACTTACCCTGCAGATCTGGCTGGTCCTTGAAGCCAGCACTGTTCTGTCCTGCCATTCTTGCCACCACCTCTGCTGGGATGACTGATGCCACCTACTCCTCCAAGAGATCCAGCTCCTTCTGGCCCTCAGGTCCTCCTCTTCCAGTCCACATGGCTGCCTTCAGGTTATTAGCCAGTTTCTCCTTGGTCCTACACTTATGATCATGCCAGCGCCTCTTGCACTTTGACATTGTCCTTTTAGCTTGCCTTACACAGTTAATCTTCTCCACTATGGACTGCAGAATGGCCGCTTTCTTCCCTAATGACCATATGGAAGTGAAAAAGAGTTAGTGTTCATACTTTGTCACCTCTGTTATCAGAATTTGATTATCCTCCTCACTAAAATTACTCTTCTTTTTCCCCTGAAGATCAGTCTGGACATTCTGGCTGGTGCTGCAGTTGTTGTCCTGGGTGCTGCTGCCTGCTCCATTTCTCCCTTTTGAAGTATGGGGATTTGTTTCCTAAATGCATCACTTTTTAATGGATTTTTGATGTATGACACACTCCAAAGTGATGCTAGGGTGATTTATGGCACATAAGCATTGCTTTAGAAGCCGCTAAGCAGCTTAGCATCACTTTGGCTGTACATGCGTCACTTTTCTCTGTGGCAGCCGTCCCAGGGATTCACCATTTTTTATTACGCACCTTGGGACCTTATGGCATGGTGCGCTGTACCGTAAATACGGCACATGCATGGCATTTGAAACTGTTGTACTGCAGCACAGCTTTTTCGGACACAGAGCTGCCTTACTGCAGCAATGTGTCGGTTCTCATAAATGAGGGCCCCAATCTATTTCTATTTATTTATTTTTTGCCCTTCTTTCTCCTTTAGATTGATTTGACTTGGCCTACAATCATACTTTCTTCAATATTTCTCACATAACTAGAAAACTAATTTATGTCACTTTCAATTCACAGTAAAAGGCTCGTGCTTCATAAAATGTTAAAGTATTGATAATCATGGATCAAAACGTATGTTGATGATTGTTGCAATGAATTGTTCTGTAAACCGACTCCTTTGTTGTTTAAACATTTGTGATTCAAGCAGTGCATGCAACAAAAAAGCAACAAAAATTGCCATTGTTCTATTGCTACTTCGTAATAAACACACATTGTATATCAGCCCTGGTCAGTTATTCTGAAGTATTTAAATAAAAATGCATAGGCATGCATAATTTGTATTTGCTGTCATATTCTCAAAACGTAGGTCACCTACAAGAGTCATCATCTGCTAAATAAACGTTTGAGAGCCATGGCAATGTCCAAAACACAGACATACGTATTAATTTTCTTAACAAAATAACATTGATTCCTTATACCTATACCCATGCTATCACCTCTGCTGTAGTTTAGACATGGACAGCAATCTCATAACTGGGTGTTAGAGAAACGGCTTCCATAAAATCCACCTCATAGTTTGTGTTTATGTCCCTGGCTTCTTAATGAAAGTTGTTTGGTGCTATGTTCAAGTAAACCATTTCCTTAATTGATGAAGAGAACTGTTAAATACTTTGTGAAATACATGTACAGAAGGTGAATTCAGCCTGTTCATAACAAATATTGATTGACTGAAGGTTTTCAATATGTGATATTTTTTTACTAGTCTTAATCATATTTTTCATTTTAACCTTAACAAAAAAATCATAAGATGTTTGCAAATGGTACTTTAAGTATTGAAAAAATTACTTTTTTAGATTTTGTATAGAAAGGTTTATCACTGTTCAAGTATCTAATGTTTACTTTGTAAAGGCTTTAATTAATCATGAAATTAATCTTGTGATTCTGATTTCCTTGCATCAGCCACGGTCGCTATATGAACATGGGCATTATCTCCTTGAAAAGGAACTATGGGCCAAAGTAAGAAATTGGGTTATTAGTGCAAAATCCCCTTACTTAAAACCAAGCACATCATTGTAGCACTTGACTTTTTCAGGGTAGCAAGGCAGAGCAGTCCGTGTCCTACTCAGGGGGGGTGGTGTGGGCTAGTAATTACCAATCGCTGCCACACAATAATAACACTCAATAAATGATTATCAGTACTTTTCCTTTAGAAAGAGAAGTACATTTATTACACACACACTACAAAATACTATGCAATAATTTACAAATATGTACATTGGCAGAAGGAAATTACCATAGATGATATCGCAAAACCAATTTTGACCCCTTAAAGTGGTCACATAAATATATAAAGTGAGTCTATTGTTTTTGTTAAGGTTCAAGCGGAACAAACCACGTTTAAATCATCATTTTGTACTTAAATGAAATTGTCAAAATTCATAATCTTGCATAAATTCACTTGTAAAGGAAAATAAAATACATATACTGTGAGTAGTAATCATTGACATCATTATATTTACAATTCTTATGGTGAACCAGTAAGGCATTTGAAATCATTATGGTGAACCAATAAAGCATTTGTAATGAGTAAAACTTGTGTTTGTGTACTTTGTATACATATTTCACCGCCAACCTGCAGCCCCTAGAGAGCAATGATACTGTATTGCAACCATTCACACTTGGTCCCTAGAGAATACTTAAATACATGTGCTGTTTTTAACCACCTTTGGGCCTGTCAGGCCATACCAAATGCAACCATAGACGTAGCCCCTAGAGGGCACAGCACTCCCAGCTCTAAAGCAAATGTTCCAGTCTTGGGAGTGCTTGGTTATGTAAAGAAAATTCAGAGGTGGTGAGTGTTTTGAAGTCCCCCAACTTAGGATGGGGACTCCTGAAATCCATGGTGAGGAAAGGCTGCACTTTCCTGATGTAGATGATGGCGACACGGTGAGCAGGGAGAGCCATGATGCTTATTCTCTTGTTTGTCTTTAGGTTTTTTTAGGGGAGCCCGGTCCAACCCAGGCACCCCGTACCTTTCCACGTTGGGGGACAGCAGAGGGAGCCCACCCCTGGCTGCCCCCACCCATTGGCACTCCTCCATGATGCTGCTGAAGCCGGCAAGGTTTCTCTGCCTGCCCGCTCCTGCAGGCATGCACTGAAGTACGAGGCAGCCTCCCACCTCCCCCCCAGGCACAGGCACGGGGAGCAGGGCAGCTGGCCACGCTGTGGGAGGGCAACGGTGCTCCCCCCATAGAATTCAGCATGTGGTGGTCAGGGATGGGGTCCCGGCCCCGGAATAGAGTACACCTTGAATGGGGTCCTCCAGCGGTTAGAGAAGCCAGGGGAGGGGGTCCCCACGCACGTCCTCTCCCTGGGGGCAAGAGTAATAAAATCCTTTTTGCACCGAGCCCTGGCCCACCCCGGGGATATTTTCCAGAGATGCAGCGGAGTCCCAAGCACTTTGGGTGAGGAAAGGTCAAAGGTCACCAAACTTTAAAATGCATTAACTTGGGACCATTTGGCCAATTTGGACAATCTTGGGCTCTATCCACCAAGGGAAGTTGTAGCAACCCTCCTCACCTCCAAATTTGTGCATATATCAAGGAGCTGGTTCCCCTGGCTCCCTGCACCAGCTCTCCTGATCTTGGTTTCTGGGCACTAAAAGTCCAGGGCTTTCCCCAATTGGTCCTCAGGGAGTGTAAGGGGGCCCGCCTCACTGGCCCTTGGGTCAACTGGGATGGACTGGCACACTAGAAGTTCAAAGAGAGCCCCCTCTGGGTTGGCTCCCACTGTCTGGCCTCTTTCCTTTATTCAGTGGGATTGGGCACATCTATCCCTGGTGCAGTGTGACAACTGAGTGATTGATGCAGATCATTCCAGCCCACCCCTTTCCTCCTCAAGAGTTAGGTGAATTACTCTTAGTTGCTCCCTATGTGTATAATAGTGTGTCACTATAGACAAAACAGTAAATCACACTGACTTTCCATATTAGTGTACACTAACATTACAAGGCGTATCCCAGGTCATTATCTAATCCTGCAGTGTCCCCATTGCACCAGGCTATCTGTGCACAATTTCTGGGCTGCACACATCAGTAGTCTCCCATGCGCAGCCCGCACACATGTGAACATATATGCGCACACGTGTTCATGTGTAAACAGCCAAGCAGCCCTTACTTTTGCTGCTTCGCAGCGGCCTTATCTGAAAAGGTAGACACTTGTGGCAGACACACGCAGTCCATTTGCCAGGTGATTAATCGTAGTCGAGACACATGTAATGGACTCACCCACAGCGAAAAGTCCAAAACCGGGTAATCTAAAAGCAAAAAATCTGTACTAATTGGGCGGACCTCAAATGCAACAGCTCATCTGCCCATATTGAGCCTCTGAACAAATTATTATTCCTGAATTGAAATCAAACAATTAGAGGATCCTGACTTGGAGGTCAATTTTTCTCAGAAAAAAACTACCCCTTCCAGTCTACATCAGAAATATCAAATGCCTACTAGCCTTCTGTGACATCTCCAGAGGCTAGGTTGTTGCTTATTACCAAACATGGAGTGTCTGCCATATACATAACTCAAACTTTGCACCCAGATACTGTGAAAAGTCATCTTTTGTCCTGATCACCCCTAGTTTTTTGCTTGATACTGGTGGTACTGGTGGTAACTGACTTTGACTGTGCCCTGGGCTCTACTTACCAGACGCAGGACCAGTGCTCTGATTATAAGGTATATGGTAATTAGGTTAAATTACAATTGGTACAGACAGCCTAACTGTAAGTCCCTAGTATATAATAGGGCATGTAGGTTTAGAGGCCCAGTAAACCTAATGCACTTAAGTGTGCACTACTGTGTTACCTGCTGTCATTTTAAAGGCAACACTGCTTTTCAGGCTGCCTTCACATTAAATGTATATGAAAATTTGACTTTGGAATAAAATGTACTTCCAAAGACTCAAACTACCTTACCTTTACATATAAGTCACCCCTAAGGTCTCCCCTAGTTGCCCCAGGGGTAGGATGCCTTGTACCTATAAGCAGGGACATTATAAAATATGTGTTATAAGCCCTGGTGAGGAAAAACTGCCAATTTCATTTTCCCCATTGTAGAAAGCTAGCTCCGTAGGCTAATAAGGGAATATTTTATTTAAACATACATTTTGACAGGAGTGAGCTGGAAATGTCATTCAAAGACTCAAAATGATAGCTATGATAAATCCAACAACTTGCCACTGTTAGATTTATAATGACTAATTACAGGAAATACGTTATAGAACTTTCTTTTCTGTCAGCCAAAATCCATTTTTTCAGCTACCCTCTCCTAATTGTCCAGCCTCTGTCGGGGTGAGCCAAGCTGTCTTAATGAGGTGTGAAGTGGCTTGCTAGAGAGACAAAGAATGTTCCTGTTGGTGGAGAACTGCAGCTGTAGACGCAAAAGGCAAGATGGGGAGGAATTACCACACAGGTCTTCAAAGGGAGATTGACAATTTAGGAAAGCACAGGCTCACCCTCACATCTTGCACCCCCAGCCACACAGGAGGCTCTGTAATTAGATTAGTGAAGTGTCTGGAAGGGGAGTGTTAGAGAATCTTAGCCACACCAGTGGGTTGGCTTAGCCAGCTCTTACCCTCCAGGAGAGACTTTCTCCATTTTGGATTTCGGAAGAATAGTGCTTTCTGGGACAAGAATATGCCACCCTTTGGAGGAAGTGGTCATACATTAGGGTGGCACCCTGCGTCCCATTGGTCAGGGGTGCCCCCATGCTTGACGCCCAGGAACACTGAATAAATAGGGGAGAGTTGCCAAGAAACTCAGATCTATGCCTGAAAAAACAAGGAGAAGAAGAACTGCCTTGCTGGAACCCTAATCTGCACCTAAAGGACTGCACTCTGAAGGACAGCACGTGCTGCACAATTTGGTACTACAGCCCTAAGGACTTTGCATGGCTACACAAGGATTAAGCAGTGGACTCCATGAAAGCTACAGGTTAACAGAGCCCACTTGCATCATCTCCACCAAGAAGTCCTCATCATGGAGTGCGTCCAGTGGACTTTTTACGGATATGGCCAGGTGCACTGTGAGAATTATAGTCCCATCATCTGTCAAACCAACCAATGCACTCTTACCAGTAGTGTGCGTGGTTCAATTTCGCAGAGACGTTATGGGCCAACTTCCCAGCACCCTACCTTACAACCAGTGTATTTATATATTCACTAGGCTATGCAATAGGGTTCGGGGAAGAGGGCCGGATACTGGACGCTGAAGAAATTCTTGTTGTCGACCTGCGAGGCAACAAGGGTTGGTTAGCTATAGTATTCTGTTTTTTCCTTGTCTATGTATACACTACATAAGATTTTCTTCTAAAAGGACATATCTGTAAATATGTCTTTGTTCCTACCTGTGATCTAAAGAAGTAGGGAATAGCGTCCCAGTAGTCTTGTGATGGTGTTCGGTTCAGTTCTTTTGTAGGTTGGGGCGTGGCTTGAATAACGAGGTGTTCAGTAGTTCTTCTGTCATAATGAAATAAAGAACATTTTACTCTATGCACCTTTTACAAACATTGTTTAGCACATATACAGTACATTCAACGTTTCCTTTGTTAATTCACTTACTTTCAAATGCCCCGTGAACTTGTTCCATCACTAAAAGACATGAAAACAAAAGAGACCAAAAAACCAAACAAACTAACTATCCACAATGTCCCTTTTGAATTCTACTTGGAGTTACAGGAAGTATTCAAAGTCTTTTTGCTGTAATAGAATTATGCAAAGCGTCTTTACTAGGATTATATAAAGTTTTCTTTGATGTAAGTCTTTATCTTTTATTCTTCTGTGGTTGCAGAAAAACTTTCCAAAAATTGTCTTTCGCTTTTTTATGCAAAAGCGTTAAATAGCATTGCTGTCTTGTGATGGGCGCCTTAAGATAAAACAAAATAACATCACTTAGCTTTCTGTGTTCTTTTTCTTTCAGGTTCACTGCTGTCCGTTGCTGACGAGAGGCTGGGAGCACTTTGAGATGAAGAACCGGAGCCGAAGAGATGCCGCGTTGGAGTTCAGGTAAGCGTCCCTGGCCGCGTTGGAGTTCAGGTAAGCGTCCCTGGATACTGTTGTTTTCCTGACAGCAGACGGAAGGCTAAGCACCTTCCAGAACTCGGGTGTGGTGTTATATAGCCGTGCCACACCCAAGATGACCGCCACGCCAACGTACGCGTTGCGTGATGCGACGTGCGGCGTTTCCTTAGTTCTTTCCTCTTTGTTCCACAGAGGAACAGACACATAGAAGCAGCGGCTGAAATAAAACTCGGCAACAGGTTTTGTGGTCAAATATTCAAGTCTTTTAAACATTTCGACAGAACGAGTGGTACACATGCTCTGATTTGCTATATATTGTATGCACACAGTCATAAAGCACAAGTACTGATATTATACGATCATTAACATAAGTTCCCACTGATACCACACGATCACATCTATTACAGTTTTCACGGTTTAATAAAGTCTATACAGATTTACATATTTGGCGTGCGGTGTGCACGGCGTGCTGGTTGCACGGGATAGGGGAGGGTTTTTATACTTCTGAATACAGTGGTGGTGGTAGGGGAATCTGTGACGTGCCAGACTCCGTGATGTGCAGGGCATGGACAGGGGGTTCATGACAGTACCCCCCCACACAAAATCCCCCCTAAGACCAAAGGAATAGGTTTTGGCTTATCCGGGTATCGTGTATGAAACATTTTTACCAAACGTGGTGCATGTTGCAAATGAGCAAGAGGTTCCCAGGATCTTTCTTCCGGACCATAACCCTTCCAATCCACCAAATAGTACAATTTCCCACACACTCTCTTAGAATCAAGTACAGCTTTAACTTCAAACTCAGGTACACCTTCTATGTCAATAGGAGGGGGAGGTGGTCTAGCACGAGTCATGGGATTAAATGGTTTCAAAAGAGATACATGAAAAACGGGATGAAAACGATATTGTGAGGGAAGAGCTAATTTAACGCTCACAGGATTAATGATTTTTTCAATTGGAAATGGGCCAATGAATCGAGGGCAGAATTTTTATTACTTTTAATCCGTAGATGTTTAGTGGACAACCAAGCTTTGTCTCCTACAGCATATAATGGTTGCTGTGAACGATATACATCTACTATACGTTTTTGACTTTCTTTTGCTTGTGCCAAATGAAACTGGGCTTGTTGTTGGATAGAGATTAGGTAAGATACATAATCATGAATAGTAGAAATGGTAAAGGGAGAGAACTTTTGTCCAGGAATATGCTTTGGATGGAAACCATGTGCACAAAAGAAGGGTGACATATCAATGGATGAATGATCCATGTTATTATATGCGAATTCCAAAGCCCATAAAATATCTGACCATTCTTGATCACAATCAGTTAACATACAACGCAAATATTGCTCTATGTTTTGATTGGTGCGTTCGGTTAAACCATCTGTTTGCGGATGATAACTCGAGGAGGTATGGATTTCCATGTTTAATGATTTACCCAAGTGTTGCCAAAAATGGGAAATAAATTGAGAGCCTCTATCAGATATAATGATAGATGGAATTCCATGTAATCGAATAATTTCTTAAATAAACACTTGAGTTAACTCTACCGCAGAAGGGAATTTTTTCAAAGGTATAAAATGTGCCATGCGTGTGAAGTGATCAATGATGGTTAAAATAGTATTGTATCCTTTTTTGTACGGGAAGTTCAACAATAAAATCGAGAGATACAGTGTGCCAGGGTTGCAGAGGTAATGGTAAAGGCCGTAGTAAACCACTAGGAGCTTGATGCACTGATTTATTTTGTATACATATGGCACAGGTGTCAACATAGACTTGTATGTCATTAAACATGGAAGGCCACCAAAAATTTCTTCTGATCAATTGGTAAATCTTTGTGATCCCAGGATGTGCAGACATAAGGGTGTCATGATGTGTTTGTATAATTTGCAACTGTAATTTTGTAGATGGTACAAATATTTGCTCATTCATAAATAATACATCATCCTTCCACTGGAGTAAAGGATGTAGCTTTTGCCATTCCTGTAAAGTTTTTGTTTTCAATTCAGTTTGTATTTCTATTACCACATCTTTATTGATGATACCAAGTTGGAAACAATGTGTTGGTAAAATTGTTTTTGTTTTTTCTTGTATTGTACACATCTCATCACTTATACCGATACGTGATAAAGCGTCTGCTTTATTATTGTCTTTTCCTGGTCGATATGTAATGAGGAAATTGTAATCGTTAAAAAAAAGTGTCCATCTTAGTTGGCGAGCTGAGAGAGCTTTAACGGAACGTAAAGTCTGTAGATTACGATGGTCGGTATAAATTGTAGTAGGGTGTCTAGCACCTAACAAGTAGTAGCGCCATTCTTCAAAAACAGCCTTAATAGCTAACAATTCTTTGTCAGCTATAGCATAATTTTGCTCCGCAGGAGACATTTTTCTTGAATAATATGCTATGGGATGCATTTGACCAGTGTCTTTGTGATAAAATGCCTCCTAAGGCGAATGGCGAGGCATCAGCTTCCACAATAAATGGACGAGAAGGGTCAGGGTGCATCAAAATAGGTGCTGAAGTAAATTGTTTCTTCAATTCTTGAAAGGCCTTTTCTGCTTCATTATTCCATTCAAATTTAGTGTTTTTGCGAAGAAGTTTAGTGATCGGGGTTATAATCTGAGAAAAGTTGTGAATGAATCGCCTATAAAAATTGGCGAAACCTAAAAAGCTTTGGACCTGTTTGACAGAAGAGGGACTAGGCCAGGTAAGTACTGATTGAATTTTCTTTGGATCCATTTCTATTCATGAGGGGCTAATAATGTAACCCAAAAATCAACTTTAGTAGTGTGGAACATACTTTTTTCCAATTTTACGTATAATGAATTTTGTAGAAGCTGTTGAAGAATGGCTCGTACTTGTTGCACATGATCGGTTACAGATTTGGAATATATGAGTATATCGTCTATATATACTACACAACAAACGTCCAAAAAGTCCCACAGAACTTCATTTATAAAAAACTGGAACGCTGCTGGAGCATTGCAGAGTCAGAAGGGCATGACTTGATATTCAAAGAGGCCTAATTTTGTGCAAAACGCTGTTTTCCATTCATCTCCCTCACGAACTTGTACAAGATGGTATGCTCCGCGTAAATCCAGTTTAGTATAAATGGTTGCATCCTTTATTTGATCCAATAAAGTTGGTATTAAAGGAAGTCGATACAGTTTTTTTATAGTAATGTTGCTCAACGCACGGTAGTCAATACACGCGCTTAACTCCCCCCCTTTTTTTTGGAATAAAAAAGAGGGGAGATAAGACTGGGGACTTAGAGTGTCGAATAAATCCGTTGAGCAGATATTTGTCTAAATATGTTCTTAAATACTCATTTTCTTTTTCTGTGAGAGCATATATCCGACTACATGGCAAGGTTGCTCCAGGTACCAAGCCAATACGGCAATTGTAATCCCTGTGTGGTGGTAGGGTGTTTGCCTTTTTTTTATCAAAGACGTCTAAAAGATCTGAGTATTCCTTGGGGACACCTTCAAGATGTAAAACACTCTTTGAATCTTTTGGGAAATCATACCCTTGTATAAGGTGTTCAAGTACATGATGTTGCAGACACGTAGTACGACAGTGTTCTGAAGCAAATAGGACTTTTTTCTGTAACCAATCAATTTTTGGGTTATGCTGAACTAACCATGGAACTCCTAATATAAGACGAAACTGTGGTGCATCTATAACATCAAAGGTAATAGTTTCACTAGGTTTTGTGGAACACGTCGTACTAAGGTTTTCTGTATGATATTGTATTAAGCCTGAAGTTAATTCTTTACCATCTACAGCCCTCACGATTTCTGGTCTGGTTTTTGGTAGTGATTTAAATCCTAAATCCTGTAAAAATTGTGTGTCTATAAAATTACCGGTGGCTCCTGAATCGATTAAAGCGTCTACAGACCATGAACGTGCATCATTCTCTTGTGATTTTAATATTACTTGGATACTAAGATGATGAAAAGAGGCTTCTGGAGCCGTAGAGGCCAAACTAGAGAGTTCACTCAAAAAACTGACCTCATCTTTTGTCGAGTTATTCAGTTTTCCGAATGCTGTACAGCAGCCACCTCCGATACTTTAGTTCTATTTTTATTAGGACGAGTGGGACACTCTTTTACAAAATGTCGGTTTTCCCAGAGTAAAGACATTGATTCAATTTTCTGCGTTTGTCCTTTTCCTCTTTGGTAAGAGGACCCCTAATGGTTCAAATCTGCATAGGCTCACCCATATCTATTTTATTAATGGGTTCAGTTTTAGTGTTACTCTTATCCTTAAACAGTAACAACTTATGATCAGATCTACCTTGTTCACCTTTTCGTTCAGACAAACGATGATTTAATTTAACGACTAAATCGATGAACTCATCACAGTCATCAGGAGGATCTAAGATTAGTGTCACCATGTCCTTTAGTTCTTCACATAAACCACTAAAAGAGAGATACACGTTTCTCTTCTGGCCATTTAGCTTCTATCACTAAACTATTGAATGATGAAATATAATGAAGTAAGTCTGAAGAGCCCTGTTTTAAATTTAGCAATTTGTTGTCCGCAGATTGGACAAAAACATGTTTGGCGAATAGTTTTTTCATAGTATACTTAAAGCGCCTAAAGTCATATAAAATCGGGTCATTTCATTCAACGAAGGGAACTGTCACAACGCAGCGTCCCCTCCTAAATATGGAAGAATAAAGGCTATTTTAGAGGAATCGTCAGGGAAAGCTGTTGGGTTTGCTATGAAATGCAAATTACATTGATTCAAGAAAATGGTGAATTTGCTGCTATCCCCATAAAATCTTTCTGGGGGTGCTAAGGGAACAGTAACTGGAGTTACTACCTGTATTTGAGTCGGTGTCGTGGTTGTGCTACTATGTAAGGTTTGTGTCGCTGGTTGAAAACTAGGTGGTTTGAGAAGCGGCTTTTGAGCGGAGGGAAAACTCCAGGCAGAAGGAGCCTGCATGTTACTTTGTAAAGTAGAGAGATCTCTACGTAATGCCGCATTTTCTGATTTTATGTCTGCTAAAATAGCGGCAATATCTTGCAATGATATCTGTGAAGTTTGATCCATAGCGTCTGGGCGAAACTTTTAACGTGGGCTTAGCCTTCTGTCAAACCAACCAATGCACTCTTACCTGTAGTGTGCGTGGTTGAATTTCGCAGAGACGTTATGGGCCAACATCCCAGCACCCTACCTTACAACCGGTGTATTTATATATTCACTAGGCTATGCAATAGGGTTCGGGGAGGAGGGCCGGATACTGGACGCTGAAGAAATTCTTGTTGTCGACCTGCGAGGCAACAAGGGTTGGTTAGCTATAGTATTCTGTTTTTTCCTTGTCTATGTATATACTACATAAGGTTTCTTCTAAAAGGACATATCTGTAAATATGTCTTTGTTCCTACCTGCGATCTAAAGAAGTAGGGAATAGCGTCCCAGTAGTCTTGTGATGGTGTTCAGTTCAGTTCTTTTGTAGGTTGGGGCGTGGCTTGAATACCGAGGTGTTCAGTAGTTCTTCTGTCATAATGAAATAAAGAACATTTTACTCTATGCACCTTTTACAAACATTGTTTAGCACATATACAGTACATTCAACGTTTCCTTTGTTAATTCACTTACTTTCAAATGCCCCGTGAACTTGTTCCATCACTAAAAGACATGAAAACAAAAGAGACCAAAAAAAACAAACAAACTAACTATCCACAATGTCCCTTTTGAATTCTACTTGGAGTTACAGGAAGTATTCAAAGTCTTTTTGCGGTAATAGAATTATGCAAAGCGTCTTTACTAGGATTATATAAAGTTTTCTTTGATGTAAGTCTTTATCTTTTGTTCTTCTGTGGTTGCAGAAAATCTTTCAAAAAATTGTCTTTCGCTTTTTTATGCAAACGCGTTAAATAGCATTGCTGCCTTGCGATGGGCGCCTTAAGATAAACATAATAACATCACTTAGCTTTCTGTGTTCTTTTTCTTTCAGGTTCACTGCTATCCGTTGCTGATGAGAGGCTGGGAGCACTTCGAGATGAAGAACCGGAGCCGAAGAGATGCCGCGTTGGAGTTCAGGTAAGCGTCCCGGGATACTGTTGTTTTCCGGACAACAGACGGAAGGCTAAGCACCTTCCAGAACTCGGGTGTGGCGTTATATAGCCGTGCCACACCCAAGATGGCCACCATGCCGACTTACGCGTTGCGTGATGCAACGTGCGGCGTTTCCTTAGTTCTTTCCTCTTTGTTCCACAGAGGAACAGACACGTAGAAGCTGCGGCTGAAATAAAACTCTGCAACAGGTTTTGTGCTCAAATATTCAAGTCTTTTAAACATTTCTACAGAACCAGTGGCACACATGCTCTGATTTGCCATATATCGTATGCCCACAGTCATAAAGCACAAGTACTGATATTATACAATCATTAACATAAGTCCCCACTGATACCACACGATCACATCTATTACAGTTTTCACGGTTCAATAAAGTCTATACAGATTTACATATTTGGCGTGCGGTGTGCACGGCGTGCTGGTTGCACAGGATAGGGGAGGGTTTTTATACGTCTGAATACAGTGGTGGTGTTAGGGGAATCTGTGACGTGCCAGACTCCGTGATGTGCAGGGCATGGACAGGGGGTTCATGACATCATCCCAAGGACCATCTTGGAGCTTCTTGGGTTGGTGTTTTGGACACTTTGAACCCACAAGAGAAATTTCAGGAAGAAGTTCCAGAAGTTTGGAGAAGTTTGAAGCAACTTTTGTAAAAAGCGCCATAAGTTCACCTGGTGTATTGTAAGAATTGGAGTCCCACACCCCAAGAGGCAAACCAGAGCATCTGAATTCTTGGCTGGTGCTGTGGACCACTTTCCTGCATCAAGAAACACTTCAGGAAGTAAGTGTAAAAGTGTTACTTTGTGGGTGGCCTGATCGCTGGACTTTGTCCCGGTCCAGGGTGACCTGTTTTAACCCTTTGAGCTTCTAAGCACGAGTTTTACTTTAAATATTGAAAAATGTATATCTCTGGGTCCCTACTTTGGATCCTTTTTTTGGTTTCATTTTAATCATAAAAATATAACATATATTTGTGAATTGGTGTTGGATTTTTGTTGTTTCTTATTTATTTAATGTATTGGTGTTGTTAAATGCTGTACACACCTGTCTCCTAAGTTAAGCCTGCCTGCTCATTGCCAGCTACCAAGCTACCGAGTTGAGCAAGGGGATATTTTATTGAGAACTTGACTGGATCTATTATTGCAATTGTGGCCTTATTACTAGTGGCAAGTCTCTACTTATCCCTACTAATAATCCACTTTCCAACAGATACGCATACACAATTATCTTCTGCACTTCTTCTAACTAGATGTGCCACTTGGTGAGCCAAGATTAGAACACATATTTTGTTCTCCTGATGCACACTACCGTAATCACCATTCTTCTAGCCACAACTGCAACCAGCCTCCTTATTACTCCTCAATACCTTAAGGTCTTGCCTAATTTGTCGCAACTCATTTTGCCTTACATGCACTGTCTGCTATAGGCAGCATTAAGCCCACCCCACACGAACGTAGCACCTCTATCCCACTTTAGTTGTTGATCAAAAACACTTTCTACTATGCATATAGGTCTCTCCGATCAAGAAATGTCCACTGTTTATCCTAGCTAATACACCCGCAAGTCTTGTAAAACCATATAAATGTGCATTGTGGCCCCTTTCTCGGCAGTGATGCGCTCTATATCTGTCAATAGCAAATCAATGGATTACCTGACAATTTTCACAGGGGGCCTAGCATTCTCTAATTATAAAGGTGTTCTCAATAGAGATAGCTGTAGTGTTCACCACTAATCCAGTCATCTCTAATTCTTCTACTGCCATATATTAGCCTACAGGGACATTAAAGTTAGGCTCAGATTTCACTTGTACAAAACCAGTGAAATTCAGAAGTTATAGTTAGCTGAGCTGTGAGTGTATGAGCGCCTGAGTGTGCGAGTGGGTGTCTGGGTCAGTAGCTGCGTGAGTGACTCGGCTACAAAGGAACCGCGCCTGCCCTTTTATCCAACAAGAGTCCACAGTTTTGCACAAAATATCTACCCAAGTGGAGTTCTTTCTACTGGTTAATTGCTAAGTGCTACCCCCTTAGGTAAATGTCCAGTACGTATTCTACACTACACCTGCATAATGGAGCACGAGGAAATGTCACCAGTGACCTTGTGTATGTTTTGGCAATGTGAGTTTCCCGGTGCATCTTTATCCAGAAATATGTGATAACATGAATTCTCCTATAGAGAAGACGTTGAGACTACAAATAGGTAATTCTCCACCGAACAATGGTCCTTCCTCTTAACTATATCAAGTAAGTACTTCTTTGTTTGGTGGAGATGTCCTCATATTCCTCTGCATCAAGAACTCCTCACCAAAATTGACGAGAAAAACACTGGGGGGCTTCTTGTTAAGCTGTCCATCATCCTGGCAAAAGGCAGGAAGAACTTTGGATACTACTAAGGTGGGTGGGGCCAAACCGGGAAGCATCCAAGTGATTTGCACATTTGCATACTCCAAGCAATTTAAAGGGAGAACCATGGACTCTGCTCTCGCCAGGTAAGGGCAAGAAAGAAGCTACTCATCACAGTCACTACAGATTGTGCTCCAATAGATCAACGATGCAGTCACCACCACAAAGGATGCAGATCGTTTTTCAATATGGAATTGTCGAGAAAACACACTTGCTTTACCTTCGCCAAGCCCAGGAGTTAGGATAATTTGTCCTTTACAGATGTAGAGCTTCAACGAGGGCACCAACTATAGAACAATTATATACAGAAGAGGTTGAGGCAATATACTACCACACCTACCACCACAGTGGGAAAGGTTATCAGACACTTGAAGCGGTGCACATAACCAGAAGTTCAACCCCTTTCAACTTCCAGTGGAGAAAAACACCAAAACAAAAACAAATTCTAATGATTCAGGACCCTTATTCTACAGAATACATTCCTTATTATTCTTGAAAGTTCAGCATAATTCTTATAACATTTCACGTACCCAGTACATATAATTCAAAGTCTCCAATAAATATGTTTTGAAGAAAGTTCTTTATTCATATTCTTCTTCTTTTAGTGATCTTAAATGCAGTAGCCAATGTGTTTCATCCTCATCGACTTCTTCAGGGGTCTGTTCCAAATCCTTCTTAATGAAGACACTGTGCTGGTGTGTATGTTGTAAGTGATGCGTACATTTCTCTATAGAGAGCTTGCTCACCAAATCCTCTGATATTGGACCCAAGCACATCAATCCATGCAATGGGCCACTGTGTAGAGTAATTCTAATTTACCTTAGAAAGGGACTGTTCAAATTTGTTTTCAGGACTTGCTGATAAAATTTCCTGAACCTGAGTTTGTGTGCTCCAAACACAAAGTGTGTTCTACGTTGGGTTTCCAAGGTTGAAAATAAATAGAGAAATAAATAAGGAATACATTCTGTAGAATAGGGGGCACCAACTATGTTTACATTTGCAAGTGGCTCCTGTGGAGGTATAATTTCTATAAAATAAGCATTTTGGGCAAAATGACCCTATAAAAACGTAATGGGAAAGGTGGCCCCCCTCCCTGGGGGCACAGCCATAAATCAATATGAGAAGGGGGGCGTGCAGCCCCCCTCCTCGGGCCGTTTTGGGCCCTGGGGACCCCATCCCCTGGGGTCTGGTCATGTCTCCCTGGGTGCCCTGGTTCCCACCCTGAAACCCAGTGTGCTCTGGGACCACGGGGTAACCTCGAGTCTTACGCAGTCCAATTTATATTGCTTCCTCCTGTGGGAGTCGGCATTGCTCTTGCACACAGAGAGGCTCAGGTTTCACTCATACAAAACCAGAGAAATTCAGCAGTCATTTGAGATGTCACCAGTGATGTCACTGACCATGTCATGAGTGATGCAATATGTGAGGTCATAAGCAGTGCATTGCGGAGGCGTTAGTTATAGTAAGCTCCGCTAACTATAGCTGCTGAATTTCTCTGGCTTAGTACGAGGGAAACCTGAGCCTAAATATAACGTCTCTGTAACCTTTGGTTTTTTCATTGAATTTCTAAGTTTTTTTAAATTCCATTTCGTAACTGTAACACCCCTGTAACCTTTGTATTTTTCACTGAATATATATATATATATATATATGTATATATATATATATATCCAAAAAGCAGGGCAGCTCCTCCTGGGATACCCGCCCATAGTCAGGTGGTGCGCTTGCGCCGGTAGAGCCAAACCGGACCAGTAAGTCCACCTTGGTGTGATCAAGACAGTCCATCTGTCGAAACGCATAACAACTGTGGATTAAACCCTTGCACTTAGTCAACCACCTCTGAGTGTGCGCTTTATTGCATTCTTGTGTTGGATATATATATATATATATATATATATATTTATATATATATATATATATATATATATTTATATATATATATATATATATATATACATCAGACACCAACAATCCTTTCCCATTCACTAAGGATTAAAGCCCACACGGAGTCCAGGAAAACTTTCTTTATTTCAGCATGGCAAATCTGGCATGACGCGTTTCGGAATGAATTCCTTTCTCAAATGCCTCTACCATCTCGATTGCTCAGAGTCCACATTTAAAGTTCAGAGCACCTCTCTCCTCATTGGTAGAGACACTCTAATAGGTACAGAAAAGGCGGGAGAGGGTGTATTTCAAACTCGGTGCTCCGAGTCCATCTGCTGCAGGCAATCCAAAGTAAGTACTCCCCAAGTGGGCGGTGCCTGCAGCGCCACCTTTCGTACCAGGATGTTTTCCTGTGGGCGAAATGCAGGTTCCCCGACTCCTCATCCAGCCGTTATTGTCCCCAATGGTCACCGGAGCGCACAATCCTTAAGTAAGTAAGCGCGCATACCGTGTAGTCACAGTCCTGAATAAGAGCGCAGTACCGTTGTGGAATACGGCGGTTCAGCATGTCCCAAGCTCCTTGAGAAGTCCAAAATCTGCCACTACTCCCGCTGAACTTCTTGTGGATGAGGGCTTTTAAGGTGCTCGTGGCCGCACCAAAACATCAGACACCAACAATTCTTTCCCATTCACAAAGGATTAAAGCCCACAGGGAGTCCAGGGAAACTTTCTTTATTTCAGCATGGCAAATCTGGCATGACACGTTTCGGAATGAATTCCTTTCTCAAATGCCTCTACCATCTCGATTGCTCAGAGTCCACATTTAAAGTTCAGAGCGCCTCTCTTCTCATTGGTAGAGACACTCTAATAGGTACAGAAAAGGCGGGAGAAGGTGTATTTCAAACTCGGTGCTCCGAGTCCGTCTGCTGCAGGCAATCTAACATAAGTACTCCCCAAGTGGGTGGTGCCTGCAGCGCCACCTTTCGTACCAGGATGTTTTCCTGTGGGCGAAATGCAGGTATACATATATATATATTACTAACAGGTAGTGGGGTATACTCTGCGCATGGTTTTGTGACTTGTCGCTAGAGAAAAATTAATCCAAACAGAAATGCATCTAAGGAAACTGAAACAACGACTACCTCACATTGCAAAAATAACTTATGCAATCGCATATGCTAATACAATATACACAAAGTCAGTCCCCTGAGCACAATATCAACTCCAAATTATACAGCAGAATAGTATCCAATGTTCGTCATTGCTCTTTTATTCCAGATCTTGTATCCTGTGAAGACTTGATTGGACTCTTTGATGATGAACACGCCAGGAATTATTTCGGCACTACTCGCCGCATCGCCGAAGGATATATTTTAAGATTTGAGTTTGCACCTGATTGACGATTACATTCCTTAAATCTGCCTGGGGTAATCGGATCAGGTGTGGTTTTATCTACAATATTAGTGGAGGGATGCTCAATTACCAGTCTACTTTAATAGATCGACCTTAGCCCTGATGAAGTCTTTGTAAATTATCAAAAGACGAAACACGTGTTGGCAAAGAACTGTGACTGGCAAGAATTGTGATTATTGGAAAGAACTGTAATTGCAAATTGTATCATCAAAGAGTCCAATCAAGTCTTCACAGGATACAAGATCTGGAATAAAAGAGCAAGGACGAACATTGGATACTATTCTGCTGTATAATTTGGAGTTGATATTGTGCTCAGGGGACTGACTTTGTGTATACATATATATATACATACACACACACTTTGGTGTTGTTTGACTAATCTTCATGAAATGTTCAAAACAAGTTTGCCAATCAAAATCAGAATTCTCTTTATTCAGCTGTGAACAGCCATAAAAGCATGCATGTTATGTGCAAAAATAGCAACAGAATACATACAATTTATTAAAACACTTAAGTAAAATTCGTAAAATCATCAGGTTTGGAATATTAATGACCAACAATCTGGATAAAAACAGACTGGGATGAACAAAACCGAGATTAAAACAGAGCTGAGTAGTAAATCATCAATATACTAAAATTAATCTAAAATAAGTGACCTCCTGGAGTGGACTGCGTGCGTTAAGAAACCGAGTCATGTGATCAAGTGTTTCCTCATCTGGTATTGCCTATAAAAATTATATGTTTGCATACAAAGCTGTAGATTCTTAAACTTAAAAAATGATATGATGCGGAAGCAAGATGGCGGCCGCTTGAGGCTGTAGGAGCTGTAGGAGCGGACCTACCAAATGAGCACCGTGAACTAAGTCTCTGACAGTGTGGGGAGATCAACCAAAAGGAGGAAAAATAAACAGTACTTACCTGCCTAATGCTTTTCGACGCTGGGGGCTCCGATACTGCGGCGGATACTGGCTTGGGACCCAAAGGCGGCTCCGGGGAAGGGCAGCCGCAGGAATACATCGTGGAATTAAGAAGGCTGGTGGAGCGAGCTCTTGCATCTGCTGGCTGTTGGCGTTGTAGGCGAAGGGTGACTGCCCGAATGGCTCCCAAAGTGGCCAGTTCTGCAAAGGGAAGGACGGGTGCAACTGCGGACCCTGCAGGCTCCGAGGGGAAACGGAGCGGCCGGCGGACGCCGTTGACATCGAAGCCAGCTTCGGGGAAAGAGAGAGAGCCGGTTTCGGCTTCGGTTTCAGTAAGGGGAAGAGGCGGGACCTCGTCTGGACGGCGTGTTCCGGGGGCTCAGTGCTCGAAATGCTGCGTGCCTCCAGTGACAAACAGCATGAGAATATCGCCATGGGTGCAGGCACTGCTGAGGCTGTAGAGGAGGCTCCCCTCCACGAATCAGGACCGGGGAACGACTCAGCGATTGGAGAGGACGGCCTGGCTGATGAATCATCGGTTGGGAGACTGATAGTAAGTACTGAGCCAAGGCAATACGCCAATGTATCAGAGGGCATAAAGGAAGACGAACTGAGACACAGTGGGAGATTGCCAGAACAAAATGGGGAAAATGAGGGAAAACAGAAGATTAGTCAAGGGGAGACTATCGAGGCTATTAAAGGTACCAGGCCAGTAACAACTGAGATAGAGACAGTAGTATTGGCAGTATCAGGGAGCCCCACGATACAGTCAAACTCCCAAATTCAGGGGCAGGGGGCACCGCTTATAAACCCTGAAGTGGAAATAAACCCCAATGACTGTTTCTTCTCCTTGTCTGATGGCCCTGAGTGGTCAGGTAATGACTCTGGATCCTCAATTATATCGAGTGAAAACAAAAATGAAAGTGATTTGGAGAAAGCAGGAGACTCTCTCTATATGACTGCCCGTCGGGTTGGTGGTAAGAAAATTGGGCTCAATACGCAAAGGACAGCAAGCCTGAAATGGGATTACTCACTAACTGACTCAATTAACCTCACTCAAAACGTAGCACCCCAGGATACTTCTGGCATGCATGCCCCGACATTGGAAACTGTCCTGCAGACAATAATGCAACACCAAGACGAGACACGGACAGATGCCCGCAAAGTGCAGAGTGTGCCACGGAAAGTCCAGGGCGCAGTTAGGAAGCTGACAAAATCATGTAACACTATTGGCGAACGGCTTACGGAGCTTGAAACTAGAGTCAGCAATGTTGAGACGGAAGTAACTGAAAAACGTATCCAATCTAAGGAACAAGTGGAACGAATCATTGATATCCAATGGAAATTGGAAGAAAGTGAGAACCGTCAGCGGCGAAATAATTTGAGGGTCCTGGGAGTTCCTGAAGGGAAGGAGGGATCAGATATTCGGACTTATGTGCTGGATCTTTTCCGATGAGCCTTCCCGGAACTTAAAGACTGGAACTGGCAACAAGAGGTCTAGCGAGTACATAGGACACCCTTTACTTTGAGAAATACAGTTAGGGAAGGTTCAAAGCCAAGAGCCATATTGTTTTTTTTTGGTAACTTTCTCCTGAGACAGACGGTGTTTGAAAAAGCCAGGCCGGAGGCCAGGAGAAGTGTTGATGATGTCTCTTTTTTTTGTAAGACCTGATTTTTGTCATGTCACCGTTGAGAGGAGGTGGCGCTTACGCCAGCTGATAAAACCCTTTCAGGATAAAGGGGCAAAAGTGTTTTTGAATAATCCTGCCTCCTTGAAGGTAGCTTGGCAAGGGTCAACAAAGTTCTTCACATCTGAAGTAAAGGCTCAAGAGTTTCTGGCTGGGCTGAAGCCTTAGTACCCTATAGGATTGGGGAGAAGAGTGATATCTTTATGTCTTTGTGTCTGGCAAGTCAGGGCTCTGAAAAAGTATCAGATAGCTATCCTTTCCTCACTTCCCCTTCTTAAAGGCCGCTTTTCTACGATAAATCCTCACCGATAGGGCTATCCCTCAAAAAGATAGCATGGTGTGTATAAGGGATTCACGGTGTTGGCAAACCGCTCTCCATCTCCGCCTACAGACCGATGTGCGGTCTGGGCACTTCCCGAAGACGGGAGAGCTGGAGGGAGGGGGGGGGCGGGCAGGGGCAGGTGGCAGGGGTGGGATCAGGGGTGAGGGGTGGGGGAGGGACGGTCTGGGGGTCTAGGGGTTCTGGGTGGGGGGCACAAAACAGGGTGAAAAAATTCAGAGAGATAATGGGTAAAAAACATAAACAAAATTCTAAAATACTAAGAATAATGACATAAATGGGAGTAATTTACTTTTACCTAGGTTCATATCTCAGGTTAAAGGAGGAAAGGGCTAAAACAAGGGAAAAGGGTCAATATATTAGCTTAAATGGGTAAGGTGACTGTTTGCTCGGTTAACATCGGTGGCTTAGGGGACAGGAATAAGCGGAATCGGACCATGGAAATGCTAAAATCTAACAACCCCGACATTATCGCACTTCAAGAAACACACATACCATGGGATAAGAGGGGGTTAATTACGATAAAGGGCTATTCTTTAATGGCCTGTTCTACGCAAACTTCTAATATTAGAGGAGTGGCTATCTTAGCTAAGAATCGAATAGGATCCGCTAGGCGGACTTTGGGTGACGCAGGAGGGAGGTGGGCTTTGGTGGAGCTTGAATATGGAATAACAATAGTAACGATATATGGCTCAAACCAGGATGAGCCCATAATATTCGAAGATCTGGAAATGGAGTTGGAGGCCTGGCCTACACCGTTAATCATGTGTGGGGACCTTAATATACATTTGGGAGTAGGCGATGTGATGCCTAATAGGTATCAAGGGCGGAAGCCCAAAGTCTTTCGAGCATTAACATCATTGACTAAAAGCCACGGGCTAATAGATGTATGGGAATCCAAGTTTCCCTCTGATCCAGGATATACATATTTCTCTCATCCTCATCAGAAATATGTTAGGCTGGACTACTTTATTTCGCAGCAGACTTCAGGAGGGGTAGAGATAGAAATATTGCCTAAATTAATGTCCAACCATAACCCCTTGATGTTAGGGCTAAGACTGCCGCAAATTCATATGTGTCAATCACAATGGACGTTCGACCGGAAATTGCTGGTTGATCATGAATATGTTTGCCATTTTAGAGCCTGGATGAAAGAATTTTTTAACATGAATAGATATAGCGCCTCACGCAATACGGTTTGGGATGCATTTAAGGCAGGAGTAAGGGGGTGTTGGTGAGCTTTGTATCCAATCTAAGACAACAACAAGGGAAGAAGATTAAGCAACTGCACGCCAAGCTTCGGGATTTGGAGAGAGAGCACCTGGGTAAGATAGTGCGGGGGATGGAGGCAGCTACAACTCAGCTAGATATCACCTTGGCTAAAGCTGAGGTAGGGTCTTACTACTCTCAAAAGGCTGCAGCAGGATATCAGACTCATAGGGCTGAGAGCTATGAGTATGGGGAAACAGTTGGAAAATTACTTGCCTTAAAGACAAGACAAAAAATAATGAAGAGCCAGATATCTTCAATAATCAGTGGGGGGACCTCATATACAGATCCGGGGGATATAGTCGATGTGTTCCATAAATTCTATCAAGATCTTTACACGGAGGAGAAGCAAGGCTCCCACGGGGATGTCTTTGTGAGGGCTAGTAAAGAATATAGGACGCTGGGGGGGACGCAAGTGAGAGGCTGGAGATTGAATTTACACTTGAGGAGATACAAACAGCGATACAGCAGTTGGCCTCGGGCAAGGCAGCTGGCCCCAACAAGATCCCATCTGAATTTTATAAAATTTTTCAAGAAGAGCTAGCTCCCTTGCTCTGGGATTTACTTTTAGGGGTACAATATTCTGGAGATCCACCAGATTCTTGGAAGGGTACTAATATTGTCATCTTCCCCAAGAAAGATAAACCGCCTGATAAGCCCACCTCATACAGGCCCATCTCCCTAATAAACGCGGATGCAAAAATCTACTCTAAAATCTTGGCGAACCGTCTCCAGAGGGTCATAGCCAGCCTTGTGTCACCTTGGCAGCATGGCTTCGTACCAGGTCGAGATACAACTGACCATGTAAGACGAGCCGTGGCCCTATTCGATATTATGGGGAGACTAATGGATATTTGGCTATGATCCTCTTGGATGCGGAAAAGCATTCGATTGTGTGTCATGGGAGTATCTGTGGGGTGTTCTGGCAGCTAAAGGGTTTGGCCCTCGGGCCGTCACTGCAATCAAAGCAATGTATAGGGCTCCCTATGCGAAACTACAGTTGATGGGTAGAGAATCAGACACGATAGTAGTGTCACGGGGAACAAGGCAGGGATGTCCTTGTTCCCCAATCCTATTTGCCCTTTATATAGATCCACTTATCCAATCGGTAATTGAGAACCAGGCAATTGTACCAGTGATGACACAGGGGTTCAGTACCAAAGTACTAGCCTACGCGGATGATATCGCGGTATTAACACCTAACCCCGAGGAAGCAATGAGGGAAATTGAAGCTACTACTACTATATTTGGAAAGGAGTCAGGGTATTTATTGAATACATTTAAGACCCAAATAATTTGCACCAAAAATGTCACCTTCCTCGATAGCCGACGAGTAAGTACAGCTACCTATCTTGGAGTAAGGATTATTCCGGACATCGGTCAGATCGCCAAAATTAACTTAAACCCCGTGATTAGTAAAATAGCCACAGACCTTAGGCGAATGAGCTCACTTCATTTAACCATTATAGGGAGAGTTAATGATCTTAAGATGGTAATGCTCCCCAAGGTACTGTATCTGTTCAGGGCACTCCCGGTCGAAATTGAAGGGTCTATAATCAAAGCTCTAGACTCTTTATTCAGTAGGTTTATTTGGCAATATGGTAAGGTCAGGAGATCTTTAAAGTTTCTTACTCTGCCACAAGCACGGGGAGGGTGGGCTGCTCCTAATCTAATTTTTTATTATTGGGTACCTCTGCTACAACAAATGAATATACTTTTTTTCGAAAATACTGGCAGAGCCAGTGGGGCACAGGTGGAGGATCTCCCAACAATTTATGAGCTGGCGCTTGGGAAAAGGGCAAGAGCACTGTTTCTACGTGAGTTGGAACCCAGCAATTATAAGAAGGTCCGATTTAAGATTATATTGAATGCGTGGAAAATTTTGGGGAGAATACAAAAACATATGAATATTGAGAAGGTAACAAAGTATACACCCATTTGGAGATCATCCTTATTTCCCCCGTGTTTTATCATGTTATAGCCAAACAATGGGAGCAACTCGGCTTACGAATAGTGGGAGATATCCAGCCAAATGGCCAATTATATTTGTTCAGTGAGTTACAAAGAGAATTTGGAATTCCGGATGTGCACTATTTTAAATATCTACAAATTAAGGGGGGTTTTGGTAAAAGGAGACAGGCAATCCCTAGTGCTAAAATCGCATTGTTTGAAACTATGAGGAGATCCGCCTGTAAAATTAAACATTTATACAGTATGATGATGGAGCAAGCTCCGGATGATATTGAAAAAAGCGAAATTAAATGGGCCAGTAGATTAGAGAATGAAGATATCGATATTGATATGTCACTACGGTTAGTAAAGAAAACGCTCCTATCCGCCAATTTAAAGTCACAACATTATAAAACGATTTATAATCTTTATTTCACTCCGGCCAAATTATTTAAATGGGGGAAAAGGGAGGACGACAAATGCCCCAGATGTGGGGTAGGACCAGCAGAAGAGATTCATATGTTCTACGGGTGTTCACAGCTGGATATGATAAAAACCGATTTGGTAAAGTTCTGGGAGAGGATCCTTGGTAAAATGGTGGTACTAACCCCTTCGCTCATGATGATTGGATATGACAGCAGTATCGAGCTAGACCAAGTTCAGATCAGTATCATATTTATTTCAGTCACTATAATTAGGCTACTCATTGCAACTAGATGGAAGGATCCAATGCCCCCATGCTTTCATGAATACCTGGCCCGCTTTATAGCTGTATATAAACTTGAACAGGCCTTATATACTTGTAAGGGGTACCAGGCTAAAAAATGGGGTATTAAATTATGGGCTCCAGTTGCGAAGTGGCTAAAAGGGGTAGGGTAATGTACATAGATTAAATGTGTGCTGGTGTACTGTCTTTCCTCTGTTTTTTTTTTTCTTTTTCCCTTCTTTTGTAACAATATTAATTTGGACTAAAAGATAACTAATGATAATGTATAACAAATGGATTAATTTTGTATATGATTATTTGTATAATGTCTCTCTGAATATCAATAAAAAAAAAATAAAAAAAAAGGAAATATACCATAGTTTGTGCAAATTAGTACATTGTCATTCTCTAGAGTCGAGCTGGAGTTTGCCACACACTTCAGCTGCTGTTTGGAAAGTTTTGGGGCGATTAGTCAAGCAGGGGCTGACAGAAAGGGTGTGAATCCTCTGTGGATACCATACAACTCAAAATGAGATCTGATTGGCTCTCAGCACGTCAACTAGGTAGTGTTGACAGCCTTCTTCGGACTCAGCCGAGTCCCAAGTAAAAAACAATAAAAAAAGACCATGGGCCAGGGTAAGAATACACTGACCCCCCTAGGCCTGTTGGTGGGGGCTAACAAAAATTATTTTACAACAAAATTCTGTGAAACAGCGGTGAATTTGTGGATCCATGGGAACATTTTTGAAAAAACAAGCATGGTTTCTTGGAGCTTGTTTTTAGTAATCCTCCTGGGTGGGCCGAGTCCCAGGGGCAATGAATGATTAAATATTTTAGGGGGAGTGCCTGTGGCTCTCCTCCCCAGGCTCATTTCTTATAAATTGGATGGGGGACATGCGGCTCAGTCTCAGACTGATTTATGCCCCGAGGAACTCATCCCCTGGACCAAGCCATGTTATAAAAGGGAGGAGTAGGGTATTCAGCTCCCATCCCTAGGCCGATTTCAACCCCAAGGACCCCATCCCCCAAGGCCCGGCCATAATACTAATATGGGAGGGGAGCAGCATTGCCCCATCCTGGGTACAATTTCAACCCTGGGGACGATATTCCTTAGAGCCTGGCCTCAAGTTCAAGAGGGATGCGGTCACACTGCGGGTGGGAGCAAGGTCTCCCACTGGAGGCGGGGAGCCAGCTGGGTACGTGGGGGCATTGGAGCTCCACCCGCAGCAGCCAACAAAGATGCAATGGGTTCCCTGGGTGGGATCCAGGCCATTCACTCTTTATTGGCAGGGCCCCTGATGATGGGGTCCTCGGGGCTGAAATGGACCCAGGTGGCTCCCCATTGCTTAATTAGCTGGGCCCAAGTGAATGGAGACCCTCAGTCCAAAATCAGCCCGTGGATGGAGTCCCTAAGGCCAAAATCATCCCAGGGATGGGGGCCCACCTTCCCATTAATAATTCTATTGACCCAGGGAGATGAGGTTTTTGGGGTCAATATTGGACCAGGGAGGGGGACTGTATGCTTCCTTATCCATTTTCAATATGACCAGGCCACCCTCCCCCATAAATTAGCAGTGGGTCCCGGGGCCAAATATAGTCCAGGGAGGGCTGCCATATACCCCTCTCATGACATGGTCAGTAACATCACTGATGTCATCAGTGATGTCATCAGTGATGTCACTGACCATGTCATGAGTGATGTAATATGTGACGTAATCAGCAGTGCATTGTGGGGGCGCGAGTTATAGTTAGCTGAACTAACTACTAACGGGGAAATTTCTATGGTTTTGTACGAGTGAAATGTGCAACTAACTATAACTTTCCCTAAAACCTATGGTTTTTTCAGTGAATTTCTAAGGATTTTTTAAATGCTAATTTCTAACTATAACATGCCTGAAACCTATGGTTTTTCAGTGAATTTCAAAGGTTTTTCAAATGCTAATTTCTAACTATGCCTACAGAGGTAGGACATGTGAAGAAAGAAGAAAAAACGCACAGAAAGAAGCAAAAGAAATGCAGAAAGAAGCAACAGAAGTCCATAAAGACGAAGAAAAGTGCAGGAAGAAGCAAGACATGTGCAGAAAGAACCAACAGAGGAGCAGAAAGAGGCCTTGTTGCAAAATCATCCTGTGCCCACATCTTTTTCAGACGGGTACTGGTGGTAACTGACTCTGACTAACCAGGCCTAGAGCCAGAGCTATGCTAAAAGTCACTTAGAATACAGTGAAAACACCTACATACACTAGGGAACACTTGCGTTGGGGTACCCCTGTGATTAGCATGACCTCCTCTGTAAGGCCCTAGTATATAATAGGGCAGGGGGATTAAAACTACCTCTTAAAACGCCCTACAGGGCGCGTTTGCACAGTGGTGAAGGGAGGGGGGGGCCTGAGGTGACATATGTGTAAACACGCCCTGTGTCCATTTTAAGTTGGGAGATTAAGTCCCCTTGAATCCTGATGGTCCCTGGGGTCCAACTAGCCCACGAGGTACCTCCAGTAAGCGCCACAGAGCTGCGTTGCAGAGAGGTGTAAAAAGGGGCATGTCCTGGACCATCTCTCTGCAACGCAGCACAGTGGCGCTTACTGAAAGCACCTGGTGGGCTAGTTGGCCCCCAGGGGCCCTCAGGATTGAAAGGGAATGAATTCCCCAACTTTAAATGCGCCACAGAACGTGTTTGCACACATGTCACTTCAGGCCCCGCCCCGCCCCCTTCCTTCACCACTGTGCAAACGCGCCCCATGGCGTGTTTTAAGTTGAGGGATTAAGTCCCCTTGAATCCTGAGGGCCCCTGGTGTCCAACTAGCCCACCAGGTACCTCCAGGAAGTGCCACAGAGCTGCATTGCAGAGAGGTGTAAAAAGGGGCGTGGCCTGGACCACCTCTCTGCAACGCAGCCCTGTGGCGCTTACTGGAGGTACCTGGTGGGCTAGTTGGCCCTCAGGGACCCTCAGGATTGAAGAGGAATTAATTCCCCAACTTAAAACGCACCACAGGGCGTGTTTGCACACATGTCACCTCTGGCCTCGCCCCTCCCTTCACCACTGTGCAAATGCGTCCCGTGGCGCGTTTTAAGTTGGGGGCTTATGTCCCCTTCAATCCTGAGGGTCCCTGGGGTCCAACTAGCCCACCAGGTACCTCCAATTAGCGCCACAGGGCTGCATTGCAGAGAGGTGGTCTGAGGCCACACCCCTTTTTACACCTCTCTGCAACGCAGCCCTGTGGCGCTTACTGGCAGTACTTGGTGGGCTAGTTGGCCCCCAGGGACCCTCAGGATTGAAGGGGAATTAATTCCCCACCTTAAAACGCGCCACAGAGCCTGTTTGCACACATGTCACATCAGGCCCCGCCCCCTCCCTTCACCACTGTGCAAACACGCCCTGTGGTGCGTTTTAAGTTGGGGTATTAAGTCCCCTTGAATCCGGAGGGTCCCTGGGGGTCAACAAGCCCACCAGGTCCCTCCAGTAAGCGCCACAGAGCTGCGTTGCAGAGAGGTGTAAAAAGGGGCGTGGCCTGGACCACCTCTCTGCAACGCAGCCCTGTGGCACTTACTGGAGGTACCTGGTGGGCTAGTTGGCCCCCAGGGACCCCCAGTATTCAAGGGGAATTAATTTCCCAACTTAAAACGCGCCACAGGGCGCGTTTGCAGAGTGTTGCTGGGAGGGGGCAGGGCCTCGGCGATGCCGGTGTTTTTTTTTTTTTTTTTAAAGAAGGGGGGCTGTGTGGCCCCCCTTCCTTTCCTATTTTGTGGGCCCTGGGGACCCCATCCCCCAGGGCCTGGCCCCCTTTTTGAAAAAAAATAATATATAACTAGGAGGGGGGCCGCTTGTGCCCCCCTCCCGTGTCCAATTCCGGCCCCGGGGACCCCATCCCCCGGGGCATGGCCAAACATCTTGTTTTTTTATAGGAAGGGGGGACTGCATGGCCCCCCCTCCTAAGGCCTCTATTGGCCACGGGGACCCCATCCCCCTGGGCCCGCCTTTATTTATTATTTTTGTTGGGGGAGGGGGGCCGCGTGGCCCCCCTCCCGTGCCACTTCTGGCCCTGGGGACCCCATCCCCCGGGGCCTGGCCATCCTTTTTTTTTTTTTGTGAGGAGGGCTGCGTGGCCCCCTTCCTCAGGCCAAATATGGCCCCGGGGACCCCATCCCCCGGGGCCTGGCCTCTCCTTTAAAAAAAAAAAAAAAATACACAGGGGAGGGGGCCGCGTGGCCCCCCTCCTGGGCCACTTCTAGCCCCGGGGACCCCATCCCCCGGGCTTGCCCTCTCCTTTGGGGACCGTGGGGAGCCCCAATGCCCCCACGGTTCCTGCCGGCTCCCCGCCTCCTGTGGGAGCCGGCATTGCTTTTCCACATGGGGAGCTGCTAACATGCAGCTCCCCTTGTGGAAAAGCAATCTGCTTTGCTTCATTGAAGCGAGAGCAGGTTTCCCTGCTTTCGCTTCAATGAAGCAAAGCAGTTTGCAATGACAGGGCGGGAGCCGCGCGGCTCCCGCCCTGTCATTGCAAACAGCAGTGTCCGGTGGGTGGGCACCCCGGGACACTGCAGGAGCCGGCCCTGGGGGGTGGCGGTCCCCAGGGCCATCACAGGCTCCAGGAGGGGGGCCACACAGCCCCCCTCCCATCACATGCACAGCCCCGGGGAGGTGGTGGTCCCCAGGGCTCGGGAGTCCGTCACGGATCCCCAAATTTGAATAATTAGTGCCCCGGGGAGGTGGCGGTCCCTGGGGCGTGTGGGGGGGCTCGAGCCCCCCCACACAGGTATGTTTAAACAAATGAGAGCCCCAGGGGTGGCGGTCCCTGGGGCAGCGGAGGGGGCCTTGTGCCCCTGCAAAATTATTAATCAAAGCCCCGGGGGTGGCGGTCCCCGGGCTTGGGGGCTTGGAGGCCCCCACACATAACAAAATAAAGCCCCAGGGGGTGGTGGTCCCCAGGGCTGCAGGGGGCCGTGAGCCCCGCAAATATTTATGGAAAGCCCCGGGGCGTGGCAGTCCCCGGGGCTGCGGGGCCTCCTGGGCCCCCGCTATTAAGCTCTCGCATGCCCCCGGGACTTGGCCCACCTGGGGGCTAAATAATAACGAAGCGCGGAAGCCTGCGTTTCGTTTTTTTTTTATCTTCGCGGCCGGATTCGCGCACCCAGCGCAAATTCGGCCGTTTTTTGTTTTTTTTAAATGCTTTTTTGGGCCCTGGGCGTCCTTGTGGGACCCCCTGAGCAGGCCTGGGGGGGTCAGGGTGTTTCTACCCTGCCCCCTTTTCTTGTGCCTCGGTTCTACCGAGACACAAGATGGCTGCCAACACTTCCTGGTTTGGAGTGTTGACAGCCAGTTAGCATGAAGCTCGTGATCGGGAGGGTGCACGGATCCACCGCGGCCATAGATATCGAAACTTTTATTTTTTGAATTTCTCAGGAACTACTGAACGGATTTACACCATTTAAAAAAAAGGGCACTTTCTGAACCAAGCACTACCTTTTTGCCAAATTTGGTGTAATTCCGTTCAGCAGTTTTGGCTGTAACCGTGTCTAAAGTTTCCTATGGGAAATTGATTTTTTGACCTCTATTTTTTGATTTTCTCCGCAACTACTTAACGAATTTACACCATTTAAAAAAAGGTGGGGGTTAATAAAAATGAGGCCCCCCCAAGCCCCAGGGACTGCCACCCCCGGGGCTTTTATTTCAAAATGGTGCGGGAGGGCACTCGGCCCTCCCGCAGCCCCGGGGACCGCCACCCCCCGGGGCTTTCTTTTAATTAGTTAAATGAACCTGTGTGGGGGGGCTCGAGCCCCCCCACACGCCCCGGGGACGCCACCTCCCCGGGGCACTAATAATGTAAATGCGGGGGTCCGTTACGGACCCCTGAGCCCCGGGGACCACCACCTCCTCGGGGCTTTAAAGACATGGGAGGGGGCCGCGCGGCCCCCTCCTGGAGCCTGTGGTGGCCCTGGGGACCGCCACCCCCAGGGCCGGCTCCTGCAGTGTCCCGGGGTGCCTACCCCGGGACACTGTAGTTTGCAATGACAGGGCGGGAGCCTCGCAGCTCCCGCCCTGTCATTGCAAACTTGCTTTGCTTCATTGAAGTGAGAGCAGGAAACCTGCTCTCGCTTCAATGAAGCAAGCAGAATTGCTTTTCCATAAGGGAGCTGCATGTCAGCAGCTCCCTTATGGAAAGCAATGCCGGCTCCCGCAGGACGCGGGGAGCCGGCGGGACAGTGCGGGGATTGGGGACCCCCCACGGTCCCCAATGAGTGGCCAGGCCCCGGGGGATGGGGTCCCCGGGGCCATTAGTGTCCCGGGAGGGGGGCCATGCAGCCCCCTCCCCAAAAATCAAATAAAATAAATAAAATAAAAAAAGGACAGAAAGGCCGGCCCCGGGGGATGGGGTCCCCGGGGCCTTTAATGGCCTGAGGAGGGGGGCCACGCAGCTACCCTCCAAATATTTTTTTTTTTTTAAAATAGAGGGCATGCCCCGGGGATGGGGTCCTCGGGGCAAATACAGGCCCATGGAAGGGGGGCCACGCGGCCCCTTCCCGTTTAAAAAATAAATAAAAATAAATAAAAGAACAGCCTCAGGCCCCGGGGATGGGGTCCCCGGGGACAAAAGTGGATGAGGAAGGGGGCCACGCAGCCCCCTCCCATAAAAAAGAAAGCAAAAAAAAAAACTGGCATCGTGCCGGAGGCCCCGCCCTCCCTGCAGCACTCTGCAAACGCGCCCCTGGCGCGTTGTAAGAAGGGAAGTAATTCCCTTGAATACTGGGGGTCGCTGGGGCCAACTAGCCCACCAGGAACCTCCAGTATGCGCTAGGGAGCTGCGTTGCAGAGAGGTGTTCAGAGGCCACACCCCTTTTACACCTCTCTGCAACGCAGCTCTGTGGCGCTTTTAGAAGTACATGGTGGGCTAGTTGGACTCCAGGGACCCTCAGGATTCAAGGGGACTTAATCCCCCAACTTAAAACGCGCCACGGGGCGCGTTTGCACAGTGGTGAAGGGAGGGGCGGGGCTTCAGGTGACATGTGTGCAAACAGGCCCCATGGGGTGTTTTAAGATGGGGAATTAAACTCCTTCAATCCTGAGGGTCTCTGAGGCCAACTAGCCCACCAGGTACCTCCAGTAAGCGCCACGGAGCTGCGTTACAGAGTGTTGTAAAAGGGGCGTGGCCTCTGAACACCTCTCTGCAACGCAGCTCTCTGGCGCATACTGGAGGTATCTGGTGGGCTAGTTGGCCCCTAGGGACCCTCGGGATTGGGGAGGAATTAATTCTCCAACTTAAAACGCGCCACAGGGCGTGTTTGCAGACATGTCACCTCAGGCCCCACCCCTTCCTTCACCATTGTGCAAATATTCCTCTAAAATCAGCCGAACTACGAATTCCGATTTACTCACCTGTTATCAGGAGAGACCTCAGTGCTGCATCTTTGAGCCCAGTACTGATCCTGAAAAGTAATTTTAACCATACTTACCAGTAACTTGAATTTCCTTCCATAGGCTAATATTGACTGGTTTCACTTGGAAAATCTTCTAAGTGTGGAGTTTTGGAACTTTATAATATTCCTCTAAAATCAGCTGAACTACGAATTCCGATTTACTCACCTGTTATCAGGAGAGAACTCAGTGCTGCATCTTTGAGCCCAGTACTGATCCTGAAAAGTAATTCTAACCGTACTTACCAGTAACTTGAATTTCCTTCCATAGGATATCATTGCCTGCTTTTTGCTGAAAAAGTTTGTGTCGATTTTTGAAACATACAAATATTCCTCTAAAATCAGCACAACTACGAATTCTGATTTACTCACCTGTTATCAGGAGAGACCTCAGTGCTGCATCTTTGAGCCCAGTACTGATCCTGAAAAGTAATTCTAACCGTACTTACCAGTAACTTGAATTTCCTTCCATAGGCTAACATTGACTGGTTTCTCTTGGAAATTCTTCTAAGTGTGGAGTTTTGGAACTTTATAATATTCCTCTAAAATCAGCCGAACTACGAATTCCGATTTACTCACCTGTTATCAGGAGAGAACCCAGTGCTGCATCTTTTAGCCCAGCACTGACCCTGAAAAGTCATTCTAACCGTACTTACCAGTAACTTGTATTTCCTTCCATAGAAATCCATTGTCTGGTTTTCAGCAGAAAAGTTTCAAAGTGTCGATTTTCACAAACTACAAATATTCCTTAAAAATCGCCTGTATGACTTAAACGCATTCTTTTAACTGTTTACAGGAGATGCACCAGTGCTGGATCCAGGATCCACCACTGAGTAAGAAAAAGTAACGATAACACTACTTACCTGCTAAGTGAATTTCCTCCCATAGGATAACATTGGTGATTCTATGTGAAAAAGTTTCTAAGTGTCAACTTTTAAAATACGATAATATTCCTTAAAAATCACTACTGTAACCAAAACGCTTCTACTCAACTGTTTACAGGAGATGTCCCAGGACTGAATCTAGGATCCAGTCCTGTGGTTAGAAAAGTAATCCATAAAGTAACTAATTGCATTTAACTAGAAATTCACATTGAGCTCAATGTTGCATTGTGTTTGAAATTGTGTTGCCCATTGCAACAACTGTAACTACTGTACTTAAAAGTCTATTGCCTATTTGCAAAGTATTTAAACTAAAGTAATTCATTCTGAGAAAGTATATTTTGTAATGTAATGTATAATGTAATTACAATGTAATTTAAAAATAAAATATCTAAAAATAAATAGTTTAAAAAAATGTAGTAAATCAGTATAAAAAAAAAATATAACAATTAATACATTTAAAAATTGTCATTTACAAAACCTTTTAAATTCACTGAAAAAAACCATAGGTTTCAGACATGTTATAGTTAGGAATTAGCATTTAAAAAACCTTTGAAATTCACTGAAAAAACCATAGGTTTCAGGCACGTTATAGTTAGAAATTAGCATTTAAAAAACCTTTGAAATTCACTGAAAAAACCATAGGTTTCAGGCACGTTATAGTTAGAAATTAGCATTTAAAAACCTTAGAAATTCACTGAAAAAACCATAGGTTTTAGGGACAGTTATAGTTAGTTGGACATTGCACTCGTACAAAACCCGTGAAATTCCCCCGTTATAGTTAGTTCAGCTAACGATAACTCGCGCCCCCGCAATGCACTTCTGATGACATCACATATTACATCACTCATGACATGGTCAGTGACATCACTGATGACATCACTGATGACATCTCAAATGACATAGCGGAGTGCCTGTATGCGCCTGCTTGACATGGTGTCTAATATAGACAGACATAGATAGAAATAGATAGATAGTTAGATAGATAGATAGATTTTTCTATACCTGTAAATACAGACATATACTACAAATGTGAATTCAAGACGTGTGGGAATATTTATCATTTATAGGAGCAACAGGTTAATTTAAAACAACTCGGTGCCATCTACCTACCTATCATATCCATTTATCTAATATGTCTGTCTACCTAAATATGTATCCTCCGTCTGCCAATTAAACAATGTTTTTTTCTGGGTTTTTTCTAGCTAAGTTCTATCATCTATCAATCTACATATCTGTCTACCTGTACGTCTATCCATTAAAAAAATATGTGCATAAAAGCGTCCGCCTGTTTAATGTTCAGCGCTCTGAAGTTAAGTAAAATGTCACCCAGCGCTTCATTTAATACCTAAATTCAAAAAATAACATTGCGCGGAAGTGCTTTGTGTGCACTCATAAAGAGATGACGTGCATGTATGTGTGTGTGTTCTTGCTCACACACACACACATGTTGCTCTTGGTTTATCATGTACAGGTCTCATTAACCTTCTCCCGAATATGTGCCGTGTTCTACGGGTGTAAGGCAGGCTTCAACGTTCTAGCTGGTTTATTTTATAGGGCCACAAGTTTTCACCAAACCCTGATCTGGAGAAATTTAGCTGTTTCAAGCCCTTGGTGTCACTGAAATAGGGTCCTAGCTTTTCCCAGCGAAAAGAGGCTGTGCAGAGCTCGGAAAGATTGCAGCGTTTGAAATGCAAATGTCCCGTCAGAGCACTGGACGCCGCACCATCCCCTCCCCTCCCCCTCCCCCTCCTCAAATTGGAAACAGTTCCTGTATCTGCGCTGTGAATGGGAAAAACACCTGCTGATACATCTGTGTGTTGTTACCCTGGGTCCTAGAAAAAGGAGCCCACGGTTGCAGTGCCTAGAAAATAGTTTCAAGAGTAAAAAAAACAAAAACAATAATAATTCCCAAATAACAAGCGAACTTGACATTCGGTACACGGATAACCCGTCCAAGTGAATGAGAGAGTGGGTCAGTGTTATGAGTCTGAATACAGGAAGTGCAGCGATCTGCTCTTCTGTAGGTCTAGCCTCGGTTATATGCCAAAGCGCCCAGAGGCGATTTAATGCATAGTGGTGTGCGCTATCACAGATGTCAATTCTTCCTACTTAGGACTGACACTCGTCTTCTGTAACCTGTTCTACTGTCACCCTCTTAATACAGTACTCAATCAACGCAAATGCTCGGAGTAAAAAAATCACCAACCCATAATGTTGCCATAGAGGCGCTACAGAGATCTCACAACTTATTTAAAAAATATAGCATCAATGCATTGTTAAGTCAGTTTTAGATGAAACACAGCTAGTGCACGCAAGAAACATATTAATGGTTGAGGTGCAGTCGTAGGCAGGGGGGCTTGGCCAGATAGCTACAGTCACCCTGAAAGTGCTGCTGTGGCATTGACGTATCTTCTGCCGTAATACCACTGGACTAATAGTGTGTGGGTGACGTTAGGTGGTGTTACCATGGCGCAATCACCAGACATTGCGGAAGTGTTACTGTGAAACTGCTTGACACTGGTACTCTGGTGGTACATTGTTCCGACCACATTCTGGCGGTGACAGGGTGTGAGTTGTGTTGGCAGGTGGCACTGTGGCAATGATACTGTCCATCACACTGTGGGCTGATACTGTGCAGGGGAAAATGCGGAGGTGGCAATATACAAGTACTGTTGTGGAGGGGGTAATGTGGAATGAGAGTGATTGAGTAAGTGGTAGTGTGGAGGCAATAGTGTGTGAAAATATTGTGGAGGGGATAAAGTGAGAGTGTATAGCGGAAGTCATGCTGAGCAATTTACGATATTGCTTATAAGAAAATATGGGTCAGTATTGAACTATTGTGGGTGGATACTATGGGGCCGATTCCGATTCGGGCCGGAAATCTCTCCGACCGAGCCGGACCCGGAGAGATTTCTGACCGAATCGGACTCTAGCAGTCCGACCGAACGAGTACGATGCGCACGCATGCTATCGGACTCGATTCGGTCGGACTCCCATTGAAGTCAATGGGAGCCGGTCGTACGACGTGTACACGGGCTCCCATTGACTCAATGGGCACGACGCGAACAAGGGCGCCCCCTACAGCGTGTTCGCGTCGATGCGGGTCGCACCATACATGCACGTGTCTCCATTGCGCGCTGCGAGTCGTCCCCGTGCGAGTCGGTCGGAGCGGTCGGGTCCTGCGAACGAGTCGGTCGGAGATTTTGCAAGCGCACGCATCGTACTCGCTCGCCCGGACGCGCGTACGACTCGGTCGGGAAATAGGGCTCCGAATCGGATCCGGTTAAGCCGAATCCGATTCGGTGCCGTACCGGCCGAGATCGGAACCGGCCCCTCTGTATGTGATACTGTGGAGGTGGTGTGCTATTTAGTCACAGCTCCATGAAGCCACCCTTTGGGACTCCGAGCGATATATATATATATATATAACATTTTCCAACCTGATTGAGTGGGCTCGTGGATCTGCTTTGGTTCGTTTCCGTGACGTATGGAATATATATATATATATTATTAGATATATATATATATATATTCACTGAAAAAACCATAGGTTTTACAGACGTTATAGTTAGAAATTAGCATTTAAAAAACCTTAGAAATTCACTGGAAAAAACATAGGTTTTACAGACGTTATAGTTAGAAATTAGCATTTAAAAAACCTTAGAAATTCACTGGAAAAAACATAGGTTTTACAGACGTTATAGTTAGAAATTAGCATTTAAAAAACCTTAGAAATTCACTGAAAAAACCATAGATTTCAGGGACGTTATAGTTAGCTGGACATTTCACTCGTAGAAAACCATAGAAATTCCACTGTTATAGTTAGTTCAGTTAACTATAACTCGCGCCACGCTCCATGATAAATGACCTCGATGAGATCTATAAAGTCTTGCTTGATTTTGAAACTCCCCACAAACTTTGTGTGATCTGGAGACCTCAGCCTCAACACAGTCTTCAGCGCGGCCGCACCCCACTGCCTTTTCAGGTGTGCCCGCGATCTGGTCCACGATCGGGTCCTGAGTCCGCGGTCGGGTCCGCACTGAAAACCGCTCCGCCGCTCCTCTGGTTCCTCGGCACCCCTGGCTCTGGGGCTTGGGGTTGTTTGGTCCCCTTTTTGCTTCTTTTACTAATTTCGGAAAAGGTACAGATTTGCAGTCAGGTATTGTTAAATATAGAAATCGTTCTCTGTCAACTATAGTACTAGAAGTTAATGAACACTGTTCACATTTGTGATCCCATTTGTAACTGAGTCCAAATAAACTCTCAATCTGGATTCCTTCATCTTCTAATACTCCAAGCATAACCATCAGAAACTCTTGTGCATCTTGTTGTATATTAGGACTGAACGTTAAACATCCAGTACATGTATCCAAGAGTTGTCGAATACCAGAAGCAGTATGGATCTTACTTCTGTCAGTTCTCAATTGTTCAAATAAAGTATAAAGTGCAGAACATAATCTTTTTTCCTGACTTTCCATAATTTCACCATACAGATCTTCTTGATAAAATATAACGTTTAGAATAACATTACCATAGCAGTTGACACCAGAAGCATTTTCTAATTGGTATCCCACAACATCTTCACTTGCTTCTATTTTCTGTTTCTTTGCATCTTTTCTTTTCTCTTGAATTTTTTTCTGCTTTTCAACCACACTTGATTCATCAACATGTTTGCGTTTTGAACACACAGCACGTTTTTCATAAATAGGATATTCACCTAAAGTTTGTGCATAAGGTCTTCTTAAACGATTATATTCTCTTACACAATTTACATCAGCACTAACCTTGTTTTCATCGAAATCAATTAAATACAAACCAGACAATGTTCTAACTCGAGATAATGCAACGTATGCCATTCCCTCTTTAAACACAGTTCTTCCAACATTTACTAAAGCATTATCTACACTTAAACCTTGACATTTATGAATGGTTATTGCATATGCTAAACAGAAAGGAAACTGTTTTCTACGAACATACAAGTCTTTTACCAGCAAAAACGTACAGCACAACGCCCAATTTGTTTCACCTCTGCAATCTGATCAAATTTAATTTTCAAGAATTCAATTGCATTTCTGTTATGATATTTTACAAATTCAACAACTTTCCCTATTGCTCCATTCACTAAACCTTGTTCTATATTCAAATTACGCCTCAAAATTACCCGACAGTTTATACATACATCTAAAAAAATTCTAAGCCAGCAGTTTTTGATACAGACTTTTCCAAAGAATCCAATTTAGTCTGTAGTTTATTTGAAAGAAGAATTGTTATTCCTTGATGCTCAATTTTATCAATAGCTTCAATGTGAACTATTTCTTGATTTTCCAATTTCAGAAGCTCTTGATTAAATGTATAACACTCTTCCAGTGTAGGCATTAAGCAAAGTATTGACTTTTTTCTGCAATGTTCTTGTACAGTACTCCTGCTGGTGTGTTTTCAGTTGTAAACAAGTTCTTTAGTAGACGACTTTGTAAAGCTTGTTTACCATGTTTGCTTAGAACACCAATTCTTACATCTTTCAGAATATTTCCATAATCTTCATCACTTGCTTGTCGCATATTCTGAGTGAGTTCTTTATATTCAAAATTTAACCAGAGATTCGCATTTCCAATACTTCCCAAATATTTCCTAGTGTCTTCATGTAGAAGAGTTTTAAAGACTGGTTCTCCTTTTACAGGAGTTAATTGTAGCAGATCTCCAAATACAATTAAATGTTTTCCTCCAAAGAGAACGTCGTAATCTGTTTTTAATACCTGTTGCATTCTTAAATGCACGAAAGCAAGCATTAAGTTTGAGACCATGCTCACCTCATCAATAATTAAAAGTTTCATCTTCTTCAGCACTCTTGACACTTCATAAGAAGCTTCTCCAGACAACTTCTGATATTCTAATTTATTATCATGCTCAACTGGTAACATTAGTAATCTATGCAAAGTAATTCCTTTAACATTGTGCGCAGCTAATCCAGTTGGAGCTGTTACTACACAAGATAAATGTGAACCAGTAGTTTTTTAAGATAACTGGTCAAAAGTTTAATTAAAAACTTTTACCCGTTCCAGCTTGACCACTGATGTACATCAGAATAAGTTTAAATGATGAACATACACATTCTTTTTTTTCATGCAACAAACCATGGGGCATATTAGCAAGACCGGCGATAAAATTATCGCCGTTTTAGCGGCAGGAAACTGCCGCTAAAACGGCGAAAATGGGCTTGCTAATATGTGTTATAGAATTCCAATAGAAGCCCAGGTTAGATGTCCTGCACATCTAACCTGGGCTTCTATTGGAATTCTATAACGCATATTAGAAAGCCCATTTTCGCCGTTTTAGCGGCAGTTTCCTGCCGCTAAAACGGCGATAATTTTATCGCCGGTCTTGCTAATATGCCCCCATGTTCTATCTGTTCTCTCACTTGTACATATATTTCTTTCTGTTCAATATTTACTTGTTCTTCTAACTTTTCCAAATTAATATTCTCCTCTTGTGCTTGTTGCATTGCAATTTCCACTTCATGCATAGCGATCGCTGCTTCATTTTCCACTATTGGTTGTCCAAGTGGATCTTGACTACATGGACCAGAACTTTGACTATCTTGAGAACTTTCATTTGCAACTTCAGCTGTAATAGTCTTTTCTTGTTCAACTTCATCATTCAACATTTTTAAATATGTAGTGAAAATTGAACATGCAATGCTATCTTTACATGCATTAAAAGAATCTTCGTAGCAGTCGAAATCTCCAAGTAATTCACTTTCGGTACGCCATGGTTTGAAGAGTTGGAGAAGTGCTAAATAGTAAAATTCTCGCTTGTCTGGAGTTTCACAACTGAGTTTCTTGTGGTTGATAAGGTTACCTTTTGTGTGTTTTACTGAACATCCATGACATCCAAGTACTGCATATTTTCCTTGTTTTAAATTCTGTTTAACATTTCTTTTGAAGCTGTGATGTTGAAGTACTTCATACAGACATAGCTGTTCCAGATGTCGACTCCTTTTCGGATAGTATGTATCCAACATATTAGTTTTAAGAATTTCTGTACTGTCTGGTTCACTTGCTGCTAAGTATTCAATTTCTTCTAATGATTTCAACACTCTATTTCGTGAGCAGGCAAGACCTAAACTTACCCAAATGATCCCTCGTGATTTTGAATATAAACTTGAAGAGGACAAGTGGTCTGAACATTCATACGATCCAATTTCTCTGTGGGAAAGCATTTTCAAAGTAAAGCTGTACAATTTTTTGCTAAGGCTTTTCTCTTGTGCAATTTCTTCCCACATTTGTTTCATCTCGGTTTTTTCTGATTTCGTTATATATGATGTAACGTAGCGTGCAACAGCAATTGAGTTGTCTGCAACATACTGGATGTCCATATTTGCATTCCACATTTTTAAAATAACCGGATTGTAGTCATTAATATACTTTGATAGTTCTGTTCTTTTCAAGTTGTAGGTATTCTTTGGAGATTTGCGAGTTATTGTGTGCCTTACAGAAGAAAAAAAAGAATTTACTCTTCCTTTAGAAATTACTGGACGTGGAAATCCAAACCGACACTTGGTATAAAATTTTCCTTTAGACTTGTATTTTCATCGGCAGTACTTTCCACAACTGTGACTTTGGAAACGTAAAACTTGCTGTCTCAAGCTTCTATCTTCTCCTTCTCTTGGAATCTCACATGTCACATACTGTTCAATGAAAGACAATACTATTTCATCTGAATCAGTTCCAAATTTAGGTGCATCCTTGATCCACAATAGCATATGTATATGAGGAGCACCTCTCGCTTGGTACTCCTTTCTCCAAAAGAAATCGGTAACTTCTCCAAGAGGTGGATTCTTTTTATTGCAGATGAAAGACATCATAGCTTGAAACCTATGATTAAAATATCTGCACACATTTACAGGATCCAAAGAACACAGTTCTCCAGGTGTCTTCATTTCAACATTCTTTATATTGGAATTTGCTTCTCGTAGAAATTCAAGCAAGTCTTCCCATGCATACTCTGCACAGCTAAGTGTCACAAACCATGTTGGTGTACCTTAGTTCCGTAACATACACTTCAGTTCTCCATGATGACGATACCAATACTCATTTGTTCCTCGTTGAGATGCCATCAAATTAATTAACTGTGCTTCTAAATTTTCATCTGTTTCTTGAACTTTCTCCACAAATTCTTTCGCTGAAAGAAGTGATTGATGAACTCCAGTTTTCAGTATGTGGTTCACTGCATAGGACAGAGAAGACAGATCACTTTCAAACAAAAGGTGAAATATATATGGTATACACTGCCAGAATCTAGGATCTTCAGAGTATAATCTTGTTGAGCGATATTCTGAAGCTGGAATACGTACAGGTCGGTCATCATATCGTCCACCTTCTCCAGTAGGAAACAGCTGTGGAAAACAACGAGCTTCTAAGCTTTTCTCCCATATACTCATTGGAGTTCCCTTTGCTTTTTTCATTTGAAATAACTCAATACTGTTTCCTATTACTTCTTTTGAATGTAGAGGACATATTGTGTAATGTTCATAAATCTCTTCACTCCTTGACTTCTCCACTTTCTCTATTTCACCACTTGAAATTTCAGATTCATCTTCCAAACTTATTATCTGTTGTTCCACATTTACACTTTTATAATAAATATTATTCTCCACAAGATATAACGTAGCCTTTTGAAGTTTTTTAACATCCACAAATTATTGCCATATTTTCCTACTCTTTGTTGGTACTCCATTTACTAGAATGACTACTGCTTCATTTTCATCTTTGTCTCCACCAACAATTTCAATATTTTTCTTAAAATCCAAAGGTAAGTACACTACTCTTCCTTTCAGCCCTCTTTGTAAGTCTGTTGGTGGCAGTTTACCTGTTTTAGGCTCCATGCGAATTATAGTTTGAAATGGATGAACAGATTGAATTAGAACTGACTCATATGTATTCAAATCTGCCAGTTCCTCCGGAATAACTACTAATTCTAACTTATTATGTACTGCTCTATCGGGCATTTTGTTCTCTTCTAATTTGTTATAACAATATTTACAAATACGTTGATCACTGCCTAACTCAAATTGACCTTCCACTAACAAGTAAGTTGCAAATTCTTTCCATTTATCATTATTCTTCTTTTCAGATTTCAAATACAAATCAACATTCCTAGTTTGACTTTTATAATTAGTACGTCGACAACAAACACAAATATAGTTTGGAATTTGAGAGCACACTATGTTAAAATTTCCAATTTCTTCTTCAAACTGATCAATTATAATCACTTTCCCATCTTCTTCAACATCTGTAATTGTCAAACTTTCACTTTCTATACACTGCTCTTCTGAACCAAAATATCGGAAGTCAATATCATCACACTTTTTTGTACATCTGATAAAGAACCGTGTAAAAGAGCTGTATTTAGTTCACCTAAACATAATGCAGGACTTTTTACATAGTACAGTTTCCTTACAAACTTCCGCATTTCTGAATGGTGTACTGCTAACATCTTTAAGTGATGAAAAACACTTTTACACACTTTTCTTGAAAGACAAGCCAGAGAATGCCCATGTTTCTCAGTATATTTTCTTACATTACAAGGATCAAGTGTTTGTAACAACCTAATCTTCTGTTTTACACTTTTCTGTGTATATTCTCGTAACAAATTTCGCATTATATCAATAGATTCCTGATGAATACTACAAATACTGCTACAACCCCACTTATACACAGGAGCTTGTGTGCGTTTCCCTTGCACTTCTTCAGCTATTAACTGTTCTGCACTAATAGTAACCATTTCCTCTTTTGCAACAGGACAACCATTCTGAACTTCGTAGCAACGACTTCCAGTATCAACTGCAAATGGTAAACTATTTTCTTGGAAGTAACTCTCTTCATTAAAAAAAGGTTCACTATTAGATGTATGTTTCCATTTTCCACTGAAGATTTTACAAAAGTTGCTTCTGTTCACACGTCTTTTTTTTAACTTTTGTCTTTCAGAATCTTCATTGTTTTATCCAACACTTTCATCCTCTTCAAAATGAAAATGAATATTTTTTGTTTTAACTTAAAAGCAGTATCCACTATGCTTTCAACACGCTGTTTCTGTTTCAATTGCAGCACTTTCTTTTTATATTCGCGGCATCCTTTTATTAAATTCTGAATTACTCTATTTCGAAAAACTCTTTGACGAATTTCTTGAAATTGTTTTTGTCTACGGGTAACAAATACTCTTTCCTTATCATGTTTTTTTTCTTGCAATCTGAAGTCGAAGTCTGCTTCTCCTTATTTGAAATTTTTTTATTTTTACTTTGTGTGATGTTATTTTCATTAAATGTTCGTAGTACTTTTTTTAGAAATTGTCTAGTGTTATTACCAGAAGAAACTATTTTTGTAGTACTCTCATTTTCTTCTAATGCACATTTTTGACTTTTCTTTAAGTAGATTGCCTTTTTGTTTTTCCTTTTTTCTTCAGTTCTTCTAGGCATTTTCAATTTTTAATCCAAACAAAATAATTTACTGCAACTGAAAAAAAGTTTCAATTATTTGTTATATCTGTTCAATATGTCAAAATAATCACATACAATTATATAAGTTCCAGTGGCGGCTTGCAGAGGAAATGCTGCATGGTACTGGAGCAGAATAAGGGAACAGTAGGGTGGCAGGTAGTGTCATCTGACATACAGCACGTATTTATTGAATTATTTAGATTCACCTTCCCATTTTATATGTGACTCCACTACCTCCTACTTTTCCCCTCACCCCCCCGCCCCATGCACCCCACCGTCCCACGCCACTTCCTCTGCAACCCACTACTGATAACTTTGTAGATACTATTTTGTAAAATTGTTAACTGTATACTTAAGAGTGATATTCTCAACTAAATGACACATGTAAACGTTACCCTTATTAGTTTAACACTTCTATCGGCAACTTAGCAAGCATAAAACTGCACCATATTAGCAAAAATATGGTACAGGCTTACATTTAATTGTGGATGTACATAAGCAAGTACAGATCAACTGTTAGACAGCAAAAAAACCACCGACATGGAGATGGAGAGGGGGGAAAGATTAAGGGACATATTTACAAGGAGCCATCGCCGAATTAACGGCACTTTATCACAGCCAAACTTGTGATACATTTACCCCCATTCACAAGCCGGTGTTAACAGCCCACAGCACCAGTATACCCGCGATAGCAGCCTCAAAAAACATCGCCACAGACGACCCTCGCAAATATCGCTAAAGAGATGCAGAGTAGGCGTTCCTGTGACAAAAGCCGAGACAACAGCACACCTCAACATTCACAACGACCAGCCACATACCCGATAAAAACACAAAACAGGCGATAAGGCGCGTTAGCACCAGGAAATTTACACCTGCTCTGACCTGGTGTAAAGTTGGACGGCAGCCAGCACCACAAAAGGAAGCACAGCCCAGGGCCACATCCGAAGGGCAACAGATGCCATGTAGCAACTCATCATGCGGCCCGGACACCCAACAGGGCCACAACACCCACCGCCAACACCCCAGGACCCCATCCCACACCCGGAACACCCCCACCCCCCGGCACCACCCCCAACACCAGACTAAGAAATTGCACACCAACACCACCAACCCCAAAACAAACATCTTGCCTCATGTCGCACAAGCAGCAAAATAAACATACATGCGTGACCAGAAAATGGAGAATCAGTCATACCGCAATGCAACCACCAACACAAAACACCACACAAACAAAAGCAGAAACAACCCCTAGGATGAGTCCTAGCTGGTCCCACTGGACAATCCGTAGCACGCAGCCCGTTAGACCAAATCCAAGACAAGATGGTGTGCCATGCGCGCAACAAACGAAACAGAGGGAGAGAGCGAGGGAGAGAGACGGAGTGAGATAGCACAAGCAGCGCAAGGACGCTCGGGCACCTGGCTCCACATGCCAACATATGTGTGTGATTCGCCATCCGTACACCATGAGCCCAAGGCTGTGTCCCAATCTCAGCGCCAAAGCCACATCACATTCCTAAAACGAAAGTAGTAGTGAGACAAACATCAGGGATGAAAGCACCATTGTTCCAATGCAGAAGCCGGGAGGACACCTGCACCTCTGACCTTGGTCCCGAACTCACCTGGAACACCCTGATAGAGATACAATGGCAGATGGGGACGACTCCCCCACCACGCATTCTGTAAATAAACCATCTGACTTATCCACAGCCCACACATAGAAGCCCCTGCCTAGGGTACCCCCGCATGGGAAGGCCTTGACACCCACGGAAACAGCAACCCATGTCCCACAACGTTGCACACACATTCAAATTATTGCTCAGAGCTGTGGCATATCCTCCACAGAACACCCGCAGTCCAGAAAAGTGCCTGTTCACGAGATGCACCAACGCAATGGCAGGCCATACCGGGCACATGCACAACACCCGTCACGTGGAACAGTACCGTGCACGTATGCTGCATTTACTGGGTGCACTGCCACTGGCAGTGTTGCGGATCAGTTACAGGCTCAGCTTCCGCATTGCCCACGTCACCTGCATCCAGCCCTGGTTCCACTGCCGAACATGCACATTCGAGTGTCCCATGGATCTCTGCCTATCCAACACAACTGTTGATGAATTGGACTATGTCTTGTGTTTGCGCCCCCTGTTGGATCACGAACAGGAGTGTAACCGAGACAGCCGTGCATGGGATGCCTTGACATACTGCGTATGTATTGGTAGTTGTGCATGGGAGATGGCACAATTTCTCGTCTGCAGTGACCACATCGAGGCGCTTCCCTATTGGGCTGTGTTGTGGATCGGTGACACGGCGTGGGCTGAGCACACCTGCCCGGACCACCTAATGGATTGGCTCACCCTGGTATTCCTTGAACATGACAACGACGTACTATTGGAACACATTGCACATGAAGCTGCACGGGCATTCATGGACGAGTAACTACGTACCTGCAGCCACATCCTATTGCCACCCACAGCACATGGCCCAACAACTTGTTGCACATTGGGGATTGCTCACATATCCCACCAAAACAGAGCACATGTCTCCCGTTGGTCAGGCTCTGGATGCATGTGCGTGGAATAACGCGTGTGCACACACACCTGTCCAAGGCGACGCAGGTCCATGGTCCGAGCAACACAGCATCGTTTCGCAACATTGCCAATTGGGACACACTGCTGGGTGAGAGCACACACATGGCGATGTAGCACGACATGCGAACCTGTCGGACCCTCACACCTGATCACTGTCGGCAGAGCAGACAATTGCCGCACCCCGGAGGCAGAGCACCATGCAGACCCCATGTACAGTCAGTCATGCCCCCTCACACGGGGCACTGTGCAGACGCCAAATAAAACATGACTCGTCCAGCAAGGCAAGGTGGGCTGTGAGCATTGCCATATGTGATCAATATTGTCCATTTGAGCCCCAACATCATCTGCCCCTCGACATGTACCCATGCTGAGTGTAAGTGTCTTAAGCATGTCCGTGCCTGTTGTGGCCGTTGCCTCATCCGTACTGACACGCACATGCCAGTAAAGCCTATGCCACTCCACTGGTGTCTAACTGTGAGGTGGGTTGTAAAGATTGTCCACTCGTGTGCCACAATGAGCCTCGTCCCAACACAGGGAAGAACTGACTGTCGCATGTGCAATGGGGGTGTATCCCTTTGGAAAGCTCCGCCTCTGTGAGCCAGACATTGTTTTTGCATAGGTGCTGGACGACATCTGATGCAGCTCCATCACCTACGCAGTCTGATGTGTCAAGGGCACACAGCCATGCAGCCATCACACGCCATACACACCGGACACAGAACGCGTATGAGGGAAGTTTTGAACCACATTGCCTTGATTGCTGATGTTCTGTGATTGCTATGTGTGTGGGCTGCATTGTGAGGGAATTGCCCCTGCACCTCTGATTTCGTGTAGCCTTCTCCCCTTCAGACGGGGTGCCTTTGGATTGTGTGCTTTTCGGAGCCTGTTTTGCTTTTGACTTGGGTGATGTGTGCTTGCGGACCTATTTTGTGGCCTGGTGCATTGTTGGTCTGCTGCGTGTATTGTAAGGCATGGGTTGTGGTTGCACGCGGACACGTCGGAGTGTGACCTGCTCCTTTGAGGATGTGATCCGCACTTGGCTCCGTCCATCTCACTTCGTGGGCCATGTCATTTTCTTTTCGCAGCTCCTATGCTATCCGAAATGCAGTGTTACTTGCATAGTAAGTGTGGGTCACGGATCTGCTGGTTTGCTGGATTCAGCATATGTGCAAGGGTAGGTTGTGATATTTGTGATAGTGGGGGGCACTCTGTCCACATTGTGGATGGGGGCCTACTTGGCGTTTGGATGTGTGCTGCAGTCTGCCAAGGCATTCAGGGACATGTTACAGGGTCATTGTGGGTGTACTGTGTGCTGCACAAATCAACGCCGTATCTGATTTACAAAACTACATACTAGTTTAAACATAACAAACTATACTGCTTATTTGTTACCTCTATACCTTACTCCTAAAACCATGTAATCTTTCAAACATATGTTACGTCACTTTTGTACCATTGAAACTGATTACGACCTTTTCTTTACACTACAGATCCCATGAACATGCTAATAAAGGTATAAGTGCTCTTTTCATACTAATTAAAGCTCTCTTACTTAATTTTTCTAAACACTACTGTTTGTTGCACAAAATGGGGATGACACATGAGGAGAGGAAATGGAGGTGTAATCCCTAAACTTTTATTGTACCGTTCCTTTAATATACGTATATTGAGGGTTTTAAGTGGGATGAAAAAAAATGCGGGTGTCTAAAAGGGGTAGCAGTGTTCAGCACCAGTAACACCCAGTCCACTTAAAGTCCTGCGTATATTCAGCACAGAGACACACCCTAACAATTTTCATCACTTATAATCACAGTTAGTTTACTAGTGTGGAAAAATCGTATAGAAAATTTACTAAGAACATTTTTAATTGTTTTTTATCTCTCACACATTTATAAAATATCTCTTGTAAAGAAACGCCCCTCTCCACCTTTATTTCGTACGAACGAGCAATAAATAATACCTTTACCAGCATCTAGTCACTAACTACTAACACTGTGCACTGTACCCAATTGTAAAGCAGAAATAGTGTTTAGATTATGTCTTAAAGTATCATCAAATGATTCAAACCATGCATACATACACAAAGCAATGTGCACGTTTACTTTGTCCATTTACTCTCTATGTAATCTGTGCACATTCTGAACGGGTTCGCAGTATATCACCTGTTTTCACTTATACTCAAATGTACCTTACAGTAAAAAAATGACATCACAACCTATCCATATGTAATATTTCATACATAATACAGTGCATTTTTATACCATTGAAACTGATTGCAACATTCTTTATATAGTACAAATTCTACCAATATGCCAATAAACCTATAAGTGCTACTTTTTTTTAATACAAAAAGCTGTATTAGATTATTTTTATAAACAGTACTGCTGGGGGCACAAAATGGTGCTGCAAGGTGAACAGAGTAAATGAAGGTATAATTCCAAACTTTTTATGTATCGTCCATTTACTATACGTATATTAATAAATGGCGGCTCTCTTAAAGGGGTGGCGGAGCCTACTACTAATAACACCAGGACCACTTAAACGCCTGCGTATATTCAGCAGAGGAACACACCGTGAGAATTACTATCACTAATAATCACATTTACTTTACCACTGTGAACAAAATCGTACAGAAAATATACAAAGAACATTTTCATTTATTTTTTATCCCTCACATATGTAAAAAAAATGACTTCTGAAGAAACGCTCCCTAACAACTTAGATTTCCTAAGAACACCCAAATGCAAAGCCTCGAAGTACCACACCAGCCTTGACTGACATTGAAATCTACCTCTCAGTGTAAAAAATGAGACCACAAACTGTGCACATAACATTTCTTCTTTTTTTTCCATCTCTGTTAACTTAACCGCTTCGCCGCAATCGGAACTCCGCCCAGGTGCTGGACATTCCGATCGCGGGTGTGGTTGTGACGAGCTCAGCTCGTCATGCGCACACGCCAACCGCGCAGCATGACGAGCTGAGCTCGTCATGAGCATCGAAGGGGTTAATAACACATGAATTTTCTACTGTGACCCCTTCTCCACTATTTCCAGACTGAGCATAATTTCCAAACGTGCGACATTCTGTTTATCTCGCCAGAATAGATATACAAATCGAAATTAACGCTACATGGAATTTCCAAACCCATACAGGGCTATATTCAGAAGAATGACGATAACATTATCGCCGCTTTAGCGGCAGGAAACTGCCGCTAAAGCGGCGATAATGTTATCGCTCGTCTTGAGAATATGGCCCACAGTCTTTACAGATAACAACTAACACTTTTTCTTTGCGAAAACTCCTAAACATATATAAAGTACTTGTTTAACAACTAGTTACACATTATGCATATTTTAGAACCAATAAATCACCAGACTTTACTAACACTATGTTATTTAGAAATATAAAATACTTGTAAAGTTAAAAATATCGTCTCAAATACTTAACCACTACTACAAAACACATAACACACCTTCTTAATTTCTAATTTACCTTTGTTGTTGGTATGCAGACTTCAAATCTCACAAACACATGCAATTCTTTCCTTGTCACACAGTACATGTAATGCACCGCTTTCATCAAGAATGGAACCAGTAATGGCACAATTTCCCTGTTGCTCCACACATAAATACATGTAAAGAACAAATCAGAATAGTTCCTCTTTTTTTTCCGATTGCAAAACCTCTCTTTATTGGTTATTTTTGAAATTTCCATATAAACACTTTTTTTAAGGACACATACACGTGAAAAGTTCAACGTATTGTATCAACACTTTCTAGAACATTCTACGACACGTGCAGGTTAAAAGTTCATCATTTTTTAAACCAACATTTAGCGGCACGTGGAGGTCAAAAGTTCACCAGTCTTTCAAGTTTGAACTGCACATTCCAAATAAAATTAGCAGGTGTGGTTGAGCTGAGCAAATTTCATCCTATAATATGTACTCCACGTATAAACGGCTTTTTATTAACCAATCACAAAGATGCTTTTCATCAAAACTAATATACACCCTACTTTTTAGGACACAATACATTTCATCTACCAATCGGTTAAGGTTTTGTATGTAAAAAAAAAGTTGTTCCCCATGTTTAAACATATCTCTCATTCTACGAATGCAGTGCATGAGCTACAGACATTTATCTATATCTTCTAGCCATACCTTCAAAATGCTAGTGTGGATTGTAGGACATAGCTATGTTTTCTGGTGCAAGAGGTATGCAGAACAGAGACGTATTGACTTAGACCTAGGTTTACAAAATGTGCACATTAAATGGTTTGCACAGAGAGGATTGAAGTGGCACCAATTGCTCCCTTTGGTTAAAACCTGTTTGCATCTCCAACACCCTGATCTCATGATTGTGCACTGTGGTGGTAACGATCTAGGCACATTGACTGGGGTAGGTTTGGAAATGCTTATGAAGGACACCTTTGGACAATTGATGTTACTTTTGCCTCAAACTGTCTTTGTATATTCCAATATATGCCAAAGACAGAAGTGGAAATGGTCAAACCAATTTTGTCATAAGATTGAAAAATCTAGGAAGAATGTCAACAAAGCTGTGTCTGCATACCTCAGAGACCATAGAATGGGGTCGATCTACAATAACAACATACGTTTTGATATGGCTGATATCTACAGAAGTGATGGAGTACACTTCACAGATGAGGGAAACCGAGTTTTCCTGATTAACCTGAAGCTGTGCATTCGCACTTACATGTAGCTCCAACTAATAAACACAAAGGCTCTTTTTAGAGCCGCCTTATATTCCCAATTTCGGCTCGCAGAGTGTCAGCTGCGGTTCGGCTAGCAGAGGGACACCTGCGGGCCGTTGGGCAGAGGGAGACCTACGAGCTGTTGGCTCGCAAAAGCACAGCACCGTACTGGCTCGCAGAGGGAGAACTGTGGACTGACTTGCAGAGGGAGACCAACGTGCCAACAGGCCTGCTAGCAGACACACAGCTATCAGTTAACGGGCTGGCTTGCAGAGATACAGCTGTGAGCCCTCCGAGCTGCAACCCGACGGGCTAACTGCCAGAGGGAGAGTAACGGGCCTACGGGCCTGCTAGCACAGACACAGCTACGAGCTAACGAGGTGGATCAGAGAGGTAGAGCTGCGGGACCCACGACTCGCACACACAGAGCTGCGAGCTGACGGACTGGCTTCTAAAGGCATAGCCGCGAGCTGGTGATGTGGGGAGAGGGACCGTGAAAGGGGTATATCGCACAGACAGAGCTACGGTATATTTTTAGTTAGAACTACGGACCTACGACTCGCAGACACAGAGCTGTGACCCGACGGACTGGCTTCTAAAGGCATAGCCGCGAGCGGATGATGTGTTGGACAGGCAGCGTAAAACGAGCTAACGAAGTGGCTCACAGAGGTAAAGCGGGGGAGGGAGCGTAAAAGGAGTATCTCGCACAGACAGACCTGCAGGATATTTTCAGTATTGCCTCGCAGAGGTAGAATTACGGATCCGATGCCTTTTAGAGGGAGAGATGCGAGCTGACGGACTGATTCACAAAATGGCTGACAGCTTGCAGTCGCACAGCTGCGAGCTGACGGACTGGCTTCTAAAGGCATAGCGGCGAGCTGGTGATGTGGGGAGAGGGACCGTGAAAGGGGTATCTCGCACAGACAGATCTGCCGTATATTTTTAGTGTTGCCTCGCAGAGGTAGAACTACGGACCTGATGCCTTGTAGAGGGAGAGTTGTGAACAACAAAATGGCTGCCAACACTTCCTAGTTTCAACAGTTCGCAGCCAATAAGCTGCAAAGTCGTGCTCGTAACGCCTCAGCCAATCAGATGTCAGAATTCTCAAATATTGATATCTGGAAAATTTGATATTTCTCAAAAACTACTGAATGGATTTACCCCATTTAAACAAAAGCGTGCTTTCTGGACCAAGATCTTTCTCCCTGCCAAATTTGGCGTAATTCCGTTCAGCAGTTTGACCTGTAGCCTTGTCTAAAGTTTCCTATGGAAATTGCATGGAGAAAACACGTTTTGGGACCCCCCTTTTTCTTAGCCCCCCTTGACGAATCCCCCCAAACTTTCAGGATAGGAGCTGACCTGAAAAGAGTAACTTTTAGAAAATTTCGTAAAGATTTGTCACACGACGCCAAAGTTATAAGCACATCAAAAATGCTTTTCCTATGGAAACGTGGTCCTAACTATAACTATCTACTGGCGACCGCCAGTAGATAATATATATATATATATATATATATATATATTCACTGAAAAAACCATAGGTTTCAGGGACGTTATAGTTAGTTGGACATTTCACTCGTACAAAACCATAGAAATTCCCCTGTTATAGTTAGTTCAGCTAACTATAACTTGCGCCCTCGCAATGCACTGCTGATGATGTCACATATTACATCATTCATGACATGGTCAGTGACATCACTGATGACATCTCAAATGACATCACTGATGACATCATCCAGTGACTGTGTGTTTCTGTAAAGTTTAAATATGTTTTATATATATGCCAAGGTGTATTGAAGAATGAGTGGGTGTATAAGTGTCTGGAGGAAGGATTTAGTAGGTGCGTGACTGACTGTATAAGTGAGTGATTAAATGTGTCTTACTGAATGCATGGGTTAGTGACTAAACTGTCTGAATGTGTGCATCAGTATGTCTGTTGTTGTGTAAGCTGCTGCATGTGTTGGTCAGTAGCTACATGCATGTCTATATGGGTTATTGATTGGTTGCCTGAGTATTTGTATGGGAGACTGAGTGTGTGTGTGGGTGGGTGGGAGGTGTGTGACTCTGTGCATAGATGTGTGAGTGGTTTATTCACTGGATGTATGGGTTCAAGATTGCATGTGGAAACAGCTGTATGGGCGGGTGAGTGTGTGTATGGGTGTGTTGGTGAGAGATTGGATGTCTCAGTGGTACATGTCCAAGTAACTACGGGGCATATTATCAAGAACGGCGTTAAAATTATCGAGCCCAGCAGTTTTCTGCCGCTAAAGTGGCGATAATGGGCTTGATAATATGCCCTGGAGAATTCCAATAGAAGCCCATGTTCACACCAGAACATGGACTTCTATTGGAATTCTCAAGGGCATATTATCAAGCCCATTATCGCCGCTTTAGTGGCAGTTTTCTGCCGCTAAACCGGCGATAATTTTTAACGCCGTTCTTGATAATATGCCCCCAAATATGTAAAAGGCAGTGTATGTGAGATTTGGAGTATATAAATGACTATATGTGAGAGTGAGTGATTGTGAGAGTAGCTGTATGGATGAGTGTGTACTTGTCTCAGTGTTTGCATAAGAGAGTAAGTATGTGTTAGAATATGTTTGAATAAGTGAGCTGGTGTGTGTATAACTGTATAGCTGAGGAAATGGGAGTGTGATTGATTCTTTGCATGACTGACTAGGTGTGTGAGTAACTCAATGGATGAGTGGCGGTGTGTGAGTGTCTGTATAGGTGTATGAGTGCATATGATAGAGTTGTATTGATGAGTGACTGTATGTATAAGTGATTGTATGGGTGAATGAGTGGATGTGTGTGTAGACCTAGGAATCAGTGAGTGCGTATGTAGTAACTGGTATTGGTGTGTCGATAGTTTCGAAAAGGTTATATTAGAATGTGAGGAGGTGCATCAGATTATCACATGGATGATGTCATCAGTGATGTCATCAGCGATGTCTTTTGAGATGTCATCAGTGATGTCATCAGTGATGTCACTGACCATGTAATGAACGATGTAATATGTGATGTCATCAGCAGTGCATTGCGGCGGCGATAGTTATTGTTAGTTGAACTCACTATAACGGCAGAATTTCACAGGTTTTGTACAAGTGAAATGTCCAACTAACTATAATGTCCCTGAAACCTATGGGGGCATATTCTCAAGGACTTATCGCCGATTTATCGGCACTTTAGCGCCGCAAAAGTGGTGATAGATTTTTCGCCCTATTCTCAAGCTGGTGCAAACTGCCGATGTGTTTTGCAAACTGCCGATATCGCCAGTTTTCTTGCGATAGCTGCCGCAAAAACCATCGCCACGGATGAGAGCGACAACTAACGCTAATGATATGCAGAGTAGGCGTTCCCGTGCAAAAACACACGAAAACACCACTTCGCGATATTCACAACGACCAGCTAGATCGACGAAGCGATCCAAAAACAGGCGATACGGCGCGTTAGCAACAGGGATTTAACACCTGCCTATTACTGGTGCTAAGCAGGACGACAACCCGCACTAGAAAGGGAGCCCAGCCCAGAGCCACATCTGAAGACCAACAGATGCCATGGACCTAATGATCATGCAGCTTGGAGACCCAAGAGGGCCACAACACCCACCGCCACCACCCCCAGGACCCCCCCTGGACCACCCTCCCCCAGACTACCACCTAGGCAGTGCAGAAGAAGACAGCGGACGTTCCTAAAATGCACCAGCCTCTTTCACTCAACGCCAGAGGATGCCATTGCCCACTACAGGCCCAAAAAGACAACCATTCTCCGCATCCTGACCCACATTGCCCACAGGCTGACGGTACCAACACAGCGGAGAACCAACATCCCTCCGCAGACAAAGCTGCTGGCTGTGATGCACCTGTTGGCCTCTGGTACCTTCCAACCAACAACTGCCAGAGTCGGAAGAGTCTCACAGCCAGCCCTATCAAAGTTCCTCACACCTGTCTTGGATGCATGTCCACAAAAGCAACGGCGGGCCCCTGTATCCGCACCACACGCTAGTTCCAATTCGTAGGGTTCCTGCGCAACCAACCCCAATGCCAGCCGTTGCTTGATTCCTCTGTGTTCCAGATCCAAGATTGTAGTCACTGAAATGGGGGTGCGCCAGGTCATGAAGTCCAGTAGTCAACAGTAGTGTAAAAACAGTTCTTTATTACAAATACATAAATCAACAATACGAAAAGTTCAGCCAACGCGTTCCATTCCCAACGGGGAACTTAATTAGGGCAACGTGTGGATTCAATTAACTGCATATGCTGCGGGAACTCCCCAATACAATTCCATATCCCGAAAGTCAGTATTCAGAAACCTGTTGGATAAATGGTGACAATGGTCAAGCATCCTTATAGTCACAAACATAATCTGGCACAGTGTATTGCACTTGGACAAACCGGAATGCTAATAGGTATGATAAATCCTGCACAAAAAGACCGTAACAGAAGTTCGTGTGGTCGTAACCTTCGTAGGAAAGAAAAGGAAGGTTACGACCACACGAACTTCTGTTACGGTCTCATTATGCAGGATTTAAGTTGGGAGATTAAGTCCCCTTTAATAATGAGGGTCCCTGGGGTCCAACTAGCCCACCAGGTACCTCCAGTAAGCGCCACAGAGCTGCGTTGCAGAGAGGTGTAAAAAGGGGTGTGGCCTGGACCACCTCTCTGCAACGCAGGCCTGTGGCGCTTACTGGAGATACCTGGTGGGCTAGTTGTACCCCAGGGGCCATCAGGATTGAAGTGGAATTAATTCCCCAACTTAAAACGCGCCACAGGGCGTGTTTCCACACGTGTCACCTCAGTCCCCGCCCCCTCCCTTCACCACTGTGCAAACGCGCCCGCGGTGCATTTTAAGTTGGGGGATAAAGTCCCCTTGAATCCTGAGGGTCCCTGGGGTCCAACTAGCCCACGAGGTACCTCCAGTAAGTGCCACAGAGCTGCGTTGCAGAGAGGTGTAAAAAGGGGCATGGCCTGGACCACCTCTCTGCAACGCAGCCCTGTAGCACTTACTGGAGGTACCTGGTGGGCTAGTTGGCCCCCAGGGACCCCCAGTATTGAAGGGGAATTAATTCCCCAACTTAAAACGTGCCACAGGGCGCGTTTGCAGAGTGTTGCTGGGAGGGGGCGGGGTCTCCAGCATGATCGCGTGTGTTTTTTTTGTTTTCTTTGGGAAGGGGGGCTGTGTGGCCCCCCTTCTTTTTACTTTTTTGGGCCCTTGGGACCCAATCCCCCAGGGCCTGACCCCCTCTTTTAAAAAAAAATATATGTATCTTAACGGGAAGGGGGCCGCGTGGGCCCCCCTCCCATGGCCAATTCCGGCCCCGGGGACCCCATCGCCCGGGGCATGGCCAAATATTTTTTTTTTATTATGGAGGGGGGCTGTGTGGCCCCCTTCCTGAGGCCTCTATTGTCCCCGGAGACCCCATCCCCTGGGGCCGGCCTTTATTTATTTATTTTTTATTTTCTTTGGGAGGGGAGCCGCGTGGCCCCCCTCCCGGGCCACTTCTGGCCCCGGGGCCTGGCCATTGCTTTTTTTTCTGTGGGGGGCTGCGTGGCCCCCCCTACTCAGGCCTATTGTGGCCCCGGGGACCCGATCCCGCGGGGCCTGCCTGCCTTTTTTTTTTTTTTGGGGAGGGGGACTGAGTGGCCCCCCTCCCAGGCCACCTCTGGCCCCAGGGACCCCATCCCCCGGGGCAGGCCCTATCCATTGGGGACCGTGGGGGGGTCCCCAATCCCCCCACGGTCCCGCCGGCTCCCCGCGACCTGCGGAGGCCGGCATTGCTTTTCCACAAGGGGAGCTGCTGACATGCAGCTCCCCGTGTGGAAAAGCAATCTGCTTTGCTTCATTGAAGCGAGAGCAGGTTTCCCTGCGCTCGCTTAAATGAAGCAAAGCAGTTTGCAATGACAGGGCGGGAGCCGCTCCCGCCCTGTCATTGCAAACAGCACTGTGGGCACCCCGGGACACTGCAGGAGCTAGCCCTGGGTGGTGGCGGTCCCCAGGGCCATCACTGGCTCCAGGAGGGGAGCCGCGCGGCCCCCCTCCCAACAATTGCAAAGCCCCGGGGAGGTGGTGGTCCCCGGGGCTCGGGGGTCCATTACGGACCCCCAAATTTAAATATTAGTGCCCCGGGGAGGTGGCAGTCCCCGGGGCGTGTGGGGGGGCTCGAGCCCCCCCCCACACAGGTATATTTACCAAAAAAAAATGAAGCCCCAGGGGGTGGTGGTCCCCGGGGCTTGGGGGGGCCTTAGAGGCGTCCCAATCTTTAAAAAAACAAGCCCCGGGGGGTGGCGGTCCCCGGGGCTGCAGGGGGGCTGCGTGCCCCCTGCAACTCATTAATCAAGCCCCGGGGAGGTGGCGGTCCCCGGGGCAGTGTGGGGGGGATTGGGGCCCCCCTACACTTTTTTTTTCACTGCCCCCGGGACCTGGCCCACCCGGGGGTTTCATTACCACGAAGGGCAGAAGCCCGCGCTTCATTTTTTTTATTTTCGCGGCTGGATTCGCGCACCCAGCGCGAATTAGGACGATTTAAAAAAAAACCCTGAGCAGGCCTAGGGGGTCAGGGTGTTTCTACCCTGCCCCCTTTTCTTGTTTTGCGCGTTTCGTTTTCTCTTTTCTTGTGCCTCGGTTCTACCGAGGCACAAGATGGCTGCCAACACTTCCTGGTTTGATGTGTTGACAGCCAATTATAATGCAGCTGGTGATCGGCAGGGTGCGCGGATGCACCGCGGCCATAGATATCGAAACTTTTATTTTTTGATTTTTTCAACAACTACTGAACGGATTTACACCATTTAAAAAAAGGGCTATTTCTGAACCAAGGGCTACCTTTTTGCCAAATTTGGCGTAATTCCGTTCAGGATAGGAGCTGACCGGAGCGCCCCACTAGTTTTGAAAAGTTCGCGAAGATTCGTCAACCGGCGCCAAAGTTATTGGGAAAACAAAAAACGCTTTTCCTATGGAAACTAGGTCCTAACTATAACTATCTACTGGCGACCGCCAGTAGATAATATATATATATATATTCACTGAAAAAACCATTGGTTTCAGGGGCGTTATAGTTAGTTGGACATTTCACTCGTAAAAAACCATAGAAATTCCCCCGTTATAGTTAGTTCAGCTAACTATAACTCGCGCGCTCGCAATGCACTGCTGATGATGTCACATATTACATCACTCATGACATGGTCAGTGACATCACTCATGACATCACTGATGACATCACTGATGACATCACTGATGACATCATCCAGTGAATGTGTGTTTTTCTGAAAATTATATATGTTTTATATATGTATATCTCAAGGTCGATGGAGGAATAAATGGGGATATAAGTTTCTAAATGGATGATTTTTTATGTAAAATTGATTGTATAACTGACTAAGTGTATCTTAGTGAATACATGGGTTAGTGAGTAATGTTTAAATATGAAAATATCTGTATCAGTCTCTCACTTTCTGTATAAGTGGCTGCATGGGTTGGTGAGTAGCTACATGAGTGTCTATATGGGTTATTAGTTGGTTTTTTGAGTATCAGTATGAGTGTCTGAGTGTCTGTATGGTTCGGTGGGGGGTATTACTTAGTGCATAGATGCATGAATGAGTGACTCACTGTTTGTATGTGTTGAAGACAGCATGCGTGCGGGCGCGCGAGTTATAGTTAGCTGAACTAACTATAACGGGGGAAGTTCTATGGTTTTGTACGAGTGAAATGTCCAACTAACTATAACGCCCTTGAAACCTATGGTTTTTTCAGTGAATTTCTAAGGTTTTTTAAATGCTAATTTCTAACTATAACGTGCCTGAAACCTATGGTTTGTTCAGTGAATTTCTAAGGTTTTTTAAATGCTAATTTCTAACTATAACGTGCCTGAAACTTATGGTTTTTTCAGTGAATATATATTTATTTATTATACTATGTATACATGTGAAAATGTCTCGGTCCCCTGTTTGCCTCGGTGGCACGGAAAAAATGGGTGGAACTGACGTCAGCATGCCGACGAGGTCCTCTTATGGCTCCGATGACGTCATACGGTGTCGCGAGCGGAGCCGTGCTCGTTGACGTGGGAGAGCTAGGAAAGAATTTTCGTGGAATGCTGGTGCAGGGGATATTCACCTAAGTGTTCAGGCTAGTCCTTTGGGAGCAACTGTTTATGTTGCCACTCCAGAAACCGAAACCAGTGATCCGAGGGCAGAGGCCCTGCAGATGGCACACGAGGTGGGGTGCCCAGTCGTGTGCACCGGCGGGGCAGCGAATTGACAAGCACCACAACCCACAAAAAAGGTAACGAGGGCACTGAATAACACAGGATCTTCTCTTTGTATCTGGCAGGAACAACGAAGTTAAAATGCCCTAGTACCGAAATGTAGAATTAGTGCTACAACGGTCTTCAAGAGGACCTGCAATGCCGCTTCAGCCTCCCGTACCCTAGAAGCGGCACATGGGTCACGCGGTACGGTCATACTGCGGTGGGACACACACTCGTTGACCTCTCATGGCACTGCTCCACACTTCAGGGAGTACGCTTTCCATTAGCTATGTTTTCTGATGAAATGTCACGCTGGCCCCGTCCAACAACAGAACTCCTTTAGATCCAAACAGACTCTTCCACTCTCTCACCGGAAGTGAAACCAGGCCACGCGGACACTTTCACAATACAACAGCCGGGAATGCACTTTTCGGTAAAAAAACCACATTCCTTCCTCCTAATTAATCAAATAAATGTCTCACTGAAGAATAGGGGCCAGCTTCGATCGGTAAACAGCTGTTACAATGACTTTTTTACTTTGTGATACCATTACAACGCATGCATTACCACGCATGCGTTGTACATCACGAAGTCATTACTGCGCATTTTTTTAGAACGCATGGTCATTTACCACGCATGCCTTTACAACGAATTTTGTTGTAAAGGTATGTATGGTAAATGACAATGCGTTCTAAAAAACATGTAGACGATCCATGTCATTGTAAGGAAACAGAGGCTGTTCCGTTTCCTCACAACGACGTGCACCGCCCCTCAGAGATGACGTGAAGCAGGAACCACGAGGAGAGAGGAACCATGAGGAGTGAGAGGTAAGGGGGATTGGGCATGGGGTGGGGGTTTCTTTTCTAGGGTTTAGGGTAGTGCAGTGGTGTTTGGGTGGTGTAGGGGTCGTGCTGGGGGTAGATTTAGGGTTTAGGGTAGTGCAGTGGTGTTTGGGTAGTGTAGGGAGTCGTGCTGGGGTAGTGTTTTAGGGTTTAGGGTAGTGCAGTGGTGTTTGGGTAGTGTAGGGGGTCGTGCTGGGGTAGTGTTTTAGGGTTTAGGGTAGTGCAGTGGTGTTTGTGTAGTGTAGGGGGTTGTGCTGGGGGTAGTGTTTTAGGGTTTATGTTAGTGCAGTGGTGTTTGGGTAGTGTAGGGGGTAGTGCTGGGGTAGTGTTTTAGGGTTTAGGGCAGTGCAGTGGTGTTTGTGTAGTGAAGGCGGTCATGCTGTGGGTAGTGTTTTAGGGTTTAGGGTAGTGCATTCATGTTTGTGTAGTGTAGGGGTCGTGTTTTAGGGTATAGGGTAGTGCAGTGGTGTTTGGGTAGTGTAGGGGGTCATGCTGGGGTTAGTGTTTTAGGGTTTAGGGTAGTGCAGTGGTGTTTGGGTAGTGTAGGGGTCATGCTGGGGGTAGTGTTTTAGGGTTTAGGGTAGTGCAGTGGTGTTTGTGTAGTGTGGGAGGTCATGCTGGGGGTATATTTAGGGTTTAGTGTAGTGCAGTGGTGTTTGGGTAGTGTAGGGAGTCATGCTGGGGTAGTGTTTTAGGGTTTAGGGTAGTGCAGTGGTGTTTGGGTAGTGTAGGGAGTCATGCTGGTGGTAGTGTTTTAGGGTTTAGGGTAGTGCAGTTATGTTTGGGTAGTGTAGGGTGTCGTGCTGGGGGTAGTGTTTTAGGGTTTAGGGTAGTGCAGTGGTGTTTGGGTAGTGGAGGGGTAGTGTTTTAGGTTTAGGGTAGTGCGCCCAACCAGCCACAATATCCGTGGACAAAGGGGATCCTGACTCTTTGGAACGCTCCGTCAATTGAATAATTTGGGTCAAGGGCCCTACCACGTCCAAGACCTATCAATTCCTTTCTTGGGATCCCTCATATACTTGGAGAAAAAGGTACATAGTTTCTCATCAATTTCAGGCGTGTGTGCCACCTTCCCCTTCAGTGAGGGCCTGGGGCATTCTCCCCTCATCCTATTCCTGACCTCCCTTTCAAGGGGTTGATGGATTTTTCCCACCACATACTCTGCCACTTTGGCGTCAGGTGCCCACTCTGCCGATCTAGGATGGTAAATTTGTGTAGGCTCGAACATGTCCGAGAGGACCCCGTCCCCAACCGGGGACTGAGAGGAGTGGGACTCCGGACGCCAGGGACGCCCCGAGTCCTTATCCTCATCGGAGGAGAAATCGTCCTCCGATACACCTCTCCTCTAAGGGAAACCCGCCGTCGGGGTCTACAATAGTGGTGACAGTGTCGCAATTTTCTCCGGGCCCCTCCTCCTCCCGGCAGGGTGCATGTTTTAGCGTTCGCGCACTCTTGAGGAAGGTCTCCGTAAGTTTATCAAATCCTTCCAAGTGCCCCGCGTTATGCTAAACGGCCCTTTTATTCCCCATCTGGGAGCTACTTGGACCCGCCACCACCAGATCTGGGTCACTGAACACCCCAGGGATGCTTTTCGCCAGCTTATCAACCTGATCCCTAAGAGGAGCCAGCGCCCTAGAAATAGCCAGAGAGAGGGCTTGGTCCACTGCTGGAGGGAGAAGTTGGGAGGCCATTCCACCTCCACTTCCTGGTAGGAGGAGTAAAAATGATCTTCTGGAGAAGACATGATAGCAGAGGGTGTGAGCACAGAACAAATGCCCTTAAAATCCTTAAGACAGCCCCCTCGCCGGTGCTCCAACAGCTGGGCTTTCCCCGAAGCTGTTATAAGAATAGACTGAGGCACAATACCAATTACCACCACCAGGTGGCGCTGGTCACTAACGTGGCCGTGTGGGGAAATCACCGCATAGCGGTGTCAAAATTAGGCGAGGGTTGGTCGGGAATCAAGCGGACACTAAAGGAGTGACCGGATTCCCAAACGCGCGTACAGACCAGCGGGAGCGCTCGACGGAGCTGCCTCGCTCGGACCAGATGCGCCTGACAGGATCTCACCGTGCGCAGAGCACACAGCGGGAGAAACTCCGTGGGGGAGAACGCGCTCGGGCAAGAGCCTGCTGCGCAGGGAATATGAAACAATACCAAGGCAATAATGCTAATAACGTGCACAAGAAACCGCTATACAAACAGCAACAACGTCAGATTAAGCCAAGAATGTAAGGAATGCACTTAACTGACGAGCAGTGAAGAAAGAGGAAGCGGAAGGGACGTCACGATATTATATACGATGGACTGTGATATGATTGGACTATAGTTGCCTTGGAGACTACCCCCAATGGTTCATGGGTTGTGTAGTCTTTTGTTTAATGATTGTTGTGTTACGTTTTCTTTGAACTGCTATGCAAATAAAGTGAGGAAAGATATGCATAATCCTCGCCTCCGTCCTGCCATAGAATTCATTAAACTTTATTTGATCTGATTTAGAAACATAGATCATAAAAATGTACATAAAAACAGTAAATCCTCTTTCCTAATACAATACAGTGAGAATTAATTTAAACAAGTAGGTAAAAACGGGTGTTACAAAGCCCGGTTCAGAGCAACTTCAGGTTAACAGAATCGTAAAGTTCAATGTTTCGCAAGATCAATCTCATGTACTTCGTGCAAAATACGCAATAAGGGGTCCAAGTAAGATGTAACGCTCCAATACCTGACCAGTTTGCACTATATAAAACTGCAGAAAAACTAAAAATAAAAAGTGTTTTGCACACTTCTGTCATTGGGCTATATGTGGGCTACATCTGGGTGATATTTGTGCTACATTTGGGCTCTTTTTCTCTGGTAGCCATCTTGGGAGACTTATTTGTTATGAAGTTTCCTAATTTCGTCATTTACTGCAGTCTCCTCAGTAGGAAATGCTTTCAGTTTTTACTTTGATTCCATCAAGAAGGCATTCAGATGTGTCACACATTTGCCATAAATTCAGAATGTTAGCACTCTAGTTGTTCATTAGATCACTGTAGTAAAGCTGCTGCTCACCAGGGAGTTAACTGGAAGTCTACTGCTGGTATTGAAAGTGATTGTTTCAGTCTGCATGTCAGAATTTTCTAATGAAATAGAAGAGGATTTGAGATCTCACTTAAAACATGCCCTAAATTTTCTTTCTGCAGCACTAACCATAATTTCTATGGCAAAATGAACCCCCTCATTTTGTTCTTTTTTAAATTAAATGTTTTAAGTGTTACCAGTTTATTCCAATCAAGATGGCTTCAGGTGTGCCATACTTTTGTCATAAGTAAGACTGTTAGCGCTCTAGTTGTTCTTTAGAACACTCTGGGAAGCTGCAGTAGAACACAAAGGCATCAACTGACAGGCTGCCCCTGTTGAAATATAACAGGAAGATATTTGAGATCACACTTGAAACATGTCCTAATTTTTCTTTCTACAGCACTAACCATAATTTCTATGACAAAATGAACCCCATCATTTTGTTCCTTTTTAAATTAAATGTTTTAAGTTTTACCAGTTTATTCCAATCAAGATGGCTTCAGGTCTGCCATACTTTTGTCATAAGTAAGGCTGTTAGCACTCTAGTTGTTCTTTAGAACACTCTGAGAAGCTGCAGTAGAACACAAAGGAATCAACTGACAGTCTCTGCCCTTGTTGGATGTACATGTTTTACTGAGAATGTCAGACTTCATTCTCACATGACTGAGAAAGATAATGTGAATTTACAGAAAATATGCTCTCATTTTAGCTTCTGGAGCACCTTCCAAAACTGTATGGGACAAGCATGTGAAAATAGTTTTCTCTCAAACATGATTCATGATATCCCAGCAGAAGGTTTTTCACAGGGTAAAATCACCTTAGAACACACCACAATTCCTGAAATTAGTATGGTACCATCAACAAATGAATTCTAATGTAACTAAAGTCTGTTATCACCCTTTATAGATCTCCTTTGGTAAACCTCAAAATCTTCGATTCACTACAATGCATTTCAATGGGGTACTATCATTTATATTGGTCCCAAGATGGCTGCCAGCAATTCCAGGATGAAGTGCTGACAGCCAATCAGATCTCACGATGACATGTGTGGTTAGGCTCCGCCCAGATATATATGTGTTTTCTTTTTCAAATGTCTCAGGAACTACTGAACGGATTTACACCATTTAACCAAAAGGCACGACTCTGAACCAAGGGCTACCTTTTTGCCAAATTTGGTGTAATTCCGTTCAGCAGTTCGGGCTGTAGCTGCGATGAAAGGTTCCTATGGAAAATTCCATGGGGAAAACACGTTTGGGGACCCCCCTTTTTTCTTGGCCCCCACTTGACAAATCACCCCGAGACTTTCAGGATAGGAGCGGACTGGAGCGGGCCACGAGTTTTGAAAATTTCGCAAAGATTCGTCAACCGGCGCCAAAGTTATTTCAAATAGAATGTTGCAGATTTCCTATGGAAAATAGGTCCTAACTATAACTATTAAATATATATATATGAAGTACTTTTTGGTTGCGCGGCCACGCTGACAAAACAAGCCTGCTCTCCAAGGTAATCCTTTTGGTGTTCTTTAGTTCAACTGCCGCGTTTTGTCCTCTCTGGTCTTTCTCAAAGTGAAATAGTGCCCTACTTAACTTAAAAAACTATAAGCATGGTGCATCAACATGGACAAAAGACTATCGCTTTACATTTCCTGTATGCATTTTTACCTAGCAGAGGACAGACTCAAAATTATAAATTAACAATCAAATTCAGTTTGTGAAAAAGAATAATGTGGTTAAAAGGAAATGAAGGCATCTGTCCGCAAACATTACAATTGGGGATGCAAATCATGTAAAGCCCATATCATGCATCTGAAGAGTACAATTTATTTACGAGCTTCCAACCCACACTTCACAGAAAGGAACAGCACTCCTGGAGAGCGGATTTTCAGTTAAGGATTTATTTCAACAAAGCCCAAAGAATGATAAAAGAGAGTCGACGCGTTTTGTCGCCAAGCCTTTTTCATATATATGCACATACATATACACACACACATATATTACCTACTGGGGGTTGCCAGTAGGTAGTTATAGTTAGGACCAAAGTTTCCATAGGGAAAGCATTTTTTGTTTTGCCAATAACTTTGGTGCAGCTTGATGAATCTTCACGAAATTTTTGAAAGTTTCAGGGTGATCTGTCAAGCGAGGGCCGAGAAAAAAGGGGGGTCCCAAAACATGTTTTCCCTTTGCTATTTGTATGGGGAATGTTCATTTTTTTAACACAACTACAGCCGAAACCGCTGAACAGAATTACACCAAATTTGGCAGAAAGCTAGATGTTGGTCCAGAAAGCTTGCTTTTTGAAATTTGGTGTAAATCTGTTCAGTAGTTTCAGAGATATTTAATTTGAAAAAATCAAGATATCTGGGAGCCCAACAGCCTACTGAGAGCCTACTGAAATTTGATTGGCTGCAACACTTCAACCAGAAAGTGTTGGCAGCTATCTATTCACAAAAAATGTAAAAAAGATAAAGAAAAGGAGGCAGGGTAGAAACACCCTGACCCTCTAGGCCTCTCGGGGGGTCCCACTTTTTAAAAACTTTTTGGTGGGATCCGCTGATCCGGCTGAAAATCAAAAAAAAAATTTAGCGTGGCATTGCGCACTTTGTTTATATCGGTCCCCAAGTGGGCCAGGTCCCAGGGCCATGAGGGTTAAGAAGGAGGGGGCTCCCCTCCTAGGCTTTAGAAAAGCCCCGGTGATGGCCAACTCCCCAGGGCACTGAACAATAGATATGCGGGTACTAGCTTGGTGCCTCTGCAGCCCCAGGAACCGCCACCTCCCTTGGGCAATAAATGTAAATTAGGGGTGGGCTGCCCTGGGACCGCCACCTCCCCAGGGCACATACAGAATTATTAGGAGGGTCCGTTGTAGCACCACCTCCCCAGAGCTACATGACAGAAAGTAGGGGTGGTGCCTCATGGAGCCCTGGATGGCCATGGGGACCAACACCCCCCAGGGGCCAGCTCCAGCATGGTCCCTGGGTGCCCACCCCTGGGGCATTGCAGTTGGCTATGGCTTCGGAGATCCCGCCAAGCTATAGCAAACTCTGCAGGTGAAATGCTCTTGCTTGCACGAAGGGGAGCAGATTTGCTTTTGGACAGAGGAAGCTGCATGTTAACAGCTCCCTCTGTCCAGAAGCAATGCTGGCAGTGACCAGAGAGGCCATCAGGCTCTGCTGCGGTTCTATTGGTGAGTGAGTGCCCTGGAGGCATCCATTTTAAATGGGTTGGCCATGGGTGATGGGGACCCCGGGACCCAATTTGGCCCAGGACGGGGGCAGCATAGCCCCCTTCCCCTGTTTTGGAATTAAAAAAATAATAAAGAAGTGGCCAGTCACTGGGGTATTGGCTCCCCGGGGCTGAAATCGGCCCAGTAGGGGGGCCACATGGCCCCCCTCTCTTCTTTTATTAAAAAAAAACTAAAGGGCAGGCCTTAGGGGATGGGGTTCCCCGGGCTAAAATCGGACATGGGAAGGGGGCCATGGCTCCCCTTCCTTTAATTTGAAAAAAGAAGAAAAAAAATCTATCAGCACAAAGACGAAGGCCCGCCCCCTTTCTGCACCACTCTAAATTTGTGCCTCCTGGTGCACTGCTGGTTGGGGGATGAAATTTCCTTGACTGCGGACGGTCTTTAAGGGCCAACAAGACCTCCTGTTACCTCCAATAAGTCCCCACAGCCGAATTGCTGAGAGGTTATCAGAGTCCATGCTCCCTTTCTCCACCACTCTGCAAAAGCACTTCTTGGCACACTGTTGGTGGGGGGTGACATCCCTTGCCTCCTGAAGGCCTCGGGACTAAAGTGGACTTCTTCCCCCAACCAGTAGTGTGCCAGGAGCTGCATTTGCAGAGTGGTGGAGAAAGGGGGAGTGACCTCCATTAACCTCTTAGCAATCCAGCTGTGTGGGACTTACTGCAGATAACAGGAGGGGTAGTTGTACCCCAATGACCCTCAGAAGTAAAGTGGACTTCATCCCTCAACCAGTAGTGTACCAGGAGATGTGTTGCAGAGTGGTGGAAAAAGGGGGGGTGGCCTCCAAAGACCTCTCAGCAATTCTACTGTGTGGGACTTACTGGTGGTAACAGGGGGGGGGTAGTTGGCCCCCAAGTACCCTGTGCAGCCAAGGGGATTTCATCCAGCAGTGCACCAGGAGGCACGTTTGCAGAGTGGTGGATTGCTCAGAGGTCTTCGGAGACCACTCCCCCTTTCTCCATCACTCTGCAAACGCCATTACTACTTAAAAACCATAGAAATTCACTGAAAACCAAAGACTACAGAGCCGTTATAGTTAGGAAATGGAATTAAAAATTCACTGAAAAAAAACAAAGGTTACAGGGATGTTACAGTTAGGCACAGGTTTCACTTGATCAAAACCAGTGAAATTCTGCATTTATAGTTAGCTGAGCTAAATATAACTCGCACCCCCACAATGCACTGCTTATGACCTCACATATTACATCACTCATGACATGTTCAGTGACATAACTGATGACATCACTGATGACGTCTCAAATGACATCACTGATGACATCACTGACGACATAATCTACAAAATCACTAATGCTCCCGCTCACACCCCATAGAACCTTTCATACACCCACTCCCACCCTCACACAACCATTCACAAACCCATTCACAGACCCATCCCAGCACGTAAACACCCACTCACTGATTTATAGATCTACACACATCCACTCACTCACCCATACAGCCTCTCATGCACCCACTCACTCACTAATACAAGCACTGACATATCCAATCACATACCCATACAGTCACTCACACAGAGTCAGTCACCCATAGATCTACTCACATACCTAGTCACCCATACAGTGAATCACACAGTCACTTACTCACCCACTTACTTGCTCATACAGATACTAACATGTACTCACTCACCTATACACTGACTGACACAAGCACACACTCACCCATACAGTTACTCTCCTATTCACTCACTCACCCATACAGTCACTCTTATACCCCATTACTCACCTATACTGCCTTTCACATACCCAGTTACTCATTCATATACCACTGACACGTCCACTCACCCACACGGCCAAAAACACACTTAGTCAGCCATACAGACCCTCACAGATGCACTCACTAACTCATACAGCCACTGACTCACCCACTCACACATCCATGCAGGCAGTCACACACACCCTCACCCACCCACATAGACATTCATACACCCATACAGGTACTCAGACAACCAATCAATCACCTAAACGGCCACTCACGTACCCACTCACATACCCATACAGCCACAGTCAATTGACAGACTGATAAAAATATTCACACAACCAGTCACTCATCCATACATTCACTGCAACATGTAATCACTCACTTATACAGTCAGTCACGTGCCCACAGAATCATTCATAAAGGCACTCATACACTCAGTGATTCATTAATGTACCTTGGTATATATATCTAACAATCATAATCTTTTAGAAAACAGTCACAGCCACTGGCTGATGTCATCAGTGATGTCATTTGAGATGTCATCATTGATGTCACTGAGCATGCCATGAGTGATTTATTATGTGAGGTTACAAGCAGTGCATTGTGGGCGCCCGTGTTATAGTCAGCTTGTACTAGTGAAATCTGAGCCTACTATAACGTCCCTGTAACCTTTGATGCTTTCAGTGAATATATATATACACACACACACACACACACACGCACACACACACACACACATATATGTGATCAAGGCCGAGTGAGGCCGAAACGCGTCATGGCGAAATTGGTGGCAAAATAAATGAAATCTAGCACGAAATTGTGGTCTCGCAGTCCGTTTTTCCCAGAGGAAGGGAAGTGAGAAGGAACGGCGTTGTGGATATATATATATATATATATATATATATATATATATATATATATATATATATATATATATATATATATATTAAGAAAAAAAGGGGGGTCCCAAAACGTGTTTTCTCCATGCAATTTCCATAGGAAACTTTAGACAAGGCTACAGGTCAAACTGCTGAACGGAATTATGCCAAATTTGGCACAGAGAAAGGTCTTGGTCCAGAAAGCACGCTTTGTTTAAATCGGGTAAATCCGTTCAGTAGTTTTAGAGAAATATCTAATTTTCCAGATATTGATATTTAAGAATTCTGACATCTGATTGGCTGAAGCGTTACGAGCACGAGCATGCGGCTCATTGGCTGTGAACTGTTGAAACTAGGAAGTGTTGGCAGCCATTTTGTGATTCAGTCCGTCAGCTCACAACTCTCCCTCTGCAAGGCATCAGGTCCGTAGTTCTACCTCTGCGAGGCAACCCTTAATATATACCGCAGCTCTGTCTATGCGAGATACCCCTTTCACGGTCCCTCTCCCCACATCACCAGCTCGCGGCTATGCCTTTAGAAGCCAGTCCGTCGGCTCGCAGCTCTGCGACTGTGAGCCATTTTGTGACTCAGTCCCTCATCTCGCATCTCTCCTCTAAAAGGCATCGCATACATAATTCTACCTCTGCGAGGCAATACTGAAAATATCCCGCAGGTCTGTCTGTGCGAGATACTCCTTTACGCTTCCTCTCCCCACATCATCAGCTCGCGGCTATGCCTTTAGAAGGCAGTCCGTCGGGCCCGCAGCTCTACCTCTGTGAGCCACCTTGTTAGCTCGTAGCTCTGTCTGTGCTAGGAGGCCCGTCTGCCCGTTATTCTCCCTCTGCGAGTTAGCCCGTCGGGTTGCAGCTCGAAGGGCTCGCAGCTGTATCTCTGTGAGCCAGCCCGTTAACTGATAGCTGTGTGTCTGCTAGCAGGCCTGTTGGCCCGTTGGTCTCCTTCTACGAGTCCGGCCACAGCTCTCCCTCTGTGAGCCAGTACGTTGCTGTGCTTTTGCGAGCCAACGGCTCGTAGCTCTCCCTCTGCGAGCTGAGCCCACGGGCCGCAGCTCTTCCTCTGCGAGCCTGCCCGATGGCCCGCAGGTGACACTCTGCGAGCTGAAATTGGGAATATTAGGCGGCTCTAAAAGAGCATTTGTGTTTATTAGTTGGAGCTACATGTAAGTGCGAATGCACAGCTTCAAGTTAATCAGGAAAACTCGGTTTCCCTTATCTGTGAAGTGTACTCCATCACTTCTGTAGATATCAGCCATATCAAAACATATGTTGTTGTTGTAAATCGACCCCATTCTATGGTCTCTGAGGTATGCAGACACAGCTTTGTTGACATTCTTCCTAGATTTTTCAATCTTATGACAAAATTGGTTTGACCATTTCCACTTCTGTCTTTGGCATATATTGGATTATACAAAGACAGTTTGAGGCAAAAGTAACATCAATTGTCCAAAGGTGTCTTTCATAAGCATTTCCAAACCTACCCCAGTCAATGTGGCTAGGTTGTTACCACCACAGTGCACAATCATGAGATGAGGGTGTTGGAGATGCAAACAGGTTTTAACCAAAGGGAGCAATTGGTGCCACTTCAATCCTCTCTGTGCAAACCATTTAATGTGCACATTTTGTAAACCTAGGTCTAAGTCAATACATCTCTGTTCTGCATACCTCTTGCACCAGAAAACATAGCTATGTCCTACAATCCACACTAGCATTTTGAAGGTATGGCTACAACATATGGATAAATGTCTGTAGCTCATGCAGTCTGTTCCTAGAATAAGAGATATGTTTAAACATGGGGAACTATTTTTTTTTTACATACAAAACGTTAACCGATTGGGAGATGAAATGTATTGTGTCCTAAAAAGTAGGGTGTATATTAGTTTTGATGAAAAGCATCTTTGTGTTTGGTTAATAAAAAAGCAGTTTATACGTGGAGTACATATTATAGGATGAAATTTGCTCAGCTCAACCACACCTGCTAATTGTATTTGGAAGGTGCAGTTCAAACTTGAAAGAATGGTGAACTTTTAACCTCCATGTGCCATTAAATGTTGAAAAAAATGGTGCAAAAAGAAATATCGGTAGGTTTAAAAAATGATGAACTTTTAACCTGCAAGTGTCGTAGAATGTTCTAGAAAGTGGTGATACAATACGTTGAACTTTTCACCTGTATGTGTCCTTAAAAAAACTGTTTATATGGAAAGTTCAAAAATAACCAATAAAGAGAGGTTTTGCAATCTAAAAAAATAAGGAACTATTTTGATTTGTTCTTTATATGTATTTATGTGTGGAGTAGGCCTGGGCGGCAAACTACGCTACGCTCCCGTAATTTGCGTAGTTTGCGCAACTACGCGCTACGCGAATTGCACATAGCACAGTGCAAAAACACGTAGCGGGAATTTTTTGCTTGCTTGCGGTCCTCAACGTCAAGTTGGCGACCGCGAGCGAGCAAAATGACATCCCGGCGAGACTTTTTCCTTGTTCGCGATCAGCAACATCAACTTGCCGATCGCGAGCGTGGAAAATAAACCTCCCGGCGAGATTCTCAACGCGGGGAGGTCAGGTTTCTCATTGTGAGTGGTCGCGTATGCTCGCGACCACTCGCGATGAGAAACTACCAGTCCGCGTTGAGAAAACTGCAGCTCTAGTACAAATCTACTCGAGCGGCAGAAAACGACTGCTTGCACTGTGCAAGATGCCGTTTGCAATGATTGCACAGTGCGGATAAGCATCCGGCACTGTGCAATCATTGCGAACAGCATTTCCTACCGCACTTCCTACGCGTAGCTCGCGTAGTGCGAAGTGCACTTTGCGTAGCTACGCGTAGCGCTACTACGCAAACTATGCCCATGGTTAGTGTGGAGCAACAGGGAAATTCAGCCATTACGGGTTCCATTCTTGATGAAAGAGGTGCATTAGATGTACTGTGTGACAAGAAAAGAATTGCATGCGTTTGTGACATTTGAAATCTGCATACCAACTACGAAGTTAAATTAGAAATTAAGAAGGTATGTTATGTGTTTTGTAGTAGTGGTTAAGTATTTGAGACGATATTTTTAACTTTCAAAGTGGATGACAACAGATGCAATGGAGCTAACGATCATGCAGCTCGGCCACCCAACACTGCTCCGACACCCCCCGCCACCAGCCCCTTGTCCGCCATCCCCCTCACCTCCCCCACACAAACAAATGTGACAGCAACCTTAGGAAATCTGGAACGTAACAAATTGGCTGATGTCGCACAATTATAGTAAAGAAGATGCATGTGAGGTTGGACCAATAAGAATCTCAGTCATCTATGGATTTACATATAAAACATTTTATTTAAACAAAACAACAAAATAAAAGTAGGTACAGTTATGGCGTGTCATCCCTCGACAATTTGTGAATCACAGCCTGCAAGACAAAAAGAAAGATAACATTGTGTGTCATGCGTCCATGAAAGGAGAGAGAGAGAAAGAGTGAGAGAGAGGAAGAGACAGAGAAAGAAAGAGTGAGAGAGAGAAAGACAGAGAAAGAGAGATAGAGTGAGAGAGAGAGGAAGAGAGAGAGAAAGAAAGAATGAGAGAGAGAGGAAAAGACATAGAAAGAGAGAAAGAGTGTGAGAGAGAGAGAAAGGAAGAGATAGAGAGTGAGAGAGAGAGAAAGAGTGTGAGTGACAGAAAGGAAGAGATGGAGATGGAGAGTGAGTGTTGACACTGTAGAGAAAATCCTCACAGCTCACCTTTCTGCCACCGGTGTGTCTCCAACCACGTGCCGGGACATAGTGCAGTCTTGAAGTTTAGTCATCTGAAACATAGTTTAGAATCAGTAATGGCAGAGTACATACAACTGCACACGCCTAATTCTCTGTTTTGCCCCTGCGCACGCAGGCTGCTGCACCCCATCGACTCCCACCGCCCAGAGGTGTCTGCCCGCCTCTGCGCACCCAGGCTGCTGTACCCCATCCACTCCCACTGCCCAGAGGTGTCTGCCCGCTGCTGTGCACCCAGGCTGGTGCACCCCATCCAGTCCCACTGCCCGGAGGTGACTGCCCGTTCCTGCGCACCCAGACTGCTGCATTCCATCCACTCCCACTGCCTAGAGGTGTCTGCCCGCTCCTGTGCACCCAGGCTGCTGCACCCCATCCACTCCCACTGGTCGGAGGTGTCTGCCCGCTCTTGTGCACGCAGGGTGCTGCACACTGTCCACTCCCACCGCCCAGAGGTGACTGCTCGCTGCTGCGGAAACAAGCCTCTTTGCTCACCTTCCGCCACCGGTGTGTGTCTAAGAGGGTCCACCACGTGCCGAAGCAACTTCCTGAGGCGTTGCGTACATGCGGTCAAGCTGAGCTCACAATTCAAAGTGGGTTTTGATTGTAGGATGGCCACGCATCATCTCAGGCTGCACACGCGCTCAGCTCTGGTGGCACTAACTCAGTGGAACTGAAGTCATCGCCTCATGGCGGGAGGTCCTTGTCAGGAGGGGTCATCAATATGTGAATCACAGCCTGCTAGACAAAAAGCAAGATAACATTGTGCGTCATGCGTCCATCAAAGAGAGAGAGAGAGAGAAAGAGTGACAGAGAGGAAGAGAGAGAAAAAGAAAGAAACAGTGAGAGGTAGACAGAGAGAAAGAGTGAGAAAGAGAGGAAGAGAGAGAGAAACAGTGAGAGAGAGGAGGAGAGAGAGAGAAACAGTGAGAGAGAGGAAGAGAGAGAGAAATAGAGAAACAGTGTGAGAAAGAGGAAGAGAGAAACAGAGGAAGAGTGAGAGAGAGAGAAAGAGAGAGAGAAAGAGTGTGAGGGAGAGGGAGAGAAAGGAAGATATGGAGAGGGACAGTGAGTGCACACACTGTGGACAAAACCCTCACAGCACACCTTTCCGTCACCGGTGTGTCTCCAACCACGTGCCAGAACATAGTGAAGCCCTCAAGCTTACTCATCTGAGACGTAGGATGGAATCAGTAATGGCAGAGTACATACAACTGCACACGCCTAATTCTCTGTCCCACCTTTGTGCATCCAGGCTGCTGCACCCCATCCACTTCCACTGCCCAGAGGTGTCTGCTCGCCGCTGCGCACCCAGGCTGCTGCACCCCATCCTACTTCCACTGCCCAGAGGTGTCTGCCCGCTGCTGCGCACCCAGGCTGCTGCACCCCATCCACTCCCACTGCCCAGAGGTGACTGTCCGCCACTGCGCACCCAGGCTGCTGCACCCCATCCACTCCTACTGCCCAGAGGTCACTGCCCGCTGCTGCGCTAACAAGCCTCTCTGCTCACCTTTCGCAACCTGCGTGTAGAAAAGAGAGCCTACCACGTGCCGCTGCAAGCCCCAAGCCCAGGGCCCGTGGACACGGCACCCTGCATATCATGCAGACCCGCTCTGCAGGCCACTAGGGATACATTTGGTGCTGGGTCTTGATTTCGCCATGGCAGAGGACATACCAGTGCACCGGGATTTTCATCGCAGAGCTGCACACCCGCTCAGCCCTTGCGGTGCCACTAACTCTGTGACCAGCGAGGCGATGCCACGTGCTGGTAGGCCTGCGCTGTCTGATGGCTCAGGCCTACACTGCGGTCCAGCAGGACAAACAAAACCTGAGCTGTCCAGACCACCGGGACGGGCCATCACTGCAGGCTGTACACCCGCTCAGCAGTTACGGTACCCGTACCTCAGTGGACCGAAAGTCACCGTCCTGTGCCGGCTGCAGTGCATCCGGTGCGAGCAACTCTGAAATGGCGTCCAGCACGTGCGCCTGGTCTTTTTTATTGGCAGGGTCACGTGTCCTGTGACGCCTGTACTGGATGGGTGTGGTGTGGGTGTATACTAGCCGTGAGGGAGTGGCTGTGGCGTACTGACAACTAGGGTGTGACCAGCAGATCACTGCAATGAAAATCTGGGCCATGTAGCGTTGTTGTCCTTCCCTGTAAGTGTAAGCGGAGTGGGCTGGCCTGGTGTATGCCAGTCCTGCGTGAGGCTGTGAAGAATGACTCCGGAGCTATGGGCGTGACTCCGTCCTGGGCTGTATGAGGAATCAACTGATGCGGGTGTCCCTGTTGTAGTGCTGACGTCACCCGGGTCGCAAGCGCCAATGTGTCACTCTGTGAGCCAAGTCCCACAACATGGCCAACATGGAAGGTACGGGGAATCACTGACCCTACATTCATCCATAGTTCCACACATGAAAGATGGTGGACATGACACATCTGTGTGGATATGAATGTTTATTGCACATTCAGTGGAGTGTTGCAGCTGTAGCAATACAGGGCCATGCAAAGTTCAAGTTTCAGTTTCTGGCACATGGAGGGCAGCCAATTAGAGCCAAGCTTGTGTTCGGGGTTAGGCTGTGCCAACATATGTACTTATACAATTACTCTGCCAATCTCCAAGCACTTATAAATTCACTATACACTCTCCTTGCAGTACTCGAATGATCCAGTCTCTACGTACGTACTTGTACAATGACCGAGAGAAAGTTACATAACCGAAGTTTTCCCCACTGCCAGAGGTAACATGGTTGCATACCCTGTCCACAGCACAATGTAATGTGGTAGGGCCCAGGGGCGGCATCTTGCGTACATAATGAACACACGGACACAGATAGATAGTGGAACTGGGTACGGGCACGTTCAGCTCGACTCATTTTTATTACCAGGGTCACATGTCCAGTGACGTCTGTGCTGGATGCGTGTGGGGTGAGTGTAAGCGAGCTGTCCGGGAATGGTTGGTGCTGGCAACAAGTACAACAGTAATCATTTGATCAGACACACAAATTCAATCATAAAGGGTCAATGATTTGTGCTGCACTAAGGTAGGGGCAACAGATGTGAAATAATACACACAAGATTGTATCATAAAGGGTTCATGAGTTGTGCTGCACTGAGATAGGGGCATCAGAAGCTTTCAGCGTGTGCACAGCCAGCGATGATGCGTGGTGCGGGCGAGCCGCACTGGGAGCAATGTCTGTTGCCTACTGGACTGAGTCATCTGCAATCGTGACTCAATGTGAATTGTGAGCCCTGCTGACCACAGTGTAGGCCGGAGGCAGTGGTCAGGAAGAGCCCAGAGCCACGTGGCGTTGACTTGAGCTGCATACAGTTAGTGGTAGGTGTGGCGCTCAGCGTGTGCGCAGCCAGCGATCATGCAATGTCTGTTGCCTACTGGACTGCGTCATCTGCAATCGCGTCTCGATCTGAATTGTGAGCCCTGCGGACCGCAGTGTAGGCCGGAGGCAGTGATCAGGAAGACACTAGTGAAATCTGAGCCTACTATAACGTCCCTGTAACCTTTGATGCTTTCAGTGAATATATATATACACACACACACACACACACACGCACACACACACACACACATATATGTGATCAAGGCCGAGTGAGGCCGAAACGCGTCATGGCGAAATTGGTGGCAAAATAAATGAAATCTAGCACGAAATTGTGGTCTCGCAGTCCGTTTTTCCCAGAGGAAGGGAAGTGAGAAGGAACGGCGTTGTGGATATATATATATATATATATATATATATATATATATATATATATATATATATATATATATATAAGAAAAAAGGGGGTCCCAAAACGTGTTTTCTCCATGCAATTTCCATAGGAAACTTTAGACAAGGCTACAGGTCAAACTGCTGAACGGAATTATGCCAAATTTGGCACAGAGAAAGGTCTTGGTCCAGAAAGCACGCTTTTGTTTAAATCGGGTAAATCCGTTCAGTAGTTTTAGAGAAATATCTAATTTTCCAGATATTGATATTTAAGAATTCTGACATCTGATTGGCTGAAGCGTTACGAGCACGAGCATGCGGCTCATTGGCTGTGAACTGTTGAAACTAGGAAGTGTTGGCAGCCATTTTGTGATTCAGTCCGTCAGCTCACAACTCTCCCTCTGCAAGGCATCAGGTCCGTAGTTCTACCTCTGCGAGGCAACCCTTAATATATACCGCAGCTCTGTCTATGCGAGATACCCCTTTCACGGTCCCTCTCCCCACATCACCAGCTCGCGGCTATGCCTTTAGAAGCCAGTCCGTCGGCTCGCAGCTCTGCGACTGTGAGCCATTTTGTGACTCAGTCCCTCATCTCGCATCTCTCCCTCTAAAAGGCATCGCATACATAATTCTACCTCTGCGAGGCAATACTGAAAATATCCCGCAGGTCTGTCTGTGCGAGATACTCCTTTTACGCTTCCTCTCCCCACATCATCAGCTCGCGGCTATGCCTTTAGAAGGCAGTCCGTCGGGCCCGCAGCTCTACCTCTGTGAGCCACCTTGTTAGCTCGTAGCTCTGTCTGTGCTAGGAGGCCCGCTCTGCCCGTTATTCTCCCTCTGCGAGATTAGCCCGTCGGGTTGCAGCTCGAAGGGCTCGCAGCTGTATCTCTGTGAGCCAGCCCGTTAACTGATAGCTGTGTGTCTGCTAGCAGGCCTGTTGGCCCGTTGGTCTCCTTCTACGAGTCCGGCCACAGCTCTCCCTCTGTGAGCCAGTACGTTGCTGTGCTTTTGCGAGCCAACGGCTCGTAGCTCTCCCTCTGCGAGCTGAGCCCACGGGCCGCAGCTCTTCCTCTGCGAGCCTGCCCGATGGCCCGCAGGTGACACTCTGCGAGCTGAAATTGGGAATATTAGGCGGCTCTAAAAGAGCATTTGTGTTTATTAGTTGGAGCTACATGTAAGTGCGAATGCACAGCTTCAAGTTAATCAGGAAAACTCGGTTTCCCTTATCTGTGAAGTGTACTCCATCACTTCTGTAGATATCAGCCATATCAAAACATATGTTGTTGTTGTAAATCGACCCCATTCTATGGTCTCTGAGGTATGCAGACACAGCTTTGTTGACATTCTTCCTAGATTTTTCAATCTTATGACAAAATTGGTTTGACCATTTCCACTTCTGTCTTTGGCATATATTGGATTATACAAAGACAGTTTGAGGCAAAAGTAACATCAATTGTCCAAAGGTGTCTTTCATAAGCATTTCCAAACCTACCCCAGTCAATGTGGCTAGGTTGTTACCACCACAGTGCACAATCATGAGATGAGGGTGTTGGAGATGCAAACAGGTTTTAACCAAAGGAGCAATTGGTGCCACTTCAATCCTCTCTGTGCAAACCATTTAATGTGCACATTTTGTAAACCTAGGTCTAAGTCAATACATCTCTGTTCTGCATACCTCTTGCACCAGAAAACATAGCTATGTCCTACAATCCACACTAGCATTTTGAAGGTATGGCTACAACATATGGATAAATGTCTGTAGCTCATGCAGTCTGTTCCTAGAATAAGAGATATGTTTAAACATGGGGAACTATTTTTTTTACATACAAAACGTTAACCGATTGGGAGATGAAATGTATTGTGTCCTAAAAAGTAGGGTGTATATTAGTTTTGATGAAAAGCATCTTTGTGTTTGGTTAATAAAAAGCAGTTTATACGTGGAGTACATATTATAGGATGAAATTTGCTCAGCTCAACCACACCTGCTAATTGTATTTGGAAGGTGCAGTTCAAACTTGAAAGAATGGTGAACTTTTAACCTCCATGTGCCATTAAATGTTGAAAAAAATGGTGCAAAAAGAAATATCGGTAGGTTTAAAAAAATGATGAACTTTTAACCTGCAAGTGTCGTAGAATGTTCTAGAAAGTGGTGATACAATACGTTGAACTTTTCACCTGTATGTGTCCTTAAAAAAACTGTTTATATGGAAAGTTCAAAAATAACCAATAAAGAGAGGTTTTGCAATCTAAAAAAAATAAGGAACTATTTTGATTTGTTCTTTATATGTATTTATGTGTGGAGTAGGCCTGGGCGGCAAACTACGCTACGCTCCCGTAATTTGCGTAGTTTGCGCAACTACGCGCTACGCGAATTGCACATAGCACAGTGCAAAAACACGTAGCGGGAATTTTTTGCTTGCTTGCGGTCCTCAACGTCAAGTTGGCGACCGCGAGCGAGCAAAATGACATCCCGGCGAGACTTTTTCCTTGTTCGCGATCAGCAACATCAACTTGCCGATCGCGAGCGTGGAAAATAAACCTCCAGCGAGATTCTCAACGCGGGAGGTCAGGTTTCTCATTGTGAGTGGTCGCGTATGCTCGCGACCACTCGCGATGAGAAACTACCAGTCCGCGTTGAGAAAACTGCAGCTCTAGTACAAATCTACTCGAGCGGCAGAAAACGACTGCTTGCACTGTGCAAGATGCCGTTTGCAATGATTGCACAGTGCGGATAAGCATCCGGCACTGTGCAATCATTGCGAACAGCATTTCCTACCGCACTTCCTACGCGTAGCTCGCGTAGTGCGAAGTGCACTTTGCGTAGCTACGCGTAGCGCTACTACGCAAACTATGCCCATGGTTAGTGTGGAGCAACAGGGAAATTCAGCCATTACGGGTTCCATTCTTGATGAAAGAGGTGCATTAGATGTACTGTGTGACAAGAAAAGAATTGCATGCGTTTGTGACATTTGAAATCTGCATACCAACTACGAAGTTAAATTAGAAATTAAGAAGGTATGTTATGTGTTTTGTAGTAGTGGTTAAGTATTTGAGACGATATTTTTAACTTTCAAAGTGGATGACAACAGATGCAATGGAGCTAACGATCATGCAGCTCGGCCACCCAACACTGCTCCGACACCCCCGCCACCAGCCCCTTGTCCGCCATCCCCCTCACCTCCCCCACACAAACAAATGTGACAGCAACCTTAGGAAATCTGGAACGTAACAAATTGGCTGATGTCGCACAATTATAGTAAAGAAGATGCATGTGAGGTTGGACCAATAAGAATCTCAGTCATCTATGGATTTACATATAAAACATTTTATTTAAACAAAACAACAAAATAAAAGTAGGTACAGTTATGGCGTGTCATCCCTCGACAATTTGTGAATCACAGCCTGCAAGACAAAAAGAAAGATAACATTGTGTGTCATGCGTCCATGAAAGGAGAGAGAGAGAAAGAGTGAGAGAGAGGAAGAGACAGAGAAAGAAAGAGTGAGAGAGAGAAAGACAGAGAAAGAGAGATAGAGTGAGAGAGAGAGGAAGAGAGAGAGAAAGAAAGAATGAGAGAGAGAGGAAAAGACATAGAAAGAGAGAAAGAGTGTGAGAGAGAGAAAGGAAGAGATAGAGAGTGAGAGAGAGAGAAAGAGTGTGAGTGACAGAAAGGAAGAGATGGAGATGGAGAGTGAGTGTTGACACTGTAGAGAAAATCCTCACAGCTCACCTTTCTGCCACCGGTGTGTCTCCAACCACGTGCCGGGACATAGTGCAGTCTTGAAGTTTAGTCATCTGAAACATAGTTTAGAATCAGTAATGGCAGAGTACATACAACTGCACACGCCTAATTCTCTGTTTTGCCCCTGCGCACGCAGGCTGCTGCACCCCATCGACTCCCACCGCCCAGAGGTGTCTGCCCGCCTCTGCGCACCCAGGCTGCTGTACCCCATCCACTCCCACTGCCCAGAGGTGTCTGCCCGCTGCTGTGCACCCAGGCTGGTGCACCCCATCCAGTCCCACTGCCCGGAGGTGACTGCCCGTTCCTGCGCACCCAGACTGCTGCATTCCATCCACTCCCACTGCCTAGAGGTGTCTGCCCGCTCCTGTGCACCCAGGCTGCTGCACCCCATCCACTCCCACTGGTCGGAGGTGTCTGCCCGCTCTTGTGCACGCAGGGTGCTGCACACTGTCCACTCCCACCGCCCAGAGGTGACTGCTCGCTGCTGCGGAAACAAGCCTCTTTGCTCACCTTCCGCCACCGGTGTGTGTCTAAGAGGGTCCACCACGTGCCGAAGCAACTTCCTGAGGCGTTGCGTACATGCGGTCAAGCTGAGCTCACAATTCAAAGTGGGTTTTGATTGTAGGATGGCCACGCATCATCTCAGGCTGCACACGCGCTCAGCTCTGGTGGCACTAACTCAGTGGAACTGAAGTCATCGCCTCATGGCGGGAGGTCCTTGTCAGGAGGGGTCATCAATATGTGAATCACAGCCTGCTAGACAAAAAGCAAGATAACATTGTGCGTCATGCGTCCATCAAAGGAGAGAGAGAGAGAGAAAGAGTGACAGAGAGGAAGAGAGAGAAAAAGAAAGAAACAGTGAGAGGTAGACAGAGAGAAAGAGTGAGAAAGAGAGGAAGAGAGAGAGAAACAGTGAGAGAGAGGAAGAGAGAGAGAAACAGTGAGAGAGAGGAAGAGAGAGAGAAATAGAGAAACAGTGTGAGAAAGAGGAAGAGAGAAACAGAGGAAGAGTGAGAGAGAGAGAAGAGAGAGAGAGAAGAGTGTGAGGGAGAGGGAGAGAAAGGAAGATATGGAGAGGGACAGTGAGTGCACACACTGTGGACAAAACCCTCACAGCACACCTTTCCGTCACCGGTGTGTCTCCAACCACGTGCCAGAACATAGTGAAGCCCTCAAGCTTACTCATCTGAGACGTAGGATGGAATCAGTAATGGCAGAGTACATACAACTGCACACGCCTAATTCTCTGTCCCACCTTTGTGCATCCAGGCTGCTGCACCCCATCCACTTCCACTGCCCAGAGGTGTCTGCTCGCCGCTGCGCACCCAGGCTGCTGCACCCCATCCTACTTCCACTGCCCAGAGGTGTCTGCCCGCTGCTGCGCACCCAGGCTGCTGCACCTCATCCACTCCCACTGCCCAGAGGTGACTGTCCGCCACTGCGCACCCAGGCTGCTGCACCCCATCCACTCCTACTGCCCAGAGGTCACTGCCCGCTGCTGCGCTAAGCAAGCCTCTCTGCTCACCTTTCGCAACCTGCGTGTAGAAAAGAGAGCCTACCACGTGCCGCTGCAAGCCCCAAGCCCAGGGCCCGTGGACACGGCACCCTGCATATCATGCAGACCCGCTCTGCAGGCCACTAGGGATACATTTGGTGCTGGGTCTTGATTTCGCCATGGCAGAGGACATACCAGTGCACCGGGATTTTCATCGCAGGCTGCACACCCGCTCAGCCCTTGCGGTGCCACTAACTCTGTGACCAGCGAGGCGATGCCACGTGCTGGTAGGCCTGCGCTGTCTGATGGCTCAGGCCTACACTGCGGTCCAGCAGGACAAACAAAACCTGAGCTGTCCAGACCACCGGGACGGGCCATCACTGCAGGCTGTACACCCGCTCAGCAGTTACGGTACCCGTACCTCAGTGGACCGAAAGTCACCGTCCTGTGCCGGCTGCAGTGCATCCGGTGCGAGCAACTCTGAAATGGCGTCCAGCACGTGCGCCTGGTCTTTTTATTGGCAGGGTCACGTGTCCTGTGACGCCTGTACTGGATGGGTGTGGTGTGGTGTATACTAGCCGTGAGGGAGTGGCTGTGGCGTACTGACAACTAGGGTGTGACCAGCAGATCACTGCAATGAAAATCTGGGCCATGTAGCGTTGTTGTCCTTCCCTGTAAGTGTAAGCGGAGTGGGCTGGCCTGGTGTATGCCAGTCCTGCGTGAGGCTGTGAAGAATGACTCCGGAGCTATGGGCGTGACTCCGTCCTGGGCTGTATGGAGGAATCAACTGATGCGGGTGTCCCTGTTGTAGTGCTGACGTCACCCGGGTCGCAAGCGCCAATGTGTCACTCTGTGAGCCAAGTCCCACAACATGGCCAACATGGAAGGTACGGGGAATCACTGACCCTACATTCATCCATAGTTCCACACATGAAAGATGGTGGACATGACACATCTGTGTGGATATGAATGTTTATTGCACATTCAGTGGAGTGTTGCAGCTGTAGCAATACAGGGCCATGCAAAGTTCAAGTTTCAGTTTCTGGCACATGGAGGGCAGCCAATTAGAGCCAAGCTTGTGTTCGGGGTTAGGCTGTGCCAACATATGTACTTATACAATTACTCTGCCAATCTCCAAGCACTTATAAATTCACTATACACTCTCCTTGCAGTACTCGAATGATCCAGTCTCTACGTACGTACTTGTACAATGACCGAGAGAAAGTTACATAACCGAAGTTTTCCCCACTGCCAGAGGTAACATGGTTGCATACCCTGTCCACAGCACAATGTAATGTGGTAGGGCCCAGGGGCGGCATCTTGCGTACATAATGAACACACGGACACAGATAGATAGTGGAACTGGGTACGGGCACGTTCGCTCGACTCATTTTTATTACCAGGGTCACATGTCCAGTGACGTCTGTGCTGGATGCGTGTGGGGTGAGTGTAAGCGAGCTGTCCGGGAATGGTTGGTGCTGGCAACAAGTACAACAGTAATCATTTGATCAGACACACAAATTCAATCATAAAGGGTCAATGATTTGTGCTGCACTAAGGTAGGGGCAACAGATGTGAAATAATACACACAAGATTGTATCATAAAGGGTTCATGAGTTGTGCTGCACTGAGATAGGGGCATCAGAAGCTTTCAGCGTGTGCACAGCCAGCGATGATGCGTGGTGCGGGCGAGCCGCACTGGGAGCAATGTCTGTTGCCTACTGGACTGAGTCATCTGCAATCGTGACTCAATGTGAATTGTGAGCCCTGCTGACCACAGTGTAGGCCGGAGGCAGTGGTCAGGAAGAGCCCAGAGCCACGTGGCGTTGACTTGAGCTGCATACAGTTAGTGGTAGGTGTGGCGCTCAGCGTGTGCGCAGCCAGCGATCATGCAATGTCTGTTGCCTACTGGACTGCGTCATCTGCAATCGCGTCTCGATCTGAATTGTGAGCCCTGCGGACCGCAGTGTAGGCCGGAGGCAGTGATCAGGAAGAGTCCACAGCCACGTGGCGTTGACTTGAGCTGCATAGAGTTAGTGGTAGGTGTGGCGCTCAGCATGTGCGCAGCCAGCGATGATGCAATGTCTCTTGCCTACTGGACTGCGTCATCTGCAATTGCGACTCGATCTGAATTGTGAGCCCTGCTGACCGCAGTGTAGATCGAAGGCAGTAGTCAGCACAGACATCGAGGAATGCTTTTTGTCACTTCCTTTTGACAAAATTCGAGGACATAGAGTACAATTCTGTCTGCAATTAATAAATCAAGACTCAATTTGAATTGTGAGCTCTGCTGTCCGCAGTGTAGACTGCCATTCAGTGTTCCTTTGGACTTGCAAGATGAATTTGGTCATTGTACTAAAGCTATAACTGATATAAAACAAGTTCTTGAAGCAAGGATACTAAAAGGATATTATGTAGGTTTTAGGGACGTAATACTTAGTTGCCTACTGGACTCTGCAATTAATGAATCAAGAGTCAATTTTAAATGTGAGCCCTGATGACCGCAGTGTAGGCCGGAGGCAGTGGTCAGCAAGGGCCCACAGCCACGTGGCGTTGAGTTGAGCTGTACAGTTAGTGTCACCTGAAGCAACCAGCGTGTGTGGAGCCTGCGATGATGCGTGGTCCGGGCGGGCCGCACTGCTAGCAATGTCTTTTGCCTAATGAATTCTGTCTTAATAAGTCCACGTGGCATTGACTTGTGGTGCACTGAGTTAGTGGCACCTGAAGCACTCAGTGTGTGCGCAGTCTGCGATGATGCGTGGTCCGGGCGGGCCACACTGGGATCAATGTCTCTTCCCTACTGGAGTGCGTCATCTGCAATCGCGACTCGATCTGAATTGTGAGCCCTGCTGTCCACAGTGTAGATCGAAGGCAGTAGTCTGTACAGACATAAGTCTGTGGTGCTCTGCTGCTGGGTTCACAGCGGGCCTGTGTCGAGGAGGCCGGCGGTCACGGTGGAGGCCTCGTGGCAGGGTGAGGGCTGCCGCCCTGGCAGACGCTTTGGCCTTCCCACAAGTGAACCACACCCACAGCCCCAGCCTATTTATTCATACTTGTTCGCTGGAGTGGCGTACGTTGGACCAGCACACTCCGCTTCCGCTTCCAGGGGGGACAACACAGCTACATGACCGAGATCTTCCCCACTGCCTGAGGTAACATGGTTGCGTCTATTGTCAACAACACTACAAGCACCAGCAGTATATGTCCACATGGAGATGTTTGTGCTCTGCATAGTGAGGTCTGTCCACCACATCACCGCTACACTTGGTATTGTGTGCATTTTTATTGATGGGTGACTTGCGTCCTTCACACATACTTGGTTGCCACATCTCCCAAGATTCAGCTATTGTGTGGCTCAGGGACCATGCCATTTTTGGAAGGTCCCCTGTCCTGTTCTGCGCTACCTCGGTGGTAGTAGGGAGGGAGGTGGTCCGGGGTGATGGCAGTGGGTGTTGTGGCCTTCTTGGGTGTCGGAGCTGCATGGTCAGTAGCTCTATGACATGTGTTGGTCTTCAGATGTGGTTCTGGGCTGGGCTCCCTTTCACACTGTAGGTAGTCGTCCTGCTTTACACCAGTAAAAGGCAGATGTTAAATTCCTACTGCTAACACAGCTTATCGCCTGTTTTTGGATCACACCCCAGATTTGGCTGCTCGTTCGAAATATCGGGAAGTGGTGCTTTCGTGTTATTTTTGCACGGGAACGCCTGCTCTGCATATTATTAGCGCTAGTTGTCGCTCTCATTTGTGGCGAATTTTTTTTGCGGAAGCTATTGTTGGAAAACTGGCGATATTGGCTGTTTTCACTAGGTTGAGAATGGAATGATAATTTAAAATCACTGAAAATACCATAGGTTTAATGAACATTATAATTAGGGCTCCCGGTTTTATGGTATTTATTTTTTTGCCATTTCCGTCTGTATTTATCCATATTTATTTTTTGGGCATTTTTTCTGTATTTATCCGCATTTATTTTTGCCACAAGCAAAAGACGACGCTACAGCTAGTATTTTTCCACATTTATTTAAATTGACAATGCACACATGCGCCCGGTTGTTATTGGTCAACATAATACATTCATCTGAAAACTTTGCCATTGTAGTACAAGCACATGTGCATTTCAAGAGACTTTGAGGACATTGAGCCTCTTTCTGGTTTGTTAATGAAATTGCAGTACATGAGTTTTAGACTGTACGTGTCTAGCGCCAAAAAATTAATTACATTGTCCTGGCGAAAAAGAATAAAATACTACCTGAAACCAAAATTAAAACACAACTTACTAGTTCCAAGATGTAATTGGCTTCTAATAGAATTTACTCCATAGTATTCTCGAGAGGTCCAAAGCCCACGTGTTGCCAGCTGGCTCGAGAAGGAACCACTTGTAACTGGTCGACTGGAATTTCGACTAGGGTGTGATGAGAGCATGAAACTGCATCTCGACCTTGGAAGACCAGTGATGTCCACATACTGCCCTCTGCTGGGCTGAATTTCCCTTTAATCAGTTCTCATCATGCATGCAGCAACCAGTGACAAAACTGCTCGTGCGTCGTTAAGCCATCTAAACAGCTCCTGCTACAAATCTGTGGGCCAAGACTTTCCCAGCAAGATGCTGGTGAGGCTGTGAAGTGCCAGCCTTATGGCAGATAATTAGGGCTACATGTGCTGCTGGAAATTAATGAGAAATCGGAAAAAATGTGCCTTTGGAAGCATGCTGATAACACGACACTGCAGGCTCCCTTAATGAGGTCCACATGAGGGCACTAAAAGACCCTGATTGGAAGGGATTTAAATGAATTTCCAGGGGCGTGGAAAGGAAACTGCACTGGAGCACGGCAGCGGCAGCGTGGCAAAATTTGCTAGTGTTTTGCCGTTTCTAAATATAAATACAGACAAAGGAAATATAGATTTCCATCTGTATTTATATGTAAAAATCCGTAAAAACGGAAAACGGGAGCCCTAATTATAATTAGAAATTATCATTTAAAAAACGTTTGAAATTCACTGAAAAAACCATAGGTTTCAGGCACGTTATAGTTAGAAATTAGCATTTAAAAAACCTTAGAAATTCACTGAAAATACCATAGGTTTCAGGGACGTTATAGTTAGAAATTATCATTTAAAAAACCTTTGAAATTCACTGAAAAAACCACAGGTTTCAGGGACGTTATAGTTAGCTGGACATTTCACTCGTACAAAACCATAGAAATTCTACTGTTATAGTAGTTCAGCTAACTATAACTCGCGCCCCGCAATGCACTGTTGATCACATCACATATTACATCATTCATGACATGGTCAGTGACATCACTGATGACATCACTGATCACATCTCAAATGACATCACTGATGACATCACTGATGACATGATCCATGTGACAATCTGATGCACCTTCTCACACCCTAATATAACCTTTGATACACCCACTCCAAAAAACAGAATACCATTTTTGAAACCATAGACACACCAATACTACTTACTACATATCTAATCACTGGTTCTTAGGTCTACACACTCATCCACTCATTCACCCATACAATCACTCATACATGCAGTCACTTATCAATACAACACTATCATATGCACTCATACACCTACACAGACACTCACACAGCAGCACTCATCCAGAGTTACTCACACACCTAGTCAGTCATGCAAATAATCAATCACACTTCCATTTACTGACCTATACAGTTATACACACAACACATCACTTATTCAAACAGAAAGAAACGCATAATTAGTCTCTTATACAATCACTGATACAAGTACACACTCATCCATACAGCCACTATCACAATCACTAACTCTCACGTATAGTCATTTATATACTCCAACTCTCACATACACTGTCTTTTACATATGTAGTTAGTTGGACATGTACCACTGAGACATCCATTCACTCACTAACACACTCATACACACACTCACCCACACATACAGCTGTTTCCATATGCACTCTTGAACCCATACACCCAGTGAATAAACCACTCAAACATGTATGCACAGAGTCACACACCTCCCACGCACCAACACACACACTGAGGCACCCATACAAATACTCTGGCAACCAATTAATAACCCATATAGACACTCATGTAGCTACTGACCAACCCATGCAGCAGCTTATACAACAGCAAACAGACTGATGTAGACATTCACACAGTTTAGTCACTAACCCATGCATTCAGTAAGACACATGTAATAACTCAGTTAAACAGTCAGTCACACACCTACTAAATCCTCCATCCAGATACTTATACACCCACTCATTCTTCAATACACCTTGGTGTATATATATAATACATATTTAAACTTTAAAGAAAAACACATTCACTGGATGATGTCATCAGTGATGTCATTTGAGATGTGATCAGTGATGTCATCAGTGATGTCACTGACCATGTCATGAATGATGTAATATGTGATGTGATCAGCAGTGCATTGCGGGGCATGAGTTATAGTTTGCTGAACTAACTATAACAGTGGAATTTCTGTGGTTTTGTACGAGTGAAATGTCCAGCTAACTATAACGTCCCTGAAACCTATGGTTTTTTCAGTGAATTTCAAAGGTTTTTTAAATGATAATTTCTAACTATAACGTCCCCGAAACCTATGGTTTTTTCAGTGAATATATATATATTAGCATTTAAAAAACCTTAGAAATTCACTGAAAAAACATAGGTTTCAGGGGCGTTATAGTTAGTTGGACATGTCACTCGTACAAAACCATAGAAATTCCCCGTTATAGTTAGTTCAGCTAACTATAACTCGCGCACCCGCAATGCACTGCTGATGACGTCACATATTACATCACTCATGACATGGTCAGTGACATCACTCATGACATCACTGATGACATCTCAAATGACATCACTGATGACATCAATGATGACATAATCCTTGTGATAGAGTGGCAGACCTCCTCTCACCCTAATATAACCTTTGATACACACACTCAAAAATACAAACTAACATTTTCAAAACAATGGACATACCAATACCAGATACAACACACCTATTCAGTAATTCCAAGATCTACACACACATCCACTCATTCACCAACAGTCCCTATACAGTCACTCATACATGTACTCATACACCTATACATCCTGTTACACACCGCCACTCATCCATAGAGTTACTCACACATGCAAACAAAGTATCAAACATCCACTTACTTGCATATACAGTTATACACATACTACCACACTTACTTCTACAGAAACTTACACATACTTACTCTCTTAAACAATCACTTATAGAAACACCTACTTATTTGTACAGGAACTCTTCCAATCTCTCACTCTCACATATACTCACTTATATACACCAATACTCACATATACTAGTTTAAAACATATGTAGTTACTCATAAAGACACTATTGAGACAGTCATTCACTCACTAACACACCCATACACATACTCATCCACCTATACAGTCCTGCACACATGCTGTCTTCAACACATACAAACAGTGAGTCACTCATTCATGCATCTATGCACTAAGTAATACCCCCACCGAACCATACAGACACTCAGACACTCATACTGATACCCAAAAACCAACTAATAACCCATATAGACACTCATGTAGCTACTCACCAACCCATGCAGCCACTTATACACAAAGTGAGAGACTGATACAGATATTTTCATATTTAAACATTACTCACTAACCCATGTATTCACTAAGATACACTTAGTTAGTTATACAATCAATTTTACAAAAAAATCATCCATTTAGACACTTATATACCCATTTATTCTTCCATCAACCTTGAGATATACATATATAAAACATATTTAATTTTCAGAAAAACACACATTCACTGGATGATGTCATCAGTGATGTCATGAGTGAAGTCATTTGAGAAGTCATCAGTGATGTCATGAGTGATGTCACTGACCATGTCATGAGTGATGTAATATGTGACGTCATCAGCAGTGCATTAGTGGATGCGCGAGTTATAGTTAGCTGAACTAACTATAACGGGGAAATTTCTATGGTTTTGTACGAGTGAAATGTCCAACTAACAATAACGCCTCTGAAACCTATGGTTTTTTCAGTGAATTTCTAAGGTTTTTTAAATGCTAATTTCTAACTATAACGTCCCTGAAACCTATGGTTTTTTCAGTGACGTTATAGTTAGAAATTATCATTTAAAAACCTTTGAAATCACTGAAAAACCATAGGTTTCAGGGACGTTATAGTTAGCTGGACATTTCACTCGTACAAAACCATAGAAATTCCACTGTTATAGTTAGTTCAGCTAACTATAACTCACGCCCCGCAATGCACTGCTGATCACATCACATATTACATCATTCATGACATGGTCAGTGACATCACTGATGACATCACTGATCACCTATGGTTTTTTCAGTGAATTTCTAAGGTTTTTTAAATGCTAATTTCTAACTATAACGTGCCTGAAACCTATGGTTTTTTCAGTGAATTTCTAAGGTTTTTTAAATGCTAATTTCTAACTATAACGTGCCTGAAACCTATGGTTTTTTCAGTGAATATATATATATTTATTATACTATGTATACATGTGAAAATGTCTCGGTCCCCTGTTTGCCTCGGTGGCACGGAAAAAATGGGTGGAACTGACGTCAGCACGCCGACGAGGGCCTCTTATGGCTCTGATGACGTCATATGGTGTTGCGAGCGGATCCGTGCTCGTTGACGTGGGAGAGCTAGGAAAGAATTTCCGTGGAATGCTGGTGCAGGGGATATTCACCTAAGTGTTCAGGCTCGTCCTTTGGGAGCAACTGTTTATGTTGCCACTCCAGAAAACAAAACCAGTGATCCGAGGGCAGAGGCCCTGCAGATGGCACACGAGGTGGGGTGCCCAGTCGTGTGCACCGGCGGGTCAGTGAAGTGACAAGCACCACAACCCACAAAAAAGGTAACGAGGGCACTGAATAACACAGGATCTTCTCTTTGTATCTGGCAGGAACAACAAAGTTAAAATGCCCTAGTACCAAAATGTAGAATTAGTGCTACAACGGTCTTCAAGAGGACCTGCGATGCCGCTTCTGCCTCCCGTGCCCTGGAGGCGGCACATGGGTCACGCGGTATGGTCATACTGCGGTGGGATGCACACTCGTTGACCTCTCATGGCACTGCTCCACACTTCAGGGAGGACGCTTTCCATTAGCTATGTTTTCTGATGACATGTCGCGCCGGCCCCGTCCAACAACAGAATTCCTTTAGATCCAAACAGACTCTTCCACTCTCTCACCGGAAGTGAAACCAGGCCACGTGGACACTTTCACAATACAACAGCTGGGAATGCACTTTTCGGTAAAAAAAACACATTCCTTCCTCCTAATTAATCAAATAAACATCTCACTGAAGAACAGGGGCCAGCTTCGATCGGTAAACAGCCGTTACAACGACTTTTTTACTTTGCGATACCATTACAACGCATGCATTACCACGCATGCGTTGTACATCACAAAGTCATTACTACGCATTTTTTAGAACGCATGGTCATTTACCACGCATGCCTTTACAACAAATTTTGTTGTAAAGGTATGTATGGTAAATGACCATGAGTTCTAAAAAACATGTAGACGATCCATGTCGTTGTAAGGAAACAGAGGCTGTTCCGTTTCCTCACAACGACGTGCACCGCCCCTCAGAGATGACGTGAAGCAGGAACCACGAGGAGAGAGGAACCATGAGGAGTGAGAGGTAAGGGGGATTGGGCATGGGGTGGGGGTTTCTTTCCTAGGGTTTAGGGTAGTGCAGTGGTGTTTGGGTAGTGTAGGGGGTTGTGCTGGGGGTAGTGTTTTAGGGTTTAGGGCAGTGCAGTGGTGTTTGTGTAGTGAAGGGGGTCATGCTGGGGGTATATTTAGGGTTTAGTGTAGTGCAGTGGTGTTTGGGTAGTGTAGGGAGTCGTGCTGGGGGTAGTGTTTTAGGGTTTAGGGTAGTGCAGTGGTGTTTGGGTAGTGTAGGGAGTCGTGCTGGTGGTAGTGTTTTAGGGTTTAGGATAGTGCAGTTATGTTTGGGTAGTGTAGGGTGTCGTGCTGGGGGTAGTGTTTTAGGGTTTAGGGTAGTGCAGTGGTGTTTGGGTAGTGGAGGGGGTAGTGTTTTAGGGTTTAGGGTAGTGCACCCAACCAGCCACAATATCCGTGGACAAAGGGGATCCTGACTCTTTGGAACGCTCCATCAATTGAACAATTTGGGTCAAGGGCCCTACCACGTCCAAGACCTATCAATTCCTTTCTTGGGATCCCTCATATACTTGGAGAAAAAGGTACATAGTTTCTCATCAATTTCAGGCGTGTGTGCCACCTTCCCCTTCAGTGAGGGCTTGGGGCATTTTCCCTCATCCTATTCCTGACCTCCCTTTCAAGGGGTTGATGGATTTTCCCCACCACATACTCTGCCACTTTGGCGTCAGGTGTCCACTCTGCCGACCTAGGATGGTAAATTTGGGTAGGCTCGAACATGTCCGAGTGGACCCCGTCCCCAACCGGGGACTGAGAGGAGTGGGACTCTGGACGCCAGGGACGCCCGAGTCCTTATCCTCATCGGAGGAGAAATCGTCCTCCGATACACCCTCTCCTCTAAGGGAAACCCGCCGTCGGGGTCTACAATAGTGGTGACAGTGTCGCAATTTTCTCCAGGCCCCTCCTCCTCCCGGCAGGGTGCATGTTTTAGCGTTCGCGCACTCTTGAGGAAGGTCTCCGTAAGTTTATCAAATCCTTCTAAGTGCCCTGCGCTATGCTTAACAGCCCTTTTATTCCCCATCTGGGAGCTACTTGGACCCGCCACCACCAGATCTGGGTCACTGAACACCCCAGGGATGCTTTTCGCCAGCTTATCAACCTGATCCCTAAGAGGAGCCAGCGCCTAGAAATAGCCAGAGAGAGGGCTTGGTCCACTGCTGGAGGGAGAAGTTGGGGGGCCATTCCTCCTCCACTTCCTGGTAGGAGGAGTAAAAATGGTCTTCTGGAGAAGACATGATAGCAGAGGGTGTGAGCACAGAACAAATGCCCTGAAAATCCTTAAGACAGCCCCATCGCCGGTGCTCCAACAGCTGGGCTTTCCCCGAAGCTGTTATAAGAATAGACTGAGGCGCAATACCAATTACAACGTGGCCATGTGGGGAAATCACCGCGTAGCGGTGTCAAAATTAGGCGAGGGTTGGTCGGGAATCAAGCGGACACTAAAGGAGTGACCGGATTCCCAAACGCGTGTAAAGACCAGCGGGAACGCTCGACGGAGCTGCCTCGCTCGGACCAGACGCGCCTGACAGGATCTCACCGCGCGCAGAGCACACAGCGGGAGAAACTGCGAGGGGGAGAACGCGCTCGGGCAAGAGCCTGCTGCGCAGGGAATATGAAACAATACCAAGGCAATAATGCAAATAACGTGCACAAGAAACCGCTATACAAACAGCAATAATGTCAGATTAAGCCAAGAATGTAAGGAATGCACTTAACTGACGAGCAGTGAAGAAAGAGGAAGCGAAAGGGACGTCACAATATTATATACGATGGACTGTGATATGATTGGACTATAGTTGCCTTGGAGACTACCCCCCTAATGGTTCATGGGTTGTGTAGTCTTTTGTTTAATGATTGTTGTGTTACGTTTTCTTTGAACTGATAGCAGATAAAGTGAGGAAAGATATGCATAATCCTCACCTCCGTCCTGCCATAGAATTCATTAAACTTTATTTGATCTGATTTATAAACATAGATCATAAAAGTGTACATAAAAACAGTAAATCCTCTTTCCTAATACAATACAGTGAGAATTAATTAAAACCAGTAGGTAAAAACGGGTGTTACAAAGCCCGGTTCAGAGCAACTTCAGGTTAACAGAATCGTAAAGTTCAATGTTTCGCAAGATCAATCTCATGTACTTCGTGCAAAATACGCAATAAGGGGTCCAAGTAAGATGTAACGCTCCAATACCTGACCAGTTTGCACTATATAAAACTGCAGAAAAACTAAAAATAAAAAGTGTTTTGCACACTTCTGTCATTGGGCTATATGTGGGCTACATCTGGGTGATATTTGTGCTACATTTGGGCTCTTTTTTCTCTGGTGGCCATCTTGGGAGACTTATTTGTTATGAAGTTTCCTAATTTCGTCATTTACTGCAGTCTCCTCAGTAGGAAATGCTTTCAGTTTTTACTTTGATTCCATCAAGAAGGCATTCAGATGTGTCACACATTTGCCATAAATTCAGAATGTTAGCACTCTAGTTGTTCATTAGATCACTGTAGTAAAGCTACTGGTCACAAGGGAGTTAACTGGAAGTCTACTGCTGGTATTGAAAGTGATTGTTTCAGTCTGCATGTCAGAATTTTCTAATGAAATAGAAGAGGATTTGAGATCTCACTTAAAACATGCCCTAAATTTTCTTCCTGCAGCACTAACCATAATTTCTATGAATAAATGAACCTCCTCATTTTGTTCCTTTTTAAATTAAATGTTTTAAGTGTTACCAGTTTATTTCAATAAAGATGGCTTCAGGTGTGCCATACTTTTGTCATAAGTAAGACTGTTAGCGCTCTAGTTGTTCTTTAGAACACTCTGGGAAGCTGCAGTAGAACACAAAGGCATTAACTGACAGGCTGCTCCTGTTGAAATATAACAGGAAGATATTTGAGATCTCACTTAAAACATGTCCTAATTTTTCTTTCTACAGCACTAACCATAATTTCTATGACAAAATGAACCCCCTCATTTTGTTCCTTTTTAAATTATAATAAATTATAAATGTTTTAAGAGTTACCAGTTTATTCCAATCAAGATGGCTTCAGGTGTGCCATAATTTTGTCATAAGTAAGACTGTTAGCGCTCTAGTTGTTCTTTAGAACACTCTGGGAAGCTGCAGTAGAACACAAAGGCATCAACTGACAGGCTGCTCCTGTTGAAATATAACAGGAAGATATTTGAGATCACACTTGAAACATGTCCTAATTTTTCTTTCTACAGCACTAACCATAATTTCTATGACAAAATGAACCCCATCATTTTGTTCCTTTTTAAATTAAATGTTTGAAGTGTTACCAGTTTATTCCAATCAAGATGGCTTCAGGTGTGCCATACCTTTGTCATACGTAAGGCTGTTAGCACTCTAGTTGTTCTTTAGAACACTCTGGGAAGCTGCAGTAGAACACAAAGGCATCAACTGACAGGCTGCTCCTGTTGAAATATAACAGGAAGATATTTGAGATCTCACTTAAAACATGTCCTAATTTTTCTTTCTACAGCACTAACCATAATTTCTATGGCAAAATGAACCCCCTCATTTTGTGCCTTTAAGTGTTACCAGTTTATTCCAATCAAGATGGCTTCAGGTGTGCCATACTTTTGTCAGAAGTAAGACTGTTAGCTCTCTAGTTGTTCTTTAGAACACTCTGGGAAGCTGCAGTAGAACACAAAGGCATCAACTGACAGGCTGCTCCTGTTGAAATATAACAGGAAGATATTTGAGATCTCACTTAAAACATGTCCTAATTTTTCTTTCTACAGCACTAACCATAATTTCTATGACAAAATGAACCCCTCATTTTGTTCCTTTTAAATTATATTAAATTATAAATGTTTTAAGAGTTACCAGTTTATTCCAATCAAGATGGCTTCAGGTGTGCCATAATTTTGTCATAAGTAAGACTGTTAGCGCTCTAGTTGTTCTTTAGAACACTCTGGGAAGCTGCAATAGAACACAAAGGCATCAACTGACAGGCTGCTCCTGTTGAAATATAACAGGAAGATATTTGAGATCACACTTGAAACATGTCCTAATTTTTCTTTCTACAGCACGAACCATAATTTCTATGACAAAATGAACCCCATAATTTTGTTCCTTTTTAAATTAAATGTTTGAAGTGTTACCAGTTTATTCCAATCAAGATGGCTTCAGGTGTGCCATACTTTTGTCATAAGTAAGGCTGTTAGCACTCTAGTTGTTCTTTAGAACACTCTGGGAAGCTGCAGTAGAACACAAAGGCATCAACTGACAGGCTGCTCCTGTTGAAATATAACAGGAAGATATTTGAGATCTCACTTAAAACATGTCCTAATTTTTCTTTCTACAGCACTAACCATAATTTCTATGGCAAAATGAACCCCCTCATGTTGTGCCTTTAAGTGTTACCAGTTTATTCCAATCAAGATGGCTTCAGGTGTGCCATACTTTTGTCAGAAGTAAGACTGTTAGCTCTCTAGTTGTTCTTTAGAACACTCTGGGAAGCTGCAGTAGAACACAAAGGCATCAACTGACAGGCTGCTCCTGTTGAAATATAACAGGAAGATATTTGAGATCTCACTTAAAACATGTCCTAATTTTTCTTTCTACAGCACTAACCATAATTTCTATGACAAAATGAACCCCCTCATTTTGTTCCTTTTAAATTATAATAAATTATAAATGTTTTAAGAGTTACCAGTTTATTCCAATCAAGATGGCTTCAGGTGTGCCATAATTTTGTCATAAGTAAGACTGTTAGCGCTCTAGTTGTTCTTTAGAACACTCTGGGAAGCTGCAGTAGAACACAAAGGCATCAACTGACAGGCTGCTCCTGTTGAAATATAACAGGAAGATATTTGAGATCACACTTGAAACATGTCCTAATTTTTCTTTCTACAGCACTAACCATAATTTCTATGACAAAATGAACCCCATCATTTTGTTCCTTTTTAAATTAAATGTTTGAAGTGTTACCAGTTTATTCCAATCAAGATGGCTTCAGGTGTGCCATACTTTTGTCATACGTAAGGCTGTTAGCACTCTAGTTGTTCTTTAGAACACTCTGGGAAGCTGCAGTAGAACACAAAGGCATCAACTGACAGGCTGCTCCTGTTGAAATATAACAGGAAGATATTTGAGATCTCACTTAAAACATGTCCTAATTTTTCTTTCTACAGCACTAACCATAATTTCTATGACAAAATGAACCCCTCATTTTGTTCCTTTTTAAATTATATTAAATTATAAATGTTTTAAGAGTTACCAGTTTATTCCAATCAAGATGGCTTCAGGTGTGCCATAATTTTGTCATAAGTAAGACTGTTAGCGCTCTAGTTGTTCTTTAGAACACTCTGGGAAGCTGCAATAGAACACAAAGGCATCAACTGACAGGCTGCTCCTGTTGAAATATAACAGGAAGATATTTGAGATCACACTTGAAACATGTCCTAATTTTTCTTTCTACAGCACGAACCATAATTTCTATGACAAAATGAACCCCCTCATTTTGTTCCTTTTTAAATTAAATGTTTGAAGTGTTACCAGTTTATTCCAATCAAGATGGCTTCAGGTGTGCCATACTTTTGTCATAAGTAAGGCTGTTAGCACTCTAGTTGTTCTTTAGAACACTCTGGGAAGCTGCAGTAGAACACAAAGGCATCAACTGACAGGCTGCTCCTGTTGAAATATAACAGGAAGATATTTGAGATCTCACTTAAAACATGTCCTAATTTTTCTTTCTACAGCACTAACCATAATTTCTATGGCAAAATGAACCCCCTCATGTTGTGCCTTTAAGTGTTACCAGTTTATTCCAATCAAGATGGCTTCAGGTGTGCCATACTTTTGTCAGAAGTAAGACTGTTAGCTCTCTAGTTGTTCTTTAGAACACTCTGGGAAGCTGCAGTAGAACACAAAGGCATCAACTGACAGGCTGCTCCTGTTGAAATATAACAGGAAGATATTTGAGATCTCACTTAAAACATGTCCTAATTTTTCTTTCTACTGCACTAACCATAATTTCTATGACAAAATGAACCCCCTCATTTTGTTCCTTTTTAAATTATAATAAATTATAAATGTTTTAAGAGTTACCAGTTTATTCCAATCAAGATGGCTTCAGGTGTGCCATAATTTTGTCATAAGTAAGACTGTTAGCACTCTAGTTGTTCTTTAGAACACTCTGGGAAGCTGCAGTAGAACACAAAGGCATCAACTGACAGGCTGCTCCTGTTGAAATATAACAGGAAGATATTTGAGATCACACTTGAAACATGTCCTAATTTTTCTTTCTACAGCACTAACCATAATTTCTATGACAAAATGAACCCCATCATTTTGTTCCTTTTTAAATTAAATGTTTGAAGTGTTACCAGTTTATTCCAATCAAGATGGCTTCAGGTGTGCCATACTTTTGTCATACGTAAGGCTGTTAGCACTCTAGTTGTTCTTTAGAACACTCTGGGAAGCTGCAGTAGAACACAAAGGCATCAACTGACAGGCTGCTCCTGTTGAAATATAACAGGAAGATATTTGAGATCTCACTTAAAACATGTCCTAATTTTTCTTTCTACAGCACTAACCATAATTTCTATGGCAAAATGAACCCCCTCATTTTGTGCCTTTAAGTGTTACCAGTTTATTCCAATCAAGATGGCTTCAGGTGTGCGATACTTTTGTCAGAAGTAAGACTGTTAGCTCTCTAGTTGTTCTTTAGAACACTCTGGGAAGCTGCAGTAGAACACAAAGGCATCAACTGACAGGCTGCTCCTGTTGAAATATAACAGGAAGATATTTGAGATCTCACTTAAAACATGTCCTAATTTTTCTTTCTACAGCACTAACCATAATTTCTATGACAAAATGAACCCCCTCATTTTGTTCCTTTTTAAATTATATTAAATTATAAATGTTTTAAGAGTTACCAGTTTATTCCAATCAAGATGGCTTCAGGTGTGCCATAATTTTGTCATAAGTAAGACTGTTAGCGCTCTAGTTGTTCTTTAGAACACTCTGGGAAGCTGCAGTAGAACACAAAGGCATCAACTGACAGGCTGCTCCTGTTGAAATATAACAGGAAGATATTTGAGATCACACTTGAAACATGTCCTAATTTTTCTTTCTACAGCACGAACCATAATTTCTATGACAAAATGAACCCCATAATTTTGTTCCTTTTTAAATTAAATGTTTGAAGTGTTACCAGTTTATTCCAATCAAGATGGCTTCAGGTGTGCCATATTTTTGTCATAAGTAAGGCTGTTAGCACTCTAGTTGTTCTTTAGAACACTCTGGGAAGCTGCAGTAGAACACAAAGGCATCAACTGACAGGCTGCTCCTGTTGAAATATAACAGGAAGATATTTGAGATCTCACTTAAAACATGTCCTAATTTTTCTTTCTACAGCAATAACCATAATTTCTATGACAAAATGAACCCCCTCATTTTGTTCCTTTTTAAATTAAATGTTTTAAGAGTTACCAGTTTATTCCAATCAAGATGGCTTCAGGTGTGCCATACTTTTGTCATAAGTAAGGCTGTTAGCACTCTAGTTGTTCTTTAGAACACTCTGGGAAGCTGCAGTGTAGAACACAAAGGAATCAACTGACAGTCACTGCCCTTGTTGGATGTACATGTTTTACTGAGAATGTCAGACTTCATTCTCACATGACTGAGAAAGATAATGTGAATTTACAGAAAATATGCTCTCATTTTAGCTTCTGGAGCACCTTCCAAAACTGTATGGGACAAGCATGTGAAAATAGTTTTCTCTCAAACATGATTCATGATATCCCAGCAGAAGGTTTTTCACAGGGTAAAATCACCTTAGAACACACCACAATTCCTGAAATTAGTATGGTACCATCAACAAATGAATTCTAATGTAACTAAAGTCTGATATCACCCTTTATAGTTCTCCTTTTGGTAACCCTCAAAATCTTTGATTCACTACGATGCATTTCAATGGGGTACTATCATTTATATTGGTCCGAAGATGGCTGCCAGCAATTCCAGGATGAAGTGCTGACAGCCAATCAGATCTCACGATGACATGTGTGGTTAGGCTCCGCCCAGATATATATGTGTTTTCTTTTTCAAATTTCTCAGGAACTACTGAACGGATTTACACCATTTAACCAAAAGGCACGACTCTGAACCAAGGGCTACCTTTTTGCAAATTTGGTGTAATTCCGCTCAGCAGTTCGGGCTGTAGCTGCGACTAAAGGTTCCTATGGAAAATTGCATGGGGAAAACACGTTTTGGGACCCCCCTTTTTTCTCGGCCCCCACTTGATGAATCACCCCAAGACTTCAGGATAGGAGCAGACTGGAGCGGGTCATAAGTTTTGAAAATTTCGCGAAGATTCGTCAACCGGCGCCAAAGTTATTTCAAATAGAATGTTGTGGATTTCCTATGGAAAATAGGTCCTAACTATAACTATCTACTGGCGACCGCCAGTAGATAATATATATATATATATATATATATATATATATATATATATATATATATATATATATATATATATATATATATATATATATATATATATCCAAGTCGTCAGTCCGCATAGCACCCGAGCCACTTCCTGACAGCGGGCTGAGGCGGGGTCGCGAGCCCCCAATATTCCAACCAATAATTTGGGGTGAATAAATCAGCTTTTTTAATGAAGGCCTGACTAATATGTATGAAGGCATTACAGGAGTATGAATAATAGCCCGGTTTTAATTATGCACTATCACTATTTTCACTGTTTTTGTATATAGGGTGAGGAAGCAATGTATGCATTAATACGTTTGTGACTATGTGTTTGATTTAATTTAATTTTAATTTTAATTTTACTTTTATTATACAGGTCCCGAAGTAATGAACTTCTGGCAAATGGAAGGCAAAAGGATGCCAAAATATCTGTCAAGTAAACGCATAAAATGTGCAGTATTTACGGACCAATTGATTATATTTTGTTGCTGTGTAGGCATTGTTGCAGCTATTATATTATTATTGTGTATGCCCACAAGGGCAGAATTGGGGTTCTCTGTGCTGTATGGCGCATAATCCATGGTTTGCGTCTAGAATGGTAGCTGGTATACAACCAGTTATTTCCAATGTTTGATTTTGCCCGGAATGAATTGAGGAAATCGGGTATCACAGCCCATTGGGGCAGAATTGTTTATGCACACAACCATTCATTGCATAAAGTTGCAATGGTCGTATTGAAACAATGTGAGGTGCCGAATTGGTGTACCATTTGAATAACATATATTATATTCTTTGGTGTAAATAGTAATTTATTTTTATGTTTACTTGACGATGGCTGAAATTATCTTGAATTTATAACTTGCCAAATGAAATGCAATTAATTTCGGGAGTATGTTTTCTATGTTTATTATTTCAATGTCACATGATCATGCTATAAGGAAGTCATTGTGGGCACGCCCAACTACCCGTGAGCAAGGAGCGCTGCTCCAAAACGCGTAGGGTGTAATTTGCCAATAAATCACGCTTGCAGCAGAACAAAGGGCTTTGGTGTGTTTGTTTTTTACCTATTAACGAACATTGGTTGGAATATATATATATATATATATATATATATATATATATATATATATATATATATATATATATATATATATTTATCTACTGGCGGTCGCCAGTAGATAGTTATAGTTACAACCTATTATCCATAGGAAATCCACGACATTCTATTTGAAATAACGTTGGCGCCGGTTGACGAATCTTCGTGAAAGTTTCCAACTTGTTGGGGCGCTCCGCTCCACTCCTACCCTGAAAGTCTCGGGGTGATACGTGAAGCGGGGGCCGAGAAAAAGGGGGTCCCAAAACGCGTTTTCCCCATTCATTTTTCCATAGGAACCTTTAGTCGCAGCTACAGCCCGAACTGCTGAACGGAATTACACCAAATTTGGCAAAGAGGTAGCCCTTGGTTCAGACTGGTGCCTTTTGCTTAAATGGTGTAAATCCGTTCAGTAGTTCCTGAGAAATTCACAAGTAAAGTCACATATATATCTATGGGCGCGTCGGATACGCGTACCCTCAGCGCACCCTGCGCGCACCGTCCCGATCACGAGCTGCATGCTAATTGGCTGTCAGCTGGCTGTCAACATTCCGATTCAGGAAGTGTTGGCAGCCATTTTGTCCCTCGGTAGAACCGAGGGACAGAAACAAGTGCGCAAAGCGCAAAAGGGGCAGGGTAGAAACACCCTGACCCCTAGGTCTGCTCAGGGGTCCCACAAGGACCCCTGGGCAGAAAAGATTTTTTTTTTTAAATCGGCGGGATGCGCTTAGGGTGCGCGTATCCCGCCGAGAAAAAAAAGAAACAAGTGCGCAAAACGCACAAAGGGGGCAGGGTAGAAGCACTCTAACCCCTAGGCCTGCTCAGGGGGTCCCACAAGGACCCCTGGGCAAAAAAGCATTTTTTTAAAAAAAATCGGCAGGATGCGCTCAGGGTGCGCGAATCCTGCCGAGAAAAAATAAATCGAGCGCGGTCTCCCGCGCTTCGATGTTAATTGGCCCCCGGGGGCATGGTGGGGGGATAATTTAATGTGTGGGGGCCTCAAGGGCCCTCAAGCCCCGGGGACCGCCACCCCCGGGGCTTTTTAAAATGGTGCGGGAGGGCTCTGAGCCCTCCCGCAGCCCCGAGGACCACCACCTCCCGGGGCTTTTTTTAATTAATTTAACAACCTGTGTGGGGGCTCCAGCCCCCCACATGCCCCGGGGACCGCCACCTCCCGGGGCACTAACAAATTAAAATGGGGTCCGTTTTGGACCTCCGAAGCTCCGGGGACCACCACCTCCCCGGGGCTGTGCTGATGTAGGGAGGGGGGCCGCGCGGCCCCCTCCTGGAGCCCTTGATGGCCCTGGGGACCACCACCCCCAGGGCCGGCTCCTGCAGTGTCCCGGGGTGCCTACCCCGGGACACTGTAGTTTGCTATGGCAGGACGGGAGCCTCGCGGCTCCCGTCCTGTCATTGCAAACTTGCTTTGGATATTGGAAGAGAGAGCAGGGAAACCTGCTCTCTCTCCAATATCCAAAGCCGACAGCTTTCCACATGGGAGCTGCATCTTAGCAGCTCCCCATGTGTAAGTCAATGCCGGCTCCCGTAGGACACGGGGAGCCGGCGGGACTGTGGGGGCTTGGGGACCCCCACAGTCCCCAACGAGAGGCCAGGCCCCGGGGATGGGGTCCCCGGGGCCATAAGTGACCACGGAGGGGGCCACGCAGCCCCCTCCCCAAAGTAAAAAAATGGAAAAAAAATTCAAAAAAGTGCAAGGCCGGCCCGGGGATGGGGTCCCCGGGCCTTAAATGGCCTGAGGAGGGGGCCACGCAGCCCCTCCAAATAAAAAAAAAAGAGGCCATGCCCCAGGGGATGGGGTCCCGGGGCCAATACAGGCCCAGGGAAGGGGGCCACGCAGCCCCCTTCCCGTTTTTTATTTTTATTTTTATTTAAAAAAAGGAGTAAGGCCCTGGGGGATGGGGTCCCCAGGGCCTAAAAATAGGATAAAGGAAGGGGGCCACACAGCCCCCTTCAGAGGGAGAAAAAAAGAAAAAAACGATTGGGCCCATAGGCCCCTCCCCTTCCTTCACCACTCTGCAAACGCGCCCCTGGCGCGTTTGCAGAGGGGAACGAATCCCCTTGAATACTGGGGGTCCCTGGGGGCCAACTAGCCCACCAGGAACCTCCAGTATGCGCCAGGGGCTGCCTTGCAGAGAGGTGTACAGAGGCCACGCCCCTTTTTACACCTCTCTGCAACGCAGCTCTATGGCGCTTTTGGAGGTATATGGTGGGCTAGTTGCACCCCAGGGACCCTCAGGATTCAAGGGGAGTTAATCCCCCGACTTAAAACGCGCCACGGGGCGCTTGCACAGTGGTGAAGGGAGGGGCGGGGCTTCAGGTGACATGTGTGCAAACAGGCCCCGTGGCGCGTTTTAAGATGGGGAATTAAATCCTCTTCAATCCTGAGGGTCCCTGGGGGCCAACTAGCCCAACAGGTACGTCCAGAAAGCGCCACAGAGCTGCGTTGCAGAGAGGTGTAAAAGGGGTGTGGCCTCTGTACATGTCTCTGCAACGCAGCCCCTGGCGCATACTGGAGGTTTCTGGTGGGCTAGTTGGCCCGTAGGGACCCTCATGATTCAAGGGACTTAATCCCCCAACTTAAAACGCGCCACGGGCGCGTTTGCACAGATGTCACCTCAGGCCCCGCCCCTCCCTTCACCATTGTGCAAATATTCCTCTAAAATCAGCCGAAATACGAATTCTGATTTACTCACCTGTTATCAGGAGAGACCTCAGTGCTGCAAACTGCTTTGGATATTGGAAGAGAGAGCAGGGAAACCTGCTCTCTCTTCCAATATCCAAAGCGATTGCTTTTCCACATGGGGAGCAGCATGTCAGCTGCTCCCCATGTGGAACAGCAATGCCGGCTCCCAAGGGACGTGGGGAGCCGGCGGGACTGTGGGGGATTGGGGACCCCCACAGTCCACAACGGAGAGGGCCAGCCCGGGGATGGGGTCCCCGGGGCAAGTAGTGGCCCAGGAGAGGCCACGCGGCCCCCTCACCAAAAAGAAATGGAAAGGCCGGCCCCGGGGATGGGGTCCCCGGGGCCTTAAATGGCCAGAGGAGGGGGCCACGCAGCCCCCTCCAAAGAATAAAAATTAAAGGCCATGCCCCGGGGGATGGGGTCCCCGGGCCAATACAGGCCCAGGGAAGGGGGCCACGCGGCCCCCTTCCCGTTTTTTTTTAATTAAAAATTAAAAAAAGGGGTAAGGCCCTGGGGGATGGGGTCCCCAGGGCATAAAAACAGGAAAAAGGAAGGGGCTACACAGCCCCCTTCAGGGGACAACATTTTTTTTTTTTTTAAACGATCGGGCCCGCAGGCCCCGCCCCCTTCCTTCACCACTCTGCAAACGCGCCCCTGGCGCGTTTGCAGAGGGGAACGAATTCCCCTTGAATACTGGGGGTCTCTGGGAGCCAACTAGCCCACCAGGAACCTCCAATATGCGCCAGGGGGCTGCGTTGCAGAGACGTGTAGAGAGGCCACACCCTTTTACACCTCTCTGCAACGCAGCTCTGTGGCGCTTTGGAGGTATATGGTGGGCTAGTTGGACTCCGGGACCCTCAGGATTCAAGGGACTTAATCCCCAACTTAAAACGCGCCACGGGCGCATTTGCACAGTGGTGAAGGGAGGGCGGGGCTTCAGGTGACATGTGTGCAAACAGGCCCCGTGGCGCGTTTTAAGATGGGGAATTAAATCCCTTCAATCCTGAGGGTCCCTGGGGCCAACTAGCCCAACAGGTACATCCAGAAAGCGCCACAGAGCTGCGTTGCAGAGAGGTGTAAAAGGGGTGTGGCCTCTCTACACGTCTCTGCAACGCAGCCCCTGGCGCATATTGGAGGTTCCTGGTGGGCTAGTTGGCCCCTAGGGACCCTCAGGATTCAAGGGGACTTAATCCCCCAACTTAAAACGCGCAACGGGCGCGTTTGCACAGATGTCACCTCAGGCCCCGCCCCTCCCTTCACCATTGTGCAAATATTCCTCTAAAATCAGCCGAAATACGAATTCCGATTTACTCACCTGTTATCAGGAGAGACCTCAGTGCTGCATCTTTCAGCCCAGTACTGGTCCTGAAAAGTAATTTTAACCGTACTTACCGGTAACTTGAATTTCCTTCATAGGCTAACATTGACTGGTTTCACTTGGAAATTCTTCCAAGTGTGGAGTTTTGGAACTTTAAAATATTCCTCTAAATTCAGCCGAAATACAAATTCCGATTTACTCACCTGTTATCAGGAGAGACCTCAGTGCTGCATCTTTCAGCCCAGTACTGATCCTCAAAAGTAATTTTAACCGTACTTACCAGTAACTTGAATTTCCTTCCATAGGATATCATTGCCTGCTTTTTGCTGAAAAAGTTTCTAAGTGTTGATTTTTGAAACATACAAATATTCCTCTAAAATCAGCCGAAATCCGAATTCTGATTTACTCACCTGTTATCAGGAGAGACCTCAGTGCTGCATCTTTCAGCCCAGTACTGGTCCTGAAAAGTAATTTTAACCGTACTTACCAGTAACTTGAATTTCCTTCCTTAGGCTAACATTGACTGGTTTCACTTGGAAATTCTTCTAAGTGTGGAGTTTTGGAACTTTAAAATATTCCTCTAAAATCAGCCGAAATATGAATTCCGATTTACTCACCTGTTATCAGGCGAGACCTCAGTGCTGCATCTTTCAGCCCAGTACTGGTCCTCAAAAGTAATTTTAACCGTACTTACCGGTAACTTGAATTTCCTTCATAGGCTAAGATTGACTGGTTTTCAGCAAAAAGTTTCAAAGTGTTGATTTTCACAAACTACAAATATTCCTTAAAAATCGCCTGTATGACTTAAACTCATTCTTTCAACTGTTTACAGGAGATGTACCAGTGCTGGATCCAGGATCCAACACTGAGTAAGAAAAAGTAACGATAACAGTTTTTACCTGCTAAGTGAATTTCCTTCCATAGGATAACATTGGTGATTCTATGAGAAAAAGTTTCTAAGTGTCAACTTTTAAAATACAATAATATTCCTTAAAAATCACGACTGTAACCAAAACGCTTTTACTCAACTGTTTACAGGAGATGTACCAGGACTGAATCTAGGATCCAGTCCTGTGGTTAGAAAAGTAATCCATAAAGTAACTAATTGCATTTAACTAGAAATTCACATTGAGCTGAATGTTGCATTGTGTTTGAAAATGTGTTGCCCATTGCAACAACTGTAACTACTGTACTTAAAAGTCTATTGCCTATGTGCAAAGTATTTAAACTAAAGTAATTCATTCTGAGAAAGTATTTTTTGTAATGTAATGTATAATGTAATTACAATGTAATTTAAAAATAAAATATGTAAAAAAAAATTGTTTCTAAAAATGTAGTAAATCAGTATGAAAAAATTAATATAACAATTAATACATTTAAAAATTGTCATTTACAAAACCTTTGAAATTCACTGAAAAAACCGTAGGTTTCAGGCACGTTATAGTTAGAAATTAGCATTTAAAAACCTTTGAAATTCACTGAAAAAACCATAGGTTTCAGACACGTTATAGTTACAAATTAGCATTTAAAAAACCTTTGAAATTCACTGAAAAAACCATAGGTTTCAGACACGTTATAGTTACAAATTAGCATTTAAAAAACCTTTGAAATTCACTGAAAAAACCATAGGTTTTAGGGACAGTTATAGTTACTTGGACATTGCACTCGTACAAAACCCGTGAAATTCCCCCATTATAGTTAGTTCAGCTAACTATAACTCGTGCCCCGCAATGCACTGCTGATGACGTCACATATTACATCACTCATGACATGGTCAGTGACATCACTGATGACATCACTGATGACATCTCAAATGACATCACTGATGACATCATCCACGTGATAATCTGATGCACCTCCTCACACCCTAATATAACCTTTGATACACCCACTCTAAATTACAGACTGCCATTCGCAAAACCATAGACACTCCAACACCAATAACTACATACCCACTCACTGATTCTTAGGTCTACACACACACATCCACTCACTCACCCGTACAGTCACTCATACTTACGGTCACTCAGTACAGGACTATCATATGCACTCTTACTCCTATATAGACACTCAAACAACGCCACTCATCCATAGAGATACTCACACACCTAGTCAGTCATGCAAATAATTAAACACACTGCCATTTACTCACCTATACAGTTATACACACACCAGCTCACTTACTCATACAAATAGTAGCACATTGTTACGCTCTTATACAATCACTGATACAAGCACACACTCATCCATACAGCCACTATCACAATCATTCACTCTTGCTTATAGCTATTTATATACTCCAACACACATATATACTGCCTTTCACATATGTAGTTACTCACACATGTACCATTGGGACATACATTCACTCACTAACACACTCTTACACACACTTACCCACCCATACAGTCTATCACAGATGCACTCTTGAAACCATCCACCCAGTGAATCACCCACTCACACATCTATGCACAGAGTTGCACACACCCTCCCACACAAACACTCAGGCACCCATACAGATACTCAGACAAGCATTCAATAACTCATATAGACACTCATGTAGCTATTCACAAACACATGCAGCCACTTACACAGCAACAGACAGACGGATACAGACATTCATCCAGTTTAGTCACTAACCCATGCATTCAGTAAGATACGTTAAATCACTCACTTATAGAGTCAGTCACGCACCTACTAAATCATCCATACAGACACTTACACACCCACTCATTCTTCAATACGTCTTTTTCCTATATATATTAAAAATATTTAAACTTTACAGAAACACACAGTCACTGGATGATGTCATCAGTGATGTCATCAGTGATGTCACTGACCATGTCATGAGTGATGTAATATGTGACGTCATCAGCAGTGCATTGCGGGCGCGAGTTATAGTTAGCTGAACTAACTATAACGGGGAATTTCACGGGTTTTGTACGAGTGCAATGTCCAAGTAACTATAACTGTCCCTAAAACCTATGGTTTTTTCAGTGAATATATATATATATATATATATATATATATTCCAAACGACAGTCTGACAACAGGAGCGCCTCAACTTCATGGGTCGGGTCCTGTCTCAGGTGTGCCAGACATCTCCAATATTCCACACGGAAACACGCACTCCTTCAGCAACGTGAAAACAGGCCACTCCAATCACGCTTTGAAGTTTCTTTATTTGAGGCAAACAGGCAAGAAGGCATTACGCGTTTCGACTCATGCGAGTCTTAATCATATGCCACTGTATGTTAGTAGTTCGTTAGCATTTTAATAACGTGACTTGTAAACATTGAAAAAGGACAAGCGTTCACTCTCTCACATTTTTAAAGAGGCAGTCAGTTTTTTGGATTTCTCATAGTTCGTTTTTAAGCAGCAAAAGTAAGTACAATTCTTTCATTTTCATTCAGGTTCAGCCCTTTGAGCAAAAAATGTTCATCCATACATGTTTCCCTTCGCTGCAAAATCTATTTGTTGTCACAGGCAAGTCACAAGCTGTAAGATAACTTGGTGGTAGCGGGACTCTCCTGTGAAATACTGTGCCCGTTTTATGGAACTTTCCGTTTAAAGGCAACGATTGCATTTGATGCACAGTGAAACAAGGGTAGTTTTGCCAATAACAAACATTGAATAGCAATTAAGAAGAAAAACGGCAGTTATAGAGTATTATGGGAACTGTGGTCCTTTGACTACAAAAAAACAACAAATAGATTTTGCAGCGAAGGGAAACATGTATGGATGAACAATTTTTGCTCAAAGGACTGAATCTGAATGAAAATGAAAGAATTGTACTTACTTTTGCTGCTTAAAAACGAACTATGAGAAATCCAAAAAACTGACTGCCTCTTTAAAAATATGAGAGAGTGAACGCTAGTCCTTTTTCAATGTTTAAAAGTCACGTTATTTAAATGCTAACGAACCCACCAACCTACAGTGGCATATGATTAAGACTCGCAAGAGTCAAAACGCGTAATGCCTACTTGCCTGTTTGCCTCAAATAAAGAAACTTCAAAGCGCGATTGGAGTGGCCTGTTTTCACGTTGCTGAAGGAGTGCGTGTTTCCGTGTGGTATATATATACATATATATATATATATATTCACTGAAAAAAACCATAGGTTTTACAGACGTTATACTTAGAAATTAGCATTTAAAAAACCTTAGAAATTCACTGAAAAAACCATAGGTTTTACAGACGTTATAGTTAGAAATTAGCATTTAAAAAACCTTAGAACTTCACTGAAAAAACCATAGGTTTTACAGACGTTATAGTTAGAAATTAGCATTTAAAAAACCTTAGAAATTCACTGAAAAAACCATAGGTTTTACAGACGTTATAGTTAGAAATTAGCATTTAAAAAACCTTTGAAATTCACTGAAAAAACCATAGGTTTCAGGGACGTTATAGTTAGTTGGACATTTCACTCATACAAAACCAATTGAAATTCCACCGTATAGCTAGTTCAGCTAACTATAACTCGCGCCCCCGCAATGCTCTGCTGATGATGTCACATATTACATCATTCATGACATGGTCAGTGACATCACTGATGACATCACTGATGACATCATCCAGTGACTGTGTGTTTCTGTAAAATTTAAATTTGTTTTATATATATGCCAAGCTGTACTGAAGAATGAGTGGTTGTATAAGTGTCTGTATGGAGGATTTACTAGGTACGTGACTGACTGTATAAGTGAGTGATTAAATGTGTCTTATTGAATGCATAGGTTAGTGACTAAACTGTGTGAAAGTCTGTATCAGTCTGTCTGTTGTTGTGTAAGCTGCTGCATGGGTTGGTGAGTAGCTGCATGAGTGTCTATATGACTTATTGATTGCTTGCCTGAGTATTTGTATGGCTGCCTGAGTGTGTATGTGTGTGTGGGTGGGATGTGTGTGACTCTGTGCATAGATGTGTGAGTGGCTGATTCACTGGGCGTATGGCTTCAAGAGTGCATGTGGAAACAGCTGTATGGGTGGGTGAGTGTGTGTATGGGTGTGTTGATGAGTGAATGGATGTTTCAGTGGTACATGTGCAATTAACTAAATATGTAAAAGGCAGTATATGTGAGTGATGGTGTATATAAATAACTATATGTGAGAGTCAGTAATTGTGAGAGTGGCTGCATGGATGAGTGTGTATTTGTATCAGTGATTCTATAACAGAGTAAGTATGTGTTAGTATCTGTATGAATAAGTGAGCTGGTGTCTGTATAACTGTATAGGTTAGTAAATGGAAGTATGATTGATTCTTTGCATGACTGACTAGCTGTGTGAGTAACTCTTGATATGTGGCAGTGTGTGAGTGTCTGTATAGGTGTATGAGTGCATATGATAGTGTTGTATTGATGTGTGACTACATGTATGAGTGACTGTATGGGTGAATGAGTGGATGTGTGTGTAGACCTAGGAACCAGTCAGTGCGTATTTAGTAACTGGTATTGATGTGTCTATTTTTTCGAAATTGGTAGTCTGTATTTTAGAGTGGGTGTATCAAAGGTTATATTCAGGTGTGAGGAGGTGCATCAGATTTTCACGTGGATGATGTCATCAGTGATGTCATCAATGATGTCATTTGAGATGTCATCAGTGATGTCATCAGTGATGTCACTGACCATGTCATGAATGATGTAATATGTGACGTCATCAGCAGTGCATTGCGGGGGCGCGAGTTATAGTTAGCTCAACCAACTATAACGGCGGAATTTCTATGGTTTTGTATGAGTGAAATGTCCAACTAACTATAACGTCCCTGAAACCTATGGTTTTTTCAGTGAATTTCAAAGGTTTTTTAAATGCTAATTTCTCACTATAACGTCCCTGAAACCTATGGTTTTTTCAGTGAATTTCAAAGGTTTTTTAAATGCTACTTTCTAACTGTATCCTCTCTGAAAGCTACTATTAATAATAATAGTGGATACTTGTGTATGTAGCTAGTGCATTCCATAACTACATGACTAGTAACTGGAATAATTACAGTGCTGCAAACAGAGTGCATGGTGAATTTATAAGTGCTTACATATTGGCTGGATGGGTGATTGGAGAAGTGCAGCGGACTCACAGGAGGATTCCTAGACTGCATGGGTAATAACTGCGTATTTAGAGGAGTGTATAAATAGAATATAGGTGGTTAGAGGTCTGCATGGATAGTGTACAGAATATTGTAGCTGTACTTGTATTAGTAGTTAGGCCATTCCATAAGTACGTGAGTAGTAACTGGATGATTATAGTGCTGTAAAGAGAGTGCATGGTGTATTTATAAGTGCTTGGGTATTAGTGGACAGATTGCATTAGTATATAGTACTCGCTGGGTGACTGGAGATGGGCATAGGGAGTGACAGTGTCTTTGATAGACTGCAAGGGTAGTACCTGGGTGAATTAATCCTACCTGTTTTCAAGCAGATATCAAATTAATAGTAATACATATTCACTTCTTTTTTTTAATGCAAATTTAAAATATTTTAAACTTTAGTAGTAAGGTGTGTAAAAGAGAAGAAAACAGTTCTGTTATTACATATAATTTTATAGTTTTTGCAACACAACATAAGTATACAATTACATCACATATTCAATTTGCCTTTTTTGCTGTGTTCAGATTGTATTGAATTTCACCATAAACAGTGATTTCAATGTTAATCATCAGATGACAGCGGGCAAAAAAATACAATCAATAAGATTGTTAAAAAAAACATATTTCACTTCAAAATATCTACAACAAACACAACTTGGTATTGTGTATTGTGGCTTGCACCTAGGGAGTGCAGTGGAAGGGCCATTTTGCTGTCTTAGGTGCGGATACAATTCCTACCCCTCATTGCCTTTACCGCTACCTGCCCCACCTAAAATCAACTTGAAAATTTTGCATCTTAATGTACGTTCCTTGGTTAAACACTATATGGAGATCCATGACCTTATAGAGGATGAATCACCTGACGTGTTTTTTATAACTGAAACCTGGCTCACTGATGCCACAGTGGCGGAACCAGGCCTTGCACTGCCTCCGGGCTTCAGCATTCGGACCCTTAATAGAGAGACTAGAGGGGGGGGATAGCTGTTATTTTTAAATCTCACCTTCACTGCACCTTTGTCAAGGAAGACGTAGCAGGGTGCGAATGCGCCCGCTTTGTCATTTCTTTTAGTGCCCACTCCTCTATTACCGGCCTTTTAGTCTACCGCCCCCCTGGACCTATCTCAGAATTTAGATCAGCCATTATTGAGGTGGTGAATTCCTTGGCACTGAGAGCCGCGAACTTCACCCTCATTGGCGATCTAAATATTCATTTTGATCGTCCCTCCGATCTAGAAATTAGCAGCTTACTTGCAGACTTTTCCGCCTGTCAATTAAGACAGCTGGTGGTGGGTCCTACTCACACTGCTGGGCATTTACTTGACCCTGTTTTTTCTAATATCTCTTCTCTTATGGTCAATACCCCTAGTCCAGTGTGTTGGTCTGACCACCACCTTATTTCTATTTCCCTTCCCTCGTCCGAGGGAGTGACTAGAGCTGACATCAAAGCCACCTTAAGACGCTGCTGGCACAAACTTAAATTAGATGACCTTCTTGCCTACTTGGCGTCTTGCCCTCCTATCCTAGACACTGATCCAGAGCAATCGTATAAAGCTCTTTGTGATTGGATACTACGGGCATTAGACACCCTTATTCCTGCTAAATGGTCCAAAGGGCGTTGCTCTAGCTCTAATCCTTGGTACAATTACTCTTTGGCTGCCTTGCGTACCACTCGTAAACATCTAGAACGGGCTTGGAGAAAGGATTACGACTCTGTAGATAAAAAGATGTACCAGGAGGCCGTCAAACGATATCATAAGGCTATACACCTGGCACGAGCGGCCTATCTTACCAATGAGATTAAGTCCAGCAAAAACCCTGCGAAGTGCATTTTTAAAATTCTCAAAGATTTTAAGAGCAGGAAGGACCTTCCTACCCCGACAATTGTATCTGGGCAGCAATGTGAGGCTCTGGCCACCTTCTTTGTCCAGAAGGTAGAAGCTATCTATAAATCTTTCCCCACGTGCCTCCCGGACTCTGTGGCCCCATTAGCATCTTGGCCGACTGCTACCCTGGCAGCAATACCCCCTATATCTCAGGATGAGCTTCTTATATTAAGCACTAAGGTCAAATCTGGTTCTCCTTTGGACCCTATGAGGCCTGCCCAATTTAGAGATTGTCTACCTATACTTCTCTCGCCCCTATGTCAGTCGATTAACTCTTCTTTTATCACAGCAATGGTCCCCTTGGCATGGAAGCAGGCTAGGGTGATCCCCCTGCTGAAAAAAAGCTCATTGGACCCCACCAAGCCGGAGAATTTTTGACCCATTTCTCTCTTGCCTTGGGTTGCTAAAATCGCGGAGGCTCATACTAATAAAGTTCTTTCGGACTTCTTGAACAACAGCGGTATCTTAGACCGCTCCCAGAATGGTTTCCGCTCCGGTCATAGTACCGAGACAGCATTATTAGCAGTGAGTGAACACCTGCGGACCATTCTGGACGAGGGTCAAACGGCGGCTCTGATACTGCTTGATCTCAGTGCCGCGTTTGACACGGTCTCCCATCAGATCCTCCTGCACCGTTTAGAGGAAGCAGGGGTAGTCGGCTTGGCACTGGAATGGTTTTGGTCTTTTCTGTCCGACAGATCTTTCCAGGTCTCTGCCCCCCCCTTTCTCTCTCATGCCCACTCCATCAAACAGGGGGTTCCCCAGGGCTCGGCGTTGAGCCCCACTTTGTTTAATCTCTATGTCCAACCCCTGGCAGGAGTGGCGCGGGACCATGGCTTGACCATGGTCTCCTATGCTGATGATACTCAGCTGGTGGTAGCCCTCTCCGCTGACCAGCCTCGGGACTCTACACAGTTCCGGAATGGTCTAGAGGCGGTTGCACGCTGGATGACCACAAACTGCCTTCAGCTCAACGCCAACAAATCTGAGGTGCTGGTGGTGGGGAATGATAAGGGGCTTTGGAGTACACAGTGGTGGCCGGCATCCTTGGGCTACGCCCCAACACCTAAGCTGTTGGTTAAGAATCTAGGGATCTGGCTCGACTCCACTCTTGGATTCCAGGATCACACTAAGAAGGTCGCCGGCACCTGCTTCGGTCTCCTACGGGGGCTGAGGCCTATTTTGGGGTTTTTCGACCCAGCTACACGTCAATTGATAGTCCAGGCGACTATTCTATCAAGACTTGATTATGCCAACGTTCTACTGTTAGGTGCCAACAAGGCCGAAGTAAACCGTCTTCAACGAGTCCAGAATGGAGCCGCTTGAGCTTTGCTCAGACTCCCTAGAAAATGTTCTATGTCAGGCGCTCTACGCCGCCTCCACTGGCTCCCCATCTCCAAGAGGATCGAATTCAAAACATTATGTCTGGCTTTTAAAATTCTCAAGTTCTCTTCCCCGGAGATATTATCCAATTTGTTGGTCCCCTATGTCCCTGCTCGCCAGCTACGTTCCGCGGAACAATTTTTGGCCACTGTCCCATGAGTGAAACGTATCAGGGCAGGGGGCAGGTCCTTTCGTTGTCTGGCTGCTAAGTTGTAGAATTCCCTTCCTGTGCAGACTCGCCGTATAGACTGCTTGCTATCTTTCCGAAAGGCCATTAAAACTTACCTGTTTCCCACAGCCTAGCTCTTGCCCTCTTCGACTCTGTATTAGCGCCGGGACGCCCCTTTGCTGGGGCAGCTGTGCGCTTTATAAACTAATTAACATAACATAACATAACATTTACATTTACACAAGTGAACATCCTTAGTAAAATAGTATATAATACAAAAATCAAATATATGACCACCTTCTTTCCAACACAATTTTCCAAACGCAATATGAAGGAACACAATCAATAATTGAATCCGTAATTACCAACATCTTCCCAATTGGCCGAATGATGTTTTGAAAATATTTCCATTAAGTATATCCAAAATAAACTTTTCCATTCATATACACACCTTCCCAATAGTGATGTCATCAGTGATGTCACTGACCATGTCATGAATGATGTAATATGTGACGTCATCAGCAGTGCATTGCGGGCGCGAGTTATAGTTAGCTGAACTAACTATAACAGTAGAATTTCTATGGTTTTGTTTGAGTGAAATGTCCAACTAATTATAACGTCCCTGAAACCTATGGTTTTTCAGTGAATTTCAAAGGTTTTTTAAATGCTAATTTCTAACTATAACGTCTGTAAAACCTATGGTTTTTTCAGTGAATTTCTAAGGTTTTTTAAATGCTAATTTCTAACTATAACGTCTGTAAAACCTATGGTTTTTTCAGTGAATTTCTAAGGTTTTTTAAATGCTAATTTCTAACTATAACGTCTGTAAAACCTATGGTTTTTCAGTGAATTTCTAAGGTTTTTTAAATATTAAACTACTATTCTGCTATTTGTCATTAGTACTGTTTTTTCTAACTTTTCCACTACAGAAAAGAAAATAAACTGTAAAACTGTTGTGTAATGTAATATATTGCAGAAATTACAGTGTTACTTATCAAATAATACAACATAATTTAACATTTTGAAAACATATTTTTGTCCCTTTTACGGCTGTTTTCAGATTCTACTTAACTTCACTATTCACAGTGATGTCAGTGTAGTATCATCATAAACAGCTGGGAAAAAAACAATCAACTAGATTGTTAAAAAACCCAAATGACTAATTCTCGCAACCAAAATACGAAATCCACACAAATAACACATTCAATACTATTTCCAATTTTTAAATCTTACCTTTACTCTGTAGTTTCTGTTCACATTTTCCCCCAAGGCCAAATAATGTGTAGAATTTTTTTTCGAAATCATCCAGTATAACTTCCTTAAAGCATCTTCCCACTTTCCCTCTAGGCCGAATAATGTATCTAAAATTTTTGCTTAAGAAATATCAAGGATGAGTTGGGGAATTCATAAGGCAATCTCGATTTTATTTCCAAGTGTGTATCGTTGCAGTGACTCCAACCATTATTACATTTTAAATATACAGTATAATGTCCACATGTGGTAGTAGCTCCAGCATGGAAAACAATAGCCAGTGTTGTGAATGTTCTTCCAGAAATATATACTTGACTAGCAACAAAATTTTTAATTTTCGTTTCCACTTTTCTTCCATTTGGTCTACAGCGTTGTAGCATTAAAATTACATATTTTCCATATCTTTCTAGGCATAATGTAGGTAACAATTCTGATTGACAACGAGAACATTTCATATCATGATTTGCTTCTTTTACTAATTTCGGAAAAGGTACAGATTTGCAGTCAGGTATTGTTAAATATAGAAATCGTTCTCTGTCAACTATAGTACTAGAAGTTATTGAACACTGTTCACATTTGTGATCCCATTTGTAACTGAGTCCAAATAAACTCTCAATCTGGATTCCTTCATCTTCTAATACTCCAAGCATAACCATCAGAAAATCTTGTGCATTTTGTTGTATATTAGGACTGAACGTTAAACATCCAGTACATGTATCCAAGAGTTCTCGAATACCAGAAGCAGTATGGATCTTACTTCTGTCAGTTCTCAATTGTTCAAATAAAGTGCAGAACATAATCTTTTTCCTGACTTTCCATAATTTCACAATACAGATCTTCTAGATAAAATATAATGTTTAGAATAACATTACCATAGCAGTTGATACCAGAAGCATTTTCTAATTGGTATCCCACAGCATCATCACTTGTTTCTATTTTCTGTTTCTTTGCATCTTTTCTTTTCTCTTGAATTTTTTTCTGCTTTTCAACCACACTTGATTCATCAACATGTTTGCGTTTCGAACACACAGCACGTTTTTCATAAATAGGATATTCACCTAAAGTTTGTGCATAAAGTCTTCTTAAACGATTATATTCTCTTACACAATTTACATCAGCACTAACCTTGTTTTCATCAAAATCAATTAAATACAAACCAGACAATGTTCTAACTCGAGATAATGCAACGTATGCCATTCCCTCTTTAAACACAGTTCTTTCAACATTTACTAAAGCATTATCTACACTTAAACCTTGACATTTATGAATGGGTATTGCATATGCTAAACAGAAAGGAAACTGTTTTCTACGAACATACAAGTCTTTTACCAGCAAAAAACATACAGCACAACGCCCAATTTGTTTCACATCTGCAATCTGATCAAATTTAATTTTCAATAATTCAATTGCATTTCTGTTTTGATGTTTTACAAATTCAACAACTTTCCCTATTGCTCCATTCACTAAACCTTGTTCTATATTCAAATTACGCCTCAAAATTACCCGACAGTTTATACATACATCTAAAAGATTTTCTAAGCCAGCAGTTTTTGATACAAACTTTTCCAAAGAATCCAATTTAGTCTGTAGTTTATTTGAAAGAAGAATTGTTATTCCTTGATGCTCGATTTTATCAATAGCTTCAATATTAACTATTTCTTGATTTTCCAATTTCAGAAGCTCTTGATTAAATGTATACCACTCTTCCAGTGTAGGCATTAAGCAAAGTTTTGACTTTTTTTCTGCAATGTTCTTGTACAGTACTCCTGCAGGTGTGTTTTCAGTTGTAAACAAGTTCTTTAGTAGACAACTTTGTAAAGCTTGTTTACCATGTTTGTTTAGAACACCAATTCTTACATCTTTCAGAATATTTCCATAATCTTCATCACTTGCTTGTCGCATATTCTGAGTGAGTTCTTTATATTCAAAATTTACCCAGAGATTCACATTTCCAATACTTCCCAAAGATTTCCTAGTGTCTTCATGTAGAAGAGTTTTAAAGACTGGTTCTCCTTTTACAGGAGTTAGTTGTAGCAGATCTCCAAATACAATTAAATGTTTTCCTCCAAAGAGAACGTCGTAATCTGTTTTTAATACCTGTTGCATTCTTAAATGCACGAAAGCAAGCATTAAGTTTGAGACCATGCTCACCTCATCAATAATTAAAAGTTTCATCTTCTTCAGCATTCTTGACACTTCATAAGAAGCTTCTCCAGACAACTTCTGATATTCTAATTTATTATCATGCTCAACTGGTAACATTAGTAATCTATGCAAAGTAATTCCTTTAACATTGTGCACAGCTAATCCAGTTGGAGCTGTTACTACACAAGATAAATGTGAACCAGTAGTTTTTTTAAGATAACTGGTCAAAACTTTTAATTAAAAAACTTTTACCCGTTCCAGCTTGACCACTGATGTACATCAGAATAGGTTTAAATGATGAACATACACATTCTTTTTTTCATGCAACAAACCATGTTCTATCTGTTCTCTCACTTGTACATATATTTCTTTCTGTTCAATATTTACTTGTTCTTCTAACTTTTCCAATGTAATATTCTCCTCGTGTGCTTGTTGCATTGCAATTTCCACTTCATACATAGCAATCGCTGCTTCATTTTCCACTATTGGTTGACCAAGTGGATCTTGACTACATGGACCAGAACTTTGACTATCTTGAGAACTTTCATTTGCAACTTCAGCTGTAATAGTCTTTTCCTGTTCAACTTCATCATTCAACATTTTTAAATATGTAGGGAAAATTGAACATGCAATGCTATCTTTACATGCATTAAAAAGAATCTTCATAGCAGTCGAAATCTCCAAGTAATTCACTTTCGGTACGCCATGGTTTGAATAGTTGGAGAAGTGCTAAATAGTAAAATTCTCGCTTGTCTGGAGTTTCACAACTGAGTTTCTTGTGATTGATAAGGTTACCTTTTGTGTGTTTTACTAAACATCCATGACATCCAAGTACTGCATATTTTCCTTGTTTTAAATTCTGTTTAACATTTCTTTTGAAGCTGTAATGTTGAAGTACTTCATACAGACCTTGCTGTTCCAGATGTCGACTCCTTTTCGGATAGTATGTATCCAACATATTAGTTTTAAGAATTACTGTATTGTCTGGTTAATTTGCTGCTAAGTATTCAATTTCTTCTAATGATTTCAACACTCTATTTCGTGAGCAGGCCAGACCTAAACTTACCCAAATGATCCCTTGTGATTTTGAATATAAACTTGAAGAGGACAAGTGGTCTGAACATTCATACGATCCAATTTCTCTGTGGGAAAGCATTTTCAAAGTAAAGCTGTACATTTTTTGCTAAGGCTTTTCTCTTGTGCAATTTCTTCCCACATATTTTTCATCTCGTTTTTTTCTGATTTCGTTATATATGATGTAACATAGCGTGCAACAGCAATTGAGTTGTATGCAACATACTGGATGCTCATATTTGCATTCCACATTTTTAAAATAACTGGATTGTAGTCATTAATATACTTTGACAGTTCTGTTCTTTTCAAGTTGTAGGTATTCTTTGGAGATTTGCAAGTTATTGTGTGCCTTACAGAAGAAAAAAAGAATTTACTCTTCCTTTAGAAATTACTGGACGTGGAAATCCAAACCGACACTTGGTATAACATTTTCCTTTAGACTTGTATTTTCGTTGGTAGTACTTTCTACAACGGTGACTTTGGAAACGTAAAACTTGCTGTCTCAAGCTTCTATCTCCTCCTTCTCTTGGATTCTCACATGTCACATACTGTTCAATGAAAGACCAAACTATTTCATCTGAATCAGTTCCAAATTTAGGTGCATCCTTGATCCACAATAGCATATGTATATGAGGAGCACCTCTCGTTTGGTACTCCTTTCTCCAAAAGAAATCGGTAACTTCTCCAAGAGGTGGATTCTTTTTATTGCAGATGAAAGACATCATAGCTTGAAACCTATGATTAAAATATCTGCACACATTTACAGGATCCAAAGAACACAGTTCTCCAGGTGTCTTCATTTCAACATTCTTTATATTGGAATTTGCTTCTCGTAGAAATTCAAGCAAATCTTCCCATGCATACTCTGCACAGCTAAGTGTCTAAACCATGTTGGTGTACCTAAGTTCCATAACATACACTTCAGTTCTCCATGACGACGATACCAATACTCATTTGTTCCTCGTTGACATGCCATCAAATTAATTAACTGTGCTTCTAAATTTTCATCTGTTTCTTGAACTTTCTCCACAAATTCTTTCGCTGAAAGAAGTGATTGATGAACTCCAGTTTTCAGTATGTGGTTCACTGCATAGGACAGAGAAGACAGATCACTTTCAAACAAAAGGTGAAATATATATGGTATACACTGCCGGAATCTAGGATCTTCAGAGTATAATCTTGTTGAGCGATATTCTGAAGCTGGAATACATACAGGTCGGTCATCATATCGTCCACCTTATCCAGTAGGAAACAGCTGTGGAAAACAACGAGCTTCTAAGCTTTTCTCCCATACACTCATTGGGGTTCCCTTTGCTTTTTCATTTGAAATAACTCAATACTGTTTCCTATTACTTCTTTTGAATGTAGAGGACATATTGTGTAACGTTCATAAATCTCTTCACTCCTTGACTTCTCCACTTTCTCTATTTCACCACTTGAAATTTCAGATTCATCTTCCAAACTTATTACCTGTTGTTCCACATTTACACTTTTATAATAAATATTATTCTCCACAAGATATAACGTAGCCTTTTGAAGTTTTTTAACATCCACAAATTCTTGCCATATTTTCCGACTCTTTGTTGGTACTCCATTTACTAGAATGACTTCTGCTTCATTTTCATCTTTGTCTCCACCAACAATTTCAATATTTTTCTTAAAATCCAAAGGTAAGTACACTACTCTTCCTTTCAGCCCTCTTTGTAAGTCTGTTGGTGGCAGTTTACCTGTTTTAGGCTCCATGCGAATTATAGTTTGAAATGGATGAACAGATTGAATTAGAACTGACTCATATGCATTCAAATCTGCCAGTTCCTCCGGAATAGCTACTAATTCTAACGTATTATGTACTGCTCTAGCGGGCATTTTGTTCTCTTCTAATTTGTTATAACAATATTTACAAATACGTTGATCACTGCCTAACTCAAATTGACCTTCCACTAACAAGTAAGTTGCAAATTCTTTCCATTTATCATTATTCTTCTTTTCAGATTTCAAATACAAATCAACATTCCTAGTTTGAATTTTATAATTAGTACGTCGACAACAAACACAAACATAGTTTGGAATTTGAGAGCACACTATGTTAAACTTTCCAATTTCTTCTTCAAACTGATCAATAATAATCACTTTCCCATCTTCTTCAACATCTGTAATTGTCAAACTTTCACTTTCTATACACTGCTCTTCTGAACCAAAATATCGGAACTCAATATCATCACACTTTTTTGTACATCTGATAAAGAACCATGTAAAAGAGCTGTATTTAGTTCACCTAAACATAATGCAGGACTTTTACATAGTACAGCTTCCTTACAAACTTCCGCATTTCTGAATGGTGTACTGCTAACATCCTTAAGTGATGAAAAACACTTTTACACACTTTTCTTGAAAGACAAGCCAGAGAATGCCCATGTTTTTCAGTATATTTTCTTACATTACAAGGATCAAGTGTTTGTAACAACCTAATCTTCTGTTTTACACTTTTCTGTGTATATTCTCGTAACAAATTTCGCATTATATGAATAGATTCCTGTCGAATACTACAAATACCGCTACAACCCCACTTATACACAGGAGCTTGTGTGCGTTTCTCTTGCACTTCTTCAGCTATTAACTGTTCTGCACTAATAGTAACCATTTCCTCTTTTGCAACAGGACAACCATTCTGAACTTCGTAGCAACGACCTCCAGTATCAACTGCAAATGGTAAACTATTTTCTTGGAAGTAACTATCTTCATTAAAAAAAGGTTCACTATTAGGTGTATGTTTCCATTTTCCACTGAAGATTTTACAAAAGTTGCTTCTGTTCACACGTCTTTTTTTTACTTTTGTCTTTCAGAATCTTCATTGTTTTATCCAACACTTTCATCCTCTTCAAAATGAAAATGAATATTTTTTGTTTTAACTTAAAAGCAGTATCCACTATGCTTTCAACACGCTGTTTCTGTTTCAATTGCAGCACTTTCTTTTTATATTCGCGGCATCCTTTTATTAAATTCTGAATTACTCTATTTCGAAAAACTCTTTGACGAATTTCTTGAAATTGTTTTTGTCTACGGGTAACAAATACTCTTTCCTTATCATGTTTTTTTTTCTTGCAATTTGAAGTCGAAGTCTGCTTCTCCTTACTTGAACATTTTTTATTTTTCCTTTGTGTGATGTTATTTTCATTAAATGTTCGTAGTACACTTTTTTAGAAATTGTCTAGTGTTTTTACCAGAAGAAACTATTTTTGTAGTACTCTCATTTTCTTCTAATGCACATTTTGACTTTTCTTTAAGTAGATTGCCTTTTTGTTTTTCCTTTTTTTCAGTTCTTCTAGGCATTTTCAATTTTTAATCCAAACAAAATAATTTGCTGCGAATGAAAAAAAGTTTCAATTATTTGTTATATCTGTTCAATATGTCAAAATAATCACATACAATTATATAAGTTCCAGTGGCGGCTTGCAGAGGAAATGCTGCATGGTACTGGAGCGGAATAAGGGAACAGTAGGGTGGCAGGTAGTGTCATCCGACATACAGCATGTATTTATTGAATTATTTAGATTCACCTTCCCATTTTATATCTGACTCCACTACCTCCTACTTTTCCCCTCGCCCCCCTCCCCACCCCCTGTCCCATGCACCCCACCATCTCATGCCACTTCCTCTGCAACCCACTACAGATAACTTTGTAGATACTAGTTTGAATAATTGTTATCTGTATACTTAAGAGTGATATTCTCAACTAAATGGCACATGTAAACGTTACCCTTATTAGTTTAACACTTCTATCGGCAACTTAGCAAGCATAACACTGCACCATATTAGCAAAAATAATGGTACAGGCTTACATTTCATTGTGGATGTACATAAGCAAGTACAGATCAACTGTTAGACAGCAACAAAAACCACCGACATGGAGATGGAGAGGGGGAAAGATTAAGGGACATATTTACAAGGAGCCATCGCTGAATTAACGGCACTTTATCGCAGCCAAACTCGTGATAAATTTACCCCCCATTCACAAGCCGGTGTTAACAGCCCACAGCACCAGTATATCCGCGATAGCAGCCTTAAAAAACATCGCCACAGAAGCCCTCGCAAATATCGCTAATGAGATGCAGAGTAGGCATTCCCGTCACAAAAGCCGAGACAACAGCACACCTCAACATTCACAACGACCAGCCACATCCCCGATAAAAACACAAAACGGGCGATAAGGCGCGTTAGCACCAGCAAATTTACACCTGCTCTGACCTGGTGTAAAGTTGGATGGCAGCCAGCACCACAAAAGGAAGCACAGCCCAGGGCCACATCCGAAGGGCAACAGATGCCATGGAGCAACTCATCATGCGGCCCGGACACCCAACAGGGCCACAACACCCAACACCCCAGGACCCCATCCCATACCCGGAACACCCCCACCTCCTGGCACCACCCCCAACACCGGACTAAGAAATTGCACACCAACACCACCAACCCCAAAACAAACATCTTGCCTCATGTCGCACAAGCAGCAAAATAAACATTCATGCGTGACCAGAAAATGGAGAATCAGTCATACAGCAATGCAACCACCAACACAAAACACCACACAAACAAAAGAAGAAACAACCCCTAGGATGAGTCCTAGCTGCTCCCACTGGACAATCCGTAGCACACAGCCCTGGTAGACCAAATCCAAGACAAGATGGTGTGCCATGCGCGCAACAAATGAAACAGAGGGAGAGAGCGAGGGAGAGAGACGGAGTGAGATAGAACAAGCAGCGCAAGGACGCACGGGCACCTGGCTCCACATGCCAACATATGTGTGTGCATCGCCATCCGTACACCATGAGCCCAAGGCCGTGTCCCAATCTCAGCGCCAAAGCCACATCACATTCCCAAAACGAAAGTAGTAGTGAGACAAACATCAGGGATGAAAGCACCATTGTCCCAATGCAGAAGCCGGGAGGACACCTGCACCTCTGACCTTGGTCCCGAACGCGCCTGGAACACCCTGATAGAGATACAATGGCAGATGGGGATGACTCCCACACCACGCATTCTGTACATAAACCATCCGACTTATCCACAGCCCATACATAGAAGCCCCTGCCTGTGGTACCACCGCATGGGAAGGCCTTGACACCCACGGAAACAGCAACCCATGTCCCACAACATTGCACACACATTCAAATTATTGCTCAGAGCTGTGGCATATCCTCCACACAACAGCCGCAGTCCAGAAGAGTGCCTGTTCACGCAGACGCACCAACACAATGGTAGGCCATACCGGGCACATGCACAACACCCGTCACGTGGAACAGTACCGTGCACGTATGCTGCATTTACTGGACGCACTGCCACTGGCAGTGCTGCGGATCAGTTACAGGCTCAGCTTCCGCATTGCCCACGTCACCTGCGTCCAGCCCTGGTTCCACTGCCGAACATGCACATTCGAGTGTCCCATGGATCTCTGCCTATCCAACACAACTGTTGATGAATTGGACTATGACTTGTGTTTGCGCCCCCTGTTGGATCACGAACAGGAGTGTAACCAAGACAGCCGTGCATGGGATGCCTTGACATACTGCGTATGTATTGGTAGTTGTGCATGGGAGATGGCACAATTTCTTGTCTGCAGTGACCACATCGATGCGCTTCCCTATTGGGCTGTGTTGCGGATCGGTGACACGGCGTGGGCTGAGCACACCTGCCCGGACCATCTAATGGATAGGCTCACCCTGGTAGTCCTTGAACACGACAACGACGTACTATTGGAACACATTGCACATGAAGCTGCACGGGCATTCATGGACGAGTAACTACGTACCTGCAGCCACATCCTATTGCCACCCACAGCACATGGTCCAACAACTTGTTGCAAAGTGGGGATTGCTCACATATCCCACCAAAACAGAGCACACGTCTCCCGTTGGTCAGGCTGTGGATGCATGTGCGTGGAATAACGTGTGTGCACACACACCTGTCCAAGGCAATGCAGGTCCATGGTCTGAGCAACACAGCGTCGTTTCACAACATTGCCAATTGGGACACACTGCTGGGTGAGAGCACACACATGGCGATGTAGCACGACATGCAAACCTGTCAGACCCTCACACCTGATCACTGTCGGCAGAGCAGATAATTGCTGCACCCCAGAGGCAGAGCACCATGCAGACCCCACGTACAGTCAGTCGTGCCCCCTCACATGGGGCACTGTGCAGACGCCAAACAACACATGACTCGTCCAGCAAGGCAAGGTGGGTTGTGAGCGTTGCCATATGTGATCAATATTGTCCATTTGAGCCCCAACATCATCTGCCCCTCGACATGTACCCATGCTGCGTGTAAGTGTCTTAAGCATGTCCGTGCCTGTTGTGGCCGTTGCCTCGTCCGTACTGACACGCTCATGCCAATAAAGCCTATGCCACTCCACTGGTGTCTAACTGTGAGGTGTGCTGTAAAGATTGTCCACTCGTGTGCCACAATGAGCCTCGTCCCAACACAGGGAAGAACTGACTGTTGCATGTGCAATGGGGGTGTATCCCTTTGGCAAGCTCCGCCTCTCTGAGCCAGACATTGTTTTTGCATAGGTGCTGGATGACATCTGATGCAGCCCCATCACCTATGCAGTCTGATGTGTCAAGGGCACACAGCCATGCAGCCATTACCCCGCCATACACACCGGACACAGAACGTGTATGAGGGGAGTTTTGTACCACATTGCCTTGATTGCTGATATTCTGTGATTGCTATGTGTGTGGGCTGCATTGTGGGGGAATTGCCCCTGCACCTCTGATTTTGTGTAGCCTTCTCCCCTTCAGACGGGGTGCCTTTGGATTGTGTGCTTTTCGGAGCCTGTTTTGCTTTTGACTTGGGTGATGTGAGCTTGCGGACCTATTTTGTGGCCTGGTGCATTGTTGGTCTGCTGCGTATATTGTAAGGCATGGGTTGTGGTTGCACGCAGACACATCGGAGTGTGACCTGCTCCTTTGAGGATGTGATCCGCACTTGGCTCCGTCCATCTCACTTCGTGGGCCATGTCATTTTCTTTTCGCAGCTCTATGCTATCCGAAATGCAGTGTTACTTGCATAGTAAGTGTGGGTCACGGATCTGCTGGTTTGCTGGATTCAGCATATGTGCAAGGGTAGGTTGTGATATTGGTGATAGGGGGGCACTCTGTCCACATTGTGGATGGGGGCCTACTTGGCGTTTGGATGTGTGCTGCAGTGTGCCAAGGCTTTCAGGGACATGTTCCATTGTCATTGTGGGTGTACTGTGTGCTGCACAAATCAACGCCGTATCTGATTTACAAAACTACATACTAGTTTAAACATAACAAACTATACTGCTTATTTGTTACCTCTATACCTTACTCCTAAAACCATGTAATCTTTCAAACATATGTTACGTCACTTTTGTACCATTGAAACTGATTACGACCTTTTCTTTACACTACAGAACCCATGAACATGCTAATAAAGGTATAAGTGCTATTTTCATACTAAATAAAGCTCTCTTACTTAATTTTTCTAAACACTACTGTTTGTTGCACAAAATGGGGATGACACATGAGGAGAGGAAACGGAGGTGTAATCCCTAAACTTTTATTGTACTGTTCCTTTAATATACGTATATTGAGGGTTTTAAGTGGGATCAAAAAAATGCGGGTGTCTAAAAGGGTAGCAGTGTTCAGCACCGGAAACACCCAGTCCACTTAAAGTCCTGCGTATATTCAGCACAGAGACACACCCTAACAAGTTTCATCACTTATAATCACAGTTAGTTTACTAGTGTGAAAAAAATCATATAGAAAATTTACTAAGAACATTTTTAATTGTTTTTATCTCTCACACATTTATAAAATATCTCTTGTAAAGAAACGCCCTCTCCACCTTTATTTCGTACGAACGAGCAATAAATAATACCTTTACCAGCATCTAGTCACTAACTACTAACACTGTGCACTGTACCCAATTGTAAAGCAGAAATAGTGTTTAGATTATGTCTTAAAGTATCATCAAATGATTCAAACTATGCATACATACACAAAGCAACGTGCACGTTTACTTTGTCCATTTACTCTCTATGTAATCTGTGCACATTCTGAACGGGTTCGCAGTATATCACCTGTTTTCACTTATACTCAAATGTACCTCACAGTAAAAAAATGACATCAAAACCTATGCATATGTAATATTTCCTACAGAATACAAAGCATTTTTATACCATTGAAACTGATTGCAACATTCTTTATATAGTACAAATTCTACCAATATGCCTATAAACCTATAAGTGCTATTTTTATAACAAAAAGCTGTATTAGATTATTTTATAAACAGTACTGCTAGGGGCACAAAATGGTGCTGCAAGGTAGACAGAGTAAATGAAGGTATAATTCCAAACTTTTTATGTATCGTCCATTTACTATACGTATATTAACACCTTTAACTGGGATGAAAAAATTGCCGGCTCTCTTAAAGGGGTGGCGGAGCCTACTACTAATAACACCAGGACCACGTAAACGCCTGCGTATATTCAGCAGAGGAACACAGCGTGAGAATTACTATCACTAATAATCACATTTACTTTACCACTGTGAACAAAATCGTACAGAAAATATACAAAGAACATTTTCATTTATTTTTATCTCTCACATATGTAAAAAAATGACTTCTGAAGAAACGCTCCCTAACAACTTAGATTTCCTAAGAACACCCAAATGCAAAGCCTTGCAGTACCACACCAGCCTTGACTGACATTGAAATCTACCTCTCAGTGTAAAAAATGAGACCACAAACTGTGCACATAACATTTCTTCTTTTTTTTCCATCTCTGTTAACTTAATAACACATGAATTTTCTACTGTGACCACTTCTCCACTATTTCCAGACTGAGCATAATTTCCAAACGTGCGACATTCTGTTTATCTCGCCGGAATAGATATACAAATCGAAATTAACGCTACATGGAATTTCCAAACCCATACAGGGCTATATTCACAAGAATGGCGTTAACATTATCGCCGCTTTAGCGGCAGGAAACTGCCGCTAAAGCGGCGATAATGTTATCGCTCGTCTTGAGAATATGGCCCACAGTCTTTACAGATAACAACTTACACTTTTTCTTTGCGAAAACTCCTAAACATATATAAAGTACTTGTTTAACAACTAGTTACACATTATGCATATTTTAGAACCAATAAAACACCAGACTTTACTAACACTATGTTATTTAGAAATAAAAAATACTTGTAAAGTTAAAAATATCAGTCGCAAATACTTAACCACTACTACAAAACACATAAAACACCTTCTTAATTTCTAATTTACCTTCGTAGTTGGTATGCAGACTTCAAATCTCACAAACGCATGCAATTCTTTTCTTGTCACACAGTACATGTAATGCACCGCTTTCATCAAGAATGGAACCAGTAATGGCACAATTTCCCTGTTACCCCACACATAAATACATGTAAAGAACAAATCAAAATAGTTCCTTTTTTTTTCTATTGCAAAACCTCTCTTTATTGGTTATTTTTTAAATTTCCATATAAACACTTTTTTAAGGACACATACAGGTGAAAAGTTCAACGTATTGTATCAACACTTTCTAGAACATTCTACGACACGTGCAGGTTAAAAGTTCATCATTTTTTTAAAGCAACTGATATTTTTTTTGCAACATTTTCTCCAACATTTAACGGCACGAGGAGGTCAAAAGTTCACCATTCTTTCAAGTTTGAACTGCACCTTCCAAATACAATTAACAGGTGTGGTTGAGCTGAGCAAATTTCATCCTATAATATGTACTCCTCATATAAACTGCTTTATTATTAACCAATCACAAAGATGCTTTTTACCAAAACTAATATACACCCTACTTTTTAGGACACAATACATTTCATCTCCCAATCGGTTAAGGTTTTGTATGTAAAAAAATACGTTGTTCCCCATGTTTAAACATATCTCTCATTCTACGAATGCAGTGCATGAGCTACAGACATTTATCTATATCTTCTAGCCATACCTTCAAAATGCTAGTGTGGATTGTAGGACATAGCTATGTTTTCTGGTGCAAGAGGTATGCAGAACAGAGACGTCTTGACTTAGACCTAGGTTTACAAAATGTGCACATTAAATGGTTTGCACAGAGAGGATTGAAGTGGCACCAATTGCTCCCTTTGGTTAAAACCTGTTTGCATCTCCAACACCCTGATCTCATGATTGTGCACTGTGGTGGTAACGATCTAGGCACATTGACTGGGGTAGGTTTGGAAATGCTTATGAAGGACACCTTTGGACAATTGATGTTACTTTTGTCTCAAACTGTCTTTGTATATTCCAATATATGCCAAAGACAGAAGTGGAAATTGTCAAACCAATTTTGTCATAAGATTGAAAAATCTAGGAAGAATGTCAACAAAGCTGTGTCTGCATACCTCAGAGACCAAAGAATGGGGTCGATCTACAACAACAACATACGTTTTGATATGGCTGATATCTACAGAAGTGATGGAGTACACTTCACAGATGAGGGAAACCGAGTTTTCCTGATTAACCTGAAGCTGTGCATTCGCACTTACATGTAGCTCCAACTAATAAACACAAATGCTCTTTTTAGAGCCGCCTTATATTCACAATTTCGGCTCGCAGAGTGTCAGCTGCGGTTCGGCTAGCAGAGGGACCCCTGCGGGCCGTTGGGCAGGCTCGCAGAGGAAGATCTGCGGCACGTGGGCTCAGCTCGCAGAGGGAGACATACGCGCTGTTGGCTCGCAAAAGCACAGCACCGTACTGGCTCGCAGAGGGAGAGCTGTGGTCTGACTTGCAGAGGGAGACCAACGGGCCAACAGGCCAGCTAGCAGACACACAGCTATCAGTTAACGGGCTGGCTCGCAGAGATACAGCTGCGAGCCCTCCGAGCTGCAACCCGACGGACTAACTGGCAGAGGGAGAGTAGCGGGCCTACGGACCTGCTAGCACAGACACAGCTACGAGCTAACGAGGTGGCTCAGAGAGGTAGAGCTGCGGGCACCACGACTCGCACAGACAGAGCTGCAAGCTGACGGACTGGCTTCTAAAGGCATAGCCGCGAGCTGGTGATGTGGGGAGAGGGACCGTGAAAGCGGTATATCACACAGACAGAGCTGCAGTATATTTTTAGTTAGAACTACGGACCTACGACTTGCAGACACAGAGCTGCGACCCAACGGACTGGCTTCTAAAGGCATAGCTGCGAGCTGATGATGTGGGGACAGGCAGCGTAAAACGAGCTAACAATGTGGGCTCACAGAGGTAAAGCGGGGGAGGGAGCATAAAAGGAGTATCTCGCACAGACAGACCTGCTGGATATTTTCAGTGTTGCCTCGCAGAGGTACAATTACGGATCCGATGCCTTTTAGAGGGAGAGATGCGAGCTAACGGACTGAGTCACAAAATGGCTGACAGCTCGCAGTCGCACAGCTGCAAGCCGACGGACTGGCTTCTAAAGGCATAGCCACGAGCTGGTGATGTGGGGATAGGGACCGTGAAAGGGGTATCTCGCACAGACAGAGCTGCTGTATATTTTTAGTGTTGTCTCGCAGAGGTAGAACTACGAACCTGATGCCTTGTAGAGGGAGAGTTGTAAATAACAAAATGGCTGCCAACACTTCCTAGTTTCAACAGTTCGCAGCCAATAAGCCGCAAGCTCGTGCTCGTAACGCCTCAGCCAATCAGATGTCAGAATTCTCAAATATCGATATCTGGAAAATTTGATATTTCTCAAAAACTACTGAACGAATTTACCCCATTTAAACAAAAGCGTGCTTTCTGGACCAAGACCTTTCTCCCTGCCAAATTTGGCGTAATTCCGTTCAGCAGTTTGACCTGTAGCCTTGTCTAAAGTTTCCTATGGAAATTGCATGGAGAAAACACGTTTTGGGACCCCCCTTTTTTCTTAGCCCCCCCTTGACAAATCCCGCCCAAACTTTCAGGACAGAAGCTGACCTGAAAAGAGGAACTTTTTGGAAAATTTCGTAAAGATTCGTCACACGACGCCAAAGTTATAAGCACATAAACAAATGCTTTTCCTATGGAAACGTGGTCCTAACTATAACTATCTACTGGCGACCGTCAGTAGATAATATATATATATATCAGACTTTACAGCTTTGCAACATGGGGTGTGGGATAAATTTCAACATGTTGTTATGGCTGTGGGGTAAAGACCCGTTTTGTAACACCAGATAGTCTTCAAATATTTTTGCCTTGAATATTGATTTGCTACTGTCATCTGTCAGTCTCCCTTTGCATGGTACGTGGTGTGGGCCATTAGCCCCTAGTGGTGATTGGATGCTTTGGTAGCACCCCAGTCATCCTTTGTGCTGTGCTGGAAGCAATCTGAATGACTCAATGTACCTCCAGTGTCAAGTACCCTAGGATCTGACAGAGAAGACACAGAAGTCAAAAAGGCATGAGAGTACAGGTGACTACACTGTGTAAGAAGCTCAATTTTAAGAATAAAAATAGAAGTTGCAACATTACATATAAAAATTAATCTTTTAAATTTTACTTCAACAGTATTTGCATCATGTGATTATTAACCAAGTTAACTTTTTACACAATGATATTAAATGATACAATTGCATCTTCAGATGTTCCTAGGTCCTACAAGTATCATAGTGTTCAGTAATGAAATATAGCCAGCATTTCCATTACAGCAATATTAATAGAACTGCTGTTCAGTAGTGTAGGCTGACACATAACCTAAGTGGTATTATCTCATTCCTATCTTTTCAAGGGAAACAATTTTTATTTAATATGCTGCTATGACAATCTGCCTGCAAACTATTGTGGGCAGCCTTCACTTTATATTGCAGGATGTCCAATTACTGGTGGAAATAAAATTGATGGATACAGGTCGCCTAGATTCAAAGTATTAACACTGAACTGTTCATATGATTCATATCGCCAATGGTTATGAGATAAATGAGAAGGTAGAGCTTGAAGAGGATAGTTTTCGTTCATTTGCTGTGACTAAATTATAGGTGAATATGGGATGATTAAGAGTGGACAATATTATTATAAGGGCATCATGAGATGAATAAATGACCACATATACACTTTTGGAAAATTGTTGCCATCCTCACAGGTATGAATATTTTTGAAATACAGAGTATTTGATAGGCACAGTTCAGTTTTTATGGAAGGAAAAGAGGAGCAGAGTTGTTTGCTATTATGAGCCTTTTTGGGGAGGCTATATGAGTAACTTTGAAAATTTGACTGGTATGCCTTGCAAACACTGCTGTTTAACCAACTAAGGCCCTATTTAGAGTATTGTGGGCAGAATATTATGTTACAAACTTGGTAGATGATCTGTTTACCATATTACAAGTACATTAAAGCCTTCGACACCTGTAATAAAGCAGAAGCAATATTTGTTATGTTTTGCACCGTATCCCGTCTACAAAACTCTAAATAAGGCCCTTTGTCTTTCTCATTGCTGAATTGTGTCTCTTCTTATTCAGTTATGCAAGAACGAATGCATACATATGCTTATAAAGAACATTGAAAATAGGGCAGAGAAGGTCCAGGTTATGCTTTTCTTTATTAGTTATCTTGGGGGTTCTAAAGGTTATGATGGTGGAGACTACTAATTCTAATAGGAAAGCATTAATTAGGTCAAATGGATAGAGCAGAACACTAAGGCTGAAAGGAAGACATTGATTAAGGCACATGTAGGTTTGGTGAATGGTGGGTCCCTGAGATTGCTGTTCTACTTTAGTCCTATTCGGCATCTTTCATTATAACACATCAATCAGTGGGACTTATAAAGCGTGGCTTCTCACCACGGGAGGTCTCTAGGCACTGGAGGATATTTAAGCCTCGGTCAGAGGGCAAATGGTGGTCAAAGAACCATTTCTTGAGCTGCTTCCTGAAGTACTTCAGAGATGGGGAGGTGCGCAGTTGGAGGGGAAGGTTGTTCTAGGACTTGCCGGCGAGGTAGGAGAAGAAACGACCTCCGCAGCAGCTACAACAGATGCAGTGATGTGGGCCAGAGCGAGGGTGGAGGATCCGAGCTCTCTGGTTGGTTGGTAGAATGTCAGGTGGTTGTTGATGGAGCGGGTTCGGATTTGTGGAGGGCCTTGTAGGAGTGCATGAGGAGCTTAAAGAGACATCTTTCCTGGACAGGGAGCTAGTGGAGAGCTCTGAGGTGGGGAGTGATGCTGATTCTTCTGGGGAGGTCGAGGATGCATCTTGCCGCCGGGTTCTGGATTGTCTGGAGTCAGTTCAGGAGCTGTTTGGTGGGTCCGGCATAGAGTGTGTTGCCGTAGTCGAGTCGGCTGGAGAGGAGGGCTTCGGTAACTGTCTTCCTGGTTGAGATGGGGATCCAGCGAAAGATCTTGCAAAGCATGCAGAGGGTGTGGAAGCAGGCAGAGGAGATGGCGTTGATCTTTTGCTTCATGGTGAGGAAGGTGTCCAGGATGATTCTGAGGTTGCGTGCATGGCCGGTGGGGGTGGTACTGAGGCCAAGAGCAGAGGGTCACCAGATCTTGTCCAAAGCGGAGGGGTTGTTTCCGAAGATGACGACCTCTGTTTTGTCCAAGTTGAGTTTGAGGCAGTTGGTCTTCATCCAGGTAGGGATGTTGGACAAAGTGTTTTGGAAATTGGCTCTTGTGGTGTTGGCATCTTCTGTGAGGGATAGGATGAGCTGGGTGTCATCAGCGTAGGAGATAATTTTGAGTCTGTGGGTGCGGGCGATGTCTGCCAGTGGCATCATGTGTTGAAGAGGGAATGAGCACTGTGGGATGCCACATATTATGTCTTTGGGTGCAGAGGAGAAGGGTAGTAGGTGGATCCTCTGTGTTCAGCCAGTGAGGAAGGAAGAGATCCCGTTGAGTGAGTTGCCTTGGATGCCAATGTATTGGAATCTGGTGAAGAGGGTGTGGTGGGAAACGGTGTTGAAAGCTGCCAATAGTTCGAGGAGGATGAGGGCATCTGTACCACCTAGGTCGAGGAGGCATCTGATGTTGTCAGTTGCTGCTATCCAGGCGATCTCGGTGCTGTGATTGGGCTGGAATCCAGATTCGGAGTGGTCGAGCAGGTTGTTTTCTTCAAGGTATCCTGTGAGCTGGTGGTTGATGGCTTTTTCCAGGACTTTGGTGGGGAATGGCAGAAGAGGTATGGGGTGGTAGTTTTTTAGTTTGTTGGTGTTGGCTGAGGGTTTCTTCAGGAGGGGCTTCACCTCAGCTAGCTTCCAGGCATTGGGGATAGTGACTTTGGTGATGGAGGTGTTGAGGAAATCTGTGTTGGAGCATCCGATTACTTTATTTCCTAGGTTGTAGGTGTGGTGCGGGCAGGGGTCTATGGGAGATCCGGAGTAGATGGAGTTCATGATGGAGATGGTGTCTTCGGTTGAGAGCTACTTCCAGAAGGCGATACAGTAGGGGGTGGGAGGCGATGGTTTGGGTGTGGAGGTGGTTGAGGTCGGTGGGTTGGGGGTCAAAGTTGCTGTAGATGTCGGAGATCTTGTGGTGAAAGTAGTCTGCTAGAGTTTCGCAGAGAGCTTGGGAGGGGTAGATCGTGTTCTCAGTGGCAGAGGGGCAGGTTAACTCTCTGATGATGCTGAAGAGTTCCTTTGTGTGGTTGGCCCTTTCCTCGATGCAGGTTTTGAGGGCTTCTTTCTTGGTCTCTCTGAGATGGTGGTGGTAGCTTTTGAGGGTCTTGGCGAGGGTCTTGTTGCAGTGCAAGTTTCTCTCTGGGAGACAATGGTGTCGGCAGCTGTGGAGATCCATTTGGAGAGGTTTTGGACATTGAGTTTGAGGGTGCCTGAGGGGAAGGGTCTTGCTTCTTTTAGGACGGTGGTCCAGAGGGGTTCTGTGACTTTACCCCAGTTGCGCCGAGGGTTGGTGGTGGGTCTCGTCGAACATGGACATGGTGAACTGAGTTGATTGCTTATGGGCCTCCTTGAACACTGCACTATGACCAGCATGGGCCAAACCAATGATGTTATAGATGGATAACAAAGACTGCAAAAGCAGGCCTTCAGGATTTACCAGAAGCTGCAGATATATGACCATGTCAAAATAGATATAAAAGCATTATTATGGCTTCCAATGGAGCCCAGGTTCATGTCCAAACACTTTTCATTTGTAGACAATCTACTGGAACAAAGGGCCTGCATATAGACATCAGTTTGCTACTTATTCATTTACTACCCAGAAATGTTGATGACCAACTGCACACCTGCTTGTGTATGCTCTTACTAAAGACAGAAGCACTGTAGTTGATGATTGTTAGTATAAGGTCCGAAACTGAGAAACTCCCTTGATACCTACCTGATGGTGGAATCAAATTACCTCAGATTCAGAAAAGTACTCAAATCCTCAGAACTGAAATGTTTCGAGAGTCATTGGACTGTAGATGTGCTCCATTGCCAGGGACAGAAAAATGGCAGATATGGGTTTTCTGCCATTTTTGACGGAGCGCTAATTTTACTTGCTGCATGATTTTTATTTTGCCACACCTTAAATCTGTGTGCTCATACATTATTATAGGATGACTGGGAAGGAAGGAACAAAGAAATGAGGAAAATAAGGAAGCAAGGAAAGAAGTTAGAAAAGAAGGAAGGAAGGAAGGAAGGAAGGAAGGAAGGCAGAGGAGAGGAGAGGAGAGGAGGACAGGGAGGGAGGGAGGTCACGAAGGAGGGAATCTATGATGACTGTCAGCAATGTTTCAAGATAATAGAGACATTCATGGACATTCATGGATTAATAAGTTAGAAATAACTGACTCATATAATTAAATTGTGAGTATTTGCATATTTGCATTTTAAGATAAGGCTAATTTGTTAATTAGTTAGTATAGCATTCAGTAAATATAATTTTGTCCCAAAAATGTTTTTTTCTTAGCTGCCGTTTAATTTTAGAGTGGGTAACTAAAAGTATTTATTGGCTTTCATAGAGCATGTCGCCTTTGGAAAATCTACTGAGAAAACTTTTGACAAAATATGTGGATCAATTCACAAAGATTTTCTCAGGCTTTTTCTGTCTTTCCCCTAATTATAATATTATTATTATATATATTGCCTTTCTGCTTGGTCACCCTGGATTTTGTATCCACATTTTCTTGGATCCTAATTTTGCTCGTATTAGGATGCTGTATATCGAGAAACGTCTAGTCCGTGCTGGAGTGCACGTGTTTTGGCCCCAAAATGGTGCTGTTAAAATTGGTTTCACCCAATCAGCTTATTTAACCTTTCCTATATTGCCATAGTATAAATTGTAGAAAATGCACCAGTGGCATGGGTGTTAAATATCATATGTGTAATGCAGTGTATATTTACACCAACATAATATGTGACTCAAATGTATGGCTGCCATAAGCACCACTATACTCTAGCTTGACTGCAGTTTAAATTCACTACAGTGACACATGGAAAGGAAAAGTGCAAATGTCATGTAAGAAAACCAATTGTTATTTATTTTTAAGTCAATAAGTGTGTCTTCTAAGCCTACAGGGCAAGGTGTTTAATATATACACCAAGTGGCACATTACATATTTCAAATAGTATTCCATCACAGTGACCCACCACTGTCTTCAGTATCTAGGTTTAGGCTACGTTCTCCAGGAACAGGACTAGGCAACTCATATTGTCACCTGAGAAAATGCTAGCAAAATTAATTAAAGTTATTTTCATCTCAGTTTACACACTCTAATTAAAAGATGAAATTAAAATGTCGATAACACTAGTGGAAAAGTAACTTTCTAAAAATGTATTTGTGCTTCCAAAACTGTCTTTACCCGTAATCGTACCTTCAGAGGCTTAATACTCATTCATGGTTGAAGTTAATATCCTAATTCTCCAGAAGGCAACTGATTGATGCTTGAGGGTAGAAAGGCAGAGTTGTTGCAGCAACTGGCCACTTAGCAGGGATTAGCCATCTGGTAGAAAGGACATTGTTAATAATATCACTTTTGAGAAGTAGATGCCAAATGGGCCTTACGTAACCTAATTCAATTCCTTCCCAGGTTCCTCTACAGTGGCGTAGCTAGGCCTTAGGCTGCCCGTGGTGGCCCCTGTGTTTGCCGCCGGCGGCAGCCTGATCGAAGAGCGGGGAGGTGGGCGGGGGGTGCTGGCGATTCATGAGGCCGTGACAGCTGCAGGCAAGAGCGGGGGGATTAGTGGGGTGCTGCTGATTCTTGCTGCAGGTAAGAATGGGGGAGGGGGGCTGGCCGCTGCCCACAAAACTCATGCCACCTGGGGCGGTCCGCCCCCCCCTCCAGCTATGCCACTGCTCCTCAAGGCCTCCAGGCACCAATCCTAGCATAGCAGTGAGCCAGCGTGGATCCTGGCAGCTGAGATGTTACTTCATTTAAATAGGGGTGGGATTTAGGTAGAGCCAAATACCTTCCTGATGGAAGAAGGGTTTAGCCATTTTGGATTTAGAGCTTGAGGGAATGTTTACAGTAAAGTAAAGAAAAACTGCTGCAAAAGCAAGTGGGCAAAAGGCGAGATATGAGACAGGATTTAGTTGGAAAGTTATCTAGTGATGTGCTAGGGCACACAAGAAGACCTACAACTCACCAACACCTCCTCAGCACAGTCCTGGACCTAGAAAGATTACACTCGCTGAAGAAGTCCTGACTCATGCTGGTACCAATGAACTAGAACTGCTTTCCAAGAGTCAGGAGGAAAGCTCCTCTTTCCATGATCCAGGGACACAAGTAGCAGACTCCTGACTCTAAGAGGGCCCAGATGATCACAGAGAACTGGAGCCTGAAATAGCCTTGGCTCTACCGAGACATGGAGCCTAGAAGCCTGACCTGAAAACCTAATCAGATGAGATAAACAATATACATCATATAAACATGCAGTTGTAGGGTCTAAATGCCCAACTGTAGAAACTTTTTGTCTTGATTCCCTATGTGGGAAACATATTATTCCCCATGGGAGGAGGGGGAACATGACTCAATAGCCTCTCTGAGAGGAGTTGGTAGGATACAGGCCACAAATAGGTTCCTGAGGTGACATGGCACCTTTGATGATTGTGTGACCACTATGTTTTTTGTCCTATATGATTAGGCAAGTTAACATGGGATACATTCTAGGGCATCTTGCTAGTCCTGATGAAAGCCCTGGACCCAAGAGGCCTATCAAAATAGGGATGAAACATGTCGACAATTCAGTAGGGTGATGAGCCATTATATCCCTATTTTTCCCCCTTTATTGTTTTTTATATAAAACAATGAATATTAAAGAAATACCTGGGTTGTTCAAGGTATTGTTATCTTTTTCCAAAGACAATGACTGCGGTAATATCCAAAGTGCTTACTGGAATATGGTTGATCTCATCCTGGTTTTCAGGGACCAGGATGATACATGATGATGAAGCATGACATAAATAGAGTCCGTGAGGCTCTATCAAGAAAAACCTTTGGGTTGTCTAAAGAAGGATGTAGTTCTCTTTTCATCATCAAAAGTGTTTGAGAGTCGACATCTGTACAGGAAATCCTCACTGGAGAGAGAAGACTATTTGTGGGTCTGTCCTCTTGCATATGCGCCAAGACGCCTCAGGGCATTAGTTCATGCTCAATAAATTGCTCATTCATTCATTCACAAACAATTCTCAGCTGTTCAAAGAGTTTCAGGATGCCACCTGTAAGGAATTTGGTAATTACTTGAGAGGGGTGGAAGACTCACTCAAATAATAAACCCAATCCTTGTCAGGAAGAACAACAACAATCACTAAATTAACCTGTGCTTAAACCTCTGTTAGCCTGGCACAAATATAGTCTTAACTTAGAGGCAATGTGTATCAGTATGCATGCAGCACACAAACAGTAATAAAGTGAAAACACTACACCAGAAAAATCCCAAACCGATTTAGAACAACATAGTATATTTCCACAAATAAAAGGACACCAACATGAATGACATCCAACAGGTAGAACTGGAGATATGACTATTTAAAGTTTATAGTGATAATAGCGTCAGAAAGCACACAACGTCAATGTTATCCGGTCGCACCAGACCTGGTGAAAGACACAAATTCAGGCCGATTGAGATGGAGCTCTGGTCAGATACAGGGACCACATTAGTCCAGTTGAAGAGATACCTTCTCAAGTCTGGCGCAAAGAGGTCCCTTCGCATTAGAAGAGGGTCACAAGGAGCAGGTCGAGCATCACGGACAGTCATTGCTGTGGCACGAAGAGCCAGTCTGGCTTCATGGGTGGTCATTGATGTAGCACAAAGAGACACTTACAAGTCATGGACCGTCATTGCAGAAGCTTGGCGTTGGTGATCACCACAGAATGTCGTTACTGTAGCACAAAGTGCAGCTTTAAAATTGCTGCTCATCGCTAGCACTCGCTGTCAGCGCAAAGAGCTTGTTTCACTGGAGTTTTATGTTGTGGGTTGTCATGGCTGGCAGAGCCATGGCATGAATGGGCTGGATTGCGAAGAACCCAAAATTCATGATTTCCACCTTTTCTTTCAGGAGGAGCTCTCACTGACAAGGGTCCAGGACCTGGGGTGCACCTCTTGGGGATCAGGACTCACTCCAACAGAGGCTAGTAGCAGAGCTCAGACAGGTCTAGATGGTGTTGATCAGCTGGGCAGTTGCAGGTAGGGCTCTGGAATTATGTTGTGTGCCTGTAGCACACGCAGGAGGCCAGACAGCTAGTCCTTGGAATCACTCTGGTGGTCCTGATTGGGGAGCATGCTGCGTCTTCCTTCCACAACTGGTTCTGGTTCATTCTTTCCCTTCCCTTGTCCAGACTCCAAACTGTCTGGTTGGATAAAAGTCAGGGAAGGCCTGGTGCCACGTCCCCTTGTGTGTGCTGTAGACAAATCTCTTTGAATTATAAGTTAGACTGGGTACAGTCCCGCCCCAGCCATCCTGCCAGGATTGCTCCTATTTCACACCTAAGACCCCTTTGACTCAATGTCTGCAAGTATAACACAAACACCCATCAGCAGACCCCTTCACAGTCATGTGGCTTAGGCTACTAGCAGAAAGGGACAAGAAGATGTCATCTTTCTAAAAGGGGAATTTTGAGAATGGTAACTTAAAATCTGACTACACCATTGAAGAGCATTGCAAATTGCAATTCTTTTGAGTGTAAACAGCATATTTCTACCTGCTCCCAATCTGAAGGTAGCACTTTTTAAATGTAATAATATACCACAATGTCAAGGGGAGAGCTAGGCCTTACAACAGTGAATAATGGCTTGGGAAGTTTTTCACTGCCAAGACATGTAAAACGTAAACACACATGTCCTACTCTGTAAATGCAGTGCACCCTGTCCTATGGGCCTTTGGAGTGAACCTTAGAGATGACTTATAAGTATTAAAAAGAAAGGTTTAGGCTTGGCAAAGGGGTTATTTTGCCAAGATGAAATGACAGTTTAAAACTGCACTACAGTCTGCAGCGGTAGGCCTGAGACATGCTTTAAAAGGATACTGTAGTTTGTGGCACAATATGTGATGGTGCACACCAACAGCATTTAATATACAGGCCCTGGTTACATGTAGTACCATTTAATAGGGACTTACAAGTAAATTAAATGTACATATCAGGTGTAAGCCAAGTTTACCATGTTTTATGGAGAGAGCACAAGCACTTTACCAATGATTTGCAGGAAAAAACTGTTCAGAGTCCGAATGGCAAAAAATGTGGGTTCAGAAACAGAAGGTAAAAGTCTGGGGGGCGACCCTGGCTACAGGGTCCAACAGACCCCTTCGCAGTCAGCAAAGTTAGAGCATACAGTAGTGACCATTATAAACAAAAGATAGGTGTTATCCTAATTCAAACTTTATTGCATTGTAGGGCTAGATGGTAAAAGGATGCCCTCTCTTAATCATCTGCTTTCAGGGTCTGAAATTGAAGGGAGCAAGAACGTTATTTTGAATAGGGAAATAGAACTACATTTCCATCTCTTAATTACATTCTTCTTACATATATTGTGCGTGTGTTGTGTGTGTGTGTGTGCGTGTGTGTGCATGTGTGTGTGTACATGTGGGTGTATGTGAGCGTGTGTGTGTGTGTGTGAGTCCATTACCTTTTTAATAAAGCTACTTCCCATCTCCCATTAGCGTATTTGGATCACTGACTCAATATCATGCTAAAAAATATCTCTGATGAAAAATAGTGCGAAAACTATCATTTACTACAACAGTGTGTCCCTATACTTATAATGGTAAGTACAAAATGTCATAGACACTAGGGGGTGACAGTTCCTATCACTAGAGAGCATCGACCGAATTTAGTCGCTTCTCTAGCTGTAACAGAGAGGAAGCTCTCTGAATATGTGGGAGAAAGAGATTAGAAATGGTACAGGACTGACTGGGAGGGGGAATTACTCCTATTAGGAGAAGTGCCCTCATACACCCTTGCAGGTGTCATGCTTCATCATCGGGCGTTGCTCCTCATGGGGGTGGCGCTACTGTCCCCCACGGGCCCCGCAAGGGGGCACTTTGACAGAGATCTTTTTGGAGTAATGCCGCAGTTGTGAGTGCAGGTGTGTGGGCTAAAAAATGTGTAATTTAAAAAATCACAATGGTACCCCGTAGTACCTTTATTAAGGGGTCCAAGTGGCCAGAATAAAAGATATATATAAATATAGTATATAAGGTATATATACTATATAAGTGGAGGTGACAACTCAGGACTCAGGTAATTTATAACTGAGAGGTGGCTATTTTCCTTCCGTATCTATTGTCAACCGGTGAGTGTGTGACAGTGAAGGTGAGAGTAAGTTTTGAGGTCTAGGTAAATAAAAATAAAAAATGTAAATCCGTATTTGTAAAGCGCGAACTACTCACCCTTACGGGTCTCAAGGCGCTGGGGGCCGTCGTGGAAATTAAGTGAGCTATTGTCCAGAGTCACATGGTGCTGAGCTGAGCTGCTGCCGGAGCCGGGGATCGAACCGTGAGCCCTGTGCTCAGAAGTCAGCTGCCCTGGCCGCTGCACCACACCTCTCCAACATGTCAACATGTTTCACGCCTATATGGTTCCTAATGGATCCGGTGGCGTTTCTTCAGGACCATGGGAGTGCTAGGTGAAAATAAAAGTTAAAAATAGGGGGCTGAGACGGCGGCACTCAGTCTCCCTATGTTACCTATAGTAAGGTGATAAAGCAAGTGTCAATGCACCTGTTGGAACTTCCTATTAGGAGTTTCTCTGTCCAACCTGTATCAAAAGGAGAAAATAAATGGTATTGACATCACAATTCTGATGATGTTCGACAACACAAGACTCGCACTTCATGACGTGCTCATACATACGTGCATCCATCCAATATTGTATAGGTAGCAGGCTTGCTATACAAAGTGGTTTCTACGTCGGATCGAAGACCGACGGTGCTGTGCTCTTAATAATGCCTTGTGGGTGCAAAAATGGAGCGGCGGCTAGATCTGCTAAATATTAGGCCTACGGGGCATGGTATGCGGTGGGGATCGTGATACTGTCACAGCATGAACGCTGGTAATCCAAGCGTCATAATGTGCTGCTAGAGGGTATACATAACCCACACACACATCCGGTAAAGGTTCACACACAAAATAGAGGAAATAGGTATAATGAATATTCCATACCCCACCAAACGTAAGTGCAGGCTGCATCGGCGTGGGTAGCAAAGAATTGGCGAAGGGATATCTGTCAGTGACATAATAGGTCATGAACAGATTAGCAATAATAGTAAATCGTATTACCTGGTGCCAAGGTTAGATCCAGAAGGAAAGTACTCACTTGTCCCTGCCCCGTAGCTGATTACCTGCCGGAAGCTACTCCAAAGACGGTAGACAGGGATCGGCTGGAGTTGTCTATAAGTACACGCCCAATGAATGCAACCCGATCACTGACTCAATACCATGTTAAAAAATATCTCTGACGAAAAATAGTGCGAAAACTATCATTTACTACAACAGGGTGTCCCTATACTTATAATGGTAAAGTACAAAATGTCGCCAAAAAATATCGCTGACAGTAATATTGTCCAAAAAGTCACAAAAATATATATTTTAAATATATATACAGTTTAAACTAGTAAATCTTAAATATTATAATATAAAACATTAATATAATATAAATTAAATAAATCCCACTAATATTCAATACTATAAAAAAATATATACTGATATAAGCACACACATAAAATATGAAAAATATAAAACCCTGTAAACCACACTTACTAAGAATACTTACAAACATTTTAAAATAGAAACAAATAATAGAAAATATAAAAAACAAAAAATACAATAAAATTTAATATCAACCAAGTCTGGGAGTATAAGATATACTACTCCCATTCCCATTTATAAAAAAGAACATGTGTTGAAATTTAGAGGGGTTAAATTAACTATTACCACTTCAATCTAAGAAACAATAGGGAAAGCGTTAGACTTCGGAGGGTTTAAATTTACCATTTCCATTCCAAGCAGCGCAACAGTAGTGAAGGTGTTGGACTTCGGACGGGTTAGATTTACTATTCCCACTCCAAACAGTGCAACAGTAAGGAAAGTGTTGGACTTCAGAGGGGTTAATGGTACTATTACCACTCATGTCAGCACAACAGTAGGAAAAGTGTTTGAATTTGAGGGGTTGGGTTTACTATTCCTTCTCCAGTCTGCACAACAATAGGGGAAAATATTGGATTTTGCAGGGGTTAAATTGACTATTCCCACTCAAAACTTGGCAACTGAAGGGAAACTGTTAGATTTCAGAGGGATTAGAGTTACTATTCCTACTCCAGTCAATGCCACATTAGGGAATGTGCTGGATGTTGGAGAAGTTAGATTTACCCCTCCTATTACCTCCAGTAAGTCCCACACAGCAGGATTGCTGAGACCCTTTTCTCCACCACTCTGCAAATGCGCCTCCTGGTGCACTACTAGTTGGGGGATGAAGTCCCCATGGCTCATGAGGGTCCTTGGGGGCCAATTAGCCCTCCTGTTACCTCCGGTAAGACCCACACAGGTAGATTGCTGAGAGGTCATCAGAGGCCATGACCCCTTTCTCCACTTCTCTGCAAATGCACCTCCTGGCACACTACTCATTGGGGGAAGGAATCCACTTTGTCCTGAGGCCCTCAGGAGGCATGGGGATCTCATCCTCCCCTCAGCAGTGCACTGAGAGGTGCATTTGCAGAGTGGTGGAGAAAGGGGTGTGGCCTCCACGCACCTTTCAGCAATCCCACTGTGTGGGGCTTACTGGAGTTAACACAATGTCTTGTTGGCCCCTAAGGACCCTAGGCAGCCAAGGGGACTTCATCCCCCAACCAGGAGCGCAAGAGGAGGTGTGTTTGCAGGGTAGTGGAGAAAGGGGGCGGGGCCACTGGTGAGTTGCCGTCTTTTTTTCTTTCTTTTTTTATATTTTAGGAAAGGGGGCTGCGTGTCCCCCTTACATGGACCGTTTTGGATCCCGGGGACCCCATTCCCAGGGCCTGACCCTTTTTATTATTTCTATAATATAAAAAACAGGAGGGGGCTGCGTGGCCCCCATCATCGGCCGATTTCAGCCCCGGGGACCCCTTCCCCCAGAGTTTGGCCTTTATTTTTTTTATATAACACATATGGAGAGCGATCGCGCGTCCCCCCTCCTGGGCCATTTTCGGCCCCCATCCTCCAGGGTCAGGCCACTACATTGGGGACCACGGGGGAGCCTTAATGCCCCCGCGATCCCTGCCAGCTCTCCGCCGCCTGTGGGAGTCGGCATTGCTTTGAGACCCAGGAAGCTGCTAATGCAGCTCCCTGGATACCAAAACAAAGTGTCTGTTTCCCTGCCCGCTTCACAGCAGGCAGGGAAAAAGACACTTGTTTGCTATGGTTTGGCGGGTGCACCCATAGCAAACTGTAATGTCATGGGGGGGCACCCCAGGACATTGCTGGAGCTGGCCCTGGGGGGTGGCAGTCCCTAGGCCCATGCAGGGATCCACAAGGAGGGCTGTGCAGGCCCTCTCCCTCTTTGTTTTAGGCCCAGGAAGGTGGTGGTCCCCGGGGGTTGACAACAGACCCCCCTGCATTATTGTTTTTGTGCCCCAGAGAGGTGGTTGTCCCCAGGGCTGCGGGGGTGCTATGTGGCCCTCCTGTACTTCTTTTGTGTTTATCCTCAGGTTCGTGGTAGTCCCCGGGGTTGCGGGGGGCCATGTGGCCCCCGCACTTCTATCATATTCAGCGCTGGGTAGGTGGTGGTCCCCGGGGCTGCGGGGGTCATGTGAGCCTCCTGGATCACTATAAAATATTCAATTAGCCCTGGGGAGGTGGCGGTTCCCAGGACACTGGGTTGCTGCTAGGGCAACCCCGCATAAATATTCAAGAATGCCCTGGGGAGGTGGTGGTCTTTGGGGCAGGGTGGTCCATGTGGCCCCCCACATGATTGCAATTAGCCCTGGGGGGAGGCGGTCCCCGGGGGTGTGGGCAGGCCCAATTGATCTGCTCGCATTCATAATTAAAAAGTGCTACCGTGGAGGTGGAGGTGGCGGTCCCCGGGTTTGCGGATGGACCCAGTGGGCCCGCCCACATTCATAATTTTCAAATGCCCCACTGAGGTGGCGGTTCCCGGGACAGGAGGGTTCCCCGACGCCCCCCCACAATGATGGAATTAGCCCCGGGAAGGTGGAGGTCACAGGGGCTGCGGGCGAGCTCAGTGGGCCCACCTGCATTAATAATTAAAATAGCACTTGGGCGGTGGCCGTCCCCAAGTTTTGATAAGTCCTAGGAGCGGGGCCCCGTGCACCCCCTCCTATACTTGCCATATGCCCCTAGGACCTGGCCTATGCGGGGTTATTTTGAAGCAAGCTCAGGAGCCCGTGCTTGCTTTTTAAAACAAATTTGCCATGGATTAGTGGATCCACCTGCGAGTCCATGGAATTTTTTTTTTTTTAAATGCTTTTACCCCCGGGGGTCCCTGAGGTGTTCAGGGTATTCCTACCGTGCACGCTTTTCTTTATTTTTTACATTTTTTCTGGGACTCTTCTTCAAGTCAAGTCCCAAGATGGTTGCCAACACTTCTTGGTTGAAGTGTTGGCAGCCAATCGAATTGTAGTAGGATCCGCAAGTCCACTACAAGGATTCGGGTTCCCTGATATCTATATTTTTTTAAGTTAGATATCTGAAAAACTGCTAAACAGATTATACCAAATCACAAAAAACATACTTCCTGGACCAACATCTAGCTTTCTACCAAATTCAGTGAAATTCCGTTCAGCAGTTTGGGCTGTAATCGTGTAAAAAATAACAAAAAAACCCAAGCCTTAACACGTTTTGGGACAGCCTTTTTTTCACTTGATGGATCACCCAGAAACTTTCAACACAGCAGCTGAACCAAAAAGGGGATGTTTTGGGGAACGTTCGTGGAGATTCGTCAAGAGGTGCCAAAAGTATTGGCAAAACAAAAAAATGCTTTTACTATAGAAACTTTGGTTGTAACTATAACTATCTACTGGCTATCGCCAGTAGGTAATATATATATATATGTATATATATATTATCTACTGGCGGTCGCCAGTAGATAGTTATAGTTACAACCTATTATCCATAGGAAATCCGCGACATTCTATTTGAAATAACTCTCTTGCCGGTTGACGTATCTTCGCAAAATTTTCAAACTTTGTGGGGCGCTCCGGTCCGCTCCTACCCTGAAAATCTCGGGGGGATTCGTCAAGCGGGGGCCGAGAAAAGGGGGTCCCAAAACGCGTTTTCCCCATGCAATTTTCCATAGGAAACTTTAGACACGGCTACAGCCCGAACTGCTGAACGGAATTACACCAAATTTGGCAAAGAGGTAGTTCTTGGTTCAGAAAGAACCCTTTTGTTAAATGGTGTAAATCCGTTCAGTAGTTGCTGAGAAAATAAAAAGTAAAAAGATAGATATATCTAGGGCCGCGGATCCTCCCGAGCACGAGCTTTATGTTAATTGGCTGTCAACACTCCAAATCAGGAAGTGTTGGCAGCCATTTTGTCCCTCGGTAGAACCGAGGGACAGAAACAAGTGCGCAAAGCGCACAAAGGGAGCAGGGTAGAAACACCCTGACCCCTAGGTCTGCTCAGGGGTCCCACAAGGACTTCTTTTTTAAATTAAAAACCTGTGTGGGGGCTCCAGCCTCCACACGCCCGGGGACCACCACCTCCCGGGGCACTAAGAAAAATTAAAATGGGGGTCCGTTTTGGACCCCCAAGCCCCGAGGACCACCACCTCCCGGGGCTTTCAAAATGTAGGAAGGGGGCCGCGGCCCCTCCTGGAGCCTGTGGTGGCCCTGGGGACCGCCACCCCCAGAGCCGGCTCCTGCAGTGTCCCGGGGTGCCTACCCCGGGACACTGCTGTTGCAATGACAGGACGGGAGCCTCGCGGCTCCCGTCCTGTCATTGCAAACTTGCTGGATATTGGAAGAGAGAGCAGGAAACCTGCTCTCTCTTCCAATATCCAAAGCCGACAACTTTCCACATGGGGAGCTGCATCTTAGCAGCTCCCCATGTGTAGAAGCAATGCCGGCTCCCGTAGGACACGGGGAGCCGGGCGGGACTGTGGGGGGCTTAGGGACCCCCTGCAGTCCCCAACGAGAGGCCAGGCCCCGGGGATGGGGTCCCCGGGGCCATAAGTGGCCACGGAGGGGCCACGCAGCCCCCTCCCCAAAGTAAAAAAATGGAAAAAAATTCAAAAAGTGCAAGGCCGGCCCGAGGATGGGGTCCCCGGGGCCTTAAATGGCCTGAGGAGGGGGCCACGCAGCCCCCTCCAAATAAAAAAAAGAGGCCATGCCCCAGGGGATGGGGTCCCCGGGGCCAATACAGGCCCAGGGAAGGGGGCCACGCAGCCCCTTCCCGTTTTTTTATTTTTATTTTTATTTAAAAAAAGGGGTAAGGCCCTGGGGATGGGGTCCCCAGGGCCTAAAAATGAGGATAAAGGAAGGGGGCCACACAGCCCCCTTCAGGGGAGAAAAAAAAGAAAAAAAACGATTGGGCCCATAGGCCCCTCCCCCTTCCTTCACCACTCTGCAAACGCGCCCCTGGCGCGTTTGCAGAGGGGAACGCAATTCCCCTTGAATACTGGGGGTCCCTGGGGCCAACTAGCCCACCAGGAACCTCCAGTATGCGCCAGGGAGCTGCCTTGCAGAGAGGTGTACAGAGGCCACGCCCCTTTACACCTCTCTGCAAGCGCAGCTCTATGGCGCTTTTGGAGGTATATGGTGGGCTAGTTGCACCCCAGGGACCCTCAGGATTCAAGGAGTTAATCCCCGACTTAAAACGCGCCCACGGGCGCGTTTGCACAGTGGTGAAGGGAGGGCGGGGCTTCAGGTGACATGTGTGCAAACAGGCCCCGTGGCGCGTTTTAAGATGGGGAATTAAATCCTCTTCAATCCTGAGGGTCCCTGGGGCCAACTAGCCCAACAGGTACGTCCAGAAAGCGCCACAGAGCTGCGTTGCAGAGAGGTGTAAAAGGGGTGTGGCCTCTGTACATGTCTCTGCAACGCAGCCCCTAGCGCATACTGGAGGTTTCTGGTGGGCTAGTTGGCCCGTAGGGACCCTCATGATTCAAGGGGACTTAATCCCCCAACTTAAAACGCGCCACGGGCGCGTTTGCACAGATGTCACCTCAGGCCCCGCCCCCTCCCTTCACCATTGTGCAAATATTCCTCTAAAATCAGCCGAAATACGAATTCTGATTTACTCACCTGTTATCAGGAGAGACCTCAGTGCTGCATCTTTCAGCCCAGTACTGGTCCTGAAAAGTAATTTTAACCGTACTTACCGGTAACTTGAATTTCCTTCATAGGCTAACATTGACTGGTTTCACTTGGAAATTCTTCTAAGTGTGGAGTTTTGGAACTTTAAAATATTCCTCTAAAATCAGCCGAAATACGAATTCCGATTTACTCACCTGTTATCAGGAGAGACCTCAGTGCTGCATCTTTCAGCCCAGTACTGATCCTCAAAAGTAATTTTAACCGTACTTACCAGTAACTTGAATTTCCTTCATAGGCTAACATTGACTGGTTTCACTTGGAAATTCTTCTAAGTGTGGAGTTTTGGAACTTTAAAATATTCCTCTAAAATCAGCCGAAATACGAATTCCGATTTACTCACCTGTTATCAGGAGAGACCTCAGTGCTGCATCTTTCAGCCCAGTACTGATCCTGAAAAGTAATTTTAACCGTACTTACCGGTAACTTGAATTTCCTTCATAGGCTAACATTGACTGGTTTCACTTGGAAATTCTTCTAAGTGTGGAGTTTTGGAACTTTAAAATATTCCTCTAAAATCAGCCGAAATACAAATTCCGATTTACTCACCTGTTATCAGGAGAGACCTCAGTGCTGCATCTTTCAGCCCAGTACTGATCCTCAAAAGTAATTTTAACCGTACTTACCAGTAACTTGAATTTCCTTCCTTAGGATATCATTGCCTGCTTTTTGCTGAAAAAGTTTCTAAGTGTTGATTTTTGAAACATACAAATATTCCTCTAAAATCAGCCGAAATCCGAATTCTGATTTACTCACCTGTTATCAGGAGAGACCTCAGTGCTGCATCTTTCAGCCCAGTACTGGTCCTGAAAAGTAATTTTAACCGTACTTACCAGTAACTTGAATTTCCTTCCATAGGCTAACATTGACTGGTTTCACTTGGAAATTCTTCTAAGTGTGGAGTTTTGGAACTTTAAAATATTCCTCTAAAATCAGCCGAAATACGAATTCCGATTTATTCACCTGTTATCAGGAGAGACCTCAGTGCTGCATCTTTCAGCCCAGTACTGATCCTCAAAAGTAATTTTAACCGTACTTACCGGTAACTTGAATTTCCTTCATAGGCTAACATTGACTGGTTTCACTTGGAAATTCTTCTAAGTGTGGAGTTTTGGAACTTTAAAATATTCATCTAAAATCAGCCGAAATACGAATTCCGATTTACTCACCTGTTATCAGGAGAGACCTCAGTGCTGCATCTTTCAGCCCAGTACTGGTCCTGAAAAGTAATTTTAACCGTACTTACCAGTAACTTGAATTTCCTTCCATAGGCTAACATTGACTGGTTTCACTTGGAAATTCTTCTAAGTGTGGAGTTTTGGAACTTTAAAATATTCCTCTAAAATCAGCCGAAATACGAATTCCGATTTACTCACCTGTTATCAGGAGAGACCTCAGTGCTGTATCTTTCAGCCCAGTACTGGTCCTGAAAAGTAATTTTAACCGTACTTACCGGTAACTTGAATTTCCTTCCATAGGCTAACATTGACTGGTTTCACTTGGAAATTCTTCTAAGTGTGGAGTTTTGGAACTTTAAAATATTCATCTAAAATCAGCCGAAATACGAATTCCGATTTACTCATCTGTTATCAGGAGAGACCTCAGTGCTGCATCTTTCAGCCCAGTACTGATCCTCAAAGTAATTTTAACCGTACTTACCAGTAACTTGAATTTCCTTCCATAGGATATCATTGCCTGCTTTTTGCTGAAAAAGTTTCTAAGTGTTGATTTTTGAAACATACAAATATTCCTCTAAAATCAGCCGAAATACGAATTCCGATTTACTCACCTGTTATAAGGAGAGACCTCAGTGCTGTATCTTTCAGCCCAGTACTGGTCCTGAAAAGTAATTTTAACCGTACTTACCAGTAACTTATATTTTCTTCCATAGGAATCCATTGTCTGGTTTTCAGCAGAAAAGTTTCAAAGTGTCGATTTTCACAAACTACAAATATTCCTTAAAAATCGCCTGTATGACTTAAACGCATTCTTTCAACTGTTTACAGGAGATGCACCAGTGCTGGATCCAGGATCCAACACTGAGTAAGAAAAAGTAACGATAACAGTTTTTACCTGCTAAGTGAATTTCCTTCCATAGGATAACATTGGTGATTCTATGAGAAAAAGTTTCTAAGTGTCAACTTTTAAAATACAATAATATTCCTTAAAAATCACGACTGTAACCAAAACGCTTTTACTCAACTGTTTACAGGAGATGTACCAGGACTGAATCTAGGATCCAGTCCTGTGGTTAGAAAAGTAATCCATAAAGTAACTAATTGCATTTAACTAGAAATTCACATTGAGCTGAATGTTGCATTGTGTTTGAAAATGTGTTGCCCATTGCAACAACTGTAACTACTGTACTTAAAAGTCTATTGCCTATGTGCAAAGTATTTAAACTAAAGTAATTCATTCTGAGAAAGTATTTTTTGTAATGTAATGTATAATGTAATTACAATGTAATTTAAATAATAAAATATGTAAAAGAAATTGTTTCTAAAAATGTAGTAAATCAGTATGAAAAAAATTAATATAAAAATTAATACATTTAAAAATTGTCATTTAAAAAACCTTTGAAATTCACTGAAAAAACCGTAGGTTTCAGGCACGTTATAGTTACAAATTAGCATTTTAAAAACCTTTGAAATTCACTGAAAAAACCATAGGTTTCAGACACGTTATAGTTAGAAATTAGCATTTAAAAAACCTTTGAAATTCACTGAAAAAACCATAGGTTTTAGGGACAGTTATAGTTAGTTGGACATTGCACTCGTACAAAACCCGTGAAATTCCCCGTTATAGTTAGTTCAGCTAACTATAACTCGCGCCCCGCAATGCACTGCTGATGACGTCACATATTACATCACTCATGACATGGTCAGTGACATCACTGATGACATCACTGATGACATCTCAAATGACATCACTGATGACATCATCCACGTGATAATCTGATGCAGCTCCTCACACCCTAATATAACCTTTGATACACCCAATCTAAATTACAGAGTGCCATTCGCAAAACCATAGACACTCCAACACCAATAACTACATACCCACTCACTGATTCTTAGGTCTACACACACACATCCACTCACTCACCCGTACAGTCACTCATACTTATGGTCACTCAGTACAGGACTATCATATGCACTCTTACTCCTATATAGACACTCAAACACCGCCACTCATCCATAGAGGTACTCACACACCTAGTCAGTCATGCAAATAATTAAACACGCTGCCATTTACTCACCTATACAGTTATACACACACCAGCTCACTTAATCATACAAATACTAGCACATTGTTACGCTCTTATACAATCACTGATACAAGCACACACTCATCCATACAGCCACTATCACAATCACTCACTCTCGCTTATAGCTATTTATATACTCCAATACACATATATACTGCCTTTCACATATGTAGTTACTCACACATGTACCACAGGGACATACATTCACTCACTAACACACTCTTACACACACTTACCAACCCATACAGTCTATCACAGATGCACTCTTGAAACCATCCACCCAGTGAATCACCCACTCACACATCTATGCACAGTCGCACACACCCCATCCACACAAACACTCAGGCACCCATACAGATACTCATAGAACCAATCAATAACCCATATAGACACTCATGTAGCTATTCGCAAATCCATGCATCCACTTACACACCAACAGACGGATACAGACATTCACACAGTTTAGTCACTAACCCATGCATTCAGTAAGATATGTTTAATCACTCACTTGTAGAGTCAGTCACGCACGTACTAAATCATCCATTCAGACACTTATACACCCACTCATTCTTCAATACGCCTTTCCCTATATATATTAAACATATTTAAACTTTACAGAAACACACAGTCACTGGATGATGTCATCAGTGATGTCATTTGAGATGTCATCAGTGATGTCATCAGTGATGTCACTGACCATGTCATGAGTGATGTAATATGTGACGTCATCAGCAATGCATTGCGGGCGCGAGTTATAGTTAGCTGAACTAACTATAACGGGGGAATTTCACGGGTTTTGTACGAGTGCAATGTCCAACTAACTATAACTGTCCCTAAAACCTATGGTTTTTTCAGTGAATATATATATATATATATATATATATATATATATCCCACAACGCCGTTCCTTCTCACTTCCCTTCCTCTGGGAAAAACGGACTGCGAGACCTCAGTTTCGTGTGTGAAATAATTTATTTTGCCACCATTTTCGCCATGACGCGTTTCGGCCTCACTCGGCCTTGATCACATGACGCGCTCTGGAGTTACCATGATACTTTTAAAGTGCTAGTGTGCCCACACGTGACACTTAAACTACATGGACATAAACAACATACTTTTCCTGTTCAGTAAATTCTATGCCATCTACATTTCAATGTGCAAAATGCTGCCATAAATAAGATTTCTTCACTTATTTAAAACCAGGTTAAATATTAAAATTGATTCATAGAATAATTTAGGTAAGATACCAACATCATTGTTCTAAAAACGTTTCTATGTATAAAAACAATATTTGATAAAACACACAACGTCACATTGAAACCTATTAGAGTCCACATTATTTCAATAAGAAAATAAAATAAAGGTTGTAAAATCATATATTATGCATATTACAGGTTTACTCTACATTACATTTTCTTTCAAACTATGCATGATTCATGTTTGATCTGCTGGTAGTAATACTACCTGGACTTTCAATTTGTCTACGTTGTTGTGTCTCTGGTTTTGCAAGCATTATTGTTTTTGATTTCCTATGCACATAATGTAAACTATTACATTTAAAAACTGATTACATTTTCTGTATGTTCTAAATTCCAATTTAAAGTGCAAGTGCAAGAATAAATAAAGTGCTACCATTAAAACTAGTTAATACATAAAAGACGTGTGTTGTTAAAATATCTGTGTTGATTTCATTATGACATAATGTCGAAGCGGCGTTCTGTTTATAGAACCTTTCATATTATTCCATCCTTATTTTATTCATAAGCATGTATGGAAGTCTTCACTGGAGTTATGTCCATTCGGAGTCTTGGTGTCTAATTCTAAAATATATTTTGTTTCAAGGAGACGAAGTTTGGCCTCACGATTGCCTCCTCTTCTAGACACAGGAATGGAATCAATTAAAAAATATGTTAACATATCCAAGTTGTTATCATGTTTTTCTTTAAAATGTCTTGCCATTGGATACGTGGGGTCACTGTTGGTAATTGCCCTCATGTGCTGCAGTATACGTTTGTGGGCCTGTAATTTAGTACTGCCCACATACTGCAGCCCACAAGGGCAACCCAACACGTACACCACATACTCCGTCCGGCATGTTAGAAACTTGGATATCTTGATTGGATACTGTGAAAAGGGGGTGTTGAACATGATTTTGTTAATCCCACATTTGCATGCTCGGCAATTATTGCATTTCACAAATCCTCTGCGTGCAGTTAACCAATTAGATGATGGTTTGATTTCAGGGCTACTGCTTACTATTGAATCTTTCATGGATTGTGATTTCCTATAGGTAATACTAGGATATTTTGGCATCATTTTACCAATTACCGGATCACTGCGCACTATCGACCAATTTTTGTACACAATTTTGCGCAGTGAGTTGTGTTGTTGGCTGTATGTTACTATTAGCCTGGTTTCATTGCTAGTAGACTCATTCTGATCCTTCGTTGCTTTTACTTTTTTTGTTAATAATGCTTGTCTATCTTGTCGATTTGCTTTCTCCCTCGCTATATCAATGATATTAGTTTTATAGCCTCTCTCAATGAATAGTTCTTTGCTAAGCTGTTGTGCCTCCTTTAGATCATTTTCTGTACTACATGCTCTTCTTATCCTCAGCATTTCTCCATATGGTATGCTATGGATCAAATGCTGAGGATGATGACTAGTAGCATGTAGGAGACTATTGCCAGCTGTTGGCTTACGATAGAGGCGGGTCTCAATCTTCTGATTTTTTATGTACACTTCCAAATCGAGGAAGTATACTGAGCACTCGCTTATAGTAGCAGTAAATTTTAGATTCAGGTCATTTTGGTTGATGTTCTTAACAAACTCATCTGCTGTACTTCTTGTTCCCCGCCATATGACAAATAAATCATCTATATAGCGTAGCCATAATCTTATATGGCTATCCACAACTAGTTTGTGTGGTTATTTAAAACCATTTCCTCCCACCAACCCATGTGGAGGCAGGAGTAGCTAGGGGAAAAACATGCCCCCATAGCTACTCCTCTGATTTGTTGTAGGATTTGATTTTGAAACAAAAATAATTATTGTTCAGACAATACATGATCATTGTAATTAGCATCTTATTATGTTGGGCCAGCTGTAAGGGTCTGGAATTTAAATAATGTTCAGTTGCCCTTACCCCATCTTTATGATATATGCTTGTATATAACGATGTTACATCTAAACATATTAACAAGTCATCTGCATGCCATACATAATCATTAATGTGCCTTAGAAAATCACTCGTGTCTTGTACAAATGAGGGTAAACTTCTGACATAGTCTTGTAAAAAGAAGTCAATGTATTTGGATGTGTTTTCCAGTAAACTGCCTTTAGCCGAAATCATTGGTCGACCTGGAGGTGTGTTGACATTTTTATGTAGTTTTGGAATAAAATATACAACGGGCATAGTGGGATGTTCATTTAAAAAAAATTTAAACTCATCCATACTGAGTAAACCCGCACTTCGCCAACCGTTCAATTTTGAATAGTATTCGTTCCATGCTGCCCGAACTATTTGTACATTGCTCTTTTTGTAGCAGCTTTTGTCCTCCAGTTGTAGATTTGCTTCTGCCATATACATGTCTTTTGGCCATATGACCAAATTGCCTCCTTTGTCAGAGTTTCTAAGAATTATTTGATCATTCGATTGCAGTTTTTTCATCAATCTATTATATGCATTTTGTTGGTAATTGTATTTTTTAACAGTTCTGTTAGTTTGAATCTTGAGATTTTTGATTTCACTTGTTACCGATTCACTGACGATATCTAGGCGTCTCTTGTTGTTAAAGGTTGAAACTTAGATTTCTGTTTGAATTTCATAGTCACTGTTGCATAAGATATAGGACTCACACTTACTGGCATAATATTTTCACTGCTACTTTCTTGTCTTAAAGCTTGTAAATTTGCCAGTAATTCAGCATCTCCCGCAGTGAGATTGTAATCGCCTGTTTGTGTATTTGAAACTTGATTTAAATTCACATTGCTTTCTCTGCGATTGGTTTCATAATATTTTTCAATTTTAACTTCCGAATAAATTTGAATATATCCATGCGGGTTTGCGCATAATTGAAGCTCTTTTCTGGACAATATGATAGACCCAGTTCCAACAGCTGAATTTCTGCTTTGTTTAACACCATAGATGACAGGTTTACAACTGTGTTGGTAACATTCTTGGCTGACTCATTCATTTTCTGTTCCATCTCTTGTTGTGATAAGGCTTCTTTGTTTTTACGCCTTCTGCTGCATCTCCGTCTTTCGCCTCGCTTACGATTGCATCTTTGTTTGTTTGTTGGTTCTGCTTTCGTGGGCGCAGTGTCTGTTTCCGGTCTTGTCTTAGGCAAATGACCTCTTCTCCCAGGGTAAATTTGTGAAACCCCAATCTACTTGATAGCCCTCTTTGGTCTGTTTCCGATTCACTTTCTGGTGCGGAACTTGCCTCAGATACCGATGTCGATGATGTAGCTTGGTCTCCTCTACAAATTTGAGGATTTACCAGAGTGGAAAATTTTTGCGCTGTTTTGAGCGATTCATATTTTTTGGCGAATGTAAATATCTGCCCCAGTTCGTAGTCCTGTTTATCTCTTTGGAATTTAAACGTTTTCCGTTTCTTTATAATGTCTTCTTCTTTCGCCAATCTAGTAAGCATTTCATCCCGGTATTTTGTTATCATAGGTGTTACTTCCATTTTCTTAATTTCAGTTTCTAATTCATCAATCTGTTGTTGAACCTTCAATCTGTCACTTTCTGCATATTTGACTAAGATTTCAACCAGTTTTCTTGAAGAGTCTAAGTTGCATTCAGCCCATTCACTTAGCATTTGTGGGTCCGGGCTCTCATAACTCGGGGCAATCATTATGCGTAATCCCCTGGGAATGGTCCCACTTGTAAATATCTGCCCAGGGATTTATGCTCCCACCATTTGGATTGTTCCAGTCTCATTAATTTCTCCAATTTTTTAAACATATCTCTTATATTGATGTGTCCCCCATTCATCGGGCTGCTTTGCACCGGCACTTGAACTGTTGTTGTTGGGGCATCATCAAACATCATTTCAGCCGCCGCTTCACGGCTCCGTAGCGCGCTGGCGGTCATGGCGGCAACAAATTGTTTTAAGCTTGTTAGCACCCAAGTCGTTCGAAAAATATCAGTGACTTGGTTTGGCACACCTCCCCTACCGGAATAATTCCAATTGCTCCTACCTCCTGCTTTGTAGCCGGCATCCACGTCCTCCGACTCGTTTACCGTTACTCCACTGGATTCGGAGCCTCATCAAGGAAATCCGGGGCTGTCTGCGACTTGCTCGTTCAGAGAAAACACCAATTCCCAGCATACGCCGGGTGTAGCTTCCTGTCACTTAGCCCACAGCAGGGAGGGGGTCTCGCCAATACCGAGGAAGGCTTCTCGGTAGTAATATCCCACAACGCCGTTCCTTCTCACTTCCCTTCCTCTGGGAAAAACGGACTGCGAGACCTCAGTTTCGTGCGTGAAATAATTTATTTTGCCACCATTTTCGCCATGACGCGTTTCGGCCTCACTCGGCCTTGATCACATGACGCGCTCTGGAGTTACCACGATACTTTTAAAGTGCTAGTGTGCCCACACGTGACACTTAAACTACATGGACATAAACAACATACTTTTCCTGTTCAGTAAATTCTATGCCATCTACATTTCAATGTGCAAAATGCTGCCATAAATAAGATTTCTTCAATTATTTAAAACCAGGTTAAATATTAAAATTGATTCATAGAATAATTTAGGTAAGATACCAACATCATTGTTCTAAAAACGTTTCTATGTATAAAAACATATATATATATATATATACCTGGTTGTTTGTGGTCACTAATAAAAACTCTTCAAAGCAAGCCTGAGCTGAAGTCTGTTCATATGCTAGAGCATGCAGTTTGAATTATATATATATATATCTATATCTATCTATATATATATTCACTGAAAAAACCATAGGTTTCAGGCACGTTATAGTTAGAAATTAGCATTTAAAAAACCTTAGAAATTCACTGAAAAAACCATAGGTTTTAGGGAAAGTTATAGTTAGTTGGACATTTCACTCGTACAAAACCAGACAAATTCCCCCGTTATAGTTAGTTCAGCTAACTATAACTCGCGCCCCCGCAATGCACTGGTGATGACGTCACTTATTACATCACTCATGGTCCCTGGGGTCCAACTAGCCCACCAGGTACCTCCAGTAAGCGCCACAGAGCTGCGTTGCAGAGAGGTGTAAAAAGGGGCGTAGCCTGGACCACCTCTCTGCAACGCAGGCCTGTGACGCTTACTGGAGGTACCTGGTGGGCTAGTTGGCCCCCAGGGGCCCCTCAGGATTGAAGAGGAATTAATTCCCGAACTTAAAATGCGCCACAGGGTGTGTTTGCACACATGTCACCTCAGGCCCCACCCCCTCCCTTCACCACTGTGCAAACGCGCCCCATGGCACATTTTAAGTTGGGGGATAAAGTCCCCTTGAATCCTGAGGGTCCCTGGGTTCCAACTAGCCCACGAGGTACCTCCAGTAAGCGCCACAGAGCTGCGTTGCAGAGAGGTGTAAAAAGGGGCGTGGCCTGGACCACCTCTCTGCAACGCAGCCCTGTGGCACTTACTGGAGGCACCTGGTGGGCTAGTTCGCCCCCAGGGACCCTCAGGATTGAAGAGGAATTAATTCCCCAACTTTAAACGCGACACAGGGCGTGTTTGCTTACATGTCACCTCAGGACCCGGCCCCTCCCTTCACCAATCAATCAATCAATCACGGCATTTATAGAGCGCGCTACTCACCCGGGAGGGTCTCAAGGCGCTGGGGGAGGGGGTAAGTTACTGCTCGAACAGCCAGGTCTTGAGCTGCTTCCTGAAGGAGAGATGGTCCTGGGTTCGCCCTTGAATCCTGAGGGTCCCTGGAGTCCAACTAGCCCACTAGGTACCTCCAGTAAGCGCCACAGAGCTGCGTTGCAGAGGGGTGTAAAAAGGGGCGTGGCCCGGACCACCTCTCTGCAACGCAGGCCTGTGGCGCTACTGGAGGTACCTGGTGGGCTAGTTGACCCCAGGGCCCTCAGGATTGAAGGGAATTAATTCCCCAACTTAAAGCGTGCCACAGGGCGTGTTTGCACACATGTCACCTCAGGCCCGCCCCCTCCCTTCACCACTGTGCAAACGCGCCCCGTGGCGCGTTTTAAGTTGGGGGATAAAGTCCCCTTGAATCCTGAGGGTCCCTGGGGTCCAACTAGCCCACCAGGTACCTCCAGTAAGCGCCACAGAGCTGCATTGCAGAGAGGTGTAAAAAGGTGCGTGGCCTGGACCACCTCTCTGCAACGCAGCCCTGTGGCGCTTACTTTTTTTTTTAAATGCTTTTTTTGGCCCTGGGGGTCCTTGTGGGACCCCCTGGGCAGGCCTAGGGGGTCAGGGTGTTTCTACCCTGCCCCCTTTTCTTGTTTTGTAACGTTTTTTCTACTGTTTTCTTGTGACTCGGTTCTACTGAGTCACAACATGGCTGCCAACACTTCCTGGTTTGGAGTGTTGACAGCCAATTAGAATAAAGCTCGTGGTCGGGAGGGTCCGCGGATCCACTGCACCTCTAGATATCGAAACTTTTATTTTTTTATTTTCTCAGCAACTACTGAATGGATTTACACCATTTAAAAAAAAGGGCTCTTTCTGAACCAAGGGGTACCTTTTTGCCAAATTTGGTGTAATTCCGTTCAGCAGTTCGAGCTGTAGCTGTGTCTAAAGTTTCCTATGGGAAATTGATTTTCCGACCTCTTTTTTTTAAATTTCTCAGGAACTACTGAACGGATTTACACCATTTAACAAAAAGGGCTCTTTCTGAACCAAGGGCTACCTTTTTGCAAAATTTGGTGTAACTCCGTTCTGCAGTTCGAGCTGTAGCTGTGTCTAAAGTTTCCTATTGAAAATAACATGGAGAAAACACGTTTTGGGACCCCCCTTTTTTCTCGGCCCCCGCTTGGCGAATCACCCCGAAACTTTCAAGACAGGAGCTGACAGGAGCTGACCGGAGCGTCCCACTAGTTTTGAAAATGTCGCGAAGATTCGTCATCCGGCGCCAAAGTTATTGGGAAAAGAAAAAACGCTTTTCCTATGGAAACTAAGTCCTAACTATAACTATCTACTGGCGACCGCCAGTAGATAATATATAGATATATATATACATATGTGTGATCAAGGCAGTGAATGCCGAAACGCGTCGCAGAGTAATGGAGGAATAAACCTCGCATTTTCTAAATCTCTTTGTGTCGGTGTCCGATCTTGTGCGGAGAATCGGATGTGGTGTTCATATATATATAAATATATATATATATTAAGGAGAAAAACATTACCACCAACCTGGAAGACAGCAATAAGGCGTACAATCAAGGCAATGATGATCTTAGATTGATTATGAATTTTAATAAACAGCACAAGTCACTTAATAAGATCATCCAGCAGAACTGGCCCCTTGTACTCAATGATCCGGTGATTGGACGACTGCTACCGCGGAAAGTGTCCATCACATACAGTAAGGCTCCGTCAATGAGAGACAGGCTAGTTAAAACTAGCCCAGAAGTCATTGACAAGAGTAACTGGTTACAATCTATGAAAGGGTTTTACAAGTGCAAAACGTGCAAGGCATGTATCCATGGGGTCAACAGAAGCACTTACATGACACCTTTTAGTGACAAAGTCTTCAGAATTTCCAAAATGCTGACCTGTAAAACGGAGTTCGCTGTCTATGTGTTGTCGTGCCCATGTGGGCTGCAATACATAGGCAGCACCAAATTACCGGTACACAAACGAGTGTTGCAGCATTTACGCGCCATCACTAATCAGGATAATACATATCCAGTGGCGCGTCACTTCAGGGACAAACATGATTCCAACAACATTAACCTAAAATATTTTGTAATTGATGCAGTCCCCCCAAGTAGAAGAGGAGGTGACCGTGAGAACAAGTTGAGGAAACTAGAAACCCGGTATATTTTACAACTCGACTCCAAATACCTGGGGGGGTTAAACGCTACTGAAGACTTGCACACTTGTCTAACATAAAGAGGTACATTGCATTCAACACTGGAAACCTTAGACCAATTCACATAACAAATCTTATCTTCCTCCTGTCGGTTTATTATCTATATATGTGATTTTAGAGCATTCACATTTTATGGCAATTTTATTCCATTTTAGTGCGGATATTAATTTAGGCTGATAGTAAATATTTACTTATTTATAAAATGTCTACATTGCTGCATATTGTATGAACTGATATATATGATATTTATATATTTATGTATTTATTTATTTATATATTTAAACAGCTTTTTGCACGTAACTTGTTCTAAAAATTAAGTTACAAATTGCCAAGATAATAATAGACAGCACTCTATAAACATCAGGACTGTTATCAGCTAAGATCCTGTAATTTCATCAGGGACCAGTTTAACCAAAGCACATAACATCTTGATCCCGTAAACCATAATCCCATTTCAGATAGACGTTGTAAGATCTCTATGTTCCAAATCAGTTTTAAGGTCTGTTAACCTTTAATTTTTAATACACTTTTTTAGTAAGTATATACTTTTCACTGCACTTTGCACTTTTTACATATCATCACATAATTAGGATTGTATATTATATTAGACATAGTAACATACATGAGTGGAATGTTTTCAATAATAGAATTTATAAAATGGAATTAATAGGGCAATTTTTTATCTTGTCAACCGAACTTGTTTTATATGATATTTATTGTTTCATCTGAGTCCAATGAGGTATTTTACCAAGATTGTAGAAACTTTATTAACATTGTCAAATTTAAACACTTGGACAAGATAATATCATCAGTAAAATTGCACACTATATACATTCTATTTTAGATTATGTATTGCACTTTACCTTGTATATATGTGTGGTTTTAAAGATGGACAAGGTGTGTTATGTATATTAACCAGATGGTCATTGGGTCCATAGGAGTATTTTACCAAGAGTGTACAAATTCTACCAATATGTGAAATGTATAAATATTTGGACGTGAAATGATCATCAGCGAATTTGCACACTAGATACAGACTATTCAGATCACACATGGTATTTTACCTTGTATATGTGTACTTAAGGCGGAAGAGGAGTCGTGCATATTTCCACTTTCTATGTCTATGATACAGAAATCACGTGATGCACTTTTTTATAGCACTAGTCACTTTAAATACTGCACTATTCAAACTTACCACTGTCATGTGAACAAGGCTCGCAGGAGCCGAAACGCGTAATGGCGAAGACAGAGGAATAAAAACAAACAATTTGCACAATACCTGGGTCCGTGTCCGTCTTTTGGAGAGATCCTGTACTGCGACGGCTCTGCATGCAATATATATATATATATATATATATATATATCTCAAAACGAATTCTGTTCCTTTGTGAAACAAAACCAGAGCAGACTTCAAATGCGGTATGTAGTTTCTTTATTTTCTCCGTCAGCCTTTCAAGATGCGTTTCGGTCGTCTCAGCGACCTTGATCACATGCTGTTTCACAAAACCGTATCCGGGACTGACATTTTATTTTCTCGAGTCTGACTTGCACTGAAGACAGACTCTTGACAACATCACTCATTTACTTTGTTACTGTGTACCAACATGCAATATTTTAAATTGTGGCTACTTTGAATCATGTTACATGGTGAATAGTCTCTTTCAAACGGAACTCATTGTTATCAATAAGCGAGTGCAGGGAATTACTCTAGATCTATTGTAAACGCATAAATTGCCTTTTCCTTTTAACCTGTTTACCGCGGCGGCAATTCCGCCGCGGTGCGGGGCGTTCCATTGAGTGGGCGGGGCCGCGTCGGCCAACGGACGTGCGCAGCACTACGGAGGTAGTGCTCGCGACGGCCGTTGGCCGACAGAAGCAGCGAAGGGGTTAACACAGTTTTTAACAAAAATTTATGTTTAGTATATTCAATGTAAATTATAAATGCATGGCAGTGTCAACCAAAAATTAAGTATATTCACTGGAAAAATCAATGGTTACAGGGACGTTATAGTTAGGAAATGGAATTAAAAAACCTTAGAAATTCCCTGAAAAAAACAAAGGTTACAGAGACGTTATAGTTAGGCTCAGGTTTCACTCATACAAAACCAGTGAAATTCAGCAGTTATAGTTAGCTAACTATAACTCACACCCCCACAATGCACTGCTTATGACCTCACATATTACATCACTCATGACATGGTCAGTGACATCACTCATGACATCTCAAATTTGTTTTTTTCACTGAATTTCTAAGGTTTTTTAAATGCTCATTTCTAACTATAACGTCCCTGTAACCTTTGGTCTTTTATTGAATTTCTGTGTTTTAGCCTAACTATAACATCCCTGTAACCGTTTGTTTTTTGAATGGGTCATGACTCTGACTGCTATTGCTCCTTCCTACAAAATGCTTAGAGTGTGGTTTGTGGGCCACAGCTATATCTACTGGGCTAAGGAGGCTGCAAAAAAGAGAGGTATCAACAGGGACTTGGGTTTCCAAATATGGAGATTAGTTGGTTTGGGCAGAAAGGGTTAAAGTTTCATCAGCTGCTGGCTTTGGTTAAAACAATTGTGGATTTCCAAGCTCCTCACCTCATGATTGTGTTTCTGTAGTGGCAATGACCTAGGCACATTGACTGGGTTAGAGCTGGAAATCCTAATGAAGGATACCTTTACAGAACTGATGTGGCATTTCCCTCATACTATCTTGGTGTACTCTTATATATGACAGAAATGGAAGTGGTCAAATCAATTCTGTCCACAGATTGACAAAGCCAAGAAACATGTTAATAAAACAGCTTCTGCTTTCCTCAAAGACCATAACATGGGCTCTATCTGCAACATCAATCTGCTTTTTCACATGCATGGAATATATAGAGGTGATGGAGTTCAATTTATAGACGAAGGGAACAGGGTGCTTCTAGGCAACCTGAAACTGTGCATACAGTCTCATATGTAGCTGTCTTATACACACTCTCAACACAAAGGCTCTTGTCAGAGCCACCCAAGGGCTCAAAATGTTGTTTATTTTCTTGTTAAATTAATTTTTTTGAATCTTTGAACTTCATGGCAAAGTCACGATGATCGCAATCAGGTCACAAAATCACAAAACAAAAGCAGACATTCAACGACCACCACAACATTCGAAAATGTTAACTTAAAAAGTTCATTGTACCTTTTCCAATACACACATTACTAACCACATCACTTCTTTAAAAACATATTGTACACATCTTTTTCTAGTACTTTTTTAAGAAAGTGTTTAAACCCTACTTCCCGTTATCACGATTACACCGAGAGTCTTGATGTCTCCAGTAACCGTGCAAAACACATATATGCACACATTTTACAGTATTTTAGAGACTAGGGGTTTATTACTGCATTGTTTAAACTCATATTTTTGTAGGGGGTTTGTATAAAAACAACCATTTAAACCAATTTTCCGTTTTTGCTGTGACTCCCGATGATATCGGCAGCCGCGATCACCACGAATACGTCGCAAAATGACAAAACAAATACAGAAATTCAATAGCCACCACCACATTTAAAACTAGCAACTGCAAAATGGATTATAACCAACACACTAAACACACTACAATCTTAACGACTGTATAATAGCATTTACAACTCCCTTAATATCTCTATAACACAGTGCATAACTTTTTCAGTGTAATCTCTGACTGCATGCATCACTGTATCACTATGTCTCTCATTCAATATATAAATATTTGAGATGATCTTTGAGACAGTGCATCAGTCTATCAATACTTCTGTAATGAAATGCATGATTGCCTCAGCACATCTATGAGTGGGTGCATCAGTATCACAATGGGTCTGTGATTGGTTGCGTAAGTCTCTCACTCAATCTGTTAGTAAGTGCATGAGTGCCTTTGTGCATTTGTAAGTAAGTATGTGACAGTCTGACTAGATCTGTGAGTGGATACGAGTGTCTAAGTGGGTGTCTGAGTGGATGAGTGAGTGGGTGCATCAGTATCTGAGTGGATCTGTGAGTGAGTGCATGGGTCTCCAAGTACAACTGTGAGTGGGTATATGAGTCTCTGAGTGTATAACTGACTGGGTGCATACGTCTCTGAGTGGGTCTATGAGTGGCTGTGTGAGTGACTGTATGGATGTGTGAGTGTCTGAGTTGGGTGTGCCTGGGAGGACGAGTGTCTGGGTGGGTCTGTGACTTGATGCATAAGCCTTGAGAGGGTGAGTGAGTGGGTGTGTGTATATCTGAGTGAGTTTGTGAATGGGTATGTGAGTTTCTGAGTGTATGAGTGACTGACTGAGTCCATATGACTCTGAGAAGGTCTGTGACTAAGTGTGGGAGTGACTGTATTGGTGTGTGAATGGGTGTATGAGTGTCTCAGTGGATCTGTGAGTGGGTGTATGAATGGCTCAGTGGGTCTGTGAGTATATACATGAGTGTGTGAGAGGGTCTGTAATTGGGTGCATGAGTCTCAGTGAGTCTATAAGTGGGTGCATGAGTATCTGTGTGGGTCTGTGAGTGGGTGCATGAATGCCCTGGTGGGTCTTTGAGTGCGTGTAAGGGGTATGAGACTATACGCATGAGTCTATGACTGAGTCTCTAAGTAGGTGTATGAGTCTCTGGGTCTATACATGGGTGCATCACTCTCTGAGTGAGTCTGTAAGTGAGTGCATAAGTACCTGAATCTGTATGTGAGTGGGTGCATGAGTATCTGAGTGGGTTTGTGACTGGATGTATAAGTGTGTGAGTGGGTATGTGAGTGGGTATATGAGTGTCTGAGTGGATATGTGAGTAGATACATAAGTCTGTGAAAGTGACCTGCGAGTGTGTACAAATATACATATATATATTTTTATGTTTCCATTAATGTTCCCGATGATTTCGCGATATTCGCAATGTCCCCACAATGGTACACGGGGGCTGTGCTGGTGGTCGCAACGTCATCGCGAATACTGTGTGTGGTTAAAAAAATCTATTTTGGACACATAATAACTTGTGTCACTGACACACCCATTTCTCAAACATGGGGTCAGAGTATTTCCACCCTGACCCCTTATGTTAGCTTTCACACAAATGTTCAGCCCTGGAATCCATTCCTCGATGATAAAATCGCAGCCGCAACTTTCTGTTCAGATTGCGTCTAGCCAATCAGAGCATTCCCGTTGGCGTGCCAATTCGTGATTCATCGTGAAATCACCACGAAATATCCGCGGCCAGAGATATATCTATACTTTTGGCTTAAATTTCCCCAAAACTACTGGCCGATTTGCACCAAATAACAAAAAGCGCAATTTGCCTAACAATAGCTACCTTTCTTAATTTAAATACTTAGATTGTACATAGATAGATAAGTATCTTTATTCGATTTTAGCATAAAAATCATAAAAGCACATTATACAATAGGTCTGAAAAGAGAAAAAGTAGTCCTCTCATCAAGACTCAGAATAAAATAATACTATTGGGCACGAAGTACATAACACATGTTTCTTGATCGCAGTTCACATTGGCATCTGCCAATAACTGTTCAATTTGGGGTACATCCAAGGGCCATGTGGTGACTTCCATTGACAACCATGCGTGTATTAGTATTTAGTAAAGTGTCTAGTGCTGATACCATTAAAACATCTGCGATAAAACTATACTAAAATTGCGATAAGTACAATAAGGTCAACAATTTGAACCTGTCATCAACTGGTTAAATTTTTTTTATCATTTGTTAGAATATTGATACTGCCATTTGAACCCTCTAGGGGTAAAAATCCTATTATCACATTAGGCGGTATTCTCAGTGAGCGGTAACCATTTCGTAAGCAAATATATGTTAGCTACACTGGTGTGCTTTAGCATTTTGTTATTAACATAATGTCGCCATCGTTACATACCACAAGCTCCCGTTAATTATAATCTCATGGAGGATACATATCCTTATAACTTGATTCGTCTTCCCAGCATTGTATGCACTTAACAAACATGAACATGATTTTTAAAAAAGATCATTTGATGTTCAAAATTTTCGATGTCCTACTCCTTAATGTCCATGAATGGAGCAGATAACTAGACAATCCAAAGACTAGGTATTCTGTGCTATCACTTTTTAAAATTCTAACAATCTCTGTTAAACGATTAGCTGCCAGAATCCGGCAGATTGGAAATAGCCAGGTTCTTCTAGTCTGTTTGTACATAGGAAAGAAAAATAGGAAGTGAACTTCTGTTTCAAGTGCGACCTCACATACCGGGCAACTGGGCGAGATATCAACACCATTCCAATTACTGCGAAAGCTATTGATTGGAAGAATACCATACCTAAATTTTAGGTATAGTGATTTTGCAAATGGTGGTACTATTCGGTCCAAAAATCTACTTGCTGCATTTTATCTTTAGTACTAAGTAACCTGCATGTCAATTTCCCTGCACTTCTCCTGTTTAAGCAAATAAATCCCTTTGGGAAGCATAAATCACACACCAAACTCCAATTTCTCACTTTTCACTCAGACACTAGGAGCTTATCACAATAGCCAGCCAATCAGAAATGTAAATGTTTATTCATGGATTTAATATAATAAATGACAAATTGATAAAATTAAAAACCACATTGAGCAGTCCACTCAAATATTAAAACCAATACCACATAAATGTGTTCAGGGTTATTGCACAATAAAATACACAAAAAAATATACACAAAATTATTAATACATAATAAAACCAAAATGCACATCAATATTAGAAATCAACATTAACAATCCATCCTAAATCAGAATTAAAAATATCGTCCTATTATACAGTATATTTAAATTCCATGACAACATTTTAAAAAAATGTGTTTCTTTAAAAACGACCAAAGAGCGACGCGTTTCGGTGGTATCTACAGGTCCAACCACCTTCTTCAGGCTATACAATGACACAATTAAAAAATTCCCAGCACTTCGAATCTATATAAGAAAAAAATATAATATATATATACAAATGTATATGTAATCATGTAATACCAAACAATTTTTACATTTTTAAATTTAAAAACATTCCTAATATATTCGCATCAAAGTGCATTGTAAATAAATCAATAAACATACACACTTGATTGCCGGCTCTGTCATGTTAGAACAACTCCTAATACACACATCATCCACTGTCACACTGGGAGAATAAAATTCCTAAAGAAACTATATAATCCCCCTTCATTCTACATATCCAATCATTCCATCCTTCTCATATCCTCATATCAAAGTATATTAACTTATTAACGCGCATATTTTACTCAACAGTACATCTTTCAGTACCCATGGTATACACTCGTATTACATAACACTGACCCACTACAAGGGGATCATTCATATGCCAACACTCCTTCCACTCATACAGTGACAACAAACAGAAACCCACCGTGGTCTGGGCGTGTGGTCTCTGTACGGGGAAATAATCTCCCGACTTAAATCTTCAAACCAGCTTCACTGGAAATAGGGCTTATTTCTATCAAAAATAAAACAGAAATTGTCGTTGTGGGCAAAATATCTCCCATCAAACAATTGGTGGATCACTCACACCGATATTATAACCTACCCAGATTATTTGCTTATGTTGGTAAGTAGGTGATCTAAGCGTCGTCACCAGTGACCTTTAAACCAAACAGGTGATACCCTTCTCCTTTCTGTTCATTCCTATCTTAAAAAAACGAATTTATTAAATAAATCCTGCTATATTAATGTTTGCCCGTTTTCTATATGTAACTTTTCTTTGTATATCCATTTAAACTGAAACAACATTACCTTTTCGTAAAAGACACAGTCCAAACACGGGTATTTTCAATAAGAGGGAGTTTTCAAATACAAATGTCTCCCTTTCCTTGGGCACGTATATTGTCGTTTTTCTCCTTTTCGACCCGACACCCTGCAACTCTGGGAGAATAAAAAAAACGCGTATTTTCACCCATTATATAATTCTCACTTTCGGTTATGTACTAAGTCTCTTTGCAGTTACCATCTCAATTACATCTCTCTCTATAAACATGCCATACTCGCTCCCACAAGAGACTGCTATTTGATAAAACCTGTCTTCTGCTCATAGTAAGATGTTCAAATAATTATACGGAACGGGCTACCTTCCTACATACTAAAAACCTCAACCTCAGCGTACACCTACCGGGATTTAACAATCTCTGCGTCTCGCCGTGTGTCCGTGTTATTGCTTAAGGGGATATCCATTCGTTGTTTTTATATCCCTCAATACATCTTAATTAACGCGCCAAAAACTTGCCGAGCAACAACAGAAAGGTAGGACTACTCATCAGCCTACTCAATACAATCTATTATCGCTGCCATCTTAGAATGGTGAAAGTAAATCCGATTTCCCATATACTTAGTATATAAACAAATCACTTTGGATTTGAAATCCCATGTGTGATATTCAGAGGAAATTTTTTTTTGTATATATATCACAAACTTATATCGGATTTAATAATCCTGCTGTCAGGGCCACAAAATCGACATATAGTATTTCATGTCTTTAAATTCGTATGAAAAAAATATATATAAAAAACACTGCCGTCCACGTGTCAATGATCAGGAACAAATTAAAAGATAACTGACACATATGCTCAAAACTCCTACCGTTAGTTCCCATTGGCAATTTGCTCGATTCTCGATGCCCTTTAAAGGCTGCCATCTTAAAGTGGGAGAATATATTCTTTAATGGTATTAAAGATGGATATACCATTAGACAGGGATTGAACACCAGAGAGGAATGGGATAGACTGATGAAATAGATCTGATTGTATTGTGCTTGTGAGCCTATCATATTGTGCATAGGTTCTTAAAGATTCAAAAGCATGGTCATTTAGTATAGGTATTGTTATAATATATGGGGCTGGCGAGTCATGCCAGTCTATCATATATATTTGTGTATAAAGTCCTATGTGCAATAGTATGGTGACTGGAGATAGGGATTACTATTATACATCATGTTGGCGAATTATGAGTAGTGGGTAACGTCAGCCCCTTCCGTTAAACATCACGGCATTGATGGATGGCAAATAGTTCCTCGTATTTATTATATGTCTCTGCACGAAAGAATATATTCTCCCACTTTAAGATGGCAGCCTTTAAAGGGCATCGAGAATCGAGCAAATTGCCAATGGGAACTAACGGTAGGAGTTTTGAGCATATGTGTCAGTTATCTTTTAATTTGTTCCTGATCATTGACACGTGGACGGCAGTGTTTTTTATATATATATTTTTCGTACGAATTTAAATACATGAAATACTATATGTCGATTTTGTGGCCCTGACAGCAGGATTATTAAATCCGATATAAGTTTGTGATATATATACAAAAAAAAATTTCCTCTGAATATCACACATGGGATTTCAAATCCAAAGTGATTTGTTTATATACTAAGTATATGGGAAATCGGATTTACTTTCACCATTCTAAGATGGCAGCGATAATAGATTGTATTGAGTAGGCTGATGAGTAGTCCTACCTTTCTGTTGTTGCTCGGCAAGTTTTTGGCGCGTTAATTAAGATGTATTGAGGGATATAAAAACAACGAATGGATATCCCCTTAAGCAATATCACGGACATTTGGCGAGACGCGGAGATTGTTAAATACCGGTAAGTGTACGCTGAGGTTGAGGTTTTTAGTATGTAGGAAGGTAGCCCGTTCCGTATAATTATTTGAACATCTTACTATGAGCAGAAGACAGGTTTTATCAAATAGCAGTCTCTTGTGGGAGCGAGGATGGCATGTTTATAGAGAGAGATGTAATTGAGATGGTAACTGCAAAGAGACTTAGTGCATAACCGAAAGTGAGAATTATATAATGGGTGAAAATACGCGTTTTTTTATTCTCCCAGAGTTGCAGGGTGTCGGGTTGAAAAGGAGAAAAACGACAATATACGTGCCCAAGGAAAGGGAGACATTTGTATTTGAAAACTCCCTCTTATTGAAAATACCCGTGTTTGGACTGTGTCCTTTACAAAAAGGTAATGATGTTTCAGTTTAAATGGATATACAAAGAAAAGTTACATATAGAAAACGGGCAAACATTAATATAGCAGGATTTATTTAATAAATTCGTTTTTTTAAGATAGGAATGAACAGAAAGGAGAAGGGTATCACCTGTTTTGTTTAAAGGTCACTGGTGACGACGCTTAGATCACCTACCTACCAACATAAGCAAATAATCTGGGTAGGTTATAATATCGGTGTGAGTGATCCACCAATTGTTTGATGGGAGATATTTTGCCCACAACGACAATTTCTGTTTTATTTTTGATAGAAATAAGCCCTATTTCCAGTGAAGCTGGTTTGAAGATTTAAGTCGGGAGATTATTTCCCCGTACAGAGACCACACGCCCAGACCACGGTGGGTTTCTGTTTGTTGTCACTGTATGAGTGGAATGAGTGTTGGCATATGAATGATCCCCTAGTAGTGGGTCAGTGTTATGTAATACGAGTGTATACCATGGGTACTGAAAGATGTACTGTTGAGTAAAATATGCGAGTTAATAAGTTAATATACTTTGATATGAGGATATGAGAAGGATGGAATGATTGGATATGTAGAATGAAGGGGGATTATATAGTTTCTTTAGGAATTTTATTCTCCCAGTGCGACAGTGGATGATGTGTGTATTAGGAGTTGTCCTAACATGACAGAGCCGGCAATTGAGTGTGTATGTTTATTGATTTATTTACAATGCACTTTGATGCGAATATATTAGGAATGTTTTTAAATTTAAAAATGTAAAAATTGTTTGGTATTACATGATTACATATACATTTGTATATATATATTATATTTTTTCTTATATAGATTCCAAGTGCTGGGAATTTTTAAATTGTGTCATTGTAAACCCTGAAGAAGGTGGTTGTACCTGTAGATACCACCGAAACGCGTACGCTCTTTGGTCGTTTTTAAAGAAACAATTTTTTTTTTTATTTTGTCATGGAATTTAAATATACTGTATAATAGGACGATATTTTTTATTCTGATTTAGGATGGATTGTTAATGTTGATTTCTAATATTGATGTGCATTTTGGTTTTATTATGTAATAATAATTTTGTGTATATTTTTTGTGTATTTTATTGTGCAATAACCCTGAACACATTTATGTGGTATTGGTTTTAATATTTGAGTGGACTGCTCAATGTGGTTTTTACTTTTATCAATTTGTCATTTATTATATTAAATCAATGAATAAACATTTACATTTCTGATTGGCTGGCTATTGTGATAAGCTCCTAGTGTCTGAGTGAAAAGTGAGAAATTGGAGTTTGGTGTGTGATTTATGCTTCCCAAAGGGATTTATTTGCTAAGACTAAGGGGCCGATTCCGATTCGGGCCGGAAAACATACCGACCGACTCGGTACGGGAATTTAGTCCGACAGACTCGGACCGGCGCCGCACGACCCGGGTAGTACGATGAAATGCATGTGAAATCCGACAGACTCGGACGGAATACAAAACGACCGACCGAGCCTGACGGAAACAAGCCATCCGGCCGGGAAATCACGCGAAACGAACCGACCGACACGCACTCGGATTGAACCCGAACAAAACGTACCCGCGAACTCCGACCCGCATAGTACGATGCTGTGCGTGCAAAACACGACCGACTCGCCCGGAGCACAAGCCGTACGACCGACACACATACAAAACCCAGCCGAAGCAACCCAATACTACACGACCGACTCGTACGCCGCATATGAAACCTAGCTGACACACAGCGGGAATGAGTCGGACAAGATCGCACCAGACAACTGCAGCGTCCTAGTCGGACACAAGAACGACTCCTACATGCACCAAAAACACCAAGGAAATTTTTTTTAAAAAAGGGCCAAACAAGCAACCACTAAGCCAATAAATACAGGGAGGAAAAAAAATGGAACAAGGACACACCTCCAACTCCACCTACATAAAGGCCACAAATCCCTACCATGATCCCTTGCAAATTCCACTGACCTGCCAGACAGAACACCATCACACAGCAACCACAGACACACTCACAGCTCATACATCACACAAGCCACACACAATTACCACACCTACAAATAGCACCCTCACACACACCCAGCTAAACCTACACTCACACACCCCCACTTGCACACACACACACATCAATCACCACCACCACCCATCACCATGCCCCCAAAGAAGAACCATAAGTTCCTAGATTGTGAATTGGTAGACGAGATCCTCAGGGTAGAGCCACAGTTGTTTGGTACATTGGTACAACAGACACCCATGTCGCAGAAAACCAAGATGTGGGCGAGGATTGTCGACAGGGTCAACGCACAATCACCATGTTTGCACACAAAGGAAGACATCCAGAACAGGTGGTATGATGTGCGCAGGAGGGTCAGGGACCTACTCAAAAGGACTACCTCCTCAGCCAGCACACCGGCAGTGGCCCTCCTGCAAAACCAGTATACCTCAGGCCCTGGGAGGAGAAGGTGCGGGCCATCCTACCACCAGTGAGCGTATACGGACTAACAGACATCCCAGAGCCTGGTGAGTACACAACTAATATACACAATATGGTGTGACAACACACACACATCACAGTCAAGGGGATAGGCAAACCATGCACACTTAGCAAATACACAGCAACCAAAAGATATCCATCCCAAGATGTGAATGCTAGTCAGACAAACACAATACCTGCCATCTCATAGTGATATGTAACTGTGTCATGACATCTACAAACCTAACAACAAATACAGCAAGGCAGTGGCACAAATAGAACCAACAAATACTCCCAGATATTTACCCACCACTAGAACACCACCTCACAGGAAGCTCACTGAAAGGAAGGAATTCTGTGTATGCTGGTCAAGTCAGTGTAGCCAATAGCATGATAGGAGTGGTAGTCACAGATATTGGTCACACCCACAATTGGCCCATCAACACCACTCTGAACCATGCTCACATCACAGGGAGTGGAAAACAACTGACAAGATGGCTGACACTGGCTACTGCTGTGGGGAGCACAAGGCCCTGCTGGGAACTGGGCACCAACAAACAACAGGACCACACTGTCAGCCATCTTGCCATTGCTGTCACACTCACACACAGTGAAGTCCCCTCAAAAGGAAGGAAGTATGGGCATGCTGGGAAGGGGGGTGTAGGCAATAGCAGGGTGGGAGTTGTAGGCACAGATATTGGTCACACCCACAATTGGCCCATCAACACCACTCTGAACCATGCTCACATCACAGGGAGTGGAAAACAACTGACAAGATGGCTGACACTGGGTACTGCTGTGGGGAGCACAAGGCCCTACTGGGAACTGTGCAACAACCAACAGCAGGACACCACTGACTGACATCCTGAAAGACAACTTGCACTCCCTGCAATGGAAGCACGTTCCATGGTGGGATATCTGGCTGGGTGGGAAGGAGGACTCACAGCACTGACCATAGTTACAAGCACCTCCCCTCACACACCCCCTCAACACTAACTCCACATAACCCACCTGGGAGAATGCAATGCCTCACATCCTAACTGAAGATCCCACAAAGAACCACCACCTGGGTTATGCTGTGTGAAGCACAGGGACACTCTTGGGACTTGTAGCCAAACAACTGCCAGGACAACACTCCCAGCCATCCTGTCAGCACAGGCACCCCACCCCACAGGGAAGAAGAGTCAAAAGGAAGGAAGGATGGGCATGCTGGGAAGGGGGGTGGAGGCAATAGCATGATGGGAGTTGTAGGCACAGATATTGCTCACCCTCACAATTGGCCCTTCAACACCACTCTCAACCATGCTCACATCACAGGGAGTGGAAAAGGACTCACAAGATGGCTGACACTGGGTACTGCTGGGGGGAGCACAAGGCCCTGCTGGGAACTGTGCAACAACCAACAGCAGGACACCACTGACTGACATCCTGAAAGACAACTTGCACTCCCTGCAATGGAAGCACATTCCATGGTGGGATATCTGGCAGGGTGGGAAGGAGGACTCACAGCACTGACCATAGTTACAAGCACCCCCCCTCACACACCCCCTCAACACTAACTCCACATAACCCACCTGGGAGAATGCAATGCCTCACATCCTAACTGAAGATCCCACAAAGAACCACCACCCTGGGTTATGCTGTGTGAAGCACAGGGACACTCTTGGGACTTGTAGCCAAACAACTGCCAGGACAACACTCCCAGCCATCCTGTCAGCACAGGCACCCCACCCCACAGGGAAGCAGAGTCAAAAGGAAGGAAGGATGGGCATGCTGGGAAGGGGGTGGAGGCAATAGCATGATGGGAGTTGTAGGCACAGATATTGCTCACCCTCACAATTGGCCCATCAACACCACTCTCAACCATGCTCACATCACAGGGAGTGGAAAAGGACTCACAAGATGGCTGACACTGGGTACTGCTGGGGGAGCACAAGGCCCTGCTGGGAACTGTGCAACAACCAACAGCAGGACACCACTGACTGACATCCTGAAAGACAACTTGCACTCCCTGCAATGGAAGCACGCTTCATGGTGGGATAACTGGGCTGGGGGAGAAGGAGGCCTGGATGGCAACCAAATACCACCAATGCTGGTCATGCACACACCTCAACATACACATTGACATGCCACAGGTTGGCAGGACAATGTGCTACACCAATATCACTCTCTGACTGTCACAATTTAGGAGAATGCAATGTCCTGGCCCACATCCAGAGGTACAGTCACAACTGTCAGGTGTTTGAACAATTGATGCCAGTAGAAACATAACATACAATCTGTGTCTCTCCCCAAAACAGGTGATGATGGGGACACAGCAGCAGACGAGGAGGAGTCCCTGTCCCAGGCTCCGGGGAACACTGAGCTCACTGGTGTGGATCAGCCACTACACTCCTCGGATGGCGAAGAACCAGCTGGACCCTCCGGTGTGAGTCATCATGCAGCACCAGCAGGACCAACATCTGCACCCCCTGCAACCACCCCTCCAACAACTGCCAAAACACAGGCCACCCCTGCCAACACGGACAGACCAAGGACCACAGATGACAACAGCGCAGGCACCCAGGCCCAAACTGGAGCTGGTGACAACGAGCCCAGGAACAACACCCAAGTGGGCCCACGGTCACCTGTGCGTGCCACCGCAGGTCCTGCACGTGTCGCCAGGGGTGGTGGGAGGGGTGGTAGACATAGGTCACTCTTTGGAGAGGGGTCTGGACTGCATGATGACCCACAACTGGCACGCATCGCGGATGCGTACCAGACTAGCACCGGAGAGGTCAGCCAGGTAGTGGGGATCCTCAAGGACATACAACAGCAGCAGGCTGCCCATCATGCCCGCTTGGACTCCCACATGTCCTGTGTCGACACACACATGTCACATGTCGAGACACACATGTCACGTGTCGAGCCACACATGTCTGGCATGGAGTCCAAGTGGGACACATTGGAACAACTGACAGCGGTGCATAGGGACATACTGACATGCCTCCGCCAGATCAGCACCAACATGGCCTCACCTCCCTGTGTGCCCACAACAACTGCTGCTGAAACAACTGCAAATGCCACAGGGAGGGAGGAGGACTCTGGCAGAGAGTCACCTGCACCGCTGCAGCCTGCACCTGAGGGAACCCCCCAAGAAGAGGGGCCGTCCGAGGAGGCCAAACTGAGAGGCCGATGGCCATCTACATCCCCCAGGAAGCCAACACCTGTTCTGGAACTTTTCCTCTGTGTGCAAACTGCATGCAATGTCGAAGCCAACCCAACTCTCCCACATGACATGGGGAGCTCTAGTTGGCCAAATTTATCAGATGACTGTGGACTTTACTCTGGACATATCAGCTACCAAGACTTCCAATACACATGGGAACTTTGGATTCCAATTTCTATGTACAGCACCCACCATCCTGTGCACCATCCTCACACCTGTATGTAAATAAACTCACCAATACACCATATCTGCCTCTGTTGTGATTCCAACGTGGTTTTTGTCATGTAGATGGTGATCTGCTAAATGACACTGTGCATGCTAACTGCTACAGCAAGTCCAACACCGTCATGTCAGTCATGGCGACGTGACACATATGAGGGAGACACACCACTAGGGCCACACAACACATACACACCAGGGCCATCAGAATCATCACCTATACTGATGTTGCAACTAAATACAGTGGAATGCACAGACACGCCACCTATTCACAGTCACTGTCAACTAGACTACAGGTGCAGTAAGCAAATGTCAGTCAGATGTGTGACTACAGACAACGCACATCCCAAAGTGAAGCACAGGTTTATTACACATTTGCAACATGTTGTTTCCACTACAAATGCAAGCTAATCCAACCTGGCTGTGGCCACAAAGTCAAAAAGTGCAGAAGATAGAAAGTCCAGGGGTGTGTGGCACATCACCTGTAGGGAAACGACTGCTTCCACCTTGGAAGTTGAATCATGGATTCGGGGGATCCAAGTTGATCAGACAACTCTGGCAGCACCCTGTGAAGGACAGACATGACACACAGTCAAAACCACTGAAGAACAGCACAGAACGGCAATACTCATGTCTAATACATGTCACGAGATAACTACACAAAACCAAGTTAGCATGTCAACACTGTTGGGCAGTACAGACCACCTGCAAGGACACATCGCTGCACGCATCCAGTCAAGTAGCACATGGCCACACTCAAACAGCACCAGAGCACCGCACACACATATCATGCAAACTCAAATCATTGACATTACAACCCTCTGGAGACTCACATTCAGCTGAAGAAGTTGGTGATGAGCTGTGTGCGGACATGACCATCATCATCATCATCATCTTCACTGGCATCGTGACCCAGGCCAGGATCTTCCACAGGTGGCGGACGTTGGTCATCGTCATCCAGGTTGAGAGGCAACTCCTTCCACACTGCCAGGTTGTGTAGCATGCAGCAGACGATGACAATCTTGCACACCTTTGCTGGGGCATATGGGAGGGCCCCTCCTGTCTTGTCCAGGCAGCGGAGGCGGCTCTTCAGGAGACCAAAGGTCCGCTCAATGACCCTCCTCGTCTGACCATGTGCCTCATTGTAGCGCATCTGGGCTGGTGTCACAGGGTTCCTGAGGGGTGTCAGCAACCACGCCATGTTGGGGTATCCCGAGTCACCTACAGACAGACAATTGCACATTAGCCGATTTGAAAATGTGTGCGGAAAACAACATAGCAGAACACACACAATGGTACAAAGTCAGTACACACCAACAAGCCAGGCACGCTGGTTCGGCATCTGTGACATCATCCTCGGGATGCGACTACTCCTCATCACGTAGGCATCGTGTGCCGAACCGGGGAAACGGGCACACACATGTGAGATGGTCATATCTGCAAGACATACCACCAGAGCATTGATCGAATGGTAATGTTTACGGTTCCGGTATGCCTGCTCATGTGCCTGTGGTGGTATCAAAGCCACATGTGTCCCATCAATGGAGCCAATTACATGTGGCATCCTCCCCAGGGCATAGAAGTCACTCTTCACGTCAGTGAGTCGTTGACGTGTTGGGAAATAGATGTACTGGTTGAGGTATCTCAACATTGCCCCCAAAACATCGCGTAGCACACGGCTGAACATAGTCTGTGACATCCCACCAGTAGTTGCCACAGTGTGTTGAAAGGTACCGGTGGCAAAGAAGTGTAGGGCTGCCATCACCTTCACCTTGGGGGTCAGTGCTGTAGGATACGGCCGGCCAGGCTGCAAATGTGGGTCCAACCGCACTGCCTGGTGAATCAGCTGCCTGGTGAAGCGGTACCATCGGATGCTGTCACGTTCCACCATCGTTGCCAGGTCTGGGAATGGTCGATGGACAGCAGGAGCCCTGCAGTGCATAGGTGAAGAAAGCAAGATTGTCAGTCACCCCACCTATGTGCCGTTCACCATACTCAATTTCACATGATACATCATTAACAAACACAAGTACTTGATGTGTGTGTCGTTCCGTTTGGACATATATGGCACCTACATGGACATCATCTAACATCTCTGTTCAACAAGTGTTGACAACAGGTTCCAGGGTGTGCTATGGGACACCATTAGGCTGTGTCACAGTACCCATTAACTGCTCTCACGTTCCACACACATACCACAGTGACATGTCTGGACAGATGCTCCACAGGCATCACAGCTCATTGACAGGTAGATTCCCAGGGACCCTGTCTTGCCACATGGACACTGGCATGACATGGCGTATCATGTACACGTCAGAAAAACAAACATGACACCCACAGGTAGTGGCCCCTGTAGCCTCTGCAGGACAGACATGGACATCTGTGACACACACACACCAGCAAAGTTCATGCACAAACCACGTGGATGTGGAGACTGTCTCCCATTGTGCACATGGAGTCAGAGACATGTGATACACAACATGCACACAGACTGTGGAGGGACATCACTATTGTTGGAATGGGCCACCCTGTGATGTACATGCCTTCCCACATGTGAGCCTGGGGGTATGTGACATGTCATACACATACACAACCTGGAAATGTGACCATGACACATGCTCAGAAATGAAAAGTTGCACACCACAGTGGTCAGGTGCACAACACACAAAGGACCCTGTCCCCATGAACACGTGCACAGCCTGGGTGTGTCTGCCCCCAAGTGCCACCCCAAAATCCACATGTTCACCCCTATACACAGATAAGGTTTTTCTGCCACACATGCCTTATATACAGTGTGGACTGGGTGTGGTGTTGTAGGTGTGCCCCTGAGTCCCTGGAAAGTAAATGTGGCTGGCATAGGTTCACCAGTGACCAGCATGGTGACATATGCGTGTGACCTGTCCAGGGACGCGTTGTAGAGCAATGGACCGATCGGTGTGCCCGGTCGGCCCATTGAATTGTATGTGAGCGGGTACGCGTTCTATGCCTGGTACGCGTTGTAGAGCAATGGACAGATCGGTGTGCCCGGCCGGCCCATTGCATTGTATGTGAGCGGGTACGCGTTGTATGCCTGGTACGCGTTGTACAGCAATGGATCGATCGGTGTGCCCGGCCGGCCCATTGCATTGTATGTGAGCGGGTACAGCGTTGTAGAGCAATGGACCGATCGGTGTGCCCGGCCGGCCCATTGCATTGTATGTGAGCGGGTATGCGTTGTATGCCTGGTACGCGTTGTACAGCAATGGACCGATCGGTGTGCCCAGCCGGCCCATTGCATTGTATGTGAGCGGGTACGCGTTGTATGCCTGGTACGTGTTGTACAGCAATGGACCGATCGGTGTGCCCGGCCGGCCCATTGCATTGTATGTGAGCGGGTACGCGTTGTATGCCTGGTACGCGTTGTAGAGCAATGGACCGATCGGTGTGCCCGGCCGGCCCATTGCATTGTATGTGAGCGGGTACACGTTGTATGCCTGGTACGTGTTGTAGAGCAATGGACCGATCGGTGTGCCCGGCCGGCCCATTGCATTGTTTGTGAGCGGGTACGCGTTGTATGCCTGGTACGCGTTGTACAGCAATGGACCGATCGGTGTGCCCGGCCGGCCCATTGCATTGTATGTGAGCGGGTACGCGTTGTAGAGCAATGGACCGATCGGTGTGCCCGGCCGGCCCATTGCATTGTATGTGGCGGGTACGCGTTGTATGCCTGGTACGCGTTGTAGAGCAATGGACCGATCGGTGTGCCCGGCCGGCCCATTGCATTGTATGTGAGCGGGTACGCGTTGTAGAGCAATGGACCGATCGGTGTGCCCGGCCGGCCCATTGCATTGTATGTGAGCGGGTACGCGTTGTATGCCTGGTACGCGTTGTACAGCAATGGACCGATCGGTGTGCCCGGCCGGACCATTGCATTGTATGTGAGCGGGTACGCGTTATATGCCTGGTACTCGTTGTACAGCAATGGACAGAACGCTGCGCACACATTGGCTGGGGCCTGGCATGGCAACGGACCCGTTTTCGAAGCTCCAACGAGTCTGATGCAGTGAATTCAGTTGGCCAGCCACAACAATGTTGCAAAATCATGGGTGTCATGAAGTTGAAGATTTGAAGGATGCTGTGGGCGTGTATTAGTGCTGCTATTCCATGGATTGGTCAAATTCAGAAGATGCAAACGACTTGGACCTATCACTTTGGACACATGGGACAGTATCTGCCTCTGCAGCACACATATAATGCTGGCTGTTCCCCTGAGAGCTCACTTGCCTGCACTACATGCTCCAGGACGACATCTGCCACCAACACTGCTGATGTTTATGCATCCTCTGGCTCCTGCAATGGCACGTACTGTGGAGAGAGCCCCAGCCTTCAGCCTTGAGGAGAACCAGGCCCTGCTGGACAGCCTCCTTCCACAGTACAGCAAGCTGTATGGGAAACCAGGGGAGCAGGTGAGTGTGCTGTCCACTGCCTCACTAATTGTGCATGTTGTCTGACTAGCAGGGCTTTCAGTGTGCACACCACTGGCTAGCATGCCCACTGAGTAGTTGTCACACCCCAAAGTGTGTAGTTACATGCACTGAACTGGTACAGTGCAGTAACAGTGCATTCCAACTAAGTTTACTTCCCATGCAATGATACCATGTAGTGACTGCTGGCAAACTGTTCATAGCCATTGTTGCACTGCCTGTGTACATCATATGCCCCTGTGATTGAGACATGTATATCCAACTGTGTGATGCACGTATATGTTGCATGTGTAGTAATGGCCTTTTCACTTTGTCATCCTCACAGGTTGATGCCCACCAGAAGCAGGAAATTTGGCTGACCATCGCCCGGAAAGTAAGATCCGTGGGGGTCTACAGGCGCAGGATCCGCAACTGCCAGAAGAGGTGGCAGGACCTTCGTGGCTGGACCCGGAGGATCGCAAGGGTCCAGCTGAAGCTGTCGCCTCCTCGCAGGAGGGGCGGACACCGGACCCTGACCCCCACATGCTCCGGATCCTGGCGGTGGTCTTCCCTGACCTGGATGGGCAGCTGAAGGACAGACAGCAGCAAGGAGGGGGTGAGTCCATGACTGCACTGTGCACTTTGTCTGACATGCTATGTGCCCTCCTCTGGCCTGGTTAAACTTCCACAGTACATCAGTCATGTGGTCCAGGACCCATGTCCCTCATTTGTGACATGCCCACTTCTCCTCTGATACGCATATGTGTGGCCCTTATAGTCGGGAAATTGTGTCATTTGGGGACTGTGTCATTGCATTTTGCTTTGCTCAAGGTGGGGGACAGCATTTGTTCCCGTGACTATGTTGTGCGATTAATGGGTGGCTCAATTGCTTACACAATGCCTAAGTTCTGACATGTGATCTGGGTGTAACTTTGATATGTGGTCCGCTTGCTGCTCTGACTCACCACATGTCCCTGGGGAATTTGCCACACACCCATGCTGCTGGTGGGAACAATGTTTGGGCCTCAGGAGTATGTGTATCCAGTGTGTCACACATGCTTAGCCACCTGCCTACTGTCCAGGACTCATCCCTCTTACAGGTGGAGCTGGACAGTCATGCCTACTCCAGGGCATGCAATACACTCTGTACTCCCACTCCCGTGTATCATCTGGCATGTTGTGATCAGTGAAATGTACCCTCAGGTGTCTGCCTCTGTCTCATTGTGCTGTGTCTTCGTTGTCAGGACTACTGGTATGTTTATGGGTTAGGGCTCAGCATGTCATCTGAGATGTCACCATGATAGACGATACTTCTGTGACTTATAGGTGTCTGATCACTTGACTGTGCACACAGGTGTTTGCGACTGTGACTTTCAGGCAGCTGTGTTGTGATTCACAGCACACTGTGAGGTGCTCATGTTCAGAGAGTTGTGTTTCATGTCCCCCATATGTCCAGTTGGTATGACGTGGACAAATAGTAGTACAGATGATGTGGTATTTGGGGGATGGACATGTGCACTTGTCAGTCACATAACTTGCATTCCCCATGCCCTCGGATTGTGACAGAGTGCAGACTGTTGTTGGCAGGCTGCCATGGCCATGTGACTTGAGACAGTAATGTATGACTTTGCACGCATTCCTGTGTCATGGCATTAAACTTCCTGAGACTGATCCTGCAGGGGAGTGACATGTGCAACATGCACCCCATTGTGGCATTGACTATCCGGACATGGGTGCATCAAGGTGTCTGGTGCTGGTATGCATCACATGCATTTCTATTTAGATTCTGGCCATCCCTTTATCCGGACACCTGCACTGACTCAGTGGCAAGAGATGTGATGTGTGCATGTTCTCATACTTCACCGTGTTCCCTGCAATGTCCAACAACTGTGTAGGTGGTGCATGTGTCCGCACTGGGGTCTTACCATCAGACAGGCACCAGACAGATGGGTGCAAGGGCAGGAGGGGTGTGAGTCCCATGGTTGACCATCAGACTGACAATTGGCTTCCCCGAATCTGTGTGGGGACTTTAGGCAATGTTCAACTAAGGATGCCAGGGCTTGCTCTGTAATGTGCTGTACTTACTGTGGTGTGTGCGGTCAGTGCAGGTGACTGATGTTTGCCTGTTTCCCTAATTGTTTGCAGATACATCCACGGCCACAGGAGGGGACAGCTCCACGGACCAGGAGGAGCAACGGAGCCAGACTGGGTCAGCATCGGTCGAGTGGTCAGAAGGACCCAGTGGCACGGAGGGTGAGGGGAGCCACACCGAGGAGTCCTCATCACCATCCACCTCAGCTGAGGACCACAGCAGCTCAGAGGATGACTCCCTTGTGGAGGCGGGTGTCAGCAGCCACCAAAGGCCAGCTAGTCTGTCTGGCCCCGCCACCACCACCACCACCGCCCTCCCATTGGCTCCAATTCCTGAGGTCCGTGGAGGCTCCCGTACTCAGGAGCGTGTCTCCTTCATGCCAGGCACCGCACCCCCTGCCCCTGTGTCCCCTGCTGCCCTGAGTGAGGAGTCTGTGTACCTCCTTCGGCAGCTCCATGTAGGGCAGACAGCAATGCTGAGTGTCCTCCATGCACACACCACTCTGTTGACACAGCTGGTGTCGTTCATGGAGGGCATCTCGACGGGTATGTCTGCCCTACAGAGGAGCAATAAGTCCATGGACTCCTCCCTGATGGCAGCAGTGTCCCTCCTCCAACAGTCCCTCACCCCTCCCACCTCTGCCCCATCCACACTTCCTGCCCCCTACCTGTCCAAAGCACATGCACACCTGCACAGTCACCCAAACACACAGACACAAGCAGCACAGACACACCCAAGAGAAAGGCAAGACGTGCACACAAGCATCCTCAGGGGACTGATACCACAGACACAGGGGATGGGGAACACACACACACACACAGGCAACCACAGTCACTCCGCAATCCTCAAGATCCTCTCCCTCCAAGACCCCTTCCCTTGCCTCACCTGCAACCCCACCTGATCAACAGCTCTTCCTCAGTGACCTCGGCCTCTTCCCCTCCAATCCCGCTGATCCAGCATACCGGGGGAAGAGGAAGTCCACCCACACAGAGGGGAGTGCCCCTCACCCCCGGACACCCTCCCCCAGGCGCAGGCAGAGTGAGCCCCCCACCCACAAGTCCCCCAGGTCCCGGAAGAGCAAGACCCCGCCACCACCCTGCAAGTCAACCACCCAGTCTCTCACCTCCATCCCCCAGGCCACCACTCCACAGGTTCCACCGCCACACCCTGCCCCAGGTTCCCCCACACACCGATACTGCATCCCCAAACTGCTTAGGCCCTCCCCCTGCCACTTGCTCTTCCACCCCCAAACCAGACGCTCTGCCTGTTTGTGCCACTGGTGTGGAGACCGTGTCCCCCCTCTGTCCTGCCCAGCTCTTCTGCCCCCCTTCCACTACCTTGGAGTCATGCACTGCGGTTGAGTCCACAACCACCCTGTCTGACTCGGGCACTGCATTGGGGACCCAGTCCACTCCATCTGACCAGCCCACTGCAGTGGTTGCAGCACCAACACCATCTGACTTGAGCCCTGCGGTGGTGCCAGCCCCCTGAGTCAGACACCTCCACTGCAGTTGCCGGTGACACTCCTGCACCCACCTCCCCTTCACTGCCTCCTTCTGGCATCCCCTGATCCTGTCCCTGCGGTGCCTGGCCTGCCCCTCGTATGCCCCTCCAAGGGGGATGTCCCCTGTCCGTACCTGTGCAGGCAAGCAATTGTTGACAAGTTGTCACACATCACCCTGTTGGGACTGTATATTTGGACTGGCCATTGGCCTTAGTTTATTTTGGACTTTTGATTTGAGTTGCACACTTGCTGCATAAAGCCTCTTTTTGTTTACTTGTGGTTAATCTTTGGAGGTACATGATGTAGATGTGTGGAATCATGCATTTGCTGTTGTAATAGTGTTCAGATCAGGTAAATGAAGTTTTGCTGTGATGGGCTCCATGTGGTCCATGGGATATGTGTCCTAATCTAGTCTGGATCTATAGCATCCTTTGCTGCAGTCTGAGGGTGTAATGTTCAGCATTTGACACAGGGATGTACATTTAGCATTTGTAGATTACCATCTTTGTCCTACACTGATGCACATCTGGTGGGCTTACCACTGTCCAATGTTCCTAGTACCCTGACTGTGTGCCCGTCTCCAATGGACATGCAGTTTGGCACATCAAATTTGGAGGACTCATCTGTGTACACAGTGCAAGTTGCTTGACACTTGTCTTGGGTTTATGCAGATGACTGACGTGACACTCCCGTGCCCAGGCTGATATGAGCAGAGCCTTCAGTGTGTTGTAGTTGTTGACTCACTGATCGAGTGTTCTGCTGACAGGTTTGAGTCGTGCACAGACAAGGTTTGGCACAGCTGACCTTTCACAGGAGTAGAGTGCCCTCATGGCAGTGCGTGATTCCGTGATATAGGCTGTGCCCGTGTTGTGTGTTGTGTAGGCATGTCTGTGCGTGTACCCTTCTCCTTTTCCTACACAGGCTGTGTCCCTACCGATGTTCCTGTTTGTGATGCTTGCTGAGTTGTTCTGTGTTCATCCAGCATCTTGGACCTGGTTTCTCCGGGATGTGGGTGCATGGCAAACTAATGTTAATGAGGTTGTCATCCCTAGTTGTCTTTGTTGTCAGGGCTGGGGATGTGGGCAAACGCAGATGGGACACAGTCAAGATTCCTCTTGGCACTTGTTGGTTACACGAGTAATGTGATTTTCTGTTTGTGTATGCTTTCAGTGATTGTGACACGTTGTGTGTGTGATTGCTGCCACTTCTCAGGGTCAGAGCTGCAATGTTGGAAGTTGTCTATGTGTGTCCTTTGTGGGTCAGCTTGGCTTCTTCATTGGTGTGTGACTATGGCCAGGATCCCATTGTTTGGGGTGGATTTGACGTCATGCCCATGTACGGCATACTGTGCAGTGTGTCAGATATTCACAAGTATTGTTGACTGGCCATGTGTGATGGGTTTCTGCACCTTATTTCCCCCCACCACCACTGGGATTTTCATGGGTGCATGTGCAATGTCAGCAGTCCATGTGGCTTCACTGCTGCACATTGGTGGAGTTCAAGGTGTGTGTCGTTGAGTGTGTGCAAATGTGAGTTGTTGCACGGCTGGGGCACTACCTCCATGTTGTCCTTGGCTGGCAGGCCATGCTGAGTGCTTTGTGCTTGTATAGGTGTGATGGTAGTTTGTTGCTCAGGACACATGGCTGTGGTTCACAGTGTGGATGACATCTACCTTTGCCATCACAGTGTGATTGTCATGCAGGCTAGTGTCACCACAATGTGGGGTCCCTGGGAGGAGTGCTGTGGTGGTTCTGTCTCTTGCTGTGTTTGTTGCTGTTCCTACAAGCTTGTGTGACATGTGTAATTTGGGCTCCCTCTCATCTCACAACGCCTGTTTGCCCACATAGGGGAATCCAATCCCTGAGTTAGTTTTGTATGTGACTGTGTTGACATCTGTGTATTGGTGAATCGGGCCTCCTCATGTGTTGTGTGTTTGCCTGGGGACACTGGCACACAACCCCCCTCACCTGTTGTGTATGATATGCAGTGTGAGTCTGCCTGTTTGTGTTTGTGCATTTGTACCACTGCATTGGCATATCTTTAGTTTGCCATTGGCTGTATGTTGTTTGTTGGCTTTCCCCTGCTGGCCCTGGGACTGCTAGGTCATCAGTCAGCACATTGATCGTGGTTAGTATGTCCCATTGCTGCCATGGTATGGTATTTGTTCACATGACATCTACAGTCTCCACAGGATATCTACATTTGTGTGTCCATTGCTGCAGATATGTGGGTCTGCATTATGATGCTCACTTCTGTCATTGTGTTATTTGTGAATGTAGACAATGTGGGCCCCCATGACTGATGTTTGTGTGCACATGGCTAGAACGATGTGTCATTGGCACTGCACTGCTTGCCTCACACAATCTATGTTGCTATGGGACACAAGCACTACAATGCCACTGTAGTGTTTGGTGTTGTGTGGCCAGGAATAATCCCTGCATTTTTGGTTTAGCAGCTTTTACCAGGACTACACTTACCTTTTGGGCACTGTGGTGATGGGGCTTTGGGCCCCATTGCCACACTGTTCAAAATGTGCTTCAGCTATGGAGCACACACTTACCTTTTGGCCACTGTGGTGATGGGGCTTAGGGCCCCATTGCTACACTGTTCAAAATGTGCTTCAGCTATGGAGCACACACTTACCTTTTGGCCACTGTGGTGATGGGGCTTAGGGCCCCATTGCCACACTGTTCAAAATGTGCTTCAGCTATGGAGCACACACTTACCTTTTGGGCACTGTGGTGATGGGGCTTACGGCCCCATTGCCACACTGTTCAAAATGTGCTTCAGCTATGGAGCACACACTTGCCTTTTGGGCACTGTGGTGATGGGGTTTTGGGCCCCATTGCCACACTGTCCAAAAAGTGCTTCAGCTATGGTGCACACACTTATCTTTTGGGCACTGTGGTGATGGGGCTTTGGGCCACATTGCCACAGTGGTCATGGTCTGCTTGCATTGTGTAGACCACACACACAATTATGTGTGACACATGTGTTAGGGGGTCACATTGTATGTTCAATGTCATGTTCAGTGTTGTATGCATTTGACACAGACCACACACGCTTGTCATGGTGTTGGGGGTGGGATGTAATTTACAGACAGTCCTTATGTGGGAGTATGCTAGTTGTGTCATGCATTACCCGTCCTATGAGTAGGGGTGGTTGTAGTGACAGGCATCCTGCCCCCCATGAGTGGGGATGGTAGTAGTGGTAGGCATCCAGCCCCCCATGAGTGGGGATGGTAGTAGTGGTAGGCATCCAGCCCACCCTGAGTGGGGGTGGTGTTGGTGGCAGCCATCCATCCCCCCATGAGTGGGGATGGTAGTAGTGGTAGGCATCCAGCCCCCCATGAGTGGGGATGGTAGTAATGGCAGCCATCCATCCACCCATGAGTGGGGATGGTAGTAGTGGCAGGCATCTAGCCACCCATGAGTGGGGATGGTAGTAGTGGTAGGCATCCATCCCCCTATGGGTGGGGATGGTAGTAGTGGCAGCCATCCATCCACCCATGAGTGGGGATGGTAGTAGTGGTAGGCATCCAGCCCACCCTGAGTGGGGGTGGTGTTAGTGGTAGGCATCCATCCCCCTATGGGTGGGGATGGTAGTAGTGGTAGGCATCCAGCCCCCCATGAGTGGGGATGGTAGTAGTGGCAGCCATCCAGCCCCCATGAGTGGGGATGGTAGTAGTGGTAGGCATCCAGCCCACCCTGAGTGGGGGTGGTGTTAGTGGTAGGCATCCATCCCCCTATGGGTGGGGATGGTAGTAGTGGTAGGCATCCAGCCCCCCATGAGTGGGGATGGTAGTAGTGGCAGCCATCCACCCCCCTATGGGTGGGGATGGCAGTAGTGGTAGGCATCCAGCCCCCCATGAGTGGGGATGGTAGTAGTGGCAGCCATCCAGCCCCCCATGAGTGGGGATGGCAGTAGTGACAGGCATCCAGCCCCCATGGGTGGGGGGGTGGCAGGCATCTAGCCACCCATGAGTGGGGATGGTAGTAGTGGCAGCCATCCAGCCCCCCATGAGTGGGGATGGTAGTAGTGGCAGCCATCCATCCCCCCATGAGTGGGGATGGCAGTAGTGACAGGCATCTAGCCCCCCATGAGTGGGGGGGGGTGGCAGGCATCTAGCCACCCATGAGTGGGGATGGTAGTAGTGGTAGGCATCCAGCCCCCTATGGGTGGGGATGGTAGTAGTGGCAGCCATCCAGCCCCCCATGAGTGGGGATGGTAGTAGTGGTAGGCATCCAGCCCACCCTGAGTGGGGGTGGTGTTAGTGGTAGGCTTCCATCTCCCTATGGGTGGGGATGGTAGTAGTGGTAGGCATCCAGCCCACCCTGAGTGGGGGTGGTGTTAGTGGTAGGCTTCCATCCCCCTATGGGTGGGGATGGTAGTAGTGACAGCCATCCATCCACCCATGAGTGGGGATGGCAGTAGTGACAGGCATCCAGCCCCCCATGAGTGGGGGTGGTAGTAGTGGTAGGCATCCAGCCACTCATGAGTGGGGATGGTAGTAGTGGTAGGCATCCAGCCCCCTATGGGTGGGGATGGCAGTAGTGGTAGGCATCCAGCCCCCCATGAGTGGGGATGGTAGTAGTGGCAGCCATCCAGCCCCCCATGAGTGGGGATGGCAGTAGTGACAGGCATCCAGCCCCCCATGAGTAGGGGTAGTTGTAGGGTGGTGTTGGTGGTAGGCATCCATCCCCCTATGGGTGTGTATGGCATTGGTGTTGGCCATCCCACCCCTATGGTTCTGCTGTTGCTTGTGTACGTCATTTGTGCATCCCTATGTGTGTGTGACATATTTCGGGTATGTGTCGTTTGTTTGTGTTGTGGGTGTTTGACTTACCGTCTGCGCCGTACGCGTCCGTGCCGGTCCCGGTAATAGATGTAGAGTATTGGTAGGACCTGCGCGATGGGATTCATGGTTGGGTCGTCTCATTCGGGTTTCTCGTGTCTTCGACTCGTACTCATCGCTGGCTTGTTCGTCTCGTTGCCATGGATCGTCTTGTGGCGCGAATCGGAGCTTATGTGCAGCTCTCCCGGATGCTCAAACGTGCCGTACGTAGCGACGAGTTCGGCGCGTACGGGAGACGCATCGTACTAGTCCGGCCGGAAGGTGCTGTGTATTTGGTTCCGTGTGACTCGATTCGGCGTTTACGGATCCGGCTCGGGCGGAGAACAGGAGCTGGAATGGGTAAGTACGGCTCGCTCAGAATCTGGGCTGTTATGCGCATCGTACTTGTTCGTTCGGTAGAGTGTTCGAGTCGGTCGGAAAACACGCGTTCGGCTCGTATTTTTTCCGGACGAATACTGTTAGGTGCGCTTCCGGCCGACATCGGAATCGACCCCATAGTGTCAAGTTGGTGTCCTGTCCCTGTGGTAGAGTGGGACCCCTCTCTTATATTTTGAGACTTCTCCTGTTTAGCCAACTGTCCTCCACATAGCTCCAATATCTCTTTTTGAGGAGATTTAGAGACTTTTTTTGGATGTTGCCGGGGTTTAGCCATAGATCACTCTTACTCAGTTTGACCAGCCATGCCTTTCTATAATTGAACCACGTAACTCACCCTCTGGTGTCTAATGATAATGCATCTCAGAGTGATTCTTTCATGGACAGTGGTGAATCGTTCAACCAAATGCGCATCCCAAAAGTTAAGGGCCGGAGGGCTATTGCATGGGCGACGCTCTTCATGCCCAGATTGAAGTGCATTGGTGTCAGTGGAGCATTTCGGGGGAGCTCCAACACTGATCTCATAAATTTATTTTCGTTTTTTTCAATGGGGGCTACGTTAACATGTCCCCATAACTCCGCACTATAAAGTGCGACTCCTATTCCCTTCGCTTGATATACTTGAATCACTGGGGTCACTGGTCTGTAAGTTGACTTTCTTAGCTTTTTGTTTAAGGCGGTCCCCACGTGTTGTAGCGAGAGTTGGCTTTTTAGTAATTGTGATGACCATGATAATGTGTTGGTAAGCCTCACCCCTAAATAATCAAATTGTCTCACCTCCTCTAGTGTAGTTGGGCCCAGCTTAATACTTTTTTGAAGGACTTATGACGGTTGAAATCCATGATTTTTTTTTTAAGGTATTCATTTTTAATCCATGTTCCTCACAGTCCCTCCCAAACACGTCCACTAAGTTTTGAAGCCCCATCGGGGACCTGGAAATGAGCAGGGTGTCATCTGCAAACAGTAGTGCAGGCACCTCTTGCCCTGCAAGCTTAGGGGGTCACCCCTACAATCTGTTAGTTGCTCAATCAGTCCATTTATGTAGAGGGTAAAGAGGGTTGGTGCAAGGACGCACTCTTGCCTCACTCCGCAACTCACCCTGATCTGGTCCATTATCCCACCCTCACTCCCCCATCTAATTTGGGCATAATTATTTGGGTAGAGTCTGATAATAATTTGCAGGAGTTTTTTTGGGATCCCCAATTTGGTGAGAGCTGTCCAGAGTTTTTCCCGTAGGACTAAGTCAAAAGCGGCGTAAAGATCTACAAATACTACGTATAAAGTGCCTTTCTTGATTGTCACGTATTTCCAAAAGATCAGAAGGAAGTGAAGCAACTGATCTATAGTGCTTGTCTTCCCTCTGAATCCTGCCTGCAGGGGTGATAGTAAATTTCCTTCCCTCGTCCAGTCATGGATCCTCTCCAGCAGTTGCCGACAGAATATTTTCTGGGCAATATCAATAAGGCTGATGGGCCTGTAATTTACCGGGTCACTTTTGTCTCCCTTTTTGGTATGGGGACTATTTCAGCGCCCAGCTATGAATCCGAGATTTCTGGCCCTTTTAGTATGGCGTTGAATGTACAATTGTACAATTTAAAATCACACTCCATATTTGGGGACTCAGAAAAATAGAGATCCCCCGGAATTTGGTCTAGGCCTGGTGCTATTCCCCAATGCAAGGTTGTAATTGCATCCAAGGTTTCTTCTACGGTAAAAGTGAGGTGGTCTGTATCTGTTCCCAGTTTAATAAGCTCTCTGGTTGCTACACCACTGCCCATCAGTCCTGCATACAGATTTTAAAAGTGGACTTCCCATGTCTGCGGGAGGAAATGAAAGTTTTCCACTAAGACTAAGCTTCTTGTCCCTTTTGAGATCAGGTGCCAAAATTCCTTGCTATTTTTGGGTTGGGCTCCAGCTAATAGGTCTTGCCATATCCCTACGTGCCAGTTTCTGTGTGCCTCATGTTGTGCATTTTTGCAGGCCTTCCTTGTTATGGCTATGAGTGTTCTCTGCCCAGACTTGATTGCTCCCATCAACGGTTGCCGTGCTAGTTTGCAGTTTTCATCAAACCACTCGTTTGTTTTGTTTCTGACCATTTTCTTTCCATTATAATTTTTGTAGAAGAATATATTGATGTTATTTAAAAGGGTTTTAAAATGTATCCACCGTGACTTGCTTCACCAATCTTTTGATGCCTAAGGTCACCAGGGAGTCGACAACTATGGTGTAGATTTGTGCCAGGGTCTCAACACTGCTCTCAATTAATGGCCATTTAACCCTCTTTTTGTTATTGCTAGTGACAATGCGGTTAGATGAATTAGATTTTAAGGGGGTTTGGTGAAGACCAAATACTTCTATTAGTTCCAGAGAGAGAGCGTTATGGTTGCTATCGTATCTCTCTATTACCCACATGTCAGCTAGGCTTGACCATAGTTGTACATCGAGCAAAAAGTAGTCATTTCTGGTTTTACAGTTCACCCTCTTATATATGTGGTATAATCTATGGTCAGAAGTGGAGCGACCATTTACAGCCCTCAACCCATGTTTATAGGTGAGCAAAGCAACTCAGAGTGCTGCTTTCACATTCTTAGCTAGCTGTTATATTGAGGTCCCCCGCAATAACTACATAGTGGGATGCCCTTCCTTTTTCAAGGACTTTATCTAGGTGTACGATTGTTGGAGAGTCGTAGTGTTGAGAAGCAAACCTATTATAAATGTTCTCTAACAAAACTGAACTGTTGTTGATGGTATCTTTGATAATCAGGGCTTGTAGGTTGGAGCTATCTAGATCAAGTATTTTTATAGAAATCCCCATTTTGATTTTAGTCCAGATTATTAATCCACCTACCGGGCGGCCCTTTTTTGACGGTGTGGCTTCTATGCTATGATTAGTGAATCCTACTCTGTGTATTTTATCAACAGACCATGTCTTTTGGAAGAGCCAAATATCGTAGCTATCTATCAGCTTCCTGCAGTCTTCACAAGCGATCTTAGTCCTAAGACCTGCAAGATTCCAAGACAGCTGTCTCAGTTTCTTGTTATGCTCATTATTTGATTGATGTTCCCTCACCTCACTGGAGGTCAGATGAATGGGTGAATCAGATTGTGTAATCATTTGGGTTAGGGACTGTCGCTCTGTGACACTGGTCGTGCTGACCCCTGATGGCTCTTTTGGAGTGAGATGGTAATTGCCCTCCTGTGTTGTGGTTGATGTAGTGCTATGAGGAAACAGTCCCTGTACTTGTCAGGTATGCCTATTCGCAGAAACTGCCTGAGTCTTGGCCTGGTCGTTAGTATTAGTAGTATTGTGCAAAGATCCATCAAGCTTTTGATCAATGTGCGGGACTTTACTTGGGGGGGGGGAAAGCTTAAACTGAATCAATGATCTGTTAGGAGGAAAGGTGCGCTGGTCCAGGTTAAGTAAACCCTTTACCAAGTCACTATCAGCCAGGTCCAATATGATGTGATCTGACTCTTTACTTGTAAAACAACGCTTAGCGTTTAGTATATCAGATCTTATGATTGAACGGCATTGCCTCACCTGCCTTATCCAATGGGTGACTTTGTTGACCAGGGCATCCCTCGATTCTCCTAAATCATTTGTCAATTTAGGTACATTTATCATGAACACTCTACAACTAGCCTCTTTAGAGAATCTGAGGTTCCTGCCCAGGCTTCCACCCCTTGAGAGCCCACCTTTTCCATCATTGCACCCTGATTTTCCAGGTGGGGGTTTGAGACTATGTTCCCCTGACAAGGCCTTTACATGTGAAATTGCTCTTACACCCTTTAATTCTTTCAGTGATCCTTCCAGTGGTTCCTCCTTACCTATTGGCCCTCCATAACCGTAAGCTCCACCCTGGTGCCATCCCCCTTCATATGGATTGTGGCGCATAGTGGTCTGTACAAATATCTTCCCTTTAATGGGACACGAGGACGGTGGGGCTCGATGGAATAGCAGAGGAGTATAGTTGGTTGCCACACTGTGCTGGTGGTTTGGGACGCTAGGACACATAATGGGACCTAACCTCCTGATTCCATCACCTGGGATCTCCTTGCCTTTGCTTTGGCAATACATATAGCCAGGTCCCACCCCCCGTATTGTGCTAGAATGCGCGTTGTTGAGCTGATCTGTGAGGGACCCTTACAATTTCCCTGAGTGCAAAGACTTCTGATGTTAGTTCCTTGACATTAATTTTGAGTTCTCTCTGTTCAATTTGGAGTGCATTGATGTCTTCAACTGTTGAGGAATTCATTCTTCCATGCTTGATCTTGGTAGCGATACAGTCTGCTTGAGTGCCTGTGGTGATTTTGTGGAGAGCGTCGGGGGCCACTGCGTCTTTGGTGACAAGAGGATCAAATCGGTTAGAGCATACTATTTTCGGGGCTATCACTCCCTCCACCATGGTATTGGTGCTGTCAAGAACTGAGGGTGGGTCTAGAGGGCTAGGCTCCTGATGTTTTTGGCTGCTTGTATTAAGAGAGTACACTTGGCATATGGCTGTGCCCTTAGAAGTTGGTTCAATGAGTGGGATCTTTTTTCAGGATTTACTTTGTGTAAAAATAGCTGCCACTTTGGAGCTCACTTGAGGTAGCCTGTCTGACCACTTAGCAAACTCTCTACCTCATCAATTAGAGTATCAATATAATCTGCCACACAGCTTGCTGCAGCACTCGCTGTTGGCCTCGTTACTTGCTTAGGGGCTCCATTTGGGCTTCCTTTTGCTTTCTGTTTGCCCATCTTGTTACAATCCCCCGGTGCTGGCTGAGTTATGCACCCTGTGGATTTAGTGCTATTAGTACAACAAAACGTAGGTACCTGAATGATGCTGAGTGCATGCTTCCCTCGCTCAGTCTTGCAATCCAAAACCAAGAGGGCTGGCCGAGCCCAGTCCAGCCTCCTCCGGGCTCTGATGGGCATGAACGGGCCCGCCCTCGGCCCAGGCTTTGCCCGGGCGTATCCCATGCCGACGGCGTGCTGATATGCGTGGTGAGCAGGCGCAGGGGCTGGTAGGTGTGAGAGTCCCCAGTGGAGCCTCTCCCCAGCAGGCACAGCAACCAGGTTCGTTGGCGGCTTCAACGCCGCTTCAACGCCACGGGCCGATGGCGTGCTGATATGTGCGGTGAGCAGGTGCAGGGGCTGGCGGGAATGAGAGTCTTAAATTGTATTATAGCCAGATAGAGATCTCTCTGGCTCACACTGTTTTTCTAGTGCACCTTCCTAAGGATATCATACCACCAATTACCTCTGCCAAGTGGCAGCATTGGAGTGTCTTCCATACTTAGTCTTTATTAATGTAATGTAGTTATTACTGGTGTACTCGGTCTCCTAACACACATTTAAGTTAATTATCTTAGGGGGGACTCCTGCCTTCCAGCTTCTAAAAAAAGTTAATTGCTTAGTGCCCTTATATTATTAGCCCCAACAACTACCTTTGATGTAGCTACATGCCATGAAGGCTATTACCTTGATGTGTGATGTTTACCGCAAATAACATTATATTTCATGATACCCTACAGTGTGGTCTTCATTCATATCACTAAGTTCTCTATAGGGGGGACTTTTCCTATATATATCTGGCTAAGTACCCATATGTAGTTGTCCCCTCCACTTTATTTTACTCCATACCAAAAAGGCTATCACCTTGATATGTGATATTTGGCACCCCATCCTGGTATGCAATAAAGTGTTGTATTTATTATTATCACTAAGTGTGTTGGTTTGTAAACTTATGTTTTACATTAACTGGCTTAGTATGTCTATCTCCCTATGTTTTACACATTCAGCCAATGAATTCTAGCTCATTGAATCAGCCTATATAGTTCTAAAAAGGAAATTATAAGTGAATATACATTTCTTCATCCCATTCAGGCCCATAGGGCTCTTCGTTTTAAACCTAATAATGAGTAAAGACTCTAACCGTCTCCGTTTTTATATATTATTGCCTCCTCTCTCCTCTCTCAGGACCGTGGCTGTCCCAAAGTAATTCATGTTTAACCAGTTCTTGTCAGCATGTGTTATCATAAGTTTGGCAATTGCATAATGCATATCTTTATTTTGTACAGCTCTTATGTGTTCTAAAATTTCTTCAAAGGGCAAATCTTTCTTCCGGTGTATCTCATTACACAGAAGCATTCAATCATGTATACTACATATACTGTGTCACAAGTTATTCTTTCATGGATGGTGAATTATTTGCCTCTTGGATCTTTGTATTTCTGCCTCCTCTGCATGCTTTACATTTTTCGCATTTCACAAATCCTATTTGTTGATTTTGTAGCCAATTGATGGATTTTTTCATGGTGAAGTGACTCCTCACCAATTTGTCTATCAAGGAAGGTGCCCTTCAAAACTTTACATTGGGTCTCCATCCCAGCTTCCCTCTAATATCCGGGTCTTTTTTCAAGACATACCATTATTTCTTCAAGATGTTTATAATTTTATAATTTTCCTTACTAAATGTCAATATCATTCTGATAGTTGCATCATCTTTCCTTATGTTCGCCCTTCCTTTATTGACAAGTGTTTGAGCTTGTGTCAGAGATCTTGCTCTTTCTTGACCTTGTTTGATGTCTCTATATTTGTAGCCTCTACGTAGGAATCTCCTTTCAGTTTCTTTAAATTTGAATTCCATTTCATCATTACTCGAGCAGTTTCTTTTTATTCTTATAAATATCCCCTTATGGAATGCTTCTGATAAGTGAATTGGGGTGAAAACTTTAACCATGAAGGATGATGTTGGTCGCTGTTGGTTTACGAAATACAGTGGTTTGCATTTCCCTATTTTCTATGTACACTGTTGTATCCAAGAATAGTATTTCTTTGGTACTTGTATTGCAATTGAATTTCAGACCTACTGCATTGTTGTTAAGCATCTCAAAATATTCCATAAATTCTATTTCAGTTCCATTCCATATTAAGAAGAGATTGTCTATGAATCTCAGCCAGAGAGCAACTTTAGCTGTATGTTTCTCGTTTTCCTCTCTCCAAGCTATTGTCCTTTCCCACCAACACATGGTAAGATTGGCATAGCTTGGAGTGAAGGAAATTCCCATAGCTGTTCCACAGATCTTGGAGTAAAAACTGCGATTGAAGATGAAGATGTTGTTCCTTAACCCCTTCGCTGCTAGGCCTTTTCCCCCCCTGTGCTAAGCCTTTTTTTGGCTATTTGGGGTAGTTCGCGCTTAGGCCCCTGTAACTTTTTGACCACATAAGGTATCAGCGCCAAATCTGTGTCCTTTTCTTCCAACATCCTGGGGATTCTAAAGGTACCCAGGGTTTGTGGATTCCCCTGGAGGGGACCCAGAAATTAAACAAAATACAGCTAAATTTTGGGTTTTTGGGGGGAAAATGGGAAAAAAAGTGCTGCAAATGAAAGCGTCTGGGTTTTTCCCTGCAAATGGTATCAAAAAAGGGTTTGAGGGGCTGAAATCACCATTTTCCCCGATTTTAGGGAATGACAGACCTTTGTCAGAAAACCAAAAAATGTTACACAGTTTTGGCATTTTTCTGGGACATAGCCTACTTTTGCTATTTTTTGTGCTTTCAACCTCCTTCCAGTTAATGGTAGAAATTGGTATAAAAGCAATAATGGATCCTAGAAAGCTATACATTTTAGTAAAGTAGACAAAATTCTGAATTCAGCAAAGGGTCATTTGTGTAGATTCTTCAAGGTTTCTTTATAGAAACTAACAGTTAGATATAGGAAAAATTAAAAATTAGTTGGAAAAAACAGCCTTTTGTGTCAACGTTTTCACCTGTAACTTCTTCTAATTATGACAGCTCTTTGAAAGCAATATACCGTTACATCCGCGGGACCTTACTGGTTGTGGGGATATATAGGACTTGTAGGTTCACCAAGAACCCGACGAACCCAGAGCCAATAACTGAGCAGCGACTTGCAATGGTTTTTTATTATGTACCGGGTATATAGCAATTATTTTGGGAAAATGTATACATGGAAAAATTGTTATGAAAGACACCTATGTATTTCTGAAATGGGAACAAAATGTAGATTTTAGAAACAGTAGATATTTGCACATTTCCGAAATTGGGAGTACCCAGACTAGCATGAGAATTATAGGTCATTTTTCAAAATGACTTATTTTTTACACATTGTCTTTCATTTGGAAGGCAGAAATGCATCGAAAGTCAATAGGTAATAACAGTTGCTCTACAATTCTGTATTACCCTAAGTCTCCCGATAAAAATGGTACCTCACTTGTGTGGGTAGGCCTTGTGCCCACAACAGGAAATGGCTCAAAATACAACGTGGACGTACCACATTTTCACAATGAAAAATTACCCTTTTTTTGCAAAGTGCCTAGCTGTAGTTTTTGAATCCTAGCTCTGTGGGCACTAAGGGAAACCTAGCAAACCTATACATTTTTGAAAACTAGACACCCAGGGGAATTCAGGATGGGGTGACTTGACTGGCTCTCACCAGGTTCTGTTACCCAGAATCCCTTGCAAACCTAAAAAATTGGCAAAAAAAACACATTTTCCTCACTTTTCTGTGGTGGAAAGTTCTGGAATCTGTGTGGATACACAAAATTCCACCCGCCCCGCGTTCCCCAAGGTCTTCCGAAAACAATGGTACCTCACTTGTGTGGGTAGGCCTAGTGCCCGCGACAGGAAGCAGCGCAAAACGCAACGTGGACGCACCACATTTTCACAGTGAAAAATGACCCTTTTTTTGCAAAGTGCCTTGCTGTAGTTTTTTAACCCTAGCTCTGCCGGCACTTAGGGAAACCTAGCAAACCTATACATTTTTGAAAAGTAGACACCAAGGGGAATCCGGGATGGGGTGACTTGACTGGCTCTCACCAGGTTCTGTTATCCAGAATCCCTTGCAAACCTAAACAATTGGCAAAAAAAACACATTTTCCTCACTTTTCTGTGGTGGAAAGTTCTGGAATCTGTGTGGATCCACAAAATTCCACCCACCCCGCGTTCCCCAAGGGCTTCTGAAAAAAATGGTACCTCACTTGTGTGGGTAGGCCTAGTGCCCGCGACAGGAAGCAGAGCAAAACGCAACGTGGACGCACCACATTTTCACAGTGAAAAATGACCCTTTTTTTGCAAAGTGCCTAGCTGTAGTTTTTGAACCCTAGCTCTGCCGGCACTTAGGGAAACCTAGCAAACCTATACATTTTTTAAAAGTAGACACCCAGGGGAATCCAGGATGGGGTGACTTGACTGGCTCTCACCAGGTTCTGTTACCCAGAATCCCTTGCAAACCTAAAAAATTGGCAAAAAAAACACATTTTCCTCACTTTTCTGTGGTGGAAAGTTCTGGAATCTGCGTGGATCCACAAAATTCCACCCACCCCACGTTGCCCAAGGTCTTCCAAAAACAATGGTACCTCACTTGTGTGGGTAGGCCTAGTGCCCGCGACAGGAAGCAGCGCAAAACGCAACGTGGACGCACCACATTTTCACAGTGAAAAATGACCCTTTTTTTGCAAAGTGCCTAGCTGTAGTTTTTGAACCCTAGCTCTGCCGGCACTCAGGGAAACCTAGCAAACCTATACATTTTTGAAAAGTAGACACCCAGGGGAATCCAGGATGGGGTGACTTCACTGGCTCTCACCAGGTTCTGTTACCCAGAATCCCTTGCAAACCTAAACAATTGGCAAAAAAACCACATTTTCCTCACTTTTCTGTGGTGGAAAGTTTTGGAATCTGCGTGGATCCACAAAATTCCACCCACCCCGCGTTCTCCAAGGTCTTCTGAAAACAATGGTACCTCACTTGTGTGGGTAGGCCTAGTGCCCGCGACAGGAAGCAGCGCAAAACGCAACGTGGACGCACCACATTTTCAGTGAAAAATGACCCTTTTTTTGCAAAGTGCCTAGCTGTAGTTTTTGAACCCTAGCTCTGCCGGCACTTAGAGAAACCTAGCAAACCTATACATTTTTTAAAAGTCGACACCCAGGGGAATCCAGGATGGGGTGACTTGACTGGTTCTCACCAGGTTCTGTTACCCAGAATCCCTTGCAAACCTAAACAATTGGCAAAAAAACCACATTTTCCTCACTTTTCTGTGGTGGAAAGTTCTGGAATCTGCGTGGATCCACAAAATTACACCCACCCCGCGTTCCCCAAGGTCTTCCAAAAACAATGGTATCTCACTTGTGTGGGTAGGCCTAGTGCCCGCGACAGGAAGCAGCGCAAAACACAACGTGGACGCACCACATTTTCACAGTGAAAAATGACCCTTTTTTTGCAGAGTGCCTAGCTGTAGTTTTTTAACCCTAGCTCTGCCGGCACCTAGGGAAACCTACCAAACCCACACTTTTCTGAAAAGTAGACACGCGGGGGATTCCAGGGAGGTATGGCTTGCGTGGATCCCCCAATATTTTCTTACCCAGAATCCCCTGCAAACCTGACATTTTTCTGAAAAAAATCCCTTTTTTCACACATTTTTGTGTGGTAAAGTTGTGGCATCATGGGGCTGACACAAATTTCCTACCACCCAGCATTCCCCCAGGTCTCCCGATAAAAATGGTGCCTCACTCGGGAGGGAGGCCCAAGTACCCACGACAGGCAAGGGCCCACAACGTATTGAGCGACCTCAAAATGGCCTATCACAAAACGACCTGGTTTTGCAAGGGGGTCCCATGACGTTTTGGCCCGGGGCTCGGCGGCCACCTAGGGAAACCTACCAAACCCACAAATTTCTAAAAAGTAGACACCCGGGGATTCCAGGGAGGTATGGCTTGCGTGGATCCCCCAACGTTTTCTTACCCAGAATCCCCTGCAAACCTGATATTTTGCTGAAAAAATCCCTTTTTCACACATTTTTGTGTGGTAAAGTTGTGGCATCACCGGGCTGACACAAATTTCCTACCACCAGCGTTCCCCCAGGTATCCCGATAAAAATGGTGCCTCACTCGGATGGGAGGCCCAAGTACCCGCGACAGGCAAGGGCCCACAACGTATTGAGGCGACCTCAAAATGGCCTATCACAAAACGACCTGGTTTTGCAAGGGGGTCCCATGACGTTTTGGCCCGGGGCTCGGCGGCCACCTAGGGAAACCTACCAAACCCACACATTTCTGAAAAGTAGACACCCGGGGAATTCCAGGAGGTATGAGCTTGCGTGGATCCCCCAACGTTTTGTTACCCAGAATCCCCTGCAAACCTGATATTTTGCTGAGAAAAAATCACTTTTTCACAAATTTTTGTGTGGTAAAGTCGTGGCATCACCGGGCTGACACAAATTTCCTACCACCCAGCGTTCCCCCAGGTCTCCCGATAAAAATGGTGCCTCACTTGGGTGGGAGGCCCAAGTACCCGCGACAGGCAAGGGCCCACAACGTATTGAGGAGACCCCAAAATGACCTATCACAAAACGACCTGGTTTTGCAAGGGGGTCCCATGACGTTTTGGCCCGGGGCTCGGCGGCCACCTAGGGAAACCTACCAAACCCACACATTTCTGAAAAGTAGACACTCGGGGGATTCCAGGGAGGTATGGCTTGCGTGGATCTCCCAACGTTTTCTTACCCAGAATCCCCTGCAAACCTGATATTTTGCTGAAAAAATCACTTTTTTCTTACATTTTTGTGTGGTAAAGTTGTGGCATCACCGGGCGGACACAAATTTCCTACCACCCAGCATTCCCCCAGGTCTCCCAATAAAAATGGTGCCTCACTCGGGTGGGAGGCCCAAGTACCCGCAACAGGCAAGGGCCCACAACGTATTGAGGCGACCTCAAAATGGCCTATCACAAAACGACCTGGTTTTGCAACGGGGGTCCATGACGTTTTGGCCCGGGGCTCGGCGGCCACCTAGGGAAACCTACCAAACCCACACATTTCTGAAAAAGTAGACAACCGGGGGATTACAGGGAGGTATGGCTTGCGTGGATCCCCCAACGTTTTCTTACCCAGAACCCCCTGCAAACCTGATATTTTGCTGAAAAAATCCCTTTTTTCACACATTTTTGTGTGGTAAAGTTGTGGCATCACCGGGCTGACACAAATTTCCTACCACCCAGCGTTCCCCCAGGTCTCCCGATAAAAATGGTGCCTCACTCGGGTGGGAGGCCCAAGTACCCGCGACAGGCATGGGCCCACAACATTTTGTGATAGGCAATTTTGATGTCGCCTCAATACGTTGTGGGCCCTTGCCTGTTGCGGGTACTTGGACCTCCCACCCGAGTGAGGCACCAATTTTATCGGGAGACCTGGGGGAACGCTGGGTGGTAGTAAATTTGTGTCAGCCCGGTGATGCCACAACTTTACCACACAAAAATGTGTGAAAAGAGTGATTTTTTCAGCAAAATATCAGGTTTGCAGGGATTCTGGGTAAGAAAACGTTGGGATCCACGCAAGCCATACCTCCCTGGAATCACCCGGGTGTCTACTTTTCAGAAATGTGTGGGTTTGGTAGGTTTCCTAGGTGGCCGCCGAGCCCCAGGCCAAAACGTCATGGGACCCCCTTGCAAAACCAGGTCGTTTTGTGATAGGCAATTTTGAGGTTGCCTCAATACGTTGTGGGCCCTTGCCTGTCGCGGGTACTTGGGCCTCCCACCCGAGTGAGGCACCATTTTATGCGGAGACCTGGGGAACGCTGGGTGGTAGGAAATTTGTGTCAGCCCAGTGATGCCACAACTTACCACACAAAAATGTGTGAAAAAGTTATTTTTTCAGCAAAATATCAGGTTTGCAGGGATTCTGGTAAGAAAACGTTGGGGGATCCACGCAAGCCATACCTCCCTCGAATCCCCCGGGTGTCTACTTTTCAGAAATGTGTGGGTTTGGTAGGTTTCCCTAGGTGGCGCCGAGCCACAGGCCAAAACGTCATGGGACCCCTTGCAAAACCAGGTCGTTTTGTGATAGGCAATTTTGAGGTCGCCTCAATACGTTGTGGGCCCTTGCCTGTCGCGGATACTTGGGCCTCCCACCGAGTGAGGCACCATTTTTATCGGGAGACCTGGGGAACGCTGGGTAGTAGGAAATTTGTGTCAGCCCTGTGATGCCACAACTTACCACACAAAATGTGTGAAAAGTGATTTTTTCAGCAAAATATCAGGTTTGCAGGGATTCTGGGTAAGAAAACATTGGGGGATCCATGCAAGCCATACCTCCCTGGAATCCCCCGGGTGTCTACTTTTCAGAAATGTATGGGTTTGGTAGGGTTCCCTAGGTGGCCACCAAGCCCCAGGCCAAAACGTCATGAGACCCCCTTGCAAAACCAGGTCGATTTGTGATAGGCAATTTTGAGGTCGCCTCAATACGTTGTGGGCCCTTGCCTGTCGCGGGTACTTGGGCCTCCCACCCGAATGAGGCACCATTTTTATCGGGAGACCTGGGGGAACGCTAAGTGGTAGGAAATGTGTGTCAGCCCGTGATGCTGCAACTTTACCACACAAAAATGTGTGAAAAAGTGATTTTTTTCAGCAAAATATCAGGTTTGCAGGGGATTCTGGGTAAGAAAAGGTTGGGGATCCACGCAAGCCATACCTCCCTGAAATCCCCGGGTGTCTACTTTTCAGAAATGTGTGGGTTTGGTAGGTTTCCTAGGTGGCCGCCGAGCCTCAGGCCAAAACGTCATGGGACCCCCTCGCAAAACCAGGTCGCTTTGTGATAGGCAATTTTGAGGTCGCCTCAATACCTTGTGGGCCCTTGCCTGTCGCGGGTACTTGGGCCTCCCACCCGAGTGAGGCACCATTTTTATTGGGAGACCTGGGGGAACACTGGGTGGTAGGAAATTTGTGTCAGCCCTGTGATGCCACAACTTTACCACACAAAAATGTGTGAAAAAAGTGATTTTTTCAGCAAAATATCAGGTTTGCAGGGCATTCTGGGTAAGAAAACGTTGGGGGATCCACGCAAGCCATACCTCCCTGGAATCCCCGGGTGTCTACTTTTCAGAAATGTGTGGGTTTGGTAGGTTTCCTAGGTGGCCGCCGAGCACCGGGCCAAAACCCAGGTGACCCCCTTGCAAAACCAGGTCATTTTGAGATAGGCAATTTTGATGTCGCCTCAATATGTTTTGGGCCCTTGCCTGTCGCGGATACTTGGACCTCCCACACGAGTGAGGCACCATTTTTATCGGGAGACCCGGGGGAATGCTGGGTGCTAGGAAATTTGTGTCAGCCCGGTGATGCCACAAGTTTCCCACACAAAAATGTATGAAAAAGTGATTTTTTTCAGCTAAATTTGAGGTTTGCAGGGTATTCTGGGTAAGGAAACGTTGGGGGATTCACGCAAGCCATACCTCACTGGAATCCCCCGGGTGTCCAGTTTTCAGAAATGTGTGGGTTTGGTTGGTTTCCCTAGGTGGCCGCCGAGCACCGGGCCAAAAACCCAGGTGACCCCCCTTGCAAAACCAGGTCGTTTTGAGATAGTCAATTTTGATGTTGCCTCAATACGTTTTGGGCCCTTGCCTGTCGCGGGTACTTGGACCTCCCACACGAGTGACGCACCATTTTTATCGGGAGACCCGGGGGAATGCTGGGTGGTAGGAAATTTGTGTCAGCCCGGTGATGCCACAACTTTTCCACACAAAAATGTGTGAAAAAAGTGATTTTTTCAGCTAAATTTGAGGTTTGCAGGGGATTCTGGGTAAGGAAACGTTGGGGGATACACGCAAGCCATATCTCCCTGGACTCCCCCGGGTGTCTAGTTTTCAAAAAGGTGTGGGTTTGGTAGGTTTCCCTAGATGGCCGCCAAGCCCGGGGCCAAAAAGTCATGGGACCCCCCTTGCAAAACCAGGTTGTTTTGTGATAGGTATTTTTGATGTCTCCTAAATAGGTTTTGGGCCCTTGCCTGTCGCGGGCACTAGGCCTACCCACGCAAGTGAGGTACCATTTTTCTCAGAAGACTTTGGGGAACGCGGGGTGGGTGGAATTTTGTGGACCCACGCAGATTCCAGAACTTTCCACCACAGAAATGTGAGGAAAATGTGTTTTTTTGGATGAATTTTTAGGTTTGCAAGGGATTCTGGGTAACAGAACCTGGTGAGAGCCAGTCAAGTCACCCCATCCTGGATTCCCATGGGTATCTAGTTTTCAAAAATGTACAGGTTTGCTAGGTTTCCCTACGTGCCAGCTGCGCTAGGGCCCAAAATCCACAGGTAGGCACATTGCTAAAAAAAGTCGGAGCCTAGTGGGCTTCTTGCCACCCTGGGGGGGAATCGGGGGAGGGGGTTTGTCCCGATATGCCCCCAAAGGGGGCAGAAAGACTGTGGCTATTTTTTGTGGGGGTGGGGGCATTGGTATGACCACTTTGGGCAGCCCCCACCCCCACGCATAAAAAAAGCCTGCGTACTCGCTGGCGCCTAGTAGGCTTTCTGCCCCCCCAGGGGGCAGATCAGGGGCCACTGCCACCATCTTCCCTCCCAGGGGGCAGAAAGACTGGAATTTCTCTGGGGGTGGGGTGGGGGTATTGTCATGCCCATTTTGGGCAGCCCCTACCCCTACACTAATAAAAGAAAAAAATCCATGGTTTCTAGTGTGCTTTCTACACCCTAAAAACAATTGCGCAAAAAAAATCCCTTGTGGATAGTGGGCTTTCTGCCCCTCTGGGGGGGGCAAATTGGGGCCTAGTGCCCCCATCTGCCCTCAGGGGGGGCAGAAAGGCTGTAATGGTGGCGGGGGCGTGGGGGCATTGGCGTGCCCGTTTTGGGCAGCCCCCACCCTAAAGAAATGGTGCAATAAAAAATCCCTGGCGTTTAGTGGGTTTTCTACCCCCCCGGGGGGGCAGATTGGGGGCTACTGCCCAATCTGCCCCCCAGGGGGGGCAGAAAGGCTGTAATGGTGGCGGGGGTGGGGGCATTGGCATGCCCGTTTCGGGCAGCCCCCTCCCTAAAACAAATGGTGCAATAAAAAATCCCTGGTGTTTAGTGGGCTTTCTGCCCCCCGGGGGCAGAAAGGCTGTATTGGTGGCGGTGGGTGGGGGCATTGGCGTGCCTGTTTCGGGCAAGCCCCCACCCTAAAAAACTTCAAAAAACAAATCCCTGGTGTTTAGTGGGCTTTCTGCCCCCCGAAGGGGCAGATTAGGGGCCAATGCCCCATCTGCCCCCAGGGGGCAGAAAGACTGTAATGATTGCGGGGGTGGGGGCATGGGCACGCCCATTTTGGGCAGCCCCCACCCTTATTTTTACTTCCTTAAAAAAATCCCTGGTGTCTAGTGGGCTTTTTGCCCCCCCGGGGGGGCAGATTAGGGGATACTGCCCCCATCTGTCCCCCAGGGTGGGCAAAAAGACTACATTTTGCCAAATTAAATTGGGGGGAGCAAAGGCCCTTGCCCAAGGGGCCGCTCCCCCCTCCCTGGTGTCTAGTGGGTGGATCCCTGCTTGGGGATCGCCCTCCTGTGGCGATTCCCAAGCAGGGATCCACTGGGGAGGGGTACCATTGGAAAGGGGAGTTTCTCCCCTTTCCAACGATACCTCTCCTGTCTTTCGACGTGCTCAGGGGGTTGAGATAGCCCCCTGAGCACGTAGAAAGGGAAACTGAAATGAGCCTCTTGGCTCATTTCAGTTTCAGTTTCACTGAAATGACGTCAGCGCGATGTGCGCGCCGATCGTCATTTCAGGGAAACCAGGGGGGCCTCGGGAGCTGGGGAAGCTCTTCCCCAGCTCCCGAGGCTCTTGTGGCATTAGGGAATCCCTCTGGTGCCCGCACCAGAGGGATTTCCCAGGCGATGTTTCATGACGAGCTGGACTCGTCATGAGCACACGACCACTGTGTGCCATGACGAGTCCAGCTCATCATAAGCATCGAAGGGGTTAAACACAGCTCGATCATTTCCATTAACATGTGGGCATATTGTAATTCCTGAATGTGTTGATGCTTTAAAAAATACATAACTGCCTCCAGACCAACTTCATGACTTATTGATGTATAAAGAGATATCACATCAATGGTTACAAGGAGATATCCATTTCGCCACCCAGTGTCTGTTAAAATTCTTAAAAAGTCTCCAGTGTCTTTAATATAAGTACTCAACGCTACCACCACTGGTGCCGAGAAGTGATCCACATAAGTTGCTACATTTTCATAAAGGGATCCACAGCTAGAGATAAACGGTCTACCGGGAGGTCTCGTTAACGTTTTGTGCACTTCCGGGAGGCAGTATATAGTTGGTATTACTGGACTGTCATTTTTCAGGAACATCATTTCTTCATCATTCAACAATCTATCCATGTACCACTTGATCAACTTTTTGTTCAGTTCTATTGTTAGATCATTGATTGGGCTAGTTGATAATTTTTTGTAGTTGGTAATCTCATTCAATTGTCGCATGGCTTCCAAGATGTATTCCTCGTTATCTAAAATGACCATGTTTCCTCCTGTATCTGCTGGTTTTATTTCTATAGTGTCATTCTTCATTAATCCAACCAGTGCTTCCCCCTCTTCTCGTGTGAGATAATATTTTCTATGACCATGTTGTACTTTCTCCATGGCTCCAATTCCGATATGACTAAATCATGGAACATTTCGATCCTATTCCCTGGATTTAAAGATGGGCAAAATTTGGGCTTGATTTTAAATTCCGTGTTGACAAGACTATCTGTATTGATGCCCAACTCCTCCAATATCTGTGACTCCGTCATATCATCATCCTTGAGATCATGCATCAGATCGTAAGTTGTTTTTAAATCTGGTATCTCCGATATTGTCAGCTCTTTAGATGGTTTGGAGTAGTTTGATCCACTTGAACTCATGTTATTCGATCTAGCAAAAAATTGAGCTAGTTTCAATTTTCGCACAAATTTATATATATATCAATTTTGGTTTCCACATGGTCATAATGTTTTTCTGGACAGAAGATCAGGGCCTTATTTAGCAAGCTCTTTTTGTGTTCATTAAACATATACTTAGATAAATTAATAATCAGGTTCTTGTCTTGTTCGTTGGTCAAGTGAGTTATTATTTCTTCTGGCGATTGTGTGGTGGGTATCACTTTTGTTTTTTCTGAACCTCTTCGCATCTTTCTTCGCTTCTAAGACCTGATTGCTGGACTCTTCCTCTCCCTCAACTAAGTTGGTGATTCATATATATATATATATATATATATATATATACCAAAACTACATGAACCATGATGCACTGGATGCACACGCCCCCCGGGGCGGGACTATGAATTTAAATTGCGAGTGCAAGATGAAATGCAGCTGTTCCTTTCTCCCCAAGCCAGCCAGTGATCAAGGGAAAACAGTTCCAGAAACACGTTTGGCATAAGGCTTTAAAGACATTACGCTGGGAAGGCACGATCTGTTTGGCTGCTGCCTGCTGAATAAATTAGAGGAAATACACGTTGTGTGTGGCATCTTCATTGTGAGAGCAGTTTTGAATGGATATGTAGTGGCCCGCTCCGGCCACGAAGATGCCCCTCTGCAGACTGGGCAGATCTGGTTGCTTTGAGAGCAGAGCACCACATGGAACGGCGTGTCTCATTTGGTTAGGCACAAGTTTAGCAGCCAAGCAGTTTTGCCAAGAACAAGCGACCCAAAGGAAAATTATTTTTGGAAGGTCAAGTTGCAGCCGCATCCACTACGGATTAGATACTTACCAAAACTACATGAACCATGATGCACTAGATGCACACGCCCCCGGGGCGGGAATATGAATTTAAATTGCGAGTGCAAGATGAAATGCAGCTGTTCGTTTCTCCCCAAGCCAGCCAGTGATCAAGGGAAACGAGCTCCAGAAATGCATTTGGCATAAGGCTTTAAAGACATTACGCTGGGAAGGCACGATCTGTTTGGCTGCTGCCTGCTGAATAAACGAGAGGAAATACACGTTGTGTGTGGCATCTTCATTGTGAGAGCAGTTTCGAATGGATATGTAGTGGCCCACTCCGGCCACGAAGATGCCCCTCTGCAGACTGGGCAGATCCGGTTGCTTTGAGAGCAGAGCACCACATGGAACAGCGTGTCTCATTTGGTTAGGCACAAGTTTAGCAGCCAAGCAGTTTTGCCAAGAACAAGCGACCCAAAGGAAAATTATTTTTGGAAGATCAAGTTGCAGCCGCATCCACTACGGATTAGATACTTACCAAAACTACATGACCATGATGCACTGGATGCACACGCCCCCCGGGGCGGGACTATGAATTTAAATTGCGAGTGCAAGATGAAATGCAGCTGTTCCTTTCTCCCCAAGCCAGCCAGTGATCAAGGGAAAACAGTTCCAGAAACGCGTTTGGCATAAGGCTTTAAAGACATTACGCTGGGAAGGCACGATCTGTTTGGCTGCTGCCTGCTGAATAAACGAGAGGAAATACACGTTGTGTGTGGCATCTTCATTGTGAGAGCAGTTTCGAATGGATATATATATATATATATATATATATATATATATATATATATATATATATATATATATATTCAGTGAAAAAACCATAGGTTTCAGGGACATTATAGTTAGAAATTGGCATTTAAAAATCCTTAGAAATTCACTGAAAAAACCACAGGTTTCAGGGACGTTATAGTTAGTTGGACATTTCACTCGTACAAAACCAGAGAAATTCGGCCATTATAGTTAGTTGAGCTAACTATAACTCGCGACCCCGCAATGCACTGCTGATGACTTCACATATTACATCATTCATGACATGGTCAGTGACATCACTGATGATATCACTGATGACATCTCAAATGACATCACTGATGACATCATTGATGACATCATCAAGTGACTATGTGTTTCTGTAAAGTTTAAATATGTTTTATATATATATATGCCAAGGTGTATTGAAGAATGAGTGGGTGTATAAGTGTCTAAATGGATGATTTAGTAGGTGCATGACTGACTGTATAAGTGAGTGATTAAACGTGTCTTACTGAATGCATGGGTAAGTGACTAAACTGTGTGAATGTCTGTATCAGTTTGTCTGTTGGTGTGTAAGCAGCTGCATGGGTTGGTGAGTAGCTACAATAGTGTCTATATGGGTTATTGATTGGTTGTCTGAGTATCTGTATGGGTGCCTGAGTGTCTGTGTGGGTGGGTGGTGGGTGTGTGACTCTGTGCATAGATGTGTGAGTGGGTGATTCACTGGGTGTATGGGTTCAAGGTGCATCAGATTATAACATGGATGATGTCATCAGTGATGTCATCAGTGATATCATTTGAGATGTCATCAGTGATGTCATCAGTGATGTCACTGACCATGTCATGAATGATGTAATATGTGACGTTGTGAGAAGTTGGCCTGGTATATGCTGTTCACTAATTAAAGTGGACACCTTGCACCAGTCCAATTCGACTCTTATGGTAGGTAGGTTTAAGACAACCTTTATAGAAAGCTATCCTAGTGGTAGCTGTGGAGAGCAGCCTTCAGGCTAAGTCTTGGAGGAATGTAAAGCAGCTTGTTTTACCACACAATCTCCTGAATCACCAAATGAAAAGACACCACACAGGTATATATATCAAATATATATGTATTTATTAATAAACAACTCTCTACTAATCTCTTTATGAGATTAGAAGCCAGGAACATATGTACAAGTCAATGTTTTATCAAAATAAGTTAGCACAAGTAAATATCACAATCTTAGCTTGGCTAGACCGTGGTCTAGAGCATTTAGAATCGAGGGACCCCAAAGAACCACCCCAGGTAGTTGTAGGAGACCCACAGGGGATGGACGCGGTGTTTAGACACTGGTGCGAGTCCTGTACGAGTCTATGCGAAAGAACGCGATTGAGTTATCAATGTTACAGGTCCCTGGCGTGTTCGAGGCGAACACACCGATCGGTCAGTACGAGTCGAAGGACGCGGATACTGATAGAGTCACAAGGGAGTTGGACGTGATGTGTCTAACACAGACGCGAGCCCTGTACGAGCCAGTGCGAGAATCGCACGGGGAAAATAGGAGTTTTAGGGCACTTCTACGGTAGCTACAAGCAAGCCACTTACAGGGTAAGTAGTTCTAGGGCCCACACCCACAGGAGCACTGTAGTGCTGAAGTTACCTCACCCAGGGGAGCCGGGTGCTTAGGTGTCCTTTGGTGTCGGGTCGTGGCGTCGTTTTCAATGGGAGCCAGTGAAGACTTGCTACTTGCGACGACAGAAGAAGTGTCCGTTGGAATCCAAGCCTGGATTCGGAAGGAGGAAGACCTGAAAGCAGAGGGGACAGTGTTCACAGTCACTTGGCAGTGACTCTGGGCAAGGAAGATGAATGCCCACCGTCGTTGATAGCTTCGGGTCGTTCACAGGTGTCTTGACTCTTCAACCACATGGTCCAGGCAGCGTCGATGATGACCAGGAGCTGGATTCGGTGTGTCCCACGACGTCTGCAGCTTACTGAGGTGTCGGCGACTCGATTGGAGCCAACAAGCCTTGGTAGCAGCAAGTCTTGTGGTGATGAGGAAAAGTCAATGGTACAGACCAGCAAGGTCTGGGGGACTTACCCAGCAAGGGTAGGTCAGGGCAGGCCTGGAGCAACCAGGGGAGCCCTTTGGTTTTGTTGGAAGGTTTTCTGGGGACCCACAAGCCGGCTGGCAAGGGATCGCAAAGACACCTCGGGAGGATCCACTCAACAGGGGCCCACGGTCACTCGGGATAGTGTAGGCCTCTGAATTCGGGAGGGATCTCTGCTAGTGGCTGGGACCACACGTGGTCCAAAGCACAAGTTCGTACAACATCGTGAAGGGGTTGCACTTGACAATAGTGCACGGTACATAGGTGGCTGCAGTTCCTCGTCGATCGTGGGTTCCACTTGCCTCAGCTTCACTGGGGACTCACAATGGCCTTGGAGAAGTCAGGAAATCCTCTTCCTGGGCTGCAGGGACTTCGGGCTCCGGCGGGAGTGGCGTAGTTTGCGACCGTCGTTGTAGTTTTTGGTGCCTGTCAAGCAGGGGAGTCACTCCTTGACTCCAAGGGAGATTCTTCAGTCTTCCAAAGGTAGTGGAACGTCGAAGGTCCAGGATTCTTATGTAGAGCGTCGTCCAGGGAGATCTGGGTTGCAATGCACAGGTTCCCCCTCTTATACTAAAAAGAAGGGAGGGACTAGCTCTATGACCCCACCTATGGGAGGGTCAAGGGAGTGGGTGGCTACACCCACTTCCCTTTGTCCAGTTTCGTGCCAGAGCAGGGGCAGGTAGCCCCTGAGCCGGTTTGAACTGGGGTATGCACAGAGGAGCCTTCTGCTCCCCCAGTGCAGGACTTCAAAGCACTCTAAGAGTGCACCCACCCAGCCCCAATACACTAAACCCTGTCTGGGAGGTGGTCACACCCCTTGTGACAGGATATCTATTGTTGGGCTTCCTCCACTGTGAGTTTCGGTCATCAGCAGGAGGGCAGCCCAGTGTCTGTGACTGGTGGCATCCATCTTGTGATGCCAGGGCTCTGGAAAGAAGTTACCGGTTAGGCCGGTGGGTACATGTCTCCCCTCTAGAAGGGTGGAATGCTACCCCCGCCGCCAGAACTGGCGGGGGGGTTGTATTCCAAGATGTTTGACACCAAACACGACATGTTTCCGTGCAGCCATCCCAAAGTTAGTATTTAACGCGAGGTTATAATGCGCTTAAGAATATATGGTCAGGCTGCACTACAAACAGCATCAGAGAAGGGTCTCTGAACGCTGCAGAGGGGCTCTGCTCACGCAGGGACATCCTCCCACATAAGAACCAAGCACTCTGCCTTCAGGATTGATAAGGCCTGCCATAGGAGTGACTTATAGGTTTGTATGTGTGTATGTATGTAGTGGTATAGGTAGCCCATACCACAGTAAGGGGTGCATGCACCACCTTACCCAGGCTGCAGTAGCAGACCAGTGGTGTCAGATTTAGTCTGCTTCCCAGGGGTGGCATAATACATGCTTCAGCCCCTGGTAGGCCTGTGAAGTACCTATACCCTTGGTACCTAAGGTACCATATACTAGGGACTCATAAGGTACCACAGTATCCAATCACTAGTGCACCTAGAGTGCACTCCAAGTCGTTTAGAGAGAACAGAGAGGCTGGGGCCCTGATTAGCAGGGACCCAGCCCGACTATAGCCAGAAACCAGTGTAAACATCAGAAAAAAAGTGGGGGCAACATAAGAGGCAGATCCTACTCTCCTACACAACCCCCCCCCAAATGCAGGGACACTAAACTAACCTTGACCAGTTAAGTCTTCGTGCTCTAAGTGGAAATACCTTGAGAGTCCATCTGCATTGGGATGTTGGGTCCCAGGTCTATGCTCCACTGTATAGTCCATCCCCTGTAGGGAAATGGACCACCTCAAAAGTTTTGGGTTTTCTCCTTTCATTTGTTTAAGCCATAGGAGGGGCTTGTGGTCGGTCTGAACTATGAAGTGAGTGCCAAACAAGTATGGCCTCAGCTTCTTCAGGGCCCACACCACAGCAAAGGCCTCCCTCTCTATAGCTGACCAACGTTTCTCTCTAGGGGTCAGCCTTCTGCTAATGAAAGCTACTGGCTGATCTTGACCTTCATCATTCAGTTGAGACAGTACAGCTCCCACACCCAGCTCAGAAGCATCTGTTTGGACAATGAACTTTTTGGTGTAGTCTGGACTCTGTAAGATGGGGGCAGTGCACATGGCCTGCTTTAGGTCTTCAAATGCCTTCTGACAGCTAGCTGTCCACTGAACCTTTTTGGCATTTTCTTTGAGGTTAGATCATTCAAGGGGGTCACTATAGATCCATATCCCTTTACAAACCTCCTATAGTACCCAGTCAGGCCTAAGAAGGCTCTCACCTGTGTCTGGGTGGTTGGAGCAACCCATTCCATTATGGTTTGGATTTTGCTCTGTAAAGGCTGAACCTGGCCTCCACTTACAAGGTGGCCCAGGTACACAACCTGACTCTGCCCTATCTGGCACTTAGTGGCCTTGATAGTGAGGCCTGCTTTCTGCAGAGCCTCCAAAACATTCCTGAGGTGGACCAGGTTATCCTGCCAGGAGGAACTAAAGACAGCAATATCATCTAGATAAGCTGAGCAATAAGTTTCCATCCCTGCCAGAACTTTATTCACCAACCTCTGAAAAGTGGCAGGTGCATTTTTCAATCCAAAGGGCATCACCACAAAGTGGTAGTGCCCACCAGGGGTCGAAAATGCTGTTTTGGCTTTTGCATCATCAGCTAATCTGATCTGCCAGTAGCCAGTTGTTAGGTCAAATGTACTTAGGTACTTGGCTGAGGCCAAAGTATCAATCAGCTCATCTGCCCTGGGTATGGGATAGGTATCAGTCCTAGTGACTGCATTGAGGCCTCTGTAGTCTACACAAAACCTCATTTCTTTCTTACCACCCTGGGTATGAGGCTTGGGTACTAGGACTACTGGGCTAGCACATGGGCTATCCGAAGGCTCAATCACACCTAACTCCAACATTTTCTGGACTTCAGTCCTGATACAGTCCCTGACATGGTCAGGTTGCCTGTAGATTTTACTCTTGACAGGCAGACTGTCCCCAGTGTCCACCTCATGGGTGCACCAGGTAGTCTGACTGGGGGTCAGGCTAAACATATGTCTGTACTGTTGCAGAACCTGTCTGCACTCAGTTTGCTGATGGTCAGTGAGGCTGCTTGCCAAAGCAACACCATCTACTGACCCATCATCAGGGTTCTGTGAGAGAAGGTCAGGGAGAGGGTCACTCTCCTCCTCCTGGTCCTCATTAGTTGCCATGAGCAAGCCCATGTCAGCCCTGTCAACAGATGGCTTTAATCTGTTGACATGGAGCACCCTCAGGGGGCTCCTGGGAGTTCCAAGATTCACCAGATAGGTGACTTCTCCCTTTTTGTTCAACTATTGTATGGGGGCCACTCCACTTGTCTTGGAGGGCTGCTGGGGCCACAGGCTCCAACACCCACACTTTCTGTCCTGGCTGGTACACAGTCAGCACAGCCTTTTGGTCATGCCAAGCTTTTTGTAATTCTTGGCTGGCCTCCAGGTTTTTGGTTGCCTTTTTCATGTATTCAGAAATCCTGGAGCGGAGACCAAGTACATAGTCCATCACATCCTGTTTGGGGGCTTGAGAGGTAACTCCCAGCCCTCTTTGACCAAACACAATGGACCCCTTACAGGATGCCCAAACAGAAGCTCAAATGGGCTGTAACCAACCCCCTTCTGTGGAACCTCTCTGTAGGCAAACAACAGGCAGGGAAGAAGAAGGTCCCATTTCCGCCTAAGCTTCTCTGGGAGTCCTTTAATCATTCCCTTAAGGGTTTTGTTGAAGCGTTCAACCAAACCATTGCATTGTGGGTGATAGGGGGTAGTGAACTTATAAGTCACACCACACTCCTTCCACATTGCTTTCAAATATCCTGACATGAAGTTGGTACCTCTGTCAGAGATTACCTCCTTTGGGAAACCCACTCTGGAGAAGACTCCAATGAGGGCTCTTGCCACCACAGGGGCTGTGGTGGTCCTCAGGGGAATTGCCTCTGGGTACCTGGTGGCATGATCCACTACCACCAGGATAAATCTGTGCCCAGATGCAGTTTGAGGGTCAAGGGGACCAACAATGTCAATCCCTACCCTTTCAAAGGGTACCGCCACCACAGGTAGTGGTCTCAGGGGGGCCTTTGTGGTGCCACCTGCCTTGCCACTGGCTTGGCATGTGACACAGGAGCGACAAAACTCCTTGGTGTCCTCTGACATATGTGGCCAATGAAAATGTGGAACAAGCCTGTCCCAGGTCTTGTTTTGGCCCAAGTGACCTGCCAAAGGGATATCAATCAATCAATCAAAATATCTTTATTCGATTCAGACAAAGTGAATCATAAAAGAGTACATGCACTTAAAATTTCTTAAAACAAATACATACATATAAAATTCATTGGTATCAAAGAATGAAATAGTGCAGTTCACATTTCAGCCAAGAGACCTGCCAAAGGGATATCATGTGCTAGGGTCAAGAGGAACCCCCTAAACTTCTGAGGTATTACCAACCTCCTGGTGGCTCCAGGGGCTGGATCTCTACCTTCAGAATATAGGAGTCCCTCATCCCAATAAACTTTATGGGACCCACTAGCACTCCCTGCAGCCTCAGCAGCAGCCTGCTGTCTGAGGGGTTCAGAGAGGGGCAGCACTGTTGCTCCTTACTCAGATCTTCCCTAGAAGGGCCCCCTGCCCCCAAGAACTCAACCTGATCAGGCTCAAGTTCCTCTGGGGCAGTTCCTTCCTCAGGGTCTGCTCCTCCTCCCTGGGGAGGGGAATCTGTGATCTGAGACAGAGGGGAAGGCACTGCCTTAACCCTACTGCTCCTCCTCTTGGGAAGCATCTGGTCCATAATTTCAGGATCCAGAGCTGATTCAGTGTCATGCATTTTGGCTTGTGGCCTGGTCACAGCAAATACCTCTGCAGGGATGCCCAACATCTCAGCATGAGTCCATAACTCTACTTCAGACCAGGCTGAAGTTTCTAGATCATTGCCCAATAGACATTCTACAGGGAGGTCGGCACTGACTACAACCTTCTTGAGGCCAGTTACCCCTCCCCAGGAGAAATTCACAACTGCCAGACTATGGTTGGTCCTGACATTGGTTGCATTGGTCACCTGGTACATTTCGCCCAGCATGATCTGTCCAGGGTCCACAAGATCCTCTGCCACCATGGTGACACTAGCACCTGTGTCCCTAAATGCCAAAGCCTGTTTGCCATTTATTACAGGCTGCTGTTTGTATTTGCCCAGATTACTGGGGCTTACTAGGAAGGACATGTCAATGTCTCCATCACAAATCAGCAATGCCTGAGTGGTTACTCTGACTATGTCAGAGTCCACTTCAGAACCCAGGGTCAACCCTACTACACCCTTCTTCTGAGTACCACCTCCACCAGTAGCTGGACTAGGGGGAACAGTTGCCTTAGGGGCAGGAGTGGTGGTGGTTTGGTCTTTGGACTTGTTACAGTCAGAAGTCCAGTGCCCTTTCTGTGTACAGAATTTGCACCAGGGCTTCTTTTGGCCTTTTCCCTTGTTGGATTGTGACTCCCCACCAGATGCAGATTTTTGGGGCCCTTGTGAAGATTTCTGGTCTGTTGACTTATCCCCACCTTTCTCAGAGCCCTTAGAATCCTGCTTCTGGGTGTCACCCCCTTGGTTCTGGGTTTTCTGCCTCACCCTGGTTCTGACCCACTTTTCTGCCTTCTTTCCCAATTCTTGGGGAGAGGTCAGATCGGAGTCCACCAGGTATTGATGCAACAACTGGTTCTGGCAATTATTAAGGATCTGTTCTCTCATCATTAGATTATACAATCCCTTGAAATCAGTAACCCTACTGCCAACCAGCCAACCCTCCAGAGCCTTGGTTGCACAATCTACAAAGTCAGTCCAGTCTGAGTCTATGCCTTCTGGGTGTCTCTGAACTTCAACCTGTACTGCTCAGTGGTTAAGCCAAACCCATCTATCAGTGCACTCTTCAGGACTTCATAGTCATCAGCATCCTCTTCTCTAACAGTGAGGAGCTTGTCTCTACCTTTATCTGAAAAGGAGAGCCACAAGATTGCTGCCTACTGCTTTTGGGGGATCTGTTGTACTCTACAGGCCCTTTCCATAGCAGTTATCCACTTATGGATATCATCCCCACTCTGGTAGGGAGGAACAACCTTGCTCAGGTTCCTATGGTCTGGAATATATTCTCTGCCTCTAGGGACACTGTTGCTGCCACCAGGGGTTCTAACCCCTCTTTTCTAGAAGCTCTCTGGAGCTCAAAGGATTCTCTATCTAATGCCAACTGCTTGGTTTTGAGGGCAAATCTTGCTTCCTCATACTGCAGCAGTTTGCACAGTCTTTCAGAGGAGGTCTCTCTTCTTGGAAAGTAGGAGTTCCTCTGCTGGACAAATTCTCTGCCAGAGTGATAGGAGCGGTCAGAGTCCCTAGAAAGGGACCTGTGCCTCTCCTCCACTGTGTCAGTTCTCTTAGGGAGAATTCCTCTGTCCTTTTCAGACCCCTTGGGGCCTGGCCCTACAATCACAGAGTCTTGGTCAACTTGATGTTCATCATCTGACCCAGACACTGTAATTGACCCACCCCCTGATTCAGACTCATTAGCTCCTAGAGCTAATCTAAGATCATCTGCTGTCAGCAGATCTATCAGGTGTAGTGTGGAGGGACTCTATCCTATCTTCAGGTGCCTCTCAGCACACATGGCTTTCACGTCAAAGAAAGTCATGTCCTTATACTGAAGCTGGGTGGATCCACTGGGTCCATCCCTTAAGGACATTCTAGTGTTGTGCAGTGTTGTACTACCTACACTAGTTTGTGGCCTACTGATCCTAGCTTGAGCTGTAGAAAGGGTGTGCTATCCCTTGGCACACAGCTCTAAGTTCAGTAGAACTTATTGATACTAAGCTTGACTTTATATGTACCTTGAGTACCTATAGTGGTTTTCAGATAGTAATTCAAATAGAGATTTTCTGGTAAAACAATAGCAAGCTGGAATCCCACACGCTGCCAACAATGTTAGAAGTTGGCCTGGTATATGCTGTTCACTAATTAAAGTGGACACCTTGCACCAGTCCAATTCGACTCTTATGGTAGGTAGGTTTAAGACAACCTTTATAGAAAGCTATCCTAGTGGTAGCTGTGGAGAGCAGCCTTCAGGCTAAGTCTTGGAGGAATGTAAAGCAGCTTGTTTTACCACACAATCTCCTGAATCACCAAATGAAAAGACACCACACAGGTATATATATCAAATATATATGTATTTATTAATAAACAACTCTCTACTAATCTCTTTATGAGATTTGAAGCCAGGAACATATGTACAAGTCAATGTTTTATCAAAATAAGTTAGCACAAGTAAATATCACAATCTTAGCTTGGCTAGACCGTGGTCTAGAGCATTTAGAATCGAGGGACCCCAAAGAACCACCCCAGGTAGTTGTAGGAGACCCACAGGGGACGGACGCGGTGTTTAGACACTGGTGCGAGTCCTGTACGAGTCTATGCGAGAGAACGCGATTGAGTTATCAATATTACAGGTCCCTGGCGTGTTCGAGGCGAACACACCTATCGGTCAGTACGAGTCGAAGGACGCGGATACTGATAGAGTCACAAGGGAGTTGGACGCGATGTGTCTAACACAGACGCGAGCCCTGTACGAGCCAGTGCGAGAATCGCACGGGGAAAATAGGAGTTTTAGGGCACTTCTAGGGTAGCTACAAGCAAGCCACTTACAGGGTAAGTAGTTCTAGGGCCCACACCCACAGGAGCACCGTAGTGCTGAAGTTACCTCACCCAGGGGAGCCGGGTGCTTAGGTGTCCTTTGGTGTCGGGTCGCGGCGTCGTTTTCAATGGGAGCCAGTGAAGACTTGCTACTTGCGACGACAGAAGAAGTGTCCGTTGTAATCCAAGCCTGGATTCGGAAAGAGGAAGACCTGAAAGCAGAGGGGACAGTGTTCACAGTCACTTGGCAGTGACTCTGGGCAAGGAAGATGAATGCCCACCGTTGTCGACAGCTTCGGGTCATTCACGTTTGTCTTGACTCTTCAACCACGTGGTCCAGGCAGCGTTGATGATGACCAGGAGCTGGATTCGGTGTGTCCCATGACGTCTGCAGCTTACTGAGGTGTCGGCGACTCGATTGGAGCCAACAAGCCTTGGTAGCAGCAAGTCTCGTGGTGATAAGGAAAAGTCAATGGTACAGACCAGCAAGATCTGGGGGACTTACCCAGCAAGGGTAGGTCAGAGCAGGCCTGGAGCAACCAGGGGAGCCCTTTGGTTTTGTTGGAAAGTCTTCTGGGGACCCACAAGCCGGCTGGCAAGGGATCGCAAAGACACCTTGGGAGGATCCACTCAACAGGGGCCCACGGTCACTCGGGATGATGTAGGCCTCTGAATTCGGGAGGGATCTCTGCTAGAGGCTGGGACCACACGTGGTTCAAAGCACAAGTTCGTAGAACGTCGTGAAGGGGTTGCACTTGACAATAGTGCACGGTACCCAGGGGCTGTAGTTCCTTGTCGCTCGTGGGGTCCACTTGCCTCAGCTTCACTGGGGACTCACGATGACCTTGGAAAAGTCAGGAAATCCTCTTCTTGGGCTGCAGGGACTTCGGGCTCCGGCGGGAGCGGTGTAGTTTGCGACAGTCGTTGTAGTTTTTGGTGCCTGCCAAGCAGGGGACTCACTCCTTGACTCCAAGGGAGATTCTTCAGTCTTCCAAAGGTAGTGGAACGTCGAAGGTCCAGGATTCTTCTGTAGAGCATCGTCCAGGGAGATCTGGGTTGCAATGCACAGGTTCCCCCTCTTATTTTTATTTTTTTATTTTTAGTGTTTTATAGAGCGCAAACTTGACCTGTGAGGGTATCAGAGCGCTTTACACGGTATACAGGGGTGAACAAACAAAAAGTCTAAAATACAGAAATATATATACAGGGGTGAACAAACAAAAAGTCTAAAGTACAGATGTATACAAAAATATACAAAACGGCAGGCGAGGGGCAGGGGTGTTGGGAACATGGGGGAAAAGGGGATACAAGTTTATGGTTACAGTTATGGTTAGGATCAATAAAAACAAGAGCCCCACATTATCTCGGCGGGGTGAATTGGTGGTCTGAAGTAGAAGCGATAGTCTTAGATTCGTCGGGCACATTTTGGTGGTTGAGGGCGGCCTTAGACGAGGAATTTACCCATGAGGAAAGTTTTGGCCTCCTTCTTGAAACGTGCTAGAGAGGGGATTCTTCTGATGGCGGGGGGTAGAGAGTTCCAAATTCTTGGTGCTGCTCCGGAGAAAGCCCTATTGTAGGTTCTTTTTTTCTGAAAATGGGCAGGTTGGAGCAAGAGGTTTCTAGCGGACCGGGAGTTTCTGCTTCCCCCAGATACCACTAGTTTCTGTGCCAGGTAAGTGGGGGAGTTTGTGTGTAAAGCCTTGTGTGTGATGCAAGCCAGTTTCAGCTGTATTCTGGCCTCTAGAGGGAGCCAGTTCAGCGCTTTCATATGTGGAGAGATGTGGTCGAATTTCCTGGTGCCGGTGAGTTGTCTGTCGGCCGCGTTGAGGCAGGCTTTTAGAGGTGCCAAGGAGATCTTGGGTAATCCCGTGAGGGTGGAACATCCATATTCCAGTCTAGAGATGACTAGTGCTTGGGCTGCCATTTTTAGGTCAGGAGCATCAATGAAAGGTTTCAGCTTCCACAGGTAGTTCAGGTGGAATCTGGCTGATTTAGCCATTGAGTTAATGTGGTCTCGCATGTTCAGGTTACAGTCGAGGATTATGCCCAGAGATTTGGCAGAGTCCACAATGGTCGGCGGGCAGTTTAAGGCTGTGATGGCCTTGATCCACAACTGAATCTCCGGGTTGGCCTTTGAGGGGAGATTAGGAGAAATTCAGTTTTCTTTGCGTTGAGTTTGAGTTGGTTAGCGGCTAGCCATTGGACCGTCAGTTTCAAGGTCTCGTTCAGGGAGAGGATCTCCTCGAGTGATGAAATATTGATGTATATTTGGGTGTCATCCGCGTACATATGGTAGGAGATGTTGGCAGTACGAAGAACTTCGGTGAGTGGCTCTAGGTAAAGATTAAAGAGGGTGGGGGACAGGGTTGAACCTTGGGGGACTCTGACAGTGACCGGGTTGGGGGCTGATAGGTTGCCGTTAATGAGGAATCTCTGAGATCGGTTGTGGAGGAAGGACCTGAACCATTCTAGGACAACACCATCCAGACCCATCCTGAGTTCAAGGCGTTCGAGTAGTTTTGCATGGTTCACAGTATCGAAGGCGGAAGATAGGTCTAAGAGGATTAGAAGGCAGGTTTTGCCTTGGTCTATGGCTTGGAGGGCGTCGTCCACGATGTGGAGCATAGTGGTTTCAGTGCTGTGCCCGGTCTGAATCCAGATTGGAAGTCATCAAGTAGGTGGAAGTTGTTGATGTGCTGACTTAGTTGCTGTTGTACACACTTCTCTAATACTTTGGCTAGCAGAGGGATATTGGAGATAGGTCTGAAATTGTCGGGGGAGGCTGGATCCAGCGATGGTTTTTAAAATAGGAAGGACTTGACCGGCTTTCAAGGGGTCCGGGATCGATCCCTGTTGGAGAGAGGCGTTGATTATTGCAGTCCAGCAAGGGACAATGGATTGGGAGGCAGCAGCGAGGCAGTTGGATGGTAGTGGGTCATTAAAGTGGTTGTTTGGGTTTAAGGTAGAGAGGATTTTAGAGATGGAGTCTTCGTCACAGTATTCGAAGTCGGTCCAGCGTGCTTGGTTTTTAGGTGAGGTCAGTGGAGGTAGCGCGGGAAAGGGGGCAGGTCTGGAAGGGGTTGAGAGTGAGTGGAGGTATTGAGTTCAATTCCTAATGCCGTGATTTTATCAGTGAAGAAGGAGGAGAATTCTTCAGACGATATTAGAGACTTGGGAGATTCTTTCGGTGTTTTAGCCAGTTTATTTGATTGGTGTTTGACCAGTTCAAAGAGCTTGCGGGGTCTATTCTTGGCATTCTCCAACTCTGATCTGAAGTATTCTTTTTTGAATTGAGGATATGTTTGTTGTAGGAGTTTCTCGCCTGGCGGAGAAGTTTTAGATGCGTAGCAGAGGGTGCTGTCTCCAGATTCTTTCAGATTGCCGTAGGGATCTCCTCTCCAAGTTGAGGGAACCAGAGAACCAGGGGTTTCTGTCTTTGATTTGTGTTCTTTTTAGTTTTAGGGGGCAAGGTCATCTAGAATGTTTGAAATAGACGCCGAGTAATGAGCATTGAGGTCACTGACCGTAGTTATGTGCGAGGGGGAGGTCAGATTTGCAACGAGCCTCCAGTTTCCTAAGGTCAAGGTTCTTAGTGTCTCTGACCCAGCGTTTGGGAATCACCGGTTGCGGTGTCTTTGTCTTGAGGGTCCCAGGTACAACGAAGGAGATGGTATGGTGGTCAGACCAGTCACATGGGTCTGAGGAGATAAGCTTGACTGAGGATTCCTTAGAAATGATCCAGTCAAGGGTGGCCCCTTTTGAGTGAGTTGGCAGAGAGCAGGCTTGAGTCAGGGCTTGATCGGTTAGGAGGTCTTTGATGGCGTTGACGTAGGGATCTTTAGGGTCATTCCAGTGCAGGTTGAAATCACCAAGGAAAATCTCTTTGGCATTGGAGGAAATCCTAGTTGTGATGAATTCCAAGAGGTGATCGGTGAAAGAGTCGTTCGAACCTGGGGGGTGGGAAAAGATGTGCAAGTTGCAAAGATGTAATGAGTTGCTGCAAATGGAGAGTGCGAGGTATTCGCAGGAGTCGGTGGTGTCCGCCACGAGTTCCGTGACAAGGAGGGAGGATCGGTAGATGCAAGCGATGCCTCCTCCTTTTCTGCTAGATTGTCTGTCTAGTCTAGCAATGCTGTAGTTGGGAGGGACTAATAAGTCTAGGCAAGGGGAAGAGTATTCATTGAGCCAGGATTCTGTTAGTATAGCTAGGTCTAAGTTTTTGTTCAGGATGAGGTCAGCGATATCTGCGGCATGCTTAACTGCCGATCGGCAATTGATTAAGAGACCAGATAGGGGGGTCTGGGGGGTGTCAGGGGTCTGGACGGATAGGAATATAGGCGCAAGGTTGCTTTTAACCACACTTCTGTTATGGAGGGTGGCTGGCCTGTTGGGGTTGATGGTGACCGTGCTGATGGGGTGTTCAGGGCTCCTATTTAGTGGACGAGGGATGGCTTGGACCGAATTGTGGTCTTGGAGGATGGCTAGGATTTAGTTTTCCATGAGGTCTAGTGGATTAGAAGAGGTGGCAGTGGTAGAGTTGTAAGAGAGTGCGAGAGCTCGGGACTCCTCCTCTGATAGGTGGCAAGGGTGTTTGCGCGGGCGAAGATGTCTCAAGGGTAGTGGAAGTGGGTGTTTGGGAGGCTCGGCGATCTGTGGGGGGGAGGATTGAGGTGGCTTGAGGTTAGCGAGGGAGAGTTCGGCAAGGTGAAGGAGGTTCATAAGGTCCAGGATGGAGCTATGGATGCTCTGGGTTAGTTTGGTCGCTCTGGAGTGCAGAATTGCGAGATCAATATAAGCTGGGGGTGCTAGAGGGCAGGGGAGCAAAGGTTCAGGAGCGGTATAGGTGGCATGTAAGGGTGGAAGGGGGGGAGGTTGGCATGAGCCGACTCCAGGGTCTTTGGAGGCGTATCGAGCTCGTGGATTTGGTGGATGGCTGGCGGGGAGGGGATCAGAGGTCTGGGGACTACTCTGTTGGAGGTGCCGGGGGACGAGTTATAATGGTTAGGGTGATCAGTGTTGGGAGCCATTGGAGGGTTAGTTCGACCTGAGTCTGGGGTCTTTGGGAGAGTATCAGTCTCACAGTTGGTGGGGGCGCTGGGTGGGAGGGGATCAAGGGTGTGGGGGGAGTCCGTATCCGGGGTCCGTAGAGATGCTGAGAGGGATAGGATGAGCTGCGAAGGAAGCCATTGGAGGGGTATGCGGGTGGCTAGGCACAATAGGCTGGCAGGATGGTGGGTCGTTGGTGCGGATGCTAGATCCCCTATCCATGTCGTGCACGTGGTTTCTGAGGAGGGTGAAAAGGTCTGCGAATTTATTAAGGTTATTGGTTGAGACTTGGATCAGAACAATGCCATTTTTGTAGAGGGTGATGGTGAGGTCCGCTCGCAGGGTAGAGGAGGGAGCAATTGTGAGTTTGGTGCCATATGGGATGTTTTTGGTTGAGCGAACGTTAAGACGGTGCGAGAGGGTTTTGCGCCAGTCGGCGGTTCTTCTGGAATAGAAGATAAGGTCATTTATGCAAACGCCACTGTCCACGTTGGAGCGCAGGTCAGATATCAGCGTCTCAGGGTGGCTTTTTAGGGTGGCGTGCTTGAATGATTTAGCAGCTGTTTTTGAGAGGTTGGGGGGGTAGACTAGAGTGTAGGAGTTTTCCCCAGACCATGTCAGGTCAGGGCTTGACATGTTGGTTAGGGAAGGGCACTAATATGAGTAAGAGGGTAAAAAGACAGCGGAGGGGATGAGTTTCCCGGTACAGAGGTGAGATGGACCTATGATAAAGAGGGTAAAAGATTATTTTTTTTTATTATTTTTTTCTTTCCTTTCTTCCTCCTTTTTTGGTGAGTCTTCAGGCACAGCAATTTAACTGTGAAGTTACACAGAAGAGATGAAAGCAAAGGTTTTTAAACAATAAAGTATTGAGGCAGCGCCATCTTAAGGTCAGGCACTGTGAGGCGAGTCGAGGATGTCTTGGACCGTCGCCATTTTGGAGTCAGGTATTGATCGGCAACAAGTGTACAGGCAGGTTGTAAAGGGACTTAGTACACAATCAGGGGCAATAATGCACTTCACTTTAGTGGCGTTTGCAGAGCTGCCTCATTAGCGGTGTAGAATGAGGAGCAGTAGCGGTGAGAGATTGACCTGAAATGCACTTCAGGGCGCCGCCATTTTAAGATCTTGGGAGCATCGGCCCGGGACCCTCTGAAGAGCCGAAAATGTCTCGGCGACGAAAGAACGTACCTGGCGTGCGTTTCAAGTGTGCGTAGGCGGAATCCTCGTCAGTTTCTGTCTCCCGTGTGGAGAAGACTGGGGGCAGCGGCATCAGAGGCTTCGCGCCATAGTAAGCGTGCGCCGCCAGGATCGTAGCGAGAGCAATGGAGGAGGAGATAGAGAGCACCCAGGCAGCAGCAGAGTGCCAGGGACTGCCGCCGCACAAGCGTGACCTCAAGGGAGACGAGCAGGCAGCCACGGTCCACAGCTGCAGGTAGGCGCCGGAGAGAGAGCCAATTCCCTCTGTTTCCCGTTTGGCACCAGGAGGGTAGTCGAGTAGAGGGTAGTCACCTCGGCACCGCAGTCGGGCTCCGGCCTGGACCCCAAAGTCCTAGCTCCTTGGCCGCAGACCGGAGAACCGCAGCCGGGCCGTATGGGGCAATGGGGGAAGCCTCGCAAATGGCGTCCAACTCCTGGGGTCACCCACGGACCTCGGATCGCAACGGGGGAAGCCTCGTAAATGGCATCCAACTCCTGGGGTCACCCACGGACCTCGGATCGCAGGAGGCAGGTGACGGTCATGACCGGGGGTCGTCCTTCCCTCAGCGATGTCTCGCAGTCATCCACGGCTCGAAGCTGGCTCCGCAGCCCAGCGATGCCTCGGACAGCGATGGGGTCCCGGGCAGTGGGGGTGCAGAAAGAACTCCGGTGGCAGTCGCTCGTCAGGTAGGATGGGAGTCCACTTTTGACTCAGAGTTAGGGCAGTTCTTGTATGGGTGGTGTGCAGTCGCTCCACAGAGATCGCCAGAGCCAGAGGGACGATTTTAACGGGGATAACTACCAGAAATTGGTAATCCCCAAACCGGGAGCTCCTCGGAGAGGCTCCTACTCGGCGGCGGCCATTTTGCCAGGGAGGGAAGGACTAGCTCTATGACCCCACCTATGGGAGGGTCAGGGGAGTGGGTGGCTACACCCACTTCCCTTTGTCCAGTTTTGCGCCAGAGCAGGGGCAGGTAGCCCCTGAGCCGGTTTGAACTGGGGTTTGCACAGAGGAGCCTTCTGCTCCCCCAGTGCAGGACTTCAAAGCACTCTAAGAGTGCACCCACCCAGCCCCAATACACTAAACCCTGTCTGGGAGGTGGTCACACCCCCTTGTGACAGGATATCTATTGTTGGGCTTCCTCCACTGTGAGTTTCGGTCATCAGCAGGAGGGCAGCCCAGTGTCTGTGACTGGGGGCATCCATCTTGTGATGCCAGGGCTCTGGAAAGAAGTTACCGGTTAGGCCGGTGGGTACATGTCTCTCCCTCTAGAAGGGTGGAATGCTACCCCCGCCGCCAGAACTGGCGGGGGGGTAGTATTCCAAGATGTTTGACACCAAACATGACATGTTTCCGTGCAGCCATCCCAAAGTTAGCATTTAACGCGAGGTTATAATGCGCTTAAGAATATATGGTCAGGCTGCACTACAAACAGCATCAGAGAAGGGTCTCCGAAGGCTGCAGAGGGGCTCTGCTCATGCAGGGTCATCCTCCCACATAAGAACCAAGCACTCTGCCTTCAGGATTGATAAGGCCTGCCATAGGAGTGACTTATAGGTTTGTATGTGTGTATGTATGTAGTGGTATAGGTAGCCCATACCACAGTAAGGGGTGCATGCACCACCTTACCCAGGCTGCAGTAGCAGACCTGTGGTGTCAGATTTAGTCTGCTTCCCAGGGGTGGCATAATACATGCTTCAGCCCCTGGTAGGCCTGTGAAGTACCTATGCCCTTGGTACCTAAGGTACCATATACTAGGGACTCATAAGGTACCACAGTATCCAATCACTAGTGCACCTAGAGTGCACTCCAAGTCGTTTAGAGAGAACAGAGAGGCTGGGGCCCTGATTAGCAGGGACCCAGCCCGACTATAGCCAGAAACCAGTGTAAACATCAGAAAAAAAGTGGGGGCAACATAAGAGGAAGATCCTACTCTCCTACAGATGTCATCAGCAGTGCATTGCGGGGGCGTGAGTTATAGTTAGCTCAACTAACTATAACGGCCGAATTTCTCTGGTTTTGTACGAGTGAAATGTCCAACTAACTATAACGTCCCTGAAACCTGTGGTTTTTTCAGTGAATTTCTAAGGTTTTTTAAATGCTAATTTCTAACTATAGCGTCCCTGAAACCTATGGTTTTTTCAGTGAATTTCTAAGGTTTCTTACATGCTAATTTCTAACTATGCCTACAGAGGTAGGACATGTGCAGAAAGAGGAAGAAAGGCGCAGAAAGAAGCAAGAGAAATGCAGAAAGAGGCAACAGAAGTCCAGAAAGAGGAAGAAAGGTGCAGAAAGAAGCAAGAGATTTGCAGAAAGAACCAACAGAGGTGTAGAAAGAGGCCTTGTTGCAAAGTCATCCTGTGCCCCCAACTTTTTTGCTGACTGGTACTGGTGGTAACTGACTAACCAGGCTCGGAGCCAGTGCTATGCTGAAAGATACTTAGAATACAGTGAAAACACCTACATACACTAGGGTACACTATGGGTTGGGGTACCCCAGTGATTGGCATGACCTCCCCTGTAAGGCCCTAGTACATAATAGGGCAGGGGGATTAAAACTACCTCTAAGTCAGAGGTGCAGAAAGAGGCAAGAGAAGTGCATAAAGAAGCAACAGAGGTGCCGAAAGAAGCAAGAGAGGTGCAGAAACAGGCAAGAAAGGTGCAGAAAGAGGGAACAGGGGTGCAGAAAGAGGTAAGAGGGATACAGAAATTTACAAGAGATGTACAGAAAGAAGCAAGAGCAGTGCAGAAAGAAGCAAGAGAAGTGCAGAAAGAAGCAAGAGAGGTGGAGAAATAGGGAAGAGGGTGCAGAAAGAGGCAAGAGGGATACAGAAATGTGCAAAAGAGGTGCAGAAAGAAGCAAGAGCAGTGCAGAAAGAACTAACAGAGGTGTAAAAAGAGGCAAGAGGGGTGCAGAAAGAGGTAGGAGAGGTGCACAAAGAGGCAAGAGAGGTACAGAAAGAGGCAGGAGGGGTGCATAAAAAAGGAAGAGAAGTGCAGAAAGAAGCAACAGAGGGGCTGAAATAGGCTCGAAGGGTGCAGAAAGAGGCAAGAGAAGTGCAGAAAGAAGCAACAGAGTTACAGAAAGAGGCAAGAGAGGTGAAGAAACAGACAGGAAAGGTGCAGAAAGAGGGAACAGGGGTGCAAAAAGAGGCAAGAGAGGTGCAGAAAGAGGGAAGAGGGGTGCAGAAAGAGGCAAGGGGAGTGCAGAAAGAAGCAAGTGAGGTGCAGAAAGACGCAAGAGAGGTGCAGAAACAAGCAAGAGAAGTGCAGAAAGAGGCAAGAGAAATGCTGAAAGAAGCAACAGAGGTGTAGAAAGAAGCAAGAGAAGTACAGAAAGAGGCAAGTAAAGTGCAGAAAGAAGCAAGAGCAGTGCAGAATGAACCAACAGAGTTTCAAAAAGAGGCAAGAGGGGTGAAGAAAGAGGTAGGAAAGGTACACAAAGAAGCAAGATAGGTACAGAAAGAGTAAGGAGGGGTGCAGAAAGAAGGAAGAGAAGTGCAGAAAGAGGCACAAGAATTGCTGAAAGAAGCAACAGAGGTTTAGAAAGAAGCAAGAAAAGTGCAGAAAGAGGCAAGTGAGGTGCAGAAAGAAGCAAAAGCAGTGCAGAAAGAACCAACAGAGGTGCAAAAAGAGACAAGAGGGGTGCAGAAAAAGGTAGGAGAGGTGCACAAAGAGGCAAGAGAGGTACAGAAAGAGGAAGGAGGGGTGCAGAAAGAAGGAAGAGAAGTGCAGAAAGAAGCAACAGAGGTACAGAAAGAGGCAAGAGAGGTGCAGAAACAGGCAGGGAAAGTGCAAAAAGAGGGAACAGGTGTGCAGAAAGAGGCAAGAGAGGTGCAGAAAGAGAAAAGAGGGGTGCAGAAAGAGGCAAGAGGGGTGCAGAAAGAAGCAAGTGAGGTACAGAAAGAGGCAACAGAGGTGCAAAAAGACACAAGAGAGGTGCAGAAACAAGCAAGAGAAGCACAGAAAGAGGCAAGAGAAGTGCAGAAAGAAGCAACAGAGGTACATAAAGAGGCAAGAGAGGTGCAGAAACAGACAGGAAATGTGCAGAAAGAGGGACGAGGGGTGCAAAAAGAGGCAAGAAAGGTGCAGAAAGAGGGAAGAGGGTTGCAGTAAGAGGCAAGAGGAGTGCAGGAAGAAGCATGTGAGGTGCAGAAAGAAGCAACAGAGGTGCAGAAAGGTGCAAGAGAGGTGCAGAAACAAGCAAGAGAAGTGCAGAAAGAGGCAAGAGAAATGCTGAAAGAAGCAACAGAGGTGTAGAAAGAAGCAAGAGAAGTGCAGAAAGAGGCAAGTGAGATGCAGAAAGAAGCAAGAGCAGTGCAGAATGAACCAACAGAGGTGCAAAAAGAGGCAAGAGGGGTGCAGAAAGAGGTAGGAGAGGTACACAAAGAGGCAAGAGAGGTACAGAAAGAGGCAGGAGGGGTGCAGAAAGAAGGAAGTGAAGTGCAGAAAGAGGCAAGAGAATTACTGAAAGAAGCAACAGAGGTGTAGAAAGAAGCAAGAGAAGTGCAGAAAGAGGCAAGTGAGGTGCAGAACGAAGCAAGAGCAGTGCAGAAAGAACCAACAGAGAAGCAAAAAGAGGCAAGAGGGGTGCAGCAAAAGGTAGGAGAGGAGCACAAAGAGGCAAGAGAGGTACAGAAAAAGGCAGGAGCGGTGCAGAAAGATGGAAGAGAAGTGCAGAAAGAAGCAATAGAGGTACAGAAAGAGACAAGATAGGTGCAGAATCAGGCAGGGAAGGTGCAAAGAGAGGGAACAGGGGTGCAGAAAGGCAAGAGAGGTGCAGAAAGAGAAAAGATGTGTGCAGAAAGACGCAAGAGAGGTGCAGAAACAAGCAAGAGAAGTGCGGAAAGGCAAGAGAATTGCTGAAAGAAGCAACAGAGGTGTGGAAAGAAGCAAGAGAAGTGCAGAAAGAGGCAAGTGAGGTGCAGAAAGAGGCAAGAGAGGTTGAGAAAGAGGCAAGAGGGGTGCAGAAATGTGCAAGAAAGCAGCAGATAGAAGCAAGAGCAGTGCAGAAAGAACCAACAGAGGTGCTGAAAGAGGCACAAAGGGTGTAGAAAGAGGCAAGAGAAGTCCAGAAAGAAGCAATAGAGGTACAGAAAGAGGCAAGAGTGGTACAGAAAGAGGCAAGAGAGTTGCACAAAGAAGGAAGAGGGGTGCAGAAAGAGGCAAGAGGAGTGCAGAAAGAAGCAAGTGAGGTGCAGAAACAGGCAAGAGAGGTGCAGAAACAGGCAAGAGAAGTGCAGAAAGAGGCAAGAGAATTACAGAAAGTAGCAACAGAGGTGTAGAAAGAAGCAACAGAGGTGCAGAAAGAGACAAGAGGGGAGCAGAAAGAGGGAAGAGGAGTGCAGAAAGAGGGAAGAGGAGTGCAGAAAGAGGCACAAGTGTTGCAGAAATAAGGGACAGAGGTGCAGAAAGAGGCAAGAGAAGTGCAGAATAAAGCAACAGAGATGCAGAAAGGGGGAGGAGGGGTGGAGAAAGAGGCAAGAGGGGAGCAGAAAGAAGCAAGAGAGGTGCGGAAAGAAACAAAAGAAGTGCAGAAAGAAGCAACAGAGGTACAGAAAGAGGCAAGAGAATCAACAGAGATACAGAAAGAGGCAAGAGAGGTGCAGAAACAGGCAGGGAAAGCGCAAAAAGAGGGAATAGGGGTACAGAAAGAGGCAACAGAGGTGCAGAAAGATGCAAGAGAGGTGCAGAAACAAGCAAGAGAAGTGCAGAAAGAGGCAAGAGAATTGCAGAAAGAAGCAAGTGAGGTACAGAAAGAGGCAACAGAGGTGCAAAAAGACGCAAGAGAGGTGCAGAAACAAGCAAGAGAAGCACAGAAAGAGGCAAGAGAAGTGCAGAAAGAAGCAATAGAGGTACAGAAAGAGACAAGATAGGTGCAGAAACAGGCAGGGAAGGAGCAAAGAGAGGGAACAGGGGTGCAGAAAGGCAAGAGAGGTGCAGAAAGAGAAAAGATGTGTGCAGAAAGACACAAGAGAGGTGCAGAAACAAGCAAAAGAAGTGCAGAAAGAGGCAAGAGAATTGCTGAAAGAAACAAAAGCGGTGTAGAAAGAAGCAAGAGAAGTGCAGAAAGAGGCAAGTGAGGTGCAGAAAGAAGCAATAGCAGTGCAGAATGAACCAACAGAGGTGCAAAAAGAGGCAAGAGGGGTGCAGAAAGAGGTAGGAAAAGTACACAAAGAGGCAAGGGAGGTACAGAAAGAGGCAGAAGGGCTGCAGAAAGAAGGACGAGAAGTGCAGAAAGAAGCAATAGAGGTACAGAAAGAGGCAAGATAGGTGCAGAAATAGGCAGGGAAGGTGCAAAGAGAGGGAACAGGGGTGCAGAAAGAGGCAAGAGAGGTGCAGAAAGAGAAAAGAGGGGTGCAGAAAGATGCAAGAGAGGTGCAGAAACAAGCAAGAGAAGTGCAGAAAGAGGCAAGAGAATTGCTGAAAGAAGCAACAGAGGTGTGGAAAGAAGCAAGAGAAGTGCAGAAAGAGGCAAGTGAGGTGCAGAAAGAGGCAAGAGAGGTGCAGAAAGAGGCAAGAGGGGTGCAGAAATATGCAAGAGAGTAGCAGATAGAAGCAAGAGCAGTGCAGAAAGAACAAACAGAGGTGCTGAAAGAGGCACAAAGGGTGTAGAAAGAGGCAAGAGAAGTCCAGAAAGAATCAACAGAGGTGTAGAAAGAGGCAAGAGTTTTACAGAAAGAGGCAAGAGAGTTGCACAAAGAAGGGAGAGGGGTGCAGAAAGAGACAAGAGGGGTGCAGAAAGAAGCATGTGAGGTGCAGAAAGAGTCAAGAGAGGTACAGAAAGAGGCAAGAGGTGCAGAAACAGGCAAGAGAAGTGCAGAAAGAGGCAAGAGATTGCAGAAAGTAGCAACAGATGTGTAGAAAGAAGCAACAGAGGTGCAGAAAGAGACACGAGGGGAGCAGAAAGAGGGAAGAGCAGTGCAGAAAGAGGCACAAGTGTTGCAGAAAGTAGGGACAGAGGTGCAGAAAGAGGCAAGAGAAGTGCAGAAAAAAGCAACAGAGATGCAGAAAGGAGGAGGAGGGGCGAAGAAAGAGCCAAGAGGGGTGCAGAAAGAAGCAAGAGAGGTGCGGAAAGAAACAAAAGAAGTGCAGAAAGAAGCAACAGAGGTACAGAAAGAGGCAAGAGAAGTGCAGAAAGAGGGAAGAGGGGTGCAGAAAGAGGCACAAGTGTTGCACAAAGAAGGTTCAGAGGTGCACAAAGAAGCAAGAGAAGTCCAGAAAGAAGAAACAGAGGTACAGAAAGAGGGATGAGGGGTGGAAAAAGAGGCAAGAGAAGTGCAGAAAGAAGCAACAGAGATGCAGAAAGAGGGAAGAGGGGTGTAGAAAGAGGCAAGAGGGAAGCAGAGAGAAACAAGAGAGGTGCAGAAAGAAACAAAAGAAGTGCAGAAACAAGGAACAGATGTGCAGAAAGAGGCAAGAGGAGTACAGAGAGAAGAGGGGTGCAGAAAGAGGCACAAGGGGTGCAAAAAGAAACAAAAGAAGTGAAGAAAGAAAAAACAGAGGTGCAGAAAGATCCAAGAGAGGTGCAAAAAGAGGCAAGAGAGGTGCAGAAAGAGGTAGGAAAGGTACACAAAGAGGCAAGAGAGGTACAGAAAGAGGCAGGAGGGGTGCAGAAAGAAGGAAGAGAAGTGCAGATAGAAGCAATAGAGGTACAGAAAGAGGCAAGATAGGTGCAGAAACAGGCAGGGAAGGTGCAAAGAGAGGGAACATGGGTGCAGAAAGAGGCAGGAGAGATGCAGAAAGAGAAAAGAGGGGTGCAGAAAGACGCAAGAGAGGTGCAGAAACAAGCAAGAGAAGTGCAGGAAGAGTCAAGAGAATTGCTGAAAGAAGCAACAGAGGTGTGGAAAGAAGCAAGAGAAGTGCAGAGAGAGGCAAGTGAGGTGCAGAAAGAGGCAAGAGAGGTGCAGAAAGATGCAAGAGGGGTGAAGAAATATGCAAGAGAGTAGCAGATAGAAGCAAGAGCAGTGCCGAAAGAACAAACAGAGGTGCTGAAAGAGGCACAAAGGGTGCAGAAAGAGGCAAGAGAAGTCCAGAAAGAAGCAACAGAGGTACAGAAAGAGGCAAGAGTGATACAGAAAGAGGCAAGAGAGTTGCACAAAGAAGGGAGAGGGGTGCAGAAAGAGACAAGAGGGGTGCAGAAAGAAGCAAGTGAGGTGCAGAAAGAGGCAAGAGAGGTACAGAAAGAGGCAAGAGGTGCAGAAACAGGCAAGAGAAGTACAGAAAGAGGCAAGAGAATTGCAGAAAGTAGCAACAGAGGTGTTGAAAGAAGCAACAGAGGTGCAGAAAGAGACAAGAGGGGAGCAGAAAGAGGGAAGAGCAGTGCAGAAAGAGGCACAAGTGTTGCAGAAAGAAGGGACAGAGGTGCAGAAAGAAGCAAGAGAAGTGCAGAAAGAAGCAACAGAGGTACAGAAAGAAGGATGAGGGGTGGAAAAAGAGGGAAGAGGGGTGCAGAAAGAGGCACAAGTGTTGCACAAAGAAGGGACAGAGGTGCAGAAAGAAGCAAGAGAAGTGCAGAAAGAAGCAACAGAGGTACAGAAAGAGGGATGAGGGGTGGAAAAAGAGGCAAGAGAAGTGCAGAAAGAAGCAACAGAGATGCAGAAAGAGGGAAGAGGGGTGTAGAAAGAGGCAAGAGGGAAGCAGAGGGAAGCAAGAGAGGTGCAGAAAGAAACAAAAGAAGTGCAGAAACAAGGAACAGATGTGCAGAAAGAGGCAAGAGGAGTGCAGAGAGAAGAGGGGTGCAGAAAGAAGCACAAGGGGTGCAGAAACAAACAAAAGAAGTGAAGAAAGAAGAAACAGAGGTGCAGAAATATCCAAGAGAGGTGCAGAAAGAGGGAAGAGGGGTGCGGAAAGAGGCAAGAGGGGTGCAGAAAGAAGCAAGTGAGGTGAAGAAAGAGGCAAGAAAGGTGCAGAAAGAGGCAAGAGAGGTGCAGAAACAGGCAAGAGAAGTGCAGAAAGAAGAAAGAGAATTGCAGAAAGTAGCAACAGAGGTGTAGAAAGAAGCAACAGAGGTGCAGAAAGAGACACGATGGGATCAGAAAGAGGGAAGAGGAGTGCAGAAAGAGGCACAAGTGTTGCAGAAAGAAGGGACAGAGGCTCAGAAAAAGGCAAGAGAAGTGCAGAAAAAAGCAACAGAGATACAGAAAGGGGGAGGAGGGGTGGAGAAAGAGGCAAGAGGGGTGCAGAAAGAATCAAGAGCGGTGCGGAAAGAAACAAAAGAAGTGCAGAAAGAAGCAACAGAGGTACAGAAAGCGGCAAGAGAAGTGCAGAAAGAGGGTAGAGGGGTGCAGAATGAGCACAAGGGTTACAGAAAGAAGGGACAGAGGTGCAGAAAGAAGCAAGAGAAGTGCAGAAAGAAGCAACAGAGGTGCAGAAAGAGGGATGAAGGGTGGAAAAAGAGGCAAGAGAAGTGCAGAAAGAAGCAACAGAGATGCAGAAAGAGGGAAGAGGGGTGTAGAAAGAGGAAAGAGGGACGCAGAGAGAAGCAAGAGAGGTGCAGAAAGAAACAAAAGAAGTGCAGAAACAAGAAACAGATGTGCAGAAAGAGGCAAGAGGAGTGCAGAAAGAGAGAAGAGGGGTGCAGAAAGAGGCACAAGGGGTGCAGAAAGAAACAAAAGAAGTGCAGAAAGAAGCAACAGAGGTACAGAAAGAGGCAAGAGAAGTGCAGAAAGAGGGAAGAGGGGTGCAGAAAGAGGCACAAGTGTTGCACAAAGAAGGTTCAGAGGTGCACAAAGAAGCAAGAGAAGTCCAGAAAGAAGAAACAGAGGTACAGAAAGAGGGATGAGGGGTGGAAAAAGAGGCAAGAGAAGTGCAGAAAGAAGCAACAGAGATGGAGAAAGAGGGAAGAGGGGTGTAGAAAGAGGCAAGAGGGAAGCAGAGAGAAACAAGAGAGGTGCAGAAAGAAACAAAAGAAGTGCAGAAACAAGGAACAGATGTGCATAAAGAGGCAAGAGGAGTACAGAGAGAAGAGGGGTGCAGAAAGAGGCACAAGGGGTACAAAAAGAAACAAAAGAAGTGAAGAAAGAAAAAACAGAGGTGAGAAAGATCCAAGAGAGGTGCAAAAAGAGGCAAGAGAGGTGCAGAAAGAGGTAGGAAAGGTACACAAAGAGGCAAGAGAGGTACAGAAAGAGGCAGGAGGGGTGCAGAAAGAAGGAAGAGAAGTGCAGATAGAAGCAATAGAGGTACAGAAAGAGGCAAGATAGGTGCAGAAACAGGCAGGGAAGGTGCAAAGAGAGGGAACAGGGGTGCAGAAAGAGGCAGGAGAGGTGCAGAAAGAGAAAAGAGGGGTGCAGAAAGACGCAAGAGAGGTGCAGAAACAAGCAAGAGAAGTGCAGGAAGAGTCAAGAGAATTGCTGAAAGAAGCAACAGAGGTGTGGAAAGAAGCAAGATAAGTGCAGAGAGAGGCAAGTGAGGTGCAGAAAGAGGCAAGAGAGGTGCAGAAAGATGCAAGAGGGGTGCAGAAATATGCAAGAGAGTAGCAGATAGAAGCAAGAGCAGTGCCGAAAGAACAAACAGAGGTGCTGAAAGAGGCACAAAGGGTGCAGAAAGAGGCAAGAGAAGTCCAGAAAGAAGCAACAGAGGTACAGAAAGAGGCAAAAGTGATACAGAAAGAGGCAAGAGAGTTGCACAAAGAAGGGAGAGGGGTGCAGAAAGAGACAAGAGGGGTGCAGAAAGAAGCAAGTGAGGTGCAGAAAGAGGCAAGAGAGGTGCAGAAAGAGGCAAGAGGTGCAGAAACAGGCAAGAGAAGTGCAGAAAGAGGCAAGAGAATTGCAGAAAGTAGCAACAGAGGTGTTGAAAGAAGCAACAGAGGTGCAGAAAGAGACAAGAGGGGAGCAGAAAGAGGGAAGGGCAGTGCAGAAAGAGGCACAAGTGTTGCAGAAAGAAGGGACAGAGGTGCAGAAAGAAGCAAGCGAAGTGCAGAAAAAAGCAACAGAGATGCAGAAAGGGGGAGGAGGGGTGAAGAAAGAGCCAAGAGGGGTGCAGAAAGAAGCAAGAGAGGTGCGGAAAGAAACAAAAGAAGTGCAGAAAGAAGCAACAGATGTACAGAAAGAGGCAAGAGAAGTGCAGAAAGAGGGAAGAGGGGTGCAGAAATAGGCACAAGTGTTGCACAAAGAAGGGACAGAGGTGCAGAAAGAAGCAAGAGAAGTGCAGAAAGAAGCAACAGAGGTACAGAAAGAGGGATGAGGGGTGGAAAAAGAGGCAAGAGAAGTGCAGAAAGAAGCAACAGAGATGCAGAAAGAGGGAAGAGGGGTGTAGAAAGAGGCAAGAGGGAAGCAAACGAAGCAAGAGAGGTGCAGAAAGAAACAAAAGAAGTGCATAAACAAGGAACAGATGTGCAGAAAGAGGCAAGAGGAGTGCAGAGAGAAGAGGGGTGCAGAAAGAAGCACAAGGGGTGCAGAAAGAAACAAAAGAAGTGAAGAAAGAAGAAACAGAGGTGCAGAAATATCCAAGAGAGGTGCAGAAAGAGGGAAGAGGGGTGCGGAAAGAGGCAAGAGGGGCGCAGAAAGAAGTAAGTGAGGTGCAGAAAGAGGCAAGAAAGGTGCAGAAAGAGGCAAGAGAGGTGCAGAAAGAAGAAAGAGAATTGAAGAAAGTAGCAACAGAGGTGTAGAAAGAAGCAACAGAGGTGCAGAAAGAGACAAGATGGGATCAGAAAGAGGGAAGAGGAGTGCAGAAAGAGGCACAAGTGTTGCAGAAAGAAGAGACAGAGGCTCAGAAAAAGGCAAGAGAAGTGCAGAAAAAAGCAACAGAGATGCAGAAAGGGGGAGGAGGGGTGGAGAAAGAGGCAAGAGGGGTGCAGAAAGAAGCAAGAGAAGTGCAGAAAGAAACAAAAGAAGTGCAGAAAGAAGCATCAGAGGTACAGAAAGAGTCAAGAGAAGTGCAGAAAGAGGGAAGAGGGTTGCAGAAAGAGGCACAAGGGTTGCAGAAAGAAGGGACAGAGGTGCAGAAAGAAGCAAGAGAAGTGCAGAAAGAAGCAACAGAGGTGCAGAAAGAGGGATGAGGGGTGGAAAAAGAGGCAAGAGAAGTGCAGAAAGAAGCAACAGAGATGCAGAAAGAGGGAAGAGGGGTGTAGAAAGAGGAAAGAGGGATGCAGAGAGAAGCAAGAGAGGTGCAGAAAGAAACAAGAGAAGTGCAGAAACAAGAAACAGATGTGCAGAAAGAGGCAAGAGGAGTGGAGAAAGAGAGAACAGGGGTGCAGAAAGAGGCACAAGGGGTGCAGAAAGAAACAAAAGAAGTGAAGAAAGAAGAAACAGAGGTGCAGAAAGAGGCAAGAGAGGTGCAGAAAGAGGGAAGAGGGGTGCGGAAAGAGGCAAAAGGGGTGCACAAAGAAGCAAGTGAGGTGCAGAAAGTAGCAACAGAGGTGCAGAAAGAGGCAGGAGGGGGACAGAAAGAGGCAAGAAAAGTGCAGAAAGAAGCAAAAGAGGTGCAGAAAGAGGCAAGGGGACTGCAGAAAAAGGCAAGAGATGTGCAGGAAGAGGCAGGAGAGGTGCACAAAGAGGCAAAAGGGGTACAGAAAGAGGCAAGAGGGGTACAGAAAGAAGCAAGAGAAGTGCAGAAAGAAGCAACAGAGGTGCTGAAAGAGGCAAGAGGAGTGCAGAAAGAGGGAAGAGGGGTGCTGAAAGAGGCAAGAGGAGTGCAGAAAGAGGGAAGAGGGGTGCAGAAAGAGGCACGAGAAATGCAGAAAGTAGCAACAGAGATGCAGAAAGGGGGAAGTGGGTTGGAGAAAGAGGCAAGAGGGATACAGAAAGAAACAAGAGAGGTACAGAAAGAAGGAACAGAGGTGCAGAAAGAGGCAGCAGGGGTGCAGAAAGAGGGAAGAGGTGTGCAGAAAGAGGCAAGAGGGGTGCACAAAGAGGGAAGAGGGGTGCAGAAAGAGGCACGAGGGGTGCAGAAAGAAGCAAGAGAGGTGCAGAAAGAAGCAACAGAGGTGCAGAAAGAGGGAAGAGGGGTGGGGAAAGAGACAAGAGAGGTGCAGAAAAAGCAATAGATGTGAAAGAGAGAAGAGGGATGGAGGAAGAGGCAAGAGGGGTGCAGAAAGAAGCAAGAGAGGTGCAGAAAAATGCAAGATAAGTGCAGAAAGAAGCAACAGAGATGCAGAAATAGGGAAATGGGGTAGAGAAAGAGGCAAGAGAAGTTCAGAAAGAAGCAACAGACATGCAGAAAGGGGGAAGCGGGGTGCAGAAAGAGGCAAGAGGGGTGCAGAAAGTAGAAGAGATGTGCAGAAAGAGGCAAGAGAAGTGCAGAAAAAGAAAGAAAGGTGTAGAAAGAAGCAACAGAAATGCAGACAGAGGCAAGAGAGGCACAGAAAGAAGCAAGAGTGGCTTGCACACCATTAGTACCAATTTAACACCCACATTTAGCAATAAGTAACAGGTGACCATTCTAGGTTTACATAGGACCTTCCGCCACGCTTTAACACTTGTCGCTGCATTTTTGGTAAAGTTTGATCCGTTTGAGCTAGAAACAAGGCTTTTTTTGTTCAAATCTGCAGATTAGGCAGCAGATGATGAATTATGTGGCTAATACGGAAAATTTATGATTGTGCAAAAGTCGGTGCAGCCAAACAGTCGCATAATTCCAGTGGCCCTGCTCATATCTCTGACTAGGTCCAGAAGTGCTCCTCAGTGATTCCTTCTTTTTTGTCTCATTGAGTTAATAGTTTAGCTTCCATGGAAATGATAAAGACTAAACCTGAGGTTACCACTCCACAACACAGACTACCATACCACATAATTGCTCTCCATAACACATAATCCCACTCTACATAATTCCTATACACAAAATACCACATACTTTCTATCCACATAATTTCACTGCACAACATACCACATAATTCCACTACACACAACCTGCATCGACTCCACTCCAAGAGACATTAATAAAACACTTTTAAATTTACAACGCCAATAAGCTCTAACTCTCTGCAAATGCCAGACCTATTACATTACAAATGCTTCTTTAACTGGTAGTTGCGTTTGCAGAGTGGTGGAGAAAGGGTGCTGGGCCTCCGACCAGCGCTCAGGAATTCTGCTGCATAGGACTTACAGGAGGTACCAGGAGGGCTTCTTGGCCCCCAAAGTCTCTCAGGAGTAAAGTGGACTTCATCCCCATCCCGTAGTCTGCCAAGAGGTGCGTTTGCAGAGTGGTGGAGAAAGGTGAGCGTGGCCTCCGAAGAAGTCTTAGTAATCCCACTGTGTGGGACTTACTGGAGGTAACAAGAGGGATAGTTGGCCCCCAAGGACATCCTTGGGGGCCAACTACCCCTCCTATTACCTCCAGTAAGTCCCACACAGCAGGATTGCTAAGTTCTCATAGCAGGCCATGCCCCCTTTGCCCATCACTCTGCAAATGCACTCCCTGGTGTGCTCTTGGATGGGGATTAAAGTCACCTTCGCTGCTGGGGGTCCTTTGGGGCCAACTAGCCTACCTCTTACCTCCAGTAAGCCCCACACAGTGGGATTGCTGAGAGGTGGACACAGGCCACGCCCCCTGTCTCCACCACTCTGCAAACGCACCTCCTGGTGCGCTCTTTGTTGGGGGATGAAGTTCCGTTGCCTCCTGAGGGTCCCTGGGGGCCAATTAGCCCACCAGGTACCTCCAGTAAGCCCCACACAGCTAGATTGCTGAGAGTGATCCGAGGCCTAGCCCCCTTTTTACACCACTCTGCAAACCCGCCGCCTGGCACACTGCTGCTCGGGGGATGAAGTCCACTTGTGTCCTGAGGTCCTCAGGGCACAAGAGGACCTCATCACCCCACCAGCAGTGCACCAAGAGGCGCATTTGCAGAGTGGTGTAAAAAGGGGCATGGCCTCGGACCACCTCTCAGCAATCCCACTCTCTGGGGCTTACTGGAGGTACCTGGTGGGCTAGTTGGCCCCCAGGAACCCTCAGGAATGAAGGGGACTTAATTCCCCAACTTAGAACGCACCAGGGGGTGCGTTTGCAGAGTGGTGCAGGGATTGGGCGGGGCCTCGGCGATATGCCGGCTTTTTTTCTATTTTGGTTTTTGGAAGGGGGGCTGTGTCGCCCCCTTCCCGTTATTATTTTTGGGCCCTGGGGACCCCATCCCCCAGGGCCTGAGCATTTTTTTCATTTAAAAAAAAAACGGGAAGGGGGCCGCGTGGCCTGGCCTCTTTTTTTTTTATTTTCATGGGAGGGGGCCATGTGGCCCACCTCCCAATGGCCACTTCTCGCCCTGGGGACTACATCCCCTGGGTCCTGGCCAGCCTGTTTATTTGAGGAGGAGGGCCACGTGGCTCCCCTCCTGAGGCCAATTATGGCCCCGGGGACCCCATCCCCTGGGGCCGGCCTTCCATTTTTTTTTTAATTCAATTTAAGGGGAGGGTGCCGAGTGGCCCCCCTCCCGGGCCACTTATGGCCCCAGGGACCCCATCCCCCAGGACCTGGCCTCTTTTTAAATTTTTTTTATTTAGGGAATGTGGACCGCGTGGCCCCCCTCCTGGGCCACTTCTGGCCCCGGGGACCCATCCCCCGGGGCCGGCCCTTAGCATTGGGGACCGTGGGGGGAGCCCCAATGCCCCCATGGTCCCAGCCAGCTCCCCGCCTCCTGCGGTAGCCGCCATTGCTTTTGAGCAAGGGGAGTTGCTAACATGCAGCTCCCCTTGCCCAAAAGCAATTCTGATTTGCCTCGATGAAGCTAGAGCAGGTTTCCTGCTCTCGCTTCAATGAAGAAAAGCAGAGTTTGCATTGACAAGGCGGGAGCCGTGCTCCCGCACTGCCATAGCAAACAGCAATGTCCCGGGGGGGCACCCCGGGACATTGCAGGAGCTGGCCCTGGGGGGGTGGCAGTCCCCAGGGCCATAGAGGGCTCAAGAGGGGGGCCGGGCAGCCCCCTCCCTTCCATTGCAAAGCCCCAGAGAGGTGGTGGTCCCCAGGGCCCTGGGGTCCGCAACAGACCCCCGCATTTGAATAATTAGTGCCCCTTGGAGGTGGCATATATAACCTACTGGCGATCGCCAGTAGGTAGTTATAGTTAGGACCTAGTTTCCATAGGAAAAGCATTTTTGGATTTGCCCATATCTTTGGCGCCATTTGACGAATCTTCGCGAAATGTTTAAAACTAATGGGGCGCTCCAGTCAGCTCCTGTCTTGAAAGTTTCGGGGTGATTCGTCAAGCGGGGGCCAAGAAAAAAGGGAGGTCCCAAAACGCGTTTTCCCCAATATAATTTCCATAGGAAACTTTAGACAAAGCTACGGCCCGAACTGCTGAACTGAATTATACCAAATTTGGCAAAAAGGTAGGCCTTGGTTCAGAAATCATGCTTTTTTTAAATGGTGTAAATACGTTCTGTAGTTCCTGAGAAATTAAAAAATAAACAATATCGATATCTGGTGGCCGAGGAGGATTCGCGAACCCTCCCGAGCACGAGCTTCATTTTGATTGGCTGTCAACACTCCAAACCAAGAAGTGTTGACAGCCATCTACCGAGTCACAAGAAAAAAGGGAAAAAAATGATTACAAAAAAGAAAGGGGGCAGGGTAGAAACACCCTGACCCCCTAGACCTGCTCAGGGGGTCCCACAGGGAATACCAGGCCCAAAAAAAGCATTTTTTAAAAAAGAAATTGGCAGAATTCGCGCTGGGTACATCAATCCAGCCGAACAATTTTAAAAAACGAAGCGTGGTCTCCTGTGCTTAGTTTTAATCAGCCCCCAGGAGGGCCATGTCCCGGGGGCAATCAAAAAATATAGCCCCCACAACCCCGGGGACTGACACCTCCCCGGGGCATTGCTATTATGTTTGGGGGGCCTCGCGGGCCCCCCCAAGCCACGGGGACCACCACCTCCCCAGGGCTTCAAAAATTAAAAAAATAGGTGTGGGGGGGCTCCTGCTTCCCTCAGACTGCCCCGGGGACCACCACCTCCCCAGGGCATATATATATGCATTAAGTTCAGGGGTCCGTTGTGGGGACCACCACCCCCCAGGGCCAGCTCTGGCAATGTCCCGGGGTGCCCACCCCCGGGACATGGCAGTTTGCAATGACAGGGCGGGAGCACGGCTCCCGCCCTGTCATTGCAAACTATGCTTTGATTCATGGAAGCGAGAGCAGGAAACCTGCTCTCACTTCCATGAAGTGAAGCAGATTGCTTTTGGGCAAGGGGAGCTGCATGTCTTGACTCTTCAGCCACGAGGTCCAGGAGGCGTCGTCGGCAACCAGGAGCAGGATTCGGGCTGGTACACGATGTCTGTCGAGTGCTGAGGTGTCGGCGACCGGATTGGACCCAACAAGCCTTGGCAACGGCAAGTCTCGATGCAGAGGAAGATCGTCGATGGTGCAGACCAGCAAGGTCTGGGGAACTCACCCAGCGAGGGTAAATGAGGGCAGGCCTGGAGCAACCAAGATGCCAAGTAAGAAAAAGATTGGCCTTCGTTAAGGGCTACTAGCCAACGGACTAGCGACCGCAAAGGAGCCTCGAGACGTCGCACGTGGATCTAGCTCACAGGACACTCGTGGAGTGGAAGCCAGTGATCTTCAGTGCAGTTGGTGCTGGAGGCTAGGGATACTCGGAGCCCAAAGCACGACTTCGTGGGAGACCCAGAAGAGGATGCACTTGCAAATGTGCTCGGTGTCCAGGGGTCACGGTCTCACGTCACCCACGATAGCTACGGGCCTCAGCTTTGCTGGGGACTCAGGGTAGCCTCGGGGAAGTCTGAGAATCCACCTCTGGTGATGCGATGACTTTGGCGTCCGACGGGAGCTTCAGAAATGCGAACTGGACAGATGCTTCTTTGGTGCCTGCCAAGCAGGGGAGTCACTCCTTGACCCCAAGGGAGATTCTTCTGTCCTCTAATCGTGAGTAGAGCATCGAAGGTCCAGGATTCTGTTTCAGAGTTTCGTCCAGGGATAATCTCAAGTCCTAAGGACTGGGTTACTATACTTATACCAAGTTTAAGGGTTGGACTACTCTGTGGCCCCACCTATGGGTGGGTCAGGGCAGAGGGGTGGCTACACCCCTTTCCCTTTGTCCAGTTCGTGCCAAAGCAGGGGCTGCAAGCCCCTGATCCGGTTTGAACTGGGGTATGCACAGGGACACCAAGTGTGCCCCCAGTGCAGGACTTCAAAGCACCCAAAAGTGCTCCCGCCCAGCCCCAATACACATTATCCTGTCTGGGGAGGTGGTCACACCTCCCTGGGACAGGAAACCTATTGTCCAGGCCTCCCCTGCCGGAGTTTCGTCCAGCAGCAGGAGGCCAGACTTGTGTCTGTGGCAGTAGCATCCATTTTGTGATGCCAGGCTTTAGAAAGAAGTTACCGGCCAGGCCAGGGTTAACATGTCTCTCCCTCTAGAAGGGTGGAATGCTACCCCGCCACCAGAATTGGCGGGGGGGTAGTATTCCAAGATGTTTGACACCAAACACGACATGTTTAGGTGCAGCCATTCCAAAGTTAGCATTTAACGCGAGGTTATAATGCGCTTAAGAGTATATGGTCAGGCTGCACTACAAACAGCATCAGAGAAGAGTCTCCGAACGCTGCAGAGGGGCCCTGCTCATGCAGGGGCACCCTCTCACATAGGAACCACGCACTCTGCCTTAAGGATTGATAAGGCCTGCCATAGGAGTGACTTATAGGTTTATATGTGTGTATGTATGTAGTGATATAGGTAACCTATATCACAGTAAGGGTGCATGCACCACCTTACCCAGGCTGCAGTAGCAGACCTGTGGTGTCAGTTTGGATGGCCTTCCAGGGGTGGCACAATACATGCTGCAGCCCCTGGTAGGCCTCTGAGGTACCTATGCCCTTGGTACATAGTATACCATATACTAGGGACTTATAAGGGCACTCCAGATTCCAATCAGAGATGTGCCTAAGGCACATGGAAACCTTTTTACAGAGAAAGCAGATAGACTGGGGTCCTGAATAGCAGGATCCCAGTCCAATTAAGTCATAAACCAGCAAAACACCATAAAAAAGTGGGGGCAACCATATAGTCAGATTCCACCTTCCTACACACTCCAAACTCACTTTTGCAATTTGGATACCCAGGCCACTCCTACCTCCCTCCTTCTACAAAATTCATTTTCCGCTGTGGTCTCTCTCTCCTCCTTTGATGTAATTCCGCTGGCTGATTCTTTGGCCGTCTTGTCCACGCTTAAGTCCGGCTCCCCCAATGATCCGTGCCTCGCCAAACTTTTGGCAAGTGCTGCCACTGTAATCAATACCTTCTTGAATCAGCTGATTAATTCTTCTCTGGCTAAAGCCACGATCCCTCCCGCCTGGAAACAGGCCTTGATTGTCCCCCTTCTAAAAAAGGCATCCCTTGATCCCAATCTTCTGGCTAGCTACCGTCCGATCTCACTTCTTCCTGCTATTGCTAAGGTCTGTGAGAAGATGGTTAATAAGCAGCTGACTGCATATGTGGAACAGCATGGACTCCTTCATCCGGCTCAATCTGGCTTTAGAGCCTCATATAGTACGGAGTCTGCATTGGCGGAAGTTGCTGAAGCCATCCGTGAAACCTTGGATATGGGCGGCAGGGCAGTACTGGTCCTTTTGGACCTGTCTGCCGCTTTTGATACGGTTCCTCATTCACTTCTTGCCCGCCTGCAACATCTGGGTATCATGGGTTCTGCTAGTAAGTGGCTTAACTCTTTTTTGGAAGGCAGAACTCAGCGTGTTTGGATCCCCCAGTTTACTTCTTCCTCCCATGAGCTTCATACCGGGGTAGCCCAGGGATCTGTGTAAAGCCCACTCTTAGTTAACATTTATGTCTCCTCTTATCCAGCTGGCGGAGAAATTAGGTGCCAAAGTTGTCGCCTATGCTGACGGCACTCAGCCTTTGTTTACTTGGAAAAAGCATGAGTCGTCTACTGATTATGTCAGGATTTGTCTGCCAGCTGTGTTTAATTGGCTCACTTACGCCCAGCTCAAGTGTAACAAAGACATAACGGAGATTTTATTCTTTAGAACGTTTCCCCCACAGTTCTGGCGTTCATTTTGGCCAGAGGAATCTCCTAAGCCCTCGCCGCAGGGCCTCCCAGTCAAGAACTTTGGGATCTGGTTCGATGAAAGGCTTAGTTTCAGCAACCAAATTAGTAAGTTGACAGGTACTTGCTTTGGCATCTTGAAGCTACTAAAAAAGTTTTTGCCCTTTCTCCCATTAGCAGCTAAGGAAACAGTTACCTTTGCGCTGGTCACCTCCTGTATCGACTATGCCAACGCACTCTATGTGGGTCTTCCTGGTTTCCTCCTGGATAGACTCCAGGTGGTTCAGAATGCCGCTGCTAGGCTGCTTCTAGGCCTCCCTAAACGCATGAGTGTCAGGCTACATTTGCGTAATCTTCATTGGCTGCCTGTGAGAACACGGGTTAAGTTCAAGGCCCTGATAATGGCCCATGCTGCCTTGTACGAGTATGGCCCCGTCTATCTCAGGAAGTGTTTTCAGTTCTACATTCCTGGTAGACATCTGCGCTCTTCTAATATGTTAATGGCCTCTCTGCCCAGATAAAGCCTGAAAAGGAGAGGTGGCAGTTCTTTGGCATATCTGGCCGCGGTGGCCAGGAATGCTCTTCCGTATGTTTTACGTAGCTTGCAGTATCCCATTGAGTTTAGGAAAAAGCTTAAATCTTTTCTTTTTAACTGAATTTCTCTCTGTCTCTTTCCTGTTTTTACTTGGGCCCGCGCCGGGACACTCTTTATAAAACTTGCTAACATAACATAACATAAAATAACATAACATAGTGTATAGGAATTATGTAGAGTGGGATTATGTGTTATTTATTCATTTATTTATTTGAAAAGTTTTATATAGCGCGAACAAGACCCAAAGGGGTATCAGAGCGCTGTACAGAGTTGGCGCCAGCAAGTATACTAAAACATAAAGAAGGTAAGTGAAGTTACAACCCGTGGGAAAACATTCAAGAATACAGAGTAGGGTGTATCAGAGGTGCCATAGAGCGCTCCGAGTAAAACATCATACAGTAGAAAGAACCAAGAGGTGCGATGTGCATCAAGGAATTTTAACAAAAAGGAAACGAGCAAAATCAACAGTTAATGCAGTAAAAGGAGCTAACGAGGACTAGAACAAAAAGAAGGTAAAACATATAATAGAACATCAGTGAATACTTCAAGATTTTGGTTATTAACAAAACACACAAGCATGATCAGCGCATTAACATTCGTTCATTAGTAGTCTTTTGACCAGTTTTTTAAAGGAAGTAGTGGAAGGATTGGATCTGATCTCGGGTGGCAAAGAATTCCAGATTCTCGGAGCAAGACCGGTGAACGCATGGTTGTACGATCTTTTCTTTTTGAATCTTGGAGTTTCAAGGAAGGGTGGACATACTTCTGAGGTTCCGGCTGGAGCCCGATAGCTCAAGCTTATTTGCTAGGTAGTATGGGATATTGTGGTGTATGGCTTTATGAGTCAGACAAGCTATCTTGAGTCGGATTCTAGCTTCAATAGATAACCAATTTAGTTGCAAAAGGTCGGGTGAAATGTGATCAAATTTCCTTGAGCACATTAAAAGTCTGGCCGATGCGTTCAACGTAGCTCTGAGTGGGGCCAAGCTAGCTTTGGGAAGACCTGCGAGGGTAACCAGCCCATATCCCAATCTAGGGATAATCAGGGATGGAACCGCCGGCCTGAGATCTTCGGGGGGGAGGAATGGTTTGATTTTCTTCAGTGTGTTGAGTTGGAAATTGGCTCCCATAGTAGTAGCACTGATGTGTGCTTGCATGTTTAGGTGTTTATCCAAGGTGATACCTAAAGATTTGGCAGAGTCTACAATGTGAGGTGTGCAGTTCAGAACAGTTAGGTGTTTAATCCAGTCAAGGGTAGGAGCTGAGTGATTAGGTGGGTTGATCAAAAGAAATTCCGTTTTGAGAGTATTTAGTAGGAGATGGTTCTGAGCTAACCATTGTTGAGTTTGGGCAAGTGCAACATTTAAAGTTTTTATGTCCTCTTGTGAGGAGATCTTCAGGTACAATTGCGTGTCATCCGCATACATGTGGTATTGAATGTTCGCTCTGTTCAGAATGACCGCAAGAGGCTCCATAAAGAGGTTGAAGAGAGTGGGCGAGAGCGTAGAACCTTGGGGGACTCCAATCAGGACAGGGGTACTGGAAGCGAGGGCATGATTAACTTTGATCCTTTGCGTGCGGTTGTGAAGGAAGGAGGTAAACCAGTTTAGGGCCGGGCCCGAAAATCCCATCCTATGTTCAGGTTTTCATGTTTGATGGTATCGAAGGCTGAGGACAGGTCTATAAGGATCAGGAGACAATGGACATTTTGGTCAAGGGCTCTCACGGCGTCATCAACAATGTGAGTTAGTGCTGTTTCAGTGCTGTGCCCTGCTCTGAATCCTGACTGATGAGGATCCATGAGTTGATATTTCTCAATATGTTTCCAGAGCTGCGAATGTACGCATTTTTCAAGCAATTTAGCTAGAGTCATACTGCTGGTGATAGGTCGAAAGTTGTTTGGATCTGATAGGTCCGCGTTGGGCTTCTTAGGAATGGGAGTAACTTGCCCAACTTTTATGCAGTCTGGAATCTTTCCCTGTGAGAGGGATTCATGAATGATCCTGGACCAAAGAGGGAGAAAGGCTGAGATTAAATCTTTATAGAGCTTGGCGGGTAGAGGATCACCAAAGTGGTTGGAGGGTTTGATGGATGCCATGTTGCGAAGTATCTCAGTGCAGTCTGGTAGGAGAAAACTGCTCCAAGAGGCGTTGTTTTTGAGAGAGCTGCCCAAAGGCGACTATATTGTCGTGGATTCTGCCACCTCCCCTGATCCTGCGGGCGGTATCATGGATAACAAAGTTGGGGTGGTAGGTAATAGCTCCAGCTCTATTTTCCTTGTTTTTTCAGCGAAGTGAGCTGTAAAATCATCACCACTAGGGAGCAGGGATAACTGAATAGAGCTCTGGTTAGAAGATTGGTTAGATTGTTCCTTAATGATTTCGAAGAGTTTTTTTGGTCTATTTTTGGCTCCATCCAGTTGAATTCTGAAGTGTTCGGTTTTGCCAAACGTATGTGTTTGTTGTAAACGCTTCTCACTTTCCTCAGTTGAGAGAGATTTGTGGTGGAAGCGAGATTTCTCCAGAGTCTCTTAGAGAGTCTTAGATTGTGCCGTTCATCATTTAGGGCACTATTAAACCATGGTTTAGAAAGTTTGACTGGAATCCTTTTGAGCTGTTTCGGAGGAATAGAGTCAAGAATGTTAGAGAAAGTGTTAATGTAGTGCTCAGAAGGATCGTCAAGGTTGGTTAAATTGGGGGGCTGTAGTCTATTTTTGGTGATTGAAGTTATCATGTTGATGTCGAGGTCTCTCATATTGCGAGTCATTTGTTTCGCTTTAAGGGGTAGACCCTGTCGACCCAGTCCCTTGTCTAAGATGAGGAATGGAATTTTAAAATGATCAGACCAGTCACAGGGTAGGATTTCTCCTATTTGTATGCAGTTGTCTTTGGCAATGATGAGGTCGAGAGTGGCGCCTTTATTGTGAGTAGGGCCTTTACAGAGCTGTGAGAAATTGAGGCCAGAGAGGAAAGTCCTAAAGGAACAGACCATTGGATCATTTGTGTCATTCCAATGAAGGATGAAGTCTCCGAGGAACATGTGGCAGAGTTGATCAGAGCTCGTGCTAATGACCTCCATGATTTGCTCTATGAAGACTAGATTGTCACCAGGAGGGTGATAGATCGAGTGCAGCACACAAATCTTCTTGCCTTTGTTCCAGATTTCAGAGACTAGCTGTTCACAGGAGGATAAGACAGTACATGAGGATTGTTTTACAGTGAGGCTGGAGCGATGAATGCAGGCAATGCCCCCTCCTGTTTTATCCAGTCGATCACTTCTGAGAATGGAGTAGTCGGGGGGATTAAGATGTCAAGAATTGAGGAGGAAGTATCATTGAGCCATGTTTCAGTGATGATCAGAAAGTCCAAGTTATGCGCAATGATGAGATCAGAAATATCAGCTGCATGTTTCACAGCTGATCTACAGTTGAGTAGCATCGAGTTGATGTGCAGGTTGGAAGTGACCACTTCTTGAGTAGAGGTGTTTATGTGAAGTAGGTTCTCTATGTTCACCTTTCTGAGTTTAAGACTCAGTTCCCTGTCAGGGTCTGCAATGATCGAGGGGATGTTGAGAGTAGAGTTGGGTTGGGAGACCGTCTTTGAGTCAGTGTAGGTCCCTAGCAGGGCGAGAATATCTTCATCAGATAGCTGAGGTACGGGTCTATGGGGCCGAGAGTGGTGGTTAGGTAGGGGCCTCGAGCTCCAGCTGGAGCTAAGATAGGCGCAGAAGGCGGTAAGGTCTTTGGTTGAATACAGCTTCTGTGATTTGTAGATATCATTCCTCTGTGTGGGGGTGAGACCCAACGCTTCTCCATCATCAAAGAGAACTGCAGAATGCTTTGCACCAACTCTTTGACTACCGAGAAATCATGCTTGAGGTCATCAATCTCCTTCTCAAGTTATGGAGAGTAATTATGTGGTATGGTAGTCTGTGTTGTGGAGTGGTCAGGTTTAGTCTTCCTCGTTTCCATAGAAGCTAAACTATGTACTCAATGAGAGAAAAAAGAGAAGGAATCACTGAGGAGCACTTCTGGACCTAGTCAGACATATGAGCAGGGCCACTGGAATTATGCGACTGTTTGGATGCACCGACTTTCGCACAGTTATACATTTTCCGCATTAGCCACATAATCCATCATCTGCTGCCTAATCTGCAGATTTGAACAAAAAAAGCTTTGTTTCTAGCTCAAACGGCTCAAACATTACCAAAAATGCAACGACAAGTGTTACAGCTTGGCGGAAGGTCCTTTGCAAACCTAGAATGGCCACCTGTTACCTATTGCTAAATGTGGGTGTTAAATTGGTACTAATGGTGTGCAAGCCACTCTTGCTTCCTTCAGCACCTCTGTTGCCTCTTTCTGCACCTCACTTGCTTCTTTGTGCACCCCTCTTGCCTCTTTCTGCACCTCTCTTGGCTCTTTCGGCACCCCTCTTGCCTCTTTCTCCACCCCTCTTACCCCTTTCTGCATCTCTGTTCCTACTTTCTGCACTTCTCTTGTCTCTTTCTCCACCCCTCTTCCCTCTTTCTGTACCTCTGCTGCTTCTTTCTGCTCCTCTCTTGCTTCTTTCTGCACCCCTCGTGCCTCTTTCACACCCCTCTTCTGGCACCCCTCTTGCCTCTTTCTGCACCTCTGTTCCTTCTTTCTGCACTTTTTTGGTGTCTTTCTGCACCTCTTACTTCTTTCTGCACCCCTTTTGCCTCGTTCTGCACCTGTCTTCCCTCTTTCTTAACTCCTCTTGCCTCTTTCTGCCCCTCTGTTCCTTCTTTCTGCACTTCTTCTGTTTCTTTCTGCAGCTCTCTTGCTTCTTTCTGCAACCCTCTTTCCTCTTTCTCCACCCCTCTTCCCCCTTTCTGCATCTCTGTTGCTTCTTTCTGCACTTCTCTTGTCTCTTTCTGCACCTCTGTTCCTTCTTTCTGCACTTCTTTTGTTTCTTTCTGCACCTCTCTTGCATCTTTCTGCACCCCTCTTGCCTCTTTCTGCACCTCTGTTCTTTCTTTCTGCACTTCTATTGCTTCTTTCTGCATATCTCTTGCTTCTTTTTGCACCCCATTTGCCTCTTTCTGCACCCCTCTTCCCTCTTTTTGCACCGCTCTTGCCTCTTTCTGCATGTTTGCTGCTTCTTTCTGTACTCCTCTTGCTTCTTTCTGCACTCCTCATGCCTCTTTCACACACCCCTTCCCTCTTTCTGCACCCCTCTTGACTCTTTCTCTAACCCTCTTCCCCCCTTTCTGCATCTCTGTTCCTTCTTTCTGCACTTCTTTTGTTTCTTTTTGCACCTCTATTGCTTCTTTCTACACCCCTCCTGCCTCTTTCTCCAGCCCTCTTCACCCTTTCTGCATCTCTGTTGCTTCTTTCTGCACTTTTCTTGTCTCTTTCTGCACCTCTGTTCCTTCTTTCTGCACTTCTTTTGTTTCTTTCTGCACCTCTCTTGCTTCTTTCTGCACCCCTCTTACCTCTTTCTCCACCCCTTCCCCCTTTCTGCATCTCTGTTGCTTCTTTCTGTACTTCTCTTGTCTCTTTCTCGACCCCTCTTTCTGCACCTCTGTTGCTTCTTTCTGCACCTCTCTTGCTTCTTTCTGCACCCCTCGTGGCTCTTTCACACTTCTCTTCTGGCACCCCTCTTGCCTCTTTCTGCACCTCTGTTCCTTCTTTTTGCACTTTTTTAGTGTCTTTCTGCACCTCTTACTTCTTTCTGCACCCCTTTTGCCTCTTTCTGACCCCATCTTCACTCTTTCTGAACCCCTCTTGCCTCTTTCTGCAGCTCTCTTGCTTCTTTCTGCACCCCCTTGCCTCTTTCTCCACCCATACACCCTCTTTCTGCCCACCTGTTGCCTCTTTCTGCACCTCTGTTCTTTATTTCTGCACTTCTATTGTTTCTTTCTGCACATCTATTGCTTATTTTTGCACCCAATTTGCCTCTTTCTGCAACCCTCTTCCCTCTTTGTGCACCCCTCTTGCCTCTTTCTGCACCTCTGTACCTGCTTTCTGCACTTCTTTAGTTTCTTTCTGCACATCTGTTGCTTCTTTCTGCACCCCTCGTGCCTCTTTCTGCACCCCTCTTCCCTCTTTTTGCACCCTTCTTGCCTCTTTCTGCACCTCTGTTGCTTCTTTCTGCACAACTCTTGCTTCTTTCTGCACCTCTTTGCTTCTTTCTGCACCACTTGTGCTTCTCTCTGCACCCCTCTTTCCTCTTTCTGTACCCCTCTTGCCTCTTTCTGTACCTCTGTTCCTTCTTTCTGCTCTTCTTTTGTTTCTTTCTGCACCTCTCTTGCTTCTTTCTACACCCCTCTTGCCACTTTCTCCACCCCTGCCCCCCCTCTTTGCATCTCTGTCGCTTCTTTCTGCACATCTATTCCCTCATTCTGCACCCCTCTTGCCTCTTTCTGCACATCTGTTCATTCTTTCTGCACTTATTTTGTTTCTTCTCCAACTCTCTTGCTTCTTTCTGCACCCCTCTTGCTTCTTTCTGCACCCTCTTGCCTCTTTCTGCATCTCTGTTCCTTATTTCTGCATTTATTTTGTTTCTTTCTGCACCTCTCTTTTTTCTTTCTGTATCCCTCTTGCCTCTTTCTCCACCCCACTTCCCCCTTTCTGTATCTCTGTTGCTAAGTTTTGCATTTTGCTTGCTTCTTTCTGCATCTCTCTTGCTTCTTTCTGCAACCCTTGTGCCTCTTTTTGCACCCCTCATCCATCTTGCTGCATGCCTCTTGCCTCTTTATGCACCTCTGTTGCTTCTTTCTGCATTTCTTTTGTTTCTTTCTGCACTTCTCTTGCCTCTTTCTGCACATCTGTTCCTACTTTCTGCACTTCTTTTGATTCTTTCTGCACCTCTCGCTTCTTTCTGCATACCTTTTGCCTCTTTCTGCACCCCTCTTGCCTCTTTCTGCATCTGTGTTCCTACTGTCTGCACTTCTTTTGTTTCTTTCTGCAGCTCTCTTGCTTCTTTCTGCACCCCTTGCCTATTTCTCCACCCCTCTTCCCTCTTTCTTCACCCCTGTTCCCTCTTTCTGCACCGCTGTTCCTTCTTTTTGCACTTCTTTTGTTTCTTTCTGCACATGTCTTGCTTCTTTTAGCACATCCCGTGCCTCTTTCTGCACCCCTGTTCCCTCTTTTTGCACCCCTCTTGCCTCTTTCTGCACCTCTTGTAGGAGAGTAGGATCTGCTTCACATGGGTACCCCCACTTTTTGCTGATGCTTCACTGTTTTTGACTTTAGTCTGGCTGGGGCCCTGCTAATCAGAACCCCAGCCTAGCTGCTTCCTCTCTAAAATGGTTTCCATATACCTTATGTACATCTTTGATTGGATCCTGGAGTGCCCTTATAAGTCCCTAGTTTATGGTATACTATGTACCCAGGGCATAGGTACCCCAGAGGCCTACCAGGGGCTGAAGCATATATTATGCCACCTCCAAAAAGGCACCACAGGTCTGCTACTGCAGCCTGGGTAAGGTGGTGCATGCACCCCTTACTGTGGTATAGGCTACCTATATCACTACCATTGCACACACATATAAACCTATAAGTCACTCCTATGGCAGGCCTTAACAATCCTGAAGGCAGAGTGCTTGGTTTTTATGTGAGAGGGTGCCCCTGCATGAGCAGAGCCCCTCTGCAGCATTCAGAGTCAATCCTCTGGTGCTGTTTGTGGTGCAGCCTGACCATATACTCTTAAGTGCATTATAACCTCGTGTTAAATGCTAACTTTGAGATGGCTGCACAGAAACATGTCGTGTTTGGTGTCAAACACCTTGGAATACTGCCCCCCGCCAGTTCTGGCAGCGGGGGTAGGATTCCACCCTTCTAGAGGGAGAGACATGTACACACCAGCATACCCGGTATTAACTTTTTAGAGCCCTGGCATCACAAAATGGATACCGCTGCCACAGACACGGGTTTGGCCTCCTGCTGCTGACCGAAACTCCGGCAGGGGAGGCCTGGACAATAGGTTTCCTGTCACAGGGAGGGGGTAACCACCTCCCCAGACAGGATAGTGTGTATTGGGGCTGGGCGGGAGCACTCTCTGGTGCTTTGAAGTCCTGCACTGGGGGCACATTTGGTGTCCCTGCGCATAGTCCAGTTCAAACCGGTTGCAGGGGCTACCTGCCCCTGCTCTGGCATGAAACTGGAGAAAGGGAATGGGTGTAACCACCCCTCTTCCCTGACCCTCCCATAGGTGGGTTCCCAGAGTATGTCCAACCCCCTAACTTAGTATAAGTATGGAACCCCAGTCCTTAGGACTTTAGATTATCCCTGGACAAAACTCTGAACGTGAATCCTGGACCTTCGACGCTCTACTTGAAGATTAGAGGACTGAAGAATCTCCCTTGGGGTCAAGGAGTGACTCCCCTGCTTGGCAGGCACCAAAGAAGCAACTGTCTGGTCTGCATCGCTGAAGCTCCCGCCGGATGCCGAACTCTTTGCATCACCAGAGGTACAGTTCCAGACTTCCCTGAGGCTGCCCTGAGACCCCAGCGAAACTGAGGCACGTAGCTGTTGTGGGTAACGTGGAAGAGTGACCCCTGGACACCGAGAACTTTTGCAAGTGTATCCTCTTCCTGGTCTCACTTGAAGTTCTGCTTTTGGCTCCCAGTAGCCCCTACCACGAGCACCGACTGCTCCGAAGATCTATGGCCTCCACTCCACGAGTGTCCTGTGAGCCAGCTCCAAGTGTGTCCACTCGAGGCCCCTTCGCGATTGTTAGTCCGTTGGCTAGTGGGTCCTCCCGAAGGCAACTCTTCTTCTGCTTGGGCTTTCCTGGTTGCTCCAGACGTGCCCTGACTTACCCTCGCTGGGTGAGTCCCTCAGACCTTGCTGGTCTGCGCCAAAGTACTTTTTCTGTTTCTACGTGACTTGCCGTTGCGAAGGCTTGTTTGGTCCAATCTGGTCACCGACACCCCAGCACTCGACAGACGTTGTGGGACAGCTCGAATCCAGCTCCTGATCATCGTCGACACCTCCTGGACCTCATGGCTGAAGAGTCAAGACACCCATCAACCTACCTGAAGCACCCGACATCGGTGGGCATCTGCTCATCGCCTTCCTGGTCACTGGCTAGTGACCCAGCCTCTGTCCCCTCTGCTTTCAGGTTCTTCAGATCTCTGATCCATCCTTGGATCCACCCGGACACTTTCGACTTGGTCGCCAGCAGCACTTTGCAGCAGATCACCATTGAAATCGACGACGAAACACGACTCCAAAAGACACCTATGCACCCGGCTTCCCTGGGTGAGGTAACTCGAGTACTCCGGTGCTCCCATGGGTATTGACTCTAGAACTGCCTAATTCTAAAGGGGTTTGCTCCAAGTCCTCTTCTAAGTGTCCTTTTCTTTTAAAAATCTAACCGCGACTTTCCCCATAGAAGTTAACGGTGATTCGCGGCTGTGTTCCCACACTGCACGCGTCCCCCGTGGGTCCCCTGTGTCACTACCTTGGGTGGTTCCTTGTGGTCCAAGCACTTTTACAGGCTCTAGGCCTTGTGTCTAGCTCAGTCGTGGTTCTTATACCACTTTTTTGGTATATGGTTTGGTACGACCCTAGGGCCCAAACGTGTATTTGTGCTATTACTGTTGATAACTGACTTGTAACCTATGTACTTCAAACTCTAGCCTCATAAAGAGACTAGAGGGGTGTGTTTAAGACTAAATACATATATTTTATATATACCTGGTGTGGTCCTCTTTCATTTGGTCACTCAAGAGATTATAGACTGGTAAAATAAGCTGCTTTACATTCCTTCAAGACTTAGCCTGAAGGCTGCTCTCCATAGCTACCACTAGCATAGCTTTCAATAAAGGTTGTCTTTAACCTATCTCCATAAGGGGTTGTTTGGACTGGTACAAGGTGCCCACTTTAATTAGTGGACAGCATATACCAGGCCAACTTCTCACATTGGTGTGCAGCGAGTGGGATTCCAGCTTGCTATTGTTTTACCAGATAATCTCAATTGAATTGATCAACTGAAAACCACTAAGGGTACCTTAGGTACATATAAAAACAAGCTTAGTATACAGTAAGTTCTACTGAACTTAGAGTTGTGTGTGAAGAGCTTAGCACACCCTTTCTACAACTCAAGAGAGTTTAGTAGGCCACACTAGAGTAGGTAGTGCATACACCACACCTCACTAGTAATGTCTTCACTGCCAGGAACCAGTGGGCTCCTGCCATCCAAATATGACAACCTCCCATTCTTGGAATTGAGAGAGTTGTGCAAGATTAGGAAGCTGAAGACAGGCAAAAGTGCCAACACCCAACGTTTCATGGAGATGCTTCTGCTAGATGATCTCAGAAGACCCATAGGGTCTGCAAGGGTAGGCAGAGAGGGTGGGGCAGAAGATGAGGAAGGGACCAGGGATGAAAATACCCAGGACCTGACCTCTGAAACAGGCCAGGAAGGTGACAATGACCTTGCTCTGGACAACCCAGCTCCTCCTGCAGATGAGGAGGAGGATCAGAATGACCTCCCCTTTGTCCCACCAGGAAGAGTTGTGAGTGTGCCCAGAAGGTCCAGATCTCCTTCTCAGGAGTCTAACCATTCTGACACCTCAGTAGGGACCTCTGTTTCTTCTCATAGGAGGGAATCCTCTCATGAGAGGAAAGAGAGACTGCTCAAGTATGAGGAAGCTCAGTTGAGAATCAGAAAAGAGCAGTTGGCTATAGACAGGGAGTCCCTAGTGCTTCATAGACAAAGAAGAAAGTTGGGACTAGAGTCCCATGGTGGCAGCAACTTCCCTAGTGGTAGGGAAAGGTCTTATGACCATAGAAACCTGAGCAAGATTGTCCCTCCCTACCAGAGTGGGGATGACATCCACAAATGGATTACTGCACTGGAGAGGGCCTGTAAAGTACAGAGGGTCCCTCAGGAGCAGTGGGCAGCAATCTTGTGGCTCTCCTTTGCAGACAAAGGTAGAGATAAGCTCCTCACTGTTAGAGAAGAGGATGCCGATGATTATCAAGTCTTAAAAAGTGCATTGATTGATGGGTTTGGCCTAACAACTGAACAATACAGGTTAAAGTTCAGAGATACCCAAAAGGCACAAAATCAAGACTGGGTGGACTTTGTTGATTGTTCTGCTAAGGCTCTGGAAGGTTGGTTAGTGGGCAGTAAGGTATGTGACTTCAAAGGATTGTACAATCTTATCATGAGGGAGCAGATTCTTAATAACTGTCAAAATCAGCTGTTGCATCAGTACCTGGTGGACTCTGATCTGACCTCTCCCCAAGAATTGGGAAAGAAGGCAGACAAATGGGTCAGAACCAGGGTGAGGCAGAAGGTACAGAACCAAGGTGGTGACCCAAAGAAGCAAGATTCTAAAAACTCTGACAAGGGTGGGGAGAAGGGTAAAGACCAGAAGTCTTCACAAGGCCCCCAAAATCTTCTTCAGGTGGGGATTCACAGTCTAACAAAGGGAAAGGCCAAAAGAAACCATGGTGCAAAGTCTGTAAGCAAAAGACACACTGGACCAGTGATTGCACCAAGTCCAAAGACTCTATTTCAGCCCCCACCAATGCCCCTAAGGCACCTGTTCCCCCTAGTGTAGTTACAAATGGTGGTGGAAGTACACAAGCCAAGGGTTTAGTAGCGTTGACCCTGGGTACTGAGATGGGCTCTGGCCTAGTCAGAGAACTCACTCAGGCTGTCCTAGTCTGTGATGGAGGCATGGATATGACCTCCTCTGTGAGTCCCAGTAATCTGGGCAAGTACAGACAACAGCCATTAATAAATGGAAAAGAGGCTTTGGCATTCAGGGACACAGGAGCAAGTGTCACTATGGTGACACAAGATCTTGTGGATCCTGGGCAGATTATACTTGGTGAAATGTACCAAGTGACCAATGCTAGCAACGTCAGAACAGACCATTCTCTGGCAGTTGTTAACTTCTCCTGGGGAGGGGTAACTGGCCTTAAGAAGTTTGTGGTGAGTGCAGACCTACCAGTTGAATCCTTGCTTGGCAATGATCTAGAAACTTCAGCTTGGGCAGAAGTGGAGCTCAGGACCCATGCAGAAATGCTGGGCATCCCTGCAGATGTGTTTGCTGTGACCAGGTCACAGGCCAAAATGACTAACACTGAACAGTCCTTGGATCCTGGAACTATGGACCAACTGCCATCCAAGAGGAGGAGTAGTTGGGTTAAGACAGTGCCTTCCCCCTTGGCTCCGAAGGAAGATCAGTCTCTTGAGGGAGATGATCTCAGTCCTGAAGAAGGAACTGTCCCAGAGGAGCTTGAGCCTGATCAGGTTGAGTTCTTAGGGACAGGGGCCCTTCCAGGGCAGATCTGAGCCAGGAGCAGCAGAGCTGCCCCTCTCTTGAACCCCTCAGACAGCAAGCTGCTGCTGAGGCTGCTGGGAATGCTAGTGGTCCCCATAAAGTGTATTGGGATGATGGACTCTTGTACTCAGAGTGTAGAGACCCCAAGCCTGGTGCCACCAGGAGGTTGGTTATACCTCTGAAGTTCAGGGGCTTCCTATTGACCCTAGCCCATGATATTCCTCTAGCAGGTCACCTGGGCCAGAACAAGACTTGGGACAGAATTGTCCCTCACTTTCACTGGCCCCACATGTCTGAAGACACCAAGGACTTTTGTCGCTCCTGTGTAACCTGCCAGGCCAGTGGCAAGGCCGGTGGCACTACAAAGGCCCCCTGATACCACTACCTGTGGTGGGGTTCCCTTTGAAAGGGTGGGGATTGACATTGTTGGTCCCATGGATCCCCAAACAGCATCTGGGCACAGGTTTATCCTGGTGGTGGTGGACCATGCCACTAGTTACCCAGAGGCTATTCCCCTTAGGACCACTACAGCACCTGTGGTGGCAAGAGCCCTCCTGGGAATTTTCTTAAGAGTGGGCTTCCCTAAGGAGGTTGTATCAGACAGGGGTGCTAACTTTATGTCTGGATACTTGAAGGCAATGTGGAGGGAGTGTGGAGTGACTTACAAATTCACCACACCCTATCACCCACAATGCAATGGTTTAGTTGAGAGGTTCAACAAAACCTTAAAGGGCATGATTAAAGGGCTCCCAGAAAAGCTTAGGCGAAGATGGGACATACTCTTGCCCTGCCTTTTGTTTGCATTCAGGGAGGTGCCTCAAAAGGGGGTTGGCTACAGCCCTTTTGAACTTTTGTTTGGCCATCCTGTCAGGGGTCCATTGTGTCTGGTGAAGAAAGGATGGGAGTTACCTCTCAAGCACCCAAAGCAGGACATAGTGGACTACATACTTGGTCTCCGCTCCCGGATGGCTGAGTATATGAAAAAGGCAACTAAAAACCTTGAGGCTAGTCAGGACCTACAAAAAGCCTGGCATGACCAAAAGGGTGTACTGACTGTTTAACATCCAGGGCAGAGGGTGTGGGTGTTGGAGCCAGTGGCCCCAGCAGCTCTCCAAGACAAATGGAGTGGACCCCATACCATTGTTGAGCAGAAGGGTGAGGTTACCTATTTGGTAGACCTAGGAACACCCAGGAGTCCCCACAGGGTTCTCCATGTCAACAGATTGAAACCATATGTGGACAGGGCAGACATGGGCTTGCTCATGGCTACTGATGAGGGACAGGAGGAAGAGAGTGACCCACTCCCTGACCTGCTCTCACAGAACCCTGATGATGGGTCAGTGGATGGTGTAGCCTTGGCAGGCAGCCTCACTGCCCAGCAGGAAACTGATTGCAGACAGGTGCTCAATCAGTTCAGACATATGTTCTCTCTGACTCCAAGTCAGACCACCTTGTGCACTCATGAAGTGGACACTGGGGACAGTCTGCCTATTAAAAATAAGATTTATAGGCAACCTGACCATGTCAGGGACTGTATCAGGACAGAAGTCCAGAAAATGTTGGATTTGGGAGTTATTGAACCCTCAGATAGCCCTTGGGCTAGTCCAGTGGTCCTTGTGCCAAAACCTCACACCAGTGGTGGGAAAAGAGAGATGAGGTTTTGTGTGGACTACAGGGGTCTCAATGCAGTCACTAGGACTGATGCCCATCCAATACCCAGGGCAGATGAGCTAATAGCCACTTTGGCCTCAGCCAAGTACCTAAGCATACTTGACCTAACAGCTGGCTACTGGCAGATCAGGCTAGCTGATGATGCAAAGCCAAAAACAGCATTCTCAACCCCTAGTGGGCATTATCAATTTGTGGTAATGCCCTTTGGTTTGAAAAATGCACCTGCCACTTTCCAAAGGTTGGTGAATACAGTTCTCACAGGTCTGGAAGCCTACAGTGCAGCTTATCTTGATGATATTGCTGTCTTTAGCTCCACCTGGGAGGATCACCTGGTCCACCTAAGGAATGTTTTGGAGGCCCTGCAAAAGGCAGGCCTCACTATCAAGGCCACCAAGTGCCAGATAGGGCAGAGTCAGGTTGTATACCTGGGCCACCTTGTAGGTGGAGGCCAGGTTCAACCACTTCAAAGCAAAATCCAGACCATCATGGACTGGGTTGCTCCAACTACCCAGACTCAGGTGAGAGCCTTCTTAGGCCTGACTGGGTACTATAGGAGATTTGTCAAGGGGTATGGATCAATAGTGACACCCCTGAATGACTTAACTTCCAAAAGAGTGCCCAAAAAGGTTCAGTGGACAGCTAGCTGTCAAAAGGCATTTGATGACCTGAAGGAGGCCATGTGCACTGCTCCCATTCTACAGAGTCCTGATTACTCCAAGAAGTTCATTGTCCAAACAGATGCATCTGAATTGGGGGTAGGGGCTGTACTGTCACAATTGAATGATGAAGGTCAGGATCAGCCAGTAGCTTTCATTAGCAGAAGGCTGACCCCTAGAGAGAAACGTTGGTCAGCCATTGAGAGGGAGGCCTTTGCTGTGGTTTGGTCTCTGAAGAAGTTGAGGCCATACTTGTTTGGTACTCACTTCCTTGTTCAGACAGACCATAAGCCCCTCTTATGGCTAAAACAAATGAAGGGTGAAAACCCCAAACTGCTTAGGTGGTCCATTTCCCTACAGGGGATGGACTTTACAGTGGAACATAGACCTGGGAGTAACCATGCCAATGCAGATGGACTCTCTAGGTAGTTCCACTTAGAACATGAAGACTCAACTGGTCAAGGTTAGTTTAATGTCCCTGCGTTTGGGGGGGGTTGTGTAGGAGAGTAGGATCTGCTTCACATGGGTACCCCCACTTTTTGCTGATGCTTCACTGTTTTTGACTTTAGTCTGGCTGGGGCCCTGCTAATCAGAACCCCAGCCCAGCTGCTTCCTCTCTAAAATGGTTTCCATGTACCTTAGGTACATCTTTGATTGGATCCTGAAGTGCCCTTATAAGTCCCTAGTATATGGTATACTATGTACCCAGGGCATAGGTACCCCAGAGGCCTACCAGGGGCTGAAGCATATATTATGCCACCCCTGGGAAGCCCTCCAAAAAGGCACCACAGGTCTGCTATTGCAGCCTAGGTAAGGTGGTGCATGCACCCCTTACTGTGGTATAGGCTACCTATATCACTACCATTGCACACACATATAAACCTATAAGTCACTTCTATGGCAGGCCTTAACAATCCTGAAGGCAGAGTGCTTGGTTTTTATGTGAGAGGGTGCCCCTGCATGAGCAGAGCCCCTCTGCAGCGTTCGGAGTCAATACTCTGGTGCTGTTTGTGGTGCAGCCTGACCATATACTCTTAAGTGCATTATAACCTCGCGTTAAATGCTAACTTTGGGATGGCTGCACGGAAACATGTCATGTTTGGTGTCAAACACCTTGGAATACTACCCCCGCCAGTTCTGGTGGTGGGGGTAGCATTCCACCCTTCTAGAGGGAGAGACATGCACACACCGGCATACCTGGTATTAACTTTTCAGAGCCCTGGCATCACAAAATGGATGCCGCTGCCAGAGACACGGGTCTGGCCTCCTGCTGCTGACCGAAACTCCGGCAGGGGAGGCCTGAACAATAGGTTTCCTGTCGCAGGGAGGTGTAACCACCTCTCCAGACAGGATAGTGTGTATTGGGGCTGGGTGGGAGCACTCTCTGGTACTTTGAAGTCCTGCACTGGGGGCACATTTGGTGTCCCTGTGCATAGTCCAGTTCAAACCGGTTGCAGGGGCTACCTGCCCCTGCTCTGGTGCAAAACTGGACAAAGGGTATGGGTGTAACCACCCCTCTTCCCTGACCCTCCCATAGGTGGGTCCCCAGAGTATGTCCAACCCCCTAACTTAGTATAAGTATGGGACCCCAGTCCTTAGGACTTTAGATTATCCCTGGATGAAACTCTGAACGTGAATACTGGACCTTCGATGCTCTACTTGAAGATTAGAGGACTGAAGAATCTCCCTTGGGGTCAAGGAGTGACTCCCCTGCTTGGCAGGCACCAAAGAAGCAACTGTCCGGTCTGCGTCGCTGAAGCTCCCGCCGGACACTGAAGTATTTGCATCACCAGAGGTGGATTTCCAGACTTCACAGAGGCTGCCCTGAGACCCCAGTGAAGCTGAGGCACATAGCTGTCGTGGGTAACGTGGAACTATGACCCCTGGACACCGAGAACTTTTGCAAGTGCATCCTCTTCCTAGTCTCCCTTGAAGTTGTCCTTTGGGCTCCTAGTAGCCCCCGCCATGACCACCGATTGCGCCGAAGATCTCTGGCCTCCACTCCACGAGTATCCTGTGAGCCATCTCCAAGTGTGTCCACTCAAGGCCCCTTCGCGATCACTAGTCTGTTGGCTAGTGGGTCCTCCCAAAGGCAACTCTTCTTCTGTTTGGGCTTTCCTGGTTGCTCCAGACGTGCCCTGACTTACCCTTGCTGGGTGAGTCCCTCAGTCCTTGCTAGTCTGCGCCAAAGTCCTTTCTCTGTTTCTACGTGACTTGCCGTTACCAAGGCTTGTTGGGTCCAATCTGGTCGCCGACACCCTAGCACTCGACAAACGTTGTGGAGCAGTTCAAATCCAGCTCCTGGTCATCGTCGACACCTCCTGGACCTCGTGGCTGAAGAGTCAAGACACCCATCAACCTACCTGAAGCATCCAACATCGGTGGGCATCTGCTCATCACCTTCCTGGTCACTGGCTAGTGACACAGACTCTGTCCCCTCTGCTTTCAGGTTCTTCAGATCTCTGATCCATCCTTGGATCCACCCGGACACTTTCGACTTGGTCGCCAGCAGCACTTTGCTGCAGATCGCCATTGAAATCGACTACGAAACCCGACTCCAAAATACACCTATGCACCCGGCTTCCCTGGGTGAGGTAACTCGAGTACTCCAGTGCTCCCGTGGGTATTGACTCTAGAACTGCCTAATTCTAAAGGGGTTTGCTCCAAGTCCTTTTCTAAGTGTCCTTTTCTTTTAAAAATCTAACCGCGACTTTCCCCATAGAAGTTAACGGTGATTCCTGGCTGTGTTCCCACACTGCACGCATCCCCCGTGGGTCCCCTGTGTCACTACCTAGGGTGGTTCCTTGTGGTCCAAGCACTTCTACAGGCTCTAGGCCTTGTGTCTAGCTCAGTCGTGGTTCTTATACCACTTTTTTGGTATATGGTTTGGTACGCCCCTAGGGCCCAAACGTGTATTTGTGCTATTACTGTTGATAACTGACTTGCAACCTATGTACTTCGAACTCTAGCCTCATAAAGATACTAGAGGGGTGTGTTTAAGACTAAATACATATATTTTATATATATACGTGGTGTGGTCCTCTTTCATTTGGTCACTCAAGAGATTATAGACTGGTAAAACAAGCTGCTTTACATTCCTTCAAGACTTAGCCTGAAGGCTGCTCTCCATAGCTACCACTAGGATAGCTTTCAATAAAGGTTGTCTTGAACCTATCTCCATAAGGGGTTGTTTGGACTGGTACAAGGTGCCCACTTTAATTAGTGGACTGCATATACCAGGCCAACTTCTCACACCTCTGTTGCTTCTTTCTGCACTACTCTTGCTTCTTTCTGTACCTCTTTGCTTCTTTCTGCACCACTCGTGCTTCTTTCTGCACACCCTCTTCCCTCTTTCTGCACCCCTCTTTCCTCTTTCTGCCCCTCTGTTCCTTCTTTCAGCTCTTCTTTTGTTTCTTTCTGCACCTCTCTTGCTTCTTTCTGCACCCCTCTTGCCACTTTCTCCACCCCTGTTTCCCCTTTTTGCATCTCTGTTGCTTCTTTCTGCACATCTCTTACCTCTTTCTCTACCCCTCATCCCTTTTTCTGCACCTTTGTTGCTTCTATCTGCACTGCTCTTGCTACCTTCTGCACCTCTGTTCCTTCTTTCTACAACCCTTGTGCCTCTTTCTGCACCCCTCTCCCCTCTTTCTGCACCCCTCTTGCCTTTTTCTGCACCTCTTTTCCTTCTTCTGCACTTCTTTTGTTTCTTTCTGCAGCTCTCTTGCTTCTTTCTGCACCCCCTTGCCTCTTTATCCACCCATCCACCCTCTTTCTGCACCCCATGTGCCTCTTTCTGCATCCCTCTTCCCTCTTTTTGCACCCCTCTTCCCTCTTTCTGCACCTTTGTTGCTTCTTTCTGTACTCTTCTTGCTTCTTTCTGCACTCCTCATGCCTCTTCCCACTTTGTGCACCCCTCTTGCTTCTTTCTACACCTCTGTACCTTCTTTCTGCACTTCTTTTGTTTCTTTCTGCACATCTGTTGCTTCTTTCTGCACCCCTCGTGCCTCTTTCTGCACACCTCTTCCCTCTTTTTGCACCCCTCTTGCCTCTTTCTGCACCTATGTTGCTTCTTTCTGCATGACTCTTGCTTCTTTCGGTACCTCTTTGCTTCTTTCTGCACCACTTGTGCATCTTTCTTCACCCCTCTTTCCTCTTTCTGCACCCCTTTTGCCTCTTTGTGCACCTCTGTTCCTTCTTTCTGCTCTTCTTTTGTTTCTTTCTGCACCTCTCTTGCTTCTTTCTGCAGCCCTCTTGCCACTTTCTGCACCCCTGTTCCCCCTCTTTGCATCTCTGTTGCTTCTTTCTGCACTTCTGTTCCCTCATTCTGCACCCCTCTTGCCTCTTTATGCACCTCTGTTCCTTCTTTCTGCACTTCTTTTGTTTCTTTCTGCAACTCTTTTGCTTCTTTCTGCACCCTTCTTGCTTCTTTCTGCACCCCTCGTGCCTCTTTCACACCCCTCTTCCCTCTTTCTGCACCGCTCTTGACTCTTTCTGCATCTCTGTTCCTTATTTCTACATTTCTTTTGTTTCTTTCTGCACCTCTCTTTTTTTTTTTTTTCTGTATCCCTCTTGCCTCTTTCTCCACCCCACTTCCCCTTTCTGTATTTCTGTTGCTTCTTTATGCATTTCGCTTGCTTTTTTCTGCATCTCTCTTGCTTCTTTCTGCACCCTCGTGCCTCGCTTTGCACCCCTCATCCCTCTTTCTGCACTCCTCTTGCCTCTTTCTGCACCTCTGTTGCTTCTTTCTGCACTTCTCTTGTTTTTTTCTGCACCACTCTTGCCTCTTTCAGCACATCTGTTCCTACGTTCTGCACTTATTTTGTTTCTTTCTGCAGCTCTCTTGCTTCTTTCTGCACCCCTTGCCTATTTCTCAACCCCCTTCCCTCTATCCTCACCCCTGTTGCCTCTTTGTGCACCTCTGTTATTTCTTTTTTCACTTCTTTTGTTTCTTTCTGCACATCTCTTGCTTCTTTTTGCAGCCCCTGTGCCTCTTTTTGCACTGTTATTGCCTCTTTCTGCACCTCTGTTGCTTCTTTCTGCACGACTCTTGCTTCTTTCTGCACCTCTTTGCTTCTTTCTGCACCACTTGTGCTTCTCTATGCACCCCTCTTTCCTCTTTCTGCACCCCTCTTGCCTCTTTCTGTACCTCTGTTCCTTCTTTCTGCTCTTCTTTTGTTTCTTTCTGCACCTCTCTTGCTTCTTTCTACACCCCTCTTGCCACTTTCTCCACCCCTGCTCCCCCTCTTTGCATCTCTGTCGCTTCTTTCTGCACATCTCTTCCCTCATTCTGCACCCCCTTGCCTCTTTCTGCACATCTGTTCATTCTTTCTGCACTTATTTTGTTTCTTTCTCCAACTCTCTTGCTTCTTTCTGCACCCCTCTTCCCTCTTTCTGCACTCCTCTTTCCTCATTCTGCACCTCTGTTCCTTATTTCTGCTCTTCTTTTGTTTCTTTCTGTACCTCTCTTGCCTCTTTCTGCACCCCTCTTGCCACTTTCTCCACCCCTGTTCCCCCTTTTTGCATCTCTGTTGCTTCTTTCTGCACTTCTCGTGCCTCTTTCTCGACCCTTCATCCCTCTTTCTGCACCATTGTTGCTTCTATTTGCACGTCTCTTGCTTCTTTCTGTACCTCTGTTGCTTCTTTCTGCATAACTCTTGCTTCTTTCTGTACCTCTTTGCTTCTTTCTGCACCACTTGTGCATCTTTCTGCACCCCTCTTTCCTCTTTCTGCACCCCTCTTTCCTCTTTCTGCACCCCTCTTACCTCTTTCTGCACCTCTGTTCCTTCTTTCTGCTCTTCTTTTGTTTCATTCTGCACCTCTCTTGCTTCTTTCTGCACCCCTCTTGCCACTTTCTGCACCCCTGTTCCCCCTCTTTGCATCTCTGTTGCTTCTTTCTGCACTTCTCTTCTGTAGGAGAGTAGGATCTGCCTCTTATGTTGCCCCCATTTTTTTCTGATGTTTACACTGGTTTCTGGCTATAGTCAGGCTGGGACCCTGCCAATCAGGGCCCCAGCCTCTCTGTTCTCTCTAAACGACTTGGAGTGCACTCTAGGTGCACTAGTGATTGGATACGGTAGTAACTTATGAGTCCCTAGTATATGGTACCTTAGGTGCCAAGGTCATAGGTACTTCACAGGCCTACCAGGGGCTGAAGCATGTATTATGCCACCCCTGGGAAGCAGACTAAATCTGACACCACAGGTCTGCTACTGCAGCCTGGGTAAGGTGGTGCATGCACCCCTTACTGTGGTATAGGCTACCTATATCACTGCATAGATACACACATATAAACCTATAAGTCACTCCTATGGCAGGCCTTATCAATCCTGAAGGCAGAGTGCTTGGTTCCTATGTGAGAGGGTGCCCCTGCATGAGCAGAGCCCCTCTGCAGCCTTTGGAGACCCTTTTCTGATGCTGTTTGTAGTGCAGCCTGACCATATACTCTTAAGTGCATTATAACCTCGCGTTAAATGCTAACTTTGGGATGGCTGCACGGAAACATGTCGTGTTTGGTATCAAACATCTTGGAATACTACCCCCCCCCGCCAGTTCTGGCGGCGGGGGTAGCATTCCACCCTTCTAGAGGGATAGACATGTACCTACTGTGGAAATGCGGTAGAATCCTGAAGAGCCCTGGCATCACAAAATGGATGCCACCAGTCACAGACCCTGGGCTGCCCTCCTGCTGATGACCGAAACTCGCAGTGGAGGAAGCCCAACAATAGGTATCCTGTCACAGGGAGGTGTGACCACCTCCCAGACAGGGTTTAGTGTATTGGGGCTGGGTGGGTGCACTCCTAGAGTGCTTTGAAGTCCTGCACTGGGGGAGCAGAAGGCTCCTCTGTGCATACCCCAGTTCAAACCGGCTCAGGGGCTACCTGCCCCTGCTCTGGCGTGAAACTGGACAAAGGGAAGTGGGTGTAGCCACCCACTCCCCTGACCCTCCCATAGGTGGGGTCTTAGAGCTAGTCCCTCCCTTCCTTTTTAGTATAAGGTAGGGAACCCTTGCCATTGCAAACTAGATATCCCTGGATGACGCTCTGAAGAAGAATCCTGGACCTTCGACGTTCCACTACCTCTGGAAGATTGAAGAATCTCCCTTGGAGTCAAGGAGTGGCTCCCCTGCTTGGCAGGCACCAAAAACTGAAACAACGGTCGCAAACTACGCCGCTCCCGCCGGAGCCCGAGGTCCCTGCAGCCCAAGATGAGGATTTCCTGACTTCTCCAAGGCCATCGTGAGTCCCCAGTGAAGCTGAGGCCAGTGGACCCCACGAGTGACTAGAAACTGCAGTCCCTGGGTACCGTGCACTATTGTCAAGTGCAACCCCTTCACGACGTAACCTGTGCTTTGGACCACGTGTGGTCCCAGCCTCTAGCAGGAACACTTTCGAAGATCAGAGGCCTACCCTGTCCCAAGTGACCGTGGGCTCCTGTTGAAGGAATCCTCCTGAGGCGTCTTTGCAATCCCTTGCCAGCTGGCTTGTGGATCCCCTGAAGACGTTTCTACAGAACCAAAGGGCTCCCCTGATTGCTCCAGGCCTGCCCTGACTTACCTTTGCTGGGTGAGTTCCCCAGACCTTGCTGGTCTGCACCATTGACTTTTTACGCTTTCCATGAGACTTGCTGCTACCAAGGCTTGTTGGCTCCAATCGGGTAGCCGACACTGCAGTCAGCTGCAGACTTTATGGCACACGCTGAATCCAGCTCCTGGTTGTCCTCGACACCTCCTGGACCTCATGGCTGAAGAGTCAAGACACCCGTGAACGACCTCAATCTGTCAAAGACGGTGGGCATTCATCTTCCTTGCCCCGGGTCACTGCCCAGTGACTTTGAACACTGTCCCCTCTGCTTTCAGGTCTTTCTTCTTCCGAATCCAGGCTTGGATTCCACCAGACACTTCTTCTGGCTTCACAAGCAGCAAGTCTTCATTGGCTCCCATTGAAAACAACGCCGCGACCCGACACCAAAGGACACCTATGCACCCGGCTTCCCTGGGTGAGGTAACTCCAGCACTATGGTGCTCCTGTGGGTGTTGGCCTTAGAACTACTTACCCTGTAAGTGACATGCTTGTAGCTACTCCCGAAGTGCCCTTAAACTCTTAATTTCCAACAGCGACTTGCCCCATTGAAATCTACGGCGATCCGTGCCTGTGTTCACGCACTGCATGCGTCCCCCGTGGGTCCTTTACTTACCTGCCTTGGGTAGTTTCGTGAGGCCCCAACCCTTCGGAAGGCCCTGGGCCTTGTCCCTTTGCAAGTCGTTGTTCTTAAGTCTCTTTTTTAGTATATGGTCTGGTACGCCCCTAGGGCCCCAGCCATATTTGTGCTTAATTTATTGTGAAACGTTGATTTGTGCATATGTTCCTGACTTCTAATCTCATAAAGAGATTAGTAGAGAGTTGTTTAGTAATAAATACATATACCTAAGGGTATATGTGCGCTATACAAGTCATAATAACATAACATAACATATATATACCTGTGTGGTGTCTTTTCATTTGGTGATTCAAGAGATTGTGTGGTAAAACAAGCTGCTTTACATTCCTCCAAGACTTAGCCTGAAGGCTGCTCTCCACAGCTACCACTAGGATAGCTTTCTATAAAGGTTGTCTTAAACCTACCTACCATAAGAGTCAAATTGTACTGGTGCAAGGTGTCCACTTTAACTAGTGAACAGCATATACCAGGCCAACTTCTCACATTGGTGGCAGCGTGTTTGATTCCAGCTTGCTTTTGTTTTACAAGAAAATCTCTATTTGAATTACTAACTGAAAACCACTATAGGTATTTAAGGTACATATAAAGTCAAGCTTAGTATCAATAAGTTCTACTGAACTTAGAGCTGTGTGCCTAGGGATAGCACACCCTTTCTACAGCTCAAGCTAGTATCAGTAGGCCACAAACTAGTGTAGGTAGTACAACACTGCACAACACTAGAATGTCCTTAATGGGTGGACCCAGTGGATCCACTCAGCCTCAGTGTAAGGACATGGCTTTCTCTGACTTGAGAGCCATGTGTGCTGCAAGGCACCTGAAGCTAGGACAGAGTCCCTCCACACTACACCTGATAGATCTGCTGACAGCAGATGATCTTAGATTAGCTCTAGGAGCTAATGGGTCTGAATCAGTGGGTGGGTCAATTACAGTGTCTGGGTCAGATGATGAACATCTGGATGACCAAGACTCTGTGATTGTAGGGCCAGGTCCCAAGGGGTCTGAACAGGACAGAGGAATTCTCCCTAAGAGAACTGACATAGTGGAGGAGAGGCCTAGGTCCCTTTCTAGGGAATCTGAACACTCCTATCACTCTGGCAGAGAATCTGTCTACCAGAAGAACTCCTACTTCTCAAGAAGAGAGACCTCCTCTGACAGAATGTACAAACTGCTGCAGTATGAGGAAGCAAGGTTTGCCCTCAAAACCAAGCAGTTGGCATTAGATAAGGAAGCCCTGGAGCTCCAGAGAGCTTCTAGAAAAGAGGGTTTAGAACCCCCTGGTGGCAGCAACAGTGTCCCTAGAGGCAGAGAATATATTCCAGACCATAGGAACCTGAGCAAGGTTGTTCCTCCCTACCAGAGTGGGGATGATATCCATAAGTGGGTAACTGCTATGGAAAGGGCCTGTAGAGTACAACAGGTCCCCCAAAAGCAGTGGGCAGCAATCTTGTGGCTCTCCTTTTCAGATAAAGGTAGAGACAAGCTCCTCACTGTTAGAGAAGAGGATGCTGATGACTATGAAGTCCTGAAGAGTGAACTGATAGATGGGTTTGGCTTAACCACTGAGCAATACAGGTTGAAGTTCAGAGACACCCAGAAGGCACAGACTCAGGACTGGACTGACTTTGTAGATTGTGCAACCAAGGCTCTGGAGGGTTGGCTGGTTGGCAGTAGGGTTACTGATTTCAAGGGATTGTATAATCTAATGATGAGAGAACAGATCCTTAATAATTGCCAGAACCAGTTGTTGCATCAATACCTGGTGGACTCAGATCTGACCTCTCCCCAAGAATTGGTAAAGAAGGCAGACAAGTGGGTCAGAACCAGGGTGAGGCAGAAAACCCAGAACCAAGGGGGTGACACAAAGAAGCAGGATTCTAAGGGCTCTGAGAAAAGTGGGGATAAGTCAAAAGACCAGAAGTCTTCACAAGGGCCCCATAAATCTGCATCTGGTGGGGAGTCACAATCCAACAAGGGAAAAGGCCAAAAGAAGCCCTGGTGCAAATTCTGTAAACAGAAAGGGCACTGGTCTTCTGATTGTAACAAGTCCAAAGACCAAACCACCATCACTCCTGCCCCTAAGGCAACTGTTCCCCCTAGTTCAGCTACTGGTGGAGGAGGTACTCAGAATAAGGGTGTAGTAGGGTTCACCCTGGATTCTGAAGTGGACTCTGGCCTAGACAGAGTACCCACTCAGGCAATGCTGATTTGTGATGGAGACATGGACATGTCCTTCCTTGTGAGCCCCAGTAATCTGGGCAAGTACAAACAGCAGCCTGTAATAAATGGCAAACAGGCTTTGGCATTTAGGGACACAGGTGCTAGTGTCACCATGGTGGCAGAGGATCTTGTGGACCCTGGACAGATCATCCTGGGCGAAATGTACCAGGTGACCAATGCAAGCAATGTCCGGACCAACCATAGTCTGGCAGTTGTGAATTACTCCTGGGGAGGGGTAACTGGCCTCAAGAAGGTTGTAGTCAGTGCAGACCTCCCTGTAGAATGTCTATTGGGCAATGATCTAGAAACTTCAGCCTGGTCTGAAGTAGAGTTATGGACTCATGCTAAGATGTTAGGCATCCCTGCAGAGGGTATTTGCTGTGACCAGGTCACAGGCCAAAATGCATGACACTGAACCAGCTCTGGATCCTGAAACAATGGACCAGATGCTTCCCAAGAAGAGGAGCAGTAGGGTTAAGGCAGTGCCTTCCCCTCTGTCTCAGATCATTGATTCCCCTCTTGAAGGAGGAGGAGCATATCCTGAAGAAGGAACTGCCCCAGAGGGACTTGAGCCTGATCAGGTTGAGTTCTTGGGGGCAGGGGGCCCTTCTAGGGAAGATCTGAGTAAGGAGCAACAGTGCTGCCCCTCTCTTGAACCCCTCAGACAGCAGGCTGCTGCTGAGGCTGCTGGGAGTGCTAGTGGGTCCCATAAAGTTTATTGGGATGAGGGACTCCTATATTCTGAGGGTAGAGATCCAGCCCCTGGAGCCACCAGGAGGTTGGGAATACCTCAGAAGTTTAGGGGTTCCTCTTGACCCTAGCACATGACATCCCTTTAGCAGGTCACTTGGGCCAAAACAAGACCTGGGACAGGCTTGTTCCACATTTTCATTGGCCACATATGTCAGAGGACACAAAGGAGTTTTGTCGCTCCTGTGTCACCTGCCAAGCCAGTGGCAAGGCAGGTGGCACCACAAAGGCCCCCTCATACCACTACCTGTGGTGGGGGTACCCTTTGAAAGGGTAGGGATTGACATTATTGGTCCCCTTGACCCTCAAACTGCATCTGGGCACAGATTTATCCTGGTGGTAGTGGATCATGCCACCAGGTACCCAGAGGCAATTCACCTGAGGACCACCACAGCCCCTGTGATGGCAAGAGCCCTCATTGGAGTTTTCTCCAGAGTGGGTTTCCCAAAGGAGGTCATCTCTGACAGAGGTACAAACTTCATGTCAGGATATTTAAAAGCAATGTGGAAGGAGTGTGGTGTAACTTATAAATTCACCACCCCCTATCACCCACAATGCAATGGGTTGGTTGAACGTTTCAACAAAACCCTGAAGGGAATGATTAAAGGACTCCCAGAGAAGCTTAGGCGGAAATGGGACCTTCTTCTTCTCTGCCTGTTGTTTGCATACAGAGAGGTTCCACAGAAGGGGTTGGTTACAGCCCATTTGAGCTTCTGTTTGGGCATCCTGTAAGAGGTCCATTATGTTTGGTAAAAGAGGGCTGGGAGTTACCTCTCAAACCCCCAAACAGGATGTGATGGACTATGTACTTGGTCTCCGCTCCAGGATGGCCGAATACATGAAAAAGGCAACCAAAAACCTGGAGGCCAGCCAAGAATTACAAAAGGCTTGGCATGACCAAAAGGCTGTGCTGACTGTGTACCAGCCAGGACAGAAAGTGTGGGTGTTGGAGCCTGTGGCCCCAGCAGCCCTCGAAGACAAGTGGAGTGGCCCCCATACCATAGTTGAGCAAAAGGGAGAAGTCACCTATCTGGTGAATCTTGGAACTTCCAGGAGCCCCCTGAGGGTGCTCCATGTCAACAGATTAAAGCCATATGTTGACAGGGCTGACATGGGCTTGCTCATGGCAACTAATGAGGACCAGGAGGAGGAGAGTGACCCTCTCCCTGACCTTCTCTCACAGAACCCTGATGATGGGTCAGTAGATGGTGTTGCTTTGGCAAGCAGCCTCACTGACCATCAGCAAACTGAGTGCAGACAAGTTCTGCAACAGTACAGACATAAGTTTAGCCTGACCCCTAGTCAGACTACCTGGTGCACCCATGAGGTGGACACTGGAGACAGTCTGCCTGTAAAGAGTAAAATCTACAGGCAACCTGACCATGTCAGGGACTGTATCAGGACTGAAGTCCAGAAAATGTTGGAGTTAGGTGTGATTGAGCCTTCAGATAGCCTTTGGGCTAGCCCAGTAGTCCTAGTACCCAAGCCTCATACCCAGGGTGGTAAGAAAGAAATGAGGTTTTGTGTAGACTACAGAGGCCTCAATGCAGTCACCAGGACTGATGCCTATCCCATACCAAGGGCAGATGAGCTGATTGATACTTTGGCCTCAGCCATGTAACTAAGTACATTTGACCTAACAGCTGGCTACTGGCAGATCAGGTTAGCTGATGATGCAAAAGCCAAAACAGCATTTTCGACCCCTGGTGGGCACTACCACTTTGTGGTGATGCCCTTTGGATTGAAAAATGCACCTGCCACTTTTCAGAGGTTGGTGAACAAAGTTCTGGCAGGGATGGAAACTTATTGCTCAGCTTATCTAGATGATATTGTTGTCTTTAGTTCCTCCTGGCAGGATCACCTAGTCCACCTCAGAAATGTTTTGGAGGCTCTGCAGAAAGCAGGCCTCACTATCAAGGCCACCAAGTGCCAGATAGGGCAGAGTCAGGTTGTATACCTGGGCCACCTTGTGGGTGGAGGCCAGGTTCAGCCTTTACAGAGTAAAATCCAAACCATAATGGAATGGGTTGCTCCAACCACCCAGACACAGGTGAGAGCCTTCTTAGGCCTGACTGGGTACTATAGGAGGTTTGTGAAGGGATATGGATCTATAGTGACCCCCTTGAAGGATCTGACCTCAAAGAAAATGCCAAAAAAGGTTCAGTGGACAGCTAGTTGTCAGAAGGCATTTGAAGACCTAAAGCAGGCCATGTGCACTGCCCCCATCTTATAGAGTCCAGACTATACCAAAAAGTTCATTGTCCAAACAGATGCTTCTGAGCTGGGTGTGGGAGCTGTACTGTCTCAACTGAATGATGAAGGTCAAGACCAGCCAGTAGCTTTTATTAGCAGGAGGCTGACCCCTAGAGAGAAACGTTGGTCAGCTATAGAGAGGAGGCCTTTGCTGTGGTGTGGGCCCTGAAGAAGCTGAGGCCATACTTGTTTGGCACTCACTTCATAGTTCAGACTGACCACAAGCCCCTCCTATGGCTTAAACAGATGAAAGGTGAAAACCCAAAACATTTGAGGTGGTCCATTTCCCTACAGGGGATGGTCTATACAGTGGAACATAGGTCTGGGACCCAACATGCCAATGCAGATGGACTCTCAAGGTATTTCCACTTAGAGCACGAAGACTCAACTGGTCAAGGTTAGTTTAGTGTCCCTGCGTTTGGGGGGGGTTGTGTAGGAGAGTAGGATCTGCCTCTTATGTTGCACTCACTTTTTTTCTGATGTTTACACTGGTTTCTGGCTATAGTCAGGCTGGGACCCTGCCAATCAGGGCCCCAGCCTCTCTGTTCTCTCTAAACAACTTGGAGTGCACTCTAGGTGCACTAGTGATTGGATACAGTGGTACCTTATGAGTCCCTAGTATATGGTACCTTAGGTGCCAAGGGCATAGGTACTTCACAGGCCTACCAGGGGCTGAAGCATGTATTATGCCACCCCTGGGAAGCAGACTAAATCTGACACCAAAGGTCTGCTACTGCAGCCTGGGTAAGGTGGTGCATGCACCCCTTACTGTGGTATAGGCTACCTATATCACTGCATAGATACACACATATAAACCTATAAGTCACTCCTATGGCAGGCCTTATAATCCTGAAGGCAGAGTGCTTGGTTCCTATGTGAGAGGGTGCCCCTGCATGAGCAGAGCCCCTCTGCAGCCTTCAGAGACCCTTCTCTGATGCTGTTTGTAGTGCAGCCTGACCATATACTCTTAAGCGCATTATAACCTCGCGTTAAATGCTAACTTTGGGATGGCTGCACGGAAACATGTCGTGTTTGGTGTCAAACATCTTGGAATACTACCCCCCGCCAGTTCTGGCGGCAGGGGTAGCATTCCACCCTTCTAGAGGGATAGACATGTACCCACTGTGGAAACGCTGTAGAATCCTGAAGAGCCCTGGCATCACAAAATGGATGCCACCAGTCACAGACACTGGGCTGCCCTCCTGCTGATGACCGAAACTCGCAGTGGAGGAAGCCCAACAATAAGTATCCTGTCACAGGGAGGTGTGACCACCTCCCAGACAGGGTTTAGTGTATTGGGGCTGGGTGGGTGCACTCCTAGAGTGCTTTGAAGTCCTGCACTGCGGGAGCAGAAGGCTCCTCTGTGCATACCCCAGTTCAAACCGGCTCAGGGGCTACCTGCCCCTGCTCTGGCATGAAACTGGACAAAGGGAAGTGGGTGTAGCCACCCACTCCCCTGACCCTCCCATAGGTGGGGTCTTGGAGTTAGTCCCTCCCTTCCTTTTTAGTATAAGGTAGGGAACCCTTGCCATTGCAAACTAGATATCCCTGGATGATGCTCTGAAGAAGAATCCTGGACCTTCGACGTTCCACTACTTCTGGAAGACTGAAGAATCTCCCTTGGAGTCAAGGAGTGACTCCCCTGCTTGGCAGGCACCAAAAACTGAAATGATGGTTGCAAACTATGCCGCTCCAAGGATTTCCTGACTTCTACCAGGCCATCGTGAGTCCCCAGCAAAGCTGAGGCCAGTGGACCCCATGAGTGATGAGGAACCGCAGTCCCTGGGTACCGTGCACTATTGTCGGGTGCAACCCCTTCACGACATTTTACGAACCTGTGCTTTGGACCACGTGTGATCCCAGCCTCTAGCAGGTATCCCTCTGAAGATCAGAGGCCTACCCCATCCCGAGTGACCATGGGCCCCTGTTGAAGGAATCCTCCCGAGGCATCTTTGCAATCCCTTGCCAGCTGGCTTGTGGATCCCCTGAAGACTTTTCTACAGAACCAAAGAGCTCCCCTGATTGCTCCAGGCCTGCCCTGACTTACCCTTGCTGGGTGAGTTCCCCAGACCTTGTTGGTCTGCACCATTGACTTTTTATGCTTTCCACAAGACTTGCTGTTACCAAGGCTTGTTGGCTCCAATCGGGTCGCCAACACCGCAGTCAGCTGCAGAATTTGTGGAACACACTGAATCCAGCTCCTGGTTGTCCTCGACTCCTCCTGGACCTCGTGGCCGAAGAGTCAAGACACCTGTGAATTACCTGAATCTGTCGACGATGGTGGGCATTCATCTTCCTTGCCCCGGGTCACAGCCCAGTGACTTTGAACACTGTCCCCTCTGCTTTCAGGTCTTCCTTCTTCCGAATCCAGGCTTGGATTCCACCGGACACTTCTTCTGGCTTCACAAGCAGCAAGTCTTCATTGGCTCCCATTGAAAACGACGCCGCGACCCAACACCAAAGGACACCTATGCACCCGGCTTCCCTGGGTGAGGTAACTCCAGCACTACGGTGCTCCTGTGGGTGTTGGACCTAGAACTACTTACCCTGTAAGTGACTTGCTTGTAGCTACTCCCGAAGTGCCCTTAAACTCTTAATTTCCAACCGCGACTTGCCCCATTGAAGTCTACGGCGATCCGCGCCTGTGTTCACGCACTGCACGCGTCCCCCGTGGGTCATTTACTTACCTGCCTTGGGTGGTTTCGTGAGGCCCCAACCCTTCTGAAGGCCCTGGGCCTTGTCCCTTTGCAAGTCGCTGTTCTTAAGTCTCTTTTTTAGTATGCCCCTAGGGCCCCAGCCATATTTGTGCTTAATTTATTGTGAAACGTTGATTTGTGCATATGTTCCTGACTTCTAATCTCATAAAGAGATTAGTAGAGAGTTGTTTAGTAATAAATACATATATATTTGATATATATACCTGTGTGGTGTCTTTTCATTTGGTGATTCAAGAAATTGTGTGGTAAAACAAGCTGCTTTACATTCCTCCAAGACTTAGCCTGAAGGCTGCTCTCCACAGCTACCACTAGGATAGCTTTCTATAAAGGTTGTCTTAAACCTACCTACCATAAGAGTCGAATTGTACTGGTGCAAGGTGTCCACTTTAACTAGTGAACAGCATATACCAGGCCAACTTCTCACATCTTCCCTCATTCTGCACCCCTCTTGCCTCTTTATGCACCTCTGTTCCTTCTTTCTGCACTTCTTTTGATTCTTTCTGCAACTCTTTTGCTTCTTTCTGCACCCTTCTTGCTTCTTTCTGCACCCCTCGTGCCTCTTTCACACCCTTCTTCCCTCTTTCTGCACCGCTCTTGACTCTTTCTGCATCTCTGTTCCTTCTTTCTATATTTCTTTTGTTTCTTTCTGCACCTCTCTTTTTTCTTTCTGTATCCCTCTTGCCTCTTTCTCCACCCCACTGTCCCCTTTCTGTATTTCTGTTGCTTCTTTCTGCATTTCGCTTGCTTCTTTCTGCATCTCTCTTGCTTCTTTCTGCACCCCTCGTGCCTCTCTTTGCACCCCTAAGCCCTCTTTCTGCACTCCTCTTGCCTCTTTCTGCACCTCTGTTGCTTCTTTCTGCACTTCTTTTGTTTCTTTCTGCACCACTCTTGCCTCTTTCAGCACATCTGTTCCTACGATCTGCACTTATTTTGTTTCTTTCTGCAGCTCTCTTGCTTCTTTCTGCACCCCTTGCCTCTTTCTCCACCCCCTTCCCTCTATCATCACCCCTGTTGCCTCTTTCTGCACCTCTGTTGCTTCTTTTTGCACTTCTTTTGTTTCTTTCTGCACATCTCTTGCTTCTTTTTGCACCCCTCGTGCCTCTTTCTGCACCTCTGTTGCTTCTTTCTGCCCTACTCTTGCTTCTTTCTGCACCTCTTTGATTCTTTCTGCACCACTTGTGCTTCTTTCTGCACTCCTCTTCCCTCTTTCCTCTTTCTGCACCTCTGTTCCTTATTTCTGCTCTTCTTTTTTTTCTTTCTGCACCTCTCTTGCTACTTTCTGCACCCCTCTTGCCACTTTCTCCACCCCTGTTCCCCCTTTTTGCATCTCTGTTGCTTCTTTCTGCACTTCTCTTGCCTCTTTCTCCACCCCTCATCCCTCTTTCTGCACCATTGTTGCTTCTATTTGCATGTCTCTTGCTTCTTTCTGCACCTCTGTCCCTTCTTTCTGCACCCCTCGTGCCTCTTTCACACCCCTCTTCCCTCTTTCTGCACCCCTCTTGCCTCTTTCTGCACCACTGTTCCTTCTTTCTGCACTTCTTTTGTTTCTTTCTGCACCCCTCTTCCCTCTTTCTGCACCTCTGTTGCTTCTTTCTGCACTTCTCTTGCCTCTTTCTCCACCTCTCTTGGCTCTTTCTGCACCCCTCTTCCCTCTTATTGCACCCCTCCTGCCTCTTTCTGCACCTCTATTCCTTCTTTCTGCACTTGTTTTGTTTCTTTCTGCACCTCTCTTGCTTCTTTCTGAACCCCTCTTGCCTCTTTATCCACCCCTCTTCCCCCTTTCTGCATCTCTGTTGCTTCTTTCTGCACTTCTCTTGTCTCTTTCTCCACCCCTCTTCCCTCTTTCTGTACCTCTGTTGCTTCTTTCTCCACCTCTGTTCCTTCTTTCTGCACTTCTTCTGTTTCTTTCTGTAGCTCTCTTGCTTCTTTCTGCACCCCTTGCCTCTTTCTCCACTCATCCATCCTCTTTCTGCACCCCTGTTGCCTCTTTCTGTACCTCTGTTCTTTCTTTCTGTACTTCTTTTGTTTCTTTCTGAACATCTCTTGCTTCTTTCTGTACCACACATGCCTCTTTCTGCACCCCTCTTCCATCTTTTTGCACCCCTCTTGCCTCTTTCTACACCTTTGTTGCTTCTTTCTATACTCCTCTTGCTCCTTTCTGCACTCCTCGTGCCTCTTTCACACCCCTCTTCCCTCTTTCTGCACCCCTCGTGCCTCCTTCTGCACCTCTGTACCTTTTTTCTTCACTTCATTTGTTTCTATCTGCACATCTGTTGCTTCTATCTGCACCCCTCGTGCCTCTTTATGCACCCCTCTTCCCTCTTTTTGCACCCCTCTTGCTTCTTTCTGCACCTCTGTTGCTTCTATCTGCACAACTCTTGCTTATTTCTGAACCTCTTTGCTTCTTTCTGCACCACTTGTGCTTCTTTCTGCACCCCTCTTTCCTCTTTCTCCACCCCTCTTGCCTCTTTCTGCACCTCTGTTCCTTCTTTCTGTACTTCTTTTGTCTCTTTTTGCACTTCTCGCTTCTTTCTGAACCCCTCGTGCCTCTTTTTGCACCCCTCTTCCCTCTTTTTACACCCCTCTTGCCTCTTTCTGCACCTCTGTTGCTTCTTTCTGCACTGCTCTTGCTTCTTTCTGCAACTCTTTGCTTCTTTCTGCTCCACTCATGCCTCTTTCTGCACCCTTCTTCCCTCTTTTTGCACCCCTCTTGCCTCTTTCTGAACCGCTGTCGCTTCGTTCGCACTACTGTTCCTTCTTTCTGCACCTCTTTGCTTCTTTCTGCACCACTAGTGCTTCTTTCTGCACCCCTCTTCCCTCTCTCTGCACCCCTCTTGCTTCTTTCTGCACCTCTGGTCATTCTTTCTGCTCTTCTTTTGTTTATTTCTCCCCCTCTCTTGCTTCTTTCTGCACCCCTCTTGCCTCTTTCTCCACCCCTGTTCCCCCTTTTTGCATCTCTGTTGCTTCTTTCTGCACCTCACTTGCTTCTTTCTCCACCCCTCAGCCCTCTTTTGACAACTCTGCTGCTTCTATCTGCACATCTCTTGCTTCCTTTTGCACCTCTGTCCCTTCTTTCTGCAACCCTTGTGCTTCTTTCTGCACCCCTCTTCCCTTTTTCTGCACCCTTCTTGCCTCTTTCTGCACCTCTGTTCCTTCTTTCTGCACTTCTTTTGTTTATTTCTGCAACTCTCTTGCTTCTTTCTGCACCCCTCTTGCTTCTTTCTGCACCAGTTGTACCTCTTTCACACCCCTCTTCCCTCTTTCTGCACCCCTCTTGCCTCTTTCTGCACCTCTGTTCCTACTTTCTGCACTTATTTTGTTTCTTTCTGCACCTCTCTTGTTTCTTTCTGTATCCCTCTTGCCTCTTTCTCCATCCCACTTCCCCCTTTCTGCACCTCTGTTGCTTCTTTATGCACTTCTCTTGCTTCTTTCTGCACCTCTCTTGCTTCGTTCTGCACCCCTTGTGCCTCTTTCTGTACCCCTCTTCCCTCTAGCTGCACTCCTTTTGCCTCTTTCTGCACCTCTGTTGCTTTTTCTGACTTCTTTTGTTTCTTTCTGCACCCCCTTGCCTCTTTCTGCTCCTCTGTTCCTTCTTTCTGCACTTCTTTTGTTTCTTTCTGCACCTCTCGCTTCTTTCTGCACCCCTTTTGCCTCTTTCTGTACCTGTATTCCTTCTTTCTGCACCTCTGTTCCTTCTTTCTGCACTACTTTTGTTTCTTTCTGCACATCTCTTGCTTCTTTCTGCTCCCCTTGTGCCTCTTTCTGCACCCCTCTTCCCTCTTTTTGCACCCCTCTTGTCACTTTCTGCACCTCTGTTGCTTCTTTCTGCACTACTCTTGCTTTTTTCTGCACCTCTTTGCTTCTTTCTGCACTACTTGTGCCTCTTTCTGCACCCCTCTTCCCTCTTTTTGCACCCCACTTGCCTCTTTCTGCACCTCTGTTGCTTCTTTCGCACTACTGTTGCTTCTTTCTGCACCTCTTTGCTTCTTTCTGCACCACTCATGCTTCTTTATGCACCCCTCTTCCCTCTCTCTGCACCCCTCTTGCCTCTTTCTGTGTAGGAGAGTAGGATCTTCTTCACATGGGTACCCCCACTTTTTGCTGATGCTTCACTGTTTTTCGACTTTAGTCTGGCTGGGGCCCTGCAAATCAGAACCCCAACCTAGCTGCTTCCTCTCTAAAATGGTTTCCATGTACCTTAGGTATATCTCTGATTGGATTCTGGAGTGCCCTTATAAGTCCCTAGTATATGGTATACTATGTACCCAGGGCATAGGTACCCCAGAGGCCTACCAGGGGCTGAAGCATGTATTATGCCTCCCCTGGGAGGCCCTCCAAAATGACACCACAGGCCTGCTACTGCAGCCTGGGTAAGGTGGTGCATGCACCCCTTACAGTGTATAGGCTACCTATATCACTACCATTGCACACACATATAAACCTATAAGTCACTCCTATGGCAGGCCTTACCAATCCTAAAGGAAGAGTGCTTGGTTTTTATGTGAGAGGGTGCCCCTGCATGAGCAGAGCCCCTCTGCAGCGTTCAGAGTCGATCCTCTGATGCTGTTTGTGGTACAGCCTGACCATATACTCTTAAGTGCATTATATCCTCGCGGTAGAATGCTAACTTTGGACTGGCTGCACCAAAATATGTTGTGTTTGGTGTCAAACACCTTGGAATACTACCCCCCTGCCAGTCCTGGCGACGGGGGTAGCATTCCACCCTTCTAGAGGGAGAGACATGTACCCACCGGCCTGCCCGGTATTAACTTCACAGAGCCCTGGCATCACAAAATGGATGCCGGTGCCACAGACACGGGTCTGGCCTCCTGCTGCTGACCGAAACTCCGGCAGGGGAGGCCTGGACAATAGGTTTCCTGTCACAGGGAGGTGTAACCACCTCCCCAGACAGGATAGTGTGTATTGGGGCTGGGCGGGAGCACTCTCTGGTGCTTTGAAGTCCTGCACTGGGGGCACATTTGGTGTCCCTGTGCATAGTCCAGTTCAAACCGGTTGCAGGGGCTACCTGCCCCTGCTCTGGCGCGAAACTGGACAAAGGGAATGGCTGTAACCACCCCTCTTCCCTGACCCTCCCATAGGTGGGTCCCCAGATTATATCCAACCCCCTAACTTAGTATAAGTATGGGACCCCAGTCCTTAGGATTTTAGATTACCCTGGACGAAACTCTGAAGCTGAATCCTGGCCCTTCGACGCTCTACTTGAAGATTAGAGGACTGAAGAATCTCTCTTGGGGTCAAGGAATGACTCCCCTGCTTGGCAGGCACCTAAGAAGCAATTGTCCAGTATGCATCGCTGAAGCTCCCGCCGGATGCCGAAGTCTTTGCAACACCAGAGGTGGATTTCCAGACTTTTTCGAGGATGCCCTGATACCCCAGCAAAGCTGAGGCATGTAGCTGTCGTGGGTAACGTGGAACTGTGACCCCTGGACATCAAAAACTTTTGCAAGTGCATCCTCTTCCTGGTCTCCAACAAAGTTGTGCTTTGGGCTTCGAGTAGCCCCCGCCTCCAGCACCGACTGCACTGAAGATCACTGGCCTCCACTCCACGAGTGTCCTGTGAGCCAGCTCCAAGTGCATCCACTTGAGGCTCCTTTGCAGTCGCTAGTCCATTAGCTAGTGGGCCCTCCCGAAGGCAACTCTTCTTCTGCTTGGGCTTTCCTGATTGCTCCAGATGTGCCCTGACTTACCTTCACTGGGTGAGTCCCCCAGACCTTTCTGGTCTGCATCAACGTCCTTTCTTTGTTTCCACGTGACTTGCAGTTGCCAAGGCTTGTTGGGTCCAATTCAGTCGCCAATACTGCAGAAATCGACAGACGTTGTGTGACAGCTCGAATCCAGCTCCTGGTCATCGTCTACGCCTACTGGACCATGTGGCTGAAGAGTCAAGACAACCATCAACCTACCTGAAGCACCCGACATCGGTGGGCATCTGCTCATCGCCTTCGTGGTCACTGGCTAGTGACCCAGACTCTGTCCCCTCTGCTTTCAGGTCCTTCAGATCTTCAATCCACCCTTGGATCCACCCGGACACTTTCGACTTGGTCGCCAGCAGCCTGCTGCAGCAGATCGCCATTGAAAACAACCACGAAACCCGACGCCAAAAGACACCTATGCACCCAGCTTCCCTGGGTGAGGTAACTCGAGTACTCCGGTGCTCCCGTGGGTATTGACTCTAGAACTGCCTAGTTCTAAAGGGGTTTGCTCCAAGTCCTCCTCTGTGTCCTTTCCTTTTAAAAATCCAACCGCGACTTTCCCCATAGAAGTCAACGGTGGCTCGCGGCTGTGTTCTCACAGTGCACGCGTCCCCGTGGGTCCCCTGTGTCACTACCTTGAGTGGTTCCTTGGAATCCAAGCACTTCTACAGGCTCTAGGCCTTGTGTCTAGCTCAGTCGCGGTTCTTATACCACTTTATTGGTATATGGTTTGGTATGCCCCTAGGGCTCAAACGTGTATTTGTGCTATTGCTGTTGATATCTGACTTGTAAACTATGTACTTCAAACTCTAGCCGCATAAAGAGACTAGAGGGGTGTGTTTAAGACTAAATACATATATTTTATATATATACCTGGTGTGGTCCTCTTTCATTTGGTCACTCAAGAGATTATAGACTGGTAAAACAAGCTGCTTTACATTCCTTCAAGACTTAGCCTGAAGGCTGCTCTCCATAGCTACCACTAGGAAAGCTTTCAATAAAGGTTGTCTTTAACCTATCTCCAATAAGGGGTTGTTTTGACTGGTGCAAGGTGCCCACTATAACTAATGGAAAGCATATACCAGGCCAACTTCTCACATTCTGCACCTCTGGTCCTTCTTTCTGCTCTTCTTTTGTTTCTTTCTGCCCCTCTCTTGCTTCTTTCTGCACCCCTCTTTCCTATTTCTCCATCCCTGTTCCCCCTTTTTGCATCTCTGTTGCTTCTTTCTGCACTTCTCTTGCCTCTTTCTCCACCCCTCATCCCTCTTTTGACAACTCTGCTGCTTCTATCTGCACATCTCTTGCTTCCTTTTGCACCTCTGTCCCTTCTTTCTGCAACCCTTGTGCTTCTTTCTGCACCTCTCTTCCCTCTTTTTGCACCCCACTTGCCTCTTTCTGCACCTCTGTTGCTTCTTTCGCACTACTGTTGCTTCTTTCTGCACCTCTTTGCTTCTTTCTGCACCACTCGTGCTTCTTTATGCACCCCTCTTCCATCTCTCTGCACCCCTCTTGCCTCTTTCTGCACCTCTGGTCCTTCTTTCTGCTCTTCTTTTGTTTCTTTCTGCACCTCTCTTGCTACTTTCTGCACCCTTCTTGCCACTTTCTCCACCCCTGTTCCCCCTTTTTGCATCTCTGTTGCTTCTTTCTGCACTTCTCTTGCCTCTTTCTCCACCCCTCATCCCTCTTTCTGCACCATTGTTGCTTCTATTTGCATATCTCTTGCTTCTTTCTGCACCTCTGTCCCTTCTTTCTGCACCCCTCGCGCCTCTTTCATACCCCTGTTCCCTCTTTCTGCACCCCTCTTGCCTCTTTCTGCACCACTGTTCCTTCTTTCTACACTTCTTTTGTTTCTTTCTGCACCCCTCTTACCTCTTTCTGCACCTCTGTTGCTTCTTTCTGCAATTCTCTTGCCTCTTTCTCCACCTCTCTTGGCTCTTTCTGCACCCCTCTTCCCTCTTTCTGCACCCCTCCTGCCTCTTTCTGCACATCTATTCCTTCTTTCTGCACTTTTTGTTTCTTTCTGCACCTCTCTTGCTTCTTTCTGAACCCCTCTTGCCTCTTTATCCACCCCTCTTCCCCCTTTCTGCATCTCTGTTGCTTCTTTCTGCACTTCTCTTGTCTCTTTCTCCACCCCTCTTCCCTCTTTCTGTACCTCTGTTGCTTCTTTATGCACCTCTGTTCCTTCTTTCTGCACTTCTTCTGTTTCTTTCTGTAGCTCTCTTGCTTCTTTCTGCACCCCTTGCCTCTTTCTCCACTCATCCACCCTCTTTCTGCACCCCTGTTGCCTCTTTATGTACCTCTGTTCTTTCTTTCTGTACTTCTTTTGTTTCTTTCTGAACATCTCTTGCTTCTTTCTGTACCGCACATGCCTCTTTCTGCACCCCTCTTCCATCTTTTTGCACTCCTTGTGCCTCTTTCACAACCCTCTTCCCTCTTTGTGCACCCCTCTTGCCTCCTTCTGCACCTCTGTACCTTTTTTCTTCACTTCTTTTGTTTCTATCTGCACATGTGTTGCTTCTATCTGCACCCCTCGTGCCCCTTTATGCACCCCTCTTCCCTCTTTTTGCACCCCTCTTGCCTCTTTCTGCACCTCTGTTGCTACTATCTGCACAACTCTTGCTTCTTTCTGAACCTCTTTGCTTCTTTCTGCACCACCTGTGCTTCTTTCTGCACCCCTCTTTCATCTTTCTCCACCATTCTTGCCTCTTTCTGCACCTCTGTTCCTTCTTTCTGTACTTCTTTTGTCTCTTTTTGCACCTCTCGCTTCTTTCTGAACCCCTCGTGCCTCTTTTTGCACCCCTCTTCCCTCTTTTTGCACCCCTCTTGCCTCTTTCTGCACCTCTGTTGCTTCTTTCTGCAACTCTTTGCTTCTTTCTGCTCTACTCATGCCTCTTTCTGCACCCCTCTTCCCTCTTTTTGCACCCCTCTTGCCTCTTTCTGAACCTCTGTCGCTTTGTTCGCACTACTGTTCCTTCTTTCTGCACCTCTTTGCTTCTTTCTGCACCACTAGTGCTTCTTTCTGCACCCCTCTTGCTTCTTTCTGCACCTCTGGTCCTTCTTTCTGCTCTTCTTTTGTTTATTTCTGCCCCTCTCTTGCTTCTTTCTGCACCCCTCTTGCCTCTTTCTCCACCCCTGTTCCCCCTTTTTGCATCTCTGTTGCTTCTCTCTGCACCTCACTTGCCTCTTTCTCCACCCCTCAGCCCTCTTTTGACAACTCTGCTGCTTCTATCTGCACGTCTCTTGCTTTCTTTTGCACCTCTGTCCCTTCTTTCTGCACTTCTTTTGTTTATTTCTGCAACTCTCTTGCTTCTTTCTGCACCCCTCTTGCTTCTTTCTGCACCCGTTGTACCTCTTTCACACACCTCTTCCCTCTTTCTGCACCCCTCTTGCCTCTTTCTGCACCTCTGTTCCTACTTTCTGCACTTCTTTTGTTTCTTTCTGCACCTCTCTTGTTTCTTTCTGTATCCCTCTTGCCTCTTTCTCCATCCCACTTCCCCCTTTCTGCACCTCCGTTGCTTCTTTATGCACTTCTCTTGCTTCTTTCTGCACCTCTCTTGCTTCGTTCTGCACCCCTTGTGCCTCTTTCTGTACCCCTCTTCCCTCTAGCTGCACTCCTTTTGCCTCTTTCTGCACCTCGATTGCTTTTTCTGACTTCTTTTGTTTCTTTCTGCACCCCCCTTGCCTCTTTCTGCACCTCTGTTCCTTCTTTCTGCACTTCTTTTGTTTCTTTCTGCACCTCTCGCTTCTTTCTGCACCCCTTTTGCCTCTTTCTGTACCTGTATTCCTTCTTACCGCACTTCTTTTGTTTCTTTCTGCAGCTCTCTTGCTTCTTTCTGCATCCCCTTGCCTCTTTTTCCACCCCTATTCCCTCTTTCTGCACCTCTGTTCCTTCTTTCTGCACTACTTTTATTTCTTTCTGCACATCTCTTGCTTCTTTCTGCACCCCTTGTGTCACTTTCTGCACCTCTGTTGCTTCTTTCTGCACTACTCTTGCTTTTTTCTGCGCCTCTTTGCTTCTTTCTGCACTACTCGTGCCTCTTTCTGCACCCCTCTTCCCTCTTTTTGCACCCCACTTGCCTCTTTCTGCACCTCTGTTGCTTCTTTCGCACTACTGTTGCTTCTGTATGCACCTCTTTGCTTCTTTCTGCACCACTGATGCTTCTTTATGCACCCCTCTTCCCTCTCTCTGCACCACTCTTGCCTCTTTCTGCACCTCTGGTACTTCTTTCTGCTCTTCTTTTATTTCTTTCTGCCCCTCTCTTGCTTCTTTCTGCATTCCTCTTGCCTCTTTCTCCACCCCTGTTCCCCCTTTTTGCATCTCTGTTGCTTCTTTCTGCACTTCTCTTGCCTCTTTCTCCACCCCTCATCCCTCTTTTTGCACCTTTGCTGCTTCTATCTGCACTTCTCTTGCTTCTTTTTGCACCTCTGTCTCTTCTTTCTGCAACCCTTGTGCTTCTTTCTGCACCCCTCTTCCCTTTTTCTGCACCCTTCTTGCCTCTTTCTGCAGCTCTGTTCCTTCTTTCTGCACTTCTTTTGTTTCTTTCTGCAACTCTCTTGCTTCTTTCTGCACCCCTCTTGCTTCTTTCTGCACCCCTCGGTTCTCTTTCACACCCCTCTTCACTCTTTCTGTACGCCTCTTTCTGCACCACTGTTCCTTCTTTCTGCACTTCTTTTGTTTTTTTCGGCACCTCTCTTGTGTCTTTCTGCACCCTTCTTGCCTCTTTCTGCACCTCTGTTGCTTCTTTCTGCACTTCTCTTGCTTCTTTATGCACCTTTCTTGCTTCTTTCTGCACCCCTTGTGCCTCTTTCTGCACCCCTCTTCCCTCTTTATGCACTTCTCTTGCCTCTTTCTGCACCTCTGTTGCTTCTTTTTGCACTTTTTTGTTTCTTTCTGCACCTCTGTTCCGTCTTTCTGCACTTCTTTTGTTTCTTTCTGCACTTCTCGCTTCTTTCTGCACCCCTTTTGCCTCTTTCTGCACCCCTTTTACCTCTTTTTACACCTCTGTTCCTTCTTTCTGCTCATCATTTGTTTCTTTCTGCAGCTCTCTTGCTTCTTTCTGCACCCCCTTGCCTCTTTCTCCACCCCTCTTCCCTCTTTCTTCACCCCTGTTGCCTCTTTCTGCACCTCTGTACCTTCTTTCTGCACTTCTTTTATTTCTTGCTGCACATCTCCTGCTTCTTTCTGCACCCCTCGTGCCTCTTTCTGCACCCCTCTTCCCTCTTTTTTCACCCGTCTTGCCTCTTTCTGTATCTCTGTTGCTTCTTTGTGCACTACTCTTGCTTCTTTCTGTACCTCTTTCCTTCTTTCTGCACCACTCGTGCTTCTTTCTGCACCCCTCTTCCCTCTTTTTGCACCCCTCATGCCACTTTCTGCACCTCTGTTCCCTCTTTCTGCTCTTCTTTTCTTTCTTTCTGCACCTCTCTTGCTTCTTTCTGCACCCCTCTTGCCATTTTCTCTACCCCTGTTCCCCTTTTTTGCATCTCTGTTACTTCTTTCTGCACTTCTCTTGCCTCTTCTCCACCCCTCATCCCTCTTTCTGCACCTCTGTTGCTTCTTTTTACACTTCTCTTGCTTCTTTCTGCACCTCTGTCCTTCTTTCTGCAACCCTTTTGCCTCTTTCTGCATCCCTCTTCCCTCTTTCTGCACCCCTTGTGCCTGTTTCTGCACCCCTCTTCACTCTATCTGTACTCCTCTTGCCTCTTTCTACACCTCTGTTGCTTTTTATGACTTCTTTTGTTTCTTCTGCACCCCCGTTGCCTCTTTCTGCACCTCTGTTCCTTCTTTCTGTACTTCTTTTGTTTCTTTCTGCACCTCTCGCTTCTTTCTGCACCCCTTTTGCATCTTTCTGCAACTGTATTCCTTCTTTCTGCACCTCTTTTATTTCTTTCTGTAGCTCTCTTGCTTCTTTCTGCACCCCCTTGCCTCTTTCTCCACCCCTCTTCCCTCTTTCTTCACCCCAGTTGCCTCTTTCTGCACCTCTGTTCCTTCTTTCTGCACGTCTTTTGTTTCTTTCTGCACAACTCTTGCTTCTTTCTGCACCCCTTGTGCCTCTTTTTGCATCCCTCTGAACTCTTTTTGCACCCCTCTTGCCTCTTCCTGCACCTATGTTTCTTCTTTCTGCTCTTCTTTTGTTTCTTTCTGCACCTCTCTTGCTTCTTTTTGCACCCTTCTTGCCTCTTTCTCCACCCCTGTTCCCCATTTTTGCATCCCTGTTGCTACTTTCTGCACTTCTGTTGCCTCTTTATCCACCCCTCATACCTCTTTCTGCACATTTGCTGCTTCTATCTGCACTTCTCTTGCCTCTTTCTGCACCTCTGTTCCTTCTTTCTGCACTTCTTTTCTTTCTTTCTGCAGCTCTCTTGCTTCTTTCTGCACCCCTCTTGCTTTATGTGCACCCCTTGGGCCTCTTTCACACCCCTCTTCACTCTTTCTGCACCCCTCTTGACTCTTTCTGCACCACTGTTCCTTCTTTCTGCACCCTTCTTGCCTCTTTCTGTACCTCTGTTGCTTCTTTATGCACTTCTCTTGCTTCTTTCTGCACCTCTCTTGCTTCTTTTTGCACCCCTCGTTCCTCTTTCTGCACCCCTCTTCCCTTTTTCTGCACTCCTCTTGCCTCTTTCTGCACCTCTGTTGCTTCTTTTTGCTCTTCTTTTGTTTCTTTCTGCACCTCTCTTGCTTCTTTCTGCACCCCTCTTGCCTCTTTCTCCACCCCTGTTCCCCCTTTTTGCATCTCTGTTGCTTCTTTCTGCACTTCTCTTGCCTCTTTATCCACCCCTCATCCCTCTTTCTGCACCTTTGCTGCTTCTATCTGCACTTCTCTTGCCTCTTTCTGCACCTCTGTTCCTTCTTTCTGTACTTCTTTTGTTTCTTTCTACAACTCTCTTGCTTCTTTCTGCACCCCTCTTGCTTCTTTCTGCACCCCTCGGGCCTCTTTAACACCCCTCTTCACTCTTTCTGCACCCTCTTGCCTCTTTCTGCACCACTGTTCCTTCTTCTGCACTTCTTTTGTTTCTTTCTGCACCTCTATTGTTTCTTTCTGTATCCCTCTTGCCTCTTTCTCGACCCCACTTCCCCCTTTCTGTATCTCTGTTGCTTCTTTATGCACTTCTCTTGCTTCTTTCTGCACCTCTCTTGCTTCTTTCTGCACTCCTCTTCCCTCTTTCTGCACTCCTCTTGCCTCTTTCTGCACCTCTGTTGCTTCTTTCTGCACTTCTTTTGTTTCTTTCTGCCCCTTTTGCTTCTTTCTGCTCCCCTTGTGCCTCTTTCTGCACCCCTCTTGCCTCTTTCTGCACCTCTGTTCATTCTTTCTGCTCTTCTTTTGTTTCTTTCTGCAGCTCTCTTGTTTCTTTCTGTATCCCTCTTGCCTCTTTCTCCATCCCACTTCCCCCTTTCTGCATCTCTGTTGCTTCTTTCTGTACCTCTCTTGCTTCGTTCTGCACACCTGGTGCCTCTTTCTGCATCCCTCTTCCCTCTATCTGTACTCCTCTTGCATCTTTATGCACCTCTGTTGCTTTTTCTGACTTCTTTTGTTTCTTTCTGCACCCCCCTTGCCTCTTTCTGCACCTCTGTTCCTTCTCTCTGCACTTCTTTTGTTTCTTTCTGCACCTCTCGCTTCTTTTTGCACCCTTCTTCCCTCTTTTTGCACCCCTCTTGCCTCTTTCTGCACCTCTGTTGCTTCTTTCTGCACTGCTCTTGCTTCTTTCTGCAACTCTTTGCTTCTTTCTGCTCTACTCATGCCTCTTTCTGCACCCCTCTTCCCTCTTTTTGCACCCCTTTTGCCTCTTTCTGAACCTCTGTCGCTTTGTTCGCACTACTGTTCCTTCTTTCTGCACCTCTTTGCTTCTTTCTGCACCACTAGTGCTTCTTTCTGCACCCCTCTTCCCTCTCTCTGCACCCCTCTTGCTTCTTTCTGCACCTCTGGTCCTTCTTTCTGCTCTTCTTTTGTTTATTTCTGCCCCTCTCTTGCTTCTTTCTGCACCCCTCTTGCCTCTTTCTCCACCCCTGTTCCCCCTTTTTTGCATCTCTGTTGCTTCTCTCTGCACCTCACTTGCCTCTTTCTCCACCCCTCAGCCCTCTTTTGACAACTCTGCTGCTTCTATCTGCACGTCTCTTGCTTTCTTTTGCACCTCTGTCCCTTCTTTCTGCAACCCTTGTGCTACTTTCTGCACCCCTCTTCCCTTTTTCTGCACCCTTCTTGCCTCTTTCTGCACCTCTGTTCCTTCTTTCTGCACTTCTTTTGTTTATTTCTGCAACTCTCTTGCTTCTTTCTGCACCCCTCTTGCTTCTTTCTGCACCCGTTGTACCTCTTTCACACCCCTCTTCCCTATTTCTGCACCCCTCTTGCCTCTTTCTGCACCTCTGTTCCTACTTTCTGCACTTCTTTTGTTTCTTTCTGCACCTCTCTTGTTTCTTTCTGTATCCTCTTGCCTCTTTCTCCATCCCACTTCCCCCTTTCTGTATCTCTGTTGCTTCTTTATGCACTTCTCTTGCTTCTTTCTGCACCTCTCTTGCTTCGTTCTGCACCCCTTGTGCCTCTTTCTGTACCCCTCTTCCCTCTAGCTGCACTCCTTTTGCCTCTTTCTGCACCTCTGTTGCTTTTTCTGACTTCTTTTGTTTCTTTCTGCACCCCCTTGCCTCTTTCTGCACCTCTGTTCCTTCTTTCTGCACTTCTTTTGTTTCTTTCTACACCTCTCGCTTCTTTCTGCACTCCTTTTGCCTCTTTCTGTACCTGTATTCCTTCTTTCTGCACTTCTTTTGTTTCTTTCTGCAGCTCTCTTGCTTCTTTCTGCACCCCCTTGCCTCTTTTTCCACCCCTATTCCCTCTTTCTGCACCTCTGTTCCTTCTTTCTGCACTACTTTTGTTTCTTTCTGCACATCTCTTGCTTCTTTCTGCTCCCCTTGTGCCTCTTTCTGCACCCCTCTTCCCTCTTTTTGCACCCCTCTTGTCACTTTCTGCACCTCTGTTGCTTCTTTCTGCACTACTCTTGCTTTTTTCTGCACCTCTTCGCTTCTTTCTGCACTACTCGTGCCTCTTTCTGCACCCCTCTTCCCTCTTTTTGCACCCCACTTGCCTCTTTCTGCATCTCTGTTGCTTCTTTCGCACTACTGTTGCTTCTTTCTGCACATCTTTGCTTCTTTCTGCACCACTCGTGCTTCTTTATGCACCCCTCTTCCCTCTCTCTGCACCCCTCTTGCCTCTTTCTGCACCTCTGGTCCTTCTTTCTGCTCTTCTTTTGTTTCTTTCTGCCCCTCTCTTGCTTCTTTCTGCACCCCTCTTGCCTCTTTCTCCACCCCTGTTCTCCCTTTTTGCATCTCTGTTGCTTCTTTCTACACTTATCTTGCCTCTTTCTCCACCCCTCATCCCTCTTTTGACAACTTTGCTACTTCTATGTGCACGTCTCTAGCTTCCTTTTGCACCTCTGTCCCTTCTTTATGCAACCCTTGTGCTTCTTTCTGCACCCCTCTTCCATTTTTCTGCACCCTTCTTGCCTCTTTCTGCACCTCAGTTCCTTCTTTCTGCACTTCTTTTGTTTATTTCTGCAACTCTCTTGCTTCTTTCTGCACCCCTCTTGCTTCTTTCTGCACCCGTTGTACCTCTTTCAGACCCCTCTTCCCTCTTTCTGCACCCCTCTTGCCTCTTTCTGCACCTCTGTTCCTACTTTCTGCACTTCTTTTGTTTCTTTCTGCACCTCTCTTGTTTCTTTCTGTATCCCTCTTGCCTCTTTCTCCATCCCACTTCCCCCTTTCTGCACCTCCGTTGCTTCTTTATGCACGTCTCTTGATTCTTTCTGCACCTCTCTTGCTTCGTTCTGCACCCCTTGTGCCTCTTTCTGTATCCCTCTTCCCTCTAGATGCACTCCTTTTGCCTCTTTCTGCACCTCAATTGCTTTTTCTGACTTCTTTTGTTTCTTTCTGCACCCCCCTTGCCTCTTTCTGCACCTCTGTTCCTTCTTTCTGCACTTCTTTTGTTTCTTTCTGCACCTCTCGCTTCTTTCTGCACCCCTTTTGCCTCTTTCTGTACCTGTATTCCTTCTTTCCACACTTCTTTTGTTTCTTTCTACAGCTCTCTTGCTTCTTTCTGCATCCCCTTGCCTCTTTTTCCACCCCTATTCCCTCTTTCTGCACCTCTGTTCCTTCTTTCTGCACTACTCTTATTTCTTTCTGCACATCTCTTGCTTCTTTCTGCACCCCTTGTGCCTCTTTCTGCACCCCTCTTCCCTCTTTTTGCACCCCTCTTGTCACTTTCTGCACCTCTGTTGCTTCTTTCTGCACTACTCTTGCTTTTTTCTGTGCCTCTTTGCTTCTTTCTGCACTACTCGTGCCTCTTTCTGCACCCCTCTTCCCTCTTTTTGCACCCCACTTGCCTCTTTCTGTGCCTCTGTTGCTTCTTTATGCACTTCTCTTGCTTCTGTATGCACCTCTTTGCTTCTTTTTGCACCCCTCGTTCCTCTTTCTGCACACCTCTTCCCTTTTTCTGCACTCCTCTTGCCTCTTTCTGCACCTCTGGTACTTCTTTCTGCTCTTCTTTTGTTTCTTTCTGCCCCTCTCTTGCTTCTTTCTGCATTCCTCTTGCCTCTTTCTCCACCCCTGTTCCCCCTTTTTGCATCTCTGTTGCTTCTTTCTGCACTTCTCTTGCCTCTTTATCCACCCCTCATCCCTCTTTCTGCACCTTTGCTGCTTCTATCTGCACTTCTCTTGCCTCTTTCTGCACCTCTGTTCCTTCTTTCTGTACTTCTTTTGTTTCTTTCTACAACTCTCTTGCTTCTTTCTGCACCCCTCTTGCTTCTTTCTGCACCCCTCGGGCCTCTTTAACACCCCTCTTCACTCTTTCTGCACCCTCTTGACTCTTTCTGCACCACTGTTCCTTCTTTCTGCACTTCTTTTGTTTCTTTCTGCACCTCTATTGTTTCTTTCTGTATCCCTCTTGCCTCTTTCTCGACCCCCCTTCCCCCTTTCTGTATCTCTGTTGCTTCTTTATGCACTTCTCTTGCTTCTTTCTGCACCTCTCTTGCTTCTTTCTGCACTCCTCTTCCCTCTTTCTGCACTCCTCTTGCCTCTTTCTGCACCTCTGTTGCTTCTTTCTGCACTTCTTTTGTTTCTTTCTGCCCCTTTTGCTTCTTTCTGCTCCCCTTTTGCCTCTTTCTGCACCCCTCTTGCCTCTTTCTGCACCTCTGTTCATTCTTTCTGCTCTTCTTTTGTTTCTTTCTGCAGCTCTCTTGTTTCTTTCTGTATCCCTCTTGCCTCTTTCTCCATCCCACTTCCCCCTTTCTGCATCTCTGTTGCTTCTTTCTGTACCTCTCTTGCTTCGTTCTGCACACCTGGTGCCTCTTTCTGCATCCCTCTTCCCTCTATCTGCACTCCTCTTGCATCTTTATGCACCTCTGTTGCTTTTTCTGACTTCTTTTGTTTCTTTCTGCACCCCCCTTGCCTCTTTCTGCACCTCTGTTCCTTCTCTCTGCACTTCTTTTGTTTCTTTCTGCACCTCTCGCTTCTTTTTGCACCCTTCTTCTCTCTTTTTGCACCCCTCTTGCCTCTTTCTGCACCTCTGTTGCTTCTTTCTGCACTGCTCTTGCTTCTTTCTGCAACTCTTTGCTTCTTTCTGCTCTACTCATGCCTCTTTCTGCACCCCTCTTCCCTCTTTTTGCACCCCTTTTGCCTCTTTCTGAACCTCTGTCGCTTTGTTCGCACTACTGTTCCTTCTTTCTGCACCTCTTTGCTTCTTTCTGCACCACTAGTGCTTCTTTCTGCACCCCTCTTCCCTCTCTCTGCACCCTCTTGCTTCTTTCTGCACCTCTGGTCCTTCTTTCTGCTCTTCTTTTGTTTATTTCTGCCTCTCTCTTGCTTCTTTCTGCACCCCTCTTGCCTCTTTCTCCACCCCTGTTCCCCTTTTTGCATCTCTGTTGCTTCTCTCTGCACCTCACTTGCCTCTTTCTCCACCCCTCAGCCCTCTTTTGACAACTCTGCTGCTTCTATCTGCACGTCTCTTGCTTTCTTTTGCACCTCTGTCCCTTCTTTCTGCAACCCTTGTGCTACTTTCTGCACCCTCTTCCCTTTTTCTGCACCCTTCTTGCCTCTTTCTGCACCTCTGTTCCTTCTTTCTGCACTTCTTTTGTTTATTTCTGCAACTCTCTTGCTTCTTTCTGCACCCTCTTGCTTCTTTCTGCACCCGTTGTACCTCTTTCACACCCCTCTTCCCTCTTTCTGCACCCCTCTTGCCTCTTTCTGCACCTCTGTTCCTACTTTCTGCACTTCTTTTGTTTCTTTCTGCACCTCTCTTGTTTCTTTCTGTATCCCTCTTGCCTCTTTCTCCATCCCACTTCCCCTTTCTGCACCTCTGTTGCTTCTTTATGCACTTCTCTTGCTTCTTTCTGCACCTCTCTTGCTTCGTTCTGCACCCCTTGTGCCTCTTTCTGTACCCCTCTTCCCTCTAGCTGCACTCCTTTTGCCTCTTTCTGCACCTCTGTTGCTTTTTCTGACTTCTTTTGTTTCTTTCTGCACCCCCTTGCCTCTTTCTGCACCTCTGTTCCTTCTTTCTGCACTTCTTTTGTTTCTTTCTGCACCTCTCGCTTCTTTCTGCACTCCTTTTGCCTCTTTCTGTACCTGCATTCCTTCTTTCTGCACTTCTTTTGTTTCTTTCTGCAGCTCTCTTGCTTCTTTCTGCACCCCTTGCCTCTTTTTCCACCCCTATTCCCTCTTTCTGCACCTCTGTTCCTTCTTTCTGCACTACTTTTGTTTCTTTCTGCACATCTCTTGCTTCTTTCTGCTCCCCTTGTGCCTCTTTCTGCACCCCTCTTCCCTCTTTTTGCACCCCTCTTGTCACTTTCTGCACCTCTGTTGCTTCTTTCTGCACTACTCTTGCTTTTTTCTGCACCTCTTCGCTTCTTTCTGCACTACTCGTGCCTCTTTCTGCACCCCTCTTCCCTCTTTTTGCACCCCACTTGCCTCTTTCTGCTTTCTGTTGCTTCTTTCGCACTACTGTTGCTTCTTTCTGCACCTCTTTGCTTCTTTCTGCAACACTCGTGCTTCTTTATGCACCCCTCTTCCCTCTCTCTGCACCCCTCTTGCCTCTTTCTGCACCTCTGGTCCTTCTTTCTGCTCTTCTTTTGTTTCTTTCTGCCCCTCTCTTGCTTCTTTCTGCACCCCTCTTGCCTCTTTCTCCACCCCTGTTCCCCCTTTTTGCATCTCTGTTGCTTCTTTCTACACTTATCTTGCCTCTTTCTCCACCCCTCATCCCTCTTTTGACAACTCTGCTGCTTCTATGTGCACGTCTCTAGCTTCCTTTTGCACCTCTGTCCCTTCTTTATGCAACCCTTGTGCTTCTTTCTGCACCCCTCTTGCTTCTTTCTGCACCCGTTGTACCTCTTTCAGACCCCTCTTCCCTCTTTCTGCACCCCTCTTGCCTCTTTCTGCACCTCTGTTCCTACTTTCTGCACTTCTTTTGTTTCTTTCTGCACCTCTCTTGTTTCTTTCTGTATCCCTCTTGCCTCTTTCTCCATCCCACTTCCCCCTTTCTGCACCTCCGTTGCTTCTTTATGCACGTCTCTTGATTCTTTCTGCACCTCTCTTGCTTCGTTCTGCACCCCTTGTGCCTCTTTCTGTACCCCTCTTCCCTCTAGCTGCACTCCTTTTGCCTCTTTCTGCACCTCAATTGCTTTTTCTGACTTCTTTTGTTTCTTTCTGCACCTCTCTTGTTTCTTTCTGTATCCCTCTTGCCTCTTTCTCCATCCCACTTCCCCCTTTCTGCACCTCCGTTGCTTCTTTATGCACGTCTCTTGATTCTTTCTGCACCTCTCTTGCTTCGTTCTGCACCCGTTGTACCTCTTTCAGACCCCTCTTCCCTCTTTCTGCACCCCCCTTGCCTCTTTCTGCACCTCTGTTCCTTCTTTCTGCACTTCTTTTGTTTCTTTCTGCACCTCTCGCTTCTTTCTGCACCCCTTTTGCCTCTTTCTGTACCTGTATTCCTTCTTTCCACACTTCTTTTGTTTCTTTCTACAGCTCTCTTGCTTCTTTCTGCATCCCCTTGCCTCTTTTTCCACCCCTATTCCCTCTTTCTGCACCTCTGTTCCTTCTTTCTGCACTACTCTTATTTCTTTCTGCACATCTCTTGCTTCTTTCTGCACCCCTTGTGCCTCTTTCTGCACCCCTCTTCCCTCTTTTTGCACCCCTCTTGTCACTTTCTGCACCTCTGTTGCTTCTTTCTGCACTACTCTTGCTTTTTTCTGCGCCTCTTTGCTTCTTTCTGCACTTCTCGTGCCTCTTTCTGCACCCCTCTTCCCTCTTTTTGCACCCCACTTGCCTCTTTCTGTGCCTCTGTTGCTTCTTTATGCACTTCTCTTGCTTCTGTATGCACCTCTTTGCTTCTTTTTGCACCCCTCGTTCCTCTTTCTGCACACCTCTTCCCTTTTTCTGCACTCCTCTTGCCTCTTTCTGCACCTCTGGTACTTCTTTCTGCTCTTCTTTTGTTTCTTTCTGCCCCTCTCTTGCTTCTTTCTTCATTCCTCTTGCCTCTTTCTCCACCCCTGTTCCCCTTTTTGCATCTCTGTTGCTTCTTTCTGCACTTCTCTTGCCTCTTTATCCACCCTCATCCCTCTTTCTGCACCTTTGCTGCTTCTATCTGCACTTCTCTTGCCTCTTTCTGCACCTCTGTTCCTTCTTTCTGTACTTCTTTTGTTTCTTTCTACAACTCTCTTGCTTCTTTCTGCACCCTCTTGCTTCTTTCTGCACCCTCGTGCCTCTTTAACACCCCTCTTCACTCTTTCTGCACCCTCTTGACTCTTTCTGCACCACTGTTCCTTCTTTCTGCACTTCTTTTGTTTCTTTCTGCACCTCTATTGTTTCTTTCTGTATCCCTCTTGCCTCTTTCTCGACCCCTTCCCCCTTTCTGTATCTCTGTTGCTTCTTTATGCACTTCTCTTGCTTCTTTCTGCACCTCTCTGCTTCTTTCTGCACTCCTCTTCCCTCTTTCTGCACTCCTCTTGCCTCTTTCTGCACCTCTGTTGCTTCTTTCTGCACTTCTTTTGTTTCTTTCTGCCCCTTTTGCTTCTTTCTGCTCCCTTTTGCCTCTTTCTGCACCCCTCTTGCCTCTTTCTGCACCTCTGTTCATTCTTTCTGCTCTTTCTTTGTTTCTTTCTGCAGCTCTCTTGTTTCTTTCTGTATCCCTCTTGCCTCTTTCTCCATCCCACTTCCCCCTTTCTGCATCTCTGTTGCTTCTTTCTGTACCTCTCTTGCTTCATTCTGCACACCTGGTGCCTCTTTCTGCATCCCTCTTCCCTCTATCTGCACTCCTCTTGCATCTTTATGCACCTCTGTTGCTTTTTATGACTTCTTTTGTTTCTTTCTGCACCCCCCTTGCCTCTTTCTGCACCTCTGTTCCTTCTCTCTGCACTTCTTTTGTTTCTTTCTGCACCTCTCGCTTCTTTCTGCACCCCTTTTGCCTCTTTCTGCAACTGTATTCCTTCTTTCTACACTTCTATTGTTTCTTTCTGCAGCTCTCTTGCTTCTTTCTGCACCACCTTGCCTCTTTCTCCACCCCTATTCCCTCTTTCTGCACCTCTGTTCCTTCTTTCTGCACTTCTTTTGTTTCTTTCTGCACATCTCTTGCTTCTTTCTGTACCCCTCTTCCCTCTTTTTGCACCCCTCTAGCCTCTTTCTGCACCTCTGTTGCCAGTCAGTCAGTCAGAATAACTTTATTTCGCCAACATAATGAAGGCATAAAAAGTATACTACATATAAAAACTTTCCACATCATTACAGTTCAATACATTTTTAAAATACAATAGTTATACAAATTACAAATTTATAATAAAAGTTCACATTGCAATAGATTTATTCAGCAGATTGAGCGTCTCTTTTTTAGAGCAGTTAAAAGAAAGGATGCCACAGATAAACAGATAAAGGGGTCAGACAATAACTGCAAGTAGTAAATGGCCACACAACATTGTTTAAAATTCATTTTACGCATAATGGGGATAATAAACCTTTTCCTTTCATTACGATAATGTTTACAAAAAAGCAAAAAATGCATATCATTCTGTATTGACTGGTTATCACAAGTACAAAATGGGAGATCGGAAGCAACATAGACATTGCCAAGGATACCCAACATTAGAGGGATATAATTTAAAAGGAATCTCACCAGGATATACCTATGCTGTAAGTTAGTAACAAAAGTTAGGTACGTTGATTTTTTTTCCATTTGCGAGATACTCGGTACTGTTAGGTATGTTTTGACTGTTGACAGCTTAACATTTAGAGTCTCCCTTCCAGTCTGTATATTAGATAGTAACTGAGCTTTCAGATCATTCTTGGAAATGGAACAGCAACTTATAGGGTCTAAAAAAAGGTGATGTAGCCCATTAGCTTTTAAGGTAGATTCAACGTATTGTAACCAGGTTATGTTACCCACCCCGTCTAGTTTCAAGACATCATTTATAATATCTCTTGTCAGTGTGAGAGTCTCCTTTCGCCATATTGAATGCCACATTAATATTGGCGCCAGAGAAATGTTATCAGAAATATAAGGGGCTGTCAATTCCATATGGCATTTAAAGTTGGCGCAGGACTTAGGCAATGAAAGTAACTGTTTAAGGAAATTATCTTCAATAGATTGGAGTTTTGTACATTCTCTGACTCCCCAGACGGCCGCTCCATAAGTGGCAGCAGACACCGTCTTTGCTTAATACACTGTTTTTATTACATCTAGAGGTTTTAAACTGTTTTTTTAAATAAATTTAGTTAAGGCCCCAATATTCTTTTCCATCTGGATCGCTCTATTTACAATCATATTTTGCCAGTTAATTTGTCGATCAAACATGATCCCTAAATAATTAAAAGAGTCAACGACTCCCAATTTTCCCCCTTCAGTGATAATTTGGGGCTGTTTCCGCAGTTTCGGACCAGCAACAAGGATAAAGGTCTTGGAGTAATTAACTTTCATATCCAGAGAGTTCATGTATTGCGTGTAGTCCAACACTAAATGACGCAGTGCATTACTAGTACGTCCTAAGAGCACTGCGTCATCCGCATATAATAGTATTGGTATCGGTTTGGAGTTTATATAAGGGACGTCTGGAGTAGATCCCATCAGAGCAGATTCTACATTATTGGTGTAAAGTGCGAAAAGGAAGGGGGCAAGAATGCACCCCTGCCTAACACCTTTCATGATTTTAAAATGTCTGGTACATTCACCACCCCTTCCATATCGGACACAGGCAGAAGCACCTGAATACAAGTCACGAATGATGTTTATAATATTCGGGTCAATCCCCGTTGCCCCCATGATCTGCCACAGCCTAGACTGTGCCACACAGTCAAAGGCTGCGGACAGATCCATGAAGGCAAGGTAGAGGTGGCCTATTTTAGCTACTGTATATTTCGCTATAATTAGGCTCAGGTTCAGGCACTGATCCACAGTGCCTTTCCCTCTTCTAAAACCAAACTGACACAGGATTATAATATTCTTATCCAAGGCCCATTCCTCCAACCTATTTAAAAGAAGACGACCCATTAACTTGGCAGTCGAATCTATCAGTGAGATAGGTCTATAGTTCTTCGGGGTTGACCTATCTCCCTTCCTATAAATGGGAACGATTACTGTTGTTTTCCACGATGGTGGGGCACATGTTTGGACAATTTTATTAAAAACATTTGTTAAAAGCGGGGCCCACAAATCTTGGTTCTCCAAAAACAAATCAATGGGTACTCCGTCCGGTCCTGGTGCTTTTGCCCGTTTACACTGATTTAAAGCATACTTCACTTCTTCTAGTGTGAAACTAAGAGCGCCCCCTGCCACTCCTGAGATTTCGGGACAAGACTGGGTGGATAAAGTCTCATAAACTCCAAATAAGCCTTCAAAATGGGTCACCCATTCTACCTGATCAACATGGGTGTCTGTGGTCAGTGTCTGCTGATCTTTTAAAAACGTTGCATTAATCAGTGACCAGAACATCTGTGAGCTTTTTAATATAGCAGCCTTCTGCAGATTTTCCCACCATTCTTCCTTTAGGGTTTTCAGTCTAGTAGTCCTTGCTATCTTATAAACTTGGCGCAAGGACTTGATTAAAGGTGGATTGCGGGATTGCACTTCAAGGCTGTGTGAAGGTTTCTTAAAGATTTTTCACATTCATCATCAAAGCAGCTACATTTTTTCTGTTGATCGTTACGTATAATACGGGTTAAATTGTTTTTAACATCAGATAGTATAAGCTCAAAGGCCGGAACCGTACAATCAGGTAAAACTGGGTCTAAACAGTGCATTATCTCCCCAGAATGGTTAGCGAGTAAATTGGCCAAAAACCTTTTAGGGTCCACTCTTTCCCACTTCAGAACAATACCATTCTTTCTTGCAACCACAGGGTTTACCGGGAGTTTGAAAACATACTCGTTTTTCTTTGAAGTGGGAACAAGAAAAGTTAATGCAGCATGATCACTATAAGAGTAGAAATCAATCTTAAAACAACTAAAAAGCCCTCTTATTGAATCTGAGACCAAAGCATAATCAAGGGTAGAAGAAACAAAATTATTTAAAAAGGTAGCTCCTAACTGACCAGTTAAAACTTCAAAAGCATTTAAAAATACCAGATCATTAATAGATAACAGTCTGTTTAAAGCATTACTGTACTCTGCATGATTAAAGTGAGGAACACTCTCCCCCTCAACATCCCTCTTTCTTCACCCCTCTTGCCTCTTTCTGCACCTCTGTTCCTTCATTCTGCTCTTCTTTTGTTTCTATCTGCACCTCTCTTGCTTCTTTCTGCACCCCTCTTGCCAAATTCTCCACCCCTGTTCCCCGTTTTTGCATCTCTGTTGCTTCTTTCTGCCCTACTCTTGCTTCTTTCTGCACCTCTTTGCTTCTTTCTGCACAACTCGTGCCTCTTTCTGCACCCCTCTTCCCTCTTTTTGCACCCCTCTTGCCTCTTTCTGCACCTCTGTTGCTTCTTTCGCACTACTGTTGCTTCTTTCTGCACCTCGTTGCTTCTTTCTGCACCACTCGTGCTTCTTTCAGCACCCCTCTTCACTCTCTCTGCACCCCTCTTGCCTCTTTCTGCACCTCTGGTCCTTCTTTCTGCTCTTCTTTTGTTTCTTTCTGCCCCTCTCTTGCTTCTTTCTGCACCCCTCTTGCCTCTTTCTCCACCCCTGTTCCCCCTTATTGCATCTCTGTTGCTTCTTTATGCACTTCTCTTGCCTCTTTCTCCACCCCTCATCCCTCTTTCGGCACCTTTGCTGCTTCTATCTGCACTTCTCTTGCTTCTTTTTGCACATCTGTCCCTTCTTTTTGCAACCCTTGTGCTTCTTTCTGCACCCCTCTTCCCTTTTTCTGCACCCTTCTTGCCTCTTTCTGCACCTCTGTTCCTTCTTTCTGCACGTCTTTTGTTTCTTTCTGCAACTCTTTTGCTTCTTTCTGCACCCCTCTTGCTTATTTCTGCACCCCTTGTTCCTCTTTCACACCCATCTCCCCTCTTTCTGCACCCCTCTTGCCTCTTTCTGCACCTCTGTTCCTACTTTCTGCACTTCTTTTGTTTCTTTCTGTATTTCTCGCTTCTTTCTGCACCCCTTTAGCGTCTTTCTGCACCCCTTTTGCCTCTTTTTGCACCTCTGTTCCTTCTTTCTGCTCTTCATTTGTTTCTTTCTGCAGCTCTCTTGCTTCTTTATGCACCCCCTTGCCTCTTTCTCCACCCCTCTTCCCTCTTTCTTCACCCCTGTTGCTTCTTTCTGCACCTCTGTTCCTTCTTTCTGCACTTCTTTTGTTTCTTGCTGCACATCTCCTGCTTCTTTCTGCACCCTCGTGCCTTTTTCTGCACCCCTCTTCCCTCTTTTTGCACCTGTCTTGCCTCTTTCTGTATCTCTGTTGCTTCTTTGTGCACTGCTCTTGCTTCTTTCTGTACCTCTTTCCTTCTTTCTACACCACTCGTGCTTCTTTCTGCACCCCTCTTCCCTCTTTTTGCACCCCTCCTGCCACTTTCTGTACCTCTGTTTCCTCTTTCTGCTCTTCTGTTCTTTCTTTCTGCACCTCTCTTGCTTCTTTCTGCACCGCTCTTGCCATTTTCTCCACGCCCGTTCCCCTTTTTTGCATCTCTGTTGCTTCTTTCTGCACTTCTCTTGCCTCTTTCTCCACCCCTCATCCGTCTTTCTGCAACTCTCTTGCTTCTTTCTGCACCCCTCTTGCTTCTTTCTGCATCCCTTGTTCCTCTTTCACACCCATCTTCCCTCTTTCTGCACCCTCTTGCCTCTTTCTGCACCTCTGTTCCTACTTTCTGCACTTCTTTTGTTTCTTTCTGCACCTCTCTTGTTTCTTTCTGTATCCCTTGTGCCTCTTTCTGCACCCCTCTTCCCTCTATCTGCACTCCTCTTGCCTCTTTCTGCACCTCTGTTTCTTTTTCTGACTTCTTTTGTTTCTTTCTGCACCCCCTTGCCTCTTTCTGCACCTCTATTCCTTCTTTCTGCTCTTCTTTTGTTTCTTTCTGCACCTCTCGCTTCTTTCTGCACCCCTTTTGCCTCTTTCTGCACCTGTATTCCTTCTTTCTGCACTTCTTTTTTTTTATTTTTTATTTTGTTTTATTATTCAATTCATAGCATATAGATCAAATTCAATCACTTTAAATAATCATATCACTTAAACAATCAAATACAAAATTGAATTCCTCAAAAATAGAAATTAATTATATTCAAGAGGTTATCTGCATATGATCAATCATAGGACCCCATATCTGACTCCCCAATTTTTTCCTCTTCAATGATTTTAAACGGTACAGACTATATTCCAAATTAAAAATATTATAAAACTTTGCTCGCCACATCTCGAACAATGGGGCTTCAGGCTGAAGCCATACTGAAGCAACACATAGTCGTGCTACTACCACTGCTATAAATACTAGATACCTAAATGGATAGCAAACTTGCCCTGTTTTGGTGGCCTCCCCAACTCCTGTTAACATTACATCTTTAGAAATATATACATCCACCCCCGTAATTTCTGATAAAAATTGCTCAATATGATTTCTAAACTGAAGAAGACCTATACATTAATAGAAGATATGTACAATATCAGCTCTTTCCATAGCACATCTAAAACATTTCCCATTATGTACCCCCCACTTCAACATTTTTGCAGGTGTATGATATAAATTAAATAAAGTCTTGTAATGTTGAGTTCTTAAAATTGCTGTCACAAGAATTCTATCAGCAGTATCAATTGATTGTTGCACATATATGCCTTCAAGTCCGAGCCGTACCCTCCATTTCCTATCCTGATTTTCTATATCATCCGGCTGTGTTTCAATCAGCACTCCATATAATATCCCTATCTTAACTCTTTTTTTAACTGCCTCCACTAAAGAGTTAGGATCTATCTCTAAACACTTATAATGTTTACATAGAAAATCCCGTATTTGCTTCTTTCTGCACCACTCGTGCTTCTTTCTGCACCCCTCTTTACTCTCTCTGCACCCCTCTTGCCTCTTTCTGCACCTCTGGTCCTTCTTTCTGCTCTTCTTTTGTTTCTTTCTGCCCCTCTCTTGCTTTTTTCTGCCCCTCTCTTGCTTCTTTCTGCACCCCTCTTGCCTTTTTCTGCACCCCTGTTCCCCCTTTTTGCATCTCTGTTGCTTCTTTCTGCACCTCTCTTGCCTCTTTATCCACCCCTCATCCCTCTTTCTGCGCCTTTGCTGCTTCTATCTGCACTTCTCTTGCCTCTTTCTGCACCTCTGTTCCTTCTTTCTGCACTTATTTTGTTTCTTTCTGCAGCTCTCTTGCTTCTTTCTGCACCCCCTTGCCTCTTTCTCCACCCCTATTCCCTCTTTCTGCACCTCTGTTCCTACTTTCTGCACTTCTTTTGTTTCTTTCTGCACATCTCTTGCTTCTTTCTGCACCCCTCGTGCCTCTTTCTGCACCCCTCTTCCCTCTTTTTACACCCCTCTTGCCTCTTTCTGCACCTCTGTTGCTTCTTTCTGCACTACTCTTGCTTTTTTCTGCACCTCTTTGCTTCTTTCTGCACTACTCTTGCTTTTTTCTGCACCTCTTTGCCTCTTTCTGCACCCCTCTTCCCTCTTTTTGTACCCCTCTTGCCTCTTTCTGCACCTCTGTTGCTTCTTTTGCACTACTGTTGCTTCTTTCTGCACCTCTTTGCTTCTTTCTGCACCACTTGTGCTTCTTTCTGCACACCTCTTCCCTCTCTCTGCACCCCTCTTACCTCTTTCTGCACCTCTGGTCCTTCGTTCTGCTCATCTTTTGTTTCTTTCTGCCCCTCTCTTGCTTCTTTCTGCATCCCTCTTGCCTCTTTCTCCACCCCTGTTCCGCCTTTTTTATCTCTGTTGCTTCTTTCTGCACTTCTCTTGCCTCTTTCTCCACCCCTCATCCATCTTTCTGCACCTTTGCTGCTTCTATCAGCAGTTCTCTTGCTTCTTTTTGCACCTCTGTCCCTTCTTTCTGCAACCCTTGAGCTTCTTTCTGTACCCCTCTTCCCTTTTTCTGCACCCTTCTTGCCTCTTTCTGCACCTCTGTTACTTCTTTCTGCACTTCTCTTGCCTCTTTCTCCACCCCTCATCCCATTTTCTGCACCTCTGTTGCTTCTTTCTGCACTTCTCTTGCTTCTTTCTGCACCTCTGTCCCTTCTTTCTGTAACCTTTGTGCCTCTTTCTGTACCCCTTTCCCTCTTTCTGCTCCCCTCTTGCCTTTTCCTGCCTCTGTTCCTTCTTTCTACTCTTCTTTTGTTTCTTTCTGCAACTCTCTTGCTTCTTTCTGTATCCCTCTTGCCTCTTTCTCCACCCCACTTCCTTCTTTCTGCATCTCTGTTGCTTCTTTATTTACTTCTCTTGCTTCTTTCTGCACCTGTGGAGAGGTGTGGTGCAGCGGCCAGGGCAGCTGACTTCGGAGCACAGGGTTCACGGTTCGATCCCCGGCTCTGGCGGCAGCTCAGCTCAGCACCATGTGACTCTGGGCAATAGCTCACTTAATTTCCACTCCGGCCCCCAGCGCCTTGAGACCTGTAAGGGTGAGTAGCTGCGCTATATAAAAACGGACTTACATTTTTACCTCTCTTGCTTCTTTCTGGACCCGTCGTGCCTCTTTCTGCACCCCTCTTCCCTCTTTCTGCACTCCTCTTGCCTCTTTCTGCACCTCTGTTGCTTCTTTCTGCACTTCTTTTGTTTCTTTCTGCACCTCTCTTGCTTCTTTCTGCACCCCTCTTGCCTCTTTCTCTATCCCTCTTTTCCCTTTTTTCATCTCGTTGCTTCTTTCTGTACTTTGCTTGCCTCTGCCCCTCATCCTTCTTTATGCACCTCTGTTCCTTCTTTCTACATTTCTTTTGTTTCTTTCTGCAACTCTCTTGCTTCTTTCTGTATCCCTCTTGCCTCTTTCTCCACCCCACTTCCTCCTTTCTGCATCTCTTTTGCTTCTTTCTGTACTTCTCTTACTTATTTATGCATCTGTCTTGCTTCTTTCTGCACCCCTTGTGCCTCTTTCTGCACCCCTCTTCCCTCTTTCTGCACCCCTCTTGCCTCTTTCTGCACCTCTGTTCCTTCTTTCTGTTCTTCTTTTGTTTCTTTCAGCACCTCTCTTGCTTCTATCTGTACTCCTTTTACCTCTTTCTGCACCCCTCTTCCCTCTTTCTGCACCCATCTTGCCTCTTTCTGCACCCCTGTTCCTTCTTTCTGCACTTATGTTGTTACTTTCTGCAACTCTCTTGCTTCTTTCTGTATCCCTCTTGCCTCTTTCTCCATCCCACTTCCTCCTTTCTGCATCTCTGTTGCTTCTTTATGTACTTCTCTTGCTTATTTATGCACCTGTTTTGCTTCTTTCTACACCCCTCGTGCCTCTTCCTGCACCCATCTCCCCTCTTTCTGCACCCCTCTTGCCTCTTTCTGCACCTCTGTTCCTTCTTTCTGCTCTTCTTTTGTTTCTTTCTGCACCTCTCTTGCTTCTTTCTGCACCCCTCTTGCTACTTTCTCCACCCTTGTTCCCCTTTTTGCATTTCTGTTGATTCTTTCTGCACATCTCTTGTCTCTTTCTCCACCCCTCTTTCCTCTTTCTGCACCTCTGTTCCTTCTTTCTGCTCTTCTTTTGTTTCTTTCTGTAGCTCTCTTGATTATTTCTGCACCCCATTGCCTCTTTCTCCACCCCTCTTCCCTCTTTCTTCACCCCTGTTGCCTCTTTCTGCACTTCTTTTGTTTCTTGCTGCACATCTGTTTCTTCTTTCTGCACCCCTCATGCCTCTTTCTGAACCCCTCGTGCCTCTTTCTGCCCCCTCTTTCCTCCTTGTGCACCCCTCTTGCCTCTTTCTGCATTTCTGTTGCTTCTTTCTGCTCCTCTTTTGTTTCTTTCTGCACCTCTCTTGCTTCTTTCTGCACCCCTGTTGCCACTTTCTCCATCCCTGTTCCCCCTTTTTGCATCTCTGTTGCTTCTTTCGGCACTTCTCTTGCCTCTTTCTCCACCCCTAATCCCTATTTCTGCACCTCTGTTGCTTCTTTCTGCACTTCTCTTGCTTCTTTTTGCACCTCTGTCCCTTATTTCTGCAAGCCTTGTGCCGCTTTCTGCATCCCTCTTCCCTCTTTCTGTACCCCTGTTGCCTCTTTCTGCACCTCTGTTGCTTCTTTATGCACTTCTCTTGCTTCTTTCTGCACCTCTCTTGCATTTTTCTTCACCCCTCATGCCTCTTTCTACACCCCTCTTCCCTCTTTCTGCACTCCTCTTGCCTCTTTCTGCACCTCTGTTGCTTCTTTCTGTACTGCCTTTGTTTCTTTCTGCACCCCTCTTGCCTCTTTCTGCTCCTCTGTTCCTTCTTTCTGCACTTCTTTTTTTTCTTTCTGCACCTCTCTTGCTTCTTTCTGCACCTCTGTCCCTTCTTTCTGCAACCCTTGTGCCGCTTTCTGCATCCCTCTTCCCTATTTCTCTACCCCACTCCCCCTTTCTGCATCTCTGTTGCTTCTTTATGCACTTCTCTTGCTTCTTTCTGCACCTCTCTTGCTTTTTTCTGCACCCCTTGTGCCTCTTTCTACACCCCTCTTCCCTCTTTCTGCACTCTTCTTTCCTCTTTCTGCACCTCTGTTGCTTCTTTCTGTACTTCCTTTGTTTCTTTCTGCACCCCTCTTGCCTCTTTCTGCTCCTCTGTTCCTTCTTTCTGAACTTCTTTTTTTTCTTTCTGCACCCCCTTGCATCTTTCTCCACCCCTCTTCCCTCTTTCTTCACCCCTGTTGCCTCTTTCTGCACCTCTGTTGCTTCTTTCTGTACTTCTTTTGTTTCTTGCTGCACATCTCTTGCTTCTTTCTGTATCCCTTGTGTTTCTTTCTGCACCCCTCTTCCCTCTTTTTGTACCCCTCTTGCCTCTTTCTGCACCTCTGTTGCTTCTTTCTACACTACTCTTGCTTCTTTCTGCACCTCTCTTGCTTCTTTCTGCACCACTCGTGCTTCTTTCTGTACCCTTCTTCCCTCTTTCTGCATCCCTCTTGCCTCTTTCTGCACCTCTGTTCCTTCTTTCTGCTCTTCTTTTGTTTCTTTCTGCACATCTCTTGCTTCTTTCTGCACCCCTCTTGCCACTTTCTCCACCCCTGTTCCCCGTTTTTGCATCTCTGTTGCTTCTTTCTGCACTTCTCTTGCCTCTTTCTCCACCCCTCATCCCATTTTCTGCACCTCTGTTGCTTCTTTCTGCACTTCTCTTGCTTCTTTCTGCACCTCTGTCCCTTCTTTCTGTAACCCTTGTGCCTCTTTCTGTACCCCTTTCCCTCTTTCTGCTCCCCTCTTGCCTTTTCCTGCCTCTGTTCCTTCTTTCTACTCTTCTTTTGTTTCTTTCTGCAACTCTCTTGCTTCTTTCTGTATCCCTCTTGCCTCTTTCTCCACCCCACTTCCTTCTTTCTGCATCTCTGTTGCTTCTTTATTTACTTCTCTTGCTTCTTTCTGCACCTGTGGAGAGGTGTGTGCAGCGGCCAGGGCACCTGACTTCGGAGCACAGGGTTCACGGTTCGATCCCCGGCTCTGGCGGCAGCTCAGCTCAGCACCATGTGACTCTGGGCAATAGCTCACTTAATTTCCACTCCGGCCCCCAGTGCCTTGAGACCTGTAAGGGTGAGTAGCTGCGCTATATAAAAACGGACTTACATTTTTACCTCTCTTGCTTCTTTCTGGACCTGTCGTGCCTCTTTCTGCACCCCTCTTCCCTCTTTCTGCACTCCTCTTGCCCCTTTCTGCACCTCTGTTGCTTCTTTCTGCACTTCTTTTGTTTCTTTCTGCACCTCTCTTGCTTCTTTATGCACCCCTCTTGCCTCTTTCTCTATCCCTCTTTTCCCTTTTTTCATCTCGTTGCTTCTTTCTGTACTTTGCTTGCCTCTGCCCCTCATCCTTCTTTATGCACCTCTGTTCCTTCTTTCTACACTTCTTTTGTTTCTTTCTGCAACTCTCTTGCTTCTTTCTGTATCCCTCTTGCCTCTTTCTCCACCCCACTTCCTCCTTTCTGCATCTCTTTTGCTTCTTTATGTACTTCTCTTGCTTATTTATGTATCTGTCTTGCTTCTTTCTGCACCCCTCGTGCCTCTTTCTGCACCCCTCTTCCCTCTTTCTGCACCCCTCTTGCCTCTTTCTGCACCTCTGTTCCTTCTTTCTGTTCTTCTTTTGTTTCTTTCAGCACCTCTCTTGCTTCTATCTGTACTCCTTTTACCTCTTTCTGCACCCCTCTTCCCTCTTTCTGCACCCATCTTGCCTCTTTCTGCACCCCTGTTCCTTCTTTCTGCACTTATGTTGTTTCTTTCTGCAACTCTCTTGCTTCTTTCTGTATCCCTCTTGCCTCTTTCTCCATCCCACTTCCTCCTTTCTGCATCTCTGTTGCTTCTTTATGTACTTCTCTTGCTTATTTATGCACCTGTTTTGCTTCTTTCTACACCCCTCGTGCCTCTTCCTGCACCCATCTCCCCTCTTTCTGCACCCCTCTTGCCTCTTTCTGCACCTCTGTTCCTTCTTTCTGTTCTTCTTTTGTTTCTTTCTGCACCTCTCTTGCTTCTTTCTGTACTCCTTTTACCTCTTTCTGCATCCCTCTTCCCTCTCTCTGCACCCCTCTTGCCTCTTTCTGCACCTCTGTTCATTCTTTCTGCACTTATTTTGTTTCTTTCTGCACATCTCTTGCTTCTTTCTGTACTTCTCTCGCCTCTTTCAGTACTCAAATGGGAAGTGCAAGCTGTCAAGTTTAAAGGTCTGTGTGCTCTTGTGACTGAGGTATATGTCTACTTGTATATGTATTCTCACATGTGTTATGCATCTGAAGATGGTAGCTTAAAAAGTGGGTAGCTTCTTCTATAGGTGGTTAAATGTTCTCAGTTCTGCTCTGTCATTCAGTTGCACAGGCAGACATGTCTTATGTATATAGGTGTTATAGAGCCCCTCAAATATACTATTGAATATCCATGTGCCCTGTATTATGAGGAGAAAGAAATACATACACCTGTTTGTACACATATTTACAGAGTATGCTGTTTGAAACACAGATATTCAAGTATTTCTATGTTTATTTTTATGTAACATGTCACTCGGTAAAAGCAGAGACACGCATGCATACCTTCACAAACTTGGTCAGACTTACAACAGTGATATGCTTAGGATTGCTGTTTTATATTTGGTAGGTAGGCCTAACATTCTGAGCAGTCGATTAATAATGAACCTTCAAGAGAAAAGTGAGATTTAAGACATCTTGGGAGAAGGATTAGTGATTAGGCTACTTTGTATGAGTCTGTTGTAAGGTACAGTCAAAGTCGGCCTCTTTCTGCACCTCTGTTGCTTCTTTCTGCACTTCTCTTGTTTCTTTCTGCACCTTTCTTCATCTTTCTGCACATGTCCTACCTATGTAGGCATATTTAGAAATTAGCATTTAAAAAACCTTAGAAATTCACTGAAAAAGCCAGAAGTTTCAGGGATGTTATAGATAGAAATTAGCATTTAAAAAAACCTTTGAAATTCACTGAAAAACCATAGGTTTCAGGGACGTTATAGTTTGTTGGACATTTCACTCATACAAAATCAGAGAAATTCGGCCGTTATAGTTAGTTGAGCTAACAATAACTCGTGCCCATGCAATGCATTGCTGATGACGTCACATATTACATCACTCATGACATGGTCAGTGACATCACTGATGACATCTCAAATGACATCACTGATGACATCATTGATGACATCATCCACTTAATATCTGACGCACTTCCTCACACCCTAATATAACCTTTCATACACCCACTCAAAAATACAGACTATCATTCTCGAAACCATAGACCCACCAATACCAGTTAGTACATACCCACTCACTGATTCATAGGTCTACACACATCCATTCACTCACCGATACAGTCACTCATACACGCAGTCACTCATCAATGCAGCCTCTGATATATGCACTCATACACCCATACAGACACTCACATACTGCCACTCATCCACAGATATACTCACACACCTAGTCAGTCACCCAAAGACTCAATCACACTGCCATTTACTCACCAATACAGTTATACACACACTACCTCACTTATTCATACAGGTACTAACACATACTTACTCTCTTATACAATCACTGACACAAGCACACACTCATCCATGCAGCCACTCTCACAATCACTCACTCTCACATATAGTCACTTATATACTCCAACATTCACATATACTGCCTTTCACATATGTAGTTACTCACAGATATACCACTGAAACATCCATTAACTCACCAACACAGCCATACGCACACTCACTCACCCATACAGCCCCTCGCAGATGCACTCATGAACCCATACACCCACTTAATCACCCACTCACACTTCCATGTAGGGAGTCACACCCCCCATCCCACCCACACAGACACTCAGGCACCCATACAGGTAATCAGACAACCAATCATTTACCCATATAGACACTCATGTAGCTACTCACCAACCCATGCAGCCGCTTACACACCAACTGACAGACTGATACAGACATTCACACAGATTAGTCATTCATCCATGCATTCACTAAGACACGTTTAATCTCTCACTTAAACAGTCAGTCACGCACCCACTAAATCATCCATTCAGACACTCATACACCTACTCATTCTTCAATACACCTTTGCGTCTCTATAATTAACATTTTTAAACTTTAAAAAATCACCCAGTCTCTGCATGATGTCATCAGTGATGTAATTTGAGATGTCATCAGTGATGTCATCAGTGATGTCACTGACCATGTCATGCGTGATGTAATATGTGACATCATCAGCAGTGCATTACGGGGGCGCAAGTTATAGTTAGCTCAACTAACTATAACGGCCAAATTTCTCTGGTTTAGTACGAATGAAATGTCCAACTATCTATAACGTCCCTGAAACCTGTGGTTTTTTCAGTGAATATATATATATATATATATATATATATATATATATATATATATATATATATATCTACTGGCGGTCGCCAGTAGATAGTTATAGTTACAACCTATTATCCATAGGAAATCCGCGACATTCTATTTGAAATAACGTTGGCGCCGGTTGATGAATCTTCGTGAAAGTTTCCAACTTGTTGGGGCGCTCCGCTCCGCTCCTACCCTGAAAGTCTCGGGGTGATACGTGAAGCGGGGGCCGAGAAAAAAGGGGGGTCCAAAACACGTTTTCCCCATTCATTTTTCCATAGGAACCTTTAGTCGCAGCTACAGCCCGAACTGCTGAACGGAATTACACCAAATTTGGCAAAGAGGTAGCCCTTGGTTCAGACTGGTGCCTTTTGCTTAAATGGTGTAAATCCGTTCAGTAGTTCCTGAGAAATTCACAAGTAAAGTCACATATATATCTATGGGCGCGTCGGATCCGCGTACCCTCAGCGCACCCTGCGCGCACCGTCCCGATCACGAGCTGAATGTTAATTGGCTGTCAGCTGGCTGTCAACATTCCGATTCAGGAAATGTTGGCAGCCATTTTGTCCCTTGGTAGAACCGAGGGACAGAAACAAGTGCGCAAAGCGCACAAAGGGGGCAGGGTAGAAACACCCTGACCCCTAGGTTTGCTCAGGGGTCCCACAAGGACCCCCTGGGCAAAAAAAAAAAACATTTTAAAAAAAATCGGCAGGATGCGCTCAGGGTGCGCGAATCCTGCCGGAGGAAATCGAAGCGCGGTCTCCCGCGCTCGATAGTTACTGGCCCTCGGGTGGCCCAAGTCCCGGGGGCATGGTGGGGGGATAATTTAATGTGTGGGGGCCTCAAAGGGCCCCCAAGCCCCGGGGACCGCCACCCCCGGGGCTTTTTTTGAAAACTGGTGCGGGAGGGCTCTGAGCCCTCCCGCAGCCCCGGGGACCACCACCTCCCCGGGGCTTTTTTTAAATTAAAAATAAAACCAGTGTGGGGGCTCCAGCCCCCCACACGCCCCGGGGACCGCCACCTTCCCGGGGCACTAAACATTTTAATATGGGGGTCCGTTACGGACCCCAGAGCCCCGGGGACCACCACCTCCCCGGGGCTGTGTACTGAATGGGAGGGGGCCGCGCGGCCCCCTCCTGGAGCCCTTGATGGCCCTGGGGACCACCACCCCCCAGGGCCGGCTCCTGCAGTGTCCCGGGGTGCCTACCCCGGGACACTGTAGTTTGCTATGGCAGGACGGGAGCCTCGCGGCTCCCGTCCTGCCATAGCAAACTGCTTTGGATATTGGAAGAGAGAGCAGGGAAACCTGCTCTCTCTTCCAATATCCAAGCACATTGCTTTTCCACATGGGGAGCTGCATCTTAGCAGCTCCCCATGTGGAAAAGCAATGCCGGCTCCCAAGGGACGCGGGGAGCCGGCGGGACTGTGGGGGATTGGGGCCCCCCCACAGTCCCCAACGGAGAGGGCCAGCCCCGGGGGATGGGGTCCCCGGGGCAAGTAGTGGCTCGGGAGGGGGCCACGCGGCCCCCTCCCCAAAAAAGAGAAGAAATAAATAAATAAATAAATGGAAAGGCCGGCCCCGGGGGATGGGGTCCCCGGGGTATTAAAATGGCCAGAGGAGGGGGGCCACGCTGCCCCCTCAAAATAATAAATATAGAGGCCATGCCCCGGGGGATGGGGTCCCCGGGCCAATACAGGCCAAGGGAAGGGGGCCACGCGGCCCCTTCCTGTTTTTTTTTTTTTGGTAATTTAAAAAAGGGGTAAGGCCCTGGGGGATGGGGTCCCCAGGGCCCAAAAACAGAAAAAGGAAGGGGGCCACACAGCCCCCTTCAGGAGACAAAAAAAAAAAAAAACGATCGGGCCCGCAGGCCCCGCCCCTTCCTTCACCACTCTGCAAACGCGCCCCTGGCGCGTTGCAGAGGGGAACGATCCCCTTGAATACTGGGGGTCCCTGGGGGCCAACTAGCCCACCAGGAACCTCCAGTATGCGCCAGGGGGCTGCCTTGCAGAGAGGTGTACAGAGGCCACGCCCCTTTTACACCTCTCTGCAACGCAGCTCTGTGGCGCTTTTTGGAGGTATATGGTGGGCTAGTTGGACTCCGGGGACCCTCAGGATTCAAGGGGACTTAATCCCCCAACTTAAAACGCGCCACGGGGCGCGTTTGCACAGTGGTGAAGGGAGGGGCGGGGCTTCAGGTGACATGTGTGCAAACAGGCCCCGTGGCGCGTTTTAAGATGGGGAATTAAATCCCTTCAATCCTGAGGGTCCCTGGGGGCCAACTAGCCCAACAGGTACATCCAGAAAGCGCCACAGAGCTGCGTTGCAGAGAGGTGTAAAAAGGGGTGTGGCCTCTCTACACGTCTCTGCAACGCAGCCCCCTGGCGCATATTGGAGGTTACTGGTGGGCTAGTTGGCCCCTAGGGACCCTCAGGATTCAAGGGGACTTAATCCCCCAACTTAAAACGCGCCATGGGGCGCGTTTGCACAGATTTCTCCTCAGGCCCCGCCCCCTCCCTTCACCATTGTGCAAATATTCTTCTAAAATCATCCGAAATACGAATTCCGATTTACTCACCTGTTATAAGGAGAGACCTCAGTGCTGCATCTTTCAGCCCAGTACTGGTCCTGAAAAGTAATTTTAACCGTACTTACCAGTAACTTGAATTTCCTTCCATAGGATATCATTGCCTTCTTTTTGCTGAAAAAGTTTCTAAGTGTTGATTTTTGAAACATACAAATATTCCTCTAAAATCAGCCGAAATCCGAATTCTGATTTACTCACCTGTTATCAGGAGAGACCTCAGTGCTGCATCTTTCAGCCCAGTACTGATTCTCAAAATTAATTTTAACCGTACTTACCGGTAACTTGAATTTCCTTCATAGGCTAACATTGACTGGTTTCACTTGGAAATTCTTCTAAGTGTGGAGTTTTGGAACTTTATAATATTCCTCTAAAATCAACCAAAGTACGAATTCCAATTTACTCACCTGTTATCAGGAGAGAACCCAGTGCTGCATCTTTTAGCCCAGCACTGACCCTGAAAAGTAATTTTAACCGTACTTACCAGTAACTTATATTTTCTTCCATAGGAATCCATTGTCTGGTTTTCAGCAGAAAAGTTTCAAAGTGTCGATTTTCACAAACTACAAATATTCCTTAAAAATCGCCTGTATGACTTAAACGCATTCTTTCAACTGTTTACAGGAGATGCACCAGTGCTGGATCCAGGATCCAACACTGAGTAAGAAAAAGTAACGATAACAGTTTTTACCTGCTAAGTGAATTTCCTTGCATAGGATAACATTGGTGATTCTATGAGAAAAAGTTTCTAAGTGTCAACTTTTAAAGTACAATAATATTCCTTAAAAATCACGACTGTAACCAAACGCTTTTACTCAACTGTTTACAGGAGATGTGCCAGGACTGAATCTAGGATCCAGTCCTGTGGTTAGAAAAAGTAATCCATAAAGAAACTAATTGCATTTAACTAGAAATTCACATTGAGCTGAATGTTGCATTGTGTTTGAAAATGTGTTGCCCATTGCAACAACTGTAACTACTGTACTTAAAAGTCTATTGCCTATGTGCAAAGTATTTAAACTAAAGTAATTCATTCTGAGAAAGTATTTTTTGTAATGTAATGTATAATGTAATTACAATGTAATTTAAAAAATAAAATCTGTAAAAAAAATTGTTTCTAAAAATGTAGTAAATCAGTATTAAAAAAAATGTATATAACAATTAATACATTTAAAAATTGTCATTTACAAAACCTTTGAAATTTACTGAAAAAACCGTAGGTTTCAGACATGTTATAGTTACAAATTAGCATTTAAAAAACCTTTGAAATTCACTGAAAAAACCATAGGTTTCAGGGACGTTATAGTTACAAATTAGCATTTAAAAAACCTTTGAAATTCACTGAAAAAACCATAGGTTTTAGGGACAGTTATAGTTAGTTGGACATTACACTCGTACAAAACCCGTGAAATTCCCCCGTTATAGTTAGTCCAGCTAACTATAACTCGCGCCCCACAATGCACTGCTGATGACGTCACATATTACATCACTCATGACATGGTCAGTGACATCACTGATGACATCACTGATGACATCTCAAATGACATCACTGATGACATCACTGATGACATCATCCATGTGATAATTTCATGCATCTTCTCACACCCTAATATAACCTTTGATACACCCACTCTAAAGTAAAGACTGCCATTCGCAAAACCATAGACACTCCAACACCAATAACTACATACCCACTCACTGATTCTTAGGTCTACGCACACATCCACTCACTCACCCGAACAGTCACTCATACTTACGGTCACTCAGTACAGGACTATCATATGCACTCATACTCCTATATAGACACTCAAACACCGCCACTCATCCATAGAGGTACTCACACACCTAGTCAGTCATGCAAATAATTAAACACACTACCATTTACTCACCTATACAGTTATACACACACCAGCTCACTTACTCATACAAATACTAGCACATTCTTACGCTCTTATACAATCACTGATACAAGCACACACTCATCCATACAGCCACTATCACAATCAGTCACTCTCGCTAATAGCTATTTATATACTCCAACACACATATATACTGCCTTTCACATATGTAGTTACTCACACATGTACCACTGGGACATACATTCACTCACTAACACACTCTTACACACACTTACCCACCCATACAGTCTATCACAGATGCACTCTTGAAACCATCCACCCAGTGAATCACCCACTCACACATCTATGCACAGAGTCGCACACACCCCTCTCACACAAACACTCAGGCACCCAAACAGATACTCACACAAGCATTCAATAACTCATATAGACACTCATGTAGCTATTCACAAACACATGCAGCCACTTACACAGCAACAGACAGACGGATACAGACATTCACCCAGTTTAGTCACTAACCCATGCATTCAGTAAGATACGTTAAATCACTCACTTATACAGTCAGTCACGCACCTACTAAATCATCCATACAGACTCTTACACACCCACTCATTCTTCAATACGTCTTTTCGTATATATATTAAAAATATTTAAACTTTACAGAAACACACAGTCACTGGATGATGTCAACAGTGATGTCATTTGAGATGTCATCAGTGATGTCATCAGTGATGTCACTGACCATGTCATGAGTGATGTAATATGTGACGTCATCAGCAGTGCATTGCGGGGCGCGAGTTATAGTTAGCTGGACTAACTATAACGGGGAATTTCACGGGTTTTGTACGAGTGCAATGTCCAACTAACTATAACTGTCCCTAAAACCTATGGTTTTTTCAGTGAATATATATATATATATATATATGTTTATATATATATAAAAAATAAAACAATTACATATATAAATAAAAAACAAAGAAAGTAATAAATCAAATAACATACAAAAATGGAACTTTCCTAACTACCAAAAAGAAGATAAAATAAAGGTAACAGATTTAATTTCAACTACCACATTAAAACAATTCAAATAGCAAATATTGTGGCACAAACAAACTTTCACAAACATTTAGCATAAAATAAGTTGGTAATGTTACAAAAAAGTTATACATTTAAAAAATATACATCAATAATTGCCAATTTAAAATTTAAATATAAGTTAACCCAATCATCGCTAGTCCTTTCCCCCTCTGTGCTAAGCCTTTTTTTGGGTCTTTGGGGTAGTTTGCGCTTAGTCTCCCATAACATTTTGTTCACATAAGGTATCCACGCCAAATTTGCATCCTTTTCTTCCATTATCCTGTGCAGATTTATAGGACTTGAAGGTTCCCTAAGAACCAAGATACCCAGAGCCAATAACTGAGCTGTGCTATGCAATAGTTTTTCATTGTGTACCGGGTATACAGCAATTCAGTTGGTAAAATATAAAGAGTGAAAAATAGGTATCAAGGAAACCTATTTATTTCTGAAATGGGAACAAAATATGGAGTTTAGAAGCAGTGGTTATTTGAACATTTCCAAATTTGTGAATTAGAGGGCATTTTTCAAAATGACTTCTTTTTACTCATTGTCTTACATTTGGAAGACAGAAATGCATAGAAAGTAATTTGGTAATAACATTTGTTCTAATATTCTGTGTTCCTCGAAGTCTGCCGATAAAAATGGTATCTCACTTCTGTGGGTAGGCCTAGTGCCCGTGACAGGAAACGGCCCAAAACGCAGTGTGGAAAATCACATTTTTCCAGTGATAAAGGAACCTTTTTTCGCAATATGCCTAGCTGTGGATTTTGGGCCCTAGCTCAGCCGTCACCTAGGGAATCCTAGCAACCCTGTACATGTTTGAAAACTAGACACCAGGGAAATCCAGGATGGGGTGGCTTGTGTGGCTCTCACCAGATTCTGTTACCCAGAATACCTTGCAAACCTCAAACTTTTTCAAAAGAAAAACATTTTCCTCACATTTCTGTGATGGAAAGTTCTGGAATCTGTCGTGAGCCACAAACTTCTATCCACCAAAGCATTACCCCAAGTCTCCCAATATAAATGGTACCTCACTTGTGTGGGAAAGCCTAGTGCCCGTAACAGGAAACGGCCCAAACCGCAATGTGGACACATCACTTTTTTCCAGTGAAAACTGAACCCTTTTTCTCAAAGTGGCTAGCTGTGGATTTTGGAACCTAGATCAGCTGGCACCTAGGGATACCTAGCAACTTTGTACATGTTTGAAAACTAGACACCAGGGAAATCCAGGATGGGGTGACTTGTGCGGCTCTCACCAGGTTCAGTTACCCAGAATCTCTTGCAAACTTGAAACTTTGTCAAAAAAACACATTTTTCTCACATTGCTGTATGGGAAGTTCTGGAATCTTTGGGGAGCAATAAACTTCCACTCACCCAGCATTTTCCTAAGTCTTTCGATAAAAATGGTACCTCACTTGTGTGGGTAGGACCCGCAACAAGAAATGGACCAAAACGCAATGTGGACACATCACATGTTTCCAGTGAAAACTGACCCTTTTTTCGCAACGACAACTTCAACGAACAGACCCCAGAAACCTCCCTTCCCTCCAGCGACGACAGCCAGCCCACCATCACCACCTGGAACCCAGTCACCACCGAAGATACCACCACGACCATGAAGAGCACTCACGCAGGAGCACCCACAGACCATGGCTGCCGCCAATCTTCCACAGAACCGCCGTCGCCATAGCGCCCGAGCTACAATGCACCATCAACGCCTCCTTCAAATCCGGCATTTTCCCCGATGACTGGAAATGCGCAGAAGTCAAGCCCCTCCTGAAGACACCCTCTGCAGACCCGACGGACCTGAAAAACTACAGACCCATCTCTCTCCCTCCCTTCGCAGCCAAAGTCACCGAGAAGATCGTCAACGCCCAGCTGACAAACTTCATCAAAGAGAATGCCATCCTTGATTCCTCCCAATCCAGAATCCGCAGTAACCACAGCACTGAGACCGCCCTCCTCGCCGCCACAGACAACATCCGCACACTCCTCGACCAAGGCCACACCATGGCCCTCATCCTTCTAGACCTCTCCGCAGCCTTCGACACCATCTCCCACTGCACTCTCGCAGCCAGACTCCACGATGCCGGCATACACGAAACCGCCCTCGACTGGCTCCGCTCCTTCCTCACCGGCAGAACCCAAAGGATCAGACTCCCGCCTTTCCACTCTGAACCCACAGAGATAAACTGCGGAGCACCCCAAGGATCATCGCTCAGTCCCACACTCTTCAACATCTACATGGCCCCTCTCGCCGCCACCGCCAGACAGCATGGACTCAGCATAGTATCCTACGCCGACGACACCCAGCTCATCTTCTCCCTCACAAAGGACCCCGAAACCACCAGACTCAGCTTCCAAGAAGGAATACAAGACGTTGCAGTGTGGATGAGCAGCAGCTGTCTGAAACTCAACTCAGAGAAGACAGAAGTCCTCGTCCGTGGACCCATCTCTTCAGCTTGGGAAAACTCCTGGTGGCCCACTGCCCTCGGCAACCCCCCCACCCCCACGACCACGCCCAGAACATTGTCATCATACTCGACTCCTCCCTCACAATGACCCGACAGATCAACGCCGTTGCCTCCACCTGCTACAACATCCTTTGCATTCTCTGCACAACCTTCAAGTGGATCCCCCCCGAAGCCAGAAAGACTGTCCCCCACGCACTCATAACTAGCAGACTGGACTATGGAAACGCCCTCTATGCTGGAATCACCAATTCCCTGCTACACGAACTCCAGACCATCCAAAACCCCGCAGCCAGGCTCGTCCTCAGCATCCCACGACATGAGCACATCACCCAACGCCTGCGAATCCCTCCACAACACCGGACCCAAAAACCTCAACGAAAGGGTCTCCTTCTGATCCAGCTGTAATTTCACTGTTATTTCTCAATGCAAAACATCATTTACCTCTAGTTTACCGCTTTAAAGGTGATGGACCTTTGCCACTGTGTATCACCTTCAGGAGACTTTACATAAACATGAAAAATCAAATGCAATTAATATTCAAGCCAATAAAGAGAGTTGTGAGTATTTTTAAACGGTTTTTATTTTCTAGTTAAAAGTTAAGGTTCTCTGACCCTTTATTCATTAGTCAAATATCAATCAGGTTACAGAATTGAAAATAGGAAAAATAGAATTAATACAGAACATATTACAGGTTGAATACAAGGCACTCAATAAAGGAAGGGAATGAGGCATCAAATGTCAGTCAGAATTCTTTAAAGAGTTCAGGAAAATATAATTCAAGAGTGAGTTTTGCAAGGCTAATCAATAATTAATAATTGGCAAAAATCTCCCATAAAGAGAAATAAATGCATAAGACAAATAAATCTTTTCAGAACTAGTTAATTAGTCAAAGCATAAACTTAGATTTTTAGCATCTGAATCTAAACCTGTTCCATCAACTGCGTTCTCTGCCCTGGTCTGTTCAATCTGTCTCTCTGTGTCTCACACAGAGAGGCTGCCCTCCCTTCACAAGACCACAGAGGAATGTGATCTGCCTTGCCAAAAATATGACATGCAAGGACTCTCTGAAAAAAATATGAGCAAGAACCCCTCCTCCCTCTGCCTCTCCTCGGACGCAATCTCCTCCCAGGCTGCACCCGCGACGTTCACGTACCTAACCCATATGATGTCTGTGTCAGATCTGCTTCTTCTCCTCTCCTCCCTCTAAGACTTCTAAGGCGTCTAAGGCTGACACGCCCCCTAAGGGGTCATTTTTTATACTCTAATTCTTGGCTGACTATACTAATAATGTTGCAGTTTCAGTAGAAACTCGCACTGTGGTTGGTTAGCATAGATGACATAGGGGTCTCATCATCCTGTTCTCATTGCAAATCCAACCCATACCGGTTCTGACAATAAGGGCTTAATGCTAAGAACAATATACATAACATGTATCAGTAAGAACATTTCTTGCAACAAAATGTATCAATCAATTTCCTGTCTCTTTCACATCGCACACAGGGATGACACTTTCCCACAAATACTGGTACATTGGCACGATGACAAGAGTGTACAGTTCATTGTGGCCTTGACCCATGTGTCTTCACTTGAGGCACTTGGCAGTTCATGCAGCTGGCTCTGCGCATGCGTCTCTCATTCAGCACACTGCTAACAATTCTCAGCCATGCTGGATTCCTAGGCAGCCATTTTATAGTGGGCCCAAATGTATACTAAAGTAAAAACAAACACAAAAGAATATTAATTTATGAAGTAAAGCCCATTATGTTCACCTCCCACCATTCAAATACCCTGTATTAATTATTACCTAGCAAAAGCTATTCATTTAAAGCAGCTTTTCTATTATTTGTGCACCACATGCAAAATGTGCAATGTACAACATAGCATAAACATGCTCTAGTGCAAATTTTCAAAGCGCAAACAATTAATACATACTCATAGCAACATGCTCTAATGTTTTAGATAGCTTTTCATGCAAAATGCGTTTGCCCCACGTGTAGTGTTAGTGCATGGTTGATTAATTAATACACATTATGAGAAAAATATATTATGAACTGAATATGCATTGTCTAAATATGCAACAAAGCCAAAGTCTCTTGAGACGGGAACAGGGAGTGTTGATTACAAGGAAAAGGAGCTGGGAGGAGAGAACACATTCCATGCTTATCTTCAAAGCTAAGAGGAAACTGAAATCACGAGTTTCTCTACACTGCAAAAACACATGTTAATTTAGAACAAGCATTTCAGAATGAAAACATTTTGACCAGGCCTCATTTCATGTCTTTCACTTTGCATGCACCAAAAGTGGCATCTTAAAATGCAGTCTGTCTGAAACACAAAAATAAAGCAATGCTTAATCTTGATGAAATCTAGCTCTATCACTTCCACATACCCAAAAGAAACCTCCGCTCCGCCGACCTCGCCCTAGCAGAAACCCGTGCATCCGCAGAAAAAGAATGGGTGGAAGAGCCTTCTTCTACATCGCAGCCAAAGCCTGGAACGAGTTCCCGGTCAACCTCAGAGGCTCCCCTACTCTGCATACCTTCAGGAAGAGTCTCAAGACCTGGCTTTTCAGCTGACTCGGAGCTGCACCCTCCCAGCGCCTTGAGACCCTCACGTGTGAGTAGCGCGCTTTAATCCCCCTGATTGATTGATTGATTGAATGTGCCTAGCTGTGGATCTTTTGGACCCTAACTCTGACGGCACCTAGGGAAACCTAGCAAACCTGTACATTTTCTAAAACTAGACACCCAGAGGAATCCAGGATGGGGTGACTTATATGGCTCTCACCAGGTTCTGTTACCCAGAATCCCTTGAAAACTTGAAACTTTGTCAAAAAACAAATTTTCCTCACATTTCTGTGATGGAAAGTGCTGGAATCTATGGAGACTCACAAACTTCCACCCACTAAGCATTACCCCAAGTCTCCTGAAAAAAATGGTACCTCACTTGTAAGAGTTTACCTAGTAATAGCGACAGGAAATGGCCAAAAACATACAGTGGAGACTTTAAAATTATCGATCACAAAAAAGACGTTTTTGCGAGGGAGTCACTTGTGTTTTTGCTCTAGGGCTCAGCGGGCATCTACGGAAACCTACCAAACCCAGACATTTCTGAAAACTAGACACTCGGGGGAGTCCAGGGAGGTGTGGTGTATGTGGATTTCCCAACGTATTTGCACACAGAATCCCCTGCAAACCTCAAATTTAGCTAAAAAAATCAAATTTTCCTCAAATTTCTGCATGGAAAATGATGTGGGATCACCAGGCCGACACAAATTTCCTACAACCCAGCATTTCCCCAGGTCTCTCGATAAAAATGCTACCTCACTTGTGTGGCTGGGCCAAGTTCCTATGACAGGGTAGGGCCCAAAACTTATTGTGGAGACATCAAAATTATCTATCACAAAACAACCTTGTTTTGCAAGGCGGTCATCTGTATTTTTGGTCCCAGGCTCAGCAGCCTAAGATTTAGACACCTGGGGAAGTCCAGGGAGGTGTGGTTTGCTTGGCTCCCCCAAAGTTTTCCTACCCATAATCCTCTGCAAACCTCAAATTTAGCTAAAAAAATCACACTTTCCTCACATTACGATGTGGGAAAATTGTGGGATCACCAGGCCAACACAAATTTCCTACCACCCAGCGTTTCCCCAGGTCTCCCGATATAAAATGCCACCTCACATGTGTGTGTAGGCCCGTGGCAGGGAAGGGACAAAAACGTATTGTGGAGACCTCAGAATTATCTATCCACCGAGCCCGGGATCAAAAACGCTGGTGCCCCCCTTGCAAAACCAGGTTGTTTTGTGATAGACAATTTTGATGTCTCCACAATACGTTTTTGGTGCTTCCCTGTAGCAGGCACTTGGCCAACCCATACAAGTGAGGTGCCATTTTTATTAGGAGACCTGGGGTAACTTAGGTGGTAGGAAATTTGTGTCAGCCCGGTGATTCCACAACTTTCACACACAGAAATGTGAGGAAATTATTATTTTTTTAGCAAACTTTGAGGTTTGGAGGAGATTCTGAGTAAGAAAACGTTGGGGGATCCACCAAAGTCACACCTCCCCGGCCTCCATTGGGTGTCTAGTTTTCAGAAATGTCTGTTTTTTGTAGGTTTCCCTAGATGGCCGCCAAGCCCGGGACCAAACACGCTGGAGACCCCCTTGCAAAACCATGTTGTTTTGTAATAGATAGTTTGGCACCTGTATTTTTGGTCCCAGGCTTGCAGACATCTAGGAAAACCTACCAAACCCAGACATTTATGAAAATGTGACACCCAGATGAGTCCAGGGAGGTGTCGCTTGCATGGATCCTCTAAAGTTTTCTTACCCAGAAGCCACTGCAAACCTCAAATTTAGCTAAAAAGTCACATTTTCTGGACATTTCTGTGTTGAAAGCTGTGGGATCACCGCACCGGTGCAAATTTCCTACCAGTCAGCTTTCCCCTCAGTCTCTCAATAAAAATGATACCCACTTATGTGGGTGGGCTAAGTGCCTGTGACAGGGAAGGGCCAAAAACCTGTAGAGATTGAGGGGGAACCAAAGCAGGTCCAAAAAGGAAGTTGATTTATATGTTTTTAGGCTGACGCTGCTTTGGGCACCCACACAAGTGAGGTATCATTATTATCAGGAGAAGGAGGGGAACGCTGGATGATAGGAAATTTGTGCCGATGCTGTGATCCTACAAATTTCCCACACAGAAGTGTGAGGAAAATATTACTTTTTAGGTAAATTTGAGGTTTGCAGGAGATTTTGGGTAAGAAAATGCTGGGGGATCCATACAAGCCACACTACCAGCTAAGCGACAGTCTACGCACACTGCCAGCCAAGAGTCAGTCCATGCACACCACCATCCACGCACACTGCCAGCCAAGCGCCATGCACACACACTGCCAACCAAGCGCCATCCATGCACACCCCCAGCCAAGTGCCATTCATGCACACCACCAGCCAAGCATGATCCACGCACACCACTAGCCAAGCGCCCCCCATGCACACCGCCAGATAAGCACTATCCATGCACACCGTCAGCCAAGCGCCAGTCCACGTACACCGCCAGACAAGCGCCACTCTATGTACACCACCAGGTAAGCACCAGTCTATAAATACATCATCAAGTGTGAGTGCATACATACCATCAGCCAAGTGCAAGTCCACACACACTGCCAGCAAAATGCCAGCCAAAGGCTAGTACACGCAGACCATCAGCCAAACTCCATTTCACACACACACAAACCTTCCCTGCTAGTGGGTTTTAGCCCCCGCTTTGAGACAGATGAGCCTAAAAATATCGCTGAAACAAAATGTGTGCCTAAAAAAAGGGGAGCGACCCTTGCCTATGGGGCCTCTCCCTGACATGCTCATAAACATATCCCTGGTGCCTACTTGGATTTCTGTACCCTCTTGGGGAGGGAGCAGATCGGGTGTAATAACCAACAACTGCCCCCCAGGGGGGCAGAAGCACTGTGCCCATTGTTTTTGGGAGAGGGGCATCAGCATACCCATTCGGTGGAGCCCCCACCCCTACACAAAGACAAAAAAAGTCCCTGGTGCCTAGTGGGCTTTCTGTCCTCCTGGTGGGGGGTAAATTGGGGCTATTGTGTCACCTGCTTCCAAGGGGATGCAGAAAGACATCGGTCCCCATTTATGTGGGGTGGAGGCATGTCCATGGCCATTGTGGGAGGCCCCACCCTTCTTATAAAATCCCTGGTGTCTAGTAGTCTTCCTCGCCCCCAGGAGGCAGATCAGGGGTAATAACCCCCATCTGCCCCCAGGGGGTAGTCTGTCCCATTATTGTTTGGGGGTGGGGGCATTGACATGCCAATTTTGGGTAGCCTCCACCCCTACGTATTAAAAACAAACATAATCCCTGGTGCCTAGTGGGCTTTCTGTCACCAATGGGAAGCAGATCTGGGGCTAGTGCCCCCATCTGCCCCCAGGGAGCAGAAAGACTTTCTTCACAATTGCATTTGGGTGGGGGCTTGGTCTTGCCTATTGTGGGCACCCCCACTCCCCTTTCATAATAAAAAAAAAAACTGGTGTCTAGTGGGCTTTCTGCCCCCCCGTGGGGCAGATCAGGGATAATAACCCCCATCTGGCCCCCAAATGGGCAGAAAGACTGTCCAATTTGTGTTTGGGGTTGGGGGCACTGGCAAGCCAATTTTGGGCAGCCCCCACCCCTACATATAAAAAAGAATCTCTGGTGCCTAGTGGGCTTTCTGCCCCCTCGGGAGGGCATATCAGGGGCTATTGCCCCCATCTGCCTCCTGGGGGCAGAAAGACTGTGGCTAATGTTTTGAGGGGTGAGGGGATTGGCATACTCATTCGGGGCAGCCCCCACCCCTGACCTACAAAACAAATAGTCCCTGGCTTCCTAGAGGGCTTTCTGCCCACCCAGGGGGGGCAGATCGGGGTCTATTGCCCCATCTGCCCCCCAAGCGGGGCAGAAAGACTGTCCAATTTGTGTCTGGGGTGGGAGCACTGACATGCTCATTTTGGGCAGTCCCCACCCGTATGTATAAAACAAAATATAATCCCTTGCGCCTAGTAGGCTTTCTGCGCGCCAGGGGGCAGATCAGGGGCTATTGCCCCCTCTGCCTATTAGGGGGCAGAAAGACTGTGGCAAATTATTTTGGAGGGTGGGCACATTCGCTTGCCGATTCCAGGCTTTCCCCATCCGTGAACTACAAAAAAAAAGTCCCTGGCTTCATAATGGGCTTTCTGCCCCCTTTGGGGGGCAGAAAGACTGACTTCATCCCAAAACATTGGGGGGGAGCAAAAGTCCTTACCCAAGGGGCACTGCCACCACCCTGGTGTTTAGTGGGTGGATCCCTGCTTTCCAATGATACCTCTCCCGTTTGCCTCAGTGCTTGGGGGGCTGAGATAGCCTCACGAGCACCGAGGCATTGAAAGTGAAATGAGCCAATCAGCTCATTTCACTTTTGTTTTCAGTGCTATGACGTCAGCGCACCATGCGCGCTGATCATCATTTCACTGAAAACCCAGAACAGCCTTGGGAGATGGGGAAGCTATACATAGATAGTAATAAAATAACATATAATGTAAAAAAAAAAACACATTTTATTATATGTAACATTCCACCCTATACCCCTTCAAGCCCAGCAGTGCACCCAAAAATAATCAGTACTAAACCATTTACATAATTAATAATCAATTAAATAATGAATACAAATTAAATAACTGTCAATTAAACATTACTCAATTAATTTCCCACCCTAATCCCCTAAAAATCCAACAAATCACTATGACGCTATAAATTACTAATGACTATTAAATAAAACATTCTACATCATTTAAAATTATAAACTGTATTTTAAAAAATCAATAACATGTATACAAACAATAGTAACATAAAATTAAGATATTAACTAAAACACATTAAAACCATTAAAAAAACTATATTTTGAACAACTACATTATTGAAAACAATATTAAAAACAAAGGCATTCTTAAAAACGATATTAGTCAGCCCCCAAAAAATTCTTGACAACAATATTTTTTGCATCATAGTTTTTTGAATCACAATGTATTTTTTCGGATGTTTCTTCTGTATTCCGATATTTTGAACTTGATATTTTGTCTAAATACCCAGCATTTCAAATATATTTTCAGATTTTGTGGTCGTATGCCCACATCTATGAGCTGCCACCAAAACAAGAAATACCTAGAAATAAATATTGGAGAGGTAGAGCTGGAGATTGTTTGCACTTGGCCCTTTAAGTGAAAAAGTAAAATTGGTGACAATGTTAACGTGTAGAGACAAATGCCATATACATCTAAAGCTTATTAACAGAAACACACATGGCCAAATCATAATACACTAAGCTGACCTTGTACATGTACAGCCAATTGACAGAGATTGTGACAGTCATGAGATCTGCCAAGTGTTCGACGAGTCTCATATTACTATAGACTACTCAGGAGAAGATTAAGGTTAATCCTTTTAAAATGACTATATAGGGGCCTGAGGCCTGCTCACAACTTCTCAGTTATCAGCTGATGTCAAAAATGCACAGATTGAGACGGCTAAAAAAAACTTGGGGCTACATCATAGGATGGTAAGATTTCTTAAAGTGAAAAGTAAAGAATTAGTGAGAGTGTGCATACATGCTTCTAGTTTAAAACCCGGTAAATGTAAGCTTTTGAGACACAAAAGCAAAATATTTGCATTTAATAAAGACAGTTTAAACAAACTAATATTGTACATGTTTGATCACTGTGCTTGTATGCTAAATGCAAAGAGAAGGGTGCCCAAGGTAGATGCATGACCCCTCTGTTTTTAAGGATGTTATGGGCTGTCCAACACTCAACACATTTTGGCACACGAGTGACATATTAGGAACAAGGTGGTGCAAACGTTCCTTTTCCAATTGCATTACACATTAAAAACGTTATTGCGACAAACCATTCATCATTCTCTACGTAGTATTACTTTTGTTAGACATCCATCCTATAGTCTGAATGGAAGAGAGAAGCTAAAGTCACTAGAGCTGAAAATGACTTTCGCAATTCTCAAGTCAGGTGAAATTTAGAGAGAAAAATTAAATACCTTCTATTTGTTTTGTCTCGCCATTTGATAATAAGGGCTACTGTTGATGTCTTACTCTTAGAACGTGTCTGAAGGAATCTGCATGGATGCAGTAACCCAAGCAAGAATATAACTTGAGAATATTTAACATACGATAACCACAGATATATTAAATGAATGTGAACATATAAAATATAAACTGTAAATATTGACGGCATCACTATAGGGGAAAGTGAATACAAATAGGTCTTGGAAGGATGATAATTCCTTTGATATTTATGGGCTAAACAAAACAAAAAAAACAATACCAGCAATAAAGAGGTTTCTTTTAGAAAACGTCCTTATTCACTTGCTATGAAGTATAAATGGAAAGCATATAGTTCAGCTCCAAAGTTGGACAAAAAAAAGCTATCAGTGCATCAAGTAACTCACTTGAAGGTCTCTGTGTTCTACATATATTTATAAAGACAACTACAGTTGGAAGAGATGTTTATTACCCTGGTCGATGCACACTGAATCTTTTTGCTAATGTTGCATGCGTTCATGTGTACATGATGGCATTGCAGCCTAGGTATTGTTGATATATGCACGTTTAGCTATGTGTTTTTCAGTTGACTTTAGTTAGTCTTCTGCGTCCAGGTGAAGCTGGAGTAGTGTTTGAAGACATCACAGAGTTCATGCTTCAGATGTTTTAGATTGGTTGGCAGATTCCAAAGCCACACCTATGCTTGAAATCCTGGAGTTTTACGCAATTTATGGTTATTTCCTCAGTTCACAACCAAGACAACAAGCTCTGTGACTTTCTGGAATTCCATAATGGTGCTAGTTTAAAGTCTGTTCAAGTAGCCCTCTACCACTTTTTCAAGGGCTTCTCGTACATCATAGATTTTCTATTCATTCAGTCCGTACAGTCAGTCATTCCTTATAGACATGCAGAGTTATATATTTAGGGCCTATTATGATGTCAGGTGGACGCAACACCGTCTCGGAACTGGGACCAACCGACCTCCGGTCGGCGGTCCCGACCTCCTAATTAGGATGCGACAGATCACTGTGCGGTCGCATTCCGACATGTTATGGGATGTGGTGTTAATCCCTGCACCCCATTGGTGGCCCCTCGGCCCCCAACAGGAGGCCACGCACACAAGGGGGCCCTGCTGGCGGCCTCCAAACACGCTTTCCCGACATGGTCTCCATGTCAGACAGGCAGGCATGGAAACCCTGCCGGAAACCGTGTATCGTAATCCCAAGGGTGGAAAGGCCCGCCCTTTGGAATTACAGGCCTGCCTCCGACTGTCCAACAGGCTCCATGAGCCCGTCGGAAGCCAGCCGGAATGACCGTCCGGTTTAATTTCTGAACGCCAGCATTGTAATGTGGCGGACGGAAATTAAACTGAGATGCGGCCCGGAAAGGCTCCGACCGATGGTCGGAGGCTTTCCGGGCCGCATCGTAATCGGCCCCTAAGTGTAAGGTGGTTGGATCTGTAGGTACCATTTTATAAAATTGCATAGAACCATGATTAAGAATCATATCAAATGTGTGAGTTGCAATGTAAATTAGAACATTGGAATGTTGGGAGCTCCATTGAAAACAATGGAGTAGCTCCGGGCTTATAATGGCTGGTATAAGCCCGGAGCTCCAACATTCCAATGTTTCTTTGTTCACAGCTGTGGCTGTGAACAAAGGCTTCAGGGAGCCTGAGGGGATTTCAATCCCATCGCGTTCCCTGAAGCCTTTGTTTTATTTGTTAGAACATTCTGACCTCTAGTGGCAGAATGTTCTAATAGCCTTATAGCCCTTCGTAGCTGGGCTATACCAGCTATTAAAGTCCCACTCCCTTGTTAAAGGCCCTCGCCTTCGGCTCGGACCTTTAACGCTGGAGCGGGCCTTAAATAGCCAGTATAGCCCGCTACCGCGGGCTATAAGGCTATATTAGAACACTGGAATGTTGGGAGCTCGATTGAAGACAATGTAGTAGCTACGGGCTTCTAATGGCCAGTAGAAGCCTGAAGCTCCAACATTATCACAGCTGTTACTGTGAACAAAGGCCTTATGAGCAAAGGGGATTTTTATCCGCTTGGGCTCCATGAGGCCTTTGTTTTATTTGTTTGAACATTCTGCTCTCTAGTGGTGGAATTTTCTAATAGCCTTATAGCCTTCCGTAGCTGGGCTATACTGGCATTAAAGTCCAGCTCCCTTGTTAAAGGCCCTCGCCTTTGGCCTTTAACACTGGAGCAGGCCTTTAATGGCCAGTATAGCCCTCTATGGCAGGTTATGAGGTGATATTATAACATTGGAATGTTGGGAGGTCCATTGATGACAATGGTGTAGCTCAGGGTTTATAATGGCTGGTATAAGCCCAGAGCTCCAACATTCCAATGTTTGTATTAATTTTTCTTCCTTTTTAATTTGGAATATTCTACTCTTAGTGGGTGGAATCTTTTTATAGCCCTTCTGCCTTGGGCTATACTGTTGTTAAAGGCCCTCTCCCTCTTTATAGGCCCTCACCTATGGCTTGTGTCTATAACTCAGTTTCCAGGACTTCAATAACCGGTATAGCTCTCAGCAGTTGGCTATAGGGCTATATAAGACTTACCTTGGAGTTTTCATAAGGTATCACCATTTAGAAATTATTATGAAATTATCACATTTAATTTAAATGTAATACTTTATTTTGGGATTTAGCATTCTATGTGTAATTGTTATTTCATAGAGCTAATTCAAGAGCATAAGCATGGCAGCTCAAGTAAAATGACGTTGGCCTTCAGAGTAAATTTAATAGCAGCTCACTAATGTAAATGAGCATACGTGTAAACATAAGTAGACTTTACCTGGAGTAGACTGCACTCTTGTGAATAGTGTACAGTGCAAAAGCAAGGAACCGGGTTTCCATTTCAATAGGTACACATGTGAGCCTAGACAGATGTAAAGGCCTCAGACATTGGTGGAAACTAAATCTATGTAGAAAAAGTGCAAAGAATTTTAAGGGAGGTTGGTTTTTAAAAGGCTTCCTCTCCAAGTGAGCACAGTTTGTTTTACTTTGGATAAAAACTGGGGGCCTTATTCACAAAGGTAAACGTACACTTTTTTGTAAGTTTAAAACTGTGTGCTGTTATAAATTTTCTTAGTCATGTATTTTTAAGCTTTCAAAGATGTAATGTGTATGCATTTTTGCTACATTTTCCCCTTTCTTTACCCGACCCTGCTTTTTGTTTTTCATAAATTTCTATTTTTCAAAACTTAAAAAAAAAAAACTGTGTGCTATTCACAAATGTATTTTACTATTCATATCTTTACAACTGTCGAGTATCCGCACATTAGACAGGACAGTCCTGTCTTTTTATGCGGGAAGACTCCACAGTTGTAAAGATACAACTCGAAAAATACTTTTATGAATAGCAACCTATTGTAAACTTACACAGAAGTGTAAATCTACCTTTGTGACTCAGGCCCAAAGTGTTTGATTTTACTTATGGTATTGTTATGACTACAAAGGCTGCACGCTCATGGGCGAAACTCTGCACATAAAACCATGGGCATGTTCTATTTTTCTTTGTGGGGAGTTCTCTGCCCTGACTGTGGAGTCTCGTTAGTCATAAAATTGCTGTCACCAAAATTAAACTGGTAGTTTGTGAATTCCAAGAAAATAGTAAACTTAGACAAATATGCTAGTTTGCCTCTTTGAATCAGGCCCTTGGGCCATATCATAATGGGCTTTGCTGGTCCATTGAAGAGCGGAGACGGAAAGAAGCAAACCTTGCTCATCTGTTTCCAAGCTGTACTATCTGAAAATAAAGCACTAGCTCAGACAAATATCTAGTTAAATTAATTTGAATAAACCGCTTTATGTTAGGCACAAATAATTGGCGTTTGACTGTGCTGAGCCAGAAAAGCCCATCAAGACAGCGCCTCTGAAAGTATCTCACACTCATTAGTAGTTGGACTATTGTGGGCTAGAATTTTATTATCACATAGCATAAACTGTGCAATAGTGCACCAGAAATGTGTGCTAGCTGAATTCCCTTACATTAATATTTGAACAAAAAATTTACAGCGATACATTTAAAAACCTGCAAAGTTCATTGATTAAAAATACCGTAATGTGGGTTATTGGGATTATATTGAATGCTTGTGCAACATCTTCATGGCAGCTTCAATGGCGTAAAGAACCAGCATTTTAACAAGGAATTAGCACCCTGTTATCAACTTAACAAGTATTTAATGTTTTATTACAGAAACCTTCCGTTGGGAAGTGCTGGGTTTGGGTCGCGAAAATACTTGATTTAAATTGGACTATTTAAAATCTCTTCTCTAATTAACAGCTCCTTCTGAATTTGCAGTGATGCAATATGCAGTTAATGTGGCAAATCATAATGCATTCATTATTGATAATTGCTGAGTTGTTGTGCAATGAAAAGCCTGCAGGGTGTTTATTTTGGGTTTTAAATCTCAACACCTATCTTTTCCCCTATAGTACTGTGAAGACTGCAAAGCAGCACATATAATTGAGATCTCAAGACTCATTTCTACACTAGCTAGGGCGATCATTAATGATGTATGTTCTACTTTAGCTAATTAAAACCTTAATTAAATAACAACATATAAACACGTGTTCACAGCGCTGTGAAGGGCGAATATGCACAATGTGCGTGTTTACAGTTCATCCATTAAAAAAAAATGTACTAATTATAGCCAGATATTGTCATTTTTATAAAAATATGCTCAGCAAGCCATGTTGCCAGCTGGTACGTTTGGATTAAAATGTTAGTAAATTGTACATTTTCTAAGGGAAGGACATAGCTAAAGCATGCTGGGTAACAAGGTAGACCGAGACTCCTTGTTTGCTTTTTTCTTTCATATATGCCTCATCTGTTGTGATCTCTGATCGATCCATGTGTACTTCTGATTTAAATCTATATCTACACCTATCTATATCTACATCTATCTATCCATATCTCCCGTTATCTATGTGGCACATTCTCTGGTAGAATATTTTCACCAATTTGAGCCATAAACATAATGTTTGTGCAATCTAGTCAAAGTATGTGGAAAAATATATAAAAAAACATAAGTATGTGGTATGCAGCCAACGAACCACTTAAATTCACAGGTGTTGGACCTGGCCCTTTTTTGCAGGGTTATCCCCAAACCTTTTGCTACCTTCCTACAATTTTTCTGACCTGTTGTTTTGGCTTTAGGACTCTGGGCACTTTACCACTGCTGATCAGTGCTAAAGTGCATATGCTCTCTGTGTAAATTGTGATTATGATTGGTTTTCCATGATTGGCATATTTGATTTACTGGTAAGCCCCTAGTAAAGTTCACTGTGTGTGCCAAGGGCCTGCAAATAAGATGCTACTAGTGGGCCTGCAGCGCTGATTGTGCCACCCACACAAGTAGCCTTTCAAATGTGTTCCAGACCTGCCACTGCAGTGTCTGCACATGCAGTTTTAACTGCCATGTCTACCTGGCAAGTGCATCCACTTGCCAGGCCCTAACCATCCCTTTTCTTACATGTAAGTCACCTCTAAGGTAGGCCCAAGGTACCTCCATGTGCAGGGTGCAGTGTATGTGAAAGGTAGGACATGTAGTGGTGTGTTTTACATGTCCTGATAGTGAAATACTGTGCATTTCATTTTTCACTACTGCAAGGAGTAGCTCTCCCATTGGAGCTGCCTTGTAACACTTTACAAGTGTAACTTTCAATTGGGAACAGCTAGAGATTTGGAGTTTGGGTTCTATGAACTCAGAATGTAATAACACACCTTTTAGTAAAGATGATTTTTAAATTGTGTGTTTAAAAGTGCCACTTTCAGAAAGTGAACGTAATAGCAACAAGGGGTTTGACCCTAGGCGACTGGACGGGCCGTATTAAACTAAGAGCAAGAAGTGTCCTAGCCGTCACCTTTCAAATGCTGCTTCATTAATTTAACAGACTATGAACCAACAATTCAATTGAGGCATTTATTTGCTGCTCATTTCTATGTACTTTACTCCACATTTGAATCATGGGTCAGAGAAGTTAGATACGTTCCAGTCAAGAACAAATTACACTTATTTATGCCACAGATCAAACAAAAACATACAAACTTCGTGGTGAAGTACTGTGATGTAAAAAACAATACATGAACAAGTGATACAAAACAACAAATTATACAAACATTATGTCACCAGTCTTAATTCACAAAGAAAGCAGCTACTTGGATATCCTTTAACATCCACATTGTATAACTGAGTTAAGTAGCTGCTATTACGGGGAACAAAACAATCAAACCCGGTAGTGAGACAATTCAAAAAACATTTCCACTGGGCGGAAATATTTAATCAAATACAACAGTCCCCTTGTTGTGTAATGCTGACGCGTTTCGATTCCCAGGGTGGCTTATGGGATTTTCTTCAGGGCGTGGAATGGTTTATCTAAAAAACAAAGAGGGCATAAGTTGAACCTTTGAAGGGGCTCTACACTTTCAATTTACTCAAACTACAAAATAATGTTTTATAAGTACCTGATCGATTTGAGTAAGCAATTCGCGTGTTGCAGGCGAAAAGATGCAGGTTAAAATGTAAGTATCACAACCTAAAATAAGAAGGGATCTACCATCAGTCACATGTTGGGTTTTAGTGGTTTTCATTATTTTACGGCTGGAAGGAAAAAAGAAAAGGCACTTGCGCCAATCGAGCAATACTTCTACCAATGCAGTAGTTATGCTTGTTGGCGGTAAATGGAAGCTTAGTTGAGCTTTCATGGGGCGACCTATGAATGGAAATGAGCGCCACGTCATTGAATTGCATATACGGTAATATGGCACAATGTTGCTTTATAAGTTACAGGCAACACTTACTTTTGCCATGCCGGCCATGTCGGTTATTTTGTTCGAGGCCGTTCAGCAGCTTGCTTTGTCAGCAATGGCTCTGATTGCTTTAAAGTTCACAAAAAAAGTCTCTCTGTGCACAACAAAAAACTAGATATCTGCTTGTGTCTTGTTTTATGTGGGAGTTTTTAAATGTCCCTAAGTTTAAAAAATATACTTGGACTTACTTGTATTCAGCTAAGCGAGTCTTCTAGTGGTGCCTCATTCCCAGTTTCAATCACTAAAATCACTTCCTGGTCACTGAACTTTTTTTAAAAAAAAGGGAGGTGACATACTCACATTGCATTATGGTTTAGTAAGTTTATAATGTATAAGGGAGGTACAACATGTAAACGGAGGGGAGAAACCCTACCAGTCTCTATCAGAATTTTATGTATGCATTGATATTAAGATCTATCTTTTGATTTGATATGAATGTATGGATCATGGTGCACATTGGAAATGCAAAACCTGGACCGGAATGGTTTTAGCATCTCCCCATTTCAGACATTTCGTTCAGTCCTTTGATGATACTATTGAAACGGGCTATCATATAAGCTTCTTTTCTTAATAGTGAAGCCTCAGTGTCACCCCCCTCTTGGTAGTGGTTTTGTGACTGTTAGCACGGTCCATTTGAACTCAAGTTCGTGATGGTTGGAGTCAATAAGGTGGTTTACCATAGGTGCTGTTACGACTATTTTTTATTCTTGAACGATGCTGCGCTATGCGTTGACGAATCTCTTGCATAGTTTTACCAATGTAAATCTTTGGGTAGGGACACACAATTGCATAAATGACGTCTTTGTTTTACAGTTAGAGAACTGTTCCCTTGTCCACTTAATCCCATCGTGTGTGAAGTCAGTACCTGCAATGGTAGTGCTACAGTTTGTGCAGGTGCCACATTTATGGTGGCCCGTCAACGGCTTCATGTTGAACAATGATCTGAGATCTTCTTTGCCGGAAGGGGGTAAGTCCGCTCTTACGATTCTTTGTCCAATGCTCATGTTTTTCTTCATCGCGAAGAAAGGGACATCAATCCGTAATTCATAATTTTGTATTAGGTGCCAGTTCTTTCTTATGATTGACCGGAATGCATTAGTGTGCGGTCCATAGGTCGAGACGCACAATAACTTCTCCATCTTTGGTTTAACTTTTTTGATAAGCAAAGACTCTCTTGGTGTGCACCATGCTTGTATAAATGCATGTTTCAGCAATTTTTTTGGGTACCGCGTTCCTTCATTTGTTCGCAAAATGCCTCTCCATGTATTTGAAAATCATAATTGCGAGAACCATCAGCACCCAGATATCTAATTCACGCTAACTAAGAGTTGTACAACATTAACGTTTCTTGATGTAGAGGTCTTCCCCCATCGGCATAAACTTGTCACTACGCTTCACAAAAAAGAGACAAACAAGAATGCCATCTTGCATTATCGCAGTTTCCATCCTAGGAACCTTAAAGATAATCTTCCCTACGGGCAACTACTTAGGATCCGAAGGAACTGTTCTCGCAATGCTGTCTTCACCCCCTGTAGAGTGACTGGTCCAGGGAGGACAGAACTGGTTTTACTGAGCAAGACAGACTTTCTGAACAAAGACTTCAAAGGGACAAACAGGTATAAATATTAGACCCAAAACACCAGAGCTTTAGAATATTTCTGGAATCAAGAGGAACCTCTGCCAAGGAGAAGGGATGACGAGTTGTGAGGAATAGTACTGCCCCTGCTGGGTTGGCCTGCAGTAGCTGCTTCTGCAACGGAGAGGAAAAGGATTGGACTTTGCTGTGTGCTTGCCTCCTGTTCTGAAGTCTCAGGATCAGCAAAGACTTTACCTGCAGCATCCCAGAACTCCACTGCTGAGAGTTCTGACTTGTCTTGGGTGCCAATTCCAGCTCTGGGCACCTGGAAGTTGTTCCTGCTGTAAAGAACTGAAGAAATCACCAAAATTGATGCTTTACTCTGCTCGCAGATGTTTATTCTGATGCCTCACCGCCGTGTGGGAGGAAGTCTTGACACAGCCTCTTGTAGCCGAAAAAATCAACGCAGCACCTCCCCACAGCCTTAAAAAACACTGCACGCCGAGTCAGCGCACTGGGTCTACAAAGTCTGAGACCCCTGAACTGACCCCGATGCAGGCCCTGCTGTGAACTAAAGGAAACAACGCATCGCCTGTCAGCGGCTACAGAAATCACAGCAGCACCTGCATTGCCGCTGCATCGACCGGTAGCATCTGAATTTTCTCACGCATTGTCCCTGTGTGCCAAATATTTACGATGCAGCACCCACAGAGCAGAATCGCCTGGGAAATTGACGCATCACTTCCCCCTACATTCCGGATTTGACGCATCACTTCTCCTGCGTGCAGCTGTACTGTTGCATCGCCGCCCCAAGGACTCAGGAACTGATGCATTGATGTGTTTTCTGACTTTTCCCTCCTCTGTGGCTGTTTTCCCTTACGCATCCATAGATTTCTATGGACAGAGTTGCTTGAAACCTTTTAAAAGTCATATTTTGAGTTGTATATGTAGTTCTTTTGTCATTTTGGTCTTGTTTGGTTTAGATAAAGATACTTTATTTTTCTAAAATGGTGTTGTGTCCATTTGTAGTGTTTTCACTGTGTTACTGTATGTGTTATGTACAAATGCTTTACACATTGCCTCTGAGATAAGCCTGTCTGCTCATGCCGAGCAGGGGTGTAACTACCTTATTCTGATTAGAAGGAATGGTCCCTACTTGGACAGGGTGCATACTTCTGCCAACTAGAGACCCCCATTTCTAACAACAGGTCTTCACCATTGTCTATTGTTTTATCAACAAAGTATTCAGTATACAAAACCTACATATTCTAATTCCAATCATTGAGCATTTCTATCTGCATTTAGAAGAACACATTTTTTCTGAGTAAAGTAGCACAAATTTAACAAGTAATGGGCCTATTTTGCTATCTGAAATTTAATATGACATTTTCAAACCACTCCTCCTTTGGGCTCTTGTGGTTTATTCTATCAACAGACCTCCCTTGATGGCAATACTGGACTATATGTTAAACAGTGGCCGTCGCCACTCTGTAGTTATGTTTCAGAAACACTTTCCACTTAAAATATATTTTTAATTTGCCTGTAACGTTTGACCCTGTGGATGGATTTGCACAAAAGTTGGCAGTTTAGCAACTTAGACAGTTAGCTTTGGTATGCTAGGTTGCTAAATTTAGTGAAAACTTGTCAATTGGAAAACAACTCATGGTAAAAAAAAGCGTTTTCGAATTTAAGCTCCAATGCAAAATTTGGCTCATACCTACAGCTCAAACCCTTGAGTGAATTTAAACAAAGCTTGGCAAAAAGCCTTTATTCAGATCACGATAATTTATTTTGGTTTAGTGTAAATCTTTTTAGTAGTTTTGGTGATGTTAGCATTTGAACTAATTTCCATGTGGGCTTGAAAGGTTTAACACTTCTCTATATCTTGGCCATTTTAGTCTGCAGCGGTTTGAGGACTAAGTCGACTACATTCGCTGACTTCGCCTGATTTAGATCTTGGGGTCAACCGCCGCCCCGCCGTGGCCCTATTTAGATGTATGCTAGCTGACACTCTGTCCGCATTGACAGAATGTTTACTGCCACGAACGCAGCTCACCGCTGCCGACATGACTGACTCCAATGCTGGCAGCGAGATTACGCCGAGCCGATTTAGATTTCACAGTTGTGCTGGTGATATTCTAGTGGTGGGTTGCCAATGGAGTGAATCCATTGCGGACGCAGTCAGCATTGAAATATTCATGTCACTGTAGGCTGGATGCTAGCACTACACACCTTATGTGTTTTGCCTAATTCTTTGCGCCTGCATACCACACTATAAAACACACTCCAATTCAGAGCATGATCCTTTGCCATTCTACAGCACCACATTTGAAAGGTGAAATTTGTTCACTGAAGTCAAGTTCTTTTTCCGCTTCTTCCTGTTTCTTGTCCCCTTTTCGTCTTTCATTTATTTCCTTGTGGTTAAGTAATTTGGTTTCATCCTATTTATTTGGATAATGCCAGGGCACAAAAATCCATGTTTTACTGAGGGAGAATTGTCAGTCATGGTGGATGAAATTGTTTCGATCCCAAGTCCAAACTACACCCCTATCTCAGAAAAGGGAAATGTGCGATAGAATAGTTGACAGAGTGAATGCTGTAGCAAACAACCTGCGCACACAGGAGGAAATTAAAAAGAGGTGGAATGATCTGCGGGGGAGGGTGCATTGCCTGGCCTTCAAGCATCACATGGAGGCCCAGAGAACTGGTGGTGACTCTCCCAGCCCCCCTTGGGAGGAGAAGGTTTTGTAGATCCTACATCCTGAAGGCTTGACATGAATCCCTGGTGGAGTAGAGACTGGCAGGTTAGACTTTGCAATGTGTCACTAAACCTAAATGTCCTGTTTTCTTTGAAGTTAGCTGTTGCTAATGTGTTCAGTACAATTTATTTTACATAGAAATCGAAATATATCAGTAACATCTTGTTTGACTTGTCTGTTTGAATGCATTGAGTTGTATTTAAGATAACAGATTTCAATAGCCATCACATTTCACATTATATTATGGTACCTGTAAGTGTATGTACTCTAAATAGCAAATAACATATATGTGTTTCACATAGTTAATGTCTGTTCTCTTTTAACTGCAGATTTACACTAGGTATGTTCAAGTTACAATTTTGCAAGTGTAGTGAATGTATCATTGAAATAATTACAACTATCATGATGCCTTGTTTCTGTTTTGTTAAAATCATATTGCTATGTAATTTTGCTCATTTTCCCTTTTCAAACTTGTTTTGACATATAGTAAAGTGTCATTTATTGATCAATAACTATGAAATGTTTTCTTTGGAAAATTGTTTGCGTTGAAGTTGTGTATGTTATCCTTTTCTTGTCATGCAATTGAATTGATGCCATGAGTTGCACAAATCAAAGTTTCTTGAAATAACAAATATATTATTGTGGATTTGTATGCTGAATATAAGTGATCTTATCTGTGATAAATGTACTCTGCACTGTTAATATGATGATTAATGCTAAACATCCATCTTAGGGTCTGTATATGAATTTGGTCATCCTCCAGTGGATGGCACAACATGCCATCACCCTGTAGGACCACCATAGCCGTGGTGCTGCCACCCACCAGATTAGGAGTTAAATCCGTTCTGGCTGGTGGTGCTATAGCAGTCTGACAGCGTCGGTCTGTCAGGCTCATAGAAGAGCCTAACATGTAGACCGCCGCTTGCATGGTGTCACCGTGCAGGACCTGGAGTGCAAATTCAGGGCGGAACTACATGTGCCCCCCACATACAATCCCTGGGCTCAGTGGCAGCAGGGGGCCGTATTAGGATCCCCTTAGTTGTCTCACTACCTCCCTTTTCATGGCGGTTTGGCAACTTGGAATATGCTCGCCCCTGCAGCATCACCAGCATATTCCTGCCTCAGACCTCCATGTCGCGGGATCCCGGATCCCGGCAGAGGCGGCGGTCCTGTGGTGGTCTGACCGCCACACTCCGAATGTGGTGCAAGGTGTCGCAGTGTGGCGGTGGTTGGATCGCCACTGTGAGTACAGCGGTTACTTGTAATCAGGCCCAAAGTTGTGTCAATGTCTGTTTTGTAGCCTAATAGGCCTTAGAATGGTTAATTTCAGATTTCTCATCTCTAATGTATTGTGTTGAATTGTTGGTACATTCCATGTATAGTTACAAATGTTTATATTTCATGACATCCCTTTACCTGTTTTTTTTAAAGTTTTTATGTATGAAAATCAAACTGTATTAAGAATTACAATATCACTGAAAGGTATAAACATGATATTGATTACCTTTTCCCATTTAGGTTGCAACCTTTCTGGCTTGCAACTTATTGTATGTGTAATCCATACTTTTACAATGTATTCATATTTTTATATTCACGGTAGGCCCAACAGCCAGAGCACGTAGCCCACCATTTGCCACTCAGGAAACCTCACTCCAGCCCAGGATCAAGCCTCCAGAGATGACTACACACCTGCAAGTCTGGATGAAAAGGAGTGGCCTGGTCCATCTGGTCTGCCTGGGCACACAGCTCCAGTGAGTCTCACTCGACCCACACCTGCAACTCCCACCCCAGCTGTTACAACACCTCAGCTCATGGCTACCTCCATTTCCTGTGTCCAAAGCAACACCAAGCCGATCTTGTGCCCCCAGTCCTGATTGCTGTTGAGACCCTACCAACATCACCTACAATTCAGCTAGGAACCAATGGAATGTGTCAAAACTTTGATCCGCAAATACCTGTGGCCTGGATTTCCCTGAACTTGCCCTTCCTAAAAAATTTCCACCACATACTTTTTTCCTCAATACATCAATAGTTGGTTTAATAGTTAATGTGATAATATGTAAAGAGATACTTACACTCAAGTGAAGAAGTTGTCAATGACTTCTTGACGTAAGTCAACACCTTCCTCTTCACCACAGTCATCTTCATTTGGCATTTCAGGATCCTCACCTGGTGACTCTTCATGGTCTCCATTCTCTGCGATATAAGGGATGTTCTGTTGCAGGGCTAAGTTGTGCAGCATGCAGCAGCCCATGGTGATTTGGCACATCTTATAGGGTGAGTAGAGGAAGGCTCCACCAGTCTTGTCCAGATGGTAAAATCAGGCCTTTAGGAGCCCGAAAGCCCGCTCCACTGGCCTCCGTGTTTTTCTATGGGCCTCATTGAAGCAGATTTCCTCTGGCATTGTTGGATTCCTCAGCGGTGCCAACTACCATGGTCGGCAACCTGAGTCTCCTAAATGGAAAAAAAAGAAGGGCCAACATATGTAACACCATTTCAGATGATTGCACCTTGTTTAGTGCAATTTCTACATCATGTTACATTGCACTTATCCCAATTCTGTGTTTGCCATGTATTTTTAATGTGATAATATTCTAAATTTATTTAAACATACCTGTATGGTGACTTTTTGAATTTTGATTTGATATCCTTTTTTGCGCAAGTATCCATTTTTTTTAAGGCATCTTGCACCAACGTTATACATACAAAGTGATTATACAGGTGAATTTCTTTAAATTTCTTAAACATCAACAATACAGACATATGCATTGCACATTAGTATGCTATTACTTGTTGGGGAGATTTAAAGATGCATGAGTCCAGTGCAAATGTTCACAAATAAGTCAAAAGGTAGCAAGTAAAAATGGAGCTTACTGTCAATTCCGTCCATGATAGTGTTGATTTTGTTTGTCAAGCAGCAGCAGCAGCGGCAGGACTTGGAAGAGTGGAAAAGGAAGTTTGAAAGTGAGGAAAGGTGAGTTTCTGCTTTATATCCCTTCCAATCCGCCAGCTCAGGTGTGGAGGCTTTACTGCCACAGTCACGTTAGCAGGAAGGCACATCGTGATTGGCCTGGTGGACACACTGGCGGTCCTCCTTCCTACAGCCGCTTTTGCATAATGCGCCGTTGACGCGGATGAACATACCTGGTGGAGTTGGCAGCACTCCGACAGGCTTTTATCCATCGAACCATCAGCATCTAAATAGAGCAAGCGGACCGCCTAGTTGGCGGGCGGGAAGACCATCAAAAAAGCGGCAGTGGGACCAGGTCCACCAAAATCTAAATCAGGTCCTACATTTTTTTTAAAAGAGGTCTCCAATGGGATGAAAAGGACCTTTTTCTTATCACACTTTTCAGTATTGTGTACTAAAAGTTGTTAATGCATACCCAAAAGGCTCTGCTTGGCTGTCCACAAGAGAAAAATTACAGGATTCAGGGCACGGTACCCTCATCCATCAATAAAAGGAAGAAGGGGTCTGGTTAAGCACAACCTGACCCCCAAGGTACAGAAAGGGGATTCTTTTTTTTTAAAGTTAGAGTTTATTAAAGAATAACAAGAAATAGAACAGCAATAACATTAATAGAACAAATCCTATTTAACATATAGATGTGTAAGTAAAGTAAGAATATATAAGGATAGGACTATCAAGCTGTATACAAAAAGAAATATACATAATATAAACAATGAGGGGAAAGGGCAAGGGAAGGGAAGCAATATGTAATTAATATATAACAATTGAGAGTAAAAAACATAATAAATAAATGATTTAACATTGTAAGCATAACAATAACTGAGTTTGATTAACGTGATATAAAGATAGGGGTGTGAAGAACCTTCTCATCATCTAGGAGTAGAGCTGCAAAGGGAGAACTTAAGGTGGTTTCCGTACATCATCTGATACATTTGTAATTTTAACATTAGAAGAGGCAGACAAAGGTAAATATGTTGTTAATGGAAGTCATAAAAGATCTCTTTTAATTACTAGAGATATAGGGAAAACATAATTAGTGTCTAGCCGGTGATGAAAACAAACAGCGTTCCACCAGGATCTGAAAGTGACTTTATCAGCCTGCTTCTAGTTTGAGGTTATTAAATGAAAGGCAATACCTAGCAATAAATCTAAAAGTTTAAAACTCAGTGGTGATTGGGGCCATTGGGGTGATAGTGTGCCTAGGAATATATTTGTGAAAGAAAAAGGGATCTGAACTTTGAAAATTATCTTAATTTGGGACCAAACCAACTGCCAAAATTGGTGGATAGGAGGACACTCAAACAACATGTGCTTTAAGCCGGCAGAAGGACAAGGGCAGGACCAACAAGTAGAGGACACATCTGATGAAAAAGATGCTAGGGTCACTGGAGAAAATAGTACTCGTTGATAAATGAAATAAAGGGTTTGTGTGGTATTTGCAGCATGAGAAGTATTGTGAAGCTTAGACCATAATTTGTCCCATAAAGTGAGTGGCCAATCTTGTGATAAATCCTTTTCCCAAGCCAATTCAATCTTAGATTTGTGTCTGTCTGGGGGAAGTTGTAACAATTTGTATATATTGGATGCAGGGGGGGGAGTGTCGAGTTTTGAAGATAGGTTTTTGTAATTTACAGGAAAGCTAGTAGTTCTTGGTAAAGTAAGGAGATTTTGATTGAGGGAAGGACATAAAAGATTATATTGCGATCTAGAGGACGTTGGTAAAGAAAATTTAGTTTGGAGATCAGAAAAAGAGAGGGGTTGATTGTTAAGTATAAGCTGAGATATCCAACGTAAGCCTTTAGAATGCCAAGTTTTCCAATATATAGAACAATTATGAATTCGTAATGATTTATTATGCCAAATGGGTTGTTGATGATAGGAGCTAGTTGAGGGATATGATGATGATAAGAGAGGAACCAAGAGTTGACGGGAGTGGGAAACGACAGGGGAACGTAAAGATGTATTATTGGTGGTAAAAGCGAGGCCCTTTTGAAAATCGAAAGGGGCAATAAGAAATTTCTCTATTTTTATCCATAGTGGAGGATATACAGGAAGCTCCATAGAGATCCAAGGAGAAGCTTGTTTTAGGGAGAAAGCGGAATGATAAGTTTTAAAATGAGGAAACCTAAGACCTCCATTAGGTCTATCTTTTTTTAAAGAAGACAAAGCTATACGAGGGGGTTTACCTTTCCATAGAAATTTTGTCAAGGTAGAGTCAATCTTCTTAAAGTAATATCCAGGAATGTGTATAGGGATCCTGGAGATAATATATAATATAAGAGGAGAGAGCATCATCTTAATCGAGTCTAGACGACCCCACCAAGATAGAAAAAGGGGGTGCCAACGTGTAATAGTGTCATTCAATTTTTTTGTGATATAATCAAAGTTTAACTTTATTGTTTCAGGAATTAAAGGGGCGAACCACAAGCCTAAATACTTTATTTTAAATGGTTGCCATGAAAACCCGAAATGGTCAAAGAGATGTTTTTGAGATAAAATATTTAAAGGTAAAACTTCACATTTGTCGGTGTTAAGACTGAGAGCTGAGAAAAGGAGGTTACCTGTTGAAGAAAAGGGGAAGAGAAGTTTCGGGATTAGAACAGTATAAAAGAATGTCATCGGCGTAAACTGACATTTTAACCTGATGTGGACCAAATTGAAATCCTGAAATACGATCATCCTGCCTAATCCTAGTTAAAAAGAGTTCTAATGCTATGACAAATAACAATGGTGACAAGGGGCACCCTTGTTGCACCCCTCTACGCAATGGGAGGTAATCAGAAGATTTACCGTTGACAAATATTGAAGCTTTGGGGCCTGAGTATGACAAAGAAATTAAAGCAATCAATTTAGGAGGAAAACCAGCCCATTTTAATGCATGAAACATAAAATCCCATCCAATCCTATTGAAGGCCTTTTCTGCATCTAAAGCGATAGCGGCAATAGGGTGATCTAAGGATGAGGCTTTGCTTAGGACATTAAAGAAGACCCGAGAATTGTCAGAGGCTAGTCTTCCCTTAACAAAACCGGATTGTTCAGGGCCAATCAAATCAGGTAGGACAGGATCAATACGAAGTGCCAAAATCTTTGCGAAGATCTTATAATCTGTATTAACTAGGGAAATACAAGGAGAGTGATCCTTATCTTCCTTAGGGATTAAGCAGATCAAGGCTTCCTGAAATGTGCCTTGAGATGAACCATTATCAGAGAAAGATTTAAACAAAAGTAAAAGATTAGGCAAAAGAATCTTTCCAAAATGATCATAAAACTCAATGGTAAAGCCATCTGGTCCGGGCGCTTTCCCACGACGTAAAACCGAGACAGCATGGGAGATATCCGCTAAAGAAATATCAATTCCCAAGATATCAAAATCAATGTGGTTAGAAGGAGAAGCAATGGATTGAAAATAGGTAGAAAGATCAGTCTGTTCTGGTAGGGTTGCAGGTGTATATAAGTCCTTATAAAATGAAACAAATTCATTTAAAGTCATTATCTTTACAAATAGGAGTACCAGTAGGACCCTGTAAAGATTCTATTCTCGTTCTTTCCTTTCTTACTTTTAAATAGTTAGCCAGTAATTTCCCCATTTTGTTGTGACCCCCATAATAGGGAGAACTACATTTCAATAAGTAATTGGAGGCAGCATCTGTAGATAATCTTTTAAAAGTAAGTTTAGCGTCAATAAGATTTTTCAAAGAAGACTCAATATTAGATTGATAGTAAGTATATTCTAACTGTTTAATTTTATTAAATAATTGAGTGGATTCGGCTTCTAGGGATTTTTTCTTTTGTGATACAAAATGTATAATAAAACCCCTGGCGGCTGCTTTAAAGGAATCCCATATCATAACAAAGGGAGATTCTGGGGTTGTGTTAATAGTAAAGAAATTCGGAGGCAAAGGAATTAAATTGTTGACAGAAATTAGGATCTAGAAGTAGGGAATTATTAAAGCGCCATCTTCCTGGATGGGGAGAAAAAGGGATAAGATCTATGTCAACATGTACAGGAGCGTAATCTGAGATTAAAATTGAACCAATTTCAGATTGCATGGCATGTTGGGCCAAAAACTTACTTAGGAAAAGGTAATCAATACGGGATTGTGAGTGATGTGAGGCTGAATAAAAACTATACTCTCGAAGGTCAGGGTGATAAAGTCGCCAGATATCAACCAACGAGTTGCGACGTACTGTGGATGTAAATTGTGAGTGCATTTTAGAGGGAACAAACTTAACTCTAGAATGTCTGTCTAATATGGGATCATGAATTTGATTACAATCACCACCAAATATAATATAATCATCATCACACAGAAGCAATTTGTCAGACACATTAGTCCAGAAAACCTTATCGACCGAAGTAGGGCCATAGACATTAAAAATAACTAAAGGAATCTTATCTATGAGGAGCTTAACAATAACCCAATGACCTTCAGTATCAGATTCCTGTTAAACAAGGGAAACATGTAGGGCCCGATTCACAGAACTAACTTAAGACAAAATCCTAAACTTACTACTATTTTGGAATTCACAGAAGGCACTTACTCATTTTGGTTTTCACAGAAGGCACTTACTCATTTTGGTATTCACAGAAGGCACTTACTCATCAATGAGTAAGTGCCTTCTGTGAATACCAAAATGAGTAAGTTACTCAAAATTAGTAAGTTACTCAAAATTAGTAAGTTACTCATTTTGGTATTCACAGAAGGCACTTACTCATCAATGAGTAAGTGCCTTCTGGGAATACCAAAATGAGTAAGTTACTCAAAATGAGTAAGTTACTCATTTTGGTATTCACAGAAGGCACTTACTCATCAATGAGTAAGTGCCTTCTGTGAATACCAAAATGAGTAAGTGCCGTCTGTGAATACCAAAATGAGTAAGTGCCTTCTGTGAATACCAAAATGGTAGTAAGTTTAGGATTTTGTCTTAAGTTAGTTCTGTGAATCGGGCCCGTAATTTTTTATGACATAAGATCAAAACCCCATTTTTCTTACCTAAAGCTGGAGAATTAAACACATGACACACCCAACATCTCTTCAGCTTGGAAGTTTCATCTTCAGAAATATGAGATTCTTGAAGTAAAGCAATATCAGTTTTTAATTTCGCTAGATGAGATAGCACCCGTTGCCTTTTGATAGGGTTGCTTAATTCTTTAATGTTCCAGGTATTGACCTGAAATGTAACTTAATGATAAAAGCATGAACAAACAATATGCTTACAAGAACGAGAATAAAGTTTGAATAAGATAGATATGAGAAAGAAAAGTGGAAGAAATATAGCATTTGTTTTTAGTAAAGAAGACATAAGGGAGGAAGAAGTAAAGTAGATAAAATACTAAAAAAAAGTGAAAAGAAGAAACCATAAAAGAGAAAACAGATAAAAGAGAGATAAGATAGAGAACAAAAAGACAATACAGGTCATACAAATGACTACTGAAGAACATACCTACAAACACAAGATGAAATGGAGGGTGGCTACACCAGAAGATGACGACGACAGCACCGGAACTCCACCGAACTTCAGGGGAACCGCGGATAAAGACATCAACATATAGGGGAGACCATATGGGAAGCGGATGGCGGAAAAAATACACCTGTATATGAAGGGAAGAAAACATTATGAATAGGAAGTTACACTAGAAGAGAGGGATAAGAGAGAGAATAGATAAAACAACTTAATGCTTGAACATTACAAAAATACAAGCGAAACAACAATCAAGGAATTACATAGACAAGAAACAGCCAGACAGGGCGAAGCAAAATAACAAATCAAGTAGATTTTGAAGTATCCATAACAACAGCTCCCTGTTGACGAAGGAATTCCTGCAATGCAGCTGGCTCATCAAATGTGGTAATCTTTTCCTTATAGGTGACCTTGAAAAGGCAGGGATGGATTAGTCCAAATCTGGCATTAATAGAACGCAATTGAGTCCGTAGATCAAGACATTTTTTCTGACGATCAGCCGTAACCTTAGCCACATCCTGAGAGAAAAATAGACGTTGACCTTCCCAAAAAATTTGTTTTTTGGACTTGACAGCAGACAGGACTTGTAGGAGGTCTGTTATATTGCAGGAAAAACATGATGACTCCACGAGGTTTTGCAGAAATCTTGGGACCAAGTCTATGAGACCTTTGAATGTTAAAAGGAGAAGTAGCAGATAAGTCCAAGAGCTAAGGCAAAAATGTCTGAAAGAAGACGGTTGGATTGGAACCTTCAATATTTTCGGGAAGACCATAAATTCGAAGGTTGTTCCTGTGATTTCGGTTTTCTAAATCTTCAGAATGCTTCTTAAGTAGAGATATTTCAGACTCTAGAAATGAAATGCGAGAGCATGAGGCTTGAAGAGAATCTGTTCTTTGTTCCACAACGAGCACACGCGATTCCAACGAAGACCACTTGTCATCCAGATGCTGCAGAGTTTTATTAGTTTCCTCCATGAAGGGTTTAAAAGCATGAATTTCTTCAAGGATTATATCCATGGAGGCTGAGGAAGAGTTCACTGGAGAAGGAGGGTCTTTTTTCGGTCGTTTGGTGGAAATCGCAGATAGTTTGCTTGAAAGCTGTGTTTTTGGAATGGTGCCTGCTCTGTGATCAGGTTTCTGAGGAGAAATGTCCTCCATTTAGTTGAGAGTAGAGTCTGAGTCCGAGTGTGCAGCAAGTTTGGAGGAAGTAGTGAGTTTAAGGTTTCTTAGTCTCCCCATAAAAAGACAGAGGGAGTTTAGTAAACAATGTTTAAATTGAACTTTCAAAAGCAGTACAGTAAAGTCAGGTGCACTGTGAGGATAAGGAGGTTTCAATTCTAAAAGGAAATCACAGGGTCCACTTCCTTAACCAACAGAATCACAATAAATGTGAGCAGTAGAGAAAAATGGTTACATAGTGAGGGTACCTAAGCTCTTCAATTTATAATGAAGAAAACGTCTCCACAAAAACGAGATAGTCTGAAGAGTGAGGGCATAAAAACATCTTTGTTCTTTCTAAAATAAATATGCCAACTGGGTACAAGCAGAGAGAAAGCTAAAACGCTGAAAAAAGACTTCAAAACATTTTCAGTAAGGGTGCCTTCAATTATATGAACTCAATGAAAATCGAAAATACCTGAGATCTTTTGTAGCACTAACAGAGCAGCAGTATGGCGGGCACCCAAGGATCGAAAATAAAGTTAAATCTCGAAGTAAGAGTCAATTAATATTCAGAGATTGTGGAGCGTGTCGAGGGAAGCATAAAATGGCGGCTGTTAGCAGAAAAGTCAAATTATAGCTCCTGAAGTGCCAAGAAAGCATCAAGGTTTTAATACATAAGGATTTTCACTTGCCCATCACGAGATGTCAATCACCAGGTGCTTCTTGAGTGTAAGAGTTGAGCATTTTGAAGTGAACACGCAGAGCGATGTAGAGGATCCAAAATGGCAGCCGTTGTGTGGAGAAACGCTTCGCACCGCCGAAAATGCCAAAAACAAGAGGGAGTCTGCAAATAAAGGGTCCAAATGCTCACCGCAACAAAATAAAGTTGAAATCCTACATCGTTAGTCCTGAAGAGAGGTGCTCCCCACTCGAATTGGAGTTACATGAGGACCGGCGGCGCGGAGCTCCGCAGCTACGCAGCCATCTTGTTTGGCGTCCAAGCCACGCCCCCCAGAAAGGGGATTCTGAAAAGACCCCTGTTAGACCTGGCATCATTGGCGTGGGTCTCCCTTCCTCTTTTCTCTTCTGACCTTTTATGTTGGCTGGATTTAGATGCTCTGGGCGCTGTGCCACTGCCAATCAGTGACACAGCGCGAATGCTCCCTGTGTAAAGATAACTGTATGAATTGGAATAATCATAATTGGCTCGCTTGGTTTACCTGTCAGTCCCTAGTATCAGTGCACTGCGTGTGCCCAGGGCTGATAGACCAAATACTGCTGGTGGGCCGGCAGCACTGATTTGGGCTACCCACCGAAGCAGCTTTGAAAGTATATCTGTGTAGCATGTTCTAATAGCGAGTTACCCTCCATTTCACTGTTCACTATTGCGAGGCCACCCGTTCTCATAGGCCAGAATGTGCAGGCTAAGTATTGCATGCCTTAATCCTCCCTGCCCCCAGGAACCTGATAGGAACGTCGAATTTGATATGTGTAAGCTCAGAACATGGAGATGCATCTTTTAGTAAGGATTATTAGCGTAGCCCGTGCTCGAAAATGCCTCTACTAGAAACGAGGTATTTTCTGGTCTGAAGCTTTTCTGTAGGCTTTTGCTAGCGTGTGTATTGGCCGTCTGGTTTTGGAGCAGCAGGGCCAGCTGGGTCAGACCTGGCCGGAGAGAGAGATTGGCATGTAGAGTATGGGGAGGGGTGACTCTTTGATCCGAGCAGGGCCGTGCCTGGCAAGGTGAATGATGGCTCCATCTCCCACTGGGCGTCTGATAGCAGACCCCCAGATTCCCAAAGGGCAGGATGTCGCCTCATAAACCAAGTGCTCCCCGACCCCACCGAACTGGTTCTGACTGGATGCAGTGATTTGTGACTGCAGAGAACTAAGACTTTCTAGGTATAAAGCGCTGCGCTGAATCCTGTTTTGGGTGTGTTCCTTCTGGATGTCAAGACGAAACTCTGTCCGAGCGGACAGAGGAAAGGACTTTGAAACTTTCACCAAGCTTGCTGAAGAAACTACCCAAGGGCCTGAATTGAGAGCGCCTCCTGCTGAAGTCTCAGGGACATTAGACTTCACCCCATCAGCTGCCCGAATTCCTTCGCTAGGAATTCTACTTGCAGGTGAGGCCTCCGTCGAGTAATCCGGAACCTCTAGTTCTACTGTGAGGAACGCGGAGTGGTTACTTTTGTGAACTCTGTGTGTGGGCCGCCGCAGCTAAGAGAGAGCTGCCGCCGCTGAGTGTCCGCCTTAATTTGAATCTGCAGAACCTGCGCTGAAACTGTGTGGGCCGCCGCAGCTAAGAGAGAGCTGCCGCCGCTGAGTGCCCGCCTTAATTTGAATCTGCAGAACCTGTGCTGAAACTGTTTGGGCCGCCGCAGCTAAGGGAGAGCTGCCGCCGCTGAGTGCTCGCACCGTTGCTAACTTGGCATCACCGTGATTTGTCCTGTGAGCCGCCGCAGCTCAGAGAGAGTTGCTGCCGTGGAGTGCTCGCACCCTTGCTAACTGTGCATCATCGTGATTTGACTGTGAGCCGCCGCAGCTAAGAGAGAGCTGCCGCCGCTGAGTGCTCGCACCCCTGCTAACTGCCGCCGCGGCGTGCTCGCACCCTTGCTAACTTTGCATCATTGGGATTTGTCCTGTGGGCCGCCGCAGCTAAGAGAGAGCTACTGCCTCTGAGTGCCCACGTCTTTGTCCACCTTGCACCATCGTGAATCGTCCTGTGGGCCGCCGCAGCTAGGAGAGCGCTGCTGCCGCCGCGAGCCCACCACGGAGCTGCACGACGAGAGTCATCGCCACCACCAGCCCGGGCCGCCGCAGCCGCGTGCTGCTGCCGCTGAGGGCCCGCCTTTCCCGGAGCACTTTGCGGACCACTGCCATCGAGAACTGTGGTCGCTGGGAGTCCACCTGTCACTGTCTCCGCTTCTTCGAGAAGCTACGTTCTGGGTCCCCCATCCAACGGCAGGTATCTGGTGCGCAACGGGTCGCGTAGACCCAGGCCTTGAACTCAGTCAGTGCCACGTTCTGGTGAACACGTATTGCCTTTTTTTTAAGTCCCTAATAATTTATATGCCTGATGACTGGTTAAAACGCTTCTGAGAGTCTCGTACCAAACCTTGGATAAAGATACTATTTTTTCTATACCTACTTGAGTTGTGTCCTTTTGTGGTGTCGTTACTGCCTTATTGTGCATGGTCATAAATGCTTCACACACTGCCTCTGAGATAGGCCTAGCTGCTCGTGCTATGTTACCACAGGGTTGAGCAGGGGTTATCAAAGGGGGTAGCCCACTTGCCCTGACTTGGGGAGAAGGGTCCCTATTTGGACAGTGGCGCCAGCCATTGCCAACTAGAGACCCCCATTTCCAACAACCCCGCACCTCAAAAAAAGGAGCTGTTGATTAAATGTATGTGCAGTCCGTGAACTATATTTCTCATCCCAGGAGAAAGCTTACTTAAGATGATGCCCACTGGCCAAGGTCTAGTTTTCCAGTTTGAAATATAGTCCGCAGAGTACAGACACTTTAAAAGAAAACAAACAGGTGAAAACCATTAAAAGTATAATCATGAGAAAGTCCCATTAGCTGCGTCTAACATTTACTTGCTAAAACAGAGGTCTCTCATACACAAAACATACAGTTATGTTCCCCCACAAGGCAGAGTCTGCAAATTCTCTTGTTAGGACAAGAACTCAGCATACCTAGCAACAAGGAAAGGGTTTCTTGAGACATCCACGGACTATTAACCGCTTGCAAATTATGATTGGAAGTCTGCTCAGGTAACCCTGCTCCAGTGTCATTCCTTTGGCAATATGAGGAAGACTCCATTTTCTGAAGACCAGTAGGGAACAAGATGTTTCTCTGCTTCGAAAAAAAAGATGACTTCCCAAACAGAAGAAATCAACCTTCCTGGAATATCAGGTGCAGAAGCACTGGCAGAGAAGGAGAACATACAGTGTCTTGGGGAGCCGAACACATCTAGCCACTTCTCCTTTGTTACAGCCACCATGATGAGGCACCTGAAGTCAAAATATTGGGAGTATGAGCAGTGGCAGTGGGAGAGAATATATGCAGATGCTTATAGCACCTTTCCAAGTGTGTCAGGAGAAGCCTTGCATGTACAGAAGTATGATGGATGCACACCTTAAGGTCTTTACCTTTTACTGTATGGAGTGCAAGGTGCATGTGCGATGAGAAAATGGAAGAACATTTGAAAAGTTGCATCACTTAAAAAGAAGGAAAAAAGTTTGCAAGTCATTGTTTGTCAAAAACGTTGAATTAAAACAGCAAAAATTTACAAAACCAAAAAATGTAAAAACACAAGCAGAAAAACATATTTTTCGAACCTCAAGCAAAAAATAAGAGCTTGCCTCACATAAACACACAAATGGTTGTTCACAAATCCAAACTGCATGTTAGGCCATGCAGATTAGGTGCTGGTGTCGGATTGCGTACAGAATCTGGCAGAAGGTCACACCCTATGGTCAACTCTTACTGGTCAAGGCTGCAGGCCTGGTTCTCTGTCCAATCAACAGGGTGAGAGGATTGGGCTCAGGGCTTGGCTGAGGTCAAAACACAGTGCCGAACCCCTGTTGTACATGGCCGAAGACCGTGGTAGTAGGGTTTAGCTGATGGGAGGGGGTTGGGTGCAGGTCTATGGGGTTGCACCCAACTCCTGCACTCTACGGCTGAAGTTGTGCAACAGATTGTGCTTTGTGGAGCTCTAAAAAGTATAACCTAAAAAAACAAAAATTCAATGACAAAAACATAGTTAAACACTGATTTATGGTTTTGGGCCAAATGTGCAAAACCACAGACATTTGGCAATTATTTTATCAATGCACCCACACGTGCCATAACTCAATGCCACCCGCCATAGTCATCAATCATATCATTTGTAAAGCGCACTACTCACCCGTGAGGGTCTCAAGGCGCTGGGGTGGGGAATGCTGCTACTGCTCGAAAAGCCAGGTCTTGAGGAGTTTTCTGAAGGTCAGCAGGTCTTGGGTCTGCCATAGGTGGATGGGGAGGGTGTTCCAGGTCTTGGCGGCGAGGTGGGAGAATGATCTGCCACCGGAGGTCGCTCTTCGGAAGCGGGGGACAGTGGCGAGGGCGAGGTCGGAGCTGGCGGGTGGGGGTGTAGAAGCTGAGTCGTCTGTTGAGGTACATTGGTCCGGTGTTGTGGTGTGCCTTGTGTGCGTGGGTGAGGAGTTTTAAGGTTATCCTCTTGTTGACCGGGAGCCAGTGCATGTCTCTCAGGTGGGGTGTGATGTGGCTGCGGCGAGGGATGTCGAGGATCAGGCGTGCAGAGGCGTTCTGGATGCGTTGGAGCCGTCTCAGGAGTTTGGCCGAGGCTCCTGTATAGAGGGCGTTTCCGTAGTCCAACCTGCTGCTGACGAGGGCCTGGGTGACCGTTCTTCTCGTTTCAGTGGGGATCCACTTGTAGATCCTGCGGAGCATGCGGAGGGTGTTGAAGCAGGCGGAGGAGACGGCGTTGACCTGTTTAGTCATGGAGAGGGTGTAGTCGAGGATGACCCCTAGGTTGCGTGCGTGGTCGGTGGGTGTTGGGGCGGTTCCCAGTGCGGTCGGCCACCAGGAGTCGTCCCAGTCTGAAGGGGTGGATCCGAGGATGAGGACCTCCGTCTTGTCCGAGTTCAGCTTCAGTCGGCTGTTCCTCATCCATTCAGCGACGGCCTTCATTCCTTCGTGAAGGTTGGTTTTGGCGGTGTGGGGGTCCTTGGTGAGGGAGAGGATCAGCTGGGTGTCATCGGCGTAGGAGATGATGTTGAGGTCGTGCCGATGGGCGACGTGGGCGAGCGGTGCCATGTAAATGTTAAACAGAGTTGGGCTGAGGGAAGAGCCCTGGGGTACGCCGCAGATGATCTCGGTGGCTTCGGAGCGGAAGGGGGGAAGGCGGACGCTCTGTGTTCTGCCGGAGAGGAAGGAGGTGGTCCAGTCCAGGGCCTTCTCTTGGATCCCGGCATTGTGGAGGCTTGTTCGTAGTGTGTGGTGGCAGACCATGTCGAAGGCGGCTGACAGGTCCAGGAGGATGAGGGCCGCCGTTTCTCCATTGTCCAGCAGGGACTTGATGTCATCGGTGGCGGTGATGAGGGCAGTCTCGGTGCTGTGGTTGCTGCGGAACCCGGACTGGGAAGGGACCAGGATGTTGTTCTCCTCGAGGTAGCGGGTCAGTTGTTTGTTGACGGTCTTCTCGATGACCTTTGCCGGGAACGGGAGCAGGGAGATGGGCTGGAAGTTCTTGAGGTCCTTGGGGTCTGCCTTGGGTTTCTTGAGTAAGGCGTTGATCTCGGCGTGCTTCCAGCTCTCCGGGAAGGTTGCTGTCTCGAAGGAGGTGTTGATGACTTTCCGGAGATGGGGTGCGATGGCTGTGCTGGCTTTGTTGAAGATGTGGTGTGGGCATGGGTCTGACGGAGATCCGGAGTGGATGGTGTTCATGATCTTGATGGTGTCGTCGTCGTTGATGTTGGTCCAGGAGAGCAGGCGGTTGGTGCGGATGGTGGTCGTGGGGGCGGAGGTCTCAGTGGTTGTCGGGGCGGTCGTGGCGTTGAAGCTGTCATGGATGTCTGCGATCTTGCGGTGGAAGAAGGTGGCCAGCGAGTCGCACAGGTCTTGCGAGGGTGGTACGTCGTTGGTGTTGGAGCTGGGGTTGGAGAGTTCCTTCACGATGTTGAAGAGCTCTTTGCTGTTGTGCGCGTTGTTGTCTAGGCGGTCTTTGAAGGAGGCCCTTTTGGCGGATCTGATGAGGTGATGGTGTCTGCGGGTGGCGTTCTTGTGGGCTGCGTGGCTGTCCGGTGTTCGTTCACGGAGCCAGATCTTCTCCAGCTTTCGGCAGGTTTGCTTGGAGGCCCGGAGATCTTCAGTGAACCAGCTGGATTTCTTGTTGGTGTGACTGTTAGAGGGTTTCTTGATCGGGGCGAGGGTGTTGGCGCAGTCGTTGATCCACTGTCTGAGGTTGCGGGCGGCGGTGTCGGGGTCGGTGGGGTCGGCGGGTGGGCTCTGGGCGAGGGTGGTGTTTAGCTGGTCTTCGGTGACTTTGCTCCAGCAGTGGCGGGGCATCTGTTGGGTGCGGTGGTGCGTGGTGGGTTTCTTGAAGGTGAAGTGGATGCAGCGATGGTCGGTCCAGTGGAGTTCGGTGGTGTGGTTGAAGGAGACGTGGGGGCTTGCGGAGAAGATGGGGTCAAGCGTGTGACCGGCGGAGTGGGTGGGTATTGTGACGAGTTGTCTGAGTCCGAGGTTGGCTAGGTTGTCGATCAGGGTGGTGGAGTTGGTGTCGTTGTTGTTCTCGAGGTGGAAGTTCAGGTCCCCAAGGAGGATGTAGTCTGTGGAGGCGAGGGCGTGTGTGCTGATGAAGTCAGCGATGGAGTCGCTGAACTGTGGTCGGGGTCCGGGGGGTCTGTAGACGAGGCTTCCTCTGAGGGTGGTGTTGGGATCGGTGTGGATCTGGAAGTGCAGGTGTTCGGCGGTGCTGAGGGTGTCGTCAGTGTTGGTCGAGACTCTGAGAGTGTTCCTGTGGACGATGGCGATTCCTCCTCCTGCTCAGTTGGTGCGGTCCCTGCGGGTGATCTTGTAGCCTTCCGGGACGGCTATGGCTATGTTGGGTGCCGAGGCGGGGTTCAGCCAGGTCTCCGTCAGGAAGGCGACGTCTGGGGAGGTTGAGTCTAGTAGGTCCCAGAGTTCAACGGCGTGTTTGCGGGCGGAGCGGGTGTTGAGAAGGATGCATCTGAGGTGGTTGGGTTCTTTCCTGGTCGGCGGCATGGTGGGGCGGATGCTTGTGAAGCTGCAGTTCCGGCAGGTGAAAGCTCCGTGGGTGCGCTTCGGGGCGGCCAGGAAGCAGGTGTGTGATCGTCCGGTGTTGAGTGCGTGGAGGGATCTGGCATCGTAGCGGAGTCGGGCGTCGTGGCGTTCGCGGGGTCCAGGGGTCCTGGCGCTGGGCGCGGTCCAGGCACGGACGGGTGCAGACGGGCTTGCCTTAGGCGCGCCAGCGGCGCGGCCGCTGCGTGGCCTCCATATGAAGGGATGTGGGAGGGAGGAGCAGCTGGGAGGCGGGAGCGGGGCGGCAAATGGGAATGCAGGGGGGCGGGGCCGCAAGGACGCAGCGGCGGGAAAAACGGGCGGGGGCCGCGGGAGAACTGGGCACAGGAAGGAAAAACAAGTTTAGGCAAGAAAACAAGTACAGGCACAGAGGAATAAAAACAAGTCTGGGCAAGAAAGCAAGTTAGGCACAGGGGACTAAAAACAAGTCTGGGCAAGAAAGCAAGTTAGGCACAGGGGGATAAAAACAAGTCTGGGCAAGAAAGCAAGTTAGGCACAGGGGAATAAAAACAAGTCTGGGCAAGTTAGGCACAGGGGGATAAAAACAAGTCTGGGCAAGAAAGCAAGTTAGGCACAGGGGAATAAAAACAAGTCTGGGCAAGAAAGCAAGTTAGGCACAGGGGAATAAAAACAAGTCTGGGCAAGAAAGCAAGTTAGGCACAGGGGGAAAGTACAGGATTAGGCAAAAACAATGCAGGCAGAGCCGTGCAGCAGCGCGGGGAGCGACCTGCCTGCGAGCATAACACTACCTTCGAATTGTCACAGACACATGAAAAAACACGATGTTAACAACAACATGGCTGTGGCACTAGTTACGGCATGTTACTGAAGGGCTAAAATAGGGAACAGAGTTGTTAATTTTAATCTTTAAAACTGAAATCTATGCATGTATTGTGTGTATGAGTACGCTATGTTTCACTGTACAAAGCACTTACTCTTCTCTCCCACGTCCTCTTCTTCCAGACCCTTCTTTCATCTCAGAAACACGGTTCACAAGGTCAGATTCCCTTTGAAAGGAATAGTATTTCATCTTGGAGCACTTCAGAGGCAACAAACGTGTGCCATCCTTTTTAACAATAAACCTCCATACAAATCCCATATCACAGACATTACCTAAAGAAAGTACACATCATAGTCCTCTTTTCAATATGGCGTAGGCAGCTGGATTGGTTTCACTCTCTGTCACGGATTATAGCTGTTAAAACGAGTTTTCTCCTCAGCTCACACACTGCGAGAAAGCTTTCCACCCACAAATACTGGCAGATGATCTCAAACAAGCATCTACAAATATATTGTAATAACGTAGGGGGATATTACCAAGGATTAGCGATAATTATCGCAAAGCGCGCTTAGCTCTGTTTTTTTTATCGCCGGCTATCGCTGGATTTCATTGCGGAGATAACGCGTTATTATCAACGCTTATCTCCAAGGCGATAAAAACTCCAGCGATAGCGGCGAAACCCTGCAATAGCGTGAGAAATCTGGCGAAAAATTCAACGCGCTAAAGAAAAGCTTGCTAATAGGCAGGTGAGGACTTAACCTTACAATCCACCTCCCATTGACTAGAATGGTTAAGTCAGGTTTTTAGCAGGTGTTAGATTCCAGCGATAATCGCGGTTAGCGCTACTTTTTTTATCGCTTCGCGGGCATTGCTAATGGGGGAAGTTGTGTTTGCGACTGTTTTCAGTCGCTTTTAGTTGGGAACGCCTACTTTGCATGTCATTAGCGATATATATCGCTGACATGCAAAGCGGCACCAAAACGGTCGCTTTCGCCATAAAGCTGTCGCTAACAGCTGTTAGCGACAGCTTGCTAATAGGGCGATAGAAATATCGCCGCTTTAGTGGCAAAAAGTGCTGCTAAAGCGGCGATAACGCCCTTGGTAATATGCCCCGTAGTTTGTTACTCCATTGTGCTCTGCACGTGGGTTCGGATCCCACCTTCGTTGCCAGTGTAATAACATAGATGAGGCCACGAGTTATGAAGTTCTTACTTTATTGACACAACAACATCAATGACCAATCTCCGCTGCAGGGAACAGCGCAATGGTGTCAACTGTCAAAACTGCCGCCTGGAGCCAAACTTTCTAACGGACGGACAATAGAATACAACGGAGGAGGGGGGTGGGGGAATACAAGCTATACCAATATGATCAGGAAGAATAATAATCTAAACATATGGGGGCAGATTTACAAGCCCCTTGCGCCCCTCTTGCATCACTTTTAACATGGGAAAAGTGACGCAAAAGTGGCACAAGGGCCTTGTAAATCTGCCCCATGGGGGCTTATTTACAAGCCCCTTGCGCCACCCGTACGTCACTTTTCCCATTTTAAAAATGACGCAAAAGTGGCGCAAGGGCCTTGTAAATAAGCCCCCATGTAGTTTAGTTAGGTGTAATAACGTAGATGAGGATACAAGTGTTGAAGTTCTTACTTTATTGGCACAGCAACATCCATGACCAATCTTCACTGCAAGGAACAGCCCAATGGTCTCAACTGTCAAAACTGTCTGCTGGAGCCCAACGTTCAACGGGCGATAAAATATACCGGGGGGGGGAGGGGGATACAGACTATACCAATATGATAAGGAAGAATAATCTTAACATATGCAGTTAGGTGAAACAGTGGTTTACATTCTTGATAGGACGCAGCATATATCAATAGTTAAGAAAAATCTGTGAATGAACGAGTGCACGTGCAGCTGAATTTGCAGGTGCAAGTTTATAAAACGTGCGGCAAGGATGTTGGGCATGGCTTACCAGCGCGACTCATGTTAAAGCATTTATCTAGCGAAAGAGTAATATCATTAGCCAGCGACAGAAGTATTAAAACACTGTGCCAATGTGCCTAAAGGTAGAATGCTTACGAATGAAAATCAGTAGGTGTGCTCTTCCTTTGAATGTTGCTGAACAGACTGTCAACGTCGTATCTGATAGATCTGTAATCAGCGATAATAACTGGATGAAGGGTATTGAGCATAGATCCAGCGGGCCCAGAGTAATATCGAATTTCCAGAACATCCATCTTACATACAGTTATATGCAATGTGTCTAAACATATTTAAATAGTTATTATCCTGAAAGTCAAGCATGGTCTGTCCCTACTGGGCTAAAATTGTATGCCACTAAGTTAGAACTATTTACCAGGGAAAGCATGCATCAGAACAATATGACAAAGCATGGAGGGAAAAAAGTCCACTACTGACATCAATCAGGCAATGCAACATAAAGTAAGAACTGAAATTGCTAATTTAAGACAGGGCACTGCCACAGTTTTGGGCTGAATGGTGCTTTAAAAAGTTGAAGAGCTCAGGCGGTGGCATTTTACCACCTTCGACAGTGGTAAAGTATTGTTTATTGTGAGATATTTAAAGGAGTGTGCTATTTTTTACTGTATAAGTGGCACCATTTATTGACATCTCTAAAGTAAATAACGCAGCACAATGATATACCAAGCGAAATATCAACACAACAAAAACATTGAGCAAAACACAAACGAAAGGCCAAAACTGAATGTAAACCAGCAACACAATTCAATCATGTAGCACAAGAAGCAGCACAAAGCGAGTACAAACTATTCCCACCACAACAAAAAGGTCGAAAATATGCACAAACATACTGGTGAAGGGTAACACCCCCAGAAATCTGCTTTCATAATACAGTAGTAAAAGAGGTTTTCACCAGGGCACTGTCTTACTTACTACCAAGAACATTTATCAGCATCAGTCAAACGTATTGTGTTTCAGATCTCTTTATTTTCCTGCTGCCATACAGTCAGAAATCACAATAACTGAAATATAAGCAGGCAAGTATTAAAGAAAAATCCTATTTTCATTTTCACTGTTCGGTTACTCATTTCTTTCTGAGGTTTTCAACAAATTTGGCAATAGTCCATTTTCCTTTTTAATCTGGCTTCAAAGAAATAAACCGCTCGTATGATTGCCTAACTGACTATTAGATAATCAGTGAATTTGCTTGAAATGCTGGGAAGTATGATCTACAATACAGATCTTTACTGGGTGAGAGTTAATTTATCCCACAAAGTGGAGGAAATCGATGGTATTTAGGGCGTGAAGAACAGGAAGGGAACAGATGTCACTGAACGATACCTTAAAAATGTATTTGTTTATTTTTTTCATTAGGTAGAAAAGAAAAACTTGCAGAATCAGATCACTGCCTTAGTAGCTTACAAATTAGAGAAATTAAAAAGCTCTTCTTTGTTGCAATAACTTTCCCATCAGAAACACACACACGTTTCCTCTGACAGCATACCTTTTATAGAAAGGACAGAGGAGGAAAGCTCATTTTCGAATGAACTTCCTGGGGCCGTATTATACATACGGCGAATTTTCCTTGATTGTGCCGGGTGCACCTTTCAAAAGGTGCGCCCGGTGCAATAAAGAAAAATGCACCGTATTAGGATGAATGCACTGCCCCCAGGGCAGCCTCGAACTTGCGCTGCCCCGATGGCAGGGCATTCATGGGGAAAACGGAGCGGCTGCTTTGAAGCTGCTCCGTGTTTCACAGTGCAGGAGGCAACTCGGATTCGAGATCCCCTGGCAGGCGGGTGCAGTGAGTGACTGGACGCCCTTTCACCGTTCGAGAGGGCTGCCATCAGGGGGCTATGTGACAGTGCACCACCTCTTAGGTGGTTCACTGTCAGTGCGCTCCCTGATAGGATTTTTTCCTCTGTGCTCGCATCTGTAATATGGCGCGGGCACAGACAGGTCCAGACTGGCCGTAGCGGGCTCCGGGCGTTTCCCCGGTGGGCTGCCAGGGTGGGGGCCGGTTTTGGGTCTCTGGGGCACCGTTTTTGTTACCGGGGGCCGGCAATATCGGCCCCCTGTAACAAAATCGGCCGAAACCGGCCCTAGCAAACAGCTCGGCCGCACTCCCCTCTCCCCCAGGGGGGGCGGCCGAGCAGTGTGCCAGGGCCGGTTTCGATTCCCAGTCCGGCCCTGGGCACAGAGGCAAAGAGATTCCCTCATTTGCATGGGGCCCTGCCCCTATGCAAATGAGGGAACGCCCCCTGATGATAGCACTGGTGCTTTATGTGCACCAGCGCTATCGGTATTACAGAAGAGGACGCACACGTATCTGCAGCCCCTTTTGTAATACCAAAGTGCCCTGGGGCACTTCGGTAGTACGGCCACAGATGTACGAAAGGTGGCCGACAATTGTATAGAGAGAGGTGCCCGCAGTAACCATATTGAGTGCTGTATTACAATTTTCGCTCAGTTATATATCACAACAATCGGACGTTTCAACGCCATTTCACTTTCAATTTATTCTTTAGTACGAGGAGCCAGATGTAAAAAAGCATATTAAAGTCACAACTCCTTCAATCCACAAAATCACAAGGGTGGCGACCGGAACATGATGTTGTCAAATGTACTCAATCCCTTTTATAATTTGGAAAGCCTTTAATGAATCCCTTAAGGAACACGGGCAGGTATTAATAAAAGCTTTCGTAAAATAGTTTCTTTATGGGGAACCCAGGGATCATTGTCTCCAGTTTTTGGCAGGCCACCATCCCTGTGCTTGCAGCCAATCACAGTGGATCACAAATATTAACCTACCTCAAAAAAAATCTTTAGGCAGTTCATTATGCCACTTCCCCCTCCAGCCCCCATGACTGGGCATTTGACGACATGACTAATTAATACATGGGTCAATACACTTAATTACTGACAGATTGCAAAACTTTAATGTGCAGTTTGCACCACTATTTGCGACCTGTCTGTTAGTATATCGGGTCCCAAGTGAGGAATTCAGAACGTGAAAAAGGGAATGAAATGACGGATCAAGATAGCAATTTCATTTGTCTAGGTGTTCTCATGCAAGGTAATCACAGAGTAAAAAGTCAAAGGTTCAGTCACTTTGAGCTATAAGTAAAGAATTGGTGGAATAAACTGGTTAAGTTGCTGAATATATTGTCAAAGAGTACACAATGTGAACATTTACCACTTTCCAGAGATTACACTAAAAAGTTGGAAGGCTAGTTTGATGACACAGCATATTTTTTATGAATATGATTATTGACACAAATTGACAATGTTTTTGCTACACTTTTCTTTTAAGTGTCAGTGATTTGCATTGAGTAGTCAGCCCTGTAATAGGATACACAATGCTAGATTGCTGGGGCAACAGTCACCTGTCAGTTTAAAGTAAACATTTAGGGGCATATTCACAAGGAAGTGGCGAAGTGAGGCGTTCGCCGTAATGGCTTAACGCCTCACTTCGCCACTTCAGAAACGCATGGCTGCATAATATTCACAAGGATATGGTGCAGCCTTGCGTTTCCCCCTGCGCTGGCGCTAAGTGTAACAGCTTAGCGCCAACGCAGGCACCCTTGCACCATGGTGCAAGGGTGTCTGCGTGCAAGGGAAGATTGTGTATGTACAGGAATGTCCCCCTTCGTGCACATAAACAATCTTGAAATGCCGTTTTGTGACTTCTATGTGTGCAGCTTAATGCAGCACACACAGAAGTTGCAAAACGGCATTTTCAAAAAATGATTGTTTACGTTCAGAAAGGGGGACCTTCCTGTACATACACAATCATTGGCCTTTTGCTGTTTTCATGTGCTGCACAACGCAGCACACATGAACTACAGCAAAACGAGGAGAAATTAAACATTTCTCCTCGCTCGCCAGGTTAAGACCAGGTTTTCCTGGTCTTAATTCCTGGCGCTGCCTCCTATTCACGCTGCTCTTGTGAATAAGAGGCAGGCGTCAGGCGCAATGGGTGTTGCGGTGGAATGTCCACCGCAACACCCATTGCCCTCCCCTTTCACGCTAAGTATAGCGTGGAAGGGGGCCTTATTCACAAGGCAACGTTAAGCCACGTTAAGTGGCTTAACGCTGCCTTGTGAATAAGGTGAATCCCCTATCACCACAGGAACGTCGAAAAAAATGACGTTCCTGTGGCGATAGGGGCTTGTGAATATGCCCCTTAGTTGAAACAGTTCTCAAACCAAAGTTGTCTTAATAGCAGTGGTGGCTGGTACCAACTTGGGGAGTTCACTATTTCCTGCTGTTGGACTCAAGGCTTCAAGAGGTTTGCCGGAATGCCGAATAACAACGATCTTCTGCTTGGGCTGATGCAAATCGTTTTGATTAGAGGAAACAAAACGGTGCCCAAAAATTCTGGCCAACACTGGCAATAAGACTTCAGAACGGGAGGCTGGACCAATGACTTCTAAGATGCTGCTTGTTGGTCGGGGTGTGCTACAACACAGAAGAGACCCGCCTTAGACTGTATTCTTCCGAATATTAAAGTGGCCTTTTAGGTGTAAGCTCATGTTTAGCAGAATAGGTTTCAAAAATACTAAAAGGATCTATAATTATGATTGAATTAACAGTGATTATCTTAACCAGGTTCATGTCTGGTGGCTTTATTTTTCTTGCAATCTTGGGAGGAGGTTTAGTTACTTGCAAGGGCACTTTAAAAATATTGTGTTAATAGCTTGACTCTTATCACTAGTACAAACATACTCACAAGGCATTTCTATGATAATTACAATGTATTACTGTGACACATTCTGGATCCAAAGTCAAAAAAGTGTTACTTGTTGTAGTTTTCAAAATAGCTATTTCCCTACTTTTGTCGTCACAGGACTATGTTGCTTTCATTTTTCAGAAAAAAACTAAAAAAGGGATTTCAGAATAAGAACCATATGCCACCAAACAAACCTATGATCTGAGATGTAGAGGTCATAGCATAACTCCAATGAAAGCCCTCCAAGGCAACCACTTTAGGAAAGGTTACAAGTCAAGAGATTGTGCCTCTCCATGATTGCATCTTAGAATAGTCCTATAAAGTCGCCAGCCTTACCAACCCCACATGCACTTGAGGTGAAGCATTTGAAATCTCATATTTGCACTATCTAGACTCACCATGCTTACATGCAAGCGCATACCAAATATTGCTCATCATTTTCAACAAAAAACATTTTAGATGACCTTCAACATACTCTCATCTTCCTCTTACCAAGGTTTTACCATCAAAATATAATTTATCAGCCATTCACAACACACTAACTCTTCCTATCTGAGCCCTTGTTTAAAGATCCTAATAGGTGTTGTAAGGTTATCACCTCAAAGACAATATTAATCTTTTGTATGGCTTGACAAAATTTAAATAAAAGAAAGTGAAATTGTAGACAACATTAATTTTATTGGATGGCGCAAAGTCTTTTCACTGTTAAATTGCACAAAGGTGGGGTTGTAGCTCCTTTTTCCTTAATTACATATCATACATAAACATTTACCAAGTGGCAGTGCTTTTTTATTTTGAAACTACAGATAATTTACCTGTCCTTGCCTGATTTACCTACTTTAGGTTTTGTTCTTAAGCAATGTAGTTTTAACAAATTGCATTAATATTTTTCCTACAAACAGAACAAAGTTACTGTCTCATAGAAACTGAAAATATTTAAAAATGAAATGAAGGTTAATTACTCTCAATGCAAACACATATTAGATCAGGGTTGTTAGAAATGGGGGTCTCTAGTTGGCAGAGGTAGGTACCTTTGACCAAATAGGGACCCTTGCTTCTAGTCAGGGTAAGGGGGAAACACACTCTAGATAACCCCTGCTCACCCCCTTGGTAGCTTGGCACGAGCAGACAGGCTTATCTTCAAGGCAATGTGTAAAGTATTTGTACCAACACTCACAGTAACACAGTGATAACACCACAAATGGACACCACACAGGTTTAGGAAAATAAAGATATCTTTATCTAAATTTCACAAGACCACAACGACAAAAATCCAACATACACGATGAAAGCTTATTCTCTGGAATGTTCCTATTAAAAACAACTTGCAGAATCTGTATTCCACTGGTGTTATTAAAAACGACCTTGTAGTTGCAGTATTCCTTTAGGCCAATGACATGATCAAAAACAGTCTAAAAAATCAGGCACTTGCAGGGACTGTATTTTCCTTTTTTTAGTAAGCGGTTGCTTATTAGTGCCTGTTACGCGGCACCGGGGCATGAGGCTGGCTGCGCTGAGCCCTTCAGGGTTTCCCCACAGCTGACTCCACGGCCAGCGATAATAACCGAATGCCCCCAAATGCTCACAACCATATCAGGAGACCGGGACAGGGCCTCAGTACCGCAACCCCCAATTTCGCTAGTACGGGCCGTAATCCGGGCAAGGTAAAGAATGTAAAGTTCGGCTTGCAGGCTCAGACCGCTGCTGCGAGCCTTACCTGCGGTAGTGGGTTCTTCACTGCTGCCAGCGCCTCGGGTTGGTCACGAATGCGAGCCCTCTGCTTGGGATGGACGGAGCAGCTTTCCTGGATTCGAGCGCGGCGCCTCCCTCTGACTCGGCGCTGACATCCTGCTGGGCGACTCCTTCTTAGACGGCGGAGCGTCTTGGAGGAATCCCGGTTGCCAGGCAACGCCTCGCAGCCGGGTATCACAGCACAGCTTTTCTCTCTCCTCGCAGGGCTTCTCGTGGATGACTCAGGACAGCGGGGAGGCACATGCAGCACTTGGGTGATCACGCTGTCGGCCCCACGAAGGCCACGGTGCCGGTCAGACGGTGTGCAGACACAAGCACACCGCGTTGCAGCGCGCCGATTCCACGAGGCTCTCAGTGCTGGCAGGACCGTGTGCAGACACAGGCACACAGCGTCAAGGCTGGGAAAAATCACGATCTCCAAATAACACGGCAGGCTTCACAGGGGTCACCAGCTGTATGCAGACACATGCTTACAGCTTCGCAGGGACGATCTTGGGAACTTTGATATGCCTGAGTTCCCACAACAGGAGGCCAGCTCTCCTCAGGCCCTTGGAGATTTCCTTTTCAGAAGAGGACACAGCACACAGCAAAAGTCCTTCTCCTTCCCTTGGCAGAATAGCAACTGTAAGTCAGCCCCAGAACACACAGCAAGGGCAGTCTTTCTTCTCAGTTTCTCGCGCTCTTCTCCTTGGCAAAGGTTCTTCTTACTTCCAGGATGATCTTGGAAACTTTGGTGTCCCTGAGTTTCCACAACAGGAGGCCAGCTCTTCTCAGGCCCTTGGAGACTACTCTTCAGGTTACAGATGGACACAGCACACAGCAAAGTCCTTCTTCAAGCAGGGGGGACACAGCACACAGCAAAGTCCCTTTGTCTTCTCCTTAGCAGGAACAGCAAACTGCAGGCCAACCCCAGACACACAGCAAGTGCAGTACTTCTTCTCAGTCTCTTCAGCTGTCCTCTTTGGCAAAAGGTTCCTCTTGATCACGAAGTAGTCTAAAGTTCAGGGGTTTCAGCTCTAATACTTATACCCCAAAGTATCTTTGTTCTCTTTCTGCAAGGGGTCCTGAACCAAGTCCAAACCAGTTCTGGGTGCACTCTGCCAGTGCACAACTTCTTCCTTGGTGAATGTGGGCCAGGGTCTTCAAACGCACCCCAGGAGGTGGAGCCAGTCTTTTGTGGAAGGCAGGCACAGCCCTAGTCAGGGTCAGGTACTACTCCTCCCACCACTCCAAATGCAGATTGGCCTATTCAGCCCCGGCTGACTCACCCAGACTCCTGGAGCCACCCCAGCCCCTGTCACTCCAAAGCCAGACAGTCAATCCATAACCAGGCAGAGGCACACAGAAAGGTTGAACAAGAAAATAGCCACTTTCTAAAAGGGCTATTTTCAAACACAGAATTTAAAAACAATCCTTACTAAAAGATGTGCCATTAAATTCTGAGTTCAGGGATACCAGACTCCAATTTTCTATCTTACTCCTATGGGAAGAGATGCTTGTAAAATGTTACAAAGCATCCCCCATTCTGTACTATGGGCAAGATAGCCTTTCAATAGTGAAAAACGAAATTGGCAATATTTCACTATCAGGACATGTTACACACACCAGTACATGTCCTACCTTTCCCATACACTGCACCCTGCCCAGGGGTGTCCTATGAGTAGGAAAAGGGAAGGGTAAAGCCTGGCAAGTGGGTACACTGGCCAGGTCAAAATGGCAGTTAACAAACTGCGCGCAGGCACTGCGGTGGCAGGCCTGAGACAGCTTTTCAGGGCTACTCATGTGGGTGGCACAATCAGTGCTGCAAGCCCACGAGTAGCATTTGATTTACCAGCCCTGGCACACTTAGTGCACTTTACTAGGGTCCTACCAGTAAATCAAATATGCCAATCATGGATAACCAATCACAATAACAATATACACAGAGAGCATATGCACTTTAGCACTGATCAGCAGTGGTAAAGTGCCAAGAGTCCTAACGCCAACAACCGCAGTTCAGGAAAAAGCGGGAGGAAGAAGCAAAAAAGTTTGGGGATAACCCTGCAAAAAGGGCCATTTCCAACAAGGGTAATGACTTGACGCTACTGAAGATGGTCACCTCTTAGCGATGCTCCACGGTCACTTCGGAGAGACTCTTCTGTCAGTGCTGATGAAACCGTCACCTCAATTTAGCATATAGTTGCTGAGGAAGTTGTTTTTTTCTTAACTGACTTTTTCCAATTGGACTGCATTGCACTCTGCCTTGAGGTATCTCCCAGGTGTGATCACCATTTTGCTAAAGTGTTTCTCACAGTGTTGTGCATTTAATTAATAAAGGTAGTGTTCACATTTATATATATTTTTTTTTTGAGTTCTGAGCACCATCTTATGATTTATGAACCTGCTCGGTCGGGGCTCCCTCTTGTTGTTGTGCACACTTTAAAAAAAAGAAGATGAGCGACACCATTTACTGCTCAGTACTTCCAAACACTTAACTGAAGCATAATATTTTGGTGAGAGTGCTGCTATGCTCCTACTCTGAATATTTACACTTGCTTTTAGGATTCAGTCAGGATTTATGTTCTCTTGAAATCTTACTTCCTTATATTGCATATAGCTTGGATTGCTTCTGGCCCAGTGACTGTATGAGTTTTTCTTGTTATCTTTGTATGGAAAAACAAGGGAATTAAAATTAATAATTCATCAGCACTTTATCCTCTAATGTTAGAAAACTTTGCTTGTGACTTAAGCTTCACACAATTTCCAAACCCTGATAATCTGCTGCTCTTGCATTTACTAAAATAAGACCAAAGAAAGACCTGCCTTCTTCAGATAAAGCCATATCAATGGAAGTTATGTGGGAGGAAATTATGGCATTGTTTTCTTATATGGAGGAGATGAATGAAGGGCTTCAGAATTTGGATAGCAAATGTACGTTCATGAAGAGAATGGTTCCTGAGTGTGAGCATAGAGTAAGTGATAAACAAGATGCAGCAAAAACTATTGTTACTTTGCAGTGCGAAATAAATACTCTCAAAAAACCTGCTGACGACTCACAAAATAGAAACAGGTGAAGGAATTTAAGAATTTATGGTCTACCCTAAAATGTTAGATATGCCATACTCTATTTAGTTAAATATCGAAAGAGTACACTGATTGGGCCAAAGGAAAACATTGATTCACCTTATAACAAACCCAGATGAGTGATCATTTTATTTTTGAAACATACTGACTTGCTTCAGGCCATCACTGCAGTAAAATAAAAAAATAAAACTTCTATCTCGTTCCAGCAAGAAGTTCTTTTTCATGCAAGATGTTGCAAACGTTACAGTAGAGAGGAGGAAGGAGTTTCGCGATTTATGTGCTTGGCTTTGCGCTTTAAATGAAAGATTTGTATTGCTTGATTCTTGCTTCTTTAAATTGACCTATTGAGACACGACAACTACTTATTCCAACCCTGCCAAACTTAAAAAATTCATATAAGACTATAGAAGAGAAGAGATAGAAATGTCCAGAAAATTGGCCACTTGATATGTGATATCATATGACTTACTATCTGCTTCTTTGCAATCTGGTTTTGAATATTTTATTGTTACCTTTTAAGCAATGATTTATAACTGAGTACAATTTATTTACAATTAATCCATGGCCTGTTTAGAATTAATTGTTTCATTTTTCGTTTCAGGTTCCCATAATTTGTTATGGTGTTGTGTTTCATATTGGTCTAATCTTAAAACAGCCTGTCTGCCAGGAATAAGAATATGTCATCTTTGCTCCGTGCATTCTCCACTCCCAATATATGTTTACCTATAGAGATATGTTTTTCAGTTACCATTTATTTTGACTTGTACTATTTGTATTTTGCTCTAGGTTTCTTATCCTTCACTTTCGTTCCCTCCCTCATCCCTTCACTGTACTGTATGTTCCCTATAGTCCCTTTACTTTTCTTCTATTTAATCTGTTTGCTGTTTTTCTTCTTGTGTAGTTTTTCCTTAAAGTAGTGTACTGGATGTTCCCTTTTGATCCCTATACTTGTGTTCTTTTTCTTCTAATTGCTATGTTTGTTCTTGTGTATTTTTTTCCTAAAAGTAGTGTATTGTATGTTCCCTTCTGACCCTTTTTATTTTTCTTCTATTTATTCTAATCGCTATTTTTGTTCTTGTGTACTTTTCCCTAAACATTGTCAAAATCTCTGTTTGTTTATATGTACTTCTATTATTAAAATTCAGAGCTGTTTTATAGAATGTTCAATGGTTGAACACTTTAGTTAAAAGACAGAGGGGCCAATTACGATGCGGCCTGGAAAGGCTCCGACCAGTGGTCGGAGCCTTTCCGTGCCGCATCTCGGTTTACTTTGTGACTGCCGTATTACAATGCTGGCGGTCGGAAACTAAACCAGCCGGTCATTCCGGCTGCCTTCTGACAGGCTCAAGGAGCCCGTCGGCCAGTCAGAGGCCGGCCTGTAATTCCAAAGGGTGGTCTTTCCTCCTTTGGGATTACGATGCACATTTTCTGGCAGGGTTTCCATCCCGGCCTTTCCGTCATGGAAACCCTGTCAGAAAGCGTGTTTGGGGCCCCTAGCAGGGTCCCCTTGTGTGCGCGGCCTCCGGTTGGGGGCCAGAATCCCTGCACCCCGTGGCTGGCCCCTTGAGGTGCCTGACATGGGGTGCATGTGATAACACCACCTCCCATTTCCCTATGGGAGCATGTACTATGGCCGGTTTATGGCCGTAATACATGCTCCCATAGGGAAATGTTGGAATGCGACCAAACGGTGTTTGGTCGCATCCTAATCAGGAGGTCGGGACCGCCGACCGGAGGTTGGTCGGTCCCAATTCCGAGACGGTGTCACATCCGCCCAACATCGTAATAGGCCCCAGAGGGTTTTCTCAAATCCTTCTAGTCTTAAATCTGATCTGAGTGTTTTGAAAGAGACTGATATATTAGACAATATTGTGTCACAGCTTTAAACATGTAGCTTTAGTAAATTATGTCTCTCTTGCATTGAAGAATAAAACTGGCATGAATATTCTATGTAACACATATTTGGATGTTAATGTTACACCACAAGAATCCTAACACATTATAATTAAGATTATAAATAGGATGAATTGCTACAGGAATAGTTATTAATAAAATCATAATTATTATACTTAATGTTCATGGTCATACACAAACATATCAAATATAGAGTTTTTTACTGACAGATATTCAAGAATAAGATTTATCACAAGAAAAATGTTTAAACAATTTTGGTGACTAGTTTCTCAGAAGACTTTGTTTGATTATTGGAAAATGTGGAACCTAAACATAAGAGAATATACCTTTCTTTCTCCAATGCACAATTCACAATAAAAGATAGATCTTATATTCCTAAAGAAGCTTTTGTTCTAGCATATGGTGAATTATGAGATTGGACCCATCTTAATTTCAGTTCATGCTCCCATTATCACGCATTTAGAACGTAGTCCTTTGCAGGAACATTCATACAGACAGAGGTTCAATAATTCTGTTTGCTGATACATTTTTTTTGAAAAACTAAAACATTTGATTGAAGAGTTTTTAGATCTTGACAGGAATACAGGTACATTAGTTCAGATTGTCTGGGATGGCTTTAATGCTGTGGTTTGTCGGTTTACAATAAATTTGTTTCCTAATAATAAAAGTTGGAGAAAGACTCTAAATTAGTTTTAGATAATATCAAAAAGCTAGAGCATTAATTTTACTCCTTTAAATCTGAATATTCTATGGATAGCCTAGTACAAGATAAAATTCAGTTTAATGAAATTTCCACGGACGATGTTAATGCATTCTTACTTAAAAGTACAATGGTCAAACAAAATTCGAGAAATGGTTGGCAAACTTAATATTAGGAAAGAACACTATAATGTGAAAGCACTAGAAAGCAAGAATGCCATTCAATGATCTGAATATGCCAAATAAAATGCTGATTTCTGTATGCAATAATGCACTCCAAACTTTCAACCTAACAATGAGGACATTTTCACATACCTAAAATGCAATTAGAAAGTTATTAAGTATTATCGAAGTGCTATATCTGTTTCCCTAGATGAAAGGGTTAAAGCGGTGAGTTTATTTTAAAAAAACAACAACCAAAACATATCTCTTGGACCTGAAAATATTTCCCTTAATTGCTAATCTCATTTCTCTAAGATTTTTTTTTCTAACCCTCTGCAGCTATTTACTTTTTTCCTCCTTCAAAGGAGCACAAGGGAATTATCAAGATGTTTGTTCCAAAAGATGGACAAGACTCCAGGAAATGAATAAACTGTAGACCAGCACATTTAGTGAATATTGCTGATAACATTCTTGCAATGAAGTTAGGACTACATGTACTAAGCATTTTTGAGGTTGAAAACGGCCCTATTCGTAAAAAAAGGCTATTTGCAACCTCAAAAATGCTCTCTGGGATGTAAAGAGCCCAAACTGATATTCAGTAACTGGTTACCGAAATGCAATTTTGGTTTTGCGATTCAGTATCAGGAAGGGGCATGTTGAGAGTATCCCTTCCTAATACAAAATAGGAATGGTATGTCAAAATGTTTTGCAACTGAAATGTGGTCATAAAACATTCACACTTTACTGACATTTGAAAGTTGGTGGTAAGCCATTTGTAAATGGGAAGAGTTACCAAAGGGCCCCCCTTTCCCTTTGAGAATGGTTGGTAAAATATTTTTGGGGAGCAGGCAGGTGTCCCACAGACCAAAAATTAAACTTCCAAGTTTCAATTTTCCTTTTTAAACGCATCTAGTTTCCCTTTAAGGAAAATGGGCTGTGTTTCAAAGAAAAAAAGATTGACTTTTTTAAAAGCAATCACAGACATGGTGGTCAACTGACCCCAGCAGGCCACCATCACTATGATGGCTGTAATTCCTAATAGGTCACAAGAAGCGACCTATCTCATTAATATTCATGAGATAGGTCTATTTGTGACCAACTAGGAATTACTAATGAAACTTACAAGAGTTTCATACATTAAAAATAGAGATTTCCTAATTGCCATTCACAGGAAATCCCAATTTGAAAATCACTTTTCTTGACCTTTGCTACATTTAGCCCTTAGCTCTACATTATGGGGCCGATTCCGATATCGCTCAGAAGGGGTCCGAGCACGATCCGGGCGGAAAAAGTACGAGCCGTACGCGTGTTTTCCGACCGACGCGTACAGCTGTACGAGCGAGCAAGTATGATGCGAGAAACGCGAGATCAACGACCGAGTCATTTCCGGGTCCGAACCGGTCTGTACGTCTCGTCCGTAGGCAAACCGTGCCGTGCAATGCAGGCGATTTCCAACCGAGCCAGTACGATGCACGATTCGGACAGCCGGATCGAGGCGGAGCCTCCGACACGTCAACGCTCCGGGAAGCGGACTTCGGGGGTCCGCGTCGGACCCCCCTTCACCCGTAGCCTTACGAGTCAATCACAGAGGGGGACCCAAGAGTCCCCCCTACACATGCATGTACGGTGCGGGTGGCACAGACGCATCCCCACTACAGGGAGCGCCCTTGTGCGCAACGTACCTTTTTCGTCAATGGGAGCCTATGTACGCGTCGTACAACAGGCTCCCATTGACTTCAATGGGGCTCCGAGCGACCCGTGTCCGTCAGCGCTTGTTCGCGTCGTACTCGGGCGATCGGAGCCCCGGAGCACGAGTTGATCGGAAAGCTCTACGGGCGCCAGTCGGCCATAGGGCTTTCCCAGCGAGATCGGAATCGGACCCTTAGAGTACTTATTACCAAAACTCATAGGACATTAACAATCTGGCTTAATAAAGGATAAACTGTTCTCTTATAACACTAGGCAATTTTTATTGTGTTAAGCAAATAATTGAAACTTAAATACTATTATCCCTCATAACTCTAATAGCAGAGTAAGCTTTCGACAGAATTGACTAGAACTTCATTTTTAAAACACTAAAAAAACCTGGATTTAGCGCTAAAATTAGTAACTTGATATCATTATTATATAGTTTTCCAAAAATATCTTTTTCTCAATAGCATTTCATCACATAATTTTTCATGTTTTCATTGTGTAAGGCAAGGTTGTGTCCTACACAGACTTTCATTTATTCTGGTGGTGGAACCATTCCTCGATAAATTAGGCAGGATCAAAATATGATAAGATTTAGATATGGGTAACATTAACTCATTTAAGTATCCAATGCTGAAACATGTTTGCCACCTTTTTCTAAAGTGGTTGCATCATTTTCTGCTACATCAGGTTACAAGCTAAATTATAGTGTCTGAAATACCGCTGGTAAATAAATATTGCACAAAACAAATGTTTGACTCATTTGGTTTCTCTTGGAATTTGATACAAATAAAGTTTGTAGGTGTTTAGTTAGAAACTCAGTTACAGTTATGATTAAAACTAACTGAATTAAAATGTTGCATACATTTAAAACTAGGATATCTAAAAGAATCCTTTATTTATTTTTGTGTTGGGGGGCATATAAATTCATTTAAAATTATGGTTGCCCCTACTCAAGAAGAAAGCATGCACTCCAAAGGAATACTCTGCAATCTGGTTTGTTAGAGTTAATCCATTAAGTGAGGCATCTGAAAACCCAACCTGTTTTGGCGAAGCCACCTTCATCACGGTAAAGGTGCCCACACCAAGTGCTCTTACACGACACCAAAAGTGTCAACAACACAGATAAGGGTAGAAATAGTATCCCAACTGTGGTGAATACAATAATGTACATAAAGAACTTGTATTCAAATTCCTGAATGGCAATGAAAACAAAATACCATGAAATAAAACATATATTCCTGATTCCATCCAAAAGTCATGACAGAGTAGAAGTCATGAAAAATTATGCATTCATCCTGTGCAACAGATACTCAACCATCCTCGATGAATGGCAGAAAATACAATATAGAATCCACCAGAAAATAATTCTGTTGTAACAGTTGCTTGACTGTCTTGCCAAATTCAATCAGTAAAATTTGAAAGATGTTACATTACCACATTGGTGTACAGGTCAATGAGTATGCTTGTAAGCATATCAAATCGAAATAAATGCAACCAAATATCTCTGATAGCACAATCTCCACCTGATTTACCCATTAATCACACACATTGCAAAACACAAACATCCTTGCAATTATATTAAAGCCCATGTAGACATGAACTGAATAAACGTCTTAGCTTAGTAGATGCACACTTCTCAGACTCGCTGTACTCCCATCCACCCTGTGTGAAAAAATGAAAGTGAGACAAGAATAAAAACTTTAAAAACAGGTACACTAAAAACACAAAGGGGGATATTCTCAAGAACGTGAGATAATTATCGCAAAATTAGCTTAACGCAACTTTGCACATCGCAGTCTATCGCGTGAAAATATCGCTGTGTTAACGTTGTATTCTCAACACGGCGGTACCATGCGATAGTCTCACGCTAACGCGTCAAATGACCGCGATAAAATTACCGTGATGGCAAAAAAACGCCAAACACGAACACAAAAAAAGTTGCGATGTGGCCAACCGCGATAAAAAAATCAGCAATAACCAGCGACAGGCCTGCAATTCCCACGCGTCATGCGGGAAAATGCACTATAAAAGCACCGAAAAACACAAAAAAAATAATTCAAACTGCGTACTTTCATGGAGGAAGCCGGAGCAAGTACAGAGGACGACGAGAACCCCACAAGCCCCCAGGAGGACCAGCCTGGGACCTCGGGGTCACGGAAGGGCAAGGAGAAGAAGACGAGGAAGACGAGGTTCAGTCCGCAGGAAAACAGGATCATCATCACGGAGGTGATAGAACACCACCAACAACTGTTCGTCACCTCCAACGTGTCATTGGCAAATAAAAATGCAATATGGCAGTCCATCCTGGACTAGGTGAATGCAGTCGGAGTGAGGAGGAGGACAATTGGAGAGGTCAAGAGGCGCTGGAATGATGCGAAGCGCAAACCAAGAAGAAATTCGCTGACAACCATCAGTCAGCAATGCAGATTGGAGGTGGCAGTCCAGCGGAACACCAGGAGCTGGATGAGATGGAGGAAATGGTGGCCACAGTCATCAGTGGGGAGACGGTGGCAGGAGTTGGGGGTCCAGACACTGCTCGACATGACCTGACACAACAGCACCAGGGTGAGTACCGAACAGGGACTGGGGGACGGGGGAGATGGGCACAATGGCACACATGCACAATTAAGTAGAGCACACTGCACACCCACAATGACTCTGGATCATGTCCCTGATCCCCTTGGCACACTGCAGCACACATACAAACAGCAAGTAGGCCCCCGTCCACTATGGGCACAAAGGGGTCCCTCCCCACACAGCACCAATCTCACAACCAACCCATGTACATGAGTCAAAACCAGTAAAGCTGTGTGTCTGTGAGCCACCATGACAATGCAAGTGACACTGCATGACAAATAGTATGGCTGCAGTCCAATTATCATGACATGGTGCACGCCACAACACTGGGGTGGCTGAGTGTGGAACACATCCGGAAAGGAGCAGGTCACACTCTGACACATCCACGTGCACAAACTACCCCTGACGTCAACAACACATCTGCGGATAAACCATGCCCAAGAGTCCAAAATACGAACAAGAGCCAAAATTAGCCAAGTATGCAACATCTCAGCACTGTAGAAGCACAGAAGTCAAAGGCACACCGCCTCAAAGGGATAATGGGCAGCAAAATCACAGCTGCAGGGGCGACTCTCCCACAATGCAGCACACACACATAGCAATAACAGCACATCAACATTGACGACAATGTGGTACAAAGTGCAACACTTTCACTACAGAACAGAGGACACAACTGGTTCCGCTTGTGCGTAGAAACTGGCCAATCACATCTGGCATAGCAGGAAACTGTGAGATGAAAATGTACGTGTACAACCTCACATCTGTGATGTAGTTCAAATGTCCACTGTCCCGCATCAAATAGTCAGCTCCTCCCAAACAGTCCCAATGTACATTGTCATGCAGTCTGTATGTAAACTAGAACAATGCATCAACATACATGTCAACACAATGTTAAAATGCATCTCCCCTTCACATTGCAGAGGGACAATCAACAGCTCCTGCAGAGCAGACCAGACTACTCATCAGTGATAATGAAGAGGACCTCCACACCTTCGACACCGACCCCCTACAACAGCTCATGGACATCTTAGGCAACCCACCTCCAGGAGCAGGGCAGCCCAGCTGCATCGAGGAGACCCCACCCCCTGCACAGACCACACAGCAGGAAGCACCCACCACCACGGCTGGCTCCCAGAACCTCACCGAAGCACACATTGCATTCCAAGGCCAGGTTTTAGACTGCCAGAAGGAGGTGGCTGAACAGGTGCGGGTGGGTTTTGACCTCATGGCAGCCGAACTAGATTACATACGTGGGTGTCTAATTCCCATCAGGGACCACTTACACTCCCCAACGGACACCCACACTGCGACAGAGACACACGCATTTGCACATTTCCAGTACTGAACCACGCCCAGAGCCCCGGGATAATCAGTCACACCCCTACGCTGTACTTGCGTACGCCGGCCCTGCCCACTCCTCTTACGTATAAAAGGGGGTACGACAAAGCTACATGTCCAAGGTCTTACCCACTGCCTGAGGTGACATGGTTGCGTCCGCTGTACACAGCACAATGTAATGTGGTAGGGCCCGGGGCCATCATGCATACGTAATGAGCACACGGACACACTTTGATAGTTAGTTGAACTGGCTACGGGCACGTGCGCCCGGCCACTTTTCATTACCAGGGTCACCTGACCAGTGACGCCTGTGCTTGATGGGTGTGGGGTGAGAGTGAGCCAGCCCTCAGGGAGTGGTTGGTGCTGGCAACAACTTGAACAGTGATCACTATTAAAGCGGAAACAGAAAACACAGACATAACACAAACAACTGCGAAGCATCATGGTGGTAGCCGGAGCAAGTACAGAGGTCACCCAATATTCAATCAGAAGGGCCCGTGAGTTGCAGTGCACTGAGGTAGGGGCACCAGAGCTGAGCGTGCTCATGTGAAGAAATTGTCTGGGATTGTGTCCCTTCGGGATATTCCTGCTGCAGCTGCAGTGGGGTGTGTTACACCTGCCTCATCTTCCTCATCATCGTCCCAGGTCTTCTCCACTGCCTGAGGTGGCATTGTTGCGTGAGCTGTCCACAGCACAAGACTCAATCAGGAAGGGTCCATGAGTTGTGGTGCACTGAGTTAGTGGCACCTGAAGAGCTGAGCAGGGTATCAAGCTGATGATGGTATCCAAGACAGGTGTGAGCAACTCTGATAGTCTGGCTGTAAGACTCTTTCGACTCTGGCAGTTGTTGCTTGGAGGTGGTCCTGGCGGTGGTGGCGTGTGCAGCCAGCGGTGATGCGTCGTCCGGGCAGGTCAGGACTCGATTTGATGTGTGAGCCCTGGTGGACCGCAGTTGAGGCTGGAGGCAGCGGTCAGCGCAGGGCCACATACACATGGCGTTGATGACCCCCAGGCCATAGACTCAGACGCCACCAAAGTTCAACCAGAGAGTGTCCATGAATTTCAGGGCACAGAGTTAGTGGCACCAGAGCTGAAAGGGGATGCAGTCTGCGATGAGGCCTGTACAATGGTATAAACTCTGCCATAAAAAAATCAAGACTCAGTTCCAAATGTGTGACCTACTTGACCGCAGTGTAGGCCGGAGGCAGCGGTCAGCAGGGGCCCACAGCCACGTGTCGTTGGCTTGCAATGCACAGAGTTAGTGGCACCAGAGCAGTTGTTGGTAGTATTCGATCACCTCCATAACGATGATCTTTTTTTCCTCCGGACTGAACCGCATCTTCCTCTTACTCCTCTCCTTGCATACAATTATATGAACTCAGCCATTGAATAATCAAGACTCAGTTCCAAATGTGTGACCTACTTCACCGCAGTGTAGGCTGGAGGCAGCGGTGGAGTACGTCAACGAGAAAGGTCCGCAAAGTATCTCGATTCCAACCGTATAAGGGACAGTATTCTATTACCTCCTCCTTTGCTTAAAGATATTCTTTCAATAGCAAAGAATGATAGAAGATTACTGTTGCTCACATGGTGTTCAACAAAATGATGTGCTACTGAATATTGTTGGTCCCTGTGAATAATAGCCCTAAGTTGTTCCAGAACAAGTTTCCTGACAGGGTGAATGGTACGACTCAAGTACCATATTTTAAACGGACATACTAGAATGTAGACAGGAAAGTGCAAGCTGCACGTGAGGTAGTTTTTTTGACTCTATCCTGGCTATTCAAAGGGAAGCGATAAGTGGTCACAGATAAACTGTTCTTAAAGGCCTTGCAAAGATTGCATGTATAAAATCCCAAACTGATACCCTGCTTGTCTCCACTGTTCTCTCTGGTTATCAAGTTCTTGCACGGTCCCTCTTTCAGGTTCACCCCTCTTCTGAAAATAATCAGGGGGTGAAACTCTGTGCACCCTGTTCTAGCAAACTGGATTTGCAGAACATTCCTTTGAAGTGTGTGCTTTCTTCTTGAATGAGAAGCTGTGTTCAGTCAGAGTTGTTACAGGAAGATTGAAAGAGCATTTGTTTCACTAATAACTTCCACTGTTTGACAAATCTTCACAAATATTTCCCAAAAGTGATTCATTTACCTAAGTATCTTGCTGGAAAGTTTTGGTGTGCTCAGTCAAATGGGAGTCAAGAAAATGGAGGTGCCAAAGCATTGTTCTCCCATGTTAATCCCTGTAGGAAATTTTGGGAAGTGTTCAGAAAAAACAGCTGAACTGAATTACACCACATTTCGAACAAATTGAACTTTACTAGGAAAATGAGCCTTTTATTATTTGGTGTAAACCCGTTACACTGTTTTTGCAAAACTGGTGTTTAAAAAAGTTCTCAGGTGGTAATGAATGTGTTAAAATATAAGGGTATCTGGACTGTTGATGTCTAGATTGGCTCTGATAGACCACTTTAAAAGCGACTAGTCACCTCAGATTGGCTCAAAACCATGAACACTATGGGGCCGATTCCGATCTCGGCCGGTAGGGCTCCGAATCGAGTCGGCATAACCGGATCCGATTCGGAGCGCTATTTCCCGACCGATTCGTACGCAGCGTCCGGACGGCGAGTACGATGCGAAATCGCCGACCGACTCGTTCGGGCGTCCCAACCGCTCCGACCGACTCGTTCCCGGGTCTAACCGCACCGTCCGACTCGCTCGGACACGACTCGCACCGCGCAATGGAGATGTTCCCCGGCCGGGTAAGTACGATGCGCGCCGCGCAGCAGTCCGACCGACATGCGCCGTCCGGCTCGAAAGAGCAGTCGGAGCCGTACTCCGGGGGTCCGTGTCAGACCCCCTGTACGCGTAGCCGCGCGAGTCACACACAGGGGACCCATGGGTCCCCCTACCTGTGCGTGTGCGGCACGAGTCGCTTCGCCGCGTACCCACTGTAGGGGCGCTCTTGTTCGCCTCGCACCCATTGAGGCAATGGGAGCCCGCGTACGCGTTGTACGACCGGGTCCCATTGACTTCAATGGGAGTCCGACTCGACTCGAGTACGATAGCATACGGACGCATCGTACTCGTTCGGTCGGGCTGCACGGGTCTGATTCGGTCGGAAATCTCTCCGGGTCCGGCTAGGTCGGAGAGATTTCCGGCCCGAATCGGAATCGGCCCCTATGTTGTGGTAGTCATTACAGGACGTTAGTACATGGTCCCTCCATCCCGAAAGAGAATGAAACAATATAAGGCGGCAAGGTGAAAACAAAATGACCCCAAGGGGCATGTGTGGGGATGGAAGGATTCCCAAAGGGACCCCCTCCTTGATTGGCTGGCCACAACATGGCCAACATCTTGTGGCACGCATGATAGGACTCAGGGACATGGACCCCATTGAAATGCATCATAGGGATTGCCGGATCACTGACATAACATCAACACTCAAAATATCGATCTACAAAATTATCGACACACAAATATCGATAACATAAATATCGATATTCTATACTTATTTTTAAAAATACACAAACATCGACACAAAATTATCCACAAACATTAACATCGATATAACTAATACCGATCAAAAAAATATCGTAATAACTAATATCGAAATCATTAAATAAACATACAAAATAATACAAATATCGAAAACAAAAATATAGATCACACTATCGCACCCAAAAAAATAGTCACCTTAAATTTTTTTTATAACATCATATATAACAAAAATAATATAGACAATATCACACAAGTCATTAAATAAATAAATGTAACACTAAATACATTTTAATTTAAAAAATAACTAACATATTTAAACTCAACAAATATATTATACCTACACACTATATATAAAATAAATGTTTTTTAATATACATGAATGCAAAATAAAATACAAATAATGTACTATTACACTTTTAAATAAACTAAGAATAAAAAAAAGTTCAACTGAACATTAATTAGCGTTTCCCTTATAAGGATAAACCGGCCAAATTAATTGAAAACATTAGTAACAACCAATGAAAAATACCTACAACTAAAATAACCCAATAAGATTGAAAGCACAACTGAACAAACACTATATAAACAAAAGAAAATGTAACATTATTTTATGCTCCAACAACAAAACCAAGAATAAGGGAACCTCTGCCGGATTGCTGCTGCAACACTGGACTTCATCATTGAAAGCTCTGAATACAACTTCACAAAGTAAGTAAAATATCTATTTAATGTTACAACTGCATAAAATAATCGTAAAGAACTTTTTATAATAACAAGATAATTAATGTATATTTTTTCTTAATTATATCTCCTCTACATAAACTTCAACACATACTCAACCTCCTTCAAACATCATCCAAAAACCACCTTGCCAAAAAAGTAAGTATAAATCTCAATTAAACTATTAAAACAAGTAAAATTCCCAACCCAAATTCCCCACTAACCACACAAACCCCAGAATGAAATAAATGCTGTTAAACACATTTATTAACATTTACATTTTTCTTCTGCAGGAAATCAAAATAAACACTAAAGGCAAGCACCAACAGAAACACCTCAGCGTCAAAATAAGGTCAACATATTCAAACATGTAAGTATAATGTTGTATATAAAAACCTGTATTAGAATTGAAAAAATTACAATACATTTAATATTTTTTATATACATTTCTCATAGAATTTGAAACATCAGAATGACTGAAGTTGCTAAATTCATAACTTCCCAGAAAGGAACATTTTTATTATGTTATATGGGATATGTCTACATCCAGGAAAAACAGACAGGCGACAAAGTTAATTGGAAATGCAGCAAATATTAGTCAAATGCATGTTATGGGAGGGCTACAACTAAAGAAACTACTGTGTTATATGTTAAGGAACATAACCACCCCCCTAACATAGCTGAAATAGAAGTGAGAGACGCTTTAGACACTGAAAGAAGCTAGCAATAGCTCTCAAAGACCTACTACTGAAATATTAAAAGATGTACTCCCCAGAGTTCCAGACCATGTAACTGGCCAATTACCCTCTGTCTCAACGTTAAAAAGGCTAATAGCTAGAGCAAGAAAAGCAACTGCTGCCACCCCACCTACCCCCAAAACTTTCAGTGAAATACAAATACCACCTGAACTCACTGTAAGTCATAATGAAGAACAATTTCTACTTTATGACAGTAAATCTAATGACAAAAGAAATATTATATATGCAACTCCAACAAACTTACTTAAACTACAGAATTGTGAGACATGGATGATGGACGGAACATTTAAAATATGTCCTAAACCATTTTACCAATTATATACAATCCATGGACTGTATCACAATACCAACATCCCCTTTATATATGCCCTGTTACCAAACAAACAAACCACTACCTATGTAGAACTCTTAACAAAAGTAAAGCAAGAAACAAATATTTACTACCCTCAAACAATTATCATAGACTTTGAACAGTCAATGATACAAGCCATCCTGAAAACCTACCCTCACACAGCAATCCAAGGTTGCTATTACCACTTTAACCAATGCATTTCGAGACACCTTCAAAAATCTACGCTCAGTGTAGAATATGCAACTAATAGCAATTTTGCATATGAAATAAAAAAACTAAGTGCACTAGCATACGGCCCAATAACTGATGTAGCAGAACACTACAATCTCTTAATAGAAAGCCCCTACTACCAAACAAATGAACAATAACTAAGTCCCCTACTCGACTATTTCGAGGACACCTGGGTGGGAAGGCTACACAGATCTGGACACAGGAGACAGCCAAATATCACATACCATGGTGGAATGTATATAACAGTAACTCTAAACAAAGAAGCAAAAACTAATAACGCTGTGGAAGGATGGCATAATGCTTTCCAAGCCACAACAGCCAGAACCCAACCAACCCTACATAAATTACTACAATCCTTCCAAAAGGAACAAAGCTACCAACAACTAAGGGGCCGATTCTGATCTCGCTCGGAAAGCCTTCTGACCGACACGGATCGGGAATGGCTTCCGACCGACACGTACGCGCGCTGTCCGACCGACTTAGTACGATGCAACGCGTGTCAAATACAAACGACTCGCACGGAGCATAATACGGATGACCGACACGTACGGAAATCAATCCGTCCGAGCAAAACATCCGGAAAAGAGCCCGACGCGACCGACTCGTACGCGAATGCTGCAACATAGCTTAGCGTGAATGGGACAGACTCGGACCACCCTGCTAATACATGAAAAAGCATACGTTGCGGTCAATGGAATGTTTCCATCATGCTCAACAAAATACACTAGAAACAGACAGAAAAAGTCCAAACACATTGTCAAAGGCAAAAAAAATAAAAAATAAGACACACCCACAACTCCACTTATATAAAGGTCCAAATTTCTTACCATGATCCTTTGCAAATTCAACAGACCTGCCAGCAGATACCACTACTACGCTGCACTGATACATACACTTGGAACTCACCCACCACACAACCTATACACTACTAGCGCCTGTCAAATACCACACTCACAAACACACACCTTTACTCATACTCACACACCCTCACCTTCACACTCACCCACACATCCATCTCCACCACCACCCATCACCATGCCCCCAAAGAAGAATCCAAAGTTCACAGACAGTGAGTTGGAAGTCATGGTAGATGAAATTCTCAGAGTAGAGACACAGTTATTTGGAAACTTGGTCCAACAGACCCCCCTGTCCCAGAGAAACAAGATGTGGGAGAGGATTGTGAACAAGGTGAACGCTCAAGCACCTTGCCTGTGCACAATGGACGATATCAGGAACAGGTACTATGATGTGCGAAGGAGGGTCAAGAAGCTTATTAACAAAGAGCATGAACTGAGTCAGCTGACTGGCGGTGGCCCTCCTGCAACACCTGTGCACTTCACTACCTGGGAGGAGAAGGTGCGGGCCATCCTTCCACCGGAGGGCGTCCATGGAATATCAGGAGTACCAGAGCCTGGTGAGTACATAGCCAATATTGATCGCAAATACACAGCCACAGACATCGCTGTCAAGGACACAGCGATACAAATCACTGTCAGCAAAGCCATAACAACATTAAGCAAATGAGCCTGTGATGTGTATGCCAGCTTGACAAACAAAATACCTGCAATCTCAGAGTAATATGTAACTATTTCATGACATGTACCAACTTACTAAAAAACACAGCAAGGCTTTGTGCTCAAAACAGCAACCACCACTGTCAGCCATCTTGCCAGCACTGTTTCACTCACTCACAGGGAAGCTGAGTCACAAAAAGGAAAGTTGGGTTTGCTGGGAAGGTAGGTGTAGCTGAAAGCATGATAGGAGTCGTAGTCACAGCCAACAGTCCTCCTCCCACATGGCCCAACAGGCCCACCTTGAACCATGCTCACCTCACAGGGAGTGGAAAAGTACAGGCAAGATGGCTGACTCTGGGCTCTGGTGTGTGAGGCACAAGGCCCTGTTGGGAGTTGTGCACAAACAAACACCAGGCCCCACTGTCAGACATCTTGAACGTAAAGTTTTGCTCACTGTCATGGAAGCATGGTTCATGGTGGCCTATTTGGTCTGGGTGGGAGGAGGAGTGCTAGCTCTGACTACATCTACCAGCAGGCCCTGTCACACAGACACCCCTCCCACCAAAACCAAACCCCACACCTGGGACTATGCTTTCCCTGACAGTTAATGAAAATCTACTTCCAAGATGCCTGTCACTGGGCTCTGGTGTGGGGTGCACAAGTCCATGGTGGGATATGTGATCAAAAATAGATTTCTACTAACAACATACCTGCAATGTAACTGGAGATCTCACCATTTACAAAAATGTACAAACTTAGCACTAACTCACAGCAAGGCAATGGGATCCAAACACCAGTCACATGCATCAGCCATCTTGTTTGTACACATTCACTGCCAGGAAATCTGAGTCACAGGAAGGAAGGTTGGGATGGCTGGGAAGGTGGGTGTAGCTAAAAGCATGATGGGAGTCATAGTCACAGCCAACAGTCCTCCTCCTACATGGCCCAACAAGCCCACCTTGAACCATGCTCATCTCACAGGGAGTGGAAAAGTACTGGCAAGATGGCTGACTCTTGGCTCTAGTGTGTGAAGCACAAGGCCCTGTTGGGAGTTGTGCACAAACAAACACCAGGCCCCACTGTCAGACATCTTGAATGTAAAGTTTTACTCACTGTCAGGGAAAGCATAGTCCCAGGTGTGCTCCTTGGGCTGGCTGGGAAGGTGTGTGGAAAACAGGACATTTTGTGAGTTGCAGTCATAGCACATATCACTACACACACCCAAAGGAACCTGTTCATCAGTCACAATGGCTAGCTGACAGTGAATGAAAGGGCCACAGCAAGATGGCTGACACTGTTGCATGGTGTAATGTGCACAAGGCATTGTTGGGAGTTGCATTCAACTCCTACATCATGCAGCGGTATCAGCATCCTTGCCACTACACTCCCCTCACTGTCATTGATACTTTGACCACGAGTAGTAAGCTGGTCTGGGTGGGAGGAGGGGTAAAAGGTCCAGCAGCATTACAGAAGCACACAAACCTCTGTTCCTTACATCTCTGAGCCTTAAAAAGCAAGAAATCAGCCTTGTCTAACTCATCTGTCCATGTAGAACAAGGACAATATACATGATGTGATCAATCACAAAGCAAAGCAGTAACACTATTTGCTACTGACAGCCATTCACATGTGTGCAATGAGATGAGAACTAGGAACACATTCATCAAATTACCATAAACAAAATGCTCACATATATTCTGGAAAGTGAGTGTGTAGGTAGCCACACCAATGTGACTGCAAACAACATGCACAAACATAAGAACACATGCACAAATCTTGGAACATATCATAAGAGGAAGAGTACATATATCACTGTAAAACCACAGATATGGGAAATACCAACACACATGTGTCATGCACAAGGTGTCTCTTGACAGTCAATGTCTATGTACAGTCAAATAAACAAAACATGCACTTCTATGCACAGAGCTGTACATGGTCAGCAAAAAAAGTATTGTTAAAATCACAATGTTCACTGAAAAAAATATGCCTGGGTCTGTGACGATAGAGGAATATCTAATATACATACACTCATCATATTGTACTATAGCAAATGTAATGTGTATGATACAATGACCTGTGCAAAAACACCACAAACATTGTGTCTCTCATCTACCCACAGGGCCTGCTGGAGACACTGCAAGAACAGAACAGGAATCCCAGTCCCAGACTCTGGTTGACCCTGAGCTCTCCGGTGTGGATGTCTCTCAGCCCTCAACGGACGGCGATGAACTACCTGGCCCCTCCGGTGTGGGTCAGCATACAGCACCAGCAGCTGTAACATCAGCACCCCCTGTGACCACTCCAGCACCATCTGTCAACCCCCAGATGACCACTACCCATACGGACACACCAAGGCAACAAAACAACGAGAGCACAGCATAAAAGGGCACTCTGGAGTTCGTGGACAACAACACCACTGTCAACAATGAAGGAGGCTCAGTGTTGTCTGTGCCTGCAACAACAGGCCCTGCTCGTGTGGGTAGGTGTGGTGGGAGGGGGTGTGGGGAGAGGCCCCGTCAGGCAGCTGGTGCTGCTGATCAAGCTGATCCACAGATGGCACGCATTCTCAATACATATCAAGAATGCACCGGAGACTTTGGCCAGGTAGTTGGGATCCTCAAGGACATGCAACAGCAGCAGGCTGCCCATTATGCCAAAATGGACTCACACATGTCCAGAATGGACTCACACATGTCCAGAATGGAGTCCAAAATGGATAAAATTGATGACCAGACTGCGATGCACAGGGACATACTTACCTGCCTCCGCCAGATTGCTGACTACATGACCCCACCTCCCTGTGTGCCCACTACATCTGTTGTTGCTACATCTGCAACTGCCACATGGAGGGATGAGGACTCTGGTGGAGAGTCCCCTGCACCACGGCAGCCTGCACCTGAGGGTTCCCCCTCCAAGTGTGGGAGGGGTCGTCGAAGAAGGACAAATGAGAGACAGATGGCCATGCATCCCCCCCAGAAAGTGAAAACCTGCTCCTGATATCCTCCATTGTGTGTGAAGCTTTCACTTTGTTGAATGTCACTGAACTCCCCCATATGGGATGGAAGGTCTAAGTGGGATCACTGACTCAAATGACTGTGGACTTGGCTCTGAAAATGTCATCTACTACCACTACCAACTCCTCTGTGAACTTTGGATTTCAAAAATTGGTACAGCACTATCACTTTCTTGTAAAAATTCACCCATGCACTGCAATACGTTTTTATTCACACAATACTTGCTTCTGTCGTGAATTAAACACTATTTGTAATATAGAGATGATGTCCTAAAAAACAAGGAATTGGCCGAAAAACAAGTACAGGAATTTACCTACTGTCTTGTGAGTAAATGTAACATGATACATATAAGATATACACACAACAAGGTCAACACAACACAAATAGTACATGGCATACATCCTCATTGCCTCCACTGTTGTAAACTGAAACCACATTTCAATGCACAAACACTAATCATTGCCAGATAAACTGAACATCAGGGCACATATACAGTATGTAAATCAATGTTGGATGTGTGTATACAGATGAGGCACACCTCAATGTGGAGCACAGGTTTATTACACAGGCACAACATGTTGCCCCCACGACAAATGCAATCAAATCACACTGTGACAATAAGCACAAATTAACCAAGACTTTTGAAAACTTTCAGAATTGAGTGTGTGGCACAGATTCCTGTTCCCGAGAAAAGTTGCACTCTGTAACTGCATTGTGTGTCTGGGAGGTCACATGTCTCCATACACCAGCCAAAGGACCCTGTGAAGGAGAGACATAGAACAGTCTTGAAATACAAAAGTTTCTGCATACATCTCCAAGAGACATTTCATACTTACAATGTTTTAATTGGGAACACTAGCTAGGAGTCATGTCAACACTGTACTTGTGACCATACTAACTCAATGGACACCAAACAACTCCAAGGATCATGTTAAGTAGCATGCACCCACACGTATACAGAGATATTGTACAACAGACACATATCATGAAAAGAAAGTGCCTTGTCAACTCATCATTGCATACTTACAATCATGAGAAAAAGTTGTTGATGAGCTGTATCCGAACATCCTCCTCCTCATCACTGGTAACATGCCTCAGGCCTGGATCCTCCCCTGCTGGAGGCTGCTGGTCCCCGTCATCTTGTATGAGAGGTAGCTCATTCCTCACTACCAGGTTGTGAAGCATGCAACACACGATGATGATCTTACACACCTTCGCTGGTGCATATTGGAGGGCTCCTCCTGTACGGTCTAGGCAGCGAAATCTGGTTTTCAGTAGCCCAAATGTCCGCTCAATCACTCGCCTGGTCTGCCCATGTGCCTCATTAAAACGAAACTCAGCAGGGGTGACAGGGTTCCTGAGTGGTGTCAGCAACCATGGCATGTTGGGGTATCCAGAGTCTCCTAAAATTAAACAGAAAAGACTTCATGTGTCTGAAAACAGGGTAAAACCTGACATACAAGAAACACACAACATAAACAGACAACATTACCCACCAACAAGCCAGGCACGCTCATTTTGCAGCTGAGACATCATCTGTGGATCCTACTGTTTCTCATAATATAGGCGTCGTGTGCTGATCCTGGGAAACGCGCACAGACATGTAAGATCATCATGTCAGGCAGACATACCACCAGGGCATTTATGGAGTGGTAATGCTTACAATTCCTGTATGTTTGTTCATTGGCTTGTGGTGGGATCAAAGCCACATGTGTACCATCAATGGAGCCAATGACATGTGGCATTCTGCCCAAAGCATAAAAGTCACTCTTGATGTCGGCAAACTGTCCTGGTGTTGGGAACTTGATGTACAGGTTCAGAAAATGCAGCATTGCCTCCAAAACATTACGAAGCACACGGCTAAACATTGTCTGTGACATCCCACCAGCAGTAGCCACAGTATACTAGAAGGTTCCCATGGCAAAGAAATGTAGGGCTGCCATCACCTTCACCTTGGGGGTCAGCACAAATGGATATGGGCATTCAGGTAGCAAATGTGGGGCCAACTGGTCTGCCAACTCCTCAATGAGTGGTCTGGTGAAGCGGTATCGTCTGATGCTGTCACGTTCTACCATGGTCTGTTGGTCGGGGAAGGGTCTGTGGACAGCTGGTCTCCTGCGGTACATAGGTAACAAATCAAAACATTATTAAGACACTTTCCAATGTGTTAAGGAACATGCAAAAAGTCATATACTACATAAAAGCAAGATTTAATGAAGTCAGATGTGTAATGTTGAGCCTCGACACAAAGGGCAGCTATGTGACCCTTACCGGACATTTCATTTTATAATGGCTTGTCCACAATTACAGTGCTGTGCTGTGACTAATCACTGGTGTCTTTCACAGTCCATGTGATCAAACATTACATACTCAACACACACCTAATAAAGTACCAAAGATAGATGTTTGTAACAACTATCACATTGTGGAAAGGTACGCAGACATGGATCATGTGCCACCTAGGTGGAACACTAGATACAGACAGTGTGTCACCATGCACACCACTGTCATAGTGTGGACATTGTCATGATGTCATGTCTGACATATATGTACTATCACATATGCAAAACATTCATGATGTGTAGCACATCTATATTTGACAAGTATACATGTAAGTCTGTGACACAAAGACACACTAGTAACTCACATGCCAAATACTAGTTGATGTCTCAGATAAATATCATTAAAAACATCAACAATGAAGTGTCTGCGTTGTACAAGAATCAGATACTGTGGATTCACTCAAAATAACTTCATACAATGCACTTTCTAACACATAGTCCAATAAAGCAGTGATTATGTATGGATGTAACCTGTGTTAACACAATGATCCCCTGGGACTGTGTCCAAGCCTAGGAGGGTGATCTGTGAAGAGGTCACTCACAGTTGTGAGGTTCCTCACAAACAATGTATTTGGTGCACATCAAGCTTGGCTCATCATGGGCGTGTGAGCTATAAAGTACTCTGTCCAATATGACATGTGAATCACTGTACCCACACATGTAATGCAGCAGAACATAAAGATTTGCTATACTGTCTGACATGCTGATTGATTATTGTAGGGCGCCTGAGCCTCACCCAAAAAGTGTGGTTCGCATCCTTTGGCTGTTGACTGTAATGGTGAACGACGCGGGTGAGTATTGAATGGACGTGTGTGCCGCATCTGAACCGAGCCTGACGCACACACAGCCCTGCCAAGTACCATGCATCAGGCGTTAGACTAACGCATTTCAGTGTGGTGGTCCGCATCACGGCACTGAAATGCGAAGTCACGCATATTAGCCTGTGCCAAAGCTCTGCGGCCCGAGAAACTGGCTGCTAATTATAATCACACTAAAGTTGAGGGGTACAGGCAGCGTGCGGTGCGCACTGCTGTGCAGACTTCTTGAGATGCTTAATGCTACAACGTAGCACTGGTTCAATCACTGCGCAGCATACATTTCCGGAAAGTCAACTAGTGCCTGCCAATGGCTACTACAGAGACATTGAGGAGAAAGTGTGAGTTCTGTCAAACTCACAATTATATGTTAAGTGGGTCGTTACCTAGCCTAGACTGCCTCCCGTGGCGCAAGCGGGTGGCAGTTAAATTCAGAATAGTGGCTGCTGCCTAATGACTCATGAACTTGCGGTGCCGCTGTAATGAACACTACGACGCAACTGACTCGACCCAGCTGGGCCTACCGCGTCTGACAAAAACATCTGTACTCTCACTGCGGCGGCAGGAGTGGGGCTGGGAAGCGCCACACCCTGCACAGTTCTTCGTCCACCCGGCCCGCCCACTGGTGTTCCTTCAACCTGCCACAGTAGCCTCGGTAGGAGTGCCAAAGTCACCTGAGGTGCGACACTGCCTCAGAGTCCGTACTAGTGACCTGCTTGTCATATATCATCCACGGCAGCACCCTTATGAGAATCCGAATGGTGATGTGATGGCTTGCCTGTTGTTCATGTTACTTTTCAGCAACTAGCACTGCTCCACAGGTGTAGCATCAGTGACACTGACACTTTCTGTGGCGGCCGCGGGCAGGTTTTTGACTTTAAAACTCATGATCCTCCGGCTTGGGTCAGGCGTTTGGCATTGTTGAAACCAAAGGTATTTCTGCATCATTAGATACATTCTGTAGGTCCCTGCAGCCAAGTGAATCCCCACTGTCTGCATGTTTAGTGTCACAAGTAACTCGATCCCCAAATCTGATTTAGATTGATGAATGGCAACAGAACCTCGTTCTGTTCACTTTTCTCCTATGACCACCCTAAATTTATCAAAGGCTGATTCACCCAATGAATGGACAAGTCACGTATTAAAGAAGCAGCCAAGTCACCCAATTAATGAGTGCCTGCCTGCCCTCTGTTACTGAGCACTACAGTCACACCGTCTGTCTCCAGTTAGAGCCCTTCCACTTCTGGTCCTTTGTAGCAATTTTAAGATCTTCTAAATTTCTCCTTGCTCAAATGGGTGTAATTCCGGATATTTACATGTTTTCCACATTTTCATTGCTTGATTTTCCTTGTGAGAAAGTATCACTCATAGTCGTTGAAATGTCACTCATAATTACACTGAAATTATGAAAATGTCACACATAGCAATCTGAAACCTTGGCAGCTATGCACACATTGGCTGTTGGTCATCATGGTGACAGACGCGGGTGAGTATTCAAAGGACGCGTTCTCCGCATCTGAACCGAGCCTGACGCACACATTGGCTGTTGGTTATCATGGTGGCAGACGCGGATGAGTATTCAAAGGACACGCTCTCCGAATCCGAACCGAGCCGGACGCACACATTGGCTGTTGGTCGTCATGGTGACAGACGCTGGTGAGTATTCAAGGGACGCGTTCTCCGCATCCGAACCGAGCCTGACGCACACATTGGCTGTTGGTCATCATAGTGACAGACGCGTGTTTCGCTTTGTGTACGAATCGCGTGCAATCCGAATCAGTTAGCTTACAACAACAATGTATCAAACTCAATAGCGTTATGATGCGGAAAATTTGAACGTCGCAGGAGGTGTGTCCGATGCGTGCAATGTTATGGATTAGACACATTTGGATAATGCGAACGACTAGGACCTATTGCTTTGGACGCATGGAACAGATTCTGCCTCTGCTGCACAGATATAAGTCTGTCTGTTCCCAAGAGACTTCACTTGCCTGCACTACATGCTACTTGACAACATTTCTACCTACCACTGCTGCTGTCTCTGCATCCTCTGGGATCTACAATGGCACATACTGTGGAAAGGGCACCAGCTTTCACAGAGGAGGAGAACCAGGCCCTGCTGGACAGCCTCCTTCCACAGTACAGCAAGCTGAATGGAAAACCAGAGGAGCAGGTGAGTGTTGATTACACTGCCTTTTTTATTGGCCATGTGTTAAAACAGGCACTACTAGCATTGTGATCCCCAAGGGCAAGCATGCAAACATAGTTAATGTAAGTTTTACAGTGTGTATATTTATGTTCTGGACAGGTACAGTGATGTATAATTGTGTTTAGTGGGATTGATTTTTCTGCACTGTTCTCATGTAATTAAGGGAGATTTGCACACAGGACAACTGCCCATGATGATACTTGGCTAACCTTTAGACATTATCTGCCATTCTGACCATGACCTATATGTCCAAGTGTGTGATAAATAAACATGTAGCATGTGGAGTAATGGTGTGTCACCATGTCATCCTTACAGGTCGACGCCCATCAGAAGAAGGAAATTTGGCAGACCATCGTCCGGGCTGTAAGATCTGTGGGGGTCTTCAAACGCCACGTCCGCCACTGCCGAAGAGGTGGCAGGACCTCCGTGGCTGAACACGGAGGATTGCAGGAGTCCAGCTGAAGCTGTCACCTCCTTGCAAAAGGGGTGGATGACGGACCCTGACCCCCCACATGCTCCGGATACTGATGGTGGTCTTCCATGACCTGGATGGGCAGTTGAAGGCCAGACAGCAGCAAGGAGGAGGTGAGTATGTGCCATGTTGCTGAACTATGTTTGACATGCATGTTGCACTCCCTCAGCCTGGTAACCCTCTCACAGGTCGTCTGTCTGCTGAGACAACACTTCTGTGGCAAAATGTAACTATGCCCCATTATCATCTGATGCCCAGGTGTGTCCCTTTCCATCTGTGACATGTGTCACTTAGGTCCTGTGTATTTGCTGTAGTCCAAGGTTAATGTGATCAGCACCACATACAACAAGTGCATTGAGTTGACCATCATGAGTGATATAATTGTTTGACATGTGTTAGCACATTGACTGAAATATGACCTGTACTCTATGTGGGACATCCATGTATGTTCAAAATGGTGATCTCGGTGCACATAGGTTTGCAAAAAAAATGCTACACATCCGTGCAGCAGGTGAGACCAATGTTGATGCCTCAGACAAATGAAATGGAGAAGTGTTCAATATGTATAGTCCCCTACATAGTGCTCTGTGTAATCACATGTATCACATGGACCAAGGACAGGTATGCTGACTCAGGCCATCCAAGACACTGGCACATCAGATTTTTGTGTGTCAGGCAACACTTTCACCATTGTAAATTGGAAATCCATGGGTCAGACTCGGTGACAGTGTGTACATGCGGCAATTTTAGAAATACACAGGTGGCAAATATAGAAAACATGGACATACATCTAATGTATGGAATGTGGCTCAGATACACAAGACAAAACATATGTGTATCATCCCTTGACTCTGCATAATGGTGGCTTCAACATATATGTGTATGCTGCATTACTTTCTTCTTGAGAGCTCTAAAAAAGTTCATGTAGACCAATTTTTAATTCATATACTCCAATGTCGAAGTAGAACAACGTGAACTTTTCAAAGTGTTTAAATTGTGTGTAGCACTTAGGGTACATGTATACTTGACCACTACAGATGTTGCTTTAACAGTGAATACATGATTGTGACACGGTGATGACTTTAAAGTTGTGATTTACTGGCCCTGTAACAAGAGTCAGTACAGACTGTTTAGCCAGACAGGTCAGTGGCATAGTATGCCACATGAACATTTGTGAGGATGCAGTATTTGTACTTGTCTGTTGTCCTGCAGGCAGACCATTATAGCATTGACGTTCAAGACATAGGTGCCCATCATGATGACTGGGGATGGAAGTATGTTCATCATGTCAACTTATACATTTGTCCATCCCATTTGCTGTGTCACTTCCAGACTCCCTTGCATGAGATGAGACATGACACTCAGGAACATTACAGATCAGACAACAGGCAAAATAGTGCGTTAGTGGACATGTATTTAGTGGTATTTGAAATACATCTAACAGATGGTTCCATTACCATCATGTGTTTGGGAACCATAGTTTACTGGCAGACTGACAAGTGCCATGTTCACATATGTGTAATGAATCTAAAAACTGCCATGAACATTATGCAAGGGCTTGCTCTGTGATGTGTTGTGATGAAACTCATGTGTCAAGTCTATGCAGATTACTGATGTGATATCTCTTTCTCATCCTTGTTCACAGCATCATCAACGGCTACTGGAGGAGACAGTGCCACAGACCAAGAGGAAGCGGCTAGCCAGACTGGGTCCACTGTGGAGGAGGAGGAGGGACCCAGTGGCACGGAGGGTGAGGGGAGCCACACTGAGGGCCGGTCAGAAACATCTACATCTGCAAAGGACCAATGAAGCTCCAGTGATGACTCCCTTGTGGTGGTGGATGTTAGGATAGCAGAGGCCACAACATCAGAGTCTGTCCCCGCCACCACCACCATCTCCACCCTCACAGCTGCTCCCATTCCAAGTGTCCGTGGACCCTCCCGTGTTAGGGAGCATGTCTCCTTCGGGCCAGGTACCGCACCCCCTGCATCTGTCACCCCTGCTGTCCTGAGTGTGGTGTCTGTGGATTTGCTAAAACAGATACATGTGAGGCAGACATCCATGCTGAGTGTCCTCCATGCACACACCAGTTTTTTGACACAATTGGTGTCATACATGGAGGGCATGTCATCAGACATGTCTGCCCTACAGCAAACAAATCAGTCCATGGCCTCCTCACTGATGGCAGCAGTGTCCCTCCTACAGCAGTCCCTTACCCCTCCTTCCTCTGCCCCATCCACAGTCCCCACTACCCTACCTAACCCAAGCACACTCACACAGGCACATGCACACACACCAACAGACACAAGCAGCACACAGCCACCCAAAACAAAGTTAAAAAAAACACACACGCACACTCAGGGGACTGACATCACACAGACAGGGGAGAGGGTCAAAAAACACACACACCCATTCAGAACCACTCCACATTCTTTAGCTACTTTTCCCTCCAAAACCCCTACCCTTGACTCTCCTGCAACCCCCACTTCCCAGCAGGTCTTCCTGTGTGACCTTGGCCTCTTCCCCACTGATACATCAGACCAGACTCGCAAGGGGAAGAGGAAATCCCCCAGCACAGAGAGGAGATCCACCCCTGCACGCACACCCTCCCCTAAGAGTAGGAACACTGAACCCCCACCCGTACATCCCCCAGAACAAAGAAATCCAAAACCCCACCACCATCCCACACTTCCACTACAAAATCTACTTCATCACGAGCCCAGGCCACCCCTCCCAAAGTTCACACATCAGACCCCATCCCAGTTTCCCCCACACACCATCCCCAAGATGATAAGGCCCTCCCCCCTACCACAAGCACTCCCACTCCCACAACACCACACCTTCTGTCTGTTCCTGACACTGCAGTGGAACCCCCACCTCCTCAATTAGACCGGTCCACTGCAGTGGAGCCCCACCCCCTCAATCAGCCCAGTCCACTGCAGTGGATCCCGACACTACAGTAGACCCCATCCCTCCCACAAACCAAACCAGTCCCCCCTAGTCCCGTCCCTGCGGTGCCTGGCATGCCCCTAAAGATGCCCCTCCAAGGGGAGATTTCCCCTAGTTGTAGCAGTGCAGGCAAGCGAGGGAGGAATAATCATATGCATGACCCCCTAAAGGACTCAATAAAATGGACTGGCCATTGGCCTTATTGTTCAGAATGAGACTCAGACATGGATCCAACAATTACAAGTCACAGAATACTTTATTTACATCAACCTGTGTACATGTGTGTGTCCAAAGTCATCTGCACGTAGTCAAACTTCATGTTTACCAAGTTGTACTGATGAGACAGATGACTTGTTCATCATCAATGCGCTATTCTGCATGTCCATCGTAGACGGTTGCACCTTGAAAATCTTGTACAATGTGTACAAATGTCAGCACGACCTATCTGCAAAAGTGTAATTCAAAGATGGTAGGTTGTTAAAGCATGTCACACTCACTGTCCAAAATGTTGTGGATCATGACAACCTGCAATTGCATACAATGATGACTTAGATACATACTGTAATAGGACACATATACCATGGACCACATGCAGAACATCACATCACTATATCATTATTTTCCCACAACAAGATTTCAACAGCAATTTCATTAGACTTATTAACAAAATTTGGTACACGAAATGCAAATCTACAAAGAAAAAAAAATGCGTTATTCAGCATTTGTGATTAAACTTAAAAACATGAAGAACAATAAGGTCAATGGCCAGTCCATTTTATAGAGTCCTTTAGGGGTCATGCACATGATTATTCCTCCCTTGCTTGCCTGCACTGCTACAACTAGGGGACATCTCCCCTAGGAGGGGCATCTTTAGGGGCATGCCAGGCACTGCAGGGACAGGATTAGGGTGTACCGGTTTGGGTTGTGGGAGGGATGGGGTCTACTGAAGTGTCGGGATCCACTGCAGTGGACTGGGCTGATTGAGGGGGTGGGGGCTCCATTGCAGTGGACTGGGCTGATGGAGGGGGTGGGGGCTCCACTGCAGTGGACAGGTCTGATTGAGTGGGTGGGGACTCCACTGCAGTGGACAGGTTTGATTGAGGGGGTGGGGGCTACACTGCAGTGTCAGGAACAGACAGAAGGTGTGGTGTTGTGGGAGTGGAAGTGCTTGTGGTAGGGGGGAGAGCCTTATCATCTTGGGGATGGTGTAATGGTGTGTGTGGGAAACTGGGATGGGGTCTGATGTGTGAACTTTGGGAGGGGTGGCCTGGGCTCGGGATGAAGTAGATTTTGTGGTGGAAGTGTGGGATGGTGGTGGGGTTTTGGATTTCTTTGTTCTGGGGGATGTATGGGTGGGGGCTCAGTGTTCCTACTTTTAAGGGAGGGTGTGCGTGCAGGGGTGGATCTCCTGTCTGTGCTTAGGGGATTTCCTCTTCCCATCACCCTCCATGCCACTGGGTCCCTCCTCCTCCTCCACAGTGGACCCAGTCTGGCTAGCCGCTTCCTCTTGCTCCATGGCATTGTCTCCTCCAGTAGCCGTTGATGATGCTGTGAACCAGGATGAGAAAGAGATTCACATCAGTCATATGCATAGACTTGACACATGAGTTTCATCACAACACATCCCAGAGCAAGCCCTTGCATAATGTTCATGGCACTTTTTATATTCATTACACATATGGGAACATGGCACTTGTCAGTCTGCCAGTAAACTATGGGTCCCAAACACATGATGGCAATGGAACCATCTGTTAGATGTATTTCAAATACCACTAAATACATGTCCACTAACGCACTATTTTGCCTGTTGTCTGATCTGTAATGCTCCTGAGGGTCATGTGTCATTACAAACATGTCTCATCTCATGCAAGGAGTCTGGAAGTGACACAGCAAATGGGATGGACACATTTATAAGTTGACATGATGAACATAATTCCATCCCCAGTCATCATGATGGGCACCTATGTCTTGAACGTCAATGCTATAATGGTCTGCATGCAGGACAACAGACAAGTACAAATACTGCATCCTCACAAATTTTCAAGTGGCATACTATACCACTGGCCTGTCTGGCTAAACAGTCTGTACTGACTCTTGTTACAGGTCCAGTGAATCACAACTTTAAAGTCAGCACCCTGTCACAATCATGTATTCACTGTTAAAGCAACATCTGTAGTGATCAAGCAACATGTCCCCTACGTGCTACACACCATTTAAACACTTTGACAAGCTCACGTTGTTCTACTTAGACATTCGAGTATATGAATTAAAAAATCTGTCTACATGAACTTTTTTAGATCTCTCAAGAAGAAAGTAATGCAGCATACACATATGTGTTGAAGCCACCATTATGCAGAGTCAAGTGATGACACACACATGTTTTGTCCTGTGTATCTGAGCCACATTCCATACATTAGATGTCTGTCCATGTTTCCTATATTTGCCACCTGTGTATTTCAAAAATGTCCGCATGTACACACTGTCACAGAGTCTGACCCATGAATTTCCAATTTACAATGGTGAAAGTGTTGCCTGACACACAAAAATCTGATGCGGCAGTGTCTCGGATGGCCTGAGTTGGCATACCTGTCCTTGTTCCATGTGATACATGTGATTACACAGAGCACTATGTAAGGGACTGTACATATTGAACACTTATCCATTTCATTTGTCTGAGGCATCAATATTGGTCTCACCTGCTGAACAGGTGTGTAGCATTTTTTTCGCAAACCTGTGTGTACCGAGATCCCCATTTTGAACATATATGTATGTCCCACACAGAGTACAGGTCATATTTCAGTCAATGTGCTGACACATGTCAGACAATTACATCACTCATGATGGTCAACTCAATGCACCTGTTGTATATGGTGCTGATCACATTAACCTTGGACTACAGCAAATACACAGGACCTGAGTGACACATGTCACAGACGGAAAGGGACAAACCTGGGCATCAGATGATAATGGGGCATAGTTGCATTTTGTCTCAGCAGACAGACGACCTGTGAGAGGGTTACCAGGTTGAGGGAGTGCAACTTGCATGTCAAACATAGTTCAGCAACATTGCACATACTCACCCCCTCCTTGCTGCTGTCTGGCCTTCAACTGCCCATCCAGGTCAGGGAAGACCACCATCAGTATCCGGAGCATGTGGGGCGTCAGGGTCCGTCGTCCACCCTTTTTGCGAGGAGTTGACAGCTTCAGCTGGACTCTTTCAATCCTCCATGTCCAGCCACGGAGGTCCTGCCACCTCTTCTGGCAGTGGCAGACGCAGCGTTTGAAGACTCCGACAGATCTTACAGCCCGGACGATGATCTGCCAAATTTCCTTCTTCTGATGGGCGTCGACCTGTAAGGATGACATGGTGACACACCATTACTCCACATGTTACATGTTTATTCATCACACACTTGGACATATAGGTCATGGTCAGAATGGCAGATAATGTCTAAAGGTTAGCCAAATTTCATCATGGGCAGTTGTCCTGTGTGCAAGTCTCCCTTAATAACATGAGAACAGTGCAGAAAAATCAATCCCACCAAACCCACTTCTACATCACTGTACCTGTCCAGAACATAAATCTACACACTGTAAGACTTACATTAACTATGTTTGCATGCTTGCCCTTGGTGATCACAATGCTAGTAGTGCCTGTTTTAACACATGGCCAATTGAAAAGGCAGTGTAATCAGCACTCACCTGCTCCCCTGGTTTTCCATACAGCTTGCTGTACTGTGGAAGGAGGCTGTCCAGCAGGGCCTGGTTCTCCTCCTCTGTGAAAGCTGGTGCCCTCTCCACAGTACGTGCCATTGTAGATCCCGGAGGATGCAGAGACAGCAGCAGTGATAGGTAGAAATGCTGTCAAGTAGCATGTAGTGCAGGCAAGTGAAGTCTCTTGGGAACAGACAGACATATATCTGTGCAGCAGAGTCGGAATCTGCTCCATGTGTCCAAAGCGATAGGTCCTAGTCGTTCGCATTATCCGAATTTGGCCAATCCATAATATTGCACGCATCTGACACGCCTACCGTGTCGTTCAAATCTTCCGTATCATAACACTATTGAGTTTGATACATTGTTGTTGTAAGATAACAGATTCAGATTGCACGCGATTCATACACGAAGCGAAATGCACGTCTGTCACCATGACGACCAACAGCCAATGTGTGCGTCAGGCTCGGTTTGGATGCGGAGAACGCGTCCTTTGAATACTCACCCGCGTCTGTCATCCGGACGATCAATAGCCAATATGTGCGTCCGGCTCGGTTCGGATGCGGAGAACTCGTCCTTTGAATACTCTCCCGTGTCTGTCACCATGATGACCAATAGCCAATGTGTGCGTCCGGCTCGGATGCAGGGAACGCGTCCTTTGAATACTCACCCACGTCTGTCACCATGATGACCAATAGCCAATGTGTGCGTCAGGCTCGGTTCAGATGCGGAGAACGCGTCCTTTGAATACTCACCCGCGTCTGTCACCATGACGACCAATAGCCAATGTGTGCATAGCTGCCAAGGTTTCAGATTGCTATGTGTGACATTTTCATATTTTCAGTGTAATTATGAGTGACATTTCAACAACTATGAGTGACACTTTCTCGCCATGAAAATCAAGCAATGAAGATGTTGAAAACATGTAAATATCAGGAATTACACCCATTTGAGTAAGGAGAAATTTAGAAGATCTTAAAATTGCTACAAAGGACCAGAAGTGGAAGGGCTCTAACCGGAGACAGACTGCGTGACTGCAGTGCTCAGTAACAGAGGGCAGGCAGGCAATCATTCATTGCATGTCTTGGCTGCTTCTTTAAAGCATGACTTTTCCATTCATTGGGTGACTCAGCCTTTGATAAATTTAGGATGGTCATAGGAGAAAAGCTACAGAAAAGTGAACAGAACGAGGTTCTGTTGCCATTCAGCAATCTAAATCTGATTTGGGGATAGAGTTACTTGTGACACTAAACATGCAGACAGTGGGGATTCACTTTGCTGCATGGACCTACAGAATGTATCTAATGATGCAGAAATACATTTGGGTTAAACTATGCCAAACGCCTGACCCAAGCAGGAAGCTCACGAGTTTAAAAGTAAAAAATCTGCCCGCGGACGCCACAGAAAGTGTCAGGGTCACTGACGCTACACCTGTGGAGCAGTGCCAGTTGCTGAAAAACAACATGAACAACAGGCAAGGCATTACATCGCCATGCGGATTCTCGTGAGGGCGCTGCCAGGGATGATATGTGACAAGCAGATCACTAGTACGGACTCTGAGGCAGCGTCGCACCTCGGGTGACTTTGGCACTCCTACCGAGGCTACTGTGGCAGGTTGAAGGAACGCCAGTGGGCGGGCCGGGTGGACGAAGAACTGTGCAGGGTGTGGCACTTCCCAGCCCCACTTCTGTTTCCGCAGTGAGAGTCCAGGTGTTTTTCTCAGACACGGTAGGCCTAGCTGGGTCGGGTCAGTTGCGCCGTAGTGTTCATTACCGCGGCACCGCAAGTTCATGAGTCATTAGGCAGCAGACACTAATATGAATTTAACTGCCACCGGCTTGCGCCACGGGAGGCAGTCTACGCTACGTAACAACCCACTTGACCTATAACTGTGAGTCTGACAGAACTCACACTTTCTCCTCAAAGTCTCTGTAGTAGCCACTGGCAGGCACTACTTGACGTTCCTGAAATGTATGCCGCGCTGTGATTGAACCTGTGCTACGTTGTAGCATTAAGCATCTCAAGAAGTCTGCGCAGCAGTGCGCACCGCACCCTGCCTGTACCACTCAACTTTAGTGTAATTATAATTATCAGCCAGTGCTTGGGCCGCAGAGCTTTGGCACAGGCTAATATGCGTGACTTCGCATTTCAGTGCGGTGATGCGGACCACTACACTGAAATGCGTTAGTCTAACACCTGATGTGTTGTGCTTGGCAGGGCTGTGTGTGCGTCAGGCTCAGTTCGGATGCGGCACACGCGTCCATACAATATTCACCCGCGTAGTTCACCATTACAGTCAACAGCCAAAGGATGCGAACCACACGTTTTGGGTGAGTCTCAGGTGCCCTACACTAATCAATCAGCATGTCAGACAGTATAGAAAATCTTCATGTTCTGATGCATTACATGTGTGGCTACAGTGATTCACATGTCATATTGGACATAGTACTTTAAAGCTCACACTCCTATGATGAGCCACGCTTGATGTGCAACAAATACATTGTTTGTGAGGAACCTCACAACTGTAAGTGAACACTTCACAGATCACTCTCCAAGGCTTGGACACAGTCCCAGGGGATCATTGTGTTAACACAGGTTACATCCACACATAATCACTGCTTTATTGGACTGTGTTAGAAAGTGCATTGTGTGAAGTTATTTTGAGTGAATCCACAGTATCTGAGTTTTGTACAACGCAGACACTTCATTTTTGATGTTGTTAATGATATTTATCTGAGGCATCAACTTGTATTTGTCATGTGAGTTGCTGTTGTGTCTTTGTGTCACAGACATACATGTTTGCTTGTCAAAAAAGATGTGCTACACATCATGAATGTTTTGTGTATGTGATAGTACATGTATGTCAGACATGACATCATGACAGTGTCCACACTATGACAGTGGTATGCATGGTGACACGCTGTCTGTATCTAGTGTTCCACCTAGATGGCATTACATGATCCATGTCTGCGTACCTTTCCACCATGTGATAATTGTTACAAACATCTATCTTTGATACTTTAATAGGTGTGTGTTAAGTATGTAATGTTTGATCACATGGACTGTGACAGACACCATGATTAGTCACAGCACAGCACTGTAATTGTGGACAAACCGTTATGAAATGAAATGTCTGGTAAGGGTCACATAGCTGCCCTTAGTGTTGAGGCTCAACATTACACATCTGACATCATTGAGTCTTGCTTTGATGTAGTATATGAGTTTTTGCATGTTCCTTACTACATTGGATAGTGTCTTAATAATGTTTTGATTTGTTACCTATGTACCGCAGGAGACCAGCTGTCCACAGACCATTCCCCGACCTACAGACCATGGTAGAGTGTGACAGCATCAGACAATACCGCTTCACCAGACCACTCATTGAGGAGTTGGTAGACCAGTTGGCCCCACATTTGCTACCTGAATGCCCATATCCATTTGCGCTGACCCCCAAGGTGAAGGTGATGGCAGCCCTACATTTCTTTGCCACAGGAACCTTCCAGTATACTTTGGCTACTGATGGTGCGATGTCTCAGACAATGTTTACCCGTGTGCTTTGTGGTTTTTTAAAGGCAATGTTACATTTTCTGAACCTGTACATCAAGTTCCCAACACCAGGACAGTTTGCCGACATCAAGAGTGACTTTTATGCTCTGGGCAGAATGCCACATGTCATTGGCTCTATTGATGGTACACATGTGGCTTTGGTCCCACCACAGGTCAATGAACAAACATACAGGAATCGTAAGCATTACCACTCCATAAATACCCTGGTGGTATGTCTGCGTGACATGACGATCTCACATGTCTGTGCGCGTTTCCCAAGATCAGCACACAATGCCTACATTATGAGAAACAGTAGGATCCCACAGATGATGTCTCAGCTGTCAAATCAGCGTGCCTGGCTTGTTGGTGGGTAATACTGTCTGTTTATGTTGTGTGTTGCTTGTATGTCAGGTTGTACCCTGTTTTCAGACACATGAAGTCTTTTCTGTTTAAATTTAGGAGACTCTGGATACCCCAACATGCCATGGTTGCTGACACTACTCAGGAACCTTGTCACCCCTGCTGAGTTTAGTTTTAATGAGGCACATGGGCGGGCCAGGCGAGTGATTGAGCGGACATTTGGGCTACTGAAAACCAGATTTTGCTGCCTGGACCGTACAGGAGGAGCCCTCCAATATTCACCAGCGAAGGTGTGTAAGATCATCATCGTGTGTTGCATGCTTCACAACCTGGCAGTGAGGACTGAGCTACCTCTCATCCAAGATGACGGGGACCAGCAGCCTCCAGCAGGGGAGGATTCAGGCCTGGGGCATGTTGCCAGTGATGATGAAGAAGAGGATGTTGGGAGACAGTTCATCAACAACTTTTTCTCATGATTGTAAGTATGCAATGATGAGTTGACAAAGCACTTTCTTTGCATGATATGTGTCTGTTGTACAATATCTCTGTAAACGTCTGGGTGCATGCTACTTAACATGATCCTTGGAGTTGTTTGGTGTCCAGTGAGTTAGTATGGTCACCAGTACAGTGTTGACATGACTCTTAGCTAGTGTTCACAATTTAAACATTTTAAGTATGAAATGTCTCTTGGAGATGTATTCAGAAAATGTGGTATTTCAAGACTGTTCTATGTCTCTCCTTCACAGGGTCCTTTGGCTGGTGTATGGAGACATGTGACCTCCCAGACAGATAATGCAGTTGCAGAATGCAGCTTTTCTCGGGATCAGGAGTCTGTGCCACACACTCGATTCTGAAGTTTTTCTAACGTCTTGGTTAATTTGTGCTTATTGTCACAGTGTGATTTGATTGCATTTGTTGTGGAGGCAGCATGTTGTGCCTGTGTAATAAACCTGTGCTCCACATTGAGGTATGCCTCGTCTGTATACACACATCCAACATTCATTTACATACTGTATATGTGCCCTGATGTTCAGTTTATCTAACAATGATTAGTGTTTGTGCATTGAAATGTTGTTTCAGTTTACAACAGTGGAGGCAATGAGGATGTATGCCATGTACTATTTGTGTTGTGTTGACCGTGTTGTGTGTATCTCTTATATGTGTCATGTTACATTTACGCACAAGTCAGTAGGTAAATTGCTGTACTTGTCTTTAAGCCAAATCCTTGTTTTTTAGGACATCATCTCTATATTACATACAGGGGCATATTCTCAAGAACGTGTGATAACCACCGCAAGTTTAGCTTAACGCAACTTTGCACATAGAAGTCTATCGCGGGAAAACAATGCCATGTTAACGTAGTATTCCCAACCTGGCGGCACCATGCGATAGCCCCACGATAACGCGTCAAATGACCGCGCTAAAATTAATGCGACGCCGCAAAAATGCGAAACACGAACGCGAATAAAGTTGCGATGAGGCCAACCGCGATACAAAAATCAGCGATAACCAGCGACAGGCCTGCAATCCCCACGCGTCATGCGGGAAAATGCACCATAAAAGCTGAACAAGAAAAACACACCATAAACAAAATAAACTGCGTAGCAACATGGAGGCACCCGGAACGAGTGCCCAGGTCAACGCGAACCCCACAAGCCCCACAGACCACCAGCAAGGAACCTCGGGGTCGGGGAAGGCCAAGGAGAAGAGGAAGAGGAAGACGAGGTACAGTCCGCATGACAACCGGATCGTCGTCACGGAGGTAACAGAGCACCAACAACAACTGTCCGTCACATCCACCGTGTCACTGGCAACACAGACGAAAAAATGGCATTCTATCGTGAATGCAGTCTGAGTATCGAGGAGGCCAAGATGCGCTGCCACGATGTGAAAAGCCAAACCAAGCAGAAACCCGCTGCCAACAGGAAGGCAGCAATGGCGAATGTAGGTGGGAGTCCTGCGCCACAGGAGGAGCTGGAGCAAATGGCGGCCACAGTCATGAGTGTGGAGACGGTGCAAGGAGTCGGGAGTCCGGACACTGCTCGACATGACCTGACACAACAGCAACAGGGTGAGTAACGAACAGGGACTGTGGGGACGGGGGGACGGGCACAATGGCACACATGCACAACGACGTGTAGCACACCGCACACCCACAATTACCCTGGGTCATGTCCCTGATCCCAGTGGCACACTGCAGCACTCATACAAACATCAAGTAGGCCCCCGTTCACCATGTGCCCAAAGGGGTCCCACCCCACACATCACCAATTACACAACACACACATGCACCCGTGCGAAACACAGCAAAGATGCGTATTTGAGAGCCACACTGACAATGCAAGTGACACCACATTACCAGCAGCATGGCTGGAGTACAATCACCATGACACTGTGCACGCCACGAGACTAAGGTGGCTGAGTGTGGACCACATCCGGAAAGGAGCAGGTCACACTCTGACACATCCACCTGCACAAACAACCACTGACGTCAACAACACATCTGCAGACAAACAATGCACAAGAGTACAAAAACCGTTCAAGAGCACAAATGACCCAAGTCGCCAACATCACAGCACCTCAAAAGCACAAAAGCCAAAGGCACACCGCCTCCAAGGGATAAGGGGCAGCAAAATCACAGCTGCATGTGCGACTCTCACACAATGCAGCACACACACATAGCAATGACAGCACACCCACATGGACGACAATGTGGTACACAGTCCAACACCTACACTGCAGAACAGAGGACGCAACTGGGTCCACCTGTGCGTAGAAAATGGCCAGTCACATCTGACATAGCAGGAAACTGTGAGATGCAAATGTACGTGTACAACCTCACCTACGTCATGTAGTCCAAATGTCCACTGTCCCGCATCAAATAGTCCGCCCCTCCCAAACAGTCACAAAGTACATTGTCATGAAGTCTGTATGTAAACTTGAACAATGCGGCAACATACATGCCAACACAATGTCAACAAGCATCTCCTTTTCACATTGCAGAGGGACAAACAACGCCTCCAGCAGAGCAGACCAGACAACTCTACAGTGATGCTGAAGAGGACCACCACACTTCCGACACCTACGCCCCACAACAGTCCATGGACATCTTAGGCAATCAACCTCCAGGAGCAGGGCAGCACCGCAGCATCGAGGATACCCCACTCCCTGCACAGACAACACAGCTGGACGCACCCACCACCCCGGCTGGCTCCCAGCAGCCCACCGAAGCACACATCGCATTCCAAGGCCAGGTGTCAGACTGCCAGAAGGGGGTGGCCGAACATGTGCGGGTGGCGGGGTACTACCACATGGAAGCCAAACTAGACCACATACGTGGGTGTCTAAGTCCCATCCAGGGCCCACCTACACTCCCCAACGGAGAGCCACACTGCGACAGAGACACATGCCTTTGAACATTTCCAGTACTGAACCACACCCAGAGCCACGGGATGATCATCCACACCCCCACGCTGGACTGGCATACGACGGCCCAGTTCACTCCTCTTACGTATTGAGTGGGTGACGACAAAGCTACATGTGCAATGTCCCACCCGCTGCCTGCGGTGACATGGCTGCGTCCTCTGTACACGGCACAATGTAATGTTGTAGTGCCCGGGGCACAAATGCATACATCATGAGCACACGGACACACTCAGATATTTCGTTGAACTGGCTACGGGCACGTGCGCTCGACACCTTTATTGGCATGGTCACATGTACAGTGACGCATGTGCTGGATGTGTGTGGGGTGAGTGTAAGCCAGCCCTCATGGAGTCGTTGGTGCTGGCAACAACTTGAACAGTGATCACAATTAAAGCAGAAACAGAAAACACCAGCATAACAGAAACAACTGTGAAGCATCATGGTGGTAGCCGGAGAAAGTACAGTGTTCACCCAACATGCAGGCAGAATGGTCCATGATTTGTGATGCACTGAATTAGTGGCACCTGAAGAGCTGAGCAGGGAACAAGCTGATGATGGCACCCACGACTGCTGTGAGCAACTCTGATAGTCTGGCAGTAAGACACTTACGACTCTGGCACCTGTTGTTTGGAGTTGGTCCTGGCGGTGGTGGTGTGTGCATCCTGCGGTGATGTGACGTCCGGGCAGGCCAGAACTCTATTTGATGTGTGAGCCCAGGTGGGCCGCAGTTGAGGCCGGAGGCAGCGGACAGAGCAGGGCCACAGACACATGGCCTTGATGACCCCCAGTCCATCGACCCAGAGGCCATCCAATATGCTATCAGACAGGGGCCATGACTTGAGCTGCACAGAATTAGTGGCCTCGGATGCACTGCGGCCGGCACAGGCACACCGCCACGGGACGGTGACTTGCAGTGCAGTGAGATAGGGCCACGCGAGGTGAGCGGGTCCTCGTCGATGTCGAAGGTGAATGTAGCAAAGGTTTGTGGGGGACAGTGGAAGGTGTCCTCCAGGGCATGATGCAGAGGGCAGAAGCCGGCCGGAAGTGGCAAATGGAGGAGTGGAATGCTACAGCCTCATTTTTGCCACAAAGTCAGTATCACCGACATGATGATGAAGACAAGCCCCAGTCCATAGACTCAGTCGCCACCAAAGTTCAACCAGAAAGTGTCCATGGATGTCGGGGAACAGACTTAGTGGCACCGGAGCTGAAAGGGGATGCAGTCTGCGATGAGGTCAGTACAATGATGTCAAGTCTGCCATAAATGATTCATGACTGAATTCCCAATGTGTGACCTACTCGACCGCAGTGTAGGCCGAATGGGTAGTCATCAAGGGCCCACAGACACGTGTGGTTGGGATGCCATGCACATACTTTGTGTCACCACATCGAAGGGAGTATAGTGATATAAACTCAGCCATAAAGTGTGTACTCGGCCATTGTGTAATCAAGACTCAGTTCCAAATGTGTGACCTACTTGACCGCAGTGTAGGCTCGAGTCAGCGGTCAGCAGGGGCCCACAGCCACATGTCGTTGGCCGTGATGCACAGAGTTAGTGACACCAGAGCAGTTGTCGGCAGTGTTCGATCACCTCCGTAACCATGATCCTTTTCTCCTCCGGACTGAACCGCGTCTTCCTCTTACTCGTCTCCTTACGTACAATGATATGAACTCCGCCATGCAGAAATCAAGACTCAGTACCACATGTCTGACCTACTTGACCGTAGTGTAGGCCCGAGGCAGTGTGGAGTACGCCAACGAAAAAGGAGTAAAGCGGGCCTGTGTCGCGGAGGCCGTGCTGGTCTGAGGAGACTGCCAAGGTCGTGGGCTTCGGGCTTGGAGCTTGTGCCGGCACGTGGTGGGCCCTCTTTGACACACGCCGGTGTCGGCAGGTGAGCAGTGAGGCCTGGCTGCGCAGGGGCGTGCATGATGGGTTCGGGGACCAGCGGCCCGGGGTGCAGCAGGCGCACAGGATCGCAGGCCACACCACTCAAGGCAACAGCGTCGGCCTCGTGGTGGGGTGGGAGGCGCCGCCCTGGCAGACACGTTGGGCATTCCGGAAGAGAACCACGCCCAGAGCTACGTGCTTTTTATTCACACCCCTACGCTGGCCTGGCGTACGCCGGGCCAGCCCACTCCACACACGCTTACAGGGGGGGACGTCACAAGCTACATTTCCTTGGGCTTCCCCACTGGCTGGGGTGACATGGTTGCGTCCACTGTCCACTACACTCCAGACACCAGCAGTGCATGTAGACATGGATATGTCTGTGGTCTGCATACTGCAGTCTGTCCAGAACATCTCCTCCACACTTGGCATTGTGTACATTCTCATTCATGGGTGACTTGCCTCCTTCGCACATGCCTGGTTCCCACCTCACCCCACATTCCGGTATTGTGTGGCTGGGGTGCCATTCCGTTGATGGCTCATGTACATGGCTAACCAAGGTTGCCACAGTAAGTTGTGCTGTCATGTCTGGTGGTTGGGTATGTTGTTTGGCATGTTGTATGTGATTTTGTGACGTGTGCAGTGCCAGAGTTGTGAGTTGCGTGATTGTGGAGTTGAGGGGTGTGGTGTGTTCATTTGGTACTTGCCAACGTGCAGTGCATTTCCATAGGTTCCATCCTGGAAGCGCTGGTTGATGTTGGACTGTTGGAAGATGAAGGGATCATGCACTCTGCCTGGGTAGTTGGCTACGACATTGGTGAAGAGTCCCCTGTGGTCCACTATTGCCTACACGTTGATGGGATGCGTGTGCTTTCTGTTGCGGTACTTGTGTGCGGTGTCGGCAGGGGGCACAAGAAGTACATGTGTGCAGTCGATTGCCCCCAACACGTGCGGGAATCCAGCTATGGCGTATAGTCCTTGCTTGGTCTCCAGCTGTTCCTGCGCATTGTGGGGGACGTATAGGTACTGGGGTACCTAGCTGATGATGGCATCCAGAACAGGTGTGGGGAACTTGGATGGGGCTGGCTGTGTGACTCCTCCGACTCTGGCGGATCTTGGTTGTGAGGTACCAGAGGCCAACAGGTGCAGCACAGCCAGCAGCTTTGTCTGCGGAGGGATGTTGGTTGTCCACTGTGCTGGTACCGTCAGCCTGTTGGCAATGATGTTCAGGATGTGGAGGATGGTTGTCCTTTTGAGCCTGTAGTGGGCATTGACGTTGTCTGGTGTTAGGTCTGTGAGGCTGGTGCATTTCCTGATGGTCCACTGTCTTTGTCTGTGCTGCCTCTGTGGTGGTCCGGGGGTGGTGGCGGTCCTGGGGGTGGTGGCAGTGGGTGTTGTCGGGCTCCGGGATGCATGGTGAGTGGCTCCATGGCATCTGTTGTTCTTCATGTGTGGCTCTGGGCTGGGCTCCCTTTGATGGTGCAGGTTGTCGTCCGACTTTACACCAGGTCGGAGCAGGTGTTAATTTCCTGCTGCTAACATGCCTTATCGCCTGTTTTGTGGTCTTAACGCCGATGTGGCTGGTCGATAAGAATGTTGAGGTGTGGTGTTGTCGCGGCTTTTTGCTCGGGAACGCCTACTCTGCATCTCATTAGCGATAGTTGCCGGGGTCATCTGTGGCTATGTTTTTTGCAGATGCTTTCGCAAGTAAACTGGTGGTATCGGCTGTTAGCACCAGCTTGTGAATGGGGCGATAATTTTATCGTGGCTTTGGCTGCGATAAAGTGCCGTTAACTCGGCGATAGTTCCTTGAGAATATGCCCCACAGTGTTTAATTCACGACAGACGCAAGTATTGTGTGAATAAAAATGTATTGCAGTGCATGTGTGAAATTTTACAAGAAAGTGATAGTGCTGTACCAATTTTTGGAATCCAAAGTTCACAGAGGAGTTGTTAGTGGTAGTAGATGAAATTTTCAGAGCCAAGTCCACAGTCATTTGAGTCAGTGATCCAACTTAGACCCTCCAACCCATGTGGGGGAGTTCAGTGACAGTCAACAAAGTGAACGCTTCACACACAATGGAGGATATCAGGAGCAGGTTTTCACTTCCTTGGGTGGGATGCATGGCCATCTGTCTCTCATTTGTCCTTCTTCGGACGACCTCTCCCACGCTTGGAGGGGGGACCCTCAGGTGCAGGCTGCCGCAGTGCAGGGGACTCTCTGCCAGAGTCCTCATCCCTCTCTGCGGCAGTTGCAGATGTAGTAGCAACAGATGTAGTGGGTACACAGGGAGGTGGGGTCATGTTGTCAGCAATCTGGCAGAGGCAGGTAAGTATGTCTCTGTGCACCGCTTTCTGGTCATCAATTTTATCCTTTTTGGACTCCATTCTGGACATGTGTGAGTCCATTTTGGCATAATGGGCAGCCTGCTGCTGTTGCATGTCCTTGAGGATCCCAACTACCTGGCCAAAGTCTCCGGTGCATTCTCGATATGCATATAGAATGCGTGCCAACTGTGGGTCTGCATGATCAGCAGCACCATCTGCCTGACGGGACCTCTCCCCACGGCCCCTCCCACCACCCCTACCCCCACGAGCAGGATCTGTTGTTGCAGGCACAGACAACACTGAGCCTCCTTCATCGTTGACACTGGTGTTGTTGTCTGCCAACTCCAGAGTACCCTGTGTTGCTGTGCTCTCGGTGTTTTCTTGCCTTGGTGGGTCCGTGTTGGTAGAGGTCATCTGGGGGTTGAAAGATGTTGTTGGAGTGGTCACAGGGGATGCTGGTGTTTGAGCTGCTGGTGCTGCATGATGACCCACACCAGAGGGGCCAGGTAGTTCATCATCATCCGTTGAGGGCTGAGAGACATCCACACCAGAGATCTCAGGGTCAACCAGAGTCTGGGACTGGGATTCCTGTTCTGTTCCTGCAGTGTCCCCAGCAGGCCCTGTGGGTAGATGAGAGACACAATGTTTGTGGTGTTTTTGCACAGGTCATCGTATCATACACATTACATTTGCTATTGTACATTATGATGAGTGTAGGTACATTAAATAGTCCTCTATCGTCACAGACCCAGGCCTTTTTTTTCAGCAAACATTGTGATTTTAACAAGAAGTGTTTTGCTGAGCATGTCCAGCTCTGTGCATAAATGGGCATGTTTTGTTCATTTGACTGTACATAGACATTGACTGGCAAGTGACACCCTGTGCATGACACAGGTGTGTTGGTATTTCCCACATCTGTGCTTTTCCAATGATATACGTATTCTTCCGCTTACGATATGTTACAAGATTTGCGCATGTGTGCTGGCATTTGTGCATGTCGTTTACATTCAAATTGGTGTGGCTACCTACACACTCACAGTCCGGAATGTATGTGGCATTTGCTTTATGGTATTTTGATGAATGTGTTCCTAGTTCTCATCTCATTGCACAGATGTGAATAGCTGCCAGTAGCAAATAGTGTTATTGCTTTGCTTTCTGCCTGATTACATCATGTATATTGTCCTTGTCCTCCATGGACAGATGAGTTAACCAAGGCTGCATTCCTGCTTTTTCAGGCTCAGAGCTGGGAGGTACAGAGGTTTATGTGCTTGTGTTATGCTGCTGGAAGTTGTACCCCGTCCTCCCACCCAGTCCAGCTTACTCCTCGTGGACAAAGTATTAATGACAGTGAGGGGAGTGTAGTGGCAAGGATGCTGACAACGCTGCATGATGTAGGAGTTGAATGCAACTCCCAACAGTGCTTTGTGCACATTACACCATGCAACAGTGTCAGCCATCTTGCTGTGGCCCTTCCATTCACTGTCAGGTATCCCTTGTCACTGATGGACATGTTGCTTTGTGTGTGGTTAGTGATGTGTGCTATGACTGCAACTCACACCATGTCCTGTACTCCACACACCTTCCCAGCCAGCTCAGGGAGCACACCTGGGACAATGCATCCCCAGACAGTGAGTGGAAATGTACAGTGAAGATGGCTGAGAGTGGGGACTGGTATGAGAGGCCCAGGGCCTAGGTATGACTTGTGGCCAATTCACACATAAGGCCTATGTGTCAGCCATCTTGCTGGTACAATTCCTTTCACAGTCATGGCATGCCTAGTCACAGGAATGCTATTTGTTCTGGCTGAGAAGGTGTGTGTAGGGCAGGGCATGATGGTAGTTAAAGTCATTGTAGATACTCCTCCTCTCACCCAGACCAAATAGGCCACCATGAACCATGCTTCCATGAGTGAGTCAAACTTTACGTTCAAGATGTCTGACAGTGGGGCCCTTGTTTTTTTTTTAGCACAACTCCCAACAGGGCCTTGTGCTTCACACACCAGAGCCCAGAGTCAGCCATCTTGCCAGTACTTTTCCTCTCCCTGTGAGATGAGCATGGTTCAAGGTGGGCTTGTTGGGCCATGTGGGAGGAGGACTGTTGGCTGTGACTACGACTCCCATCATTCTTTTAGCTACACCCACCTTCCCAGCAAATCCAACCTTCCTTCCTGTGATTCAGCTTCCCTATGAGTGAGTGAAACAGTGCTGGCAAGATGACCGACAGTGGTGGTTGCTGTTTTGAGAACAAAGCCTTGCTGTGTTTTTTAGTAAGTTGGTACATGTCATGAAATAGTTACATATTACTCTGAGATTGCAGGTATTTTGTTTGTCAAACTGGCATACACATCACAGGCTCATTTGCTTAATGTTGTTATGGCTTTGCTGACAGTGATTTGTATCGCTCTGTCCTTGACAGTGATGTCTGTGGCTGTGTATTTGCTATCAAAATTGGCTATTTGAGTATGTACTCACCAGGCTCTGGTACTCCTGATATTCCATGGATGCCCTCCGGTGGAAGGATGGCCCGCACCTTCTCCTCCCAGGAAGTGAAGTGCACACGTGTTGCAGGAGGGCCACCGCCAGTCCGCTGACTCAGTTCATGCTCTTTGTTAATGAGCTTCTTGACCCTCCTTCGCACATCATAGTACCTGTTCCTGATATCTTCCGTTGTGTGCAGGCAAGGTGCTTGAGCATTCACCTTGTTGACAATCCTCTCCCACATCTTGGTTCTCTGGGACAGGGGGGTCTGTTGGACCAAGGTGCCAAATAACTCTGGCTCTACTCTGATAATTTCATCTACCATGACTTCGAACTCACTGTCTGTGAACTTTGGATTCTTCTTTGGGGGCATGGTGATGGGTGGTGGTGGAGATGGATGTGTGGGTGAGTGTGAAGGTGAGGGTGAGTGAGTATGAGTGAAGGTGTGTGTTTGTGAGTGTGGTATTTGACAGGTGCTAGTAGTGTACAGGTTGTGTGGTGGGTGGGTTGTGAGTGTATGTATCAGTGCAGTGTAGTAGTGGTATCTGCTGGCAGGTCTGTTCAATTAGCAAAGGATCATGGTAAGGATTTTGGCCCTTTATATAGGTGGAGTTGTGGGTGTGTCCTCATTTTTTTTTGCCTTTGACAATGCTTGTTTGGACTTTTTCTGTCTGTTTCTAGTGTATTTTGTTGAGCATGACGGAAAGGTTCCGTTGACCGCAACGTATGCTTTTTCATGTATTAGCGGGGTCGTCCGAGTCTGTCCCATTCACCCTAAGCTATGTTGCAGCGTTCGCGTACGAGTCGGTCGCGTCGGGCTCTTTTTCGGACATTTCGCTCGGACGGATTGATTTCCGTACGTGTTGGTCATCCGTATTATGCTCCGTGCGAGTCGTTTGTATTTGACACGCGTTGCATCGTACTACGTCGGTCGGATAGCGCGCGTACGTGTCGGTCGGAAGCCATTCCCGATTGGTGTCGGTCGGACGGCTTTCCGAGCGAGATCGGAATCGGGCCCTAAGTCAGGGAAGGTACTGGACACTAAACATATATAATTTACTATTCCCACTCCAAACTACATTAACTCAGGGAAGGTGCTGGACACTAAACATATATAATTTTCTATTCCCACACCAAACTATATTAACTCAAGAAAAGTATTCAAAAATATAATTTTTAAAGATAATATGGCCCAAAAAAATACATGAAAACATATAAATTAATACACATTATACATATATTTACATACTCCCATGTATTTAAACATAATGCAACAAAATTATTTAGAAATTCCACAAAATATCAAAACATCTTTCATTTTTTAAAAATGTTTAAATTATTTGAAAGATGTATTTTTTTATAATAATTAAAAATTATTTACAAAAAAACTAACCCCGGGCGTAGTGGGCGTAGCGCATGCGCAATTTTCTCAAGGATTACCGATACTGCGAGGAAGAGGAAGAGGGCAGCCCGGGGACGCCGCATGCCAGGTAAGTGATTTTAATTTACTATTACGTAATGTAGATTTACTTGATAATATAGGGGAGGTGGAGGTGGGGGCTGGCCAACTCCACTCTGCGGAGTGTGCGGAGATTTGCCTTCTCCGCAGAACGTGGAGGAGGCAAATCTCCGCACACTCCACAGGCGGAGCGGAGGTCTCCGCCCGGGGTTACAAAAAACCCCATCATCACCTATAACCCCAACATCACACTCCTAAAATCCAATTTAATTAAAAAAAATTAGATTAAAACACTCCCCACCTTTATCACCTATAACCACAACATCCCACTCCTAACAAAAAATATTATTTTTTTAAATATTTTTATTTTTTTAATTTTTAAATTTTATTTTTAAAACACTCCCCACCCTTTTCCCCTATAAACCCAACATCCTGCTCCTAAAGCACAATTTAAAATTTCATAAATATTTTTTAAATATTTAAAAAAAAATTTTTAAAACACTCCCCAACCCTATCCACTATAAAACCAACATCCCACTCCTAAAACACAATTTAAAATTTCAGTAATATTTAAAAAAAAAAATATATATTTAAAAAATAAAATTAAAACACTCCCCACCCTTATTCCGTATAAACCCAACATCCCGCTCATAAAACACAATTTAAAATTTCATTAATATTTTTGAAGATTTTTAAATCTAAAAAAATATTTTTAAAACACTTCCCACCCTTATTCCCTATAAACCCAATATCCTGCTCCTAAAACATAATTTAAAATTTCATTATTATTTTTTTTAAATTAAATATGTAAAAAAAAATTAAAACACTCCCCACCCTTATCCCCTATAAACCCAACATCCCACTCCTAAAACACAATTTAAAAATGCATTAGTATTTTTTTTAATTTAAACATTTTTAAAAATATTTTTAAAACACTCTCTACCCTTATCCCCTATAAGCCCAACATCCCGCTCCTAAAACATTTTTATATAAAACATATACAATTTATTAAAAATTATTAATACATTTAAAATTATATACTATATTAAATATTCACAACATTTACAAAATCGATATTTTTTAATAAAGATATTTTAAAAATCGATATTTTCAACAACGATATTTTATACAACACAACAAATCGATATTCTTGACATTGATATTATATACAATGATATTTTTGACTTTCGACATTTAAAACTCTGTATTATTGCACAACGATATTTAAAACTTGATATTTTGTCTACTTACCAGGGATTGCCAGATTTTTATCAGTCACCAAAAGGAACATGTATAACTGATAACTGAGTGTATTCACAATATAAGTCATTTGTTGCTGGTACCAAGAACATTTTTGGAATGCTGGTGTGTTCTAAGGTGATTTTTCCCAGTGAAAAATCCTGAGAATCTGCTGGAATTTGATGAACCATGTTTAATAGAAAACTGTTTTCTCTTCTGATTTTCTGATTTCTGGAGGCTATAGAAAGTGCTCTAGAACCTCAAATAAGAGCAAATCTTCTATAAGTTTAAACTAACTTCCTCAGCCATGTAAGAACATAGATGCTGATTTAAATGTTTTCGGAAAGTGCCCTCTGTTGCAACTGCGACAGAGTTTCTTGCCCGACAACATTATTGTTGGACGTGGCCTTCTCTGCAGGGTCACTCCCAAACATTTTGCCTTTATTTCTCCTGTTTTCTGAACCTGTTTTTGTTGGCATTTAGCACTCTATACTGTGTACTACTTCTAAACAGTTGTAAAGTGCTTGTGCTCTCGCCTTTAAACATGGTAAAATTGGCTTACACCAATCGGCACATTTATTTATGTATAAGTCTCTAGGGCTTCATTGGTGGCATCCAAGGGTTTCTCTGGCCCACCCGGACCCTTATCATGCCAGGGGACTCCATCGCCCAACGCTCTTCATGCCAGGAGGTGCACCTAAGGCAGACTCCTGAAGGAGATGTGCCCACCCTCACCAGGCTTACAGCACTCTCTGCAGTCCTGCAGCGCCGGCTTCATTGGTGGCATCCAAGGCATTCTCTGCCCCCCCACGACCATTATCACACCAGGGTACTTTATCCCCCAACACTCTTCGAGCCAGGAGTCGCACCTGTAGCAGACTCCTAAAGTGGGCATGCCCACCCTCACCGCGCTTATAGCGCTCTCTGCAGTACTGCAGCACCGGCTTCATTGGTGGCATCCAAGGGTGTCTCTGGCCCCCACAGGCCCTTATCATGACAGGGGACTCCACCCCACAACGCTCTTCACGCTAGGAGGTGTACCTGCAGCAAACTCCTAAAGTGGGTGTGGTCACCCTCACCATGCTCACAGCGCTCTATAAGACGCGCACGGGCCCCACCCAAGCAAATCCCAGGCCAAGGGCGGGCCCATCCTGCGCCCGTTAGTGACAGGAAGAGCAAGGCCCCTTGGCTCTAACTTGGGACACAGTGGATCGGAAAAACTAAACTGCCACGTGAGTGTGGGCTCGGTAGCTCTATCTATCTATATCCCCTTCATCGCTGACACTGCTGACATTGATAAGACCAGGGTACTGACCAGGGCCGGACTGGGAACCAAAACCGGCCCTGGCAAAGTGCTCGGCTGGCCCCCCCCCCGGGGGTTGGGGGTGCGGCGGAGCACTTTGCCAGGGCCGGTTTCGGCCGATTTTGTTACAGGGGCCGATAATGCAGCTATGCTGCAAAAACGGCCCTGTACCAAAAACGGCCACCCAGGGGCCAAAAACCGGACCCCACCCTGGCAGCCCACCGGGGAAATGCCTGGTGCCCGCTACGGCCAGTCCGGCCCTGGTACTGACTTGCATACCTGACGTCTTGAGGAAAGGAGACAGTTTGTGGAAGTCATTTAAACCCCTCAGCATGGTGCTGTTAGCCCCCTTCTCTGAAGCAGTCTGGGGAGGAGAGTCAACTTTTCCCTTGTCCTTGGTGCCCATGATGTTGACTGATACCTAGGTGTTTAACCCAACTCTCCATTACACAAACTGTAAGGCCCTCTTGTCAAACTGATCTAGTGTGGAACGGGACAGCTGTGGACCCCGCCTCTCCCTCCATGGGACCCTTCCGATAATTGTTATATAAAGATAACAATGGTAGGATACCTGCACTTAAAGCCAGAAGCAGTTGTACAACCCTAGTGCTTGCTAAATTAGGGCGCTTCCCGCTTCTAATTTTGCTTTCTTTATTTTAGCAAGGGCTTGTAATTGTACTCATTAGCCCATAGCAACGTAAAATACCAATTCATTTGGATTTATTTGTGCCTTGCCTAGCAGTTTTCGAGTGACTGGATATGCATTAGCCAAAAATTACTAACCTCCTGTTGTTTTATATTGTATCCTCTGCACTGAACATAGCGCTGATAATTGAGAATAATTAATGTGAGATTTGCAATAGTTGCTGCCTTGTTGCTGTCTTTCACACCATACACTTCATGCTTAGGAAGTCTTAACCCATATGTCACTGTGGTAAAACTCAAGGCCGATAATAAAATGGAAATGCAAGGAAGCAACCGAGACACTCGGTGGAAAATTGCACACTTGATGAAATAGATGTATTAATCAAGGAGGTGGAAGGGTTACTGGGCCCAAAATTTAAGGGAGGGGGCAGAACAGTGAAGGCGAGGCGAGGAGACATTTCATCATTTTTTAATAATTTTAGGAGTACTCGCACATTCCTTCAACCTAAGAGCACCACAACTACAGTCCTGCCGCTCCCCCCAGGTACTAACCGCCCATAAACACCACCTAGGACTCAAACCCTGGTCCAGACCACTGAAGTTCATAACATACCCGTTGAATGTACTAACTGGTACGAAGCACTAGGATCCCTTGAAGAGCCAATAACAGAAACAATTTCGCTGCTGACACCCCCTCCTAGGGTATCTGACCCTGGCATGGACCCCACACACTTGCAGTTAGTTTCAATATATAAAGAGATCAAGGGGTTAAGAGACTATATTGAAAGGCTATCCAAAACTTTTAATGATAAAATGGATAGACTGATGAGGGCGGAAAACTACGCTACGCTCGCGTAGTTTGCGCAACTACGCGCTATGCAAATTGCACGTAGCACAGTGCAAAAACGCATAGCGTAGCGGGCATTTTTTGCTTGCACGCGGTCCTCAAAGTCAAGTTGGCGACCGCAAGCGAGCAAAATGACATCCCGGCGAGACTTTTTCCTCGTTCGCGATCAGCAACATCAAGTTGCCGATCGCGAGCGTGGAAAATAAACCTCCCGGCGAGATTCTCAATGCGGGGAGGTCAGGTTTCTCATTGCGAGTGGTCGCGTATGCTCGCGATGAGAAACTACCAGTCCGCGTTGAAAAAACTGCCGCTCGAGTACAAATCTACTCGAGCGGCAGAAAACGACCACTTGCACTGTGCAAGATGCCGTTTGCAATGATTGCACAGTGCGGACAAGCATCCGGCACTGTGCAATCATTGCGAACAGCATTTCCTACCGCACTACGCAGTTCGCGTAGTGCTATGCGTAGCTCACGTAGTGCGAAGTGCACTTCGCGTAGCTATGCGTAGCGCTACTACACGAACTACGCCCAGGGTTACCCTCAACACAAACCCCAGGATAGCAGAAGAGAGGGCTATATGCACCCATTTTAGTCATTGTAAACATCAGGGTAGCACTAACAACCCACCACCAAGCAGAGCCCCATGCATCCCTGAGGCATACACATTTAGGGGCATATGTATGAAAGTTTGGTTTTGCGATTCTCAAATAGCGAATTTTAGAGAATCGCTATTTGAGAATCGCAAAACGAGATGTATGTAGGATTTGCAAAAAAATTTGCGAATCCTACATATTCTTAATTGCGAATCGCAAAGTGCGATTCGCAATTAAGAAACCCTCCCATTCATTCCTATGGGCCTAAAGGCCCATAGGAATGAATGGGAAGACATTCTCAATTTGCGATTAGCAATTAGAGAATCGCAAATTGAGAATGCAATTTCAAGGTTGCAAGGGTGTCAAAAGGACACCCTGTTGCACCCTGAAATAAGCATGGGTGCACATGTGGTGCACAAACATGCCCTAAGGGCATGTATGTGCGCCACATTGCACTTTGAAAAATGCAAAAAGAGCATTTTTCAAAGAAATCGTAAATTACCACCAACTTGAAGTTGGTGGTAATTTGCGATTCCTAAGGCCAAATTGCACTTTTTGTGCTTGTAACATTGCATTTAAGGAATCGCAATTTGCGATTCCTTAAATGCAATCGCAAAACAGGGAATCGCAAATTTTGCGATTCCTTATTTTGTGAGGCAGTTTTTCATTAATACATACCAATAAGCCCAATTGCGATCGCAATTTGGAATGATACATATGGCCCTTAATGCTGTCGGAACAGAGGAGGCAAAGACTAAAGTCCCAGATGTATGAAGATAGCATTTTGCGATTCCCAAATTGCAAATCACAAGGATTCGCAATTAGGAAATCGCAAAATGAAATGTATGAAGGTGAATAGTACACCTTTTGCGATTCCTAGTGGGGCGCAAATGATCTACCTCATGAATATTAATGAGGTAGGTCGCAATTTGCGACCCTCTAGGAATAGCAAAAATCACAGGGATGGTGGCCTGCTGAGATCAGCAGACCACCATCTCCATGATTGCGTTTCATTAAAGCAATCTTTTTTTTAGTAAAGCAGCCCGTTTTCCTCAAAGGAGAACGAGATGCTTTACAAAAAAAAAAGTGAAAAGTTTTTTTTTTCATTTTTTTAAGAGCAGCACTGCCTGCTCTTGTAAATGGTTTTACAAGCATTCACAAAGGGGAAGGGGTCCCTTGGGGACCCCTTCCCATTTGCGAATGGGTTACCACCTACTTGAAGTAGGTGGTAAAATGTGAATGTTTTGCGACCGCAATTGCGGTCACAAAACATTCATACATACCGATGCAATTTGGTATTAGGAAGGGACGCCCTAAACACGGCCCTTCCTAATAGTGAATCGCAAACCCATTTTGTGATTCGGTAACAGGTTACCGAATCGCAAAATTGGGTTTGCTACATCGGAAAAGCAATTTTTGCGTTCGCAAACGCGAACGCAAAAAGGCTTGATACATCTGGCCCTTAGAGCCCAGGACACAAATCGCCCCCCCCCCCATAGGCTCTGGAGGCAAACTTTAACCCCGAAGGCTTCCAGGGGGCATTATATCAACTCCCTAGAGCTATATTGCTCTTTAAACCATCTAAGCACATTCACTAGGCCCCCATTGCCATCCAAGATGGATCCTGATTAACAACCCAAAATTATAGACAGGCACGAAGGAATCGTCTGATTCACTAACAAGTAAAGTCGCTCCTTGGCTTCAGAAGGTGAGGGGTTGCAGAACAGTTATTAACGAGGACATCATTATGGCTACCGGATTTAGTAGCAAACATTCAATGCTCAACTGCATCAGCTTGAAGCTGGTAAACTATGAGATCGTCAAGGGTATAATAGCATTAGAGCACAGATTCAGGCCCCCTACTGGCTCGCAAATAAGGTTCAAGGCCAATGCTCCTTATTTCCCCCATACCCAACAACTCACTGCCTTAAGACACTGCAGACATTCCCTATTTTCCCCACTGCAACTGAGGCTCCAGTAGCCAACCTATCAGACATTGACGGACTGACAATGGGGCAGAATGCAACTACTATTCTTCCAGGGCAAAACAAAATATTATATCAATTGATATGAAGAGCCTAACACCTAATGTTGAATGCACACAGGCAGGAAACCTGAAGGTTATTTCTAGTGATCCTGAAATCCTAATGATGCAAATGAGCCAAACGACTAATTTAACAGACAGGAATCAGGTACAACTGTTACAAAAACACCAGTTTAAAACTGTTGTCCTGGAATGTTGCAGGGGTCAGGTCTAAGCTGGAGGATCCTGAATGGGGAACATTTATTGACGAACATCATCTCATCTTAAGAAACTTGGACAACAGAACCGGTCTTTAGATTAGGGTAAATTGCATTCTCTTCCAAAGCAGAACCTTTTACCCCAGGGAAGGCCTCTGGCAGGCTATTGATATGGCTAAGGATGGGCCTGTTTAGTGCAATAAAGAGAATTCCTGAAAAGAGCAGAGACATCGGGTATGGTAATCAAAACTGGCTCTAAGGTAGGGACCAGGCACATTGCCATTTTTAACATCTACCTTCGCTCAGTTGCCCCTAATGTACACTCAGGAATAGTAGATTGTCTATTAGCTATGATCAAGGAGCTACAAAATAGTCATCTAACAATTATTGCAGGAGATTGTAACACCCACATTCCATTACACAATAAGGGGCCAATTACGATGTTGAGCGAAAAGCCTGACTCAGAATTGGGACCGAACGACTCGCGGTTGGCAGTTTCGCCCGTCCGATTACGATGCGACTGAACACTGATTGGTCGGATTCCCATTGTTCCCTATGGGAGCTTGTGTTCTGCCCGACAACCGGCCATAACACAGGCTCTTATGGGGAAATAGGGTGTGTGTGGAAAACCCTGCACGCTGTCGCGGGCACTCTACGGTGCCTTCTACACAGTGCAGGGTTTTACAGGGGGGTCCCTTAGGTAGCCCCTCGGCCCCCAACCGGAGGCCTCAGGATGAAGGGGAGCCCCTAAAGTCACTTTCCGACAGCCTTTTCATGTCAAACAGGCCAACGCGGAAAGGCTGTTGGAAATCGACATCGTAATCCCGAGGTCAGAAACCCTGTCCATATGGGTGAACGATGTGGTACCGACCGACAGGAATCCTCCAAGAGTCGATCAGAACCGATTCGGAATGACCGCACAGTTTACCTTCCGACCACGAACATCATAATCGGTCAGGCGGATTGAAAACTGACCAAGTCGGTCGGAAGGGCTCCGGCACGGTCGAGGAGAATCCAACTGTCAGGAGGAGGCTTTCCGCCTGACATCATAATCTGCCCCTAAGACTCAGGCCCAGGAAGACTCAATGATCAATTAAAGGAGATCATCCTATGTTCCAATTGATTTTGCAACAGGCTGTCCAAGGTCTCTGCTCAAATAGTTGACCTGCTAGAGACCTATCAGCTAAGAGTAGTGAATGGTTCTATGCCCTCTGATCTCCAACCTCATCCAACCTTCAAGAAAGGCCTGTCTCTAAGCAACACCGATTACATCTTCTTAGATAGCACAGGTAGCATCAGTATGCTCCTTCTGGAGCAACAGCAGCACTTCATAAACACAAAATGCAAATACAAATTGATGACCCTACATGATAGACATGAAGGTAGCCCCAAGACCTGACAGTGACCATGATGCACGGAGCTCCCTTTTCCAAATAGAGCTATCTGTGAGCACTACTCTTGCATGTAACAAACTTAAAAGCCCAAAAGAGGCAAGTAAATACAAAAGAGGCATAAAATAGCACATGCTTGCAGCTAACGTCAAACCCCAGACCCAAACCTATAATTGATTTATGGAAAAATTGGCTCCTATGAAGGGTAGGGACAAGGCCAAAATACATTTTGTGAGAACCCACTGTGAACTCATGGCTTCATTACAATCTCTTTTTATAAATGTGGGGCAAAGGGGACATTACTCACCAAAACACCCAGGATGGTTTCTGAGTGAATGCAGGCTAGCTAAAAACAAACTCTTAGAAACAGTTAAAATGGGTGAAAGAGAGGAAATCCATGTAGCTGCAAAAGAATATAGGACTACCATGACACAAGCTAAAGGACACTGGGATAAAGAACAATGGGATGCATTGGCAGAAGCCCTGCAGAACAGAAACACCAAGGGTTTCTGGGAGCTGCTAGCAGATGGATCCCGCACCTCATACAATCAATTGGAAACAATGGTAGAACCAGAGGTCTGGGTTGCCCACTTTGGTGAGCTTTACAAGGAATGACATAAGGATGCAACTGTGGGAGAGCCAGATTCTCCCTTAGCCCTTCCAACAAATAAGGGCAGGGATACAGAGGGAGGCCCTAAAGATATAGACCAAACGGGGACGAATTACACTTTAGTTTAAATAACACACACAATAGCGGTCAGTACAGGCGATCTCTTAGTTTTTAACACAGAGGAAATAGCTCAGGCTTTAAAACAAATGAAGAAGTAGAAAGCACCGGGCCCCAACAGTATTCCCGGAGATCTATACCTATCGTAACCAGAGATTTGGATCCCCTACTTTACTTTAATGCCTTATGAAATGCTATTGTGAGCAGAAAGGACCCCCTCCCCCACTTCTGGAAGGGAGCTATTATAGTCCAAATTTACAAACAGGGGAGAAGGGATGTGCCACCAACCAAAGACCGATTAGCCTGATCGACAATAGTCAAAATATTTCTGCAGGTAGGTGTTAGCAAGATTACAAACATGGATGTTAGATAATAAAATACTCTCAGACTGCCAAGCAGGCTTTCGGTCACAGCTTAGTACTGTGGGCCAAGTCATTCGCTTTGGATTGATATGTGGGAAGTATGTCACCATCAGGCAGGATCCTCTTCATGTCACCTTTAAGGATTTAAAGGCGACATTTGACTTGGTGCCAAGAGAAAACCTTTGGAAAGTTCTTAACTCCTATGTAATTCCCGCAGACCTTCTGAGAATCTTACTGCTCCTACATAGAGATAAATGGGCACAGGTTAGGCGGAACCTTACTTCTAGGATCCCAATTAATCGCAGAATCAGACATGTATGCATTCTAGCTCTTACACTCTTCAGTTTGTATGTAAACAGAGCAGTAGACTGGTTAGCTCAATGCAGCAATGATGCCCCTAAATCTGCAGGCATCAGCCTGCCAATACTCAAGTTTGCTGTTGATACACTCCTCTCCAGAACGCCATCAGGTCTCCAAGCACTTTTGGACAGCTTTCCAAATTTTGTTCTGTAATAGGTCTAGAGGTGAATCCCTCCAAATCTAAATTCATGGCACTGAATCCATACAGGTCATTCAGAGACAAGATGAGGTTGGATGGGGTGTCCTTGGAGCAAGTCAAATGCTTTGATTTTCTGGGTGTTAGGCTTGCTGATAATTTGTCCGGGTTCCTCAGTTTGAGAAAAGCCGGTCAGTCCTTCACCAAAGTGCCTTTGCCATAGCTAGGGAATATAAGGCTATGTCCAGTTGTGCTGTCTCCCACGCTCTTGAAGTTTATAGGGCCACCGATATAGCAGTTTTTCTGTTTTCTGTTATATGTCTCTAGGGTATCTCCTCTCCTGTGATTTCCTTGCACAAAAATGTTTTTTTTTTAAATATCACATGAGCAATGCTTTGAATGTGTGGTATTGTCTATTGAAGGGTGCTTTGTTTTTCTGTTATATGTCGCATTACAAGTGTCCATGAGTGTTTTTGCTTTCCCATTAATATTTTATTGGGATTCTTTATTTACGTCCTGTGTCATTTTTGTACTGTATTTTACTTGTGATTTGGGTGTTTGTGTTTTGATTGGGTGTCTTTTTACATGTCATTTTCAGCCCTGATGAAGTTTTCACTGAGAGAACGAAACGTGTTGGCTGAGCTGAATGTGTTATTAACATTTGGAAAATACTAATTTGAAATAAAGACGTTTCATACTACAAGATTGTCTTGGACTTCATTGCCTGGCGCACACCCACTTGCAGCTGCATTTTCAGAATCTGGGACACAGAGGCATCCCGTAACGGCTGGTGCCGGGGTATCAGTGCGCAGGACTTCAAATTGAGGAAACTTGCGTGAGGTGCAGAACCAAAAGTCCGCCGTTGAAGCTTGGTTCTCTGTATAGAAATCTAGTTTTTCAATGTTTTGTACTACTGTTTTAAATGTATTGTGTATTGCATTTTATTTATTTACATGTTTTTTATTATCTAGGTATTTATTGATTTTATGGTTTTTCAAACCAAAATAAAGTATATAATGAAGTCCCTAGCAACGTGGTACTACAGGTACCCAGGGTCCTTAAATTGAATGCTACTAATGGGCCTGCTAAAGTATACAAAAAGGTTATGGATGAAATGCTTGAATTAATCAATGGTAATTACTTGGGCTGCATCCTAATCCATTATTTTGTTTGCACATGATGCCACCTCAGTTTGGACCCACTCATCTGCAAATCAATCTTGACTGGCCAGGTCCTGTCTGAACCGGAATACAACCAACATAGGACCTGCTTCACCCTAGTTAGGGCTCATCAGCCCGGTAGACCTGGTTCCAGTTAGAATACCTGTCTGGGAATGCAGCCCAAGTGATTGCTAATTCTATCTATCACCATATAGTGTTTGCTTTTGATGCCCCAAGTTCCACAGGTATGCCCAACCATGGGTCCTGAGCTCACTGTGCCAACAGGAACCAATCTATGCCTCGTTGAATAGCCCTAGAAGGGTGAACCCGGACCTGGGTTCAGTTTTTCCGGTTTCGGGAGACCCTGGCTTGGCATTTCAGGCTAGACTGTTCCTATGAGGAGCAGGGTCAAGACTGATTTGCATATTGCTTAGTCCAAACTAAGGTGGCATGGTGGGCAAAAAACGATGGATTGGGATGCGGCCATGAGCGATTGCCAGTGGCTGAGATTAATTCAAGCAATCCATCCATCACCTTGTTGCTTTTGCATTTGACACTCTAAATGCACTGGGTATGCCTGGATGTGGATCTTTGGCTCACTGTGCCACTGGAACCAAGCTATACCTGGCTGAAGAGCCCTAATAATAGGAAAAACAGTCCTTGGTTGCTTGTGTTCCAGTTCAAGGAAGACCTGGCCTGTCAGTTTGGGCTGGACTATTCCCATTAGGAACAGGGTAAATACTGACTTACACATGGCTGGGTACAAACTGAGGTGGAATGCCGGGTGAAAAACAATGGACTGGCCGCAAGCAATTACCAGTCACGGAGATTAATTCAAGAATTCCATCCATCACCTTGTTACTTTTGCATGTGATGACCACTAGTGGGCCTGCATCCCTTATTGTGCCACCCACTCGAGTAGACCTTTAAAACATGTCTCAGGCCTGCCAGTGCAACCTGTGTGGGCAGTTTTAAACTGCAACTTTGACCTTGGAAGATAAATATTTTGCCAGACCTAAACCTCCCTTTTTAATATTAATACCACCCCTATAATCTATAAGGCAAGAGTGCAGAGTACTTAAAAAGTCAGACGTGTACTTTTAAGTCTTACATGTCCTGGTAATGAAAAACTCCCAAATTAGTTATTTAATGTTGTGAGCCCTACCTATTGTATATGATAACTTTGGGTTACCCAATTCCATTTAATAAGTGAAAACGTTTGCTTGGGAGTAGGTATAAATGTCATGTGTCAATCAATCAGGGGTTTGTTAAAGCGCGACTACTCACCCGTAAGGGTCTCAAGGTGCTAGGGGTGGGGGGGGGGTGCAGGTTCCATCCATCAAGGAGGGGGTCTGTTGAAGAGCCAGGTTTTGAGGTTTCTTGCGAAGATGGGGAGCGATGTTGTCTGTCTGAGGTGGAGCGGAAGGGTGTTCCATGCTTTGGCCGTGAGGAAGGAGAAGGAGCGGCCTCCCGATCTGGTCTTTCTGGTGCGGGGGACCACGGCGTAGGAGAGCTGGGCTGATCGTAGGGTCCTTTGGGGTGCGTGGAATTTGAGTCGGCTGTTCAGGTATGCTGGTCCGGTGCCGTGGAGGGCCTTGTGTGCGTGGGTGAGCATCTTGAAGGTGATTCTCGCCTCGACAGGGAGCCAGTGGAGTGTGCGCAGGTGCTAGGAGATGTGGCAGTGTTTTGGCAGGTTGAGGACCAGTCTTGCGGCGGCGTTCTGGATGTTCTGTAGCTTGCGGGTGAGGTTTTTGTTTATTCCGGCGTAGAGTGCGTTGCCGTAGTCGAGTCTGCTGGTGACCAGGGCGTGAGTGACGGTCTTTCGGTGTTCGGATCCATTTGAAGGTCTTACGAAGGAGGCGGAGGGTGTGGAAGCAGGAAGACGAGACAGAGTTGATCTGGCGGTCCATTTTGAGCTCAGAGTCCAGGATGATTCCCAGGTTGCGTGCGTGGTCCGTGGGGGTTGGCGGGTTTCCGAGGGCGGGGGGCCACCAGGTGTCGCTCCAGGCATCGGGGTTTGGGCCCATGATGAGTACTTCTGTTTTGTTGGTGTTTAGTTGTAGGCAGCTGTTTTTCATCCATTTGGCGACGGCTTCCATGCCTTCTCGAAAGTTGCGTCTGGCGGTGTTGGGCTCGTTGGATAGGGAGAGGATGAGCTGGGTGTCGTCTGCGTATGACACGATGTTGAGTCCGTAGGTTCTGACGATGGGGGCGAGTGGAGCCATGTAGACGTTGAAGAGCGTCGGGCTGAGGGAGGAGCCCTGGGGGACTCCGCAGGTGGTAGATGTGGGGTCCGAGAGGAAAGGGGGGAGTCTGACCCGCTGCGTCCTGCCGGAGAGGAAGGAGCGGATCCAGTCAAGGGCCTTGTCCTGGATTCCTGCGTCGTAGAGTCTGCGTATTAGGGTGCGGTGGGAGACTGTGTCGAACGCCGCTGATAGGTCGAGGAGGATGAGGGCTACTGTTTCTCCTTTGTCCAGTAGGGTGCGGATGTCGTCTGTTGCGGCGAGGAGGGCGGTTTCCGTACTGTGGTTTTTTCTGAAGCCGGATTGGGAGGAGTCGAGGATGTTGTGTTCTTCAATGAATGTGGCGAGCTGGCTGTTGATGGCTTTCTCGATGACTTTCGCTGGGAACGGGAGCAGGGAGATGGGTCTGTAGTTTTTGAGGTCGGTGGGGTCCGCTGGGGGTTTCTTTAGGAGGGGTTGACCTCGGCGTGTTTCCAGTCGTCGGGGAACGAGGCGGTCGCCAGGGAGCGGTTGATGGTGTGGCGGAGCATGGGTGCGATGGTGTCGGCGGCTCTGTTGAAGATGTGGTGGGGGCAGGGGTCCGTGGGAGCCCCTGAGTGGATTGACTTCATTGTCTTCAGTGTGTCTTCGGTGGTGAGGGCTGTCCAGTCGTCAATCGCTGGTTTCCGGGTGTCGGGGGTGGTTGGTGAGGGTTCAGTGTGTTGGTTGTCTTCGTCGAAGTTGTCGTAGATGCTCTTGATTTTGTGGTGGAAAAAGGTGCTGAGTTTGTCGCAGAGGTCTTGTGAGGGAGGGATGTCGGTAGACTCGCTAGTGGGTTGGGCGAACTCCTTGATGATGCTGAAGAGTTCCTTGCTGTTGTGCGCGTGGGTGGAGATTCTGTCTTCAATCGCTTTTTTCCTCGTTTCTCTGATGAGTTGATGGTGGGCGTTGGTGGCGGCTCTGAAGTTGTCGTGGGCTTCTGTGGATTTGGTGTTCCTCCAGGCCTTTTCGAGGTGGCGGCATGTGCTTCTGGACTCTCGAAGTTTGGTGGTAAACCATCTGGCTTTCTTGGCGCGGGTATTGTTGTTTTTCTTGAGGGGTGCTATGGTGTTGGTGCTGTCCGAGATCCATCTATGCAGGGTTCGGGCTGCGGTGTTGGGGTCGTCATTTTCCGCGATGGTTGGGATGGAGTTGTTGAGTGAGGAGGTGAGCTGGTCGTCGGTGATTTTGGTCCAGTTTCTTCGTGGAAGCAGGTGCTGGTGTCTGTGGATGGTGGGTGTTCTGAAGGTGAAGTGGACGCAACGATGGTCGGTCCATGGGAGTTCGGTGGTGTGGCTGAAGGTGATGGAGTTTCCTGTAGTGAAGAAGGGGTCGAGGGTGTGTTCTGCTGAGTGCGTGGGCTCGGTCACGATCTGGCGCAGTCCAATGTTGTGGAGGTTGTCCAGGAGGGATGTGGTGTTGGGGTCCAGTTGGTTGTCGAGGTGGAAGTTGAGGTCTCCCAGAAGGGTGTAGTTGGTGGATGCGATGGCCTGCGGGGAGATAATGTCCGTGATGGAGTTGGCGAAGGGTCCGCGGGGTCCAGGGGGTCGGTAGATGAGGGTTCCTCGGAGGGTGGTGGTGGGGCTGGCCAGTATCTTGAAGTGAAGGTGTTCCATCAGTTCTGTGGGCTCGTCAGGGAGTGTGCTCAGGCGGAGGCTGGATTTGTGGATGATGGTGATTCCTCCTCCTGGGCGGGTGGGGCGGTCCTTCCTGGAGATCTTGTATCCTTGGGGGATGGCGATGGCGATGTCCGGTCCCGAGGTGGGGTTGGTCCAGGTTTCGGTGAAGAACGCTACGTCCGGGGTGGTGCTGTCGAGGAGGTCCCAGATTTCTGTGGCGTGTTTGTGGAGGGATCGGACGTTGAGGAGGATGCATTGCAGGGTCTTCGGTTCGGTTGTGTTCTTGTGGGCGGGTTGTGCTGGATCCGTGTTCTTGGCGGTGCTGCAGGTGTGCCAACAGCGGTGACAGCTGAAGGGTCCGTGGGAGTCGGCTGGTGATGCTAGCTTGCAGTTGTTGTTGCGGCCTGGGTTGAGTGCGTGGAGTGCTGCTGGGTCGTAGCGTTGGCGGGGCGGAGGTGTAAGAGAAATTGTAATTAATAACCCTCTTTAATAGTAAAGTAGGAATTTAAATCACAATTCTGAAAATGCCAATTTTAGAAAGTTTGCATTTTCTTGTCCTAATCAATTGGTGCCTGCAGCCTGCTTCCTGGGTCACATGACTAGGAGTAGCAGTTGGCCTTTGTGCATTCCTACCAGACAGCCATGCAAATAGAGGGTCTGGGTGTTTGCAAGATGGGCCATCTTGACTTCATGAGAGGGGCAGAGATGTCATCTGTAACATATGCACTTCAAAGACACTGCCATAGTTTACACAAAAAAGATTTCACTCTAGCCTATTGTGACGGCAGACAGTCTGGGACCAGGGCAGTGAGTCAGGAAATTCCAGACTCATGGGCCCAGGCAGGCCCATAATCATGCCTTTGAGGGCCTTGTTAAATATCTAAACAAGCCCATCTGCTTGAGAGTGATAGGGTGTGGAGAACATATAGGTTATCCCACACTCATCCCACATGAACTTCATATACTTGGACATGAGGTTGGTGCCTCCTTCAGACATCACTTCTTTGGGGAGACTCCCTCTGGTAAAAATCCCCATCAGGGCCTTGGCCACTGCAGATGAAGTCAAAGGGGTGGCCTCTGTGTACCTAGTGGCGTTGTTCACCACAACCAGATGAACCTGTTGCATAAAGCAATATCAAGACCACAGGTCCAGCAACGTTGATGCCTACCCTCTCAAATGGAGTGCCAATGACAGGCAAGGGAACCAGAGGAAACATCAACTTTTGTCCTGTTTTTCCGGTAGCCTGGCAGGTGCCATGTCATAAGCCAACCCCAATAGGAAGGCCCTGTAGCACTGGGGGACCACAAGCACCTGGGTTTCAGTCCCAGGCCCAGAAACCTTAGGCTCACTATACAGGATGCCATTTTCCCAATAGATGAAATGATCTCCATAGATATTACCTGCTGCCTGGGCCTCAGCTTGCCACCTCAAGCTCTCTAAAGATTTCTTTCTTTCTGTGCTTTACAGAATTCCTCCCTCGTGAGCCCATCCTCAGCTCGCCATCCAGCAAGCTGAGGCAGGTCTTCCAGGGTGACAATGACCTCTTCGGTAGACAGCTTCCTCAGACACACATCAACTTGTACTGTAGGAGTGTCAGGGGCTAGTTTCCCATGCCCCCTGCCCTTCCTCTTTATGGCAGCTGCCTGGGCCTTTCTTTTAATCTCCAGACTTCCTTGACTCCCTTCTTGAGCAGCCATGGACCTTGTGGGACTACCTACCCAATCAGGCAAGCCTAACATTTCCAACGACCTGAGCTCCACTTCCTTCCAGACAGTGTGCTATAGGTCATTGCCCAACAGACAATCTACAGGCATGGCAGGGCTCACAGCTACTTTTAGAGAACCTGACCCCTCCACTTAAAAGAAACCAGAGCCACTGGATAGTGACACTCATGGTTGTCTATGACTATCACCTGGTGGAATGTATTAGGGTTGACCTGCCTTGAGGACATCAGATGATACATCATAGTAGTCACACTGGCTCCAGTGTCTCTCATATTCTACACCCTTTGTCCATTGATGGTGATCCACTGCTTATACTTGGAAGTATTTGAAGGCATATGGGCTTTTGGCACCATTTCTCTATCCCCCCAGGGACACTAAGGTAACCTCTGTCCTCTCCCCAAAGCTAACTAGGACCACTTCCTCCCTAAGCACTACACTTGCCAACCCAGGTGTCTGCACACTGGTGAGGGATGTGACCCCTTGGAACATTTAGTGTCTCCTTTGGAGTGCCCATACTTGTAGCACTCAGTACATTGAGGGACAAACCTCATTGTCTGCTTATAATATAACCCCTTTCTCTTTTGGTTAGAAAGGAACCCCTGTCCACCCTTCTGGTGATCCCCTCCAGATACAATTTGGGACACTGGTGCTGACTCAGAGGCTGCCCCCTTAGCAAGCTCCCTGGGGTCAGTTAGCTTACTATCAACCAAGTGCTGGCTCAGCACTATAGAACAAGTATTGAGCGTGTGCTATTTCAAGATTAGATTATATAGCCCAACATAATCATCCACGTTTCTGCCTCCCACGAAACCACCTGGGCCCAGATTTAGGTACATGTCACACAATGCAGCACAGCTGTAAAAGTTAAATAAGGAACACAAACCGAGTGCAAAACATTTGTAAATCTGGGCCCCAGTTCTTTACTGGAAAAATTGAAGAAATCTAAACAAAACGGCTTTGGCACTTTCTGACTGTCCCTAAATCTTATTCAGTATTTCTCTAAGGTGAGTTCAAACTTTTTGAGAAGGATGGCTTTCATGGTGGCATACTTCATCTGGTTTCCTATCCTTAGTGTGAGTAGAGTGCCTCTCCCCACTGTAGGTATATGCTTTCGGAGACTTGCCCACCAATTCTCTTCTGAGACCCTGTGCACCCTTAGAGCTACCTCATAGGGTGAGAACTACTTGACAATGTCATCCCCACCACATAGCAAGGTACCAGGGGACCTATTGAGGAGAATGTCATGCAGTGCAGTAAGTCTCCTGGCTGTGATGCATTGCATGACAGGGAAAGGGCATGAATGCACCATATGTAAGACAATAAGGCCATTCCTGCCTTTTCTCCTGTGCTGATGCCCTTTTGGCAAATGCAAAAACAACAATTGATGGACAGAATGCAGAACAATGTCATACATTCACCCCAGTACAGAGATCTGGGCTTAAATCCATCGTTTTTTTGCTCACCTTGCTATTCCAATTTGAACCCAGCCATATGCAAATCAGTCTTGACCCTGTGCCCAATGGGAACAGTCCAGCCTGAACTGCCAGGCCAGGTCCTCCCTGGCCTGGAAACAAGCATCCTAGGACCGGTTTCAGGGTTTCACCCCTTATCAGCCAGGAAAGCTTGACTCCAGTGGCATGGACAGCACAGGACCCACGTCTGGGCATACCCGTCCCACTCAGGGTGACATGTGCAAAAACAACAATTGATGGACAGAATGCAGAACAATGTCATACATTCACCCCAGTAAAGAGATCTGGGACAAAATCCATCGTTTTTTTGCTCACCATGCCATTCCAGTTTGAACCCAGCCATATGCAAATCAGTCTTGACCCTGTGCCCAATGGGAAGTGGGAAGGGTATCCCAGACATGGGTCCCGTGCTCACACAAGGAAAAGGGTCAAGACTGATTCAAGCTAGCCTGGCTGATTAAGGGTGATGCCCTAAAACCGGTCCCAGGATGCTTGTTTCCGGTTCAGGGAGGACCTGGCTTGGCAGTTCGGGATGGACTGTTCCCACAAGGAAAAGGGTCAAGACTGATTTGCATATGGCTGGGTCCAAACTGGGGTGGTGTGGTGATCAAAATAATGATGGATTTAACCCACATTCTTGTGACTGGGGGTGAATGTTTGCATTGTCCAGCATTCCGTCTATCAATTGTTTCTTTTGCGTATGTCGCTCTAAGTGGGAAGGGTATGCCCAGACGTCGGTCCCGTGCTCACTACACCACTGGATTCAAGCTAGCCTGGCTGATGAAGGGTGATGCCCTAAAACCGGTCCCAGGATGCTTGTTTCTGGTCCAGGGAGGACCTGGCTTGGCAGGTCGGGATGGACTGATCCCACAAGGAACAGGGTCAAGACTGATTTGCATATGGCTGGGTCCAAACTGGGGTGGTGTGGTGATCAAAAGAATGATGGATTTAACCCGGATTCTTGTGACTTGGAGTGAATGTTTGCATTGCCCAGCATTCCGTTTATCAATTGTTTCTTTTGCATATGTCGCCCTAAGTGGGAAGGGTTTGCCCAGACGTGGGTCCCGTGCTCACTACACCACTGGATTCAAGCTAACCTGGCTGATGAAGGGTGATGTCCTTAAACCGGTCCCAGTATGCTTGTTTCCGGTCCAGGGAGGACCTGGCTTGGCAGTTCAGGATGAACTGTTGCCACAAGGATCAGGGTCAAGACTGATTTGCATATGGCTGGGTCCAAACTGGGGTGGTGTGGTGAGCAAAAGAATGATGGATTTAACCCAGATTATTGAGACTGGGGGTGAAGGTTTGCATTCCCCGGCATTCCGTCCATCAATTGTTTCTTTTGCATATGTCACTCTAAGTGGAAAGGGTATGCCCAGATGTGGGTCCCATGGTCACTACACCACTGGATTCAAGCTAGGCTGGCTGATGAAGGGTGATGTCCTGAAACCGGTCCCAGGATGCTTGTTTCCGGTCCAGGGAGGACCTGGCTTGGCAGTTCAGGATGGACTGATCCCACAAGGAACAGGGTGAAGACTGATTTGCATATGGCTGGGTCCAAACTGGGGTGGTGTGGTGATCAAAAGAAGGATGGATTTAACCCGGATTCTTGTGACTTGTGGTGAATGTTTGCATTGCCCAGCATTCCGTTTATCAATTGTTTCTTTTGCATATGTCGCCCTAAGTGGGAAGGGTATGCCCAGACGTGGGTCCCGTGCTCACTACACCACTGGATTCAAGCTAACCTGGCTGATGAAGGGTGATGTCCTTAAACTGGTCCGAGGATGCTTGTTTCCGGTCCAGGGAGGACCTGGCTTGGCAGTTCAGGATGGACTTGCCACAAGGATCAGGGTCAAGGCTGATTTGCATATGGCTGGGTCCAAACCGGGGTGGTGTGGTGAGCAAAAGAATGATGGATTTAGCCCAGATTATTGAGACTGGGGGTGAATGTTTGCATTGCCCGGCATTCTGTCCATCAATTGTTTCTTTTGCATATGTCGCCCTAAGTTGGAAGGGTATGCCCAGACGTGGGTCCCGTGCTCACTACACCACTGGATTCAAGCTAGGCTGGCTGATGAAGGGTGATGTTCTGAAACCAATCCCAGGATGCTTGTTTACGGTCCAGGGAGTACCTGGAATGGCAGTTCAGGATGGACTGTTCCCACAAGGAACAGGGTCAAGACTGATTTGCATATGGTTGGGTCCAAACTGGGGTGGTGTGGTGAGCAAAAGAATGATGTATGTAACCCAGATTCTTTTGACTGGGTGTGAATGTTTGCATTGCGCAGCATTCTGTCCATCAATTGTTTCTTTTGCATATGTCGCCCTAAGTGGGAAGGGTTTACCCAGAGGTGGGTCCCGTGCTCACTGTACCACTAGATTCAAGCTAGCCTGGCTGATGAAGGGTGATGCAGTGAAACCAGTCCCAGGATGCTTGTTTACTGTCCGAGGAGTACCTGGCTTGGCAGTTCGGGATGGACTGTTCCCACAAGGAACCGGTCAAGACTGATTTGCATATGGCTGGGTCCAAACTGGGGTGGTGTGGTGAGCAAAAGAATGATGGATTTAACCCAGATTCTTGAGACTGAGGGTGAATGTTTGCATTGCCCAGCATTCCGTCAATGAATTGTTTCTTTTGCATATGTCGCCCTAAGTGGGAAGGGTATGCCCAGACGTGGGTCCCGTGCTCACTACACCACTGGATTAAGCAAGCCTGGCTGATTGAGGGTGATGCCCTGAAACCGGTCCCAGGATGCTTGTTACTGGTCCAGGGAGGACCTGGCTTGGCAGTTCGGGATGTACTGTTCCTACAAGGAACAGGGTCAAGACTGATTTGCACATGGCTGGGTCCAAACTGGGGTGGTGTGGTGAGCAAAAGAAGGATGGATTTAATCCAGATTCTTGTGACTGGGGGTGAATGTTTGCATTGCCCAGCGTTCTGTCCATCAATTGTTTATTTTGCATATGTCGCCCTAAGTGGGAAGGGTATGACCATACGTGGGTCCCGTGCTCACTACACCACTGTATTCAAGCTAGCTTGGCTGATGAAGGGTGATGCCCTGAAACCGGTCCCAGGATGTTTGTTTCCGGTCCAGGGAGGACCTGGCTTGGCAGTTCGGGATGGACTGTTCCCACAAGGAACAGGGTCAAGAATGATTTGCATGTGGCTGGGCCCAAACTGGGGTGGCGTGGTGAGCAAAATAATGATGGATTTAACCCATATTCTTGTCACTGGGGGTGAATGTTTGCATTGCCCAGCGTTCCGTCCATCAATTGTTTCTTTTGCATATGTTGCCCTAAGTGGGAAGGGTATGCCCAGACGTGGGTCCCGTGCTCACTACACCTCTGGTTTCAAGCTAGCCTGGCTGATGAAGGGTGATGCCCTGAATCCGGTCCCAGGATGCTTGTTTCTGGTCCAGGAAGGACCTGGCTTGGCAGTTTGGGATGGACTGTTCCCACAAGGAACAGGGTCAAGACTGATTTGCATATGGCTGGGTCCAAACTGTGGTGGTGTGGTGAGCAAAAGAATGATGGATTTAACCCAGATTCTTGTGACTGGGGGGTGAATATTTGCATTGCCCAGCATTCCGTCCATCAATTGTTTCTTTTGCATATGATGCCCTTTTGGCAGCATAGAGCCAATGTAGGCACCCTTTCACCATGGTGCAAGGGTGCCTGTGTTACAAGACAGGATTGTTTTTGTGCAGGAAGGGATATCTTCCTGCTCATAAGCAATCCTGAGATGCATATTCCTCTTTCTATGTGTGCTGCAGAATGCAGAACAAGGAAGTAACAAGGAGAAATAAAGATATTTTGCCTTATCAAGCCTCTCCTGAGAAGGAGCATCTTTTTGGCGCATTCCCAGGTCTACTAGTTCTGCTAAATCTGTGAATGCATCAAAAGCCATGGAAATTACGTGGGAAGAGCCACGCAATGCCCATGGAACGCGCTTGCAGGGCAGAGTAAGGCAAAACAGTGATTTGCTTTTTGGTGCTTTACTCCACATTTATGGAAACACTCAGGGCCACCCAAAGTGGCCTTGCGTGGCTTCATAAATCACTTGTACGGTTTGTGCAACTCTTGCACCATGTTGTGTAAAGAAAGAGCGATGCAAACCAGCTCTTAAATTGCCCCCCAGGCCATTAGGGAGTTGGACATTCTTATCTTTTTTAGACACTTGGGTATTGCTGCCACTGTTACAACTGGAATCTGCCTGCATAGCTTTGAGTTCTCACTGTTTGAGACTCCACTCATGAGCCATTCACCTCTCCTCCATGTCCAGTTTATTTTCCTCCAGAGCTAGCTGTGTCATTTTTAGATTTACCATCTGTAGCTGAGACTCCCTCTCAGCGTTCCTGTCTGCCAGCTACTCTGGGGACAGGCCTTAGGAAGGGACAATGCTTGCAGCCCTGGCAGGGAGCTCAATTTCTGAGGGCAAGTTGTCCTTCCCCTCTGGGGTTTGCAGCTAAAGACCTGTTCCCAGGTCTTCCTCATGCTCCATCGAGGAGCTGGGATGTGAGGTCCTGCATTGAGGATGCATTGTGCAGCAGTGATTCCAAAGAGCTGCGGGGTCCTTTATCTGGAATGCATCACATAGTGGTGGTTCCAATGCAGTGCTGTGAGGTGATGCATCACGTTGCATGAGTTCAGTTAGGACCACAGTTGGGCTGGCAGGGCACCTAAAAGGTCCACCTCCAAGAGTCCAGGACTTGGTTGGCACCACCTGGGGAGCAGGCCTTACATCAGGCAGAGTCTAGGAGCAGGATTTGAGGTAGGTCTGTTCCTGAGGGTCAGATCAGGAGGCCCGCTAACTAGCCCTTGGAGTCACTCTGGCAATCCTGATATCAAGATGCAGTTCCATTCCATCCTATTCAGGCAGCAGGGTAAGCAGGGTAGCGTAGCAGAGTAGCAATCGTTTTTGTTGCAGAGGAACACAGCCATCCCACTGAGTCCCCGACACGTCCAGAGGTATACTGAAGTGTTGAGTCTGAAGGTCCAATATTTATCAAAACAAGGGTGGAGGGACAGGGCTTTATGAGTGTCCAGCACACGTGCCCCTTACATTGGTGCGAACAAGGAGTGTACTGTTCCTATGTGAGTATCTAGGTCAGAAGAGTGGTTAACGGAGGGGAGTGCTCCTTTTAGGAGCATGGGCCCTCACACAACCGAGGGATGTCATGCTTAATCATCGGGCAGCTCCTCGTTGGGCTGGCGCTGCAATGCCCAAAGGGCCCCTCAAGGGGGCTCTTTGCCGGAGATCTTTTCTTTTCCACCGATGTGATATGCATGAGTGACAAAATGTGAGTAGAATGGGTGAGAGATATGTGTGTTAAAAAATGGCTAAGGGGGTCCAAGCAAGAACTACATTTTAATGGTAGGAACCCTTTGTCAAGGGTAAAAATGTGGTTTGAACATAGACTAGATATAATGGTCTATTTAGCTGTAATAGGTGTGAATAAAAAGATCAACTTGTTTCATGCCTATTACAGTGCCAGCTACATCTAGTCATGTGAACTATGATGTAGGCTGTAGCCACCAAATGGTTAGGACAAGAAAATGCCAACTTAGTAAAATTGTCATTTTCAGTAGTGTGACTTTAAAATCTAACTTTACCATTAAAGAGGGTTTTAAATTACAATTCTTTAGAGACCCATCTCAACGTTCCTACCTGCTCGCAAATGAAAGTTATCACTCATTAATGTAGTAAGGTAACCCAGTGTTCAGGTCCAACATTTGTAAATACACTGTACCCTGCCCCATGGGCTGTTTAGTGCCTACCTTAGTGGTGACTTATATGTAGTAAAAAAGGATTAGGCCTTGCAAAATGTTTATTTTGGCAGGTCGAAATGTCCATTTAAAAATGCACACACAAGCTTGAAGGCCTGAGATATGTTGAAAGGGCTTCTTAAGTGAATGACACAATGAGTGCTGCAGGCCCACTAATAGCATTTAATTTACAAGACCTGGGCACATGTAGTATCACTGTACTATGGACTTAAAAGAAAATGACATGTGCCAATTGGTTGTACGGAAATTTGACCATGTTAAAGGAGAGAGCACAAGCACTTTATCAGTGGTTAGAAGTGGTAAAGTGTGCGGAGTCCTAAGTCAACAAGATGGACTATATTGCGAAGTACCTCCTCTCAAGACACCAGATGGCACGGGACAATAGTCATACTGTCTCCTGTGTCTCTCAGAGCCTCCACTCTCTGCACATTGATGGTGACCCACTGCCTGCATGATTAGGCATGTGAGTCTTGGGTACCATGTCTCTGTCTCCCAGGCACACTAAGTTGACCTTTCCACTACACGCCATACTAACTGGGACAACCTCATCCCCGAGCACTACACTAGCCATTCCCAAGGTCTGCCCATCAGTGGGAGGCTGCTGTCATTTCCAGCAGGTAGGGTTTCCCTTTGAAAGCCTGTACCTGTAACACTCAAACACTTAGAGAGCTATTTATCAAAAAGTCACACAGCGCAGCAAGCCACCTTGCTGCGCTGTGTGACAGGGAAGGGCAGGAATGCGCCGTATTTAGCATTATGCAGCACATTCCTGTCTTCTCCCAGTGCTGGCACAGAATGTGCTGCCTAGTGGCGTCCCAGGCACCCTGCCACCATAGTGCAAGGGTGCCTGTGTTGTAAGCAGGGTTCTTTTGTGCAGGAAGGGGCATCTTCTTGCACAAAAACAATCCCTTGAGGCATTTAAAAAAAACAAGGAGAAATAAGAATAGTTCTTCTCATTACGCCTCACCTGTGGGGGCGTAGCAGTTTTGGCACCTTCCTATATGTACCATTTATGGTAAATCTGAGAATGCGTCCAAACCCATGGGTGTTGCGTAGGGTCAATGAAATTTAAAGTAACTTTATTTCAGCTATCAAAGGCCATGAAAGTGTGTGCAAAATACAGCATGGATGGAAATAAAATAGCAAAATTCATATCATGACATAAAATAGATAAGAGCCACATTCATAAAATACACATTAAAATACAGAACTGTCACAAACATTAGCAGCAAAAAGAAGACATAATACATGAAGCAAATATGGAAACAACCTATCCCATTTGTAGGGAGAGGGCCTTCGTATGAACCAGCCACATAGCACCCAAATATTTAGCTACAGCACAAGCATATAATGGCTGACAATCAGATCTAAGTATGTGGAGGGCAGTGCTGTAACTTCTCGTGCCTAGTACTTTACATAGAGGCAAAAGTCAAAAGTAACGTGCTCAAGCATATGCAGGGCAAGCAAAAAGGTCACGGGGAACAGTTTACTTCAAAGTGTTATACACAGAACAAACTAGGGATTTGGAGGTAACCAAGTTGAAGGTAAACGATTTTAATGGTAAATTGCCCACTCTAAACTGAAAGTACAACTTCCTGTCCATTGGCACAGTAATAGTGTCCCAAAACTGCTCATAAACACAGGTTGATTTAAAATCAAGAAAATCACTAGTCAGGATAGCACTAGCAGGTTTGTGGGATACATCAGACAATGTTTTTGACCAATAGATCTTTTTCAGGGATTCTTTAGAAGGGATAGAGCTCCAAAGAGGGTTCTCCCAGAGGTCGGCTAGACCAATGAAAATAAGTAATTTGTTATAATTTAGCAAATGGATTTTGGAGAAACAGTCTAATTTGATAACATCCTGAAGTGCGGTGATGTAGTGGGCTAACTCAGGAGAGGACCAAAGGTGCCTCCAAAACAGCAGCGGGTGCATCCTGCATTTGCCTTTGACCCTTTTTCCACCCATATCCACACACCAGCCATGGAACACCTCCCTGGGGCAGAGTAACACAAACCAGCAATTTGTGCTGCATTGTGTTACTCTGGATTTATCAAGTCACTCAGGGTCAAGCAAGGTGGCCTTGAATGGCTGGATAGATTGCACTTAGTAGTTGCATCGTGCATGCACCCCGTTGCGTAGTGCAAGTGCGACGCAACTACATTATAAATATGGACCTTAAGGGTAGTGTGACCTGGTCAGGATGATCTGGGAATCCTTCACCTTGAAACTATTTTAGGAGGCTTTTGAGTACTCAGTTGTTTTACATTGTTGCCCCCTTCTTTCTTCTGTTGGGGACTTTATCTACCCTTTGGGTGATCCCCCCAGATATCTTCTTATTGACCATGGTGCTGAGCCAGTGGTCCACCTCCTTTGCAAGCTACCTGGGGTCAGTGAGCTTACTATCCTCTAATGTTGGCGCTGCTCTGGAAAACAATTGCTGAACATGTGCTCTCTCACAAACAAATTGTGCAGCTCCTTGTAATTGTTCACATTAGTCCCCTTCACCCAACCATCCAGTGCCTTGCAAAAGTGATGCACAAAATCTACCCAGGACTGCTGGGTCAACTTCTGGCTGTCCCTAAATTTCTGCCTATACTTCTCTGGGGTAATCCCACACTTTCTGATAGGTGTTGTTGGGGGGGGGGATACTTCACCCTGTCCCACTTTTCTAGAGCCAGCTGGACATCCCTACCTCACTAGGTATGTGTCTCCAGAAACTGCCCCCCAATCTTCTCTAGGGACCCTGTGCATCTCCAGGGTGACCTCATAGGCTTTGAACCATTTATCCATGTCATTTGCTACAGCAAACCTAGGCATCAGATCCTTTTGAATGTGGATACTCTTGTCACCAGTGGGCACTATAAGTACACTGCCACCACTGTTGTTGGACTCTACTTGTTTGTTCCGGATTTGTCCAGCTCTCTGAGACTTAGCTCATGGGACATTCTTCTTTCCTCCAAGTTCAACATATTTTCCTTAAGGGCCTCCTCTATGGCCATTTGTTTTCCTCATTGGACATATTAGCAGCAGCCTCCTCCTTGGCTGCCTCTCTCTTGCAGAAACCTCCACCTTGGCTGCATCCCACTTGGCAGCAGCCTCCTCCTTGGCTGTCGCTAATTTAATTTGGCCTGCTGGAATTCTCTCCATTCCTTCTGTCCTCCAGCTCCTCTGTGGACAGACCATTGGAAGACACAATGCTTCCTGCCCTAGTAGTGAGCTCTTTCTCTCCAGGCTGCAGTAGATCAGGACATTTGCCAAGGACATCTTAATGCTCCTCTGTAGCCTCCTTCCCCTCTGCTGTGTCTAGCAACTGTTGACCCTACTTACAGGCCCTGAGGTCCTTCTGAAGCTCCCCCTTTTTGCAATTCCTTTCTTCTGAAAAGCCACTCTCCTTGCAGAATCCTCTGAGCTCAACTGCAGTTGAGCCCTCCAGGTTCCTAAGATCAAACTCCATACTTGCAGGTAGAATCACAGGCACAGACAGTCAGGTAGAATGGGAGTGAACTGGGAAAAAGCAAAAAAATGGTCATTCAAGGAGATTGAATCTGGTATCAAATTATGTATAATGGGATATTAGTGTTACACTGATCACTGTGTGGTACTGCAGAAACACAAGTTCTGAGTCCCACCACTGAGTACCAATGTGAGAAATTGGGTTGTTAGTTGAGGGGGATGTGAGCCCTTCTCCAGTAACAGCCACAATCCTTGTCAGGGGAACCACATAAAGTTATTCAATTAACCTGTGCTTAACCTTCTGGTAGCTTGGCACAAAAGCAGTCAGGTTTAACCTAGAGGCAATGTATAAAGTATTTATGCAGCACATAAACAGTAATTAAGTAAAAACACAACACAAGTGATAATCCCACACCAATTTAGAAAAATAGAGTACATTTAGTAAAGTATTTACCACCAAAATGACAAAAATCCAATCAGCAGACCCAGATCTGGTTGAGCAAGACCAGGTGAAAGTCACATGTTCAGGCTGACCGCGATGAAACACGAACCAGAAACAGAGACCTGGGGCCATATTATGTAAGGGGCGCACTTTCCCTGTTCGCATTTGGCACACCTTAACCCCTTCTATGTCTTGGGCGTTATGGTTATGTCAAAGGCTGGAGTGTTCCTGTGCCTTGGACGTAACCGTTACGTCCAAGACACAGCATTCAGAAATCCCTCTGCTGTAAACAGCAGAGGGATTTCCTTTTTTTTCAGCCTCGGGAGCTGGGGTGCGCAGGGCACGCTAATGTCTTTACACTGAAAGTGAAAGTGAAATTAGTCGATCAGTTCACTTCACTTTCAATGCCTACGTGCTCACAAGGCTATCTCAGCCCCTCGAGCACATAGACAGATGGGAGAGGTATCATTGGAAAGGAGAGAATCTCCCCTTCCCAATGGTACACCTCCCTAGTGGATCCTAGCTTGGGGATTCCCACAGGAGGGACGGTCCCCAAGCAGGGATCCACCACTAGACACCAGGGATGGGGGGAGTGGTCCCTTGGGCAAGAGCCTTTGCTCCCTCCAATATAATTTTGCTCCATACTCAGTCTTTCTGCCCCCCCAGGAGGGCAGCAAGCACACTAGACACCAGGGACCTTTTTTTAATAAAAGAAGGGTGGGTGCTGCCCATAATGGGCGATGCTAATGTCGCTACCTCCCCCCCAAAAAAATGTCCACAGTCTTTCTGTCCCCCTTGGGGGCAGATGGGGTAATAGCCCCCTATCTGCCCCCCGAGGGAGCAGAAAGTCTACTAGGCACCAGAGATATGTTTATGGGCATGTCAGGGAGCAGCCCTTTAGGCAAGGGTTTCTCCCCCTTTTTTTGTGAACACATTTTGGCTGCTTCTGCTCCCCATGCAGATCAGCGATATCTTTAGGCACATCTGCTCCCAAAGGGGGCAGAAAACCACTAGACACTAGCAAAGTTTATGTGTGTGTGTGAACTGGAGTTCGGCTGACGGTCTGTGGGTACTTGCATTTGGCTGGCTGTGTGTGAACCTGCATTTTGCTGGTGGTGTGTGTGGACTTGTGCTTAGCTGGCAGTGTGTGTGGACTAGCGCTTTGCTGGCAGTGTACGTGGACGTTCGCTTGGCTAGCGGTCTGCATGGATGGCACATGTCTGGTGATGTGTGTGGACTGTCGCTTGGCTGGAGATGTGCGTAGATGGCGTTTGGCTAGCGGTGTTCGTGGATGGTATTGGCTGGTGATGTGCATGGGTGGCACTTGGCTGGTGGTGTGGCTTGCATGGATCCTCCAGTGTTTTATTACCTAGAATCCCCTGTAAACCCTACATTTTGCTAAAAATTCACACTTTCCTCCCATTTCTGTCTGGAAAAGTTGTGGGATCACCGCGCCGGCACACATTTCCCACCAACCAGCATTCCCCTTGGTCTCCTGATAGAAATGATACCTCACTTGTGTGGGTGCCCAAATCAGAGAACCTACAAACGTATAAAATTAAAAACTGAGGGGGGACCAAAGTGGGTCGAAAAGAGCAATTTTTTTCCATACGTTTTTAGGCTGACTCTGCTTTGGGCACCCACACAAGTAAGGTATCATTTTTAATGGGAGTCTTAGGGGAATACTGGGTGGTGGGCAATTTGCACCAATGCGGTGATCTCACAACATTGCCACACAGAAATGTGAGGGAAATTTGACTTTTTAGCTAAATTTTAGGTTTGCAGGGGATTCTGGGTAAGAACATTTTTGGGGATCCATGCAAGCCACACATCCCTGGACTCCCCCGGGTGTCTAGTTTTCAGAAATGTCTGGGTTTGGTAGGTTTCCCTAGATGGCCGCCGAGCCCAGGACCAAAAACGCAGGTGCCTCCAATCTATCACAAACCAACCTGTTTTTGCAAGGGGGCACCTGCGTTTTTGGTTCCAGGCTCAGCGGCCATCTAGGGAAGCCTACCAAACCCAGACATTTCTGAAAACTAGACATCTGGGGGAGTCCAGGTAGGTGTGGCTTGTGTTGATCCCCCATTTTTTTTTACCCAGAATCCCCTGCAAACCTTAATTTTAGCTACAAAAAATCAAGGGGCATATTAGCAAGACCCACGTTAAAATTATCGCCGTTTTAGCGGCAGGAAACTGCCGCTAAAACGGCGATAATGGGCTTGCTAATATGCGTTATGGAATTCCAATAGATGCCCAGGTTAGATGTCCTGCACATCTAACCTGGGCTTCTATTGGAATTCTATAACGCATATTAGCAAGCCCATTATCGCCGTTTTAGCGGCAGTTTCCTGCCGCTAAAACGGCGATAATTTTAACGTGGGTCTTGCTAATATGCCCCCAAATTTTCTCACATTTCTGTGTGGGAAAGTTGTGGAATCACCAGGCCTGCACACATTTCCCACCATTGTCACTTATTACTCTGAGCCAAATAATAAAGCAGTTGACACAGATGGAAGTACCCAGTTCACAGCAGGGGGTGCATCTGATACAGGTACAAATAACAATTTTGTGTATGTGGGGGATCTTGGCATTGCGACTGTGGCCTGTGAGTATTCCCCCTGTGTAGTGTAGTTTCTACTAATCAGTATGAAATGCATGTTTGTGGACAACATAAACCTAGGATGGTGCCAGACTTATTCCATGCACCCCCACTGGATATGTTGTCCCCTTGTACCAGATAGCTCACAGTGCCACTGTTAGCCCCCCTCAACCTAGACATGAACCAAACAGTACTGGAAACTATTGAACATGACAACCTTGTTCCCTCAGGAACCATGGTGACAGACCTAGACCTTTTCGCTCAGTCACTCCTGCTCTCTTTCGCTCAGAGAAATAAAGAATACACAAAGGGACGTTTTTCAATATTTATTGAACAGTAGTGATTCTTGTATAGAAACTATTTGCTGCAATGATTAAAAGACAGAAGCTTAAAATGGTTATAATGAGTGTCAGAACAGTGAAAACAGCACTGCTCAGCTAAAGAACAAAGCGATTAATTGGTTCAGCTCCATCTGTGGGTGCATTAGTAGTGACATTCTATGAAAGGACATAATAGGAGGTTGGAGTGTATAGTGGGTCGGCAATTCCCCAAACAGAGTGCTGGCAATCGCATTGTAATAAACTTCTGTGATACGAAATTAGTGGAGTACATCCTGAGTAGACTTTCCAGTGCCCAAAGGCTTCAAAGCTCCAGCAAGGCATTATTCCAGTCCCCTTTATGCTTTTTCTACAGGCACAGTACTGCTGACCCGCACCCTAGAATCAGGCAGCAACCAAAAAATAATAGGAATTTTTAGATATCAACATCAAACCGATACAGTGTTCTTGAAGAGGTAGACTGACTGCTAGACGCCAGGGGGGTATTAGCTCCAATGAAGAATCCGCTGGTAGCTTTGAAATAGACAACCCTATAGCTAATACTGACATACTTATTCTACTGAGCACCCCAAGGACACGGTCTTGCCCACTGGACACTCTTACCACCTACCAAAATTTGAAGTGAAGGCACAAACCTTGGATTTCACCAGCCCACCAAGTCTAATCAATAGAGCTATTGGGACTGATCGTACTCCTTCACATATCTTCACTTGTCTCGCCCTTCCATTCCACCTCATAACAGTTTGGCTTTGCTGGAGACCCCAGATCTTTGTCTCCTTTATTGGAACATTGCTGGTCTGAGCATCAAATTTGCTGACAAAACCTGTGGAACATTAATTACATGCCCACAGATTATTTGCCAATATGCTTTATTAATAGCTTCTACTGTGTGTTTACCCCTGCAGAACCGTTGCGATCTGGGCATCAGAGTGGATCCCTCCTAACTAGGCCTGGGTGGTGAACTCTGCTCCATTCGCAAAGTTTACAGAGTTTTCTGCACTTTGCGTTCCACGTTGCTCGCTGAGTGCAGAAAACTTCACTCCGTGAAGTACAGAAGAGTTTCTTCCCCACTCGAGCTTGCGAACAGTAACTTGGCGAGTGCAAGCTGCTGCCCGGGTAGAATTTCTACTCGAGCGACAAGAGGATCAGCGTGAACGGCAGTTCGCACTGCACTCTGCCACTTGCGGAACTCTGCAGAGTTTTTTTGTCACTTCGCAGAGTTCCGCATAGCGAAACTCCGCGATCTACGCCCAGGCCTGCTCCTGACCCTACTTATCACCACAGGACGTGTCAAAATAGTTTAAAAAAATTGTGGACTCAGCCCTCTTTCAAATCATCTGTCTGTCACTAACTGGGGCTCCTCTAGTGGCACTTATCAATTTTTACCATAACACCTTTCTTAGTAATAACATGCAAATTATCAAGTCATTTTCATAAGCATTGGATCCTGTGCTACTATGCTTGAATGAGGGGCCCGATTCACAAAAGTAATCTGAGACAAAATCCTAACTTTATGAATTTTGGTATTCACAAAAGGCATTTAGGAGCAGTAAAGTTATGATTCCTAACTTTACTACTCCTAAACTGAGAAAAATCCTAACTTCACGACTTTCGGTATTCACAAAAGGCATTTAGGAGTAGTAAAGTTAGGATTCCTAACTTTACTACTCCTAAACTGAGAAAAATCCTAACTTTACGACTTTCGGTATTCACAAAGGGCATTTAGGAGTAGGAAAGCTAGTAATCCTAACTTTACTACTCCTAAATGCCTTTTGTGAATACCAAAAGTCGTAAAGTTAGGATTTTGACTCAGTTTAGGAGTAGTAAAGTTAGGAATCTTAACTTTACTACTCCTAAATGCCTTTTGTGAATACCGAAGGTCGTAAAGTTAGGATTTTGTCTCAGAATACTTTTGTGAATCGGGCCTGAGGACTTTGTTATTGTGTGGGATGGGGACTTCTATCTAAGATTATGCTCAATTGATGATGAACATGTCTGCAGGGGCAATGATTTTTGTAACCTATCACACTTTATTCATAAACCTTGCCAATAAACTGAATAGACTAATGAAGACCCATGACCTAATTTTGAGTGTAGATCTGGTAGCCAATGACGCCTTTATGCAACCCACATTCACAGACAGAGGCAAATGGTCTATGATTGATTTTATTACACTTACCACGTCTTGGCCAAGGAAGGTGTGTAAGTTCGTGATCAGCAAAACCAGCAACCACAATCCGCTGGTCTTTAGCCTCAGTGTAGGTCTAACTACAGTGGTATATAAAGTGGCTTGTCAGATTGAATACACAGGCAATGGGGGAGTATGATGGAAATGGTAAGATATGGAACCCAATGCATATCTTGAAGTGCTCTTGGAAAATCAGAAGGAACAGTTTGCGATATGCCAAAACTCGGATTCTAATCCTGAGTAGAAATCAGGGCCCTTTGATACAATTTGCAAGAAGCTCCCTGAACACCTGAAGGTGCCCAAACACCCACATGCCCACAAACCACACAAATGGTTTGACAAATCATGCTCACAAGCAAACAAAAGCCGAATGAATGCAGTTAAAAGGAATCTAAGGGCTCTGGTAGAAATCAGCTCTTTGTAGAAGGCACTATAAAGAGGTGATCAAGAAGAGAAAAGAGGAGATTAGATTAGAGGTCTGGGAACAGCTTGTGGATGCAGGCACAAGGAATGACTCATCTAAATTTTGGAGAGTAGCCAATGCACCCTTCTTCTCCAATAGTTTCTCTGCCACCATTGATGTAAACATCCCTGAACATCTGTGGATCACCCATTTTTCATGCCTTTATGACTTAAACGAGCCAGTTTGTGATGAGAGCTGCCCCATAAGTGGCATAGCCAGCTCTGAGTATTTTGAACAGCTAGCAATCACTGACAAGGATGTCATCTCAGCCGTGAGCAGGTGCCAATAGCAGAAGGGTGCCTGGCCCAGAAGGGGTCCATGTGGATCTTTATAAGGAAAATCTAACACTCTGTGCCCCCATCTTTTCGAGCATCCTTCACTGCACATGCACCCTTGGCCCCCCTAAATCATGGTCTAGGGCAACGATTGTCCTAATTTTCAAAAAGGGGGACAGGAGCGACCCCCCACTGCTACCAGCCTATATCTTTAATTGACTCAATAGCATAGATATTGGGCAGAATATTATTGGACCAACTTGAAAACTGGGCAAACGATAACAACATCCTAATTCCCACCCAATATGGATTTAAACAGGGTAATGGGAAGGATGATCAATGCCTAAACCTCCATTTAATAATGTGTGCCAAGGAAGGATGTCTGTACTTAGAGTGCATTGACCTGGGTGCAGCATTCAACAACATTATAAGGTCAAAGCTGTAGAATATGCTAGCAAGCAAGGGCATTAACCCACGTATTGTTCACCTGGTTGCACAGCTGCACACTGACATTGAGGGATTCACCAGATTTGGGCCTGGTGGAGAATGCACCCCCTAAATAAAGATCAGAAAAGTGGTTAGACAGGGGTGTGTGTTCGAACCATTCCTTTTTAGCATTTATATAAATGGCCTTGATGACCACTTGGTGAGTGCTGCAACCGATCCCCCCAGGACAGGAAATCACCTGTTACCTGTCCCTATGTATGCAAATGACTGAGTCCTTATGGCCAGAACGGGCTTGGGTCTTCAAAAACTCCTAGATGCCTTCTCAAAATTCATGTCTGACCTGGGCGTTACTACAAATACATCCAAATCATATTCTATGGTCTGTGGACGCACCCAGAGTAGGTTGTCTCGTTTTCACATAAATGGGAACCTACTTAAGTGTGTGACCTCTTTTACATATTTGGGGATCCTGTATGACAATAAAATCACCTGGAGGCATCTGAGGAGTGTGAGATCAACCCACCACGAACAAGCCACAGCATCCCTGTTTAGATTCACAGTGAGGATAGGGTCCATGCCCCTGAAAGCCACTACTACAATATATAAAACCAGACCCATCCGATTGTCACCAACAGCGAGGGGGTGTGGGGTTACACTGATTATTCCCACTTGCAAACTTGCGAAGACAAATTTCTCCGCAGGACTACTGCCTCTCCCCCAACTCTGTCCCATCCATTTTAGAAAATGAAGAACTAGGCCTCCAATACCTGGGAGACACACTGAGGTTGGCACCCACCCAATCTTCTATCCCCCCACTATTCCTTTTCAATCCAAATAACAGACTAACATGCTCACCGCTCAAATTAATTTCATATTTCCCTATCCTAATTCCCCACTAATCCTGTTTGGATTCCGAAGTAGCATGCTACTCACTGAAAAGTGCTTCAATACCTCATCAGGGGTAGCAAGTGCTATATAAATCCAAACCCTTCCCTCTTCCATCCCTCCACTATCCTTTCAATCTAAATAACAGACTAACATGTCAACCGTTGAAATTAATTTCATATTTCCCTAGGCTAATTCACAACTAATCTTATTTGGGTTCTGGAGTAGCGTGCTAACCTCCAAAAAGCGATTGAACACCTCATCAGGGGTAGCAAGTGCTATATAAATGCAAACCATTCCCTCTTTTATTTCTCCACTATCCTTATCAATCCAAAGAACAGACTAACATATCCACCGCTTAAATTAATTTCATATTTCACTATACTAATTAACTACTAATCCTTTTGGGTTCCAGAGTAGCATGTTACTCACCAAAACATGCACTTTGACGGTGCGTCATGGGTAGTAAGTGCTATATAAATGCAATAACAATACAATACCCTGCTATGGTTATCAGTGTACTCCAGGCCAGAAGCACCTTTGACGCAAGCTGTAAAGGCTGACTGCCTTAAATTGTACAGGGTTCATAAAATTAATTGGTTAACCCACATCAGCGAAGATCTTTACCAAATTGGCAGAATGGACTTGTTTGTTAATCCTTCAGAAAATAACTGGGAAGGCAAAACCATAGTAAAAAGTGAATTATAAAAACTGATTGTAGAAAAGAGGTGGAAGGTTGAAACCAAGAAGAAGTATGTTGAGTTATATTGTCTACTATGTACCACCCCACCTATTGAGCCATACCTCCTTAAAATACTGCGTAACCAAAGGTTTAACCTTATTAGATTCAGGTTTGAATGGCCCATCTCTTGGTATCAAATCCTTCAAATGTATTCAACAGCAAAGATCTTCTCCCATACCCATGTAACTCAATGGCAATACAGTCACAACTTCATCTGTTTCGTTTCTGCAAGCTATATAGAGATCAGTGAATTTGTACACTTTGACCACTACTGCCAAGTTTAAACATACGAAAAGGCAAAGAGGCATTAGAGCACTTGCAGCTGTTGCAGATCGATGTATGTTATACAGTCTATAGATTTCTTGCCTCTGTAGTTAAATGCAGGAGAATTGGTGGGAAATGATTGTATTTATTTGCACAAACATCTGCAGTATAGTCTCAGTTAAGTGCAAAATTTCAGCTTTGTCTTACATATTTTCTATACAGCATTAAATGCCATGAGATATACACTGTATTAAGTAGGGGAGGACTCAATCTGTATTGTTTGTTTTAATGCACTTAGACATTTTTGCTATATTTTATAGACATCATCTGCCTGATGTGTTTTTATACTAAGTTGACTGTTTTTATATTTGTTTTATCTGTGCTTATTGTTTTGCTGCTTGCATTGTATATGTGTGCTCTTATGGTTTGATATAAACTGAATAAAGCTTTGATGAGCTGAACTGATACATATATATTCAGTTAAAAACTAAAGGTTACAGGGACGTTATAGTTAGGCTCACATTTTAAACATACAAAACCAGAGAAATTCACCTGTTATTGTTACATCAAGTAACTATAACTGGTGCCCTAAGGTAACTATAACTTGCACCCCCGCCATGCACACTTTCTCTCATCAATAAAGTTACTGCAAATGTTATAGTGATATAATAAATTATGTTATCAAAGATGTCATGAGTATTGTAATATCTGGGGTAATTAGCTGGACATGTCTCGGGCACGTTATACTTACCTTAGGGCAAGAGTTATAGTTACTTAATATAGCTCTAACTATAACAGGTGAATTTCTATGGTTTTTTACGTTTAAAATGTGAGCCTAACTGCAACGTCCCTTTAACCTTTGTTTTTTAAGTGAATTTCTATGTTTTTTTAAATTCTAACTGCAACATCATTGCAACCTTTGGTATTTTCAGTGAAAATCCATTTTTTTAAAAAATGTAAGTAAATTTAATTACTTTATGTTAACACGACTTCCGCTGTGTATGGCCTTTGGCAATGCATAGTGGAGGTTAGCTGTTAGGCTCTTCGACCAGCCCCATGTAATGATCCAATCCCGCTCCATGCACATCCTTTGGCCCTGCCTTAAAAAAATGAGGGAGGGGGCTATGCACCGTACAATTCTGCTAGTGTGGTGGTATTAGTGATAGATAGGAGTAGCATTAGGAACAATTAACATGGTTGAATTGTTTGTGTTTTTCACCATTCTAATAACACTTATAACAATGATGTGTCTCATCCAGCTAATAATTGCAGTTCATGTATTATTTACAAGGATTAGATATTTTCAATATAAATTTGAAAATGTATTATTGTCTCTTCTCTTTGTGAAACTTTGGTCATTCAAAAGTGACAAACAAAAGGGTTATATCTGTTTCCACGAATTTCTTGAGAATAAGAGTGGTCATGTTCAAGGTCAACGACAGCATTTGCAACTCTGGAGGATTAGTAGAGTTTAGATGTGATCTTGCCGAACCAACATTTACTGATGATGTATGAAGACTCAGGGGCATATTTAAAATAAAGTGGCAAAGCGTGTCGTTAAGACAAGAAGGCTAACGACACCCTTTGTCACTTTAGAAACGCAGGGCTGCACCATATTTACCAGAATATGGTGCAACCCTGCGTTTCCCCCTGCGCTGGCGCTAAATTCAGCAGCCTAGCACCCACGCAGGCACCCTTGCACCATAGTGCAAGGGTGGCTGTGTTGAGGGGAAGATTGTATATGTGGAGGAAGGTCCCCTTTCCTGCACATGAACAATCTTTAAATGCCGTTTTGTAACTTCTAAGTGTGCTGCTTAATGCAGCACACATAGAAGTTCCAAAACTGCATTTCTTTAAATGATTGTTTATGTGCAGGAAGGGACACCTTCCTGCACATAAACAATCATTGGTGTTTTGCTGTTTCTATGTGTGCTGCCCAAGGCAGCACACATGGAAACAGCAAAAACGAGGAGAAATAAAGCATTTCTCCTCGTTTTGCCAGGGTAAAACCAGGTTTTCCCTGGTCTTAATTTTAGAGCTGCCTCCTGTTTACGCTGCTCTTGTAAATTGGGGGCACTAAAAGTGGCGTTGTTGTGGCAATAGGTGTTTGTAAATATGACCCTCAGTCCCTATATTATGAACTTTTGTTGATCTAATACACAGTCCTACTAAATTAGTTGGGACCGTATAACACCAGCTGTTCACTGTGGATATCTGTTACACCAGACCTCAGCAGTTATGAATAGGCCAGCAGTCTTACTCCTACAAAGAATCGGTAGAAAGCATTGTTGTTATAAGCCCCTAGGCTCAGAGGACTGTGCATCAGGAGTAGCACATCAGAACACTGATTACGGCACTGCTGAAAATCAATTTGGAATAGGAAATAAGCTGTGTTTTGACTATCATTTTCATTTTGCTATGCTCATTAATGTATGATCATTCCTCGCTTGCCTTACTGGTACCAAAAATACTTTGTTTTTGCCTGGTCTTTCCCTGTCACCCAAGTGGGGGGGGCATCACTTGCTCAATACATGCAAGACTCCTTGCACTACAGACTATGAGGACTGGACTGATAAAGACCATAGTTGGGATTAAAAAGATCAAAATACTGCTATCTCTTGGTCAACATCTGTAGTAGGAGGAGACTGTACAAAACAACTTAGACAGAAGCTTCATGAAACATATCCTGGGTGGGCAAGTCAACTTTAAGTTGCTTTAGGGAGGATTTGGTTGCATATCTTATCTGACCTTCTGCTATGGTTGAGACCCATCCTGAATTGGTCACTGATAACCTTACTCTGTATAAAGTATAAAAGGCAACTTGTCAGTGCTTCTTTGAACAGTGGCGGAGCTCAGGGTTTCATTGTTATCTGCTCCTGGAGTGATTGTGTGCCTCCTTATATGATTAGTGGTTCCTTATCTATAATATATACTGTTTGTGGTAACCTGGCTCCAGTGTCGTGTCTCTTCCTTCCAGAAGAGTGAACAACAGCATTGTGCTCTTCACAGCCTTGACCCTTTGACCCTTGTGGCTTGTTCAGCCCTCTCCCTTGTTGTGGAAGGTGCAGCCTGAGTCAGGCAGGTGGGTTTCACAGTACAATGGGGAAAACAAAGAAGGAAATAGAGTGATAATGAGATAAAGCGGGGATGAAAAAGGACCTGCAAACGTTTACATGGGCAGGGAGTGTATGGTGGTGGATGAAAGAGGCATGAGTTGGAATCGAGAATAGATGACATTGGTATTCGGCATCACCGACATTTACCAGTGACGGTCTTCCAAGGAACTTCTGGGCCTCAGCACTTATCCTTTTACAAATTAAACACTGACAACAGGGATGACATGCCTACATTTCAAACTTGGAAACACAAAATCCCAAATTCTAATCTTTAACTGACCAAATTGTGTGATATTGGGAATCATAGTGATCCTCCTGCTCCTAATATCTTTATCTGTCAGTATTTGGGGCCTTTAGGAAGGTACTGCATAGCAGCATTGAAAACATACATTTGGTATTTAGGATATACTTGAAAAAGACACTTAACGAAGAAATGTATTACCTTAAAGCCATTAAAAAGAACCATTAACATTATATATTATGTTTATTTTCCATTTTTGTCCATTACTCCATTTTAAAGAGATGCTCCCACACCTCTGTTTCACTGCTCCTCCCACATGTCTGTGGACGTGTGCTGTTAATTCCCCCTTCTCAGGTTTGTTCTGTTGTGTTTAATATTGTGACGTCAGTGGGTTTTGTTGGTTATGGAGTCCTAGTTACAATGCGGTGCCGGGTTTTGCTGCAAATGACAGGATGAACAGGGCATGATTAGTGATGAAGCACATTCACCGAAAATTAACCGAAGTGCTTTCTTCAGTTTTTAACTGGTTCAATACATGCGACATTTTCATACGAAAAAGGGTTGCCCTGCGAAAAATGGATTCTAGGTCCAACCTGTTTAGTACGTCGGTTCATACATTATACAGCAGCTTAATTTGAGCTGATACTGAAGCTACATACCACAAAATTAACTTTAAAACCACCCTGGTTATAATGAATATCTGACAGGGTTTTCTTCTGATATATTTTAAAGCATGAAGTCTGAGAAACATTTGACTAAAATGTACTCTATAGCAAAATTATAATTTTGCTAATTATCTTTCAGTGCACACTATGGCACTGTGTTATGCATGAAAGAGCGTGTGAAAGATAAGAGAATATAAAGGGGAAATGTTTTCCGTAATGGGATTACAGAATGAAAACAGAATGTTATGTAAATGTGCTAATTACTACAAGACTTGTCTGGAAAGGTAGGTTGGCAGAAGTCAATAATTAGATTCCCTGAGTTACAATTTATAAGCGTGGGCCTGGGTAACATTTTCTAATCTACATCGCATGTGGCAGCTCTCGGGTACGGAGCCGAGAGTTATCTTTGATCGACACACTCAGCAACTTGTTCATTTTAAATGATATATTTTAAGTGAAACGTCATCATCATGTGAAAATTGACTCCTAAGATATGATATGATTACCTGGGAGCTTGCAGAAAGTGTGGGAGGGCTATCAAAAACGAATACATCCTCCTCTCCCTGTATCCAGGCAGTACAGGTGTGAATTAATTTTATTATTAGATTAGAGCAAAATATGTTTCCCCATATGTTTAGTTTGGAATTATTGATTAAAAATATAATATGCATGCCTGTGCTAATCACAACAGAGGACTTGCGAGCAAGCTCATGATTAGGCATATTAATCATAGAAACACAGCTGTCCGTGGGAACACAGTGGGGCACGCATGTGCACTAACCCATTTTTGCAAAGGTGTTCATTGTTCATGAACCATCTAAAAGTCTTTCTTTCTCATGGCCTATTTGATCTCTTTGCCAAGGACTGGATTCTATCTCATTCTCTGGAATAGACAGTTCAAAATCCTTCCTGTAATGTTGAGAGGTTTTTGGTCAAATTGGGGTCAGATGGAGGAAGGCACGCCGCACTAAGGGGCATATTAACAACGGCCAGCGATAATTATCGCTGGCCGTGCTTAGCGTGAGGAATCCTATCGCCGAGTTATCGCTGGAAATTATCGCCATGCTAGCGCTGTATTAACAACGCTTAGCGCAAAGGCGATAATTTTCCAGTGATAGCGATGTTTTCCATGGAACATCGCTGGTTTTCCAGCGATGTCCCATGGAAAACGGCGATATACTTGGCGATAGGGCCTGTGGTCTTAGCCACACAATCCACCCCCATGTTAGGTATGCCTTAGTCAGGAATTTAGCAGACGTTAAATTCCTGCGTTAAGGCATACTTAACGCTAATTTAATATATCGCTAACCCACGTTGCTAATATGGCGATACCTGGGTTAGCGATATTTCCCCCTGTTGTATTCACAGGCACGCCTCCTTTGCATCTCATTAGCGATGCGATGGGAGGCGTGCAGAAAACGGACGCCAGGTCAGGAATCACGCGCTAGCGTGTCCTTGTTAATTCGGCGATAAAATTATCGCCGCTTCCGTCCGAAACGGACGCTAAAGCGGCGATAATTCATTAACGCCGCCTTGTTAATATGCCCCTAAATGATTGTGACAATTTGTGCTACAAAATAATTCACGCTTTGGCACGTCAGGGACTTGAAGCACAAACACAATGCAAGTACACAAAAAGTTGCAAATGTGTTTTTAAACGCGCAAAGCATATTTGCAATGTTCACAGACACCACAAAATGCAATTGTAGTTGCAGTGAAATATCAACGCACTGTTGGACCTTGAGCCTGTTAGTAAAATGAAATATTATCAGCAGCAAAAGAGTTTGCAAGACAGATTAGCAAATAAGCGCTTGTGACTCAATGTAACATGCAAGAAAAACCCATAGTTTGTGGATTGCGCAAAAATGATTTGAATGGGTGCAAGATTTGGTCATGGGCAAGCCAGGAATCAAAAGGGTAAAATATAGGATGATGCCTGTGAGAAATTGGGGGGCATATTAGCAACGAGGCGATAAACAATTATCGCCGCTTTTGCGTCTGTTTTCGGACGAAAAGCGGCGATAATTTTATCGCCTAATCAGCAAGGTCACGCTATCGCGTGAATCCTTGCATTATCGCCCTTTCCTAACGCCCATCTTTGCATCTCTAATGAGATGCAAAGTGGGCGTACTCCGGATGGACTACGTTGCAAATATCGCTGATGTTCACATCGCGATATTTACAAGGTAGCCCACATGATTTTAGCAGAGGTTAGATTTCGGCGAAAACGGCCGTTTTCGCCAAAATCTAACGTCTGCTAAAATCCTGACTTAGCCATCCCTAACATAGGGGTGGATTCTGCTGATACGACCACAGGGTCGTATCAGCAAGGTTATACGCCTGTTTGCAGGGAACATCGCTGGAAAACCAGCGATGTTCCCTGCAAAACGGCGATAACCTCGCTATCTCTGGAATTTTTATCGCCCTGGAGAAGCGCGTTGTTAATAACGCGCTACCAGGGCGATAAATTCCAGAGATAGCCTGCGTTAGGGAATACGTCGCTAATCACGGCCAGCGATAATTATCGCTGGCCGTTGATAATATGCCCCTGGGTTTTTAGTTGAAAGGGGTGGAGGCCCCACTCACATAGTAAACACAATCCTTATCAGAGTGAATCACAAAAGTTTCTAAATTAACCTGTACTTGACCCTCTGGTAGATTGGCACAAAAGAACTGAGGCTTAGCTTAAAGGCAATGTGTAAAGTATTTATGGAGCACACAAACAGTAATAAAGCGAAAACACAGCACAAGAAAAATACCAAACCAAGTTGGACAAATACAGTAAATTTTAATAAACAAAATGACATTAGAACACAAACAATCCAATTAATGGAACCAAAGATATGAGTTTAATTTTTTTTAACTGAAAATAATGCAAAGAAGCACAAAGCATCACTCACTGTTATCTGGTTGTATTAGACAAGGGGAAAGTCACAAGTTCAGGCGATGGAGCGTGGGTTGGATACAGTAACCAAGTTAGTTCTGCTAAAAAGTAACTTTCTCAAGTCCAGTGCAAAGGGTGCTGTTTGGGTTAGAGGGGGCCTGAGGAGGAGGTTGTCAGTGCGAGGAGTAGGTCAAGCATTACAGACAGTGATTGCTGTAGCCCGAAGAGCTGGTCATCACTGAAACTTTGTGTTGGTTGATTGTCATGGATGGTCACTGTCAGTGAGAAGGGCAGGTCTCACATTACCGGCCTTCATAGACAGTTGCTGTTGGTGCAAAGAACTGTAGCTTCGCGTTGGTGGTCATCGCTGGCAGCTGATTTTTGGTGTGAAGAGGTCACTTCAAGGTCGCGAGGAGTCTCAGACTTCTCTAACATCATCTTTTATTCAGGAGGAGTTTTCATTGATGCCTGCCAAGGGTTCAGGACCTGAGGACTCACTCCACCAGAGGCCAGCAGCTGGGCTAGTTTCATTTCCAAGCAGGTCCAGTTAATTCTGATCAGCTGGGCAGTTGCAAGCTGGCCTCTGGAAGCTTGTTATGTCCCTGTAGCTCACACAGGAGATCAGCCAACTGCCCCTTGCAGTCACTCTAGGTATACTGGGTTTAATCTTCCTTCTTCCGTCAGCAGGGCAGTCCTTCTTCCTCTGAAAGCAGAGCAGTATTTCTTCTGAATCTTCCACAGGTTCAGGTGAGTTCTGATGAGAGGCTGTGAAGGTCCCACTTTTATATCTTTTGCCAGTCTTTTTGTTGGGGAATTCCCTGGCCTGTTCCCAAAACTGGTTCTGGTCAGTTCTTCTGCTTCCCCTGGGCCTAGCTTTATGCTGTGTAGGGTGACAAAGGCAAGTGCAGGCTTAATGTTGGGTTCCTATGCGCTACAGGCAGAACCCTTTGAAATTTAATCAGGGCAGGGTACAGCTCCTCCCCAGTTATCTTGTCAGGAAGACCCTCTTCCCTTACACTTAGGCTTCCTTTGTCTCACTGACTGGAAGTAATACACACCTGTAGGAAGCTGTCTCTCTATAAAGTGTACTAAAAAGAAGTGCACTGTACAGAGAGCCCAGAGAATCTCTAAATGATACACAGAGGTAAAGGCAGATAATTCTAATGCTCTTTTTGTGGAAGTGTGGGTGAGCAGTTAGGCTTATCAGAGGGTAGTGCTAAGCATTTGTTGTACTCACAGAGGCAATAAATGAGACACACACTTAAGAATAAATCCGAGACCAATTTGTAAACATAAAGTTGATTTGTATGTATTTTTTAAGACCAAGAACACAGTTTTCATGTAAGTACAATTTTTCAAATTTATCACTTTTGTTCCCAATTACACACCATAGGAATTAACAGGGAAAAGGAGGAAAATGCATATAAAATCAGACAATGCTTTCACAAAGTTCTCCTTCTTGTTTCCGGTTGATGTCGGGACCAGGTCCAATTTTCCAGTGTCGTGTAGTTCCTATAGTACCCATGCAGGACCTGCGCGTTTGGATAACATAAACCGTGGGCTTGGTGTTAGACTGACTCTATGCACCCCCACCGCATATGTTAGCCTGATTTGCATTAGCTAGCTCACAGTGCCACTAGAATCTCCTCTTATCGGGGAGAGATTAGTTTCTGGCAACCTTAGATCATGACAACCCAAATTCCTCAGAATCATGGAAACAATGTACTACCTTTCGCTCAGTCACTCGTGCTTACTTATTCGGTTTGTCTCAGAGAGTTACACAGAATAAACAGTCTGGGCGTTTCAATAAGTATTTATTGAACAGTTGTTATTCTAGTGTAAAATATATGTGCTGCAGTAACCGGCAGACAATAGCAGAGATATATTATCAGCAGTACGATAAAAGCAAAGGGATAGAACAGTTCTACCATATTGCAATAGTCATGAATACATACATGAGTATAAAAAGTATTATGAAAGTGCGCGTACTCCTACGATGCCTAACTAGATGTACCTGAGTGTACCTAGCATATGTGTAGGTCTAAAAACCTAAGAGCCAAGAATCCTTCTAGGATTTAGTCGAACCCCCATACCTGAATAGAGAGAGTGTGGGACCCCATCCTGGTCTCGAGTTGGACACCCCGCAAGGGCTGTGTTAGACCGCTGTCAGCTGGAGCGACTGCATGCAGGAGCCGCAGCTTCTCTGGTCAGTGTGTCAGCATGGAAGTCTCGGTTCCCTCTTTCTTACCGGGGTAAGATGTAGTGTATTTATACCCTGAAGACTCTAGTTGCTTCGTATGGTTTGTATTGGCCCTTGTTAGACTTGAGGAAGACGTCAGGGGTAAACTTTGTACATATATATTATGCAGGTGGTGTATTCCTAGAGAGCCATGCATAATTGATGAGTACAGTGTGTGCCTGTGTTTGGGAAAAACCCTGCTGTATTCAAAACCACAGACTAGATAACGTTCAGCCCTCAGAGCTCGTTGTGTACTAGCGAGGACCAATGTAGGTGAAAGATCATGCTTAAATAAGGAATCATGACTATAATAGGACATGTACAGTTATGACCGTAATAGGGCATATGCGGCTCTGACCATAATAGGGCAAGTACGAATATGACCGTATTAGGGCAAATACGAATACGTCCATTTTAGGGCATGTATGAACAGGTCTACATTAGGGCCTCTATACGGGACATAACACCCACTCCTCTTCCGAACAGGATGACAATGACCATACTTAAAATCTGGAAAATTTACAAACATTTTAAAAGCAAGTAAAAACATGGTTTTAAAATTGTTAAAAAAGAATTAAAAAATGTTACAATTCAGCTATTTCCAATTGCCACTAAAAAAAGAAATGTCTATTTTGTTTCTCTATATAAGTTGCTTCACTCAAAGTGGAAGAAGGCCATGCTTTTCTCAAGCGAAAGTGTCAATTTAGGAAATGTTCTAAATTTGCTCGTTTATGATGAAAATGAGTGGAGAAGCCGAATTCTTTCCCAGGACGCGATGAGCCAATTCGAGATTAAGTGTGCTGGCTGGGAAGCACAACATCATCTGTGTGAGCTACTGCAGACGACAAATCCAACGCCTCACAGAGAACGTCAATCGCACATAGATGGAATGTAGCACTGCCAACAGTCGATGCTGCGGCAGCTTGTGCGGCAGTTGTTACCTGGGTGCCTGTGGAGGAGTCACCTAACCCAGCAGGAGCAAACGGCACCTGTGGATTCTCAAGGAATGCATTCATCAGAATCCAAGACGCTGGGGACAACGCAGAGCATGGGCCTTTTGGGGGTCCAGAATTGCATCCGTGTCCGGAGGCGCATCTGATGGAAATGTTAGACAAAGATCCAACGTGCATTCTTCTCCGCAAAGCAGGCATCGAAGAACAGGTAAGATGCAGTCTACCCAGACTGGTCGAAAGGATAGAAACCAGGAGGCATTGAGTTCTCGCAGGCAAAAAATGCCCAGAAGTTGTACCATGCGTTCACGGTATTTCCGCTCCAGGAGCATGTTCCCCATTCCCTCGGGAATTGGGCCGTCCATTGCGTAGCAGTAGTATTATGAATAGGACCCCTGTAATCAGCAATAGGATAAGCGGGAGTCATCTAAATACGCTTCCCAATACGGAGTGTATAAAATTTGGGATTACTCCGAGGACTGTCTGAAAGGTGCTAAACAGTCCTGACCCTATGGTCTTAAATAGGTGTATAATACCGCTCGTATCAGACATATTGAAGATACGTCCCACCATTTCTATGAAATGAAAGGGGCAGTTTGTACGTATAAGCGCCTGTATCTCAGTCGAGGTCCTTGCAACTTGAAGTTCAATGGTTTCTCGAGCGGATGTTAAGGGCACGGGTATCTGTAAAAGCATGGCTTGCAGTCTGCTCAGAGTATCAAATTGTATGAAAGAAACATTCAGTGAAGGCCATAGCGGCACCTCCCTGACTGTGTTCAGTGGTAGAAACAATACTTGCATACAGCAAGTAACCCTGGAGTTAACAGTGACCAGATAGGCGACGCCCGGAAGCATCCCACAGCAACCTTGATCATTTAGCATCAAGTAACTCCCATTCAAGAACAGCTGAAAAACCGGTGTGATCATGGCCGCTGGGGTCCCTGTCATGTGACACGATAGGTTTGCTACTGAACCGCTACAGGCTCAGTGCAGAGAAATATCCTGACACATGAGAGAACCGCTTAAAGCGTTCTTGCAGTTTGTACCACTCAGATACACTTCTCGATCCCCATTCCAGCCTCGATATCTATATGGTAACTCACAAGTTTCCTTAATGTATCCCTTACCCATTTTTTCATATGTGCCTGCCTGCCTTTGCTCAAGGCAATATTGAAACTGAAACGTAGTGACCGGCAGAGTGATTTGGCCATGAATTAGCCATTCAGTTGATGGTAATTCGGCTACAGTAAATGGTAACCTTTCCAGTTTCTCAATACGCAGCATTGTATATTTGGCTCCCCTTTGTGCTATTTCTGTCTGTTTATCAGTTAGATTGTATTCTGAAAACAGAGACGTAGTGTTTATAAAATGCCAGGGCACATAGCCTGCACGCAAAGATTGTAGCGTCCAACTTAGCATCATAATAGAACGTATCTGAGATTGCCCGTGTTTTAACAAGGCCAGATCTTGTTCTAATATGTTGATTGCCGAAGACACAATGTTGCCTAAGGAGTAAATCCTGGAGGTCAAAGATGTTAACCCATTATCCACTACAGCTAATGCCTTCTCTAAGTTAATACGGTCTATTTCCCGTATTCTTTTTGCGGCCTCTTGTTGGGATATTTTCCAGTTTTCATTATAATAGGCATAAATGCCAGCATATATGAAACGTTTCTGACGTGTTTTCCTTGGGCCTAGTAAAAAATCCCTAAGGTCTACATCAGGTGTGAGCAAGGTCAAATGATGTTTTACTTCTGTGAGTGTTGAGGTCTCTAGTCAATCAAGGCACAACTTCCCAACACTATATGATGTCACTACCCCTGGGTGTTGTCTCTGTACATAGCGGCTATCTGGCCTATGGATACTAAACCCTTCGGTTGTATTCATAAATCTCTGTTGACAGGTGTTTGTGTCAATGGGCCAAATCAGCCATTTCATCCAATCAGGATCTGATCTGTTGTAGTGGAGAATGTCATCTAATCCTACCCCTTGTGTAGTTGAATTCTGCCCCCCATCCATCTGTGATGGTGCTGGAAACCCCGGTGTGTTCATTTCCTTGTTCTTGGCTAGTCCAAGACAGGATGTCTGTTGCACAGTATCATTTAGAAATATTATCTGCTGTGGAATGAGGCATGCTCTAAAAAGCGCTTCTGTTCCCTGGACTTGCCAGTCCCTAGAACCCCAGATTGATTTTGAATCTATAGTGTCCTTCCATGGGTCGAAACCCTGTGTAGACAACTGGGCCATAAAGGAAGCAGAGTAAATCTGTTTGGTGTTAGTCAACATAATTTTCTGTGCTGATGTTGTTGCCACTTTGTAATAAAATGACTTTGGGTCAGATGTGTTGAACCCTGAAAAGTATGTGAATTTCTGTGCAAAAGTTTGCGAACTACCTTTTGGAGGAGTTGGGCAGTGTTCCCACTGGTGGTATTCAAATAAACTTCTAGGTGTTATAGATTTGTGCAAGAAATGATGACCATAATGTTGGTAACAGTACAATGTATCATAGTCTGAAGTACCTTCTAACATTTCATTGTTCGGAAATGCTGCAGTTTTTTCTAGATCAGACATTAAATTGTTTACAGTTTCAGTGTCCCAATCATCAGATAATGTACTGGAGGTAATGATATCACTTAAAGAAATTTTAAATACATGTTTAAGCTTTAAAGTTCAGTCTTACCGAATATATCATAATCAATCTTGTCCCATACTATACCGTCCGGTATAGGAACTGCTTTGATGTTCACTGAAGACAAGTCTCTTGGTTCACGATGTGAAGACTGGTGTGGTTTTAAAATCAAATTGACTCTTTGGGCTGTAGAGCTCTGCTGGAGGTATCGTCCATTAATAAGCATGCTAAAAGTTATAATTAAACCTAGCCAGAAAAGAAAAAAAGAAAATCCCAGTGATATACCATAGTTCAATCCAAGGTGACACCAGGTAAGTCTTTCTAAAAAGTTCAAAAAGTCAGTGAGTTTCTGTTTGTGTGATTTTTTGGCTGGCGTCATTTCCGGCTCGCTTGGATCCAGTGAAAACGTATCAAAGTTCATGAAATAGCCAGAAGCAGTTCGATCAATTGCTGGAATTGTATCGGGATTTGTTGAAATCGGATTTTGCTCTTGACGAGGCATGTTGACGTAGATGTCTGTAGTTGGTCTGATTGCAACTTGGTTGTTAAGTTGATTTTGTTCTTGTTGAAGTGGAACGAGTTCCATAGCATCGTTGCTTAGTCCTTCATTCCGTACAGGTGGCTCTTCAAACGTGATGAGTCTTTCTGTTTGGACTTCTTGGATTGTAGCGAGAGGAGGGCGTCTGCTACTGTGGAGTCCACATGGCCTACTGTTTAGTATCAGCCACATAGTGTGGTTTGATTAAGTTGATTGAGACAAATCTTTTCTCCTTTTTCCCGGCAAGAGGCGGCAGAAGTACAGTTCTTGTGCCTTGGATTGCTAGGACCGGTACAGGCTTTCTGTAGGATGGCCCAAATTATTTCTTGTCTGCAATCTTTTCTCTGACCAGATCCCCGACTTTTGGGATCCAGACAGGTCTTGCCGTTACTGCCTTGACTTCCTCAGTGGCGGTCTGTTTCTGGAGCACGTTACTTTGTTGTGTTCTGGATTCATTTAGATCCTGTAAAACAGCCAAACGATCATGGATATCAAATGGTTTTTCATCCGCCACTGTGCCTTAACAATCAAGATCAGGTACCCACATTCTTGTCCCAAATAGGACCTCGTAAGGAGTGACACCCCCTAGAGAGCTTCTTGGCTGATTGTTTATTGCTCGTTGTACCCCATATAAGGGATCGACCCATCTACCGCCCTTGCCTAATACCCTAGCTGTTAAAGATTGCTTTAAGTCAAGGTTTTTCCTCTCCACAACGGAATTTCCCTCAGGATGATACGGAGAGGAGTACCGCAATGCTATGTCCATTCCTTCCATGGCCTCTTTGTAAGCCCGAGAGCTAAACGCCGGACCACGGTCAGAATGTAACGTGCCAACTGTGTATGTACCGATAAAGACTCGCAAATCTTTTATAACAGTTCGAGCGTCAGCCGAGCGCTGAGGCCAGACCTTGAGGAAACTTGAGCTGGACGTACACGAACGGACAACCCAATGCTGTCTAATAATGGTATCTGCACTGGACGTGTTGCGGTGGACCCTTCCATCTACTTGCAGATGTCGCATTCCAGACATAGTCTCTAATCTGCCTTCTCATCATGGGCCACCAGTAGCATTGTTTCAACAAAGAAACAGTCTCCCTAAGTCCCTTATGTACAGAACCTTTCCCTTCATGTGCCGCCACAATTAAACCTTGCCTACGATCCATATTTGGTATTACTCTATCCCCCACTCCAGGAATCTGAGCATATGGAATGTTTTGTGCATCTAACTTGTAGGAGTACTTGAGTGGAAATTTCTTTGGTACTGCTGTGCTGCCTTTGCGTGAAGCATTAACAGCTATCATAATCTCGCCGTCTACTCTCGTCTTTGAACGAGTAACTGCAGCTACGGCGGCTGTGCATACAGCCCCCTTTGCGGCTTCATCAGCCAATGAATTCCATTCAACGTGAACGCCATCACGCTGATGACTCGGTGTATGTATCACGTGAGCCCTTGGTAGTTCGTTTCTCAACTCCACTACCTGTTCCCATAGCATGTTATGCTTAATTGTGCCACCTTTTGCATCTTTGAGCCCGTTTTGTTCCCAATGATGTAAATATTCATTGTACGACTGTACACAGTAAAAGGAATCACACACAATTAGTGTGGAGAATTCGTGTTCCGTGTTTACAAGTGCCAGTATCAGTGCTTTTAATTCTGCCAACTGAGGTGTGCAGTCTCCTAGAGATTGCCTTTTAGTGCAACTCGGATGGAACTTTCCATCGTGCATGCGACCTTTAACAATCGCACACGCTGCGCTGTAAGCTTGCTTACTCCCTATGGCTGGTTGAGCAAATCCGTCAGTGTAAATAATGTATTCATACTGATCTAGAGGCAAAATCTCATTTGGGAGAGGATATTCTTGTTCATATTGCAGAAATGCTTGTGTTTTTAAACTTGGATCAAATCTGTATTCAACATCCGTTGCAGTAAGAGAATTAGCCCATTGTATCCATCTGGGATGTAAGGCTTTCGCATTTGGAATGCTAGCTTTTGTAACAGCTTCTAAAGTTGGTACTGGGGTCACGACAATTATGCGTTTTCCCTGAGCCAGAGCTCTTTCTCTTGCTACAGTGGTCTGCACTGCTGTCAGGATTTTTTCTGTTGGAGTGAATTGTATGCGATTGGTACCGTTTCGCTTTCATTGAAAGTCAAATAAGTGTACCCGCATTGACCCGCTATTACTCGGATCACTAAGTTGCGTACGTTTACGCGTGTCTGTAAATATTTAGAAGCTATCATGTCTTCCTGTAGGGAACGCAGGATATTTGTATGTTCCTGTGTCCATTGTCTGATTGAAAAATCAGGTTTTATTAAGTCTTAGAAAGGTTTTACTCTTTCTGCGTAATCCAAAATGTATGTTCGACCAAAATGTAGGAATCCCAGAATTGATTGTAAATTCTTCAATGATTTTTGGGTTGGAGCAGCGCACACTTTTCTAAAAAGTTAGCTGATAGGCTTTTTCCTTCACTTGACAGCTCATACCCTAAAAATAGGACACTGAGGTGGGCAATTTTTGATTTTTTTAAATTAAATTTATAGCCCTCAGAGGCGAATCCCATAATAATGGTGCTCACCCTGGTCAAGTGCCTCGGTAAGTCATCATCCGTCAGATAAATATCATCCACATAGGACAATGCTTCTTCATCCAAATTTTGGAGTAACTCTGTTACTCTTGCTGAAAATACCCCGGGGCTATTTTTATACCCTTGGGCTAGTCGACAAAATTGTCGCCGGGACCCTAACGCACTGAATGCGGTCAGATACCTGCTTTCAGGCGCTATATTTTGGCAGAAAAACCCATTTGAGATATCAAGTGTTGTTTTGTATTTTTTGCGTACAATGTTATTCATTAATGCGGCACTGTGTGCATTTTGAACTGCAAATGTCTTTGTGCAAGTGTTTAAATGTCTGTAATCCAAAACTAAATGATATGTGTTGTCAGGTTTCATTACGGGAAACAAAGGATTGTTCATAGGTGAAGTGCAATTTTCTATCACCCCCTGGTATTCAAGTTGATCTAGGATCTCCCTGACTTGTTTTTTAGCTTCCTGCTTTATAGGGTATTGCCTTTGAGCATTTGGGGAAACTTTTAACGGGATCACATGGTGGGTTGAATCCTCATTCCAACCAACATGATTTTTGTACAATGCTGGAGCTAGGGCAACCGCCCACTCCTGCGCATATGCATGTTTTAAATGTATGGGAACGAGGTCGGAAAAGGCTGGAAAAATTATCGTTTCTCCCCTAGGGCACTCCATGACGAATGCTGGCGGCCAGTCTTGTTCTGCTAATAGAATGTCATAACCAGATGATAGATTTTTCCAAAAGAGACCTTTAGTTTTTCTGGCTTTGTCCCCCTCCATCCGGTGTGTTATCTCATGTAACTTATCTGGGACACTTACCCGAGTATCAGGTGTTTCCACCGTGATATACTCACTCAACTCCGCTGTCACCAGAAATTCCTTCAGGTTCTGGCGAGCTATCGTTACTTCTGCCACGCTGTCTAGCATCGTCAGAGCCCATTCCCCGTTCAGAAGCTGTGTCCTCAGAATTCTGGGCATGTCTGATCTTGAGACCTGCTACCTTCTTCTTTTTGAACTGAGGTTTCTGTTTTTGTTTATCTTCTTTTTTAGGTGCGTAGTCCGCGGCGCGTTGCGTGTCTCTGGACTTTGTACCTTCCTCTGATCGTCCTTCCCTCTCTGAGTTTTTTGATGAACCCTGAAAGGAACGAGAGGAACGTGTATCAGTATCCTGATACATGTCAGGTTTTTTAATATTATCCCGATTCCTGAGGTTATACCTCCTTTCAGAGGTCTCCTGTTGAGAAGACCTACCTCTGGATTGAGATCTGCTATCTTTAGACTTTTGTTGTTGTTTATTTTCCCACTTCTTTTTAGAAGAAGTAGGTGTCTGCTTTGTAGTGTCCTTTTCAGGACTGCCCACCAGTTGTGGTTTTAATGCTTTCCCACCTAAACTGTCTCTGCCTAATTCTGCATATGCAGTTTCAATTATTTTGGGTAGTTTGTGTTGTTGATCTATTGGACCGAACTCCCTTAGGCATTAGCGGATCGCCACTGAAGCCGCTTCCCCCTTAATGTTAGCTAGTATTATGGCTAATACCTGGTCAAAGTTATTTAGTAACTTCATCCCTAAGTTAAGGGCAGGTTCTGCTCTGTACTCATTTTGTATCTGTCTCAATACATCTGGCACTACTGCTAAGGACGGGATAACATGTGTTCTGGTATATGTGGCAGCAAAGACTGAACACCAAGAGGTGCAGTCCTCTACTTGTGGTGTGATCCCCATGGGCAAGCAGATTGTTAGAATTCTGTGTTTTTCATAGGTGGTAGTATTCGGGAATACTGCCTCAAGCTGAGTTATTTTCTGAGCTATCCAGAATGGTATTTGTTCATGTTTTGCAGGCATTTTGCCCATTACCGCGTGTAATGTTTGAGGAGAAATTTTATTTCCTGTACCCTGAGCTGGAGTACTATTTGCTGCACCTGGTGCAGGTTGGATTGTTAAAGTCCTCATGACGAATTGTGTCAGGTTCCTGTAGATTTTAATTAAATCTCTGCGTTGTACGAGTAATTCTGGCTGTGGCATTGTTCCAATGTCAGAATGCGGTGGGTAAGCCACTAGTATTGGCCATGTGGCCCCGTCTCCTCCGAGTGGGCCTAATCTTACTCTTCCTCGTACGTGGGGTAGGGCGCCATTAAACCAGAAATAATGTTCCTGGTAAGTGAGTGGAATCTCTATGACCTCAAACGGGGCATATTCATGTGGTGCATCTGCTCTTAAATAGAAGTGAAATGTATTTGTTATGGCATTTGCTGCTGGGAATGTAACCCATGAATAGAACACCTCTGTTTTGTTTGATTCGTGTGCCTCAATCACGAAAACTACCATGCCACCCCCCGCTTGTATACCATTTTCTAATAGTCTTAGGGTGACTGTCCTTCTGAATTTTGGTGCAATCTGTATTGCATCCTCAGGATCTTCTCCTCCCAGGTCAACTCTCTCATCCCCTGAACCAGGCATGTTCAGAGGAAGAAGTGTTCACAGGGAACTAAGATGAGGTGTTATGCACAATTTAGGAACTAAATGTCCTTCAAGCTTGATTAACCAACAGCCAATAAATAGTATTCTCGTACTACTCAGCTGTGGCGGATTTTGTGCCCACCCACTCCAGATGTCTCTGGGGTTTTGTGAGTAGGTTCTCTGAGACTAGCACGACTGAACTATTCAGATTCTACTGTTAAATAAGTACTCAACCAACGTTGGCGGCGCCATGTCGTGTAGTTCCTATAGTACCCATGCAGGACCTGCACGTTTGGATAACATTGGATAACATAAACCGTGGGCTTGGTGTTAGACTGACTCTGTGCACCCCCACTGCATATGTTAGCCTGATTTGCATTAGCTAGCTCACAGTGCCACTAGAATCTCCTCTTATCGGGGAGAGATTCGTTTCTGGCAACCTTAGATCAAGACAACACAAATTCCTCAGAATCGTGGAAACAATGTACTACTTTTCGCTCAGTCACTCGTGCTTACTTATTCGGTTTGTCTCAGAGAGTTACACAGAATAAACAGTCTGGGCGTTTCAATAAGTATTTATTGAACAGTTGTTATTCTAGTGTAAAATATATGTACTGCAGTAACCGGCAGACAATAGCAGAGATATATTATCAGCAGTACAATAAAAGCTAAGGGATAGAACAGTTCTACCATATTGCAATAGTCATGAATACATACATGAGTATAAAAAATATTATGAAAGTGCGCGTACTCCTACGATGCCTAACTAGATGTACCTGAGTGTACCTAGCATATGTGTAGGTCAAAAATCCTAAGAGCCAAGAATCCTTCTAGGATTTAGTTGAACCCCCATACCTGAACAGAGAGAGTGTGGGACCCCGTCCTGGTCTCGAGTTGGACACCCCGCAAGGGCTGTGTTAGACCGCTGTCAGCTGAAGCGACTGCATGCAGGAACCTCAGCGTCTCTGGTCAGTGTGTCAGCATGGAAGTCTCGGTTCCCTCTTTCTTACCGGGGTAAGATGTGGTGTATTTATACCCTGAAGACCCTAGTTGCTTCGTATGGTTTGTATTGGCCCGTGTTAGACTTGAGGAAGACGTCAGGGGTGAACTTTGTACATACATATTATGCAGGTGGTGTATTCCTAGAGAGCCATGCATAATTGATGAGTACAGTGTGGGCCTGTGTTTGGGAAAATCCCTGCTGTATTCAAAACCACAGACTAGATAACGTTCAGCCCTCAGAGCTCGTTGTGTACTAGAGAGGACCAATGTAGGTGAAAGATCATGCCTATATAAGTGTTAGATTTGGGGGTCTCTAGTTGGCAGAGGTAGGTACCTTTGACCAAATAGGGACCCTTGCGTCTAGTCAGGGTAAGGGGGATACACTCCTAAAATAACCCCTGCTCACCCCCTTGGTAGCTTGGCACGAGCAGACAGGCTTATCTCAGAGGCAGTGTGTAAAGCATTTGTGAACATATACAGTAATCAAGTGACAACACTACAGATGGACACCACACCAGATGTATATTAAAAATAAGTATCTTTTATATAGATTTAACACAAGACCACAAATTACAAAAATCCACAATACTGTATTTCAAAATGGTAGAATTAGCTCAGTTCTCTTAAGATGGTAAATGCGACACTTTGAGTTCAATGTACCTTAGGATGCGTAACGCTATACAACGAAAGTGTTGCAGGGAAGGTGATGCGTCGGTTCCTTACACGCAAGAACGGTGATGCGTCGGGTCGCTACTGATGCGCAGGGATGCGTCGGTTCTTCTCTGCGAGGGAGGTGATGCGTCGATTTCTTACTGCGCTTTCGTGGCGATGCGACCAGCAATGTCGTGATGCGATGAAGATCCGTTGCAATGGACAAAGATTGCGTCTTCTTCTTGTTGCGACACGATGCTTGCACCCCCGATGGCCGTGCGGCGACTCAACGATTCTTCTGAGCCGCGACAGGCCCTGCGACACGCTTCCCGGTATGCGGCGGCATCTGATGCAACGTCGGACCTCTTCTCCGGCGATGCGGGGCGCTTCGGCAACAATGCTTCTGAGCCGCGACAAGCCCTGCGACACGCTTCCCGGTGATGCAGCGGCATCTGATGCGACGTCGGTCCTCTTCTCCGGCGAGGCGCTTCGGCACTGATGCGACAGCGGCGACACTCTTCTCCGTTGATGCGGCGGCGTCTGATGCGATGTCGATCCTCTTCTTCGGCGATGCGAGAAGCTTCGGCTGTGGCGGCGACGCTTCTCCTTCGTGAGTCGCGCTTCCAGCTCCTTGCGACACGCAGTCCCTCAGAAAGTCCACCTCAGCAGCAGGCACTTTACAGAAAGACGCTTGGGGAGCTGGTTGGTGAAGTCTGTTGTCCCTGAGACTTCAGCAGGGGGCAAGCTCTTTTCTCAAGCCCTTGGAGATCTCTTACAAGTTGATGAAAGTACACACAAAGTTCCTTTCTCCTTTCTTTGGCAGTCAGGCAACCACTGCAGGCCAATCCCCCAAACAGCACTCAGCTTAGGGATAGTCTCCTCCTCAGTTTTTCTGGTTCTTCTCCTCAGCAAAGGTTCTTCTTGTTTCCCAAAGTGATCTAAAGTTCTGGGGTCTGGGTCCCCTCTTTTATACTCATATTCTCTTTGTTCTCTGAAGGCAGAGAGGCCTTTGCCTAGTCCAAACCAGTTCTGCTCAGTCCTGGAGCACTTTGTTGACAAGACTCCTTCTTTCCTTTCACAGTATAGGCCAGGGACATCAGACGCACCACAGGAGGTGGAGCCAGCATTGTGGAGGGAAGGCACAGCCCTATTCAGGTCCCAGGTGCAACTCCTCCCACCCATCTCCATGCAGGTCTCTCTATTCAGCCCTGTGCTGACTCACCCTGTCTCCTGGAATCCCCCAGCCCCTGTCACTCACAAACCAGACAAGGAATACACAACCTAGCAGAGGCAGGCTTGGATAGTTAGGCAAGAAAATACCTACTTTCTAAAAGTGGTATTTTCAAACACAGAATGTTAAAACCAACTTCACTAAAAGATGTATTTTATCATTCTGAGTTTAGGCATACTAAATTCGTTTTTCTACCATGTTCCCTGGGTCAGTTAGGATTATAAGATGTAATAATCAAACTGCCCATTCTGGCCTATGGGGAACAGGTAGCCTTGCAATAGTGAAAAACGAAAATGGCTGTAATTCACTATTAGGACATGCCACACACACCAGGGCATGTCCTACCATATACTTACAATGCACCCTGCCCTTGGGCCTACCATAGGGGTGTCTGATATGAAGAAAAGGGAAGGTTTAGGGACTGGCAAGTGGGTGCACTTGCCCAGCCAACATGGCAGTACCAGACTGCACACAGGCTCTGCAATGGCAGACCTGAGACACACTTTTACAGGCTGCTTCTGAACTGGGGTGGTGGAGTGAGCTAAAGAATGATGATGGATTAAACCCAGATCAGTTGACTGGGGGTGAGTGTTTGATTGGCTCAAACGTTCCGTCCATCATCCCCTTTTGTATCGCTTTGGTCGCCCTAAGTTGGCGGGGGTATGCCCAGACGTGGGTCCCTTGCTCACTTTGCCACTGGATTCAAGCAAGCCTGGCTGATGACGGCTGAAATGCCAGAAACCGGTCCTAGGATGCTTGTTTCCGGTCCAGGGAAGACATGGCTTGGCAGTTCGGGCTGGACTGTTCCCATGAGGCACAGGGTCAGACTGATTTGCATATGGCCATGTCTGAACTGGGGTGGTGGAGTGAGCTAAAGAATGATGATGGATTAAACCCAGATCAGTTGACTGGGGGTGAGTGTTTGATTGGCTCAAACGTTCCGTCCATCATCCCCTTTTGTATCGCTTTGGTCGCCCTAAGTTGGCGGGGGTATGCCCAGACGTGGGTCCCTTGCTCACTTTGCCACTGGATTCAAGCAAGCCTGGCTGATGACGGCTGAAATGCCAGAAACCGGTCCTAGGATGCTTGTTTCCAGTCCAGGGAAGACATGGCTTGGCAGTTCGGGCTGGACTGTTCCCATGAGGCACAGGGTCAGACTGATTTGCATATGGCCATGTCTGAACTGGGGTGGTGGAGTGAGCTAAAGAATGATGATGGATTAAACCCAGATCAGTTGACTGGGGGTGAGTGTTTGATTGGCTCAAACGTTCCGTCCATCATCCCCTTTTGTATCGCTTTGGTCGCCCTAAGTTGGCGGGGGTATGCCCAGACGTGGGTCCCTTGCTCACTTTGCCACTGGATTCAAGCAAGCCTTGGCTGATGACGGCTGAAATGCCAGAAACCGGTCCTAGGATGCTTGTTTCCGGTCCAGGGAAGACATGGCTTGGCAGTTCGGGCTGGACTGTTCCCATGAGGCACAGGGTCAGACTGATTTGCATATGGCCATGTCTGAACTGGGGTGGTGGAGTGAGCTAAAGAATGATGATGGATTAAACCCAGATCAGTTGACTGGGGGTGAGTGTTTGATTGGCTCAAACGTTCCGTCCATCATCCCCTTTTGTATCACACACACCAGGGCATGTCCTAACTTATACTTACAATGCACCCTGCCCTTGGGCCTACCATAGGGGTGTCTGATATGAAGAAAAGGGAAGGTTTAGGGACTGGCAAGTGGGTGCACTTGCCCAGTCAACATGGCAGTACCAGACTGCACACAGGCTCTGCAATGGCAGACCTGAGACACACTTTTACAGGCTGCTTCTGTGGGTGGCACAACCAGTGCTGCAAGCCCACCAGCATCATTTGGTTTACAAGCCCTGGGCACACTCAGTGCACTGTCCTAGGGTCTGACAAGTAAACCAAACCAACCAATCATGGAATCACTAATCCATATATCAATTTATAACAGAGAGCATATGCACTTTAGCACTGATCAGCAGTGGTAAAGTGCCCAGAGTCATAAAACAGCCAACAACAGGTCAGAACAAGCATTGGCATAGCCAATAGGTCTCACTTTTGGGACCTTATAAGTATTTAGTTATGCAGCACAATATCCTTGGTACAACAACATCAACTGTTGCATGGCGAAACACTTATAAGGTCCCAAAGGCGAGACCTATTGGCTATGCCAATGCTTGTTTATTTTTACAAATTAAGCATTGCTTCAAGTACACATCTACACACAATAAGCAAGGCAGAGTCCTAGAGAGGAAACAAAGAACCAATCCGTGCTTACAGCCTGAACGGCAGCAAACACACCCGACGTCAGCGCTCTACCTACAGAGTTAAAATACTGTGTCCAGTACAACAGACGCTGGGGTTCGAGGCCTTTGAGGTGAAGGACGGCCTTGGTGCGAACAAAACAAAACTGTGAAACCAGAAGGCAGGACAAAATCTCGCAAGTGTAAGGAAAGGCGCACGAAAAAAGATGGGACGGAAGAAAGAACGGGTGACAGGAGGAAAAGAAGAAGGAATAAGGGAAGGATTGCAGGTGAGGTAAGAAGGAAGGCAGGTGAGGGAAGAAGGAAGAGGGAATATATTTAAGACAGACGGAAGAAAGGACAGACAGAAGGAAGGAAAGAGTGAAGGATGGAATAATGGAAGAGAGGCAGGAAAGAAAGGTGGGAAGCAAGGGAGCAGGGAAAGGAGAAAGAATGGAAAGTCCGGGATCCTGGGGCAAAGGATGGAGCGGACGGGGGATACTATGGAGGGACAAATAGAATGAGGGAAGGAATGACAGGGAACGTGAGAAGGAAAGGGAGGGATGTAAAAAAGGTAGGGCAGAAGGAAACATGGAAGGTAGGAAGGATGGACGGAAGAGGGAAGGTAGGGCGGAGCAGACCGAGGGAGGGGGAAAGAAGGAAGTTGGGCGGACAGGGAAAGAACCTAGGGAGGGACAGAGAAAGGGGGCAAAGAGGAAAGGAATAAAAGGAATGAGAAAATAATGGGGCAAGAGAAAGAAGAAAAAAGAAAAGGATGAGGGAATTAAGAAGGCGAAGGTGAAAGAACAAAGAAACAAAGCGCAGGGGTGAAGATGCAGTTAGGTACGGGGAGAGAAGGATGAAAGATAGGAAGAACTAGGGGCATATTCATGAAGAGCCGTCCAGACACAGCAAAAAAATCACAAATAATGTCGGGGCTGGAGTTGGCAACTGGCAAAGCAGAGGAACACATGCTGACTTCATAAATCTGGGACAGGAGGCCTGGAGGCGCCCCCCTCCACGAGTCTTACCAGGGCCATTAACTCTCAGCATGACTCCCAGAGAAAGGCTCCGAGAGCAGGTAATGAGTGCAGGTGCCAGGGCTGGGCTTTGAATCAAGGCGTGAGTGCTGCTTTCACAGCCAGGCTCCAGTGAGGGGGCGGGGCGACTCCGGCGGCTCAGAGAGAGGCAGTCACTGACTGCGCTGCTGCAGCTGCAATCAGGGAGTGAGAGCAGCACCCACAAAAAGGGGAGAGAGTGAGGGAAGCTCCCGCAAAAGGGCAGAGAGTGAGTGCAGGTCCCACGGCCAGGCTTGAGTGAGGGTCCCAGAAAGCGCTCAGTCACTGCAGCTCGTGCAGCTGGTATCACAGAGTGAAGAATGAGAGCAGCTCCCTCAAAGGGCGGAGAGAGTAAAGGGTGTGTGCAGCTCTGGCAAAAAGGCATAGAGAGTGAACAGTCACTGCACGTCGAGCAGCTGGTATCAGAGAGTGAGGAAAGAGTTCAGCTCACATAAAAGGGCAGAGTTTGAAGAGTCGGTGCGGCTCCTGCCAAAGGACAAAGAGGGTGAGAAGTGAGTGCAGCTCCTGAAAAAGGTAAAAAAGTGTGTGGAGTGAGTGCACCTTTCTGCAAAGAGGCATACAGTGAGCGGTGCAGCTTCCGCAGCCGTAATCAGAGAGTCAGTGAGTGCAGTTCCCGCAAGAAGGAACAGAGTGAGTACAGCTCACAGCACCCAGACTCGGAGAGTGAAAAAGTGAGTGCAGCTCCCGCAAAATGGCACAGAGGGTAAGGAGTGAATATAGCTCCTACAAAAGGGAAACAAGGAGAGAGGAAGGAGCAAACAAGGAGAGAGGAAGGAGTAAAAAAGGAGAGAGGAAGAGAGAAAGGAGTAAAAAGGGAGAGAGAAAGGAGTTAAAAAAAGGCCGCGCAGCCGTGAAAGTGATCGCGATCGCGGGCTGTAAGGGTGACCGCGAGCGATGCATTTAATGAGCCATGACGAGAGAGGAAAGCCAGATGGCACCTCTGCTCATAACTGTGCGCGTAACCGCACGCTCTAGGCCACACAAAAAGCTGTGGTCGGCTTTTTAAAGCCCACTCACTAAATGTCTCGCCAGGGCAGCGCAAGCGCTGGCTCAGGCGAGACCTAAAAAATACAGGAGGAAGGCAAAAAGTTCAGGGATGACCCTTCAAAAAGGGCCAAGTCCAACACAACCCCCTTCCAGCCAAAACGCAGGGTAGACCAATCACTACCTTGATGGGCTTCCCTGCTTTGGGCGACAGAACCTGGACCTGGCCCGCAACAGCAGGGGCATATTCCAGTTCTACGCCAATCTGAACCTATTTGGATCCCTCTGTACATACTCTCAGGGCCCACCAAGCTAATCCATGGGGAACCCTTCTCCTCACCTGTGGACACCACCTGTGCAAGACCTAACCTTAACTTGCTCACAGGTGTGTCCCAACAGACAGACAGCCAGCCACAGTGGCCACTGACCGTAGTCAGTGATGATACCCAGGCCTTATGCCTCTCTGGCCTCTCAACCCTCTGTGGCATCAGAGAGCGGGGGGCAGTAGCCCCAGGTGCTTGGCACCCTTTGTCCATTCTCCCTCCTGTCAGGTCAGGTATGACATCCTGACACTGACCTACCAGCTCCGGGCCTGTACCCGGCGGCTGGACAGGAGACTGGGGTGGGCTCTCCCACACCCGGTCTTCCTCCTCGGGGCTCTATACCCTCCCACCTGGAGCGGTACCCCTTCCAGAATTGTCAGGGCACCTGTGGCAGGGGTCCTGCACAATTCGCCCCCCAGTTCAGGGGTTCTATCCTGCAACTGGGATCCCAGCTTAGGGTCTGTACCCTTAGACTGGGCAGAGATCAGGGGTGAGGCGGCCCTCTCCCCGCCTCCCTCAGTGGGGCCCTGCACCCTCCCACCTGGAGTGGTGCCCCCAGAAGACAAACTGGTAGGGGCACTGTTAGCAGCTGCCCCTTCCTCCAGGTCAGGGGGGACACCCTGAACATGGCCCTCCTACCCAGGGTCTGCACCCTTAGGCTGGACCTGTGCCTGGCAACCCAGGACTTCCGGGGGGTACACCAACCTCCCCCAAGGAAAACACACTCCTCTAGAGTTGTATAAGAATCTGCCTGGCGCACCAGGACTTCCTGGGGAGCACGCATGCCCCCCCGAGGGTAACACATACCTCATGTGTCTTGTGATAGTCTGCCTGGCGCAGGTCTCCCGACCCCTGTCCATCTGACAGCGCGTGAAGACTCCCCAGGACAGAAGTGGCGTCACCATGGTCACTCCTTGGAGACTCAGCCCTTCTGGTTGGCCCCTGACCCACTGGTTCTTCCACTGGGGACTCTTTCCCCCTTTCACCCCTCAACCTGGACTTCTGCACCCTCCAAACTGGAGCAGCACTGCCAGACACCAGAACCACTGGAGCTCTGTTTACAGATGCTCCCAGTACCCCACATACTAGGGGATCCCTCTCAACGGGCGGCCCATCAGGACAGACTAGGTTCCTGTCCTGGTGTTCCCTCATGGAACTATCCAGGACACGAGACTGGGGTTCGGGCACCTTGGGACACACAGCCCCACACTCACTCCGCCTCCACCGAGACAGGACGTGAGCCCCTTCACCCCTCCCACTACACCGGGACCTAGCTGGGCTACTCTGAACCACTTCCACCACTCCGGGTTGGAAGATACCTGAGCCACTCCCCTTAGGGTCACTCCCCAATGCCTCTTCAGACCCTCTGGAATCCACCAAAAGGTCTTCCTCCCTGGTGAGCTCCCTGGGGTCAGAGAACTCACCCTCCAACAGGTGTTGGCATAGCTCTGGAAAACAGAGACTCACAATATGCTTTCCCACAATGGGGTCACATAACCCCTTACAGGTGTTAACCAAACTATCCTTCACCTCACCATCCAGTGCCTCACACACGTACCCCACACCACTCTCCTGAGAATGGCAAGACAGTGTCTGACTGCCTCCATCACTCAACCCACACTCTTCTGGGCGGTCTTCACATTCACACACCAGGACTTCACCCATGGGGGAACCCCTCTCCCTGCACCTCTCATCTAGAGTCAGTAGAGTGTCCCTCCCACCACTAGGACTATGAACCCCTGTGCCAGTTCCCCAATCCACCTCAGGGACACTGCGCACCACTGGAGCTACCTCATATCCTTGAACCTCCTGGTGTATATTAACCCCCTCCGTCAAGTCAGGCGCCACATTTCTGGGTGTGTGTACTGCTCCCTCAGCACTAGATAACTCACTATTGCTGCCACCATCTGAGCTGGATTCCACCTCGAACTCAGCAGAGCTAATTTTTGAGCTACCCAAATTTCTTCTTCTTGGGTTAAGGCCCGCTTAGCCTCATCAAGCTCTCTAAGCTCCTCATCAATCTCTCTCAGCCTCTGCTCACAAGCCAGAAGCCAGCTATCTTTTTCTGTTTCTCCCTCACACTCAGGGAATTCATCCTCCACAGACTCAACTGGTAGTGTTGCCTTCCAGCGTGGTAACTCAAACTGAAATAGGGATGCCTCTAGATCCTCCCTGGACCTTCTCCTCACAGGCAGCCCCCTTTCCTTGCAAAACACACGTAGCTCCTTCATTGTGTAGACGAACATGTGCCAGAAGTTAAGTTCCATTTTGCAACAACTAACCAGAGTCCTTGTATCAAAAATACTTCCAGGAGGACACCAAAAAACAGAAAAAACAGTATGTGGTTGCATTTTGGTCTGCACTCACTAGTAGTGTTCACCAATCACTGTACATGAGTCACAAATGCAAGTCCAGAATCCTCACCGCTGACCACCAATGTAAGATTTGAGGCTCTCTAGTTGGCAGAGGTAGGTACCTTTGACCAAATAGGGACCCTTGCGTCTAGTCAGGGTAAGGGGGATACACTCCTAAAATAACCCCTGCTCACCCCCTTGGTAGCTTGGCACGAGCAGACAGGCTTATCTCAGAGGCAGTGTGTAAAGCATTTGTGAACATATACAGTAATCAAGTGACAACACTACAGATGGACACCACACCAGATGTATATTAAAAATAAGTATCTTTTATATAGATTTAACACAAGACCACAAACGACAAAAATCCACAATACTGTATTTCAAAATGGTAGAATTAGCTCAGTTCTCTTAAGATGGTAAATGCGACTCTTTGAGTTCAATGTACCTTAGAATGCGTAACGCTATACAACGAAAGTGTTGCAGGGAAGGTGATGCGTCGGTTCCTTACACGCAAGAAGGGTGATGCGTCGGGTCCCTACTGATGCGTAGGGGATGCATCGGTTCTTCTCTGCAAGGGGAGGTGATGTGTCGGTTTCTTACTGCGCTTTCGTGGCGATGCGACCAGCAATGTCGTGATGCGATGAAGATCCGGTGCAATGGACAAAGATGGCGTCTTCTTCTTGTTGCGACACGATGCGTGCACGCCCGACAGCCGTGCGGCGACTCAACGATTCTTCTGAGCCGCGACAGGCCCTGCGACATGCTTCCCGGTGATGCAAAACACACAAGATGATGGACGGAATGCTGCACATTGGCAAACATTCACCCCCAGTCACAGATCTGGGTTTAATCCATCGTTATTTTGCTTCACCACACCACCCCAGTTCAGACATAGCCATATGCAAATCAGTCTTGACCCTGTGCCTCATGGGAACAGTCCAGACCGAACTGCCAAGCCATGTCTTCCCTGGACCGGAATCAAGCATCCTAGGACCGGTTTCAGGCTATCAGCCTTCATCAGCCAGGATAGCTTGACTCCAGTGGCGTAGTGAGCACGGGACCCACGTCTGGGCATACCCTTCCCACTTAGGGCGAAATGCAAAACACACAAGATGATGGACGGAATGCTGCACATTGGCAAACATTCACCCCCAGTCACAGATCTGGGTTTAATCCATCGTTATTTTGCTTCACCACACCACCCCAGTTCAGACATAGCCATATGCAAATCAGTCTTGACCCTGTGCCTCATGGGAACAGTCCAGACCGAACTGCCAAGCCATGTCTTCCCTGGACCGGAATCAAGCATCCTAGGACCGGTTTCAGGCTATCAGCCTTCATCAGCCAGGATAGCTTGACTCCAGTGGCGTAGTGAGCACGGGACCCACGTCTGGGCATACCCTTCCCACTTAGGGCGAAATGCAAAACACACAAGATGATGGACGGAATGCTGCACATTGGCAAACATTCACCCCCAGTCACAGATCTGGGTTTAATCCATCGTTATTTTGCTTCACCACACCACCCCAGTTCAGACATAGCCATATGCAAATCAGTCTTGACCCTGTGCCTCATGGGAACAGTCCAGACCGAACTGCCAAGCCATGTCTTCCCTGGACCGGAATCAAGCATCCTAGGACCGGTTTCAGGCTATCAGCCTTCATCAGCCAGGATAGCTTGACTCCAGTGGCGTAGTGAGCACGGGACCCACGTCTGGGCATACCCTTCCCACTTAGGGCGAAATGCAAAACACACAAGATGATGGACGGAATGCTGCACATTGGCAAACATTCACCCCCAGTCACAGATCTGGGTTTAATCCATCGTTATTTTGCTTCACCACACCACCCCAGTTCAGACATAGCCATATGCAAATCAGTCTTGACCCTGTGCCTCATGGGAACAGTCCAGACCGAACTGCCAAGCCATGTCTTCCCTGGACCGGAATCAAGCATCCTAGGACCGGTTTCAGGCTATCAGCCTTCATCAGCCAGGATAGCTTGACTCCAGTGGCGTAGTGAGCACGGGACCCACGTCTGGGCATACCCTTCCCACTTAGGGCAAAATGCAAAACACACAAGATGATGGACGGAATGCTGCACATTGGCAAACATTCACCCCCAGTCACAGATCTGGGTTTAATCCATCGTTATTTTGCTTCACCACACCACCCCAGTTCAGACATAGCCATATGCAAATCAGTCTTGACCCTGTGCCTCATGGGAACAGTCCAGACCGAACTGCCAAGCCATGTCTTCCCTGGACCGGAATCAAGCATCCTAGGACCGGTTTCAGGCTATCAGCCTTCATCAGCCAGGATAGCTTGACTCCAGTGGCGTAGTGAGCACGGGACCCACGTCTGGGCATACCCTTCCCACTTAGGGCGAAATGCAAAACACACAAGATGATGGACGGAATGCTGCACATTGGCAAACATTCACCCCCAGTCACAGATCTGGGTTTAATCCATCGTTATTTTGCTTCACCACACCACCCCAGTTCAGACATAGCCATATGCAAATCAGTCTTGACCCTGTGCCTCATGGGAACAGTCCAGACCGAACTGCCAAGCCATGTCTTCCCTGGACCGGAATCAAGCATCCTAGGACCGGTTTCAGGCTATCAGCTTTCATCAGCCAGGATAGCTTGACTCCAGTGGCGTAGTGAGCACGGGACCCACGTCTGGGCATACCCTTCCCACTTAGGGCGAAATGCAAAACACACAAGATGATGGACGGAATGCTGCACATTGGCAAACATTCACCCCCAGTCACAGATCTGGGTTTAATCCATCGTTATTTTGCTTCACCACACCACCCCAGTTCAGACATAGCCATATGCAAATCAGTCTTGACCCTGTGCCTCATGGGAACAGTCCAGACCGAACTGCCAAGCCATGTCTTCCCTGGACCGGAATCAAGCATCCTAGGACCGGTTTCAGGCTATCAGCCTTCATCAGCCAGGATAGCTGCGGCGGCATCTGATGCGACGTCGGACCTCTTCTCCGGTGATGCGGGGAGCTTCGGCAACAATGCTTCTGAGCCGTGACAGGCCCTGTGACACGCTTCCCGGTGTTGCAGCGGCGTCTGATGCGACGTTGGTCCTCTTCTCCGGCGATGCGAGGCACTTCGGCACTGATGCGACAGCCGTGCGGCGACTCAACGATTCTTCTGAGCCGCGACAGGCCCTGCGACACGCTTCCCGGTGATGCAGCAGCGTCTGATGCAATGTCGGTCCTCTTCTCCGGCGATGCGAGGCGCTTTGGCAACGATGCGACAGCGGCACCGGCGGCGACACTCTTCTCCGTTGATGCGGCGACGTCTGATGTGACGTCGATCCTCTTCTTCGGCGATGCGAGGCGCTTCGGCTGCGGCGGCGACGCTTCGCCTGCGTGAGTCACGCTTCCAGCTCCTTGCGACACGCAGTCCCTCAAAAAGTCCAGCTCCGCAGCAGGCACTTTACAGAAAGACTCTTGGGGAGCTGGTTGGTGAAGTCTGTTGTCCCTGAGACTTCAGCAGGAGGCAAGCTCTTTTCTCAAGCCCTTAGAGATCTCTTACAAGTTGATGAAAGTACACACAAAGTTCCTTTCTCCTTTCTTTGGCAGTCAGGCAACCACTGCAGGCCAATCCCCTAAACAGCACTCAGCTTAGGGATAGTCTCCTCCTCAGTTTCTCTGGTTCCTCTCCTCAGCAAAGGTTCTTCTTGTTTCCCAAAGTGATCTAAAGTGCTGGGGTCTGGGTCCCCTCTTTTATACTCATATTCTCTTTGTTCTCTGAAGGCAGAGAGGCCTTTGCCTAGTCCAAACCAGTTCTGGTCAGTCCTGGAGCACTTTGTTGACAAGACTCCTTCTTTCCTTTCACAGTGTAGGCCAGGGACATCAGACGCACCACAGGAGGTGGAGCCAGCATTGTGGAGGGAAGGCACAGCCCTATTCAGGTCCCAGGTGCAACTCCTCCCACCCATCTCCATGCAGGTCTCTCTATTCAGCCCTGTGCTGACTCACCCTGTCTCCTGGAATCCCCCAGCCCCTGTCACTCACAAACCAGACAAGGAATACACAACCTAGCAGAGGCAGGCTTGGATAGTTAGGCAAGAAAATACCTACTTTCTAAAAGTGGTATTTTCAAACACAGAATGTTAAAACCAACTTCACTAAAAGATGTATTTTATCATTCTGAGTTTAGGCATACTAAATTCGTTTTTCTACCATGTTCCCTGGGTCAGTTAGGATTATAAGATGTAATAATCAAACTGCAAATTCTGGCCTATGGGGAACAGGTAGCCTTGCAATAGTGAAAAACGAAAATGGCTGTAATTCACTATTAGGACATGCCACACACACCAGGGCATGTCCTACCATATACTTACAATGCACCCTGCCCTTGGGCCTACCATAGGGGTGTCTGATATGAAGAAAAGGGAAGGTTTAGGGACTGGCAAGTGGGTGCACTTGCCCAGCCAACATGGCAGTACCAGACTGCACACAGGCTCTGCAATGGCAGACCTGAGACACACTTTTACAGGCTGCTTCTGTGGGTGGCACAACCAGTGCTGCAAGCCCACCAGCAGCATTTGGTTTACAAGCCCTTGGCACACTCAGTGCACTGTACTAGGGTCTGACAAGTAAACCAAACCAACCAATCAAGTAATCACTTAACCATATATCAATTTATAACAGAGAGCATATGCACTTTAGCACTGATCAGCAGTGGTAAAGTGCCCAGAGTCATAAAACAGCCAACAACAGGTCAGAAAAAATACAGGAGGAAGGCAAAAAGTTCAGGGATGACCCTTCAAAAAGGGCCAAGTCCAACAATAAGGAATCATGACTATAATAGGACAGGTACAGTTATGACCGTAATAGGGCATATGCGGCTTTGACCATAATAGGGCAAGTATGAATATGACCGTATTAGGGTAAATACGAATACGTCCATTTTAGGGCATGTATGAACGGGTCAACCTTATGGCCTCTATACGGGACATAAAACCAGTAGGAGAAGTTCAGGAGTGTCCAGGATCGGGCAGGCGCAGAGTGATGAGGCCACTTGAAAATGTACTGCACAGGTGGATTTACAGGTAAGTTCAGTGGGTTTCCTTGGAGGGAGGAAGTCGCAAGGGCCTAGGGACCATGGGAGCAGAGCTGGCTGGTCAGTGCTGGGGCCGGCGGGCAGAGCAAACAGGACAGCCGGGTGTTGTGAGTCATCAGGTCCTCACAATCAGGAGCAGACAACTTGGCAAGGCGATCTCAAACAGATGGGCCACTCAGGAAGTGGTTCTCGGGTGTCTCCATATTCCTCAACAGGTACTTGCTTCTGGTGCTTTGAAAGTCCGGAGTGGACTCTTCTTCTTGATTTTTACCTTTGGGGTCTGGGTATTGGTATGCCATGGCACCGGTAGGTCCTGGTGCCTCTAACCTTGGTAGAGAGGCAGGTCTGACCATCTGAAGCTGTTCTACTTCTTCTTGCATCAAGGTCGTTGGGGAGCAGCAAGCAAATCAACAAGTCGGACTTCACGGGATTGGTGCCTGTGTGCAGGGGAGTGATACCTTGACTCCAAGGGAGCTTCTCACTGATTTCTCTAAGGTTGTAGGTGCTCTAGAGTTCAAGACGCAACAGCAGGCAGCCATTGTCGAGTCCTTGCAGCAGCTGGCAGGGTTTGGCGCCTTTTTATTCCACAGCAGGCTTCAGTTCTTGATTACCCATCATCTGCAATGTCTAAGATGGGTTAATGCTCCTTGGCCCTTACATCGACTATGGATATCTTCATAACCAACTTGCATGACGTGCTAGGCAATATGTAGTGTTTTAGAGTTCATGCTAATAGCTGTTGATAGAATGCCATACTTCTCTCACTGATGTATCCACCCATTCCTGTTGTAATATCTCTTTGGATGCCTATAAACACAACATGGCATCCAGAACTTTCTTTGATACATTTTGGAACTGCGGATATCTCCAACCATATTAATGTCAACTTATTTGTTTTTCTAACAATACCAGACCGGCCTTTGAATATACCACTAATAATGTTTTTATGCGACATGTATGTAATGTCAACAAATGGTTACGTGTGCTTCATTCCATATATTCTTTGAATTTACTGAACACTCCGTATTGATGTACGATCAGGGACCACATCCAGACCGAGATAGCTCGATCTGGATCCCCGAGCCCGGTCGACGACGTGAGACGTGCGTGCACCGATCGGCTGCACTCCGCGTGCACGTAGCCGTTCTTGTCTTCATATAGGCTACGTTCAGGTCCCTGCCGCACCAGTCTTCCATGACTCAGGCGGCGCACGGAGGTAGGCTGTTGGCCACAAGAAATTGTTGTTGACTCTGCAGCATCTAGTGTGTTTTTAAACTGTCATGCGCTCTTAATTTGCACTGATCAGTACGTGTTGAGTGTGTCCGACTTTTCACTCTGTCCCTCCTTTCTAGATTCATCACGTCGCCAGTAGGTAAGCACCAACCGCGGTTGGCAGCTTTGTTTCTATTAAGATCACGAGGCGGCACTGTGATTTAAGGCCATGCTTTACCATTTAACCCATGGTAGTTTTAACAATTTATGGATTGTGTAACGGGTTTACGCATGAAGTATTTTGCCTTGTGTGTTAGAATTATGCACGCTCCCTCATACCTCAACCAACGTATAATTTCACATTTTCCAATGAGGGATCCATTGATATATCTCGGGCGGCTCACCATTTTTCCACCCCCTAGATATATGACCGCTAGACGCCTGTGTGTTCCTATATTGCATGTAATTGTTAGCGTTCAACGCCCCTGTGTTTTCCTAATCAAATGTTGTTGTTCACACTAGGTTTGACTTGAGATGCTGTGGGATCTTCTGACCCACTTCCCTTTACTTGTTTAGATGATTATGTCAAGGTGACTTATTGCACCTTCCGAAGGCTTGATGAGCTTCAACCCATTACTTATGTTTGGTTGGACGGTCGTGTCAAGGTGATTTGCTGCACCTATGCCCACGTTCCGAGTAAGTTCCCATCATTTAGGTCTTTGAGGCCCTGCCTTCCCTGACCGTGTCCCTTTATAGACTAATGCTCGTTTTCTCTGCCTTAGGAGCCTTAAGGGGCCCTCCAACTCGTCCACCCAGCCTGATTTCTCTTGCTTTGTCCATCTTGGTAATTACCATTCCGCTCCAATTAGCATTCACATTCAGCCATGAGGCTTTTCGTAATTAATACAGAGTATTCAATCTCGTTTAGGTGCTCTCTCTTTATGTCCTGATGAAGACCCAATACTAAGGATTCAACAACCTTGACTACTGGGAGGGGTCGAAACGTTGACTTTTGTTACTATTATTAGCAAGCTGTAACGACTGTGATTTGCTTTCAGCGTACATAGACTGCTATGTATTTGTCAAAGGGATTTGCCTTTGTTTAGGCTGGACAGGTTTCATTATGTAAATATGATGTATATATGGCACATTACCTTTCCTTTTCTTTCAACCCTCACTAAACACACATTTACACTGATCACTTTACTCCTCCTCCACCCTGAGCACTATTTTCCCATGTGTATAGCCAGTTGTGAGGTCTTTCACAATTTATGTTGATGTCTTGAGAATAAATTGCATTTACTGCAGATGTACGAATATGACTTTGTGAATGCTTCCTTTTTCTTCATATGTTTGTTTTGAAGTTTATTGCTATTGTGACCACCCCCTTACTGTACTGCAGTTCTTACCCGGGTCCGGTAGCACTACGGGTGACCCCATTGATACTTAACAGCCTTCAGTTCTTGTACAGCAGGTCTTTTTTGTCCTGGTCTTCTTTGGTAAGATGAATCTGAGGTTCAGGTCTCGGGAAGCCCCCTAAATATTGAATTTAGAGGTGTTACAAGGGGAGACAGGTAATAGCCAATGGGCTATCTACCTTTAGGGTGCCTACACCTTTTAGTGACCACTTCCTGTGGGAAGGGGCACTACCCTAGCCCTGATTGGAGGTTTTCTCACCATCTCAAGATGGTAGAATTTCAGGAGAGGGATTTACCTCACCTGCTCCACCCTAGGGCTGGTGCAGGCTGAGTGGGGACCCACCTCCTCTGGGTTGGAATTCAAAGTCGGCATTGCCTTTGAAGCTTCCAGCCTGGGAAGGCCATCCTGTTCTGGCGGAGTTGTGTGAAACGCCCCTGCACAGAGCAGGTATTGTTTCTGTCCTATGAAAGCACTGGCTTTCACCCCTCGAGGTCAGAAACATGTCTGGTGGTGGCAGGCTGGTGAAAACCGGCCAGAGACCCCGCTAGTGTTTGGTTACTTATCAGGGGACCCTCTAAAAGGGTCTTGTGTGTGAATTTATTAATAAATCCAACACTGGCATCAGTGATGATTTATTAAGACAAGATGGTTGGTGCCAAACATCTTAGAAATCAGTTAGGCCATCATGGAGCTAGGAAACTCATGTTCATAAGTATCCAGCACATGTACTCTTCATAGCTTCCATGTTTCACTTACAACATCACAGACTGGACTGGACATTGTTCAGGCATATCTGCTCATGTTGATATGCCCACACATAGAATATAGTGCACACTGCCTTAGGGATAAAGACCTGCAGTAGGGGTGACTTACCTATACCTTATGAAATGCATGGGAGGCATAGCACACAGGGCTGTGTGCCATGCCAACTCTTCGGATTCCCTGCACCAATACACGCAGCCCTCAATGGAAATAGTCTTGGTGAGGGGGCCCTGTGCCGGCACAACCAGTGCTACAGCCCCAGCGGACCCTCTTCAGTACCCATACCCTAGGTACTAGGGATACCACTTACTTGGGAATTACAGAGGTAGCTGAAGTTGTGCCAATCATGGTTAAGTGTTTTGGGAAAGAGATCTGGCACTGGGAACCTACAACAGCAGAGCCATTCACAGTCATTTGACACAGGAAACTAGCAGAAAGGTACAATTGGTTTGCAGAGCAAAATGCCAACGTTTTAAAAGTATACCATCTATATCAGGGGTTGGGCCCTTATAAGTCAGCAAGGCTAGGCCACTAATGGTTCAAACATCTCACAACTGCCAGTACTGACTCTACTCCTACACACGCTTAATTTCCTTCATGGACACTGTATTCAATCACAGTGATCACCATTTATCCATTAATAGCCATAATAGCCATTTAGCCATTAATCATGACACTTTTTTGATAAAAATGATCATACACAAAAGAAATATGTGAATAGATCATGGATATACATTACAATACATTACACCCACCCCACATCACGACAAGGTCATTTCATATAAACATGACGTATAGTACAGCAAACACATATGTCCAATATTGCCCAAAAGAAGAAACTACTTTTTGCACACTGTACCAATAACTTTGAGCTCCTTGCTTAATGGGCCAAGACAAACAATCAGTGCCGCACTAGTTGAGGCCCGGGGTATAACTTACTTCACATTAGGTCACTTCCACCCTGATTACCAGCGCCTATTGTTTTATGCACGAATTGGTTGCATACTTCTCATCGCGTTTCGAACCCGTAACCTTTTTTCCCGGGCTCTCCACAGGACTCAGAACTGTTGAACAGTAAAACAAAAACCAAACACTATTCATACCACTACACTCAACAATACAAAGGGGTAGAAAATATAAGCCTGCGGCCATCACCTATTTACCTCATGTCCACTCAAAGTTATCTGGGAATCCGTTGAGGAAACCTTCCTCTAATGGGTTAACCTGAAACAACAGACATGGGGTTCGTTACCATCACTTCATGAGAAACAAAAAAACCTCCAATCAGAACCAATTCAGCGTCTACTCACCATTATCCACGGTAGTCACCACTTGATATCCAAAATCAATTAATGACAGAATTTGGCTCAAGACGCTCTTATGACTTCCACTCATATGCAAATGCGTGCCCTCGGTTGGCAGGTCAGGACCTCGGAGCTGAGATTACGGCTAACAGTTTGTTTCCTTCCCTCCCCAGAGTTGTATTCTTTCCAGCAGAGAAGTCCCACGGTCGCGTGAACCAGTTGTGAATAGATACCAATGTGATCGTGCGAGTACCCGTGTCTCGGAGACTATCTGAGAGCATCTGCAGGAATCTGAGGAATGCGGGAGGTCCTCAGGAAATAAAGAACTTTCAGAAACCATTCATGTGAAACTGATGGAGCACACATGCTCTTCGGTATCTGCTTTAATTGGGAATAGATTACTGCAGACTTGGTGCATGCAGACTCCAGTGCTCTGCACCGTACGTGCAATCCCAGAGGGTAGAAAAGTGAGCTAGCGTCTGTGCTGGCCCGCCACTGCTGGGAACAAAAGTCACTTTCAAAAGGGTCCTGATGTTTTATAATATTCCACTCACCCTAGACCGCCATTTACAGTAACTCTTAGAATGATTTAATGCAGTCCTGAAATATGAATATTTTATTTTTGCTAAGTAAATCAACACAATATATCACTGCAATTCCGGTATATATATATATTTTTGTTCTAATGCAATCCAACAAATATTGCTTTTATGCCCTTTTCCAGTGTAGAATATAGTCATTCCATGGAATGTGTTCAGAGCGTGAAATGTATTAAGAACCTGTCTACAGTATCGGGCAAAGCTAGAGAGTGAATAGCGAAAGCAGGGTCTATCCTTCTTCGGCGTGTCACTTAGTTAGACCATGTGCATTTATATACACAAGAGTGAGCTGCTCTTTGTAAGGCTCACTGGGTACTTGATATTAGGGGAGAGCGCCATGTTTTATTCTATATTTTTTACGACACATGTACAGAAGAGAAAGAAAAATTCTCCCCCGGGTCCGGCCATGTCACCTGGATGCCCAGTGTGCAATGACCCGCGGGGGAGCCTCAAGGCCCCCGTGGTCCCAGCCGGCTCCCTGCCTCCTGTGGGAGCCAGCATTTCTCTGACAGACAGGGGGCTGCTGAAAGGCAGCTCTCTATCTGTCAGAGCAAATGTTTTCATCTGTTTCCCTGCACACATATTTGTGTGCAAGGAAACAGAAGAAAACTCCTCTTTGTGCAAGCCGGAGCTGTTGGGCAGCTCTGGCTTGCAGAAAGCGGAGTTATGTTTGCTTTTGATTGGTGGGAGGTGTGAGCTCCCACCAAGCAAAAGGAAACAACTATCTCCTGAGGGTGGCCACCTCAGGAGTTAGCAGGAGCCGGCTCTAGGGGGTGGCAGACCCCAGTGCCTTCCATGGCTCCTGGAGGAGGGCTGCGCGGCCCTCCTCCATTGTGGTATTTAGCCCCGGGTAGGTGGTGGTCACCGGGGCTGGCGGTCTGCGACGGACCCCCTACATTAATTTATTTCAGCCCTGGCCACGTGGCCCCCCATTATTTTGAATAAATTGCACCAGGGATGTGGTGGTCCCCGAGGGGCGTGCGAGCCTGCCTGCATAAATTATATTAACTGCCCCGGGGAGGTGGCGGTCCCTGGGGCTGCAGGGGGGATGCACAGAGCCTGCATTATTCTAGTATGATTTGCCCTGGGGAGGTGGCGTCCCCCGGGACACTGGCGGGCCCAGTGGGCCTGCCCACATACATATTGTTAAGTGCCCTGGGGAGGTGGTGGTCCCCAGGTCTGTGGGGGGACCACACTGGCCCCCCTGCATTAGTTTAAAAACCTGAGTGGGTGTGCCTGACCACATGGTCCATGGCAGCTGGTGATGGTGGTCAGAAGGACTTGGAGCCTAGAACAGTGGCCCATGTGCCTGCCAAAAAGAGGAAGGGCAAGAGGTCCAGGAAACCTGCTCTAAAAATTTCCACAGTCCAGGAGAAGGCAGAACCTGAGGGGGAAAACCCCGGTACCTACAGGGGAAGATGTGGCTGAACTGGGGAACCTGCCTGAGCTGACGAATTGGCAGCAGGAAGTGGGTCACACCAGGAAAGAGTTCTGCAATGAGCAGAAGGAGCTCCCTTCTCTTAAGGGTCTTTGGTGGCAGGCCGAGGCCCAGGCAGCTGATAACGCCTCTGGGCAGCACCTGATTTACTGGGAGAATGATCTCCTGTATAGTGAGCCTAAGGATCCTGAGCCTGGTGCAACATGTGTGCTGGTGGTGTTCCAGCTCTTCAGGGCCTTCCTGCTGGATCTGGCTCATGCTGTGCCACTAGCAGGTCATTTGATTTGAATTTATTTTATATTTGTAAAGCATGATTTAATACCCAAGGGCATCTAGACGCTGACATCCACACTGGAGGAGAGGGGCAAAAGAAGAAAAATAAACGTATCTATGAGGAGGAAAGTATAAGGTCTTATTGATTAAAAAGCCACATTTTAAGAGTCTTCCTGAACGTGAGGAGTTCTGAAGAGTTTTTTTAGGTGCAGAGGAAGGGTGTTCCACGGTTTAGACATAGTAATGACAAAACATCTGCCTCCCCAGTGGCCCACCTGAACCTAGGTACCACTACGAGGTTCGCAGTAGAGGAGCAAAGAACTCTGGGGGGGCATACCAGTGGAACCTGTGTTGTAGATACAAAGGTCCGTAGTCGTGTAAAGCCCTAAAGGCGATGCACAAAGTTTTAAAATCAGTCTGCTTCCTTATGGGAAGCCAGTGAAGGGAAACAAGTTTGGCAGACTAATGTCTGGAGATCCCATCAAGGAGTCGGGCTGCAGAATCCTGGAGGATCTGCAGTTTACACAGAAGTCCTTTCTGAAGATTAGTGGACAAAGCATTGCAATAATCTAATTTGGACAGAATAAGGGTTGAGATCACTGTTTTTATAAGCTCATGAGGTATAAATGGAAACACTTTTCTAAGCAGTTTTAGAGTTAGGAAGGTGAAGGAAGTGGTGGCATTAATCTGGTTCTTGAAAGATAGTGTGGTATCAAAAATAATCCCCAAGTTTTTTGCTTTGGTGGCCGGTATGAGAAGCACACCTAATTCTTGTGGCCACCAACTTGATGACCAGAAGGATGTATTCTTATTGAAGAGGAGGACCTCGGTTTTACCCAAGTTCCGTTTTAGGCAGTTCTCCAGCATTTACCTGCTGACTTGCTACATGCAGTAGTGGAATCTGGTTGCTGTGTCCTGCATGTTAGTGGTCACAGAGACGATGAACTGAGTGTCATCAGCGTAAGATACTATGGAAAAGTCAAATGATTTAATAAGGCAGGCCAAAGGGGTAACATATAGATTAAAAAGGATGCGACTAAGTGAAGAGCCTTGGGGTACACCGCATGGTAGAAGGAAGGAAGGTGAGGTAAATTTGCCAAGCTCAATGAATTGCTCTCGCTCAAGCAGAAAAGATTTTAGAAGTGAAAGAGCCAGTCGTCTAATACCTAACAAATGAAGAAAGTCAATCAAAAGACTGTGGTTGACTGTGTCGAACACTGCGGATAAGTCTAACAGTATTAGTGCAGCCTACCCTCCTTTGTCGACCGTCTATCTGATTTCTTCAGAGGCTGCGATCAGAGCTAGTTCAATACTGTGCTCGCACCTGAAGCCATACTCGGTAGGGTCCAAAAGATGATTTTTGTTTTGATGTAGGGGGTAAGTTCTTGATTCATCGCCTTTCTATTATTTTTTCCAGGAAGGGAAGGCAAGAGAAGGGGTGATAGTTACTTGTATTAAGTTGGGCTTTTTCAGGAGGGGGAGAATAGATGCCTTTTTCCATTGTGTAAGAAATTCACCAGTCCTAAAAATAAGATTGAAAATATCAGTGAGGTGGAGGCCTATGGTCTCTGGGACCAGATGGATTATTCTATGTGGACATGGGTCTGATGGTGAACCAGACTTTGTAGTGTGGAAAAGTCTCAATACCTGCTCCTTGAGAAGTGGGGCAAGACGACACCTTTGACAGGCTTGTCATCCACTTTTATTGGCCTCAAATGAGGAAGGCCTCAGATGTGCATTGTAGGTCCTGTCCTACCAACCAGGTGAGTAACAAGTCAGGGGGAAGAGCAAAGCCCCCCTGCAACCATTCCCTGTTGTTCACACCCCTTCTGCGTGGGATGGTATTGACATTGTGGGGCCTCTGGATCTCAAGACAGCCATGGGCAACAGATTTGTTCTGGTCTTGGTGGACCATGCAACCCGGTACCCGGAAGCTATCCCTCTTGTGGTGGCCAGGGCACTGATGGGGATCTTTTTCCACGTGGGTTTCCCCAAGAAGGTGGTATCTGTACGGGGGACCAACTTCATGTCCAACTACATGAAGCCCATATGGAAGGAGTGTGGTGTTACCTATAAGTTCACCACTTCTTACCACCCCTAACCTAATGGGTTGGTTGAAAGTTTCAACCGTACCCTTAAAGGCATGATTATGGGTCTACCGGAACCCATGAGGTGTAAGTTGGACGTCCTCCTGCCATGCCTTTTATTCCCCTACAGGAAGGTTCCACCGAAGGGGACTGCCTTCAGCACTTTTGAACTTCTTTATGGACACCCAGTGAGAGGACCTCTCAGTTTGGTTAAAGAAGGGGGGAGCAAGCTCTGATGAAGCCACTCCAAGATGTAGTTAGCTAAATGTTGGTGTTCCACAACCAGACAGCCTGCTTCAGGAAGCTCGCACAGGAGAAGCTAGCCAGGAGGACATGAAACAATGATATGACCAGAATACCACTCTGGTTGTGTTTGAGCCTGGCCAGAAAGTGTGGGTGATGGTGCCGGTGGAGCCCCGTGCTCTCATATGAGGTAAAGGAGCACAAGAGTGATGTCATCTCCCTGGTGGACTTGCAGACTCCTAGAAACCCTTTGAATGTCCTACACATGAACCACCTCAAGCCCCACTTTGAGAGGTCTATGCTACTTTTGATGGGGTGGAAGAGGAGAATAAACCTCTCCCTGACCTCCTATCTTCCAACGAGCAGGATGGGTTAGTGGAGGGTGTCAACCTCTCCCCTACACTGATCCTAGATCAACAGAGAGACTACCCCTTGTTGCTGGGACAGTTTGCCTTTTTGCTCTCCCTTACCCCAGGAATCACTACACGGTGTAACCATGATATTGATACTGGGGACAGCAAACCTATAAATAATAAAATGTACAGGCTGTCTGATAAGTTGAGGGCTAGCATCAAGGAGGTGGTATCCAAAATGCCTGCATTAGGGGTTATTGAGCCCTCAAACAGCCCTTGGTCCAGGCTAGTGGTATTGGTTCCTAAGGCTGCCCTTCCAGGTGACACACCATAACTCTGGTTCTGTGTAGACTACCATGGGATCAATACAGTCACCAGGACTGACGCAAACCCCATCCCCAGAGCTGATGAACTCATAGATCGGCTTGGAGCTGCTAAGTTTCTCAGCATTATTGACCTAACGTCTGGGTACTGGCAGATTGCCATGACCAAAGGGGTCAAAGAGAAGTCTGCGTTCTCTACCCCAGAAGGCCGGTCAATCAGGTCCTGGCTGGGTTGGAGAAATTCAGTGCCACCTACTTAGACAATATTGCAGTCTTCAGCTCCAGTTGAGAAGGCCCCTTCTACCTCCAGGAAGTGCTTCAGGTTCTGCTGAGTGCAGGCTTGACTATCAAGGCCAGTAAGTGCCAGATAGGGGAGGGTTCTGTGGTACACTCAGGACACCAAGTAGGAGGTGGCAAGGTACAGCCCTTGCAGCCCAAAATGACACCATTCTGGCTTGGGAACCCCTCAAGACCCAGACAGAAGTGAAATCCTTCTTAGGCCTCACTGGTTATTACAGGAGATTTATCAAGGGGTTAGGCACCATTGTTGTCCCCTTGACAGATCTAACTTCGAAGAAGCAGCTATGTCATGTGAGAGAGGCATGCCAGAAAGCTTTTGACTTCCTGAAAGAAGCCATGTGCACAGCACCAGTGCTCAAGGCGCCCAACTTCTCCCAAGAGTTTGTTGTGCAGATGGATGACTCAGAGCATGGCATAGGGGACATGCTCTCACAGCTAAATGAAGAGGGCCTGGATCAGCTTGTAGCCTACATGAGTAGGAGGCTACTTCTCAGGGAACAGAGGTGGAGCGCGATTGAAAGGGAAGCCTTTGCTGTGGTCTAGGCCCAAAAGAAGCTAAGGCTATACCTGTTTAGTACTCACTTCCGGGTTCAGACAGACCACAGGCCCCTCAGATGGTTAATTCAGATGAGGGCTGAAAATCCCAATCTGTAGAGGTGGTTCATCTCCCTACAGGGAATGGACTTTATAGTAGCACACCATCCTGCACAGACCACTTCAACGCTGATGGTCTCTCCAGGTTCTTCCATCTTAGTGAACAGAACTCCCAAGGAGTTGGGTAGCTCTCCCCACTTTTAGCTGGGGAGGGACACATGTTAGACCAGGCATCCTTGGCACAGATCCCACTGGCTTTTTGCTTACTGAACTCCTGTTTTGCTGACTTCTTTTTGCTGGCTTTTGGATTCTGGGCACTCTTACCTACAACAGGAGGCCACTTTATCTACTCCCCAGAGCAAGTACAGAGTGTTATGGAAAATCCTTTCATGGAATTTAGCTGGCTTAAAGTTGAAACTTGTGGACCCTGATTGGGGGACTTACATAGATGACCATGATATTTGTGTTTTCCAGGAAACATGGTCCCCTGAATCCTGTTTTAGATGTGCCCATTCTAGCTTCTCATGCCCCGCTCTGATTCAGGAGAAAGATCACCCTGTAGGGGGCTTATTAATTTGGGTAAAAAACTTGTTGGGCTGTAAAACCACCCTACTCACTGAAACTACACCTGATTTACTTGGACTGAACCTATGCAAATATAACATCTGTCTCTATCTTTTTCATGTTTATAATAGACACCAGGGCAAGCACAAGGAATCTTTGATTTGAACCCTTTTAGAAAATCAGCTAAGTTCCTTGCCTTGTGAAGCCTACACAATAGTGGCAGTCGATTTCAATGTTACAATTGAATCCTTGGATAGCTAATTTCACTAAGATGGTGCAATGACCTTTAGACGTACAAATAGCACAAGTAGAATTGATTATATATTTCTTTCTTTGCACCTTTGGGCCTATATGGGTGACATGACAGTAGTGGAAACAGCAGATAGTGACTACAACTCCCTGATGTTGGAACTTATCGGGCTATTCAAATCCCACATAGAATCAATTTAGCTTAGCATATTAGGGAGCACAGTCCTTACCAACAACAACAAGGCCTTAAAATGGGAGTGTAACCAGGCCCGTCCTGAAATACTAGAGCAGGTATACATGAATGTGGGTACTGCTGTGGAGAAAACTAATAAACTGCTTGAGGAAGGTGTAGCCCCTAGCCAAATTATAAAAGTTTAGGTGGATTTATTTGTATTGACAAGGGAGTTGACTTCCAGAGAATCCAGGAAATAAACTAGGAACCTAAATAAACAGCATCACTGGTACAACGCCAAGTATAGGAAAGCAAAAACTCTATTTTTAGGCTGCATAAAAGTAGGAGACAAAGATAAGGTCCCAGAGGCTTGGAAAAACTATAAGGCTGAGCTTAAACAAGCACAAAACACCTGGGAGGTTAAGATCTGGGCAGAACTAGTACATGCAGTAAAATAGGGAGGCTCAAAAACATTTTGGGCCATATTGGTGCATGGCAGCCGTTCCGCTGTTAGTTCAGTTGCATTTCATATTGAACCCTGTAAGGGGAACAAGCATTTTACTGATTTATATTCTATAGAGGATGGCAGAGCCCAAGCCGATAGGACTTGTTTAAGCCAGTTCAGTACCAACGTGGGGTATGTAGATACTCTTGAGATAACTCATATGGGTTCCCTTGGGGCTTTGAAGTCAATCATAGCTAACAAAACCCAGGACCCTGATTGTATCCCCTATGACCTCTACCCTTCCGAGCCCGATATTTGGGCCACATACCTAAACCTCTTAATTAGGGCAATGTTAAGATGTGGCCCCATACCAGAGTCCTGGCATAGTGCAGAGATAGTTCCAATTTATAAAAAAGGTTGGCGGGAGGAACCCCGGAGCTACAGACCCATTAGTCTAAATGATGGGCTTCAAAAGATCTTCTGTCGACAGGTCCTGGGTAAACTATCGGATTGGGCACTGGCAAACAATATATTTACTAATTTACAAGTGGGCTTTCGCCCGAAAGTAAGTACTCTTGGTCAAATTTTTTGGGTGTATTTGATTTATTGAAAAACTGTCCTATTAGTCAAAGGGCACTTATATGTCATTTTTGTTGACCTAAAGTCCGCATTAGACACTGTACCGAGACTCTAATTATGGAAAGTATTAACAAGCATGGGAGTTTGCACTAATATCCTAGAAGTTTTTTTTTTAAATCCATGCGAACGACACAGCACGGGTGAGGTACGGGAGGAACGGGAAATAAACAGAAGCTTTTAAAATAGAGAAGGGAGTAAACAAGGCTGTGTTTTAGCCCTGACTCTCTTCTCCTTGTTTATTAATGATTTGGGAGAATCTTTGAATTTTCAAAATAATGACACCCCTAAGATTGGCCCCACGAAATATCCTGTGCTGTTATTTGCGGACAACACGCTTCTTATCTCAAAGACGCCTAGAGGCCTGCAAGCAATTCTGAACCGATTTTTAGAATTTTGTGTTGATCATTGTCTAGAATTGAATTTAAGTAAGACCAAATCCATGGCTTTTAATCCTTATAAATCTACCAAACCATGTCTAATTGTTAACAATACACCTCTAGAGCAGATCCCTGATTTTACTTACTTGGGGGTGACTTAGTCCTACAATCTTAGATGGAAGACCGAAATAAGAAATCACACTCTGAAATTACAACAAGAGACCGGGTCTATTTTAAAGATGGCAAAAAATTTAAAATCTACTATTATAGTCCCTGCAATTGAGGTATAGGGCAAAAAGTGCTGCCCTTTATGTCGCAGAGCTCTTGGGTCATGAATCGGTCAATGATTTAGCAATAGTGGAGAATAAATTCCTTAAGCTCTTAACATACCTTCCATAGAGCTCTCCAACCCTCCCACTAATCCATCTACCATCCAGGTGCGACCATTATTATTCTGGCACAGACTGCGGTCAATACCAGAGTGGGAGCCCGATAGATCTCCACTTAGAGAGATTCTAAAATTAGAGGGCCTTCTGAGGATTCCAAGGTTGTCGTATGTAAACAAAATGTTACTGTTAGAACTGGGGGTCTCTAGTTGGCAGAGGTAGATACCTGTGACCAAATAGGGACCCTTGCTTCTAAGTCAGGGAAAGGGGATTACACTACTGGATAACCCCTGCTCACCCCCTTGGTAGCTTGGCACGAGCAGGCAGGCTTATCTCAGAGGCAGTGTGTTAAGCATTTATGAACACATACAGTAATACAGTGAAAACACTACAGATGGACACCACACAGGTTTTATAAAAATAAGTATTCTTTATATAGACTTAACACAAGACCATAAACGACAAAAATCCACAATACTGTAATCAATAATAATTCTTCAAGATGGTAGAAAGAGTTCAAAAATAGGTTATTCACTTAAAAGCAGTCTTTAGCAACAGATAACCCCAACTGGAGTTATCACGACGTCAAGGTCAAAGAAATCCCAAAGCACGGCGCCGACCGCGAGGTGCGCGGCGTCGGGCCCGGAGTCAAAACAGACCCACAAAGAACAGTACCTTGGGAAAGCGAAAACAAAGACAGCTCACGGCGTCGGGGAGGTGCGGCGTCGTTGGCGCGTTGCGGAGTCGGTTCCTTGCTTCGCGGGAGATGATGCGTCGGGACCTGAATGCTTGCGCAGGCAGGGGAGGCGTCGATTCCTGACCGGAGAGGAGGTGACGTCACGATGGTGCTGAAACCACGGTTCCGTATGATGTCACGATGTCGATGGATTCTTGACCACCGACGTCGACGATCGGCTCCGCGATGATGTCGGATTTGGAGTCGATGCGGCACAGCAGCAGGCGTCGGGCCGGCGTCGCAAGTCGGAGCAGCGCTCACGGCTATGGCAGGCTTACAATGTCGTTCGCTGGCGTCGATGTGGCACGGCGGCCGGCGGCGGGTCTACGTTGCAAGTCGGAGCAGCGCTCACGGCTTCGATGCAGAACACGGCGTCGCTCGCCGGCGTCGGTGTTGCAAAATTCCTTCTGTAGCAGCTAGAACAGCAAGTTCCAGATGCCGGCAAACAGAAGGGGTGAAGTCTGGTATCCCTGAGACTTCGGTCAGGAGGCAAGCTCAAATCAAGCCCTTGGAGTAATATTCTGCAAGATGATGAAAGTTCTTTAAAAGTTCCTTCTCCTCTCCTTGGCACTGAAGACACCACTGTAGGCCAACCCAACAACACAGCACACTGGCAGGGGGGCAGTCCAACTCCTACAGCTTCCTTTGGTTCTTCTCCTTGGCAGAGGTTCGTCTTGTTGTTTCAGAAGTGATCTAAAGTCTTGGGGTCTGGGTCCCCATATTTATACTGCAAAATCCTTTGTCCTCTGAAGGCAGAGGGGCCTGTACCTAGTCCAAACCAGTTCTGTGCAGTCCTGGAGCACTTTGTTTACAGGACTCCTTCTTTCCTTTGACAGTGTGGGCCAGGGACATCAGACGCACCACAGGAGGTGGAGCCAGCATTCTGGAAGGCAGGCACAGCCCTATTCAGACCCAGATGCAACTCCTCCCACCACTCTACATGCAGATAGGTCTATTCAGCCCTGTGCTGACTCACCCTGCCTCCTGGAATCCCCCAGCCCCTGTCACTCACAAAACCAGACACACAATACACAACCTAGCAGAGGCAGGCTTGGACAGTTAGGCAAGAAAATACCTACTTTCTAAAAGTGGTATTTTCAAACACAGAATGTTAAAACCAACTTTACTAAAAGATGTATTTTATCATTCTGAGTTCAGGCATACTAAACTCGAATTTCTACCATGTTCCCTGGGTCAGTTAGGATTATAAGATGTTATAATCAAACTGCCCATTCTGGCCTATGGGGACAGGTAGCCTTGCAAAAGTGAAAAACGAAAATGGCTGTAATTCACTATTAGGACATGCCACACACACCAGGGCATGTCCTACCTTATACTTACAATGCACCCTGCCCTTGGGCCTACCTTAGGGGTGTCTGATATGCAGAAAAGGGAAGGTTTAGGGACTGGAAAGTGGGTGCACTTGCCAAGTCGACATGGCAGTCACAGACTGCACACAGGCTCTGCAATGGCAGGCCTGAGACACACTTTACAAGCTGCTTCTGTGGGTGGCACAACCAGTGCTACAAGCCCACCAGCAGCATTTGATTTACAGGCCCTGGGCACACCTGGTGCACTATACTAGGGTCTGACAAGTAAATCAAATGATCCAATCATGGAGTCACTAATCTATACATCAATTTACAATAGGGAGAGCATATGCACTTTAGCACTGATCAGCAGTGGTAAAGTGCCCAGAGTCATAAAACCAACAAAAACAGGTCAGAGAAAATACAGGAGGAAGGCAAAAAGTTCAGGGATGACCCTGCAAAAAGGGCCAAGTCCAACAGTTACAATCTCTTGCTCTTGGGAATCTCTCGGATTCTCCAGAAGACTCTCATTTGACATCAAGGTATTTAATAGAGGAATGGTGCAGAGAATATTTATGGGTAGAAACAGTAAAGCAGGGAGTCTAACAGATGATCAATTCCTCGACCATAAGATTGCCCCTCTGTACGAACCTTCCTTAGACGTCATCCAGGGCTCACTCCCTAGAGAGCTAAATCGAAAGTTCATATATGGGATTTTGCCCCACGCGAGAATATACAGCTAGATGGGCAAACCCCAAGAACCCCAATACTATCTGTGCTGTCTGTGGTATTGCCTCTGAATCACTAAGCCACATATTATTTTTTTGTGCAGCTTATAAAGTCCCAATGAGAAAATGTGTCATCCCTCCATGTAGATTATTAGGCACAAGGTCATTGGGCCCAGCACTTAGGATATTAAAATCAGATACTCAGGAGGGGATTGTTGTTAGTTAAGGAAAATATTTACACGCAGTATGGATAATTCGGATTCAGCGGACAGAGCCTTAAAAGATGACTTAGGCTTCCAAGGTGATTATTGTATTTGGCACAGGATTCACACAGTGCAATATATGCTAATTGGGATGCTACTATTTTTGTTTAATATTTTTAAAGCAGTTATTAGATAATATTGTATGGAATGTTAATCCGTGGAATCTAACACATGAACTTCTATGCATAATTAGAATATAATTGACTATTTTAAATATTTAAAGTGTTTTATGAGAATGCATATGGACATTTCTAGTTGTATATTTATGAAATTAAATATTATTTTATCTTCTTCTGTATGTTTAATGAACTTTTAATCCAAAATAAACAATTGAATGAATGGGCAGTTTACCACTGCTAATCAGTGCTAAAATCCATTGCTCTGTACTCTAAACGTGGTAACATTGGCATATCCACAATTGGCATATTTAATTTACCTATAAGTCCCTAGTAAAGTGCTCTATATGTGCCGTATGGACTCTAAATTAAATGCTACTTGAAGGCCTGCAGCATTGATTCTGCCACCCACATAGCCCTTTAAATAATATCATCATCATCATTTAGTGCTTATATAGCGCATAGCTATCCCTAGGGTTTCCCAGCACTAACAGGACAGAGGTAGAGCAGCTTAAAAGAGGGAGCTAGAAGAGCCACCTCTTCAATTCCTTACGGAAGACAAGTAAGGAAGTATGATGTCTCAGGGACTTGGAGAGGGAGTTCCATAGCCTGGGACCCAAAACGTAGAACGAGCGGCCACCCATCCAAGTGCATTTGACTCTGGGAACTGAAGTCAATTACTTGAACGCAAGGTATGGGAAGAAAGGTAGGAAACCATCAGTTTTTGCAGGTACAGAGGTCCTAGACCGAAGCAAATTTTGTGCTTAACCCCTTGGGTGCTCATGACGGCTCCACGCCGTCATGAGTCACGGTAGGCGTGTGCTCATGACGGCGTGGAGCCGTCATGCCGCTGCCGCTCCGCCCACGCGGCACTAATTCTCCGCCTGTGCGGGCAAATTAATGAGTGGGCGGGGTCATGACGGCACCACGCTGTCATGAGCACACGCCGCCCGTGACTCATGACGGCGTGGAGCCGTCATGAGCACCGAAGCACCACGCCCACCCCCTAGCCCCCCTGCGCCACGGTGGAATTCGCGGTGCAGGGAAGGGGTTAAAGCATAGGACTTTGAAGTTTATTCGCTTAACCACCGGGAGGCAGTGAAGTTGGTGAAGAAGGCCAGATGCAGAGGGGTGTTTTGGAAGATGAAACAGGAGCCTGGCATCACAGTTCTGAACCACCTGGTGGCGTCTTAGAGTTGGCTTGTCTACCCCTAATTACAGAATATTGCCATAATCAATTCTAGATAACATCAAGGCTTTAATGACTGTTCTGTGGGCAGAGAAAGGCCAAATCCACACGATCCTTTTAAGTCATTTCATAGTGTCAAAGCAGGTGGAGGTAACTTTAGATACTTAAGGCTTCATGGACAGGATGAAATCGAGGCAGCAGCCAAGGTTCTTTACTTAATTGGTGGGTACAGGAGGCATTTCCACCAAAGCAGGACAATGTTGTGGTCCCCAGAGCTGGGGATCCTTAATCAGTACCATAACCTTGGTCTTGTCACCATTTAAATTCAGAGAGTTGGTGGTCATCCAGGTGGAGACTAGACCAAGGCAGGAGTTATAGCGTCATAAGTCAGGCCTGACATTGCAGAGCCTGTGTGAGCAGTTTAAACTGCTATTTCAACCTGCAAGGTTAACCTACTTGCCAGGCCCATACTTTCCATTTTATTACATGTAAGTCACCCCTAAGGTAGGCCGTAGGCAGCGACAAGGGCAAGGTGTAGTGTATTTCAGAGGTAGGATATGTACTGTTGAGTTTTACATGTCCTGGTAGTGGAAAACTGCTAAATTCATTTTTCATTACTGCAAGGCCTATCTCTCCCATAGGTTAACATGGGGATTGCCTTGAAACATATTTTAAGCGTAATTTCCCATTGGGAGCAGATAGAAAATTGGAGTTTGGTTTCTCTAGACTCACAATTTAAAACAAATATTTTAATGAAGTTTATTTTTAAATTGCAGGTCTAAAAATTCCACTTTTTAGAAAGTTGGCATTTTTTTACTTTAAACATCTTGTGCCTCTTTCTGTCTCTGAATACATGTCTGGGTCAGGGTGATAGCTGAGCTTTGTGTATTCCCTCTAGACAGTCACACAAAGGGAGCTGGGATGTGACATTTGCATCCTGATGGCCCATCACCAGGCTGATGGGCCTTACTGCGGTAGATTAGGAGGGAGGGGCTGACATCTGCACCTTAAAAGGGCTGTGCCTGTCCCCACACAAAGAGCTGTATACTTTCCTGTAATACGTTTGGAGCCATGGCAAGAAGAGCAGGGACCTTGTGCAGACCAAAGGCATCTTTTGTCATCTTCCTAACTTCAAAGACACATTTTGGTATAAGTGCTGGACCTCTGACACTCCCAAGTTAGTTCACTTTGGAGTCCTGAGGAGACTGCAATAAAGAGGAGCTGCGCTGCCAGGAGGGTCTGCCACTTTGTCACTTGCTTTTGCCATGTTTGCCTGCTACCTGCTGATTGCTGTGCTGCCAGGAAGGACTGCCACTTTGCACTGTGCTCTGCTGTGTTGGCCTGCTGCCTGTTACCTTTGCAGTGAGAGAGGACTGAACCTGCCATCGACTTCCTCCAATTTCCCAAGAAACCCCAAGGGCTTGTTGGCTTGCCCCAGTTGTGGAAGACTTAGGGCCATCAAAGACCGAGCACTGCCTGCAACCAACATCTGCTGCAGGATATTTTGCACACCCTTTTGTGCCACCAGACATGCTCCCACAGTTCAGCGCCTGCTGTGTTGGCCCCCAATCACCTTTTGGCATGAGCCGAGCTAGAGATTGCCATTTTGAAGACATGGCAGCGCTGAGAGAAACTGGTGAGCATGGAGCCTCATTTTAGCCGCACTGTGCTACCAGACGTGAGTCTTCTTTCATTGTTTCCCGCTGCCTTAGTGCCCGCCTTCCCAAACCGCCAAGCAGGGCACCGCTCTCTTGGGTCAAGCCTCTGATGAGTAACGCTGCCCACCGAAGACACTGCTGAGGACCTCGAGCGATGTGGTTGCCCCTACCGGTTGCTGAGTAACTGGAACACTCTAGGCACGCAATTACCAGACTCCCCCGGGCTTAAGAACTGCACCGATCAACCATCACCTCCATGGCCCAGCCCCACCTACACTTGGAAGCTGTGCCAAAGTGTGACTTCTCTCTTACCCCCGTGGGCCTCGTGTGGCCTGCCAACATCGCAGCACTTGGTCACAGACCCACCTGTGTGCCTGGGGCCATGCCAGAGCAAACTCTACTCCCTGCAACAATGTGCCCTGTGTGCAAGGCCCACCGACACCCGGAGCAGCGACTCCCAATCCCAGATTCTGTGCCGCAGGGCCCAAGCGGCCTGTTTTCAAAGCCCACCACACCAAGGAAAGTTGAGAGGGGAAAAGTATTTTGCTGCATTCCTGTCTCTTCACTTCTGAGATAGAGGTGGACGGCGTGTCAGCCATGAGATTACTGTAACTCCCTTAAATGGAGCACCCACATCTTTCTTGAGCACTGTGATTCCCCATGAGAATGAGCTATAAACTTTAAAAACTTGCATTAGTTTTGATATACTGATTGCATTTTTGCTGTTTTGGTCTGATTTTAATTAGTTAAAGATTGTCTATTTTTGTAAGACTGGTGTGGAGTCTTTTTTGGGGTGTCTTGCACTGTGTTGCTGTACTAAAGTGTTGCACAAATATTTTACACATTGCCTCTTTGATAAGCCTGCCTGCTCTGCCCCAAGGTACCAGCGTGTGAGCACAGGTCATCTTACATGTGTATCTGACTTACCCTGATTAGAATGGTGGGTTCTGTCTGGCTTAGGTGTATACTTTAGCCAACCAGAAGTCCCATTTTTAACAGTTACTAACTTCCCTGAGTACCAACTGTGTACACTTTTCTGTTGCACAACACAGCAAGACTGCTAGTTGTGCGGCACTTCACTGCTCAAGTGCAAGGGGAGAGTAATGATCAATTTGGATCTTGAAATGTGGCATGGCTGACCTGTCCCTTTAACTGCTTCACATAGCAGTTCTGTATGTGTACACATAATAGATGTGAGGCATGGCACAATGTCAACAGGTCTGATGACATGATAGTTACATTTTGAGGCCTACTTCTAGTTGAGGAGATGTGGGTGAGTTGATGTTTACTGGGACTGTGACATATACAGCAACACAAATAATGGATGAATGCTTTAATTTCCATGTTGAACCTTCCTATTATGTTTGGACAGTCTGTCCGTCAAAGTACATGCAACTCAAGAGAAGACATTTTGCACAATGTGGGTGCATCGCCTATTCCCAGCCACTGTATTTTGGATCCCTCCTCCATCCTCATCCTCAGCCTCATCCTCATTCTCCATTGGGTCCTTCCCATCATAGTCCACATCCCATGGGGCATTTGTCTAGACACTGATGTTGTGGGGAATGGCACATACTAGTATGATCTTGCAGACCATAGAGGGCAAGTATAGCAATCTCTCCCCTGACATGTACAAGCATCTGAACCGGGACTTCAACACACCAGAGGTTCTCTCCGCAATGTTCCGGGTCTTGGTCAGTGCCTGATTGCAGTGTTGGTCCTCCTCAGTCTGCAGATGTTCCCATGGTTGGAGACCATATCCTTGGTCAGTTGAAAGTTGCAAAGAAATAACACTTGTCAATGCTTCAGCTCTCTGTTACAGCTACATTCCTGTTCATGAGTGTTATGTGTACTGAATCACTCCTACACATTTCTGACAGTATTTCACAATATGTATTACTTATGCAGTTGGCCATAGGTTTACACATCTCTTCCATTTTTCTGTGTAATGGCAAATAATGAGCATGACCTGATACATTGTACAGTTCTACATCCTAACTTTCATGTTTATCCAGTAGCTTACTGTGATGGCTTTTCGGAGATGTTCTTGATCACTCTATGTTATGTGCACTCACTACATGTGTGGAGTGACAGATTTGTAACCAGATATTTGGCTTGTTGGTCCTCCCTAGGTTGGTAGTGACATTGCCAACATGTATTACACCCACACATACATATGTCCATGGTAAATCACTGATGTCGTTGGTAGCCTACAGACATTTCATAGTACACTTGACCATGTGATTTTGGTGCATACATGTGGCGCTTTTCAAATATGTAACAGGGATTCTAATGCTATTCATTGTCAGGCTTAAACTATTGTTTTTAGCAGATAAGTGGTAATGGTGCACTTTGATTGACACATATGTATTGCAATGTGGGCCATCTTTCTTTGGGATACACTTATGTTGTAACAAGGAGCTGCCCACTATAAAGGGAGACACAATACATTGTTTTTTCAATCTATTTGTATGACTCCAACTTGTAGGGGATGGTGTTCTTCTATCCCTTGATTTTCTTCCTCATTGTTGTGGCAAATGAATGTTGAGAATGGCATCCTGAGTGTACTGTGGTGCCTTGTCCAGGTTGGATTTTATTGTATGTTGATGACTGATGTATGACATATTTAGTAACATTCTGTTTGACTTTGTGCGTTTCACATTGCTGGATTCATAAGCTTTCCATCTGGGTTACCTACTATGGCACATCATTGTGTACACATTGCAATTCGTTGTTCCCACTAAATATACATGACACAGGGCCCAGATTTTTGGCAGAGTGACACTGTGCAGTGAAACAAATCACCTGTCTGCACTGTGTCACTGAGAAAGGGCAGCAGTGCACAGTATTTAGACTATACTATTCCTGGCCTTTCACCTTACATTGGCACACAATATGTTGCCTAGCACAAACGCAGACACACTTGCTCCATGGTTCTCGGGTATCTGCAGAAATGTTTTTGTGTAGGAGTGGGCACCTTCCTGCACATGATAAACCCTCAGAGCCATGATCGTCATTTGTATGTTTGCCACAGACTGAAGAACACATAGGAAGTGGGAATGACTTGAATGACTTTATTTCAATTTCCTTATTACACATCATCTGAGGAAACCTATTGATTTGTCACATTCCAAATCTTATCTGGTGTGGGATACATGACATGCCTCATGAACCATGTGAGTTGCATGGAGACAAGGCCCATAGAACACCTCCCTTGCACACAGGGATGCTACACTGCATTTTGTCTAGTGTAGCATTGCTCTGTACCTTTACACCATTCAAAGGCACCCAAAGTGGCTTTGCGTGTCTTAACATGTGTAACTTGGGGGTTTGCATTACACGTGACCCATGATGCATGGTGCATGTATGAGGCATACCCCTCATACATATGACACTATCTCCGTCAACAGACACAGAGATGGCTATTATGTCATACATTTCATATTGTTAGTTGGTCTGTTATGTACTTCAGTTTTGCTTACTAACAAGTAGTTCATTCCCATATCGGCCATTATGGAAGCAGTCATTGCTGATGGAGTGCCTGAAGAAGTAGGCATCATGTGCGCTCCCTGGGTATTTTGCCAGCACATTTGTAAACATCCTCCAATGGTCCACAATGGCCTGGACATTGATAGAGCCTGTGTACTTCCGGTTCTTGTACAGATGTGATGTTGCTGCAGGTAGAAAAAGTTGCAACATGTGTGCAATCATGGCACCCAGCATATGTGGAAATCTGACTATGGCATAGATACCTTGCTTGGTGTCAACTGCTGTTGGTGTGTCTTGAGGAAGAGGAGATACTGGGGTGTGAGGTAGATGATGGCATCTCGGACAGAGGGTATTAAAGCAGAAAAAGATGGCTGAGATATTCCCGCCACTCTGGCTGTTGTGATCTGGAAGGAACCAGATGCCAGAATGTGGAAGGGCAGCCATCAGCTTGACCTGCGGAGGAATAATTGTGGGCCTGGCAGTTGGTGGTTTCAGCCTTGGAGTGATCTGGTTCAGTAGTTCTATTATTGACTCCCTCCTGAGTCAGTAGTATGTGATGACCTCATCCTCCCTGAGGTCAATGAGGAAAGTCCGCTTGCAAAAAACTCACTCTCTTCTCCTGCGCTGCCTATGTCGTGGGGGGTGAGGGTGGTGGTAGTGGTGGTTGTCTCCTCTCAACTACCAGCTGCAAAATTAGCATCTCCATGGCGTAGTTGAGCTTGCCAAACTGTTTTGTGTGGCTTGTTTACATGTACCACGGCCAATGAGTGGCTGCTGAATGTTTCTTTTATTCCTGAGAATTGTATGTTCTTATCATGTATTTATTTTATCATTTTTTCTATTATTTGTTCTTTTTAATGTGCTGTGTTATTGTGTATTTGTATGGGTATTTTGAGCCGAAATAAAGATGATGATGAGTCATTTCCTACGCCTGGGTTGCCGATGCACAGGAATTTTGATGAATTTTCAGGCTCTGTGCAATGCTTGCAGATGATGCCTCACACATTATCAAAACCATAAATATGACTGTGTGGGGTTTAAATAGATTTTACAGAGGAACGCCTACTTTGAATATATTAGACTCTGCATGGCACAGCCTGTTCTGGCGCAGGTGTTTTCTGATCCAGGCCTACCAAAACTGACATATTTCAAATGGCGACATGCATCTATTTGTAAATATGGAGTACTGCCTGTGCCGCTGTCGCGTCAAATTTGTGACGCAACGTCGTGCAGGCCTCTCATAAAATAAGCCCCCAAGTGATTTGGCCGTAATGACAAAATGTGGAACTGAGGCCGAAGCTAGAGAGACAATGTGGTGTCCTCTTAGGAGAGGATGTTGTGTACGAGCCACAGCTGCAGAGTATGGAGCTGGGAAACCATGTTCGAGTTTCGTTATCAGCTTAACATCCTTGATTCTGGGCTTCCAATAGGCGATACCACGGCAGAGCCAGGTCATGGAATTTTAGAAATCGTATTTATTAAACTGATACTCTTAGTTATGGATTTAGCCACCAATCTTAAAACTTGAACTTTGGAAGTTAATGTCTAAAACAGCTTTTTTAAAACTATTTATTAATGCATCGCACAGTGTAATTTTATCTGTCAAGTTTTATTGCAATGGTTTTAAGTAACTTAGCAATTATTTAATAAACCTAACTTAACTTAACTAACTTAATCTCCCTTGTCTACAAAAATGAATGTGTCCTTGTTTAAATGCACTGGTGCTCATGTAAAGTGCTCCAATACCAGCAGGTGGTGTTGGCTCTAATTAAAACTAAACAAAAAGTATCAGGTTCTAATGTAAAGCTCTCCACTACCTTCGGTGCTGTTGGTGCTATATAAAACTGCACAAAAAAACAAGAAAGAATTACAGTGTTAGGCTAGTTGAGAGAAGTGAACATGCAGAAATACATCGCATCTGCAACCACAATAAAAGTGCTACTTTTGCCATGGACATGGAGGGGCAGGCAGACCTTGATCACATCAAGACTCAGCCTGGCTCCTTTGAAGAGAATGGAAGCTAAGCAAAACTGGAGCACAGAAACAGAAAGAAAAATAGTCCCTCCCTATGAAATGAGAAGCAACAAGGTGAGACACGAACAGGCCAATCATTTCACACAGGAGAAACATTGCTAGGCAATTAAAGCAGAAGACACAGGTACTGTAGAAGCTCTGACATTCCCTGTGATAACGCATACCTGTTTCACATGAGGTCTGATTTTCCAGCTATAAACACCATTGCTGTACGACCACATATGGTGTAAACATGCACACATACCTACTACCCACATGTGTGGAAAATAAACAGAGACTACACATGTGCCAAGTAATAGCAGCCATGCACACATGCTCCAATCAGCATGTCAGCTATACACTAGCGGGACATTTAAAGGCAGAACACCACCGCTCACTAGACTGAAATAGACTAAATTGGGGGTTTAAAGCAGTGACGGAGTCAGGGGAGGGAGTGATTTGTGGACAGGGCAAGCACCAGAAGGAGGTGATCTGCTGATGGAACATGAGAGCGGATGGGAGGAGACGGAGCTGGTAAAAGCTGTAGCACTGTGTAGAGTGCTGAAAAAGAAAGAAAACAGTATGTCCAAAAATGGTCACAAAAACCGGAGCAGTAAGTATGTACAAGTACTTGGTCCATTCTCTGGAGGGAGGGCTAAACACAAGAAGAGGTATGACGATGGATGCCAGGGACAAATGGTGTCAGAGAATATATAGAGAATAGATGGAAGAATGTTTTCACGAACCACCATATACTGACATAGCTAGCGAGATTGGATGGTTGAACAAAAGTTGCGGGCTCCGATTACAACAAGGAATGTAAGCGTGTTGTGTGCAACGTTATCCTTTTGTGTTTGTTGTTCGTTTTGGCCCCAGAAAAGAAATACGACAAGGTCTGGCATTAGAAACAGCATTAAGTCGTGAATGGGATATTCAACATGGGTACTAGCACGTCCCGTGTATGACTAAGATTAAAACTTGGATACTGCCATGTTTACGTTGCAAGCGTGGTGGATGCAACTTTACTCGTCTTTGTTGGGTATTTTTGCCTCATTTATATAAAAAAAACACAACAAGCTCTGGCATCATAAACAACATGTAATCGTGAATGGGATATGCGACATGGGTACTAGCACATCCCGTGTAAGATTAAGATTGTATTTTGGGTACTCCCTTGTTTACATTACCATCAATCAAGAGAATGAACAAGTGGGGCGGTATGACTGTAATAACTAAACATCCTCGGTATAATATCATCTACGAGGGAGCTTTGGGTGAAAGGGTTGAGTCGTGATTGAAACACAGGGTTTCTCAGAACTAAAAAGAGACCATTATAATGACACACTACATATATTGTGTTTCACTTACCTTTACAGTGTGTGACTAAAAGACAGCACCAAACTCCTGACTCGCATGGGGCTAAATAGCGTTACCCAGTAGGTAAGCTTCCCAGAGATAATACAAGATTCTACCAATAATAATGTGATCACAGTAGAGACAGAGTGATATCGGGTAGTCTCCACGATATAGTACACAATGTCTCTGCACATGAATGAGTAAATGGCTGGGATTAGACACTTATAACGATAGCCCACAAAGGACTAGTGTGAGGTCAGACACACATTATTTTACTGTGGTATGTGATTTCACATCTAGATTCCGTCATTGCAGGAGTGGTATTGAAGGACAGTCACCTAGATTATCACACAGTAGAAGATAATAGTGTTGGTTTTAAATTGAACACGCGTGATGGAAAGTTTCACGTGGGAAGCAATTAATTATAAGTTGAATAGTGACATTTTTTATTCCTCTACATATATCCTTTTGCTTCTCTTGTTTTCTTTCCTCTAGAAAAACTACTGGAAAATCGAAAGAAACAGGTGAGCGCATTAGGCCTCATTGGCATGAAATACATGCTGATTTTTTAGAGCAGGGACCCCCTAGAGTAGAGATTCTAGCCCCGAAGAAGGCCCCAGACCCGCGAGGGCTCTAGTTGTGGGCCGAAACATGTTGGCATTCTGATGTGGGTAAACCTGAACCAATAACGTTCAGAAAGAAAAAACCCTTTTTTGTATCACGTTTTTATCCAGTACCCCAGGTACCCTATGAATAAACTTATTGTTTGGGTATACCTGTAGGTATTTTTAACTTCACTCATCTGGTTCCCTGCATGGCCAGTTAATATTTTATATAAGAACTCCCATAACATCTTTTAGTTGAGTCCGCCCAGGTAGTACCATCTTACCTGGGTGTGGAAAGACGCCTATGATGAAGCATGTCACAACAAGTGAGTGAGGCGTCTTCTCCAATATCTTTGGATATCCCATCACCCAAAGATAGTGAGAGGCTTACAAATTGACTGCAGAGGTATCCTTTTACACTCCTCCTGTCTTTTTTGTATGTCCCTTTTCCTTAGAGTTGTCTGAATATCCCTTACGGATACACAGACACCAGCAGTTGCCTTTTGTGATGCGTCATCGAATATGAGGCAGACGATGGAGCCAGCAAAACGGAAGCCTGTGGGTGGGCTGAAGCTAACAGATTAAACACAACAGGGTATATTCACAAGAACGTGTGCTAAACATCTCCAAACAATGTTAACGCAACTTTACACATTGCAGTCCATCGCGGGAAAATAACCCCGTATTAACGTGGAATTCACAACACGGCGGTACCATGCAATAGTCTCCTGAGACCGCGGCCAATGTCCGCGATACAACCACCTCGACGGAGATAAAAACACAAACCCCAACACCAAAAAACATGCGATGAGCCCATTCGCGAGGAGGAAAGCAGCGATAAGCAGCGCAAGGCCCGCGACACATATACAGCATGCGGGAATAAGCACAACAAAAGCAGGAAAAAGAAAGACAAACCAAACAGAAAACAGCAAAGCACCATGGAGGCAGTCGGAGCTAGCACACAACCCCACAAGCACCATTGGCAACAAAACATTCTACATGGCAGGCCATCGTGGACAAGGTGAATGCAGCCGGAGAGCGGAGGAGGACAATGGGAGAAAACCAGAACAGCTGGAATGATGCGAAACGCACAAACAAGCACAAACACGCCAACAACCAGAAGGCAGCAATGCACACCGGAGGTGGGAGTCCAGCGCCACACCAGGAGCTGGATGACATGGAGGAAATGGTGTCCACCACATCAGTCTGGAGATGGTGGCAGGAGTCGGGGACCGGCAACTGCTCAAAATCAACAGACACAACAGCAACAGAGAGAGGAATGACCAGGGACTGGGGGGGGCGGGGGGAGATGGGCACAATGGCACACATGCACAATTAAGCACAGCACAACTGCAGACAAACCATGCCCAAGAGGAACAACACCAACCAAGAGCACAAGTCACACAAGTCGGCAATATCACACCACTGAACAAGCACAGAAGTGAAAACCACACTGCCTGAGAGGGAGAAGGGTGAGCCAAATCAGAGCTGAAGGGACATCTCACACACAATGCAGCACACACACATAGGAAGCAGAGCACCCCAACATCGAACACACTGTGGTACAAACACCAACATCTGCACAACCGAACACAGGACACAAGTGCACCCGCTTGTGGACGGTAAATGGCCATACGCATCTGGCAAAGCATGAAACAGGGACATGATAATGCACAAGTACCAACCCACAGCCCTGATGGGGCAGCATTGCATGTAAAGCAGGGACCCAGATATGCCGTGACACACACATTGGCATACAAATAAACATTCAACACAGTTGGAGACAAGTGAACGTGCAGAAACGTTATCAACGATTGCGTGTCAGTACGGCCAAGGGAAGTGCCACGACATGCAGACCAATGCAGCAGCATGTCTGAATGAGGAACATTGGAAAGCGCCCATGTCCACCCCGGGGGAGTCCATCACCAACACAAGTCATTGCCAACCCGCGTATGTTGTCCACGCATGGATCAGGAGTCCAGGCCAATGCAGCCATGTCCACTGTCTCCTAGGGACATGTGACCAGATCCCCAACATGCAACCAGGCATCGGGACACGTGCAATGGGTCACATGCAGTCCTGGCTGCAGGTACCTTGTCACTCGTCCATGAACGCGAGTGCAGCAGCGTAGGCCAACATTTCCAATGCGAGATTGTTTTACACCACATCTGACATGTCGGCGACGTAACCCATCAGCTGTCCCGGACAGATGTGCTCACTCCAACCCCTGGCCCCAATATGCACGAAAGCCCAATCAGGGAACGGCTCAATGTGGTCACTGCACACGACGACTCGTGCAATCTCACAGGTCCAGTTCCCAGCATGCATGCCAAACATCCAGGCATGCCATAAACGGGCATCACGGTGACACTCCTGGTCGTGGTCCAACAGGGGGCGCACACACAAGTCGAAATCCAGGTCAGCTACTGTAACGTTGGAGAGGCAGACATCCATGGACCACTCGAATATGCACGAGCGACAGTGCAACACAGGCTGAACACAGGTGACGTTGGCAATGCGGAAGCTCAGCCTGTAACTGATCTGCAGCACTGCCAATGGCAGTGCCCCGAGTACATGCAGCAGACATGCACGGTACAGGTCCACATGACTGGAGTAGAGCATGTGTCCGGGATGGTCTGCCATTGCGTCAGTGGCTCTGCTTGAAGCGGCACTGTGAGGACCTGCACCAGTCCTGTGGATGAAACACCACAGCTCGAAGCAATGAGCAGTGTCTGTGTGCAACGGGTGCAGGCCTGGGGTGTGGTGGGAGTACGAGTGAAGGCCATTTCACACACGCAAACTACGACCAAGGACTTCTGCGTGTGGGATGTGTACACGTTGGCCTCACGTCTGATAGTGCGTAGTGTGGGAGTTGCCTCGAAATGCTATCCTATCTGTCAGGGGGTGCTGGGCACATGCAAGTCACATCTAGGAGCTGCAGATATGCTACCGCCCGATAGTGCAGACAAAGGACCATTCATCCCGACAGTAACTTCACCATCTGCATGCATACAGGAGATGCACAGAGGCATATTGTGGGTGGGGTGGGATGTCTGTGACCCAGGGAATCATGGATGACATGCCTAGCACGTGGCACATGAGCGGCATCACTGTGTGTCACATTGCCTCACAGCTGCTCCTCCCTCCCACGAGCCTCCACACATTTGTGCGCTGCACAGTTGTATCACGTGCACTCCTAAGGCACACCATTGTCATGCCTGCCCGCGCATGTCCAGCGGCATGCCAACAACCCCTGTAAGCTGGCCGTTGAGGGTGTGCGGCCATGTGAGTGTAGGCCAATGGTCTGGACAGGGCGGACACAGGTGTACAGTCCATGACTGGCTGTGACCGCTCCGCGATTGGGGCCAGACACCTGACTCATGCAGCCGCAGGACTAATACACATAACACTTGGCATGTGCTAGACCTGGCACTGTTGGCATGGGTCTCCCTTCCATTTTTCTCTGTTGCCTCATGTGTTTTTGCTGGTTATAGATGCTTTGGGCACTGTGCCACTGCTATTCAGTGCCACAGTGCAAGTGCTCCCTATGGTAAATTGGTGTATGGATTTGTGATTCCATGATTGGTATTTTGGTTTACTTGTCAGACCCTAGTACAGTGCCCTGAGTGTGCCCAGGGCTTGTAAACCAAATGCTGCTGGTGGGCTTGCAGCACTGGTTGTGCCACCCACAGAAGGAGCCTGTAAAAGTGTGTCTCAGGTCTGCCATCGCAGAGCCTGGGTGCAGTCTGGTACTGCCATGTTGACTGGGCAAGTACACCCACTTGCCAGTACCTAAACCTTTCCTTTTCTGCATATTAGTCACCCCTATGGTAGGCCCAAGGGCAGGGTGCATTGTAGGTAAAGGTAGGGCATGCCCTGATGTGTGTAGCATGTCCTAATAGTGAATTACAGCCATTTTCGTTTTCACTATTGCAAGGCTACCTGTTCCCCATAGGCCAGAATGGGCAGTTTGATTATTACATCTTATAATCCTAACTGACCCAAGGAACTAGGTAGAAATTCGAGTTTAGTATGCCTGAACTCAGAATGATAAAATACATCTTTTAGTGAAGTTGGTTTTAACATTCTGTGTTTGAAAATACCACTTTTAGAAAGTAGGTATTTTCTTGTCTAACTATCCAAGCCTGCCTCTGCTAGGTTGTGTATTCCTTGTCTGGAGTTTGAGTGACAGGGGCTGGGGGATTCCAGGAGACAGGGTGAGTCAGCACAGGGCTGAATAGAGAGATCTGCATGTAGATGGGTGGGAGGAGTTGCACCTGGGACCTGAATAGGGCTGTGCCTTCCCTACACAATGCTGGCTCCACCTCCTGTGGTGCGTCTGATGTCCCTGGCCTACACTGTGAAAGGAAAGAAGGAGTCTTGTCAACAAAATGCTCCAGGACTGACCAGAACTGGTTTGGACTAGGCAAAGGCCTCTCTGCCTTCAGAGAACAAAGGGGAAATTAGTATAAAAGAGGGGACCCAAACCCCAGAACTTTAGATCACTTTTGGGAAACAAGAAGAACCTTTGCTGAGTAGAGGAACCAGAGAAACTGAGGAGGAGACTATCCCTAAGCTGAGTGCTGTTTGGGGGATTGGCCTGCAGTGGTTGCCTGACTGCCAAAGAAAGGAGAAAGGACTTTGTGCTACTTTCAATTCAACTTGTAAAGGATCTCCAAGGGCTTGAGATAGAGCTTGCCTCCTGCTGAAGTCTCAGGGACAACAGACTTCACCCACCAGCTCCCCAAGAGTTCTTTTGAAGTGCCTGCTGTTGTGTTGGGCCTTCTGAGGGACTGCGTGTCGCAAGGAGCTGGAAGCGCGACTCACGAAGAAGAATCGTGACGCCGCCGCAGCCGCTGTCGTCGCATCACTGAAGAAGGGTGTCGCCGCTGCCGCTGTCGCTTCGCCTCGCAGAAGCGCCTCGCATCGCCGGAGAAGAGTGTCGCCGTCGCATCAGACGCCGTCGCATCATTGGAGAAGCGGGTCGCCGCCGCAGCCGATGTCGTCGCATCACTGAAGAAGGGTGACGCCGCTGTCGCATCGCATCGCCGAAGAGCCTCGCATCACCGGAGAAGAGTGTTGCAGGGCCTGTCGCGGCTCAAAAGAATCGTTGAGTCGCCGCACGGCCGTCGGGCGTGCACGCATCGTGTCGCATCAAGAAGAAGACGCCATTTTTGTTTCATTGCACCGGATCTTCATTGCATCACGGCTCTGCTGGTCGCATCGCCATGGAAGCGCAGTAAGAAACCGACGCATCACCTCCCCACGCGGAGAAGAACCGACGCATCCCCTACGCAGCAGTAGGGACCCGACGCATCACCGTTCTTGCGTGTAAGGAACCGACGCATCACCTTCCCTGCAACACTTTTGCTGTATAGCGTTACGCATCCAAAGGTACATTGAAATCTAAGTGTCGCATTTACCATCTAAAAAGAACTAAGCTAATTCTACAATTTTTAAGTACAGTATTGTGGATTTTTGTCGTTTTCGTCTTGTGATAAGTCTATATAAAAATACTTATTTTTATACTACAACTTGTGTGGTGTCCATCTGTAGTGTTGTCACTGGGTTACTGTATGTGTTCACAAATGCTTTACACACTGCCTCTGAGATAAGCCTGTCTGCTCGTGCCAAGCTCCCAAGGGGGTTATTTTAGTAGTGTATCCCCCTTACCCTGACTAGAAGCAAGGGTACCTATATGGTCAAAGGTACCTACCCCTGCCAACTAGAGACCCCCAGTTCTAACATTGGTGGTCAGCGGTGAGGATTCTGGACTTGCATTTGTGACTCATATACAGTGATTGGTGAACACTACTAGTGAGTGCAGACCAAACGCAACCACATACGTTTGGTAGATTGTTTTTCCTGGGATTTTCTATTTTTGCCAAGAACTGCCAAGTTTAACCACCATGGATAAAGCAGCATGCATAGCATCTGTTGATTTTGATTGGGAAGAGGAGAAACTAGAATGCTACAATGTGAAACAGCTGAAGCCCTTCTGCAGAAGATTTAAAGTTGCTATGACCGGTCTCTCCAAGAAGGATGAGTTCCAAAAGGCGCTGAGGGCCTGGATCGAAGCAAGGAATACCCCTGAGAATGAGGAGGGGGCTGAGAATGCAGATGGGCAGCTGGAGGGGCCATTCGGTCCAGAGGGGAGGAGAGCAACTTCCCCAGTAGGTAGCAGTGTTTCTGCCAAGGGCCTGTCCCCAGAGGAGTTGGAGGACAGGGAGAAGAGTAGGATGAATGAGATGGAGCTGACCAAGCTCAAGTTGAATGGGCAGTTAGAATTTGAGATGCAAACTAGGAAATTGGCCCTAGAGGAAAAGAGGATGCAACTGGATCATGAGAGGAATTTGAGGGAGTTGGAGTTGAAAGCTAGGAGCTTAGAGATTACTCCCTCTGGTGGCAGCACACCGTCAATGCCTGTTGAAGCAAGGGTGTACATACCTAAGGATGTGGTTAGAGAGTTTTACAAGAATGATGACTTTGGGCAGTGGTTCAAGGCCTATGAGGTAGCCATGTCCTCCCACCGGGTCCCTGAGAAGGATTGGGGAGCGGGGTTGTGGGGACGGTTCCTTAGTGAGGGGCGGGATACATTGTTAGACTTGCCCTCTGAAGTCCATAATTCTTACAGCCACATGAAAGATGCATTGATGTCCAGGTATGGGTTGACTCCTGAGTTGTATAGACAGAGGTTTAGAAATTGCAAGAAGATGGAGTCAAGCACCTGGGTAGAATATGTGACTTTCTTTTGCAGAGCATTGGATGGTTGGGTGAAGGGTAGCAAAGTGAATGATTTTGAGGGGCTCTTTGATTTAATTGCATGGGAGCACTTGTCAAGTTATTGTTTTCCAGAGATACGCCAGCACCTTATTGATAGCAGGCTGACTAACCCTAGGAAGCTTGCTGAGGAGGCGGACCGCTGGGTGAGTACCCGGGTCCACAAGGGTCACGTGGGAGACTCCGCCAAGAGTGGGCAGGGTCCCCAGCAGAGGAGTGGGGGGGACAAGGGTAAACAGAGGGAGTTCCAGAAAGGGCCCCAAAGTAATCCCCAATGGAACCAAGGGAAGGCTTCCCAGCCTCCCCCTGAGAAGAAGCCCGGGGCTCCGACACGTAGGCCTGTTCACAGGGGACCCCTGAGGTGCTTCACGTGTGGTGAAGTGGGCCATAAGTCTGTTGATCCCCAGTGCCCACAGTTTGGAAAGACAGCACCCACTGGTGCTCCACCCCGGCAGATGGCTAATGTAGCCCTGGGGGGGAGATGGGTGCCCAAGGTCGGTGGGGCCCCGCAGAGATGTCCCTTGTCTCTTTAGGAGACTCTGAGGTGGTCCCCAGGACCCAACTGCCTGATAACACTAAAAAGTACAGGCAGTGGGTGACCATCAATGGCCAGAGAGTGGAGGCTCTTCGAGACACAGGAGCCATTGTGACAGCTGTCAAGTGTCACCTGGTGTCTGAAGAGCAGGTTGTACCCAATGCATTTTACCCAGTTGTTGTCGCTGACAACACAGAGAGCCACTGCAAGGTGACTCAGGTTCCCTTTGAGTGGGGGGGGTCTCTGGTACTCTTCAAGTAGCTGTGAGGCCAGCCATACCTGTTGACTGTTTGTTGGGGAACGATTTGGAGAGCTCTCCTTGGGCTAAGGTGGAGCGAAGTGCTCATTTGGAGATGTTGGGTCTGCCTGACTGGGCGTGTGTGACCACACAGTCCATGGCAGCCAGTAAGGGTGTTCAAGAGGACCTGGAGCCTGAGAGGGTGGCCCAGGTGCCTGCCTTAAAGAGAAGAGGCAGAGGGCGCGGGAAACCAGCCCCCGAAGTTCCCACGGTCCAGGAGGAGGTAGACCCTGAGGGGGATGCCCTGGAGCCTACAGGGGAACAGGTAGCTGAACTGGGGGACCTGCCTGAGCTGACCCATTGGCAGCAGGAAGGAGGATCCTCCAGGGAAGAGTTCTGCGTGGAGCAGAAGAAGTGCCCTTCTCTTGTGGGTTTGCGGCAGCAGGCTGCAGACCAGGCAGCAGGTGATCAGTCTGGATCACATTGGATCTACTGGGAGAATGATTGTAGGAGAGCAGGATCTGCTTCACATGGGTACCCCCACTTTTTGCTGATGCTTCACTGTTTTTCGACTTTAGTCTGGCTGGGGCTCTGCTAATCAGAACCCCAGCCTAGCTGCTTTCTCTCTAAAATGGTTTCCATGTGCCTTAGGCACATCTCTGATTGGAATCTGGAGTGCCCTTATCAGTCCCTAGTATATGGTATACTATGTACCCAGGGCATAGGTACCTCAGAGGCCTACCAGGGGCTGCAGCATGTATTTTGCCACCCCTGGAAGGCCATCCAAAATGACACCACAGGTCTGCTACTGCAGCCTGTTTAAGGTGGTGCATGCACCCCTTGCTGTGATATAGGCTACCTATATCACTACAATTGCACACACATATAAACCTATAAGTCACTCCTATGGCAGGCCTTAACAATCCTGAAGGCAGAGTGCTTGGTTTTTATGTGAGAGGGTGCCCCTGCATGAGCAAGGCCCCTCTGCAGCGTTCGGAGTCAATCCTCTGATGCTGTTTGTGGTGCAGCCTGACCATATACTCTTAAGTACATTATATCCTCGCGGTAAATGCTAACTTTGGGATGGCTGCACAGAAACATGTCGTGTTTGGTGTCAAACATCTTGGAATACTACCCCCCTGCCAATTCTGGCGGTGGGGGTAGAATTCCACCCTTCTAGAGGGAGAGACATGTACACACCGGGCTACCCGGTAACTTCTTTCCAGAGCCCTGGCATCACAAAATGGATGCCGCTGCCACAGACACGGGTCTGACCTCCTGCTGCTGACTGAAACTCCGGCAGGGGAGGCCTGGGCAATAGGATTCCTGTCCCAAGGAGGTGTAACCACCTCCCCAAACAGGATAATGTGTATTGGGGCTGGGCGGGAGCACCCTCTGGTGCTTTGAAGTCCTGCACTGGGGGCACATTTGGTGTCCCTGTGCATATGCCAGTTCAAACCGGTTGCAGGGGCTACCTGCCCCTGCTCTGGTGCAAAACTGGACAAAGGGAAGGGGTGTAACCACCCCGCTTCCCTGACCCTCCCATAGGTGGGTCCCCAGAGTATGTCCAACCCCCTAACTTTGTATAAGTATGGGACCCCAGTCCTTAGGACTTTAGATTACCCTGGACGAAACTCTGACACTGAATCCTGGAGCTTCGACGCTCTACCTGAAGATTAGAGGACTGAAGAATCTCCCTTGGGGTCAAGGAGTGACTCCCCTGCTTGGCAGGCACCTAAGAAGCAATTGTCCGGTCTGCATCGCTGAAGCTCCTGCCGGACGCCGAAGTCTTTGCATCACTAGAGGTGGATTTCCAGACTTCCCTGAGGCTGCCCTGAGTCCCCAGCAAAGCTGAGGCCCGTAGCTATCGTGGGTAACGTGGAACGGTGACCCCTGGACACCGAGCACATTTGCAAGTGCATCCTCTTCCTGGTCTCCCACGAAGTTGTGCTTTGGGCTCCGAGTAGCCCCCACCTCTAGCACCGACTGCACTGAAGATCACTGGCCTCCACTCCACGAGTGTCCTGCAAGCCAGCTCCAAGTGCGTCCACTTGAGGCTCCTTCTCGGTCGCTAGTCCATTGGCTAGTGGGCCCTCCCAAAGGCAACTCTTCTTCTGTTTGGGCTTCCCTGGTTGCTCCAGATGTGCCCTGACTTACCTTTGCTGGGTGAGTCCCTCAGACCTTGCTGGTCTGTACCACCATCCTTCTTCTATTTCCATGTGACTTGCCGTTGCCAAGGCTTGTTGGGTACAATCCGGTCGCCGACACCCCTGCAATCGACAAACTTCGAGGGACAGCTCGAATCCAGCTCCTGGTTGTCGTCGACGTCTCCTGGACCTCGTGGCTGAAGAGTCAAGACGACCATCAACCTACCTGAAGCACCCGACATCGGTGGGCATCTGCTCATCGCCTTCCTGGTCACTGGCTAGTGACCCAGACTCTGTCCCCTCTGCTTTCAGGTTCTTCAGATCTTCAATCCACCTTTGGATCCACCCGAACACTTTCGACTTGGTCGCCAGCAGCACTTTGCAGCAGATCGCCATTGAAAACGACGACGAAACCCGACCCCGAAAGACACCTATGCACCTGGCTTCCCTGGGTGAGGTAACTCGAGTACTCCGGTGTTCCCGTGGGTATAGACTCTAGAACAACCTAGTTCTAAAGGGGTTTGCTCCAAGTCCTCCTCTAAGTGTCCTTTTTCTTTAAAACTCCAACTGCGACATTCCCCATAGAAGTCAACGGCGGCTCGCGGCTGTGTTCTCACACTGCACGCGTCTCCCGTGGGTCCCCTGTGTCACTACCTTGGGTGGTTCCTTGAGGGCCAAGCACTTCTACAGGCTCTAGGCCTTGTGTCTAGCTCAGTCGTGGTTCTTATACCACTTTATTGGTATATGGTTTGATATGCCCCTAGGGCTCAAACGTGTATTTGTGCTATTACTGTTGATATTCGACTTGTAACTTATGTACTTCGAACACTAGCCTCATAAAGAGACTAGAGGGGTGTGTTTAAGACTAAATACATATATTTTAAATATATACCTGGTGTGGTCCTCTTTCATTTGGTCACTCAAGAGATTATAGACTGGTAAAACAAGCTGCTTAACATTCCTTCAAGACTTAGCCTGAAGGCTGCTCTCCATAGCTACCACTAGGATAGCTTTCAATAAAGGTTGTCTTTAACCTATCTCCAATAAGGGGTTGTTTGGACTGGTGCAAGGTGCCCACTATAATTAGTGGACAGCATATACCAGGCCAACTTCTCACATTGGTGTGCAGCGTGTGGGATTCCAGCTTGCTATTGTTTTACCAGATAATCTCAATTGAATTGATCAACTGAAAACCACTAAGGGTACCTTAGGTACATATAAAACAAGCTTAGGATACAGTAAGTTCTACTGAACTTAGAGTTGTGTGTTAAGGGATAGCACACCCTTTCTACAACTCAAGAGAGTTTAGTAGGCTGACACTAGAGTAGGTAGTGCATACACCACACCACACTAGTAATGTCTTCAGGGCCAGGAACCAGTGGGTCCCAGCCAGAAGCCAATGGGCTTCTTCCCTCCAAGTATGATAATCTCCCATTCTTGGAATTGAGAGCATTAAGCACTGCTAGGAAACTGAAGACAGGCAAAAGTGCCAACACCCAACGCCTCATAGAGGTACTCCTGCTGGATGATCTCAGAAGACTACCAGGGTCCGAAGGGGTAGGCAGACAGGGTGGGGCAGAAGATGAGGAAGGGGCCAGGGATGAAAATAACCAGGACCCAACCTCTGAAACTGGCCAGGAAGGTGACAATGACCTTGACCTGAAAAATGCAGCTACTCCTGAGGATGAGGAGGAGGATCAGAATGACCTCCCCTTTGTCCCCCCAGGAAGAGTTGTGAGTGTGCCCAGAAGGCCTAGATATCCTTCTCAGGAGTCTAACCACTCTGACACCTCAGTAGGGACCTCTGTTTCCTCTCATAGGAGGGAATCCTCCAGTGAGAGGAAAGAGAGACTGCTCAAGTATGGAGAAGCTCAGTTGAGACTCAGAAGAGAGCAGTTGGCTATAGACAGGGAGTCCCTAGAGCATGAAAGGCAAAGAAAAAAGTTGGGACTAGAGTCCCATGGTGGCAACAATTTCCCCAGAGATAGGGAAAGGTCTTATGACCATAGAAACCTGAGCAAGATTGTCCCTCCCTACCAGAGTGGGGATGACAACCACAAATGGATTTCTGCACTGGAGAGGGCCTGTAAAGTACAGAGGGTCCCTCAGGAGCAGTGGGCAGCAATCTTGTGGCTCTCCTTTGCAGACAAAGGTAGAGATAAGCTCCTCTCTGTTAGAGAAGAGGAAACTGACAATTACAAAGTCTTGAAGAGTGCATTAATTGATGGGTTTGGCCTAACCACTGGACGACACTTTTGGAGAACGCGATGAGCGGAGTATGATGAAGGTGCTCGGGTCTCTCACCATCGTATGATGGGACCTTGGGAATTTTAATTACAAGCCTTCGATTTATACTTAAATCCTACACGAATATACGTACTTTTATACTACATCAGAACATAGGACCTTGCCTATTCTGAATATTTTACTTTGGATACCTTGCAACGTTAAGAGGATCGTTTGGCGTCGTTGTGATTGTTTTTAGTTCGTTTGAGATCCCCGAAAACTGCACGGGGTCTAGTAGCAGAAGAATATTTCGAGCGACTGTTAAAACTATCGCGAGCCTTGAAAAAGTCGTACTTATACGACGAAACACGTGTCGGCTGTCTGCTCATCCATCTTGTACCTTGAGTCATCTACATCAAGACTCCAATGGATCTTCCATTTGTTGACTAAATTGTTATTGACATTTGTTACTCTTTTTTCTTTTTTCTGTACTATATCTTCATTTAGGTTTATTAAAACCATTCTGACTATTAAGTCAGATAATGAGACATGCTATTGGTTGTGCTCTGTAATTGATATTTGTTTGTATTATATATGGGAAGGATTATTCCTTTCTGTATATAGGACGGACACCGATAGATGGCACGGTGTTCTACATTGAGCACACCTATTAAATTAAGTACTGCTACAATACTGGGATAAGACAGAGACGGAGGTGCTGACCTGTTCTTTTAACCACTGCCATTTTCCTTTTATCTATAAATCACTGAACAATACAGGTTAAAGTTCAGAGATACCCAAAAAGCACAGACTCAAGACTGGGTGGACTTTGTTGATTGTTCTGCTAAGGCTCTGGAAGATTGGTTGATGGGCAGTAAGGTATGTGACTTCACAGCATTGTACAATCTTATCATGAGGGAGCAGATTCTTAATAACTGTCAAAATCAGCTGTTGCACCAGTACCTGGTGGACTCTGATCTGACCTCTCCCCAAGAATTGGGAAAGAAGGCAGACAAATGGGTCAGAACCAGGGTGAGGCAGAAAGTACAGAACCAAGGTGGTGACCCTAAGAAGCAAGATTCTAAAAACTCTGATAAGGGTGGGGTAAAGACCAGAAGTCTTCACAAGGCCCCCAAAAATCTTCTTCAGGTGGGGATTCACAGTCTAACAAGGGAAAAGGCCAAAAGAAACCATGGTGCAAAGTCTGTAAGCAAAAGACACACTGGACCAGTGATTGCACCAAGTCCAAAGACTCTATTCCAGCCCCCACCAATGCCCCTAAGGCACCTGTTCCCCCCTAGTGCAGTTACAATTGGTGGTGGGAGTACACAAGCCAAGGGTTTAGTAGGGTTGACCCTGGGTAATGAGGTGAACTCTGGCCTAGTCAGAGAACTCCTAGTCTGTGATGGAGGCATGGATGTGACCTCCTCTGTGAGTCCCAGTAATCTGGGCAAGTACAGGCAACAGCCCTTAATCAATGGAAAAGAGGCTTTGGCATTCAGGGACACAGGGGCAAGTGTCACCATGGTGACACAATACCTTGTTGATCCTGGGCAGATTACACTTGGTGAAATGTACCAAGTGACCAATGCTAGCAATGTCAGAACAGACCATACTCTGGCAGTTGTTAACTTCTCCTGGGGAGGGGTAACTGGCCTTAAGAAGGTTGTCGTAAGTGCAGACCTACCAGTTGAATGCTTGCTTGGCAATGATCTTGAAACTTCAGCTTGGGCAGAAGTGGAGCTCAGGACCCATGCAGAAATGCTGGGGATCCCTGCAGATGTGTTTGCTGTGACCAGGTCACAGAGCAAAATGTCTAACACTGAACAGGCCTTGGATCCTGGAAAAATGGACCAAGTGCCATCCAAGAGGAGGAGTAGTAGGGTTAAGGCAGTGCCTTCCCCCTTGGCTCAGAAGGAAGATCAGACACTTGAGGGGGATGATCTCAGTCCTGAGGAAGGAACTGTCCCAGAGGAGCTTGAACCTGACCAGGTTGAGTTCTTGGGGACAGGGGGCCCTTCCAGGGCAGATCTGAGCCAGGAGCAGCAGAGCTGCCCCTCTCTTGAACCCCTCAGACAGCAAGCAGCTGCTGAGGCTGCAGGGAATGCTAGTGGTCCCCATAAAGTGTATTGGGATGATGGACTCTTGTACTCAGAGTATAGAGACCCCAAGCCTGGTGCCACCAGGAGGTTGGTTATACCTCTGAAGTTCAGGGGCTTCCTATTGACCCTAGCCCATGATATTCCTCTAGCAGGTCACCTGGGCCAGAACAAGACTTGGGACAGACTTGTCCCTCACTTTCACTGGCCCCACATGTCTGAAGACACCAAGGAGTTTTGTTGCTCCTGTGTAACCTGCCAGGCCAGTGGCAAGGCAGGTGGCACTACAAAGGCCCCCTGATACCACTACCTGTGGTGGGGGTGCCCTTTGAAAGGGTGGGGATTGACATTGTTGGTCCCATGGATCCCCAAACAGCATCTGGGCACAGGTTTATCCTGGTGGTAGTGGATCATGCCACCAGGTACCCAGAGGCTATTCCCTTAAGACCACTACAGCACCTGTAGTGGCAAGGACCCTCCTGGGAATTTTCTCAAGAGTGGGCTTCCCTAAGGAGGTTGTATCAGACAGGGGTGCAAACTTTATGTCTGGATACTTGAAGGCAATGTGGAAGGAGTGTGGAGTGACTTACCAAGTTCACCACACCCTATCACCCACAATGCAATGGTTTAGTTGAGAGATTCAACAAAACCTTAAAGGGCATGATTAAAGGGCTCCCAGAAAAGCTTAGGCGAAGATGGGACATACTCTTGCCCTGCCTTTTATTTGCATACAGGGAGGTGCCTCAAAAGGGGGTTGGCTACAGCCCTTTTGAACTTTTGTTTGGTCACCCTGTCAGGGGTCCATTGTGCTTGGTGAAGGAAGGATGAGAGTTACCTCTCAAGCCCCCAAAGCAAGACATAGTGGACTATGTACTTGGTCTCTGCTCCAGGATGGCTGAGTACATGAAAAAGGCAACTAAAAACCTTGAGGCTACCCAGGAACTGCAAAAAGCCTGGCATGACCAAAAGGCTGTACTGACTGTTTACCAGCCAGGACAGAAGGTGTGGGTGCTGGAGCCAGTGGCCCCAGCAGCTCTCCAAGACAAGTGGAGTGGACCCCATACCATTGTTGAACAGAAGGGTGAGGTTACCTATTTAGTAGACCTAGGAACACCCAGGAGTCCCCACAGGGTTCTCCATGTCAGCAGATTGAAACCATATGTGGACAGGGCAGACAGGGGCTTGCTCATGGCTACTGATGAGGGACAGGAGGAAGAGAGTGACCCACTCCCTGACCTGCTCTCACAGAACCCTGATGATGGGTCAGTGGATGGTGTAGCCTTGGTAGGCAGCCTCACTGCTCAGCAGCAAACTGATTGTAGACAAGTGCTCAATCAGTACAGACATATGTTCTCTCTGACTCCAAGTCAGACCACCTGGTGCACTCATGAAGTGGACACTGGGGACAGTCTGCCTTTTAAAAATAAGATTTATAGGCAACCTGACCATGTCAGGGACTGTATCAGGACAGAAGTCCAGAAAATGTTGGATTTGGGAGTTATTGAACCCTCAGATAGCCCTTGAGGCTAGTCCAGTGGTCCTTGTGCCAAAACCTCACACCAATGGTGGGAAAAGAGAGATGAGGTTTTGTGTGGACTACAGGGGTCTCAATGCAGTCACTAGGACTGATGCCCATCCAATACCAAGGGCAGATGAGCTAATAGACACTTTGGCCTCAGCCAGGTATCTAAGCACATTTGACCTGACAGCTGGCTACTGGCAGATCAGACTAGCTGATGATGCAAAGCCAAAAACAGCATTCTCAACCCTAGTGGACATTATCAATTTGTGGTAATGCCCTTTGGTCTGAAGAATGCACCTGCCACTTTTCAGAGGTTGGTGAATACAGTCCTTACAGGTCTGGAGGCCTACAGTGCAGCATATCTAGATGATATTGTTGTCTTTAGTTCCACCTGGGAGGATCACCTGGTCCACCTCAGAAATGTTTTGGAGGCCCTGCAAAAGGCAGGCCTCACTATCAAGGCCACCAAGTGCCAGATAGGGCAGAGTCAGGTTGTGTACCTGGGCCACCTTGTGGGTGGAGGCCAGGTTCAACCATTGCAGAGCAAAATCCAGACCATCATGGACTGGGTTGCTCCACTACCCAGACTCAGGTGAGAGCCTTCTTAGGCCTGACTGGGTACTATAGGAGATTTGTCAAGGGTATGGATCAATAGTGACACCCCTGAATGACTTAACTTCCAAGAAAATGCCCAAAAAAGGTTCAGTGGACAGCTAGCTGTCAAAAGTCATTTGATGACCTGAAGCAGGCCATGTGCACTGCTCCCATTCTCCAGAGTCCTGATTACTCCAAGAAGTTCATTGTCCAAACAGATGCATCTGAATTGGGGGTAGGGGCTGTACTGTCACAATTGAATGATGAAGGTCAGGATCAGCCAGTAGCTTTTATTAGCAGAAGGCTGACCCCTATAGAGAAACGTTGGTCAGCCATAGAGAGGGAGGCGTTTGCTGTGGTTTGGGCTCTGAAGAAGTTGAGGCCATACTTGTTTGGTACTCACTTCCTTGTTCAAACAGACCACAAGCCCCTCCTATGGCTAAAACAAATGAAGGGTGAAAACCCCAAACTGCTTAGGTGGTCCATTTCCTTACAGGGGATGGACTTTACAGTGGAACATAGACCTGGGAGTAACCATGCCAGTGCAGATGGACTCTCTAGGTCATGGGTACTCACAAACTTTCTCTCGGGGGCCAAATTTACAGTGTGGTTTGTGGCCGAGGGCCGCACCGGTGGGGGCGGGGTCAGTGGGGAAGGGGGGCGGGGCTAGAGCAAAAAAAAAAACTATGACCATGAGGTTGAACACAGGCCCCTGCAGCGGACACCTTCGTCCACTGAGCCACCAGACCCGGCATACACATATATATATATGGGCTCTGAGCCCTCCCGCAGCCCGGGGACCACCACCTCCCCGGGGCTTTTTAAAAAAATTAAACAACCTGTGTGGGGGGCTCCAGCCCCCACACGCCCGGGACCGCCACCTCCCGGGGCACTAACAAGTTAAAATGGGGGTCCGTTTTGGACCCCGAAGCCCAGGGACCACCACCTCCCCAGGGCTGTGCTGATGTAGGGAGGGGGGCCGCGCGGCCCCCCTCCTGGAGCCCTTGATGGCCCTGGGGACCGGACACTGCTGTTTGCAATGACAGGACGGGAGCCTCGCGGCTCCCGTCCTGTCATTGCAAACTTGCTTTGGATATTGGAAGAGAGCAGGAAACCTGCTCTCTCTTCCAATATCCAAAGCAGATTGCTTTCCACATGGGGAGCAGCATGTCAGCTGCTCCCCATGTGGAACAGCAATGCCGGCTCCCAAGGGACGTGGGGAGCCGGCGGGACTGTGGGGGATTGGGGACCCCCACAGTCCCCAACGGAGAGGGCCAGCCCCGGGGGATGGGGTCCCCGGGGCAAGTAGTGGCCCAGGAGGGGGCCACGCGGCCCCCTCCCCCAAAAAAAAAAAAAAAATGGAAAGGCCGGCCCCGGGGGATGGGGTCCCGGGGCCTTAAATGGCCTGAGGAGGGGGCCACGCAGCCCCCTCCCAAGAAAATAAAAAAAGGCCATGCCCCGGGGGATGGGGTCCCGGGGCCAATACAGGCCCAGGGAAGGGGGGCCACGCGGCCCCCTTCCCGTTTTTTAATAAAATTAAATTTAAAAAAAGGGGGTAAGGCCCTGGGGGATGGGGTCCCCAGGGCCCAAAAACAGGGAAAAAGGAAGGGGGCCACACAGCCCCCTTCAGAGGACAAATTTTTTTTTTTTTTTTAAACGATCGGGCCCCGCAGGCCCCGCCCCTTCCTTCACCACTCTGCAAGCGCGCCCCTGGCGCGTTTGCAGAGAAACAATTCCCCTTGAATACTGGGGGTCCCTGGGGGCCAACTAGCCCACCAGGAACCTCCAATATGCGCCAGGGGGCTGCGTTGCAGAGACGTGTAGAGAGGCCACACCCTTTTTACACCTCTCTGCAACGCAGCTCTGTGGTGCTTTTTGGAGGTATATGGTGGGCTAGTTGGACTCCGGGACCCTCAGAGATTCAAGGGATAATCCCCAACTTAAAACGCGCCACGGGCGCGTTTGCACAGTGGTGAAGGGAGGGCGGGGCTTCAGGTGACATGTGTGCAAACAGGCCCCGTGGCGCGTTTTAAGATGGGGAATTAAATCCCCTTCAATCCTGAGGGTCCCTGGGGGCCAACTAGCCCAACAGGTACATCCAGAAAGCGCCACAGAGCTGCGTTGCAGAGAGGTGTAAAAAGGTGTGGCCTCTCTACTCGTCTCTGCAACGCAGCCCCTGGCGCATATTGGAGGTTCCTGGTGGGCTAGTTGGCCCCTAGGGACCCTCAGGATTCAAGGGGACTTAATCCCCCAACTTCAAACGCACCACGGGGCGCGTTTGCACAGATGTCACCTCAGGCCCCGCCCCTCCCTTCACCATTGTGCAAATATTCTTCTAAAATCATCCGAAATACGAATTCCGATTTACTCACCTGTTATCAGGAGAGACCTCAGTGCTGTATCTTTCAGCCCAGTACTGGTCCTGAAAAGTAATTTTAACCGTACTTACCAGTAACTTGAATTTCCTTCCATAGGCTAACATTGACTGGTTTCACTTGGAAATTCTTCTAAGTGTGGAGTTTTGGAACTTTAAAATATTCCTCTAAAATCAGCCGAAATACGAATTCGATTTACTCACCTGTTATCAGGAGAGACCTCAGTGCTGCATCTTTCAGCCCAGTACTGGTCCTGAAAAGTAATTTTAACCGTACTTACCGGTAACTTGAATTTCCTTCATAGGCTAACATCGACTGGTTTCACTTGGAAATTCTTCTAAGTGTGGAGTTTTGGAACTTTAAAATATTCCTCTAAAATCAGCCGAAATACGAATTCCGATTTACTCACCTGTTATCAGGAGAGACCTCAGTGCTGCATCTTTCAGCCCAGTTCTGATCCTCAAAAGTAATTTTAACCGTACTTACCAGTATCTTGAATTTCCTTCCATAGGCTAACATTGACTGGTTTCACTTGGAAATTCTTCTAAGTGTGGAGTTTTGGAACTTTAAAATATTCCTCTAAAATCAGCCGAAATACGAATTCCGATTTACTCACCTGTTATCAGGAGAGACCTCAGTGCTGCATCTTTCAGCCCAGTACTAATCCTGAAAAGTAATTTTAACCGTACTTACCAGTAACTTGAATTTCCTTCATAGGCTAACATTGACTGGTTTCACTTGGAAATTCTTCTAAGTGTTGATTTTTGAAACATACAAATATTCCTCTAAAATCAGCCGAAATACGAATTCCGATTTACTCACCTGTTATAAGGAGAGACCTCAGTGCTGTATCTTTCAGCCCAGTACTGGTCCTGAAAAGTAATTTTAACCGTACTTACCAGTAACTTGAATTTCCTTCCATAGGCTAACATTGACTGGTTTCACTTGGAAATTCTTCTAAGTGTGGAGTTTTGGAACTTTAAAATATTCCTCTAAAATCAGCCGAAATACGAATTCCGATTTACTCACCTGTTATCAGGAGAGACCTCAGTGCTGCATCTTTCAGCCCAGTACTGATCCTCAAAAGTAATTTTAACCGTACTTACCAGTAACTTGAATTTCCTTCCAAAGGATATCATTGCCTGCTTTTTGCTGAAAAAGTTTCTAAGTGTTGATTTTTGAAACATACAAATATTCCTCTAAAATCAGCCGAAATACGAATTCTGATTTACTCACCTGTTATCAGGAGAGACCTCAGTGCTGCATCTTTCAGCCCAGTACTGGTCCTGAAAAGTAATTTTAACCGTACTTACCGGTAACTTGAATTACCTTCATAGGCTAACATTGACTGGTTTCACTTGGAAATTCTTCTAAGTGTGTAGTTTTTGAACTTTATAATATTCCTCTAAAATCAACCAAAGTACGAATACCAATTTACTCACCTGTTATCAAGAGAGAACCCAGTGCTGCATCTTTTAGCCCAGCACTGACCCTGAAAAGTAATTTTAACCGTACTTACCAGTAACTTATATTTTCTTCCATAGGAATCCATTGTCTGGTTTTCAGCAAAAAGTTTCAAAGTGTTGATTTTTACAAACTACAAATATTCCTTAAAAATCACCTGTATGACTTAAACGCATTCTTTCAACTGTTTACAGGAGATGCACCAGTGCTGGATCCAGGATCCAACACTGAGTAAGAAAAAGTAACGATAACAGTTTTTACCTGCTAAGTGAATTTCCTTCCATAGGATAACATTGGTGATTCTATGAGAAAAAGTTTCTAAGTGTCAACTTTTAAAATACAATAATATTCCTTAAAAATCACGACTGTAACCAAAACGCTTTTACTCAACTGTTTACAGGAGATGTACCAGGACTGAATCTAGGATCCAGTCCTGTGGTTAGAAAAAGTAATCCATAAAGTAACTAATTGCATTTAACTAGAAATTCACATTGAGCTGAATGTTGCATTGTGTTTGAAAATGTGTTGCCCATTGCAACAACTGTAACTACTGTACTTAAAAGTCTATTGCCTATGTGCAAAGTATTTAAACTAAAGTAATTCATTCTGAGAAAGTATTTTTTGTAATGTAATGTATAATGTAATTACAATGTAATTTAAAAAATAAAATATGTAAAAAAAAATTGTTTCTAAAAATGTAGTAAATCAGTATGAAAAAAATTAATATAACAATTAATACATTTAAAAATTGTCATTTACAAAACCTTTGAAATTCACTGAAAAAACCGTAGGTATCAGGCACGTTATAGTTAGAAATTAGCATTTAAAAAACCTTTGAAATTCACTGAAAAAACCATAGGTTTCAGACACGTTATAGTTACAAATTAGCATTTAAAAAACCTTTGAAATTCACTGAAAAAACCATAGGTTTCAGACACGTTATAGTTACAAATTAGCATTTAAAAAACCTTTGAAATTCACTGAAAAAACCATAGGTTTTAGGGACAGTTATAGTTACTTGGACATTGCACTCGTACAAAACCCGTGAAATTCCCCCGTTATAGTTAGTTCAGCTAACTATAACTCGCGCCTCGCAATGCACTGCTGATGACATCACATATTACATCACTCATGACATGGTCAGTGACATCACTGATGACATCACTGATGACATCTCAAATGACATCACTGATGACATCATCCACGTGATAATCTGATGCACCTCCTCACACCCTAATATAATCTTTGATACACCCACTCTAAATTACAGACTGCCATTCGCAAAACCATAGACACTCCAACACCAATAACTACATACCCACTCACTGATTCTTAGGTCTACACACACACATCCACTCACTCACCCGTACAGTAACTCATACTTACGGTCACTCAGTACAGGACTATCATATGCACTCTTACTCCTATATAGACACTCAAACAACGCCACTCATCCATAGAGATACTCAGACACCTAGTCAGTCATGCAAATAATTAAACACACTGCCATTTACTCACCTATACAGTTATACACACACCAGCTCACTTACTCATACAAATAGTAGCACATTGTTACGCTCTTATACAATCACTGATACAAGCACACACTCATCCATACAGCCACTATCACAATCACTCACTCTTGCTTATAGCTATTTATATACTCCAACACACATATATACTGCCTTTCACATATGTAGTTACTCACACATGTACCACTGGGACATACATTCACTCACTAACACACTCTTACACACACTTACCCACCCATACAGTCTATCACAGATGCACTCTTGAAACCATCCACCCAGTGAATTACCCACTCACACATCTATGCACAGAGTTGCACACACCCCTCCCACACAAACACTCAGGCACCCATACAGATACTCAGACAAGCATTCAATAACTCATATAGACACTCATTTAGCTATTCACAAACACATGCAGCCACTTACACAGCAACAGACAGACGTATACAGACATTCACCCAGATTAGTCACTAACCCATGCATTCAGTAAGATACGTTAAATCACTCACTTATAGAGTCAGTCACGCACCTACTAAATCATCCATACAGACACTTACACACCCACTCATTCTTCAATACGTCTTTTCCTATATATATTAAAAATATTTAAACTTTACAGAAACACACAGTCACTGGATGATGTCATCAGTGATGTCATTTGAGATGTCATCAGTGATGTCATCAGTGATGTCACTGACCATGTCATGAGTGATGTAATATGTGACGTCATCAGCAGTGCATTGCGGGCGCGAGTTATAGTTAGCTGAACTAACTATAACGGGGGAATTTCACGGGTTTTGTACGAGTGCAATGTCCAAGTAACTATAACTGTCCCTAAAACCTATGGTTTTTTCAGTGAATTTCAAAGGTTTTTAAATGCTAATTTGTAACTATAACGTGTCTGAAACCTATGGTTTTTTCAGTGAATATATATATATATATATATATCTCCCTATCTCTCCCTCCCTCTCTCTCTCCGCCTCCCTCTCTCTCTCTTCCCCCTCTCTCTCTCTCCCTCCCTCTCTCTGTCTCCCTCTCTGTCTCCCTCCCTCTCCCTCCCTCTGTCTGTCTCCCTCTGTCTGTCTCCCTCCCTCTGTCGCCCTCCTCCCTCTGTCGCCCTCCTCCCTCTGTCTCCCTCTGTCTGTTGCCCTCCTCCCTCTGTCTGTCTCCCTCTGTCTCCCTCTCTCTGTCTCCCTCTCTCTGTCTCCCTCTCTCTGTCTCCCTCTGTTTCCCTCCCTCTGTTTCCCTCTCTCTGTCTCCCTCTGTCTCCCTCTCCCTCTGTCTCCCTCTCCCTCTGTCTCCCTCCCTCTGTCTCCCTCTGTCTCCCTCTGTCTCCCTCTGTCTCCCTCCCTCTGTCTCCCTCCCTCTGTCTCCCTCCCTCTCTGTCTCCCTCTCTCTGTCTCCCTCTCTCTGTCTCCCTCCCTCTGTCTCCCCTCCCTCTGTCTCCCTCCCTCTGTCTCCCTCCCTCTGTCTCCCTGTCTCCCTCTCCCTCTGTCTGTCTCCCTCTCCCTCTCCCTCCCCCTGACTCCCTCCCTCTGTCTCCCTCTGCCTCCCTCTGCCTCCCTCTGTCTCCCTCCCTCTGTCTCCCTCTCTCTCTGTCTCCCTCTGTCTCCCTCCCTCTATCTCCCTCTGTCTCCCTCTGTCTGTCTCCCTCTGTCTGTCTCCCTCTGTCTGTCTCCCTCTGTCTGTCTCCCACTGTCTGTTTCCCTCTGTCTGTTTCCCTCCCTCTGTCTCCCTCTATCTGTCTCCCTCCCTCTGTCGCCCTCCTCCCTCTGTCTGTCTCCCTCTGTCTGTCTGTCTCCCTCTGTCTGTCTGTCTCCCTCTGTCTATCCGTCTCCCTCTGTCTCCCTCTGTCTGTCGCCCTCCTCCCTCTGTCTCCCTCCCTCTGTCTGTCTCCCTCTGTCTGTTGCCCTCTGTCTCCCTCTCTCTGTCTCCCTCTCTCTGTCTCCCTCTCTCTGTCTCCCTCTCTCTGTCTCCCGCTCTCTGTCTCCCTCTGTCTCCCTCTCCCTCTGTCTCCCTCTCCCTCTGTCTCCCTCCCTCCCTCTGTCTCCCTCTGTCTCCCTCCCTCTGTCTCCCTCCCTCTGTCTGTCTCTCTCTGTCTGTCTCCCTCTGTCTCCCTCTCTCTGTCTCCCTCTCTCTGTCTCCCTCTCTCTGTCTCCCTCCCTCTGTCTCCCTCTGTCTTCCTCCCTCTGTCTCCCTCTCCCTCTGTCTCCCTCCCTCTGTCTCCCTCCCTCCCTCTGTCTCCCCCTGTCTCCCTCTGCCTCCCTCTGTCTCCCTCCCTCCCTCCGTCTGTCTCCCTCCCTCCGTCTCCCTCCCTCTGTCTGTCTCCCTCCCTCTGTCTCCCCCTCTGTCTGCCTCCCTCTGTCTCCCTCCCTCCGTCTCCCTCCCTCTGTCTGTCTCCCTCCCTCTGTCTCCCCCTCTGTATGTCTCCCTCTGTCTGTCTCCCCCTGACTCCCTCCCTCTGTCGCCCTCTCCCTCCCTCTCCCTCTGTCTCCCTCCTGCTGTCTCCCTCTGTCTGTCTCCCTCTGTCTGTTTCCCTCTGTCTGTTTCCCTCTGTCTGTTTCCCTCCCTCTCTCTCCCTCCCTCTGTCTCCCTCTATCTGTCTCCCTCCCTCTGTCGCCCTCCTCCCTCGGTCTGTCTCCCTCTGTCTGTCTCCCTCTGTCTGTCTCCCTCTGTCTGTCTCCCTCTGTCTGTCGCCCTCCTCCCTCTGTCTCCCTCCCTCTCTCTGTCTCCCTCTGTTTCCCTCTCTCTGTCTCCCGCTCTCTGTCTCCCTCTTTCTCTCTGTCTCCCTCTTTCTCTCTGTCTCCCTCTTTCTCTCTGTCTCCCTCTGTCTGTCTCCCTCTCTCTGTCTCCCTCTGTCTCTCTCCCTCTGTCTCTCTCCCTCTCTCTCTGTCTCCCTCCCTCTATCTCCCTCTGTCTGTCTCCCTCTCCCTTCCTCTGTCTCCGCCTGCCTCCCTCCCTCTGTCTCCCCCTCTCTGTCTCCCTCCCTCTGTCTGTCTTCCTCTCTCTGTCACCCTCTGTCACCTCACCCTGCGTGTGTCAGCCCGGGCTGAGACAGCTTCCCGGGCACGCACACAGCCGCACCCGAGTACTTCACAGGTCTTTAAAAGACCATTCACTTGTTAATAAGGCTTTGTTGTATTTCACCTCAGCCTCATTAACAAGTGAATGGTCTTTTAAAGAATCGCCTGGCCCCCATAGAGCAGTGTCTCTGAGTCCGCGCTGCTGCAACCGGCGGCGTTTGCTGACACTTTAAAAAAAAAAAAAAACACAGGTACGATGTCTGCAAGGTCCGCGGGCCGCCAAGGAAGGCTTGCCAGGCCGCTGGCGGCCCGCGGGCCATACTATGAGTACCCGTGCTCTAGGTACTTCCACTTAGAGCATGAAGACTCAACTGGTCAAGGTTAGTTTAATGTCCCTACGTTTGGGGGGGGGTTGTGTAGGAGAGTAGGATCTGCTTCACATGGGTACCCCCACTTTTTGCTGATGCTTCACTGTTTTTCGACTTTAGTCTGGCTGGGGCCCTGCTAATCAGAACCCCAGCATAGCTGCTTTCTCTCTAAAATGGTTTCCATGTGCCTTAGGCACATCTCTGATTGGAATCTGGAGTGCCCTTATCAGTCCCTAGTATATGGTATACTATGTACCCAGGGCATAGGTACCTCAGAGGCCTACCAGGGGCTGCAGCATGTATTGTGCCACCCCTGGAAGGCCATCCAAAATGACACCACAGGTCTGCTACTGCAGCCTGGGTAAGGTGGTGCATGCACCCCTTACTGTGATATAGGCTACCTATATTACTACAATTGCACACACATATAAACCTATAAGTCACTCATAAGGCAGGCCTTAACAATCCTGAAGGCAGAGTGCTTGGTTTTTATGTGAGAGGGTGCCCCTGCATGAGCAAGGCCCCTCTGCAGCGTTCGGAGTCAATCCTCTGATGCTGTTTGTGGTGCAGCCTGACCATATACTCTTAAGTACATTATATCCTCGCGGTAAATGCTAACTTTGGGATGGCTGCACAGAAACATGTCGTGTTTGGTGTCAAACATCTTGGAATACTACCCCCACCAATTCTGGTGGCGGGGTAGCATTCCACCCTTTTAGAGGAGAGACATGTACACACCGGGCTACCCGGTAACTTCTTTCCAGAGCCCTGGCATCACAAAATGGATGCCGCTGCCACAGACATGGTTCTGACCTCCTGCTGCTGACTGAAACTCTGGCAGGGAGGCCTGGACAATAGGTTTCCTGTCCCAAGGAGGTGTAACCACCTCCCAGACAGGATAATGTGTATTGGGCTGAGGCGGGAGCACCCTCTGGTGCTTTGAAGTCCTGCAATGGGGGCACATTTGGTGTCCCTGTGCATATGCCAGTTCAAACCGGTTGCAGGGGCTACCTGCCCCTGCTCTGGCGCGAAACTGGACAAAGGGAAGGGGTGTAACCACCCCTCTTCGCTGACCCTCCCATAGGTGGGTCCCCAGAGTATGTCCAACCCCCTAACTTTGTATAAGTATGGGACCCCAGTCCTTAGGACTTTAAATTACCCTGGACGAAACTCTGACACTGAATCCTGGACCTTCGACGCTCTACCTGAAGATTAGAGGACTGAAGAATCTCCCTTGGGGTCAAGGAGTGACTCCCCTGCTTGGCAGGCACCTAAGAAGCAATTGTCCAGTCTGCATCGCTGAAGCTCCTGCCGGACGCCGAAGTCTTTGCATCACCAGAGGTATATTTCCAGACTTCCCCGAGGCTGCCCTGAGTCCCCAGCAAAGATGAGGCCCGTAACTATCATGGGTAACGTGGAACCGTGACCCCTGGACACCAAGCACATTTGCAAGTGCATCCTCTTCCTGGTCTCCCATGAAGTTGTGCTTTGGGCTTCGAGTAGCCCCCGCCTCCAGCACCGACTGCACCGAAGATCACTGGCCTCCACTCCACGAGTGTCCTGCAAGCCAGCTCCAAGTGCGTCCACTTGAGGCTCCTTCGCGGTCGCTAGTCCGTTGGCTAGTGGGCCCTCCCGAAGGCAACTCTTCTTCTGCTTGGGCTTCCCTGGTTGCTCCAGACGTGTCCTGACTTACCCTTGCTGGGTGAGTCCCTCAGACCTTGCTGGTCTGTACCACCATCCTTCTTCTATTTCCACGTGACTTGCCGTTGCCAAGGCTTGTTGGGTCCAATCCAGTCGCCGACACCCCCGCAATCGACAGACCTTGTGGGACAGCTCGAATCCAGCTCCTGGTTGTGGTCGACGCCTCCTGGACCTCGTGGCTGAAGAGTCAAGACAACTGTTTTTGGACCTGGCCCTTTTTGGCAGGTTCACCCCTGAACTTTTTGCCTGTCCCTTAGCCTTTTCCCTGCGTAGTGTTGGTGATTTTAGGCCTCTGGGCACTTTAGCACTGTGGCCCAGTGTAAAGCGTGTGTGGTGAGACTGGCCTGCCCTCCCATAGGAATGCATTGAGGATGAGTGTGTCAGTGGTAATTCCTGTTATATGAGGAGCAGTGTGGTCAAGTCTAGTATGTCTGAATTCGTGAGAATAAATGCTGCGCAATGGTGTGCGCAGATTTATGGTGACTGGTAGAGAAATGCCACTTCTAGAAGTTGGCATTTCTGTGTGCTCTGTGTCTGCCTGCCTGATGTGAATTGCATGTCTGACTTGTGAGTGACAGGGGCTGGGTGGTGTGTGTGGCTCCAGGAGGGGCAGGGTGAGTCAGCGCAGGGCTGAATAGGGAGATCTGCACATAGAGTGAGGGGAGGAGTGCTACCTGGGTCTGAATAGGGCTGTGCCTTCCCTCCCCAATGCTGGCTCCACCTCCTGTGGTGCGTCTGATTTCCCTGGCCTGTCTTGTCAAACGGGAGAGGAGCTTGCCAAAACAAAGTGCTCCAAATCCCCCTGATACCAGTTCTGACTGGTATCTCCAAACCCTGCACCTTTAGACAAGGGAAAAGGGTGTTTAAAAGAAGGGGCTGTGACCCCATGAAAATGTTCAGTTCTTGTTCTGGTGCTGTCCGGCTGGGGCGTGCTGCTGATGGGGCCCAGGGGGGGCTGCCATGAGGGCTTGCCTCCCTGGGCCCTGCATTGCCCCTTGATGCCTGGAAGGACTTTTGGGACCCCTTTTGCTTGTCTGGATAGTCCAGGAACTGCAGGACCTTTTGCCTGTTCTAGCGCCTTGGGAGCGCTGGATTTTTGGAGGAAAGGAGCACGAGGGCTCCGCAGCGCTGAGCTGCAATTATCCCCGAGGGAATCCCGACGTAGGGAGTCCCCCATGATGCCGATCCTGGCGGGTGCCCACCCCGCTTATTTCTATATTTAGACAGTGGGTGCCCACCCCACATGGCCGTTTCATATGTATTTTTCAATGCGGGTGCCCACTCCGCATTATTTGCCTGCTAATGAAGTCACCGCCGCGGCCCCGAGCCACGAACACAAGATGGGCGCGTCCGCCTGATTGTGGGCGGGGCCTTGCGGACGGAAGGAGGAAGTCCCGGAGCCTCGCAGGCTCCATGGTGAAGTCCCGGGTCCCAGGAGGGGGCCCGGGTGAAGAGGAGAGAAGGCCGAGGCCGCCGATGGCAGCGCGGGGCTCCTGTGTGCGAGGGAAGCCCTGAGTGCTGAGGGAGTGCTGGCGCTGGTTGGTGGGGCTCTCGTAGCGAAGAGAGAGCCCTGCATTTTTGCTGGAGAGCCGGCGAGAGGAGGACGCAGCAGAGACGCCTCCGAGAGAGAGCCGGTGAGTGGAGCTGGCAGGGGGGAGCGAGGTTAAGGCCCCATGCCGGTGCATCTTTCCCGAGCGGCCCCGCTTGACAGAGGGCCGCTCCAACGATGGGCATATTTGTTTTCAAGCCGTGGGGGTCCCGAGGGCACAGTGGTGCCGGGGCACCTTTGCTTTATCCCCAGCTGCGCCGCACCAGCGCGGGCAGCTGCAACACTTGTGGGCATGTTTATTTTTAGAGCCTAGGTGGCTCCAACGTGGGGCACAGTTATTCATAGAGCCTGCGTGGCTCCAACCCTGGGCATGTTTTGAGAGCCCGTGTCACTCCCACGAAGGGGGCACATTGTTGATTGAGGGGCCCGTGTTCTCCCCAGTTCTCGTGCCGATCGAGGCACCAGCGCCAGTGCGCCCCAATGACGGGGGCATGTGTTTAGTGCCAGTGGGGGTCCCCAGGCACAGTGGTGCCAGTTCTTTATTTGCTTTACAGCGGCGCCGCAGTTGCGGGCCGCTGAAACGAGGGGACTATATTATTTTAGCCGTCCCTGAGAGGGACAGAAGCGGCACAGTGGTGCCAGGCTTCATTTGGAGATTCACAGCTGCCCAGCAAGTAGTGGGCAGCTGCACCGTTTAGGTTGTTCTTTATTTAGGGGACATACCTTCTACGCTAGGAGTGGGCTACACTCCTCTGCCCCATATCTTCCCAGCTGCCCAGCAAGTAGTGGGCAGCTGCTACATTTAGGTTTGCGCAGTGGCGCACCCTTGACTTTCGCTGCATTGGCAGCAGCCCTGACTCTTTGGACAGAGGGCATTTGAGCCCCTTGTGAGATGGCCAGTTGGCCAAGGGGACTGCTAGGTTTATAGGGCGCCAGGCCCTAATGTGATTTGTGTGTTAGGGAGCTTCTTTCCTAGGATTTATAGGCTGATGTGATTTATACCTCTGCTATGGTTCTTTCTACTATGAGGTTATGTGCTACTGTGAGTATGTGGTGCTAGGAAATGTAATGCGTGTAGCATGTTTTACGCACCCTTTTCGGTTACCTCTAAAATGTGGTTTTTATACTTGTGAGGTTATTACTTCCTAATGCGTTTAGGTTGTGAGTTATTTTCCCCTGAGATTATTTCCTAATGTGATTTAGCCTTAGGATGTTATTGTCTAATGCGTTTAGACTGGAGAGATAATTGCATAATGTGTTTAGGCTGGTGAGGTTGGCGCATAAGGTTTTGTGCCTAATGTGATGCTGTGCATAATATGGTTTATGTTACAGGCTGATGCTAAGTACAGTGGTTGCCAGTGATTACTGGTTGTACGGTTCTGATATATCCTACATTTATTATGTGTTCTACATCTATTACCTTTTACTAGGTGATGGTTCTGACAGTGGTCCACGTGGCCCTGTCATGTGTACATAATCCCCTGTAAATATTGTCCTGTGCCAGTTGGCACAGTGTATTGTATGTGAGTACTATTCTAATGTGTTTTATGATAATACAAAGGCTATTTTTATATATAACCTTGTGTGGAGTTCCTTTTGTAGTGTGCCTTGGGTGTTGTGCTGTGTGTGTGTTGCGCAAACGCTTTACACATTGCCTCCAGGATAAGCCTGACTGCTCGTGCCAAGCTACCAAGGGGGTGAGCAGGGGTTATCTTCGGCGTGTAACTTCCTTGCCCTGACTAGAGTGGTGGTTTTTGCTTGGCTTTGGCGCAAGCCTTAGCCAACCAGAAATCCCATTCCTAACATTGGTGATCAGCGGTGGGATAGGACTTGCGTTTGCGCAGTACCGCAGCGACAACTGGCTGCACTACAAAACTCTGCATTTTAGATAGTCACATGTTGGGGATTATTGTTCTAAGTTTGTTTAAGTGTCATTTCATTTTTGAAATGTGTGTTCTTGTTGCACTATGAGTTGGGTGTCCTGCCAAGGACAGAAACCAGAGAAGCTGAAGGAGTTTTGTACTGCCCTTGTGCAGACTGCTATTTATGGGGTTGGCCTGAAGCAGAAGGAGTTTTGTACTGCCCTTGTGCAGACTGCTATTTAAGGGGTTGGCCTGCAGCGCAAGCTAAAGGAGTTGTTACCGCCCCTGTACTGTCTGCTAGTCCTTGGGTTGGCCTGAAGCTGAAGGAGTTGTTACTGCCCCTGTGCTCTCTGCTATTTCTAGGGTTGGCCTACAGTGGTAACTTAATTGGCATGGAGTCACTAGCTCGGGAGGGTAGATCATCCCCTAAGTGCGGTGTAAGTTTTCTGGAATCCCCAGATGGGTGGGATCCAGTGGTGGCAGCGATATGTAGTCCAGTGCAGGATGTCCCATTCCCAGTTCCCCGAGGATGGTACCTGGTTCCCGGTTAAGGAGGGGGCAGGTTGAGATTCAGGGACAGTAAGAATATGTCTCACCAGTCTTGTGGGGGGGAGTGTGGATGAATGTTGTGATGCACTGGATGTTCGAGTGATTGGTTGTTTTCCGTGTTGGGGAGTGACCCTAGAAGAATGGTGCAGGTGTCTCGATAACCCTCGCGGTTTAAGATGGTTCAGAGTAGCCCAGCTAGGTACCCTTATAGTGAGGAGGTTGTAGGGACTCACATCCTGTCTCGCAGGAGTAGGAGTGAGATTGGGCTGTGTCCCAAAGTGCCCGCACCTCAGTCTCCAGTACTGGTTGGTTCCATGAGGGAACACCAGGTAGGGAGCCTAGTCTGTCCTGTTGGACCGTTCTTCGAGGTGGTTTTTCCCGTTTTAGGTGAGCTGGGAGTGCCTGTAATCAGACCTCTAGCAGTTCTAGTGTCTGGCAGTACCGCTCCAGTTGGGAGGGTGCAGAGGTCCAGTTTTGAGGGGTGAGAGGGGGAAAGAGTCCCCAGTGGGAACCAGTGGGTCAGGGGCCAGCCAGAAGGGCTGAGTCGCCAATGATTGACCATGGTGAGCGCCACTTCTGTCCTGGAGCATCTTCACGCACTGTCAGAGGGACAGGAGGTCGTGAGCTCTGCGCCAGGCAGACTGTCACATGACACATTAGTGAGGTGTCACCCTCGGGAGAGTATATGTGCTCCCAGGAAGTCCTGGTTCTCCGGGCAATTGTGAGGTAGTACCCCTCTGAACGCAGGTGGGGTCCGGTTTCGAGGGTTGAGAGGGGGAAAGAGTCCCCAGTGGGGACCAGTGGGTCAGGGGCCAGCCAGAAGGGCTGAGTCGCCGATGATTGACCATGGTGAGCGCCACTTCTGTCCTGGAGCATCTTCACGCACTGTCAGAGGGACAGGAGGTCGTGAGCTCTGCGCCAGGCAGACTGTCACACGACACGCTAGGGATGTGTCACCCTTGTGAAGTCCTGGTTTTCCAGGCATCTGACCCAAGAGGTACGTCCCTGGGTTGGGGAGCCAGTAGCCGGTGTTTCCGGATCTGGACGGCAGGGCGACTGTTGTCAGTGTCTTGGCCGGTTTGCCTTCTAGGGGGTACCACTCCAGTTGGGAGGGTATCGGAGTCTGGAAGGGGGAGCAGAGGGAGGGAGTCCTCGCCTCTGACCCCGGTGCATCCGGTGAATTTGGATCCCAGGTGGTAGACCAGTTGATGGAGAGAGGTCCTGAACTGGTGGGAGAGTTGTGTTCTGGTGGGTGCTTCCCCTGGGAGGGTGCATAACCCCGGAAGAGAGGTAGGGTGAGGAGATGCTTTGCCCGTGCCTTCTGGTCAGCCTGAGGGTGCGGACCCTAGGTTGAGGGATCAGTGGTAGTTTGGAACTACACTGAGGGAGAGTGGAGAATGGCTATTGTATGCCAGGGATTACTGCCCCCCACTCTGTGGATTGGCAAGGACCAGTGGCATCTGGGTGGCCTAGGGCCTGGTCCTGGCTGTGGACAACTAAGGAGTACCGGTGGGGTAGCCTAGTTGGTCCTGAGGTTTTTTTCAGTTTTTTTCTCTTAGATGGATTCCATGGGTTCCGAATGGCGTAGGACCGGAGGGTGTCCCTGCAGTTGCGGGCCCGTGTCCATGTTCTATCGCCCCAAGCAGGGAAGCCCATCACGGTGGTGATTGGTCTACCCTGCGTTTTGGCTGGTAGGGGGTTGTGTTGGACCTGGCCCTTTTTGGCAGGTTCACCCCTGAACTTTTTGCCTGTCCCTTAGCCTTTTCCCTCCGTAGTGTTGGTGATTTTAGGCCTCTGGGCACTTTAGCACTGTGGCCCAGTGTAAAGTGCGTGCGCGCTGTGTGCGTGTGTGGTGAGACTGGCCTGCCCTCCCATAGGAATGCATTGAGGATGAGTGTGTCAGTGGTAATTCCTGTTATATGAGGAGCAGTGTGGTCAAGTCTAGTATGTCTGAATTCGTGAGAATAAATGCTGCGCAATGGTGTGCGCAGATTTATGGTGACTGGTAGAGAAATGCCACTTCTAGAAGTTGGCATTTCTGTGTGCTCTGTGTCTGCCTGCCTGATGTGAATTGCATGTCTGGCTTGTGAGTGACAGGGGCTGGGAGGTGTGTGTGGATCCAGGAGGGGCAGGGTGAGTCAGCGCAGGGCTGAATAGGGAGATCTGCACATAGAATGAGGGGAGGAGTGCTACCTAGGGCTAATAGGGCTGTGCCTTCCCTCCCCAATGCTAGCTCCACCTCCTGTGGTGCGTCTGATGTCCCTGGCCTGTCTTGTCAAACGGAAGAGGAGCTTGCCAAAACAAAGTGCTCCAAATCCCCCTGATACCAGTTCTGACTGGTATCTCCAAACCCTGCACCTTTAGACAAGGGAAAAGGGTGCATAAAAGAAGGGGCTGTGACCCCATGAAAATGTTCAGTTCTTGTTCTGGTGCTGTCCGGCTGGGGCGTGCTGCTGATGGGGCCCAGGGGGGGCTGCCATGAGGGCTTGCCTCCCTGGGCCCTGCATTGCCCCTTGATGCCTGGAAGGACTTTTTGGGACCCATTTTTGCTTGTCTGGATAGTCCAGGAACTGCAGGACCTTTTGCCTGTTCTAGCGCCTTGGGAGCGCTGGATTTTTGGAGGAAAGGAGCACGAGGGCTCCGCAGCGCTGAGCTGCAATTATCCCCGAGGGAATCCCGACGTAGGGATTCCCCCCATGATGCCGACCCTGGCGGGTGCCCACCCCGCTTATTTCTATATTTAGACAGTGGGTGCCCACCCCACATGGCCGTTTCATATGTATTTTTCAATGCAGGTGCCCACCCCGCATTATTTGCCTGCTAATGAAGTCACCGCCGCGGCCCCGAGCCACGAACACAAGATGGGCGCGTCCGCCTGATTGTGGGCGGGGCCTTGCGGACGGAGGGAGGAAGTCCCAGAGCCTCGCAGGCTCCATGGTGAAGTCCCGGGTCCCAGGAGGGGGCCCGGGTGAAGAGGAGAGAAGGCCGAGGCCGCCGATGGCAGCATGGGGCTCCTGTGTGCGAGGGAAGCCCCGCGTGCTGAGGGAGTGCTGGCGCTGGTTGGCGGGGCTCTCGTAGCGAAGAGAGAGCCCCGCATTTTTGTTGGAGAGCCGGCAAGACGAGGACGCAGCAGAGACGCCTCCGAGAGAGAGCCGGTGAGTGGAGCTGGCAGGGGATAGCGAGGTTAAGGCCCCATGCAGGTGCATCTTTCCCGAGCGGCCCCGCTTGACAGAGGGCCGCTCCAACAATGGGCATATTTGTTTTCAAGCCGTGGGGGTCCCGAGGGCACAGTGGTGCCGGGGCCCCTTTGCTTTATCCCCAGCTGCGCCCCACCAGCGCGGGCAGCTGCAACACTTGTGGGCATGTTTATTTTTAGAGCCTAGGTGGCTCCAACGTGGGGCACAGTTATTCATAGAGCCTGCGTGGCTCCAACCCTGGGCATGTTTTGAGAGCCCGTGTCGCTCCCACGAAGGGGGCACATTGTTGATTGAGGGGCCCGTGTTCTCCCCAGTTCTCGTGCCGATCGAGGCACCAGCGCCAGTGCGCCCCAATGATGGGGGCATGTGTTTAGTGCCAGTGGGGGTCCCCAGGCACAGTGGTGCCAGTTCTTTATTTGCTTTACAGCGGCGCCGCAGTTGCGGGCCGCTGCAACGAGGGGACTATATTATTTTAGCCGTCCCTGAGAGGGACAGAAGCGGCACAGTGGTGCCAGGCTTCATTTGGAGATTCACAGCTGCCCAGCAAGTAGTGGGCAGCTGCACCGTTTAGGTTGTTCTTTATTTAGGGGGCATACCTTCTACGCTAGGAGTGGGCTACACTCCTCTGCCCCATATCTTCCCAGCTGCCCAGCAAGTAGTGGGCAGCTGCTACGTTTAGGTTTGCGCAGTGGCGCACCCTTGACTTTCGCTGCATTGGCAGCAGCCCTGACTCTTTGGACAGAGGGCATTTGAGCCCCTTGTGAGATGGCCAGTTGGCCAAGGGGACTGCTAGGTTTATAGGGCGCCAGGCCCTAATGTGATTTGTGTGTTAGGGAGCTTCTTTCCTAGGATTTATAGGCTGATGTGATTTATACCTCTGCTATGGTTCTTTCTACTATGAGGTTATGTGCTACTGTGAGTATGTGGTGCTAGGAAATGTAATGCGTGTAGCATGTTTTACGCACCCTGTTTCGGTTACCTCTAAAATGTGGTTTTTATGCTTGTGAGGTTATTACTTCCTAATGCGTTTAGGTTGTGAGTTATTTTCCCCTGAGATTATTTCCTAATGTGATTTAGCCTTAGGATGTTATTGTCTAATGCGTTTAGACTGGAGAGATAATTGCATAATGTGTTTAGGCTGGTGAGGTTGGCGCATAAGGTTTTGCGCCTAATGTGATGCTGTGCATAATATGGTTTATGTTACAGGCTGATGCTAAGTACAGTGGTTGCCAGTGATTACTGGTTGTACGGTTCTGATATATCCTACATTTATTATGTGTTCTACATCTATTACCTTTTACTAGGTGATGGTTCTGACAGTGGTCCACGTGGCCCTTTCATGTGTACATAATCCCCTGTAAATATTGTCCCGTGCCAGTTGGCACAGTGTATTGTATGTGAGTACTATTCTAATGTGTTTTATGATAATACAAAGGCTATTTTTATATATAACCTTGTGTGGAGTTCCTTTTGTAGTGTGCCTTGGGTGTTGTGCTGTGTGTGTGTTGCGCAAACGCTTTACACATTGCCTCCGGGATAAGCCTGACTGCTCGTGCCAAGCTACCAAGGGGGTGAGCAGGGGTTATCTTCGGCGTGTAACTTCCTTGCCCTGACTAGAGCGGTGGTTTCTGCTTGGCTTTGGCGCAAGCCTTAGCCAACCAGAAATCCCATTCCTAACAACTGTCAACCTACCTGAAGCACCCGACATCGGTGGGCATCTGCTCATCGCCTTCCTGGTCACTGGCTAGTGACCCAGACTCTGTCCCCTCTGCTTTCAGGTTCTTCAGATCTTCGATCCACCTTTGGATCCACCCGAACGCTTTCGACTTGGTCGCCAGCAGCACTTTGCATCAGATCGCCATTGAAAACGACGACGAAACACGACCCCGAAAGACACCTATGCACCCGGCTTCCCTGGGTGAGGTAACTCGAGTACTCCGGTGCTCCCGTGGGTATAGACTCTAGAACAACCTAGTTCTAAAGGGGTTTGCTCCAAGTCCTCCTCTAAGTGTCCTTTTTCTTTAAAACTCCAACCGCGACATTCCCCATAGAAGTCAACGGCGGCTTGCGGCTGTGTTCTCACACTGCACGCGTCCCCCGTGGGTCCCCTGTGTCACTACCTTGGGTGGTTCCTTGAGGGCCAAGCACTTATACAGGCTCTAGGCTTTGTGTCTAGCTCAGTCATGGTTCTTATACCACTTTATTGGTATATGGTTTGGTATGCCCCTAGGGCTCAAACGTGTATTTGTGCTATTACTGTTGATATTCGACTTGTAACTTATGTACTTCGAACTCTAGCCTCATAAAGAGACTAGAGGGTGTGTTTAAGACTAAATACATATATTTTAAATATATACCTGGTGTGGTCCTCTTTCATTTGGTCACTCAAGAGATTATAGACTGGTAAAACAAGCTGCTTTACATGCCTTCAAGACTTAGCCTGAAGGCTGCTCTCCATAGCTACCACTAGGATAGCTTTCAATAAAGGTTGTCTTTAACCTATTTCCAATAAGGGGTTGTTTGGACTGGTGCAAGGTGCCCACTATAATTAGTGGACAGCATATACCAGGCCAACTTCTCACAATGATCTCCTGTATACTGAGCCTAAGGTTGCTGAGCCTGGGTCAGCCCGTGTGCTGGTGGTACCCCAGCGCTTCAGAGGCTTCCTACTGGGGCTGGCTCATGATGTGCGGTTAGCAGGACAATTGGGGCAGGACAAGACCTTTGAGATGCTTGTCACCCACTTTTATTGGCCCCAAATGCGCAAGAGTTCAGACACTCATTGCAGGACCTGTCAGACTTGCCAGGCAAGTGGAAAGAGTGGGAGGAAGCAGAAGGCTCCTCTCCACCCATTCCCTGTGGTCAGCACCCCCTTTGAACGGGTGGGTATTGACATTGTGGGGCTACTGGACCCCAAGACAGCCATGGGCAACAGGTTCATCCTGGTCTTGGTGGACCATGCCACTTGGTACCCGGAAGCCATCCCTCTCAGGACAGTGATGGCGCCCGTGGTGGGACGGGCACTGATGGGAATTTTCTCCCGTGCTGGGTTCCCTAGAGAGGTGGTGTCTGACCGAGGTACAAACTTCATTTCCAAGTATATGAAGTCCCTGTGGCAGGAGTGTGGGGTAACTAATAAGTTCACCACTCCTTACCACCCCCAAGGAAATGGGTTGGTTGAGAGATTCAACCGGACCCTTAAAGGCATGATTATGGGTCTTGAGGAACCTATGAGGCGTAAGTGGGTCGTCCTCTTACCATGCCTGCTCTTTGCATACCGTGAGGTGCCACAGAAATCTCTAGGGTTCAGCCCCTTTGAGCTTCTCTATGGTCACCCAGTGAGAGGACCTCTGAGTCTGGTCAAGGAAGGCTGGGAGCAATCTCCCAGGAAAGCTCCCCAGGATGTATATAGCTACATGCTGGCCTTCAGGAACCAGACTAGGCGTTTCAGGCAACTCGCTGAGGCAAATCTGGAAGCCAGCCAGGAGGAGATGAAGCAGTGGTACGACCAGAATGCCACTCTGGTAGAGCTTCAACCTGGTCAGAAAGTGTGGGTCATGGCCCCAGTGGAGCCTTGTGTGCTCCAGGATAAGTGGACCAGACCATTTGAGGTGGTGGAGCGCAAAAGTCCTGTTACCTACTTGGTGGACTTGCGGTCTCCCAGGAACCCCTTGCGGGTCCTGCATGTCAACCTCCTGAAGCCCCACTTGGAGAGGTCCGAAGTGGGCATGCTCTTAGTGACAGATGCTGGAATGGAGGAGACTGAGCCTCTTCCTGACCTCCTGTCGGCGACAGAGCGAGATGGGTCAGTGTATGGTGTGAACCTCTCTTCCACCCTGACCCCTGAGCAACAGAATGACTGTCACCAGTTGCTGGGACAGTTTTCTGATCTGTTCTCCCTGATTCCCAGTGTCACTGATTGGTGCATCCATGATGTGGACACTGGAGATAGTCCTCCTGTGAAGCACAAAACTTACAGGGTGACTGACAGGGTGAGAGCTTGCATCAAGGAGGAGGTCTCCAAGATGCTTGCGTTAGGGGTGATTGAGTCCTCTAACAGCCCTTGGGCCAGCCCAGTGGTCCTGGTCCCAAAGGCTGCCGCACCGGGTGCCACGCCAGTACTCCAGTTCTGTGTGGACTACCGAGGACTCAATTCAGTCACGAGGACTGACGCGCACCCCATCCCCAGAGCTGATGAGCTCATCGATCGGTTAGGGGCTGCCCGGTACCTCAGCACGTTTGATCTAACGTCTGGGTACTGGCAGATCGCCTTGACTGATGGGGCAAGAGAGAGGTCAGCATTCTCCACACCAGATGGGCACTACCAGTTCCGGGTTATGCCCTTTGGGATGAAGAATGCCCCTGCCACCTTTCAGAGGTTGGTCAACCAGGTGTTGGCTGGACTGGAAGAGTCAGTGCTGCCTACCTGGATGACATTGCAGTGTTCAGCGCCAGTTGGGAAGAACATTTGCGCCACCTCTGGGAAGTGTTGATGGCGCTGCGGAGAGCAGGCCTCACGATCAAGGCGAGTAAGTGCCAGATCGGGCAGGGTTCCGTGGTGTACTTGGGACACCAGGTTGGGAGCGGCCAGGTGGCGCCCTACAGCCCAAGATTGAGACCATCCTGGCTTGGAAACCCCCAAGACCCAGACCCAGACAGAGGTGAGAGCCTTTTTAGGACTCACTAGGTATTACAGGAGGTTTGTCACGGGGTATGGCAGCATCGTTGCACCCTTGACAGAGCTGACTTCCAGGAAGCAGCCCAAGAAAGTGATTTGGACTGACACCTGTCAGAAAGCTTTTGAGGCCCTGAAAACTGCCATGTGCACGGCGCCCGTGCTCCTGGCACCCAACTTCTCAAAAGAGTTTATCATTCAAACAGACGCTTCAGAGCATGGTGTGGGGGCTGTTTTGTCACAGATAAGTGAGGAGGGCCTAGATCAACCCGTAGCCTTCATCAGTAGGAGGTTACTTCCACGGGAACAGAGGTGAAGTGCGATTGAGCGTGAGGCATTTGCTGTGGTCTGGGCACTGAAGAAGCTGAGACCATACCTGTTTGGGACTCACTTCCGGGTTCAGACAGACCACAGGCCCCTCAGTTGGTTGAGGCAGATGAGGGGTGAGAATCCAAAGCTGTTGAGGTGGTCCATTTCCCTACAGGGGATGGATTTCACGGTGGAACACCGCCCTGGTACAGAACACGCCAATGCTGATGGTCTGTCCAGATTTTTCCGCCTTAGTGAAGAGAACTCCCAGGAGGTAGGGTAGTTCTCCCCACATTTCAGCTGGAGGGGACACGTGTTAGACCTGGCACTGTTGGCGTGGGTCTCCCTTCCATTTTTCGCTGTTGCCTCATGTGTTTTTGCTGGTTATAGATGCTTTGTGTACTGTGCCACTGCTATTCAGTGCCACAGTGCAAGTGCTCCCTTTTGGTAAATTGGTGTATGGATTAGTGATTCCATGATTGGTTGGTTTGGTTTACTTGTCAGACCCTAGTACAGTGCCCTGAGTGTGCCCAGGGCTTGTAAACCAAATGCTGCTGGTGGGCTTGCAGCACTGGTTGTGCCACCCACAGAAGCAGCCTGTAAAAGTGTGTCTCAGGTCTGCCATCGCAAAGCCTCGGTGCAGTCTGGTACTGCCATGTTGACTGGGCAAGTACACCCACTTGCCAGTCCCTAAACCTTCCCTTTTCTGCATATTAGTCACCCCTATGGTAGGCCCAAGGGCAGGGTGCATTGTAGGTAAAAGGTAGGACATGCCATGATGTGTGTAGCATGTCCTAATAGTGAATTACAGCCATTTTCGTTTTTCACTATTGCAAGGCTACCAGTTCCCCATAGGCCAGAATGGGCAGTTTGATTATTACATCTTATAATCCTAACTGACCCAGGAAACTAGGTAGAAATTCGAGTTAAGTATGCCTGAACTCAGAATGATAAAATACATCTTTTAGTGAAGTTGGTTTGAAAATACCACTTTTAGAAAGTAGGTATTTTCTTGCCTAACTATCCAAGCCTGCCTCTGCTAGGTTGTGTATTCCTTGTCTGGAGTTTGAGTGACAGGGGCTGGGGGATTCCAGGAGACAGGGTGAGTCAGCACAGGACTGAATAGAGAGATCTGCATGTAGATGGGTGGGAGGAGTTGCACCTGGAACCTGAATAGGGCTGTGCCTTCCCTCCACAATGCTGGCTCCACCTCCTGTGGTGCGTCTGATGTCCCTGGCCCACACTGTGAAAGGAAAGAAGGAGTCTTGTCAACAAAGTGCTCCAGGACTGACCTGAACTGGTTTGGACTAGGCAAAGGCCTCTCTGCCTTCAGAGAGCAAAGGGAAAATGAGTATAAAAGAGGGGACCCAAACCCCAGAACTTTAGATCACTTTTGGGAAACAAGAAGAACCTTTGCTGAGGAGAGGAACCAGAGAAACTGAGGAGGAGCCAACACCAAGCTGAGTGCTGTTTGGGGGATTGGCCTGCAGTGGTTGCCTGACTGCCAAAGAAAGGAGAAAGGACTTTGTGCTACTTTCAATTCAACTTGTAAAGGATCTCCAAGGGCTTGAGATAGATCTTGCCTCCTGCTGAAGTCTCAGGGACAACAGACTTCACCCACCAGCTCCCCAAGAGTTCTTTTGAAGTGCATGCTGTTGTGTTGGGCCTTCTGAGGGACTGCGTGTCGCAAGGAGCTGGAAGCGCGACTCACGAAGAAGAAGCGTGACGCCGCCGCAGCCGCTGTCGTCGCATCACTGAAGAAGGGTGTCGCCGCTGCCGCTGTCGCTTTGCCTCGCAGAAGCACCTCGCATCGCCGGAGAAGAGTGTCGCCGTCGCATCAGACGCCGTCGCATCATTGGAGAAGCGGGTCGCCGCCGCAGCCGATGTCGTCGCATCACTGAAGAAGGGTGTCGCCGCTGCCGCTGTCGCATCGCCGAATCGCCTCGCTTTACCGGAGAAGAGTGTCGCAGGGCCTGTCGCGGCTCCGAAGAATCGTTGAGTCGCCGCACGGCCGTCGGGCGTGCACGCATCGTGTCGCATCAAGAAGAAGACGCCATTTTTGTTTCATTGCACCGGATCTTCATTGCATCACGGCGCTGCTGGTCGCATCGCCACGGAAGCGCAGTAGGAAACCGACGCATCACCTCCCCACGCGGAGAAGAACCGACGCATCCCCTACGCAGCAGTAGGGACCGACGCATCACCGTTCTTGCATGTAAGGAACCAACGCATCATCTTCCCTGCAACACTTTCGTTGTATAGCGTTACGCATCCAAAGGAACATTGAACTCAAAGTGTCGCATTTACCATCTAAAAAGAACTAAGCTAATTCTACCATTTTTAAGTACAGTATTGTGGATTTTTGTCGTTTGTGGTCTTGTGATAAGTCTATATAAAAATACTTATTTTTATACTACAACTTGTGTGGTGTCCATCTGTAGTGTTGTCACTGGGTTACTGTATGTGTTCACAAATGCTTTACACACTGCCTCTGAGATAAGCCTGTCTGCTCGTGCCAAGCTACTAAGGGGGTGAGCAGGGGTTATTTTAGTAGTGTATCCCTCTTACCCTGACTAGAAGCAAGGGTCCCTGTTTGGTCAAAGGTACCTACCCCTGCCAACTAGAGACCCCCAGTTCTAACAGCATGCATGTGCCAAGACCCCGAGCGAGCTTACGCTCCTACATTTCCCCGTATGTGTGGACCCGCCCTCCTGGTGCATGCTACATTGCAACATCGACTACTGTGGCCCTGGTGGCGACAACACCCCAACACAAGGACACACTTACCTCACTTCCTGTTCAAGACCAGACCAGAGCCATGCCCTGATCCCCCTGCCGAATCAGCACACCCCTGCGCTGAGCTGACGTACGCCGGACCAGCACACGCCGCTTGTGCATGCAGGGGGGGGCAGGCGAAGCTACATGTCCAAGGTCTCAGTCACTGCTGAGGTAACATGGTATCCTCCGCTGAAGACAGCACACTGATGTTGCAGGGCTCCAGTCCATCATGCTGACATAATGACCACACGGACACACTTGCTTAGATGTTGGGAATGGTCACGGGCACCTGCACCCAGCCACTTTTATTAGCAGGCTCACATGTTGAGTGACACCTATGTTGGATGTGTGTGGGGTGTGTGTACACCAGCCGTCATGGAGTGCCTAGTGCAGTCAAAAAATGACAACAGTGTACATCGTAAAGTACACAACCATTCAACCGTAAAGGACCCATGACCTGAGCTGCAAAGAGTTAGTGGCCCCGGATGCACAGCGTCCTGCATGGGCCTACCGCCACGGGCCGCTGACTTGCGGTGCACTGGGGCAGGGTCACGAGAGCAGAGCAGGTTCCCGCAGATGTCTAGGGGGGTTGTCGCGGAGTGTCTCGGTGGACAGTGGAAGGTGTACCCCCAGGGCATGATGCCGATGGCAGAACCATGCTGAAACAGTCACCATGGTGGAGATGAGTGGAGCAAACACATGTCGGACACCAAGTCCGTCCCAGCCAGATGATGATGCAGACAACCCCCAGGCCATGGACTCAGATGCCACCAAAGTTCAACCAGAGAGTGCCCATGAGTCATTGCACACAGAGTTAGTGGCACCAGTGCTGATAGGGGATGCCGCCTGCGATGAAGCTTGTCCAATGGTGTGGACTCCTCCATATCTTACCCAGGACACAGTTCCACATGTGTGGCCTACTGGACCGCAGTGTATGCCTGAGGCAGCAGCCAGCAGGGGCCATTCACCGAGTGTCGCCGGCTTAGGTTGGATGGTCCCACCGGCCTGCGTAGTTCAGGTTCAGTGGCACCATGGGACGTGGGCTTGCGTTGCACAGGGTTAGTGGCACCAGGTCAGTTGTTGCTAGTGTTCGGTCACCTCCGTAACGAGGATCTGGCTTTCATCCGGACTGAACCGCATCTTCCTCTTACTCCTCTCCGTGCGTTCACTGGTATGGACTCTGCCATTCATGAATCACGACTGGGTGCTGGATGTGGGGCCTACTAGACCGCAGTGTAGGCCGGGGGCAGCGGTCAGCACGGGCCCACAGACACATGTCGTGTGCTTGTGATGCATTTGTTTGCTTCACTGATAGCAGAGAGTTTAGTGATATCACCCCTGCAGTAGACATCTGGTCACTGCCATTCATGACTTAGGACACAGTTCCACATGTGGGACCCACTGGGCCGCTGTGTAGGCCTGTGCCCTCATCCACGTGGCGCCGGCTTGCGTTGAACAGGGTTAGTGGCACCACGTGTCGCCGGCTTGCGTTGAACAGGGTTAGTGGCACCACGTGTTGCCGGCCTGCGATATGAAATTATGCCTCACTGATCAAAGGGAGTCTGGTGCTGTGGCTCTGCCACGGACTTGGGCTCACTGCCATTCATGACTCAGGACACAGTTCCACATGTGGGACACACTGGGCCGAGGAGGATGCCGATGGAGTATTTAAATGTAAAATGAGTACTATGGGCCTGCGCCGTGGAGGCCAGCAATGGTCTGCGGAGGCTGCAAAGGTCGCGGGCCTGGGGCCTGGAGTTTGCACCGGCACGTGGTGGGCCCTCTTTGACACATGCCGGTGTCGGCAGGTGAGCGGAGCCTCGTTGGTGCTCTGGGGCAGGCATGACGGGTCTGGGGCCCAGCGACCCGGGGTGCAGCAGGAGCACAGGGACACAGGCCCCGCCGCGCTCGGCGCAGGACTCGCGGCGGGCTGAGAGGCGCCGCCCTGGCAGATGCGTTGTCCATTACGAATGAGAACCAAGCCCAGTGCGACAGGCTTTTTGTTCACAACCCTACGCAGGCCTGGCGTACGCAGGTCCAACCCACTCTGCCCGCACATGCAGGGGGGGCGTAATGTGCGACATTTCCGCATTATGCCCCACAGCCTGTGGGGACATGGTAGTGTCCACTGGCCATTACACTCCATGCACCAGCAGTTGATCTCCACATGGCCATTTCCGTGATTTGCACGCTGTGGTTTGTCCGGCATCTCCACGCCACATCTGGCATTGGGTAGGTTCACATTCATTAGTCACTTGCCGCTCTCGCACATGCCTGCTCCATGCCTCTCCTCACATCCTGCTATTGTGTGTCTGTGGTGCCATGCCGTGGCTGGGTTGTGGGCATGGCAAGGCCAAGTTCCTAATGGAGTTGTGTTGTCGTGTCTGGTCGGTTGGCATGTTGTGTGGCATTTTGAATGTAGTTGTACTACATGCCCATTGCCAGTGTTGTGAGTTGCATGACTGTGGGCTGGAGGTGTGTGGTGTGTTCATTTTGTACTTACCAACGAGCACTGCATTGCCATGGGTGCCATCCTGGGAGCGCTGGGTGATGATGGACTGTCGGGAGATGTGAGAATCAGGCACTCTGCCTGGGGAGTTGGCCACGACATTGTTGAAGGGTCCCGGGCGGTCCACTATTGCCTGCACATTCATGGGATGCGTGTGCTTTCTGTTGTGGTAGTTGTGTGCAGTGTCAGCAGGGGGCACAAGGGGTACATGTGTGCAGTTGGCCCTGACACGTGAGGGAATCCAGCTATGGCATAGGGGCCTTGCTTGGTCTCCAGCTGCTCCTGCGCAGTGTGGGTGAAGTGGAGGGGCTGAGGTACCAGGCTGATGTTGGTATCCAGGACTGGTGTGATGACCTTGGATGGGGCTGGCTGTGTGACTCCTCCGACTCTGGCAGTTGTGGGTTGGATGGTACCAGAGGCCGACATGTGCTGCGCAGCCGGCAGCTTTGTCTGCAGAGGGATGTTGGTTGTCCGCTGGGTTGGTACCATCAGCAGGTGGGGGATGTGGGTCAGGATGATGGGGTTGGTTGTCCTTTTGGGCCTGTAGTGGGTAATGTCCTCCTCTGGCATTGGGTCTGGGCGGCAGGTGCGTTTCAGGTGGGTCCTCTCTCTTTGTGTACGCTGCCTCTGTGGTGTTCCGGAGGGGGGCAGGACGGGTCCTGGGGGTGGTGGTGGGCCTGGGGGTGGTGGCGGTGGGTGTTGTATGCCTCATGGGTCTCGGAGCTGCATGATCATTGTCTCCATGGCATCTGTGGGTCTTCCGATGTGGCTCTGTGCTGGGCTCCCTTTCGTTCTGCAGGTAGTCGTCCTGCTTAACACCAGCAGAAGGCAGGTGTTAAATCCCTGCTGCTACCGCGGCTTATCGCCTGTTTTTGGTTCGCATCACAGATCTGGCAGTTCGTTGTGAAAGTGGTGTTGTGGTGTTTTCGTGTGTTTTTGCACGGGAACGCCTACTCTGCATCTCATTAGGGTTAGTTGGTGGTGTCATCCGTGGGGGTAAATGTTGAGGCAGTTATCGCGGGAATACTTGCTTTGTCTGCAGTTTGCAACCGCTTGTGAATGGGGTATTAAATCTGTCACCACTTTTGTTGCGTTAAGTTGGCGATAACTCGGAGATAAGTCCTTGTGAATATCCCCCAACATGTCTTTTTTGACAGCACATGTGCTACTTAGCCGAGACCTAAAACCGATCTGAAATCTTTGAGGGAGGCAAACCATCATTCATCTATTGGCGCGTAATCTGTAGTGACTGTGATAAGTGGTTCTTTCTTGTTGTCTTCTGATGAGAGCAGAGTCTATGGTTCTCCCTTTAAACTACTATGAGTATGCGAATACACAAAATCACTTGCAAGCTCCGCCCACCATCCTCCTTAGTAGTAGGCAAAGGACTTCCCTCCTTTTCCTATATTGATGGACAGCTTACCAAAAGACCCCCCAAGAGCATTGCCAGCTGATTTTGGGGACATGTTCTCTATGCAGAGGAACATGAGGACATCTCCACCAAAAAAGAAGCACTTACTTCATACAGTTAAGAGCATTCCATCCATCAATTGTTTATTTTGCATATGCGCCCTAAGTGGGAAGGGTATGCCCAGACGTGGGTTCCGTGCTCACTACACCCCTGGATTCAAGCTAGCCTGGCTGATGAAGGGTGATGCCCTGAAACCGGTCCCAGAATGCTTGTTTCCGGTCCAGGGAGGACCTGGCCTGACGGTTCAGGCTGAACTGTTCCCATAAGGACCAGGGTCATGACTGATTTGCATATGGCTGGGTCCAAACTTGGGCGGTGTGGTGAGCAAAAGAATGATGGATTAAAGCCAGATCCTTGTGACTGGGGTTGAATATTTGCATTGTCCACGATTCTGTCCATCAATTGTTTCTTTTGCATATGTCGCACTAAGTGGGAAGGTTATGCCCAGACTTGGGTCCTGTGCTCACTACACCACTGGATTCAAGCTAGCCTGGCTGATGAAGGATGATGCCCTAAAACCTGTCCCTGGATGCTTGTTTCTGGTCCAGGGAAGACCTGGCTTCGGGGGTCAGGCTGGACTGTTCCCATAAGCACCAGGGTCAAGACTGATTTCAGTACGGCTGGGTCTAAACTGAGGTAGTGTGGTGAGCAAAAGAATGATGGATTAAACCTTGATCCTTGTGACTGGGTGTGAATGTTTGCATAGTCCAGCATTCTGTCCATCAATTGTTTCTTTTGCATATGTCGCCCTAAGTGGGAAGGGTATGCCCAGACGTGGGTCCCGTGTTCACACCACTGGATTCAAGCTAGACTGGCTGATGAAGGGTGATGCCCTGAAACTGGTCCCAGGATGCTTGTTTCCGGTCCAGGGAGGACTTGGCTTGGCGATTCAGGCTGGACTGTTCCCATAAGGAACAGGGTCAAGACTGATTTGCATATGGCTGGGTACAAACTGGGGTGGTGTGGTGAGCAAACGAATGATGGATTAAATCCATACCCTTATGACTGGGGGTGAATGTTTGCATTGTCCAGCCTTCCGTCCATCAATTGTTTCTTTTGCATATGTTGCCCTAAGTGGGAAGGGTATGCCCAGACTTGGGTCCTGTGCTCACTACACCACTGGATTCAAGCTAGCCTGGCTGATGCCCTGAAACTGGTTCCAGGATGCTTGTTTCTGGTCGAGGGAGGACCTGGCTTGGCGGGTCGGGCTGGACTGTGCCCATAAGAAACAGGGTCAAGACTGATTAGCATATGGCTGGGTCCAAACTGGGATGGTGTGGTGAGCAAATGAATGATGGATTAAACCCATATCCTTATTACTGGGGGTGAATGTTTATATTGTCCAGCATTCCGTCCATCGATTGCTTCTTTTGCATATGTCGCACTAAGTGGGAAGGGTATGCCAAGACGTCGGTCCTGTGCTCCCTACAAGACTGGATTCAAGCTAGCCTGGCTGATGAATGGTGATGCCCTGAAACCAGTCCCAGAATGCTTCTTGTTGGTCCCTTGAGGACCTGGCTTGGCGGTTCAGGCTGGACTGTTCCCATTTTGAACAGGGTCAAGACTGATTTGGATATGGCTGTGTCCAAACTGGGGTGGTGTGGTGAGCAAAAGAATGATGGATTAAACCCAGATCCATGTGACTAGGGGTGAATATTTGCATTGTCCAGCATTCCATCCATCAATTGTTTCTTTTGCATACGTCGCCCTAAGTGGGAAGGGTATGCCCAGACGTGGATCCCGTACTCACTACACCACTGGATTCAAGCTAGCCTGGGTGATGAAGGGTGATGCCCTGAAACCAGTCCAAAGATGATTGTTTCCAGTCCAGGGAGGACCTGGCTTTGCGGTTCGGGCTAGACTGTTCCCATAAGGAACAGGGTCAAGACTGATTTGCATATGGCTGGGTCCAAACTGGGGTGGTGTGGTGAGCCAATGAATGATGGATTAAACCCACATTCTTGTGACTGGGGGTGAATGTTTGCATTGTCCAGCATTCTGTCCATCAATTGTTTCTTTTGCATATGTTGCCCTAAGTGGGAAGGGTATGCCCAGACGTGGGTCCCGTGCTCACTACACCACTGGATTCAAGCTAACCTGGCGTATGCAGGGTGCTGCCCAAAAACCAGTCCCATGATGCTTGTTTTCGGTCCAGGGAGGACCTGGCTTGGCGGTTTGGTCTGGACTGTTCCCATAAGGATCGAGACTGATTTGCATATTGCTGGGTCCAAACTGGGGTGGGGTGGTGTGGTGAGCAAAAGAATGATGGATTAATTCCAGAAACTTGTGATTGTGGGTGAATGTTTCCATTGTCCAGCATTCCGTCCAGCAATTGTTTCTTTTGCATATGTCGCCCTATGTGGGAAGGGTATGCCCAGACGTGGGTCCTGTGCTCACTACAGCACTGGATTCAAGCTAACCTGGCTGATGAAGGGTGATGCCCTGAAACTGGTCCTAGAATGCTTGCTTCCAGTCCAGGGAGGACCTGGTTTGGCGGTTCGGGCTGGACTGTTCCCATATGGAACAGGGTCAAGACTGATTTGCATATGGCTGGGTCCAAACTGGGGTGGTGTGGTGAGCAAAAAAATGAGGGAGTAAACCAAGATTCTTGTGAGTGGGGGTGATGTTTGCATTGTCCAGCATTCCGTCCATCAATTGTTTCTTTTGCATATGTTGCCCTAAGTGCAAAGGGTATGCCCAGACGTGGGTCCCGTGCTCACTACACCACTGGATTCAAGCTAGCCTGGCTGATGAAGGGTGATGCCCTGAAACCAGTCCCAGAATGCTTGTTTCCGGTCCAGGGAGGACCTGGCCTGATGGTTCAGGCTGAACTGTTCCCATAAGGAACAGGGTCATGACTGATTTTCATATGGCTGGGTCCAAACTGGGGCGGTGTGGTGAACAAAAGAATGATGGATTAAACCCAGATCCTTGTGACTGGGGTTGAATATTTGCATTGTCCACCATTCTGTCCATCAATTGTTTCTTTTGCATATGTTGCCCTAAGTGGGAAGGTTATGCCCAGACTTGGGTCCTGTGCTCACTACACCACTGGATTCAAGCTAGCCTGGTTGATGAAAGATGATGCCCTAAAATCTGTCCCAGGATGCTTGTTTCTGGTCCAGGGAAGACCTGGCTTCGGGTGTCGGGCTGGACTGTTCCCATAAGGAACAGGGTCAAGACTGATTTCCGTACGGCTGGGTCCAAACTGAGGTAGTGTGGTGAGCAAAAGAATGATGGATTAAACCCTGATCCTTGAGACTGGGTGTGAATGTTTGCATAGTCCAGCATTCTGTCCATCAATTGTTTCTTTTGCATATGTCGCCCTAAGTGAGAAGGGTATGCCCAGACGTGGGTCCCGTGTTCACTACACCACTGGATTCAGGCTGGCCTGGCTGATGAAGGGAGATGCCCTGAAACTGGTTCCAGGATGTTATTTTCTGGTTCCAGGGAGGACCTGGTTTGGCAGTTCATGCTGGACTGTTCCCATAAGGAACAGGGTCAGGACTGATTTGAATATGGTTGGGTCCAAACTGGGGTGGTGTGGTGAGCAAAAGAATGATGGATTAAACCCAGATCCTTGTGACTCGGCGTGAATGTTTGCACTGTCCAGCATTCCGCCCATCAATTGTTTCTTTTGCATATGTCGCTCTAAGTGGGAAGGGTATGCCCAGACGTGGGTCCCGTGATCACTCCACTGGATTCAAGCTAGCCTGGCTGATGAAGGATGATGCCCTGAAACTGGTCCCAGGATGCTTGTTTCCGGTCCAGGGAGGACCTGGCTTGGCGGTTCGGGCTAGACTGTTCCCATAAGGAACAGCGTAAAGACTGATTTGCATATGACTGGGTCCAAACTGGGGTAGTGTGGTGAGCAAAAAAATGATGGGTTAAACCCAGATCCTTGTGACATTGGGGGTGAATATTTGCATTGTCCAGCCTTCCGTCCATCAATTGTTTCTTTTGTGTATGTCGCCCTAATTGGGAAGGCTATGCCTAGACGTGGGTCCTGTGTTCACTAAACCACTGGATTCAAACTAGCCTGGCTGATGAAGTGTGATGTTCTGAAACCGGTCCCAGGATGCTTGTTTCCCGTCCAGGGAGGACCTGGTTGGCGATTCAGGCTGGACTGTTCCCATAAGGAACAGGGTCAAGACTGATTTGCATATGGCTGGGTCCAAACTGGGGTAGTGTGGTGAACAAAAGAATGATGGATTAAACCCAGATCCTTGTGACTGGGGGTGAATGTTTGCATTGTCTAGCATTCCGTCCATCGATTGTTTCTTTTGCATATGTTGCCCTAAGTGGGAAGGGTATGCCAAGACGTTGGTCCTGTGCTCCCTACAAGACTGGATTCAAGTTAGCCTGGCTGATGAAGGGTGATACTCTGAAACCAGTCCTAGGATGCTAGTTTCCGATCCAGGAACGACCTGGCTTGGCGATTCGGGGTGGACTGTTCCCATAAGGAACAGGGTCAAGACTGATTTGCATATGGCTGTGTCCAAACTAGGCTGGTGTGGTGAGCAAAAGAATGATGGATTAAACCTAGATATTTGTGACAGGGGGTGAATGTTTTCATTGTCCAGCGTTCTGTCCATCAATTGTTTCTTTTGCATATTTCACCCTAAATGGGAAGGGTATGCCCAGACGTGGGTCCCGTGCTCACTACACCACTGGATTCAAGCTTGCCTGGCTGATGAAGGGTGAGGCTCTGAAACCGATCCCAGGATGCTTGTTTCCGGTCCAGGGTGGACCTGGCTTGGCGGTTCGGGCTGGACTGTGCCCATAAGAAAAAGTGTCAAGACTGATTTGCATATGGCTAGGTCCAAACTGGGGTGGTGTGGTGAGCAAAAGAATGATGGATAAAACCCAGATCCTTGTGACTGGGGGGTGAATGTTTGCAGTGTCAAGCATTCCATCCATAAATTGTTTCTTTTGCATATGTCGCCCTAAGTGGGAAGGGTATGCCAAGACGTCGGTCCTGTGCTCCCTACAAGACTGGATTCAAGCTAGCCTGGCCGATGAAGGGTGATACTCTGAAACCGGTCCTAAGATGCTAGTTTCCGGTCCAGGAAGGACCTGGCTTGGCGATTCGGGGTGGACTGTTCCCATAAGGAACAGGGTCAAGACTGATTTGCATATGGCTGTGTCCAAACTAGGCTGGTGTGGTGAGCAAAAGAATGATGGATTAAACCTAGATATTTGTGACAGGGGGTGAATGTTTTCATTGTCCAGCGTTCTGTCCATCAATTGTTCTTTTGCATATTTCGCCCTAAATGGGAAGGGTATGCCCAGACATGGGTCCCGTGCTCACTACACCACTGGATTCAAGCTAGCCTGGCTGATGAAGGGTGATGCCCTGAAACCGATCCCAGAATACTTGTTTCTGGTCCAGGGAGGACTTGGCTTGGCGGTTCGGGCTGGACTGTTTGCATAAGGAATAGGGTCAAGATTTATTTGCATATGGTTTGGTCCAAACTGGGGTGGTGTTGTGAGCAAAAGAATGATGGCTTAACCCCAGATCCTTGTGACTGGGGGTGAAGGATTGCATTGTCCAGCATTCCGTCCATCAATTGTTTCTTTTGCATATGTTGTCCTAAGTGGGAAGGGTATGCCCAGACATGGGTCCCGTGCTCACTACACCACTGGATTCAAGCTAGCCTGGCTGATGAATGGTGATGCACTGAAACCGGTCCCAGGATGCTTGTTTCCAGTCTAGGGAGGACCTGGCTTGGCGGTTCGGGCTGGTCTGTTCCCATAAGGAATAGGGTCAAGACTGATTTGCATATGGCTGGATCCAAACTGGGGTGGTGTGGTGAGCAAAAGAATGATGGATTAAACCCCGGTCCTTGTTACTGGGAGTGAATATTTGCAGCGTACAGCATTTCGTCCATCAATTGTTTGTTTTGCATATGGTGACCTAAGTGGGAAGGGTATCCCCAGAAGTGGGTCCCATGCTCACTACACCACTGGTTTCAAGCTAGCCTGGCTGATGAAGGGAGATGCCCTGAAACAGGTCCCTGGATGCTTGTTTCCAGTCTAGGGAGGACCTGGCTTGGCGGTTCGGGCTGGTCTGTTCCTATAAGGAACAGGGTCAAGACTGATTTGCATATGGCTGGATCCAAACTGGGGTGGTGTGGTGAGCAAAAGAATGATGGATTAAAACCTGGTCCTTGTTACTGGGAGTGAATCTTTGCAGCATCCAGCATTTCGTCCATCAATTGTTTTTTTTTTTTAATTTTTTTTTTTTTATTGCGAGTTCATAGATCTTACACACATTCCATGATATTATACATAAATACATATTCCAGAATATTGAGGAGAAAAATAATTAACTTCGATCTAAAGTGCAAAGTGCAGAGATTGAAAAATTACAGATACTCATTTCAAAAAATGTTTTAGCAGTACAATCAAATTATTCCTACAATACCAAAAAGATCCTATTAAAATCAGGTACAAAATACAAACTTATGGCGGATAAATACATAGAAAGATCACATTAAGATAAAATACAATAATACTAAAACCAGATAGGTACCCACGTACCCTTTCTATCTGTATACCAAAATACAATATGTTATCCTATATTTCAAAGATACTCCAATATTTCTCATATCTTCTTAATGCCCCTGATCTTATTGCATATTTCCTTTCCAATTCTTGTACGTTGGATAATTTTGCCCTCCAAGCATTGAAAGTGGGTATCTTCTCTGTTCTCCAGAGTTGCAAAATTAAAGATCTTGCCAATAATGCTACTATAAACAAGCATTCTTCATATTCGGCAGTATCAGAAGAACATCCCAAAACCGCAATAGATTCATTGAGTGAGATATGGGGGTCTATTGTAAATCTAAGCTATTTCTCGATCTCCCCCAAAAACTCAGAATTTTTGGGCACTTCCAAATAATATGCGTCCAAGTGCCTTTCTCCACACAACGAAAGCATTTATCTTCAATTTGCGGATATAATTTATGAAGAAAGAAGGGTGTTCTATATATTAGCCATTTCGAATAGAATTGCATACGTTTGAAGTTCGCCCCTCTAAATATACATGCATTAAACGTATTTAACCTATTCCACGTTGATTGAAGAATCTGTATATCTTCCACTTTCCTCCATTTATCCCTAACTTTTTCATATAATGAGGAAGACTTATTCTGATCGAATATCTTAACCCAATCACTAATCTTTCTATGTATAGGACAGTTAAGGGCTTCACTAATACTGAATTTATAGTCCAAATTTTCTATATTTAATTTTTCCAATATAGGTTTTAATCTAACAAATGACCACTTTAAAATTATATTGGAATGCTGGAGGCCCATTTCAATTTCCATCCAGGTTTTCCAACAGTTCCGCCTAATGAAATCCTGAATTTGGACATAACCATTTTCCTCCCATAGCCTTAGTATATTATTCGCTAAAATACCTATTTCCCCGTATGTATGTTCGAAAGTCTGGTTGAGTTATTAATTCTTAAAATATCATAATATGCTAAAATCTGTGTTTTTTGTTTAAATAACCACTGTAAGGTCTTATAACGAACTTTCTTAGGGTACTTCGTAACTCTTGTGGGGTCCCTAATATTATATTCCTTTAGGATCTTTTTCATAAAAAAATTATCTGCCTCTTGAGGATCTGAAAAAAGAATCTAAAACTATGATGTACAAATGTCGCATAATAATAATTTATAATATATCCGGAAGAGATAAACCTCCTTCTTCCACAGGATAGTTTAAAGTGCTAAGTGCTAACCTTGATACCTTGTTTGCCCATAAGAAAGAGGAGAGCATACTATCTAACTCTTTAAAAAAAGAGGACTGTATTGCGCAGGGAGCAGCACTAAAAAGAAAATTAAACAATGGAAGGATAGACATTCGAATTAACGCCACTCGTCCTATTATTGACAATGGGAGCTGATTCCAGCGTATTAACTGAGAGCTCACCTTTTTCAATAATGGGGTATAGTTTAAGGAAAAAAGATCTTCTACTTTCTCTGTGACAAAGATCCCTAAATATCTCTTTGGACGAGTATTGTACGTCTGTCTAAATTCTAATAATAAAGAGTTCACACCACAGTTACACAATATAATTTCTGTTTTGGTCTTATTGATTTTATAGCCTCCTATTTCTTGGAAGTCTGCAAAAACTCTCATCACTTCCACCTGAGTATCTATCTTCGAATTCAAGAAGAGTACAATGTCGTCAGCATACAATTTTATATTCGTCATTCCTTGCACCGGGGCTGTATGTGCTCTTTTTCCTTGATTGCAATTGCTAAGGGCTCTATAAAAAGAGCAAATAAAATCGGTGAAAGGGGACAGCCTTGCCTGATACCTCTATTTATTTGGCATGTCCCTATCTTAACAGAGTTAACTAATATTTGCGCCTGAGAGTTTGTATAAAGTTGTTTTAATAAAATTATAAACTCTTTTGGAAAACTGAACTTTGCTAAAATCGTAAAAAGACAACTCCAAGAAACAAGGTCAAATGCCTTTTCGGCATCTAAAAACCATATCTGTGCCTGAACCTTATTAATATTAAAAAAATCCAAAGCTTCTAATAAAAAATTTGTATTAGTATAGAGCTGTCTCCCTGGTATAAAATCACATTGATCCGTTCCGATAAGTGACCCCACCATCTTATTTAATCTATTGGCAATCAGTTTAGTAAAAATTTTGTAGTCAGTATTTAAAAGGCTTATTGGCCTATAGGAATTCACATTTTCGCTGTCTTTATCTTTTTTTAAAATACTGACCACTACTGCAATACGAAAAGATGCTGGCGGATCCCCTCCATGTAATAAAAAGTTTGCGAGTCTTAAAATTTCAGGGCAAAGTATTGTAGCAAATGTTTTAAAAAATTGCCCAGGAATGCCATCCTCCCCGGTAGCTTTACAATTAGGTAAAGAGCTGATAACCGCATCTAGTTCTTCCTTCGTAAATTCGGCTAGCAGCAGCTCTTTGAAATTATTTCCCAAAGTTGGAATAGGCAATCCCTGCAAGAATTCGTCAATTGTTTCTACAGGAATCTGATAAGATGTCTGATATATATCTTTATAATGATTAAGAAAAACCTCACCTATTAAAGACGTAGTATTTACACGAGTTTTAGTTACTTTATCATGAATATACTCGACTCTATTTCGAACTTGCTTCTCCTTTGCTTGCCAAGCTAGCAACCTTCCTGTATATTCACTATCTTCATAACTAGTCTGGAGGTATAGCCGACTTGACATATCCCCTAATTCGTAGTAGAATTCCCTCATTCTCATTTTTGCGTTCAATACGTTTTGTCTGGTGGCTGGGGTCCTATTTCTGAAATATTCCTGATTTGCATGGGCCAGACTATTTTCTATCACCAGTCTCTCCTCCTTCTTAGCCTTCTGTTTTGGAATCTCTTTTGAGGTGATTATGCCTCTCAGAGTGGCTTTAAATACCTCCCATATTATGTTAATTGGTGCGGAATCCTTATTTATATTAAAAAAGGAGCTGATCTCCTTTTCTATTTCTACACACCATTGTTTCTCAGCTAAATTAAGTTTATTAAAATACCATCTCCTTGATGATTCATCCTCTAACTTATCTAACATAATTTCCAACTTAATGAGGGCATGATCTGAGAAGACATTTACTATATGCTCATATTTGCTAACTTCAAGGTTATGAGAAGTGAGAAAAAAGTCTAGCCTAGATGCTGAATCATATTTTGCAGAGTAACAAGAATATTCACGTTTAACCGGATTGTTATGATGCCAGCTATCCAGAATATCTAGATCCGACTTACAACTCAACAAGGCAATGGCAACTTGTGGCTTATTTTGTCTCCGGCCTTTTTGGTTGAGTCAACCACAGGATTTTGTAAAAATTAAAGTCACCACCCCATATAATCTGACCCGGTATACCAGATAGAGCTTGCTTTAACTGTAAAATAGGGAGTGGATCATCGGGGACTGGTGCGTAGATTGTAGCTAGTATAAGGTTTGTCTGGTTTATTTTCCCAGATACAAATGTCCATCTACCACTCTTATCTGAATGTGAGGCTTCAAACTGAAATTGGACGTGCTTACCTATAAAAATACTCACACCTGTCTGAGCTACCCCCGACACCGAAGAACAGTAAAACCCTGCCCAATTTTTTAGCATTTTTCCAGCGTTTGTTAGAGCCCGGAAATGTGTCTCTTGTATAAAGATCACATCTGGGTGATAACCTTTTAGCCAACTCTCTATCGCACAAGTTTTACATCTGTTATTTAAACCATTGGCATTTAGAGACAGAATCAACAATTTCTTCCTACTCATATAAAAACTGTCTTTCCAAAGTGGAAATTATGCGGAGTATACCAAGTATGCATATTCTACTCTTTCTAAATCTCTAATGAGAGCGTAGCTGACTAATTTACGCACCAAGACACCCCCAACTGTTTTAGGTAAGCTTCACAAGTACTGAACCAGTACACCATCATGCATATGATAACATTTGTGCAAAGTACGCATAAAATATAAAACACATAGCTGCTAGCCAAATGCACTATAGTGCCAATTCCACTAAATATATATATAAATATGGTTAAATACAATCACGCACCTGTTGGACCAATATACTTCAATACAGATATAAAAAAAAAAACCCTACACTTTCAATAGTGCAAATAAGCATCAAAGTGCAAATCACGCAACCCAAAAAAATACCGTACAATATAACAGTATAATACAGTACAATTGTAACTATTGTGCAAAATATGCATCAAAGTGCATTACGGTGCATTAAGTGCCTTAATATGCAACATTTCATGTGTAATACATTGTTTCTATTGTACAGTGCCGCAGCTTACTCCTAACCCTGTTGAATAATTACTATGCGCATTATTTAATCTCCTCTTGATAGAAATAATCACACAAATATTTTCCCTTTATGAACTCTCTTTTTTTTACTGCATCACCCCCACCACCACCCACCCAACCCACCCTCTCCAGAAGAAGGGAAGACCCAACCTTCCCCACTGACTTCCCCTCCTTCTCCCTTCTATTAGCGGATGCCATCTCGTTGCATCCTAATGCGACTCCTGATTCACCTTTGCAACCGCCCCAGAGATGAACGAAACTCTTAACCCAGACATCTTAAACATTTCATAACAATACTCACATATGGCTAATTAAATATTCGAGAAACTTATAAATACAAAATCTCCCTTTCCTTATGTAGTATTAAGGCCCTCCAGAAGGTTCTGGGCTTCTAAAATATCCGTTAGGATAAAAAACTTTCCTTTGGCTAGAACTTTTAATTTAGATTGTTGCACAATCATTGCCTGTGCCCCTTTGGCTTTAAACGGATCAATCATTTTAACAAAGTTCTTGCGTCTAAGGGCAGATGCTGCAGACATATCAGAGAAGATTTTAAAATGTTTAATTTCATCAGTTGTGAATGTTCTCCTTGATATAGCTGTACTTAGGATTCGCTCCTTAATTCTATAATCCAAAAAGTTTATTAAGATTGTTCGTGGGTACTTGAGATTCGCGGGCTTATGTGCAGGTACCCTATGGGCTCTGGTAATCGTGAGGTCCCCTTGTAATTCCGGAATTGCTTTTTTCAACAGGGACTCTGTCCATTTTACCATTTCCGCCCCCTCCAGCCCCTCGGATACTCCCACCAAGCGTAAATTAGATCTCCTATTGTAATTCTCAAGGTCTTGTAACTTTGAATCCATCTGGTACTTATTTTTGTTCAACACCTGAAGTTCCTCTTGCATAACAACAATTTTGTCCTCAAGACCTGAAACACGAGCCTCCAATTCTGCGACCCTTATAGGTAAATTGCCCAGTTTTTCCTCCATCTTTGATAGTCTATCATGCAGCTGGGATATTTCATATACTTGCGACGCCTTCAGATCTCTTACCTCTTGTAAGATAGTTATAAACATTTCTTGTACTGAGGTATTGCGGTCGGCTTTTTTTTCCCGGGCTTTCGCCGACTCTCACAGAATTGGGGGATATTTATTTTCCCTTTTTCCGCTTTTTCTTTTTCCCCTGCTCTGATTCTGATTCTAGTTCTAATTCCGCTTCTGAATCAGATATGGACGTCGAATCCAGCTCATCCGGCTTGTCTGCCAGTCCCTGACTCCCATTCTCCTTTTGCGCAGTCTGAGGAGGTACTTGACCCTCTGATAACAGAGGCCGGCTGCTCAGAGATGGTTCCCCATGAATCACAGCATTTATTTCTAAGTTTATTTCTGCCGGGGCTGGGATAACATATGATTTGGATTGCGACTGTGGGTGTGCTGTACAAACTGAGGGGGTGTGAGCAAGGTAAGCAGGGGTATGTAACAATTTCTGACCTTGTATATCCTGCGATTTTTTCTGACCTCTTAGATCTTCCACACTATGCTCCTCCCTATTTACAAGAGGAGTACTAGTAGGTAAGTCCCGTACACCCAAGGTACTGCCAAAAAGAGGGTACTGTTTCCTTTTCACCACTTTATCCTCTATCCTCAATATATCCTCAGCTACTTCACCTGCTCCTTCACCCCCCTTTCCTGCCTCCTCTTCACCCCCCACAGCCAACATACTCAAATCAATTGAAAGTCCCGACAGGCTCTGCTCTTCTTCCAAGTTTTTATCAGCAGCGTCCTGATCGTGCTGAGTATTCTTCTCAGTATTCTTCTCAGCCAGAGCCAGGTTTTTTGCTTTAAAATCTAATCTCTGCTGAGCGTTTCTTCTCCCTCTTCTGACTTCCTTGGGTGCTAACACAGGTGTCGGTGGCGATTGGCCAGATTTTAAAAACTCTCTCCCAGCTACTGCTTTGGACTGTTTGTTTCGCATTTTTGAGTCAACCAGCCAGTTATGCTCTAGGAGGTCTCCGTGCGGCAGCGTAACCGCGTAACACAGCACCTTCTCTCCGTGTCTATGCTCCCCCTTTTTTCCGCCAGGGATCCAGGGAGCAATTGTCCAACCACCTCAAGCCTTCCCTAAACACCTACACATTCACATTCCTGTGTTTCCTGTGTTGTTCTATATCTCTACCGAGGGCCAGGCTTAACTCCTAGTTAATATACTGAGAGTCAGAGTTAACGTCCTTCGCAGATTTCACGCAAAATTTTCTCTAGAGCTCCAAGACACTCCAAGCGCTAAAGCAAAGTCCCATATTTTCCGGCAGGCAGACAGGCTGCACTAAGGGCTTACCGCAACATAGCGCCAAAGCCTGCCTGAGTTTACACGGGTCTTCCGCGTCTCTCCCGCTGCGTCAGGTTACCCGGAGTCAGCTGCAACGAGGAAAATCTGCCAGGGCTCATAATAGTTACCGCCAACTGCTGAGAACAAAGTGCCACAGTCCTTCAAAAGAAATTTCTCCAGAATGGAGACAGGAACGGCAACGACGGCAGCGGGGATCGGCGGGGATCAGCAGTTACTCCATCAGAGCTCCGAGCTCCTCTCGTGGGCGGGGCATCGGCGAATCAGGAGACGCTGCGGCAACGTGCGTGGGGTCACGTCATCCGCCTCACTCTGAGGGAGTTCGTCCATCAATTGTTTGTTTTGCATATGGCGACCTAAGTGGGAAGGGTATCCCCAGAAGTGGGTCCCGTGCTCACTACACCACTGGTTTCAAGCTAGCCTGGCTGATGAAGGGAGATGCCCTGAAACCGGTCCCAGGATGCTTTTTTCCGGCCCAGGAAGGACCAGGCTTGGCGGGTCAGGCTGGACTGTCCCCATAACGAACAGGGTCAAGACTGATTTGCATATGGCTGGGTCCAAACTGGGGTGGTGTGGTGAGCAAAATAACGATGGATTAAACTCAGATCCTTGTTACTGGGTGTGAATGTTTGCATTATCAGGCATTCCGTCCATCAATTGTTTCTTTTGCATATGTCGCCCTAAGTGGGAAGGGTATGCCCAGACGTGAGTCCCGTGCTCACTATACCACTGGATTCAAGCTAGCCTGGCTGATGAATGATGATGCACTGAAACCGGTCCCAGAATGCTTCTTGTTGGTCCATGAAGGACCTAGCATGGCGGTACGGGTTTGACTGTTCCCATAAGGGACAGGGTCAGGACGGATTTGAATATGGCTGGTTCTAAACTGGGGTGGTGTGGTGAGCAAAAGAATGATGGATTAAACCGTGTGACTGGGGGTGAATGTTTGCATTGTCCAGCATTCCGTCCATCAATTGTTTCTTTTGCATATGTCGCCCTAAGTGGGAAGGGTATGCCTAGATGTGGGTCCCGCGCTCCCTACACCACTGGATTCAAGCTAGCCTGGCTGATGAAGGGTAATGCCCTGAAACCGGTCCCAGGATGCTTGTTTCCAGTTCAGGGATGACCTGGCTTTGCGGTTCGGGATGGACTGTTCCCATAAGGAACAGGGTCAAGACTGATTTGCATATGGCTGGGTCCAAACTGGGGTGGTGTGGTGAGCAAAATAATGATGGATTAAACCCACATCCTTGTGACTTGGGGTGAATGTTTGAATTGTCCAGCATTCTGTCCATCAATTTTTTCTTTTGCATATGTTGCCCTAAGTGGGAAGGGTATGCCCAGACGTGGGTCCCGTGCTCACTACACCACTGGATTCAAGCTAACCTGGCTGATGAAGGGTGATGCCCAAAAACCAGTCCTGTGATGCTTGTTTCTGGTCCAGGGAGGACCTGGCTTGGCGGTCCGGGCTGGACTGTTCCCATAAGGAACAGGGTCAAGACTGATTTGCATATGGCTGGATCCAAACTGGGGTGGTGTGGTGAGCAAAAGAATGATGGATTAAACCCCGGTCCTTGTTACTGGGAGTGAATCTTTGCAGCGCCCAGCATTTCGTCCATCAATTGTTTGTTTTGCATATGGCGACCTAAGTGGGAAGGGTATCCCCAGAAGTGGGTCCCGTTCTCACTACACCACTGGTTTCAAGCTAGCCTCGCTGATGAAGGGAGATGCCCTGAAACCGGTCCCAGGATGCTTTTTTCCGGCCCAGGAAGGACCAGGCTTGGCGGTTCGGGCTGGACTGTCCCCATAACGAACAGGGTCAAGACTGATTTGCATATGGCTGTGTCCAAACTGGGGTGGTGTGGTGAGCAAAATAACGATGGATTTAACCCATGTTCTTGTGACTGGGGGGTGAATATTTGCATTGCCCAGCATTCCGTCCATCAATTGTTTCTTTTGCATATGTCGCCCTAAGTGGGAAGGGTATGCCCAGACATGAGTCGCGTGCTCACTACACCACTGGATTCAAGTTAGCCTGGCTGATGAATGATGATGATGCACTGAAACCGGTCCCAGAATGCTTCTTGTTGGTCCATGAAGGACCTAGCATGGCGGTACGGGCTCGACTGTTCCCATAAGGGACAGGGTCAGGACTGATTTGAATATGGCTGGTTCTAAACTGGGGTGGTGTGGTGAGCAAAAGAATGATGGATTAAACCCAGATCCATGTGACTGGGGGTGAATGTTTGCATTGTCCAGCATTCCGTCCATCAATTGTTTCTTTTGCATATGTCGCCCTAAGTGGGAAGGGTATGCCTAGATGTGGGTCCCGTGCTCCCTACACCACTGGATTCAAGCTAGCCTGGCTGATGAAGGGTGATGCCCTGAAACCGGTCCCAGGATGCTTGTTTCCAGTTCAGGTAGGACCTGGCTTTGCGGTTCGGGATGGACTGTTCCCATAAGGAACAGGGTCAAGACTGATTTGCATATGGCTGGGTCCAAACTGGGGTGGTGTGATGAGCAAAATAATGATGGATTAAACCCAGATCCTTCTGACTGGGGGTGAATGTTTGCATTGTACAGCATTCGGTCCATCAATTGTTTCTTTTGCATATGTCGCTCTAAGTGGGAAGGGTATGCCTAGTCATGGGTCCCGTGCTCACTACACCACTGGATTCAAGCTAGCCTGGCTGTCGAAGTGTAATGCCCTGAAACCGGTCCCAGGATGCTTGTTTCCAGTCCAGGGAGGACCTGGCTTGTCGGTTTGGTCTGGACTGTTCCCTTAAGGAACAGTGTCAAGACTGATTTGCATATGGCTGGGTCCAACCTGGGGTGGTGTGGTGAGCAAAAGAATAATGGATTAAACCCAGATCCTTCTGACTGGGGGTGAATGTTTGCATTGTCCAGCATTCTGTCCATCAATTGTTTCTTTTGCATATGTCACTCTAAGTGGGAAGGATATGCCCAGACGTGGGTCCCGTGCTCACTACACCACTGGATTCAAGCTAGCCTGGCTGAAGAAGTGTGATGCCCTGAAACCGATCCCAGAATGCTTCTTGCCGGTCCAGGGAGGACCTTGCTTGGTGGTTCAAGCTGGACATTTTTCCATAATGAGCAGGGTCAGGACTGATTTGCATATGGCTGTGTCCAAACTGGGGTGGTGTGGTGAGAAAAAGAATGATGGATTAAACCCAGATCCTTGTGACTGGGGGTGAATGTTTGCATTGTCCAGCATTCCATCCATAAATTGTTTCTTTTGCATATGTCGCCCTAGGCAGGAAGGGTATGCCCAGACGTGGGTCCCATGCTCACTAAACCACTGGATTCAAGCTAGCCTGGCTGAAGAAGGGTGATGCCCTGAAACCGGTTCCAGGATTCTTGTTTCAGGTCCAAGGAGGACTTTGTTTGTCAGTTCGGTCTGGACTGTTCCCATAAGGAACAGGGTTAAGACTGATTTTCATGTGGCTGGGTCCAAACTAGGGTGGTGTAGTGAGCAAAAGAATGATGGCTTAAACCCAGATCAATGTGACTGGGGGTGAAAGGTTTGCATTGTCCAGCATTCCGTCCATCAATTGTTTCTTTTGCATATGTTGTCCTAAGTGGGAAGGGTATGCCCAGACATGGGTCCCGTGCTCACTACACCACTGGATTCAAGTTAGTCTGGCTGATGAAGGGTGATACCCTGAAACCGGTCCCAGGATGCTTGTTTCCTGTCCAGGGAGGACCTGGCTTGGTGGTTTGGGCTGGTCTGTTCCCATAAGGAACAGGGTCAAGACTGATTTACATATGGCTGGGTCCAAACTGGGGTGGTGTGGTGAGCAAAAGAAGATGGATTAAACCCCGGTCCTTGTGACTGGGAGTGAATATTTGCAGCGTCCAGCATTTCGTCCATTGATTGTTTGTTTTGCATATGTCGCCCTAAGTGGGAAGGGTATGCCCAGACGTGAGTCCCGTGCTCACTACACCACTGGATTCAAGCTAGCCTGGCTGATGAATGGTGATGCCCTGAAACCAGTCCCAGAATGCTTCTTGTTGGTCCCTGGAGGACCTGGTTTGGCGGTTCAGGCTGGACTGTTCCCATTTGGAACAGGGTCAAGACTGATTTGCTTATGGCTGTGTCTAAACTGGGGTGGTGTGGTGAGCAAAAGAATGATGGATTAAACCCACATTCTTGTGACTGGGGGTGAATGTTTGCATTGTCCAGCATTCTGTCCATCAATTGTTTCTTTTGCATATGTTGCCCTAAGTGGGAAGGGTATGCCCAGACGTGGGTCCCATGCTCACTACACCACTGGATTCAAGCTAACCTGGCGGATGAAGGGTGATGCCCAAAAACCAGTCCCATGATGCTTGTTTTTGGTCCAGGGAGGACCTGGCTTGGTGGTTCGGGCTGGACTGTTCCCATAAGAAACAGGGTCAAGACTGATTTGCATATGGCTGGGTCCAAACTGGGGTGGGGTGGTGTGGTGAGCAAAAGAATGATGGATTAATTCCAGAAACTTGTGACTGTGGGTGAATGTTTCCAATGTTCAGCATTCCGTCCAGCAATTGTTTCTTTTGCATATGTCGCCCTAAGTGTGAAGGGTATGCCCAGACGTGGGTCCCGTGCTCACTACACCACTGGATTCAAGCTAACCTGGCTGATGAAGGGTGATGCCCAAAAACCAGTCCTGTGATGCTTGTTTCTGGTCCAGGGAGGACCTGGCTTGGCGGTCCGGGCTGGGCTGTTCCCATAAGGAAAAGGGTCAAGACTGATTTGCATATGGCTGGATCCAAACTGGGGTGGTGTGGTGAGCAAAAGAATGATGGATTAAACCCCGGTCCTTGTTACTGGGAGTGAATCTTTGCAGCGTCCAGCATTTCGTCCATCAATTGTTTGTTTTGCATATGGCGACCTAAGTGGGAAGGGTATCCCCAGAAGTGGGTCCCGTGCTCACTACACCACTGGTTTCAAGCTAGCCTGGCTGATGAAGGGAGATGCCCTGAAACCGGTCCCAGGATGCTTTTTTCCGGCCCAGGAAGGACCAGGCTTGGCGGTTCGGGCTGGACTGTCCCCATAACGAACAGGGTCAAGACTGATTTGCATATGGCTGTGTCCAAACTGGGGTGGTGTGGTGAGCAAAATAACGATGGATTAAACTCATATCCTTGTGACTGGGTGTGAATGTTTGCATTATCCGGCATTCCGTCCATCAATTGTTTCTTTTGCATATGTCACCCTAAGTGGGAAGGGTATGCCCAGACGTGAGTTCCGTGCTCACTACACCACTGGATTCAAGTTAGCCTGGCTGATGAATGATGATGATGCACTGAAACCGGTCCCAGAATGCTTCTTGTTGGTCCATGAAGGACCTAGCATGGCGGTACGGGCTCGACTGTTCCCATAAGGGACAGGGTCAGGACTGATTTGAATATGGCTGGTTCTAAACTGGGGTGGTGTGGTGAGCAAAAGAATGATGGATTAAACCCAGATCCGTGTGACTGGGGGTGAATGTTTGCATTGTCCAGCATTCCGTCCATCAATTGTTTCTTTTGCATATGTCGCCCTAAGTGGGAAGGGTATGCCTAGATGTGGGTCCCGTGCTCCCTACACCACTGGATTCAAGCTAGCCTGGCTGATGAAGGGTGATGCCCTGAAACCCGTCCCAGGATGCTTGTTTCCAGTTCAGGTAGGACCTGGCTTTGCGGTTCGGGATGGACTGTTCCCATAAGGAACAGGGTCAAGACTGATTTGCATATGGCTGGGTCCAAACTGGGGTGGTGTGGTGTGGTGAGCAAAATAATGATGGATTAAACCCAGATCCTTCTGACTGGGGGTGAATGTTTGCATTGTACAGCATTCGGTCCATCAATTGTTTCTTTTGCATATGTCGCTCTAAGTGGGAAGGGTATGCCTAGTCGTGGGTCCCGTGCTCACTACACCACTGGATTCAAGCTAGCCTGGCTGTCGAAGTGTAATGCCCTGAAACCGGTCCCAGGATGCTTGTTTCCAGTCCAGGAGGACCTGGCTTGTCGGTTTGGTCTGGACTGTTCCCTTAAGGAACAGTGTCAAGACTGATTTGCATATGGCTGGGTCCAACCTGGGGTGGTGTGGTGAGCAAAAGAATAATGGATTAAACCCAGATCCTTCTGACTGGGGGTGAATGTTTGCATTGTCCAGCATTCTGTCCATCAATTGTTTCTTTTGCATATGTCACTCTAAGTGGGAAGGATATGCCCAGACGTGGGTCCCGTGCTCACTACACCACTGGATTCAAGATAGCCTGGCTGAAGAAGTGTGATGCCCTGAAACCGATCCCAGAATGCTTCTTGCCGGTCCAGGGAGGACCTTGCTTGGTGGTTCAAGCTGGACATTTTTCCATAATGAGCAGGGTCAGGACTGATTTGCATATGGCTGTGTCCAAACTGGGGTGGTGTGGTGAGAAAAGAATGATGGATTAAACCCAGATCCTTGTGACTGGGGGTGAATGTTTGCATTGTCCAGCATTCCATCCATAAATTGTTTCTTTTGCATATGTCGCCCTAGGCAGGAAGGGTATGCCCAGACGTGGGTCCCATGCTCAGTAAACCACTGGATTCAAGCTAGCCTGGCTGAAGAAGGGTGATGCCCTGAAACCGGTTCCAGGATTCTTGTTTCAGGTCCAAGGAGGACTTTGTTTGTCAGTTCGGTCTGGACTGTTCCCATAAGGAACAGGGTTAAGACTGATTTTCATGTGGCTGGGTCCAAACTAGGGTGGTGTAGTGAGCAAAAGAATGATGGCTTAAACCCAGATCAATGTGACTGGGGGTGAAAGGTTTGCATTGTCCAGCATTCCGTCCATCAATTGTTTCTTTTGCATATGTTGTCCTAAGTGGGAAGGGTATGCCCAGACATGGGTCCCGTGCTCACTACACCACTGGATTCAAGTTAGTCTGGCTGATGAAGGGTGATGCCCTGAAACCGATCCCAGAATGCTTCTTGCCGGTCCAGGGAGGACCTTGCTTGGTGGTTCAAGCTGGACATTTTTCCATAATGAGCAGGGTCAGGACTGATTTGCATATGGCTGTGTCCAAACTGGGGTGGTGTGGTGAGAAAAAGAATGATGGATTAAACCCAGATCCTTGTGACTGGGGGTGAATGTTTGCATTGTCCAGCATTCCATCCATAAATTGTTTCTTTTGCATATGTCGCCCTAGGCAGGAAGGGTATGCCCAGACGTGGGTCCCATGCTCACTAAACCACTGGATTCAAGCTAGCCTGGCTGAAGAAGGGTGATGCCCTGAAACCGGTTCCAGGATTCTTATTTCAGGTCCAAGGAGGACTTTGTTTGTCAGTTCGGTCTGGACTGTTCCCATAAGGAACAGGGTTAAGACTGATTTTCATGTGGCTGGGTCCAAACTAGGGTGGTGTAGTGAGCAAAAGAATGATGGCTTAAACCCAGATCAATGTGACTGGGGGTGAAAGGTTTGCATTGTCCAGCATTCCGTCCATCAATTGTTTCTTTTGCATATGTTGTCCTAAGTGGGAAGGGTATGCCCAGACATGGGTCCCGTGCTCACTACACCACTGGATTCAAGTTAGTCTGGCTGATGAAGGGTGATGCCCTGAATCCGGTCCCAGGATGCTTGTTTCCTGTCCAGGGAGGACCTGGCTTGGTGGTTTGGGCTGGTCTGTTCCCATAAGGAACAGGGTCAAGACTGATTTACATATGGCTGGGTCCAAACTGGGGTGGTGTGGTGAGCAAAAGAATGATGGATTAAACCCCGGTCCTTGTGACTGGGAGTGAATATTTGCAGCGACCAGCATTTCGTCCATCAATTGTTTGTTTTGCATATGTCGTCCTAAGTGGGAAGGGTATGCCCAGACGTGAGTCCCGTGCTCACTACACCACTGGATTCAAGCTAGCCTGGCTGATGAATGGTGATGCCCAAAAACCAGTCCCAGAATGCTTCTTGTTGGTCCCTGGAGGACCTGGTTTGGCGGTTCAGGCTGGACAGTTCCCATTTGGAACAGGGTCAAGACTGATTTGCTTATGGCTGTGTCCAAACTGGGGTGGTGTGGTGAGCAAAAGAATGATGGATTAAACCCACATTCTTGTGACTGGGGGTGAATGTTTGCATTGTCCAGCATTCTGTCCATCAATTGTTTCTTTTGCATATGTTGCCCTAAGTGGGAAGGGTATGCCCAGACGTGGGTCCCATGCTCACTACACCACTGGATTCAAGCTAACCTGGCGGATGAAGGGTGATGCCCAAAAACCAGTCCCATGATGCTTGTTTTTGGTCCAGGGAGGACCTGGCTTGGTGGTTCGGGCTGGACTGTTCCCATAAGAAACAGGGTCAAGACTGATTTGCATATGGCTGGGTCCAAACTGGGGTGTGGTGAGCAAAAGAATGATGGATTAATTCCAGAAACTTGTGACTGTGGGTGAATGTTTCCAATGTTCAGCATTCCGTCCAGCAATTGTTTCTTTTGCATATGTCGCCCGAAGTGTGAAGGGTATGCCCAGACGTGGGTCCCGTGCTCACTACAGCACTGGATTCAAGCTAGCCTGGCTGATGAAGGGTGATGCTCTGAACCTAGTCCCAAGATGCTTGTTGCTGGTCCAGGGAGAACCTGGCTTGGCGGTTCGGGCTGGACTGTTCCCATAAGGAACAGGGTCAAGACTGATTTGCATATGGCTGTGTCCAAACTGGCTGGTGTCGTGAGCAAAAGAATGATGGATTAAACCCCGATCCTTGTGACTGGGAGTGAATGTTTGCATTGTCCAGCATTCCGTCCATCAATTGTTTCTTTTGTATATGTCACCCTAAGTGGGAAGGGTATCCCCAGAAGTGGGTCCCGTGCTCACTACACCACTGCTTTCAAGCTAGCCTGGCTTATGAAGGGTGATGCTCTGAAACCGGTCCCAGGATGCTTGTTTCCGGTCCAGAGAGGACTTGGCTTGGTTGTTCGGGCTGGACTGTACCCATAACGAACAGGGTCAAGACTGATTTGCATATGTCTGGGTCCAATCTGGGGTGGTGTGGTGAGCAAAAGAATGATGGATTAAACCCAGATCCTTGTGACTGGGGGTGAATGTTTGCATTATCCAGCATTCCGTCCATCAATTGTTTCTTTTGCATATGTTGCCCTAAGTGGGAAGGGTATTCCCAGACGTAGGTCCAGTGCTCACCACACCACTAGATTCAAGCTAGCCTGGCTGATGAAGGGTGATGCCCTGAAACCTGTCCCAGGATGCCTGTTTCCGGTCCAGGGGGGACCTGACTTGGCGGTTCGGGCTGGACTGTTCCCATAAGGAACAGGGTCAAGACTGATTTGCATATGGCTGGGTCTAAACTGGGGTGGTGTGGTGAGCAAAAGAATGATGGATTAAACCCAGATCCTTGTGACTGGGGGTGAATGTTTGCATTGTCCAGCATTCCGTCCATCAATTGTTTCTTTTGCATATGTCGCCCTAAGTGGAAAGGATATGCCCAGACGTGGGTCCCGTGCTCACTACACCACTGTATTCAAGCTAGCCTGGCTGATGAAGGGTGATGCCCTGAAACCGATCCCAGAATACTTGTTTCTGATCCAGGGAGGACTTCGCTTGGCAGTTCGGGCTGGACTGTTTGCATAAGGTATAGGGTCAAGATTTATTTGCATATGGTTTGGTCCAAACTGGGGTGGTGTGGTGAGCAGAAGAATTATGGATTAAACCCAGATCCTTGTGACTGGGGCTGGATGTTTGCATTGTCCAGTATTCCATCCATCAATTATTTCTTTTGCATATGTCGCCCTACGTGGGAAGGGTATGCTCAGACGTAAGATGCGTGCTCACTACATCACTGGATTCAAGCTAGCCTGTCTGATGATTGGTGATGCCCTAAATCCAGTCCCAGAATGCTTCTTGCTGGTCCAGGGAGGACCTGGCTTGGCGGTTCGGGCTGGACTGTTCCCATAAGGAACAGGGTGAAGACAGAATTGCATATGGCTGTGTCCAAACTGGGGTGGTGTGGTGAGCAAAAGAATGATGGATTAAACCCAGATCCTTGTGACTGGTGCTGAATGTTTGCATTGTCCAGCATTCCGTCCATCAATTGTTTCTTTTGTATATGTCACCCTAAGTGGGAAGGATATGCCCAGACGTGGGTCCCGTGCTCACTACACCACTGGATTCAAGCTAGCCTGTCTGATGAAGGGTGTGCCCTGAAACCGGTTCCAGGATGCTTGTTTCTGGTCCAGGGAGCACCTGGCTTGGTGGTTCGGCCTGGACTGTTCCCATAAGGAACAGGGTCATGACTGATTTGCATATGGCTGGGTCCAAACTGGGGTGGTGTGGTGAACAAAAGAATGATGGATTAAGCCCAGATCCTTGTGACTGGGGGTGAATGTTTGCATTATCCAGCATTCTGTCCATCAATTGTTTCTTTTGCATATGTTGCCCTAAGTGGGAAGGGTATGCCCAGACGTAGGTCCCGTGCTCGCTACACCACTGGATACAAGCTAACTTGGCTGATGAAGGGTGATGCTCTGAACCTGGTCCTAAGATGCTTGTTGCTGGTCCAGAAAGGATCTGGCTTGGCGGATCAGGCTGGACTGTTCCCATAAGGAATAGGGTCAAGACTGATTCGCATATGGCTGGGTCCAAACTGGGGTGGTGTGGTGAGCAAAAGAATGATGGATTAAACCCAGATACTTGTGACAGGGGGTGAATGTTTGCATTGTCCAGCATTCTGACCATCAATTGGTTTTTTTGCATATGTCGCCCTAAGTGGGAAGGGTATGCCCAGACGTACGTCCAGTGCTCACTACACCACTGGATTCAAGCTAACTTGGCTGATGAAGCGTGATCCTCTGAACCTGGTCCCAAGATGCTTGTTGCTGGTCCAGGGAGAACCTTGTTCGGCGGTTCGGGTGGACTGTTTGCATAAGGAACAGGGTCAAGACTGATTTGCATATGGCTGGGTCCAAACTGGGGTGTTGAGGTGAGCAAAGGAATGATGGATTAAACCCAGATCCATGTGACTGGGGGTGAATGTTTGCATTGTCCAGCATGCCGTCCATCAATTGTTTCTTTTGCATATGTCGCCCAAAGTGGGAAGGGTATGCCCAGAAGTGGGTCCCGTGCTCACTACACCACTGGATTCAAGCTAGTGGCGGATGAATGGTGATGCTCTGAAACCGGTCACAGGATGCTTGTTTCCAGTCCAGTGAGGACCTGGTTTCGCGGATTGGCTGGACTGTTCTCATAAGGAACAGTGTCAAGACTGATTTGCATATGGCTGGGTCCGAACTGGGGTGGTGTGGTGAGCAAAAAAATGATGGATTAAACCCAGATCCTTGTGACTGGTGGTGAATGTTTGCATTGTCCAGCATTCTGTCCATCAATTGTTTCTTTTGTATATGTCACCCTAAGTGGGAAGGGTATCCTCAGAAGTGGGTCCTGTGCTCACTACACCACTGGATTCAAGCTAGCCTGTCTGATGAAGGGTGTGCTCTGAAACCGGTTCCAGGATGCTTGCTTCTGGTCCAGGCAGCACCTGGCTTGGTGGTTCGGCCTGGACTGTTCCCATAAGGAACAGGGTCAAGACTGATTTGCATATGGCTGGGTCCAAACTGGGTTGGTGTGGTGAGCAAAAGAATGATGGATTAAACCAAGATCCTTATGATTGGGGAAGAAAGTTTATATTGTCCAGCATTCCGTCCATCAATTTTTTTTTTTGCATATGTCGCCCTAAGTGGGAAGGGTATCCTCAGAAGTGGGTCCTGTGCTCACTACACCACTGTATTTAAGCTAGCCTGTCTGATGAAGGGTAATGCCCTGAAAGTGGTCCCAGTATGCTTGTTTCCGGTCCATGGAGGACCTGGCTTGGCGGTTCGGGCTTGACTGTTCCCATAAGGAACAGGGTCAAGACTGATTTGCAAATGGCTGGGTCCAAACTGGGGTGTTGTGGTGAGCAAAACAATGATGGATTAAACCCAGATCCTTGTGACTGGGGGTGAATGTTTGCATTGTCCAGCATTCCGTCAATCATTTGTTTCTTTTACATATGTCGCCCTAAGTGGGAAGGGTATGTCCAGACGTGGGTCCTGTGCTCACTACACCACTGGATTCAAACTAGCCTAGCTGATGCCATGAAACCGGTCCCAGGATGCTTGTTTCCTGTCCAGGGAGGACCTGGCTTGGCGGTTTGGGCTGGACTGTTCCCATACGGAACAGGGTCAACACTTATTTGTATATGGCTGGGTCCAAACTGGGGTGGCGTGGTGAGCAAATGAATGTTGGATTAAACCCAGATCCATGTGACTGGGGTGAATGTTTGCATTGTCCAGCATTCCGTCTATCAATTGTTTCTTTTGCATATGTCGCCCTAAGTGGGAAAGGTATGCCCAGACGTAGGTCCGGTGCTCACTAAACCACTGGATTCAAGCTAGCCTGGCTGATGCAGGGTGATGCCCTGAAACCGGTCCCAGAATGCTTGTTTCCGGTTCAGGGAGGACCTGGCTTGGCTGTATGGGCTGGACTGTTCCCATAAGGAATAGGGTCAAGGCTGATTTGCATATGGCTGGGTCCAAACTGGGGTGGTGTGGCGAGCAAAAGAATGATGGATTAAACCCAGATCCTTCTGCTTTGGGGTGAATATTTGCATTGTCCATCATTGCTTCCATCAACTGTTTCTTTTGGATATGTCGCCCTAAGTGGGAAGGGTATGCCCAGACGTGTGTCCTGTGCTCACTACACCACTGGATTCAAGCTAGCCTGGCTGATGAAGGTTGATGATCTGAAACAGGTTCCAGGATGCTTGTTTCCGGTCCAGGGAAGATCTGACTTGGCGGTTCGGGCTGGACTGTTCACATACGGCACAGAGTCAGGACTGATTTTTATAAGGCTTGTTCCAAACTGGGGTGGTGTGATGAGCAAAAGAATGATGGATTAAACCCAGATCCTTGTGACTGGAGGTGAATGTTTGCATTGTCCATCATTCCGTCCATCAATTGTTTCTATTGCTCTAAAAATATGAGGCAGGGTCAAATGTATCTTAACTAAAAAAAAAATATGCAAACTTTTGTGCAATTTTTTTTGAACTACCCTTTGATGGTGTAGGGCAATGTTCCCATTGAGAGTAATTGTAAACAGCATGAGGAATACTTGCTTTATGCGGAAAATGATGACCATAATGTTAAAAACAAAATATGTTGTCATACTTTGATGTACCATCATACAATTCATCAGAGGAAAACACATTTGAATGCTCTTGATCTTCTATCAGGTCATGCACTGTATCAATGTCCAAATCGTCAGAGAGAGTACTAGGGGTAATGACATAATTCAAAGAAATTTTGAACAAATATCAAGTTTGTAAAAGCTCAGTGGGGCCATACACATCATACGATACACTATCCCAAACAATCCTCTCGGGAACTGGAACAGCTGTAGTGTTCACCAGGGAAAGGTCTCTCTGTTCTCGGTGTGATGACGAATGTGGTTTAAGAACTAAGTTCACCAGTTGTACCACAGACCCTTCTCGAAGGAAATGTCCATTCAGAAGCAGGAAAAAGACCGTCACAAAACCAATTCAAAGGACTAGGAAAAGTAACACAATTGTATTCCAAAGATGTATCCATGGAGAAACAAAATATATCCTTTTCAGCCAAAGATAGAAAACATGCACTTTCAGCCTGAAAGGAAGAGACGATGGTGGTGGCGGTGTAACATTTGAATCTGATGAGAAGTCAACAAAGTCGATGAAGTAGCCAGAGGCAGTCTGATCTATTTTTGGCAGCTCAGCAGATTCTGTAGAACAGGAGATGACTTGATTTCTGGTACATTGACTTAGACCATGTTCTTGTCAGGTTTCCGAATTGAGGGGCAGATTTACAAGTCCCTTGCGCCTCATTTGCGCCGCCGTTGCGTCACTTCTGTGATGCAGCGGCGGCGTAAACCATGTGCCACGTTGCGCCCTATTTACAACGTGACACATCTAGGGAGATGTGTCACGTTGTAAAGCCCTCCGCCACATGAAACCTGCGTCAGGTTTCATGTGGGCGCTCTGGCGCAGGGGGGGGCGTTCCATCACAGGAACGCCTCGGAAAAGTACAAGATTTCACTCAGTCACTTTTCCGACGCCGCTGCGTCAAAACCTTGCGCCTGCTTGAAGCAGGCGTAAGGCTTGACGCACCATGTTGTACATAGGCAGGGTTGGATCAGTGCTGGAGTTGCGTCTCGCCCGCGACACTACTCCAGCGCTGGCCAACCTTACGCCGGCAGATGCGACACGCATCTGTTTATCCTTGCGCCATGATGCGCCGCATTGTAAATGCGGCGCATCTGTGGTGGCGCAAGGGTAAACTTGCGTCACGCATCTTTCCTGGCGCATCCCTGCTGATTTCAGGGATGCGCCAGGAAACGTAAATCTGCTCTGAGATCTTTGTTTCTGTACTAGTTGACTGCACAGTTGTCGTAGTTGTAACAGGTAGAAGACATACTTCGCTGTTGTTGATTGTTGTCTCTCTTTGGAGAGAAGATGATCTTCAGCTATCAAAGCTTCCATCTGAACTTCCCGTACAATAGAGAGAGGTGCAGGTAGCTACCCAGGAGTCCACATGGCTTACTGTTGAGAATCGGCCACATAGTGTGGTTTGATCAGATCAATGGAGACAAATCTTTTTTCTTTGTGACTAGCAAGGGGCGGAAGAAGTATGGTTCTGATACCTTCAACAGCCAGGACAGGTGCAGGCGCTCTGTAGGATGACCCAAACTCTTGGGTGTGTTTTTTTTCCTGACCAGATCCCCAAACTTTGGGATCCAGCCAGGCCTTGCCAGAACTACCTTCACTTCTCCAGTGGTGGTGAGTTTTACTTGAATGTTGCTTTGTTTGTCCAGGAATTCGTTCAGTTCCTGTAAAACTGCCAAATGTTCATTGATGTCAAATGATGTTTCAGCCACCACTGTGCTGGGATTGTCGAGGTCTGGCACCCACATCTTTACCCCAAACAGGATTTCATAAGGAGTCCGACCACCCAGGATCTTTCTCTGCATGTTGTTGAGTGCCCTCTGGACCCCATGTAGGTGATAGACCCAACTATGAGCTGAATCTTGTACCCTTGATGTTAAAGACTGCTTTGAGTCATGATTTTTCATCTCCACAACAGCATTTCCCTCAGGATGGTGAGATGAGAAATGCAGGTTCTCACACAAACTTCCCATGGCCCTTTTGTAAGCCCTTGAGCTAAACGCCAGACCCTGGTAAGAATTAAGGGGCATATTATCAAGCCTATTATCGCCGCTTTAGCGGCCATTTTCGGCCGAAAAGCGGCGATAATGGCATCGTAGTATTAGCAAGGACACGCTAGTGCGTGTTTCCTTGTCTTAGCACCGGTTTTCCTTACGCCTTGCATCGCATCTCTAATGAGATGCAAAGTAGGCGTTCCCTAGCAAAACAACATTGAAAATATCGCTTTCTGTCCTTCGCGGTATTTACAAGCCCGCCCAGGACACACATAGCGATATTAAAAGCCGCGCTAACCGCGGTTATCGCCGGTATTTTACGTCTGTGAAAATCCTGACTTGACTATCTTTTATATGGGAGGTGGATTGTACGGCTAAATCCACATCTCCCTATCACTAAGGATTCCCCTATCGATGCAGGTTTATCACTGGATTCACAGCGATAAACCTGCATTTCGCCGCTATCGCCGGATTTTTCATCGCCGTGGAGATAAGCGTTGTAAATAACGCGATATCTCGGCGATCAAATCCGGCGATAGCCGGCGTTAAACAAAATCGCGGTAAGCGTGCTCTGCGATATTTATCGCTGATCGTTGATGATATGCCCCGTAATGTGCCAACTGCGTAAGTCCCGATAAAGACTCACAGATCCTTTAGAACATTTCGGGCATCAGCCGACGGCTGTGGCCATACGCACAGGAATCGAGAGCAGGAATCCACTGCTACCAAGATGTATTTGTAAGCCCCATCTGATGACAGAAGGCCGCAATGGTCCAGATAGACACAAGCCAGTTGCTTGTTTGAAATCAGTAGAGGTGTCTGGGGTGGATGTGCTATGGTAGAACACTTCGGGGGATATTCACAAGGACTTATCTCCGAGTTATCGCCAACTTAACGCAACAAAAGTGGTGACAGATTTACCACCCCATTCACAAGTGGTTGCAAACTGCAGACAACGCAAGTATTCCCGCGATAACCGCCTCAACATTTACCTCGACGGGTGACACCACCAACAACTAACCATAATGAGATGCAGAGTAGGCATTCCCGTGCAAAAACACACGAAAACACCACAACACCACTTTCACAACAAACTGCCAGATCTGCGATGCGAACCAAAAACAGGCGATAAGCCGCGGTAGCTGCAGGGAATTAACACCTGCCTTTTGCTGGTGTTGAGCAGGACGACTACCTGCAGTATAAAAGGGATCCCAGGCCAGAGCCACGTCTGAAGACCTACAGATGCCGTGGAGAAAATGATCATGCAGCTCGGAGACCCATGAGGGCCACAACACCCACTGCCACAACCCCCAGGCCCCCCCCCGGACAAACACATACCGTGCACGACACAAGAGCCACAAAAAACGCGTGACGTCGCACAATGACAAACAGAAACACACATGTTGAGACAGAAGAACGAGAAACAGTCACTCATTATTAAAGTAACAACCAAAAACTTTATTGAAATACAACACAAAACACCAATGCGGAAGACTCCTGTCGGGTCCGTCCGGGACAATTCTGATGTCACAGCCTGGAAAATAAAGCCCAAAATAAGAACGTGTGTCATGCGCACATCAAAGGAGCGAGACACAGAGAAACAGAGAAGGAAAGAAAGACAGAGAGAGAAAGAGAGAGAGATAGAAAGAAAGGGAGAGGGAGAGAGAGAGGGAGAGAAGGAAAGGAAGGGAGAGGGAGAGGGAGAGAGAGAGGGAGAAGGAAAGGAAGTTAGAGAGAGAGGGAGAGGGAGAAGGAAAGGAAGGGAGAGGGAGAGAGGGAGAGGGAGAGAGAAGGAAAGGAAGGGAGAGGGAAAGTGAAATGAAGAGATAGAAAGAGAGAGAGAGAGAGAGGGAAGGACACTGCCGCCCCCGCGCACCCAGGCATCACTGCTCACCTGCTGCCACCGGTGTGTCTCCAAACAAGTGCCAGGATACACTGCAAGCCATCAGGTCTGCAACCTGTAACCGAGGCAAGAGTCAATAATGTCAGAGTCCATCCCACTGCACACGGCAACAACGCCTGTCCGCCCCTGCGCACACATGCAGCCGCACCCTACCCCCTCCCGCCAGCCAGCGCTGGCTATCCACCCTTGCGCACCCAGGCCCCACTGCTCACCTTTCGCCGATGGTGTGTCCACCAGTGGGCACACCACGTGCCCGTGCAAGCTCCAGGACCCGGTCCCGCCACCATGGCATGCTCCACATCATGGGGACCCGCACTGCGGCCCAGCAGGTCCCACACATGGCGCTGAGTCCTGAGGCATCAATGGCAGAGACCACATCACTGCACACATCATCATTGCAGGCTGCACACCCGCTCAGCAATTTTGGGGCCACTAACCCTGTGCAACCCCAGTCAGCGCCACGTGGTGGTAGGCCCGTGACGGCCGCAAGGCCTCGGGTGCCACCAACCCTGTGCGCAACAACTCATGGGCCCTTCATGATTGAGCCCCGTGGTATGTCCATCATCCAGTCACCTCCGGCAGTGGGGAGTGTGACTTTGCCGGCCCCTCATATACTCTGGGTCACATGGCCTGTGACCCCTGCACCGGATGGGTGTGGTGTGTGTGCAAACCTGCCCTCAGGGAGTGGCCGCGACAATCTGACAACTAGACCAGCGACCTGCAGACCACTAGCGTGTAAACCTGTGACATGTGGTTATGTGGCCCCCCCCTCGGAGCGTAACCGGAGTGGTCTGTCCGGGCGTATGCCGGACCAGCGCAGGGCTTGCAACAATGACTCGGGGGCTGTGGGCGTGGTGCAGTCCATGTCGGGACAAGGAAGTGACTAATGCGTGTGTCCCTGTTGTGGTGTCTACGGCACCCGCAACGCAATCGGCAACGTAGCACACTGTGACTGGTATCCCACTAGATGAGCATCATTGACGTTAGGGGGAATCACTGACCCTACATTCATCCACACATTCATACTTGAATGATGAAAGACATGACACAGCAGTGCGTTCCTGAATGTTTATTGCACATCCAGTGGAGTTCAGCAGCTGGAGCAGTACAGGGCCATGCCAACCCCACTTCACAATATGGGCCCATGGAGGGCCAGCCAGAGTCCATCAGGGAATGACAAGGACAGAGGATGAGGAAGAGTACAGTCCGCAGTCTGGTCGCCGTGTCATTGGTCACCAAACAGGATATGGAAGTCCATGTCGTGGTCCAAGGTGAGTGCCGCAGAGTGTATCGGGGGTCAGTGGGAGGTCATGGGGCCATGTGCGGCACCAAAGAGCAACAGGCCAGGTGGCGGAAATGAATGCTAGTGCCTCCTTCTGATCCCAAATCCAGCCACGTCCTTGTCCTCGGATGTGTGCCCTGCCCCACCTGTGGGTGGTGCTGTTCCGGCTGCAGCACTGTGTGCCACTGACACATCAGGGTCTGGAGGTGTATTGCCGGCCGCTCTGTGTGGCAGTGACACATCAGGTGCTGGAGGTGCAATGTCTGCCGCACTGTGGGGCACGGACACACCAGGGGGCGGAGATGTGGATGGTGTAGGGGCAGCAGCATTCATCCGCGCCACGCCTTGTGGCAGCAATGCCATGATGAGGACATGCAGGGCATGGTAGATCCCAGCTACATTTTGCTGATGTACAGCGGTGGCTGCCATCCTTTCTGCCTCCATCCTCACCATGTCCTCCATGAGCCTCCGCATGCGTGCCATCTCCTGGCTGAGATCACTGGAGCCACTCTGAGCGGACAGGTGCTCTTGTCTCCGAGTCATGACTCCAGCAATGTCAGCCAGGGCTTGTTGGAGACCATGGAGCGGCGTGTGGGTGTCCGTTAGAGACTGGAGGTGGTCCCTGATGGGACTCAGACACCCATGGATGGCGTCGGGTTTGGTAGCCATGAGGTCGAACCCCACCCGCACCTGCTCAGCCATCTCCCTCTGGACCTCCAACACATGGCGTTGGAAGGCCATGTGTTGTTCGGGGGGTCTTGGGAGACATCCGGGGTTGTGGGTGCCTCCTGCTGGGTGGTTTGTGGAGTGGGTGGGGTCTCCTCGATGCAGGTGGGCTGCCCTGGTCCTGGAGGTGAGTGGCAGATGAGTTCCATGATGTCTTGGAGGGCTTGGGTGTCGATGCTGGTGGTGTCCTCCTCGTCATCAGTGAAGAGTGGCTGGGACTGCTCTGCAGGTGGCGTTGACGGTGCCCCTGCAATGTGAAGGGGAGATGCTGTGTTACAATGTGTCCTCATGTATGTGGCCTCATGGTACATGTTGACATTCAGACAGCATGGCAAAGTACATTGTGACAGTGTGTAGATCAGGGCCATGATCCAGAGTCATTGTGGGTGTGCACTGTGCTCTGCTTGAGTGTGCATGTGTGCCATTGTGGCCATCTCCCCCTGTCCCCCCAGTACCTGGTGGTTACTCACCCTGTTGCTGTGGGGTTGTGTCATGTCGAGCAGTGTCCGGTCCCCCGACTCCTGCCACGGTCTCCACACTGATGACTGTCGACACCAGCTCCTCCATGTCATCCAGCTCCAGCTGTGGCGCTGGGCTCCCACCTCCAGTCTGCATTGCTGCCTTCTGGTTGCCTGCAAGTTTCTCATTGGTCTTGCGCTTGATGTCAATCCATCGCCTCTTGACCTCGTCCATTGACCTCTTGTGCTCTCTGACAGCATTCACCTTGTCAACGATGGCCCGCCATAATCCATTTTTGGTGCCCAATGACACATTGGAGGCGACGAACAGTTGTTGATGGTGTTCTATCACCTCCGTGACCAGGATCCGATTCTCCTGCGGACTGAACATCGTCTTCCTCTTCTTCTTGTCCTTCCCTGTCACTGTGGTCCCGGGCTGGTCGTCCGGAGTGCTTGTGGGGTTGCGCACGTCCTCTGCGCCTGCTCCGGCTGCCTCCATGGTGCTTCGATGTTGGTCATTTTGTGTTTGTGTGTTTTTTCTCCTTTTGTAGTGATTTTCCCGCCTGCCGTGTGTGTATGGCAGGCCTGGTGCTGCTTATCGCTGATTTCCTCATCGCGAATGGGCTCATCGCACGTTTTTTGGTGTTGGGGTTTGTGTTTTTATCTCCGTTGAGGTGGTTGTATTGCGGACATTGTCCGCGGTTTCAGGAGACTATCGCATGGTACCGCCGTGTTGTGAATTCCACGTTAACACAGGGTTATTTTCCCGCCATGGACTGCGATGTGTAAAGTTGCGTTAACATTTTTGGGAGATGTTTAGCACACGTTCTTGTGAATATACCCCTTCATCTGCTGGCAGATGTCGCATTTAAGGGCAAAGTGTTTGGTATGCTGTAAAGACCTGGCCACCAATCGTTCTGCTGCAATTAGAAATTGTAGCAGTCACCCCCACATGTGCAGAAGCCAGACCCTTTGTGTGCAGCTAGTATTAAGCCCAATCTGCGATCAGTGTTTGGTATTACTCTATCCTCCACTCCAGGAATGTGAGCATATGGTACGTTTTGTGCGTCTAACTTGTAGGAGTACTTAAGTGGATAGCCTTCAGGCAGGTGGGTGCCGCAGTGTTCAGCGTTGACAACCAACATGATGTCTCTGTCTATCCTTGTGCTAGAATGATTAAGTGCAGCAACCCCAGCAGTGCAAACTGTTGCTTTTGAGGATTCATCAGCCATGGAATTCCATGCAATATTAACACCAACATGTTGATGACCCAATGTGTGTATTACATGAGTCCGTGGCAAACAGTCTTTCAGCTTTGCCACTTGTTCCCAAAGCATCTTGTGCTTTATTGTGCAACCCTTTTAATCTCTGAATCCATTCTGGCTCCAATAGTGTAGGTATTCAGTATAGGACTGGACACAGTAACACAAATTACACACTATCAGTGTGGGGAATCCAGGATCCATATTTCCTAGTGCCAGAATTAGAACATTTAATTCTGCCAGCTGTACTGTGCATTCACCAAGTGACTGCATGTAGGTTTCTCAGGATGGAATTCTCCATCGGGCATGTGCCCTTTCACAATTGTGCACACTGCTTAGTATTGGTGCTTAGTCCCTACGGCAGGCTGGGCAGATCCATCAATATATATGATGTAATCATAGCAATCTAGAGACATTGTTATACATTATATTAGATATATTAATTCATTAGGCAGAGGATATTCTTGTTCGTACTGTGGAAAAGCTTGTGTTTGATGTGTAAAAACAAATCTGTAGTCTACATCTGTTGCGGTGAGTGAGTTAGCCCATTGTATCCATTGTGGATGTAAAGCTTTAGGGGCATATTCACAAGGACTTATCTCCGTGTTATCGCCAACTTAACGCAACAAAAGTGGTGATAGATTTAACACCCCATTCACAAGCGGGTGAAAACTGCAGACATCGCCAGTATTCCCGCGATAACTGCCCCAAAACGTATCCCCACGGAGGACACCACCAACTAACCCTAATGAGATGCAGAGTAGGCGTTCCCGTGCAAAAACACACGAAAACACCACAACACCACTTTCACAACGAATTTCCAGATCTGCGATGCGAGTCAAAACCACGCGATAAGCCTGGGTAGCAGCAGGTATTTAACACCTGCCTCCTGTTGGTGTAAAGCCGGAGGACTACCTGAAGTAGGCAACGGAGCCCCACACACAGCCACACCCGAAGAACAAACCACGCCATGGAGCTACTCATCATGCAGCTCGGAGCCCCAACAGGGCCACAACACCCACCGCCACCACCCCCAGGACCGCCACCACCCCCAGGACCGGGACCGGCACCCCCGCCGGACCACCACAGAGGCAGCGCAGAGCAAGACAGCGGACCTACCGAAAACGCACCAGTCTCACAGACCTAACGCCCGAGGAAGTCATTGCCCACTACAGGCTCAAAAGGACCATCATCCGCATCATGACCCACATCGCCCACAGGTTGATGGTCCCAACCCAGCGGAGAACCAACATCCCTCCGCAGACAAAGCTGCTGGCTGTGCTGCACTTGTTGGCATCTGGTACCTTCCAACCAACAACTGCCAGAGTCGGATGAGTCTCACAGCCAGCCCTATCAAAGTTCATCACACCTGTCCTGGATGCCATCATCAGCTTCATACCCCAGTACCTTCACTTCCCCCACACTGCGCAGGAACAGCTGGAGACAAAGCAAGGCTTCTATGCCTTTGCTAGCTTCCCACACGTGTTGGGGGCCATTGACTGCACACATGTCCCACTTGTGCCCCCTGCGGATACTGCACACCACTACCGCAACAGAAAGCACACGCATTCCATCAATGTGCAGGCAATAGTGGACCACCCAGGAATGTTCACCAATGTCGTCGCAAACTACCCCGGCAGTGTGCACGATTCCTACATCTTCCGACAGTCCATCATCAACCAGCGCTTCCAGGATGGCATCTATGGAACTGGACTGCTCGTTGCTAAGTGCCAAATCAACACACCACACACCTCAAAGCCACCATCACACAACGCACAACTGTGGGAATGCACACGTGACCAAACCACATACAACATGTCAATCAACATGCCCACCTACCAGACACGACAACACAACTCCATGGTGATCATGGGCCTCCCCTGCACACAATACAGGCATATCATGGCACCACAGCCACACAAAAGCTGAACGTGTGGAGATGCGGAATGCAGCCATGTGCGAAGGATGCAAGTGACCCGTGAATGGGAATGTACACAACGACAAGTGAGGCGTGGATGTGCTGGACAGACATGGGTATGCAAATTACAGATATGTCCATGCAGACATCAACTGCTGGTGACTGGAGAATAGTGAACAGTGGACGCAACCATGTCACCCCAGGCCGTGGGTCAGATCGCGGAAATGTCGCTCGCTGCATCCCCCCCTGTGTGCATGAGCGTAGTGGGTTGGCCCGGAGTACGCCAGGCCTGTGCAGGGGTGTGTACAAAAACCTCATGGCGCAGAGCGTGGTTCTCTCCTGGAAAGGCCAACGTCACTGCCAGGGCGGCACCTCGCAGTCCACCACGAGGCCGACGCCGTGAGCAGCGGGGCCTGTGCGCCTGCTGCACCCCAGGACGCTGATACCCAGACCAGGCCTGCCCGCCCCAGTGCTCCAAGACCACGCCGCTCACCTGCCGACATTGTTGTGTGTCAAAAAGGGCCCACCACGTGTTGGTGCTAGCTCCAAGACCCATGCCCGCTACCTTGGCGGCCTCCTCAGGCCATCGCTGTCCTCCGTGACACAGGCCCCCAGGGGTCCCCATTCGTTGACATACTCCACCGCTGCAGCCGGGCTACACTGCAGTCCAGCATGTCCCACATCTTGAACTGAGTCATCAGTAATCAATGGCCGGGTCCATGCCAGTGTACGCAGGGGGAGGACTGAGACTGAGATGCGTCACAGTCCGGTGGAAACACGGATCACGGTTACGGAGGAGGTCAACCAGTAGCAAGGACTGACCTGGTGCCACTAACCCTGTGCGCCTTGAGTGACCGTCAGCCTCCGGCAGAACATCGTTGGTGTCTGAGGCTGTGGCCTGGGGGTTGTCATCAGCAACGGGCAGGTACGGACTTGGTGTCTGGCATGAGTCTGTGGCATTCATATCCGCCATGTTGCCGGACACAGCTGGCATGTGCCCTCTACATCATGCCCTGGGGGTACACCTCCCATTCTCCCCCGAGACACTCCACGGAAGGTACCTCTGAGACATACGAGACCCGGCTCTGCCCTCATGACCCTACCCCAGTGTCCTGCAGGTCAGCGTCCCGTGGCGGTAGGCCCGTGTCGGCCGCTGTGCATCCGGGGCCACTAACCCTGTGCGACTCAAGTCATGCTCCCTTGTTGTTCTGACATTGCATTTCTGAGTGCCTGATTACTGTTGGAGTTGTTGCCAGCACCAGCTACTCCCTGAGGGCTGGCTTACACTCACCCCACACACAGCCAGCACAGGCGTCACTGGATCAGTGGGCCTGCCATCACATCATACCGAACCAAGTATTGACTCTTTTCTCTCTGCACTGTCCCAGGTGATCAAGGATATGCACTCTGCCCTTGGATGATGACACCCCTCCGAGACCCGAACACACCCGCCCAGAGGCAGTACAATGCGGCCCACATACGCACCAGGGGCATCTTTGAATGCACATTTGGCGTGTTGAAGTCACGTTTCAGGTGCCTGGACAGCACAGGTGGAAAGCTCCTGTACAGCCCGGACATCGTGTGCAAGATGATCGTTGCATGTTGTGTGTTGCACAACATCTGTGTACGCACCAATGTCCCATGGATCCCAGTTCCAGAATTACCGAACGATGATGGGGAAGATGGCGCAGGTGGCCCACATCCCACTGCAGCTGCGGCAGGAATGGCCCGTAGGAACACCATCATTGCCAATTTCTTCTCATTAGGACGTCACATTGTGGCCGTCCCTGGCAATCATGGGACAGTACAAAATGTCCACAAGCACAGCATGTGTGAATAAATCATATTTTCAGGTTACAGGTTGTACTTGTACATTGTCATGTCACAGTTTCCTGCTGTGCCAGATGTGATTTTCCATGTTGTGCACATTTGCGGCACCATTTGTGTCCTGTATTCTGTTGTGTAGGTGTTGCTGTTTGTACCGGGATGTTGTCAATGTCGAGGTGCACTTATTCTCATGTGCGTATGCTGCACGGTGAGTGATTTGCTCCAGCGGCTCGGATTTGTCTGCCACTGATCCCTTTCATGCGGTGTGCCTGTCAGTTCTGTGCTTCCAGGGTGCTGAGATGTTGCAGACTTGGGTGACTTGTGCTCTTTGTCGAGTTGTGACTCTTGGGCATGGTTTGTCCGCAGATGTGTCGTTGACGTCAGGGGTTGTTTGTGCAGGTAGTTGTGTCCGAGTATGACCTGCTCCTTTTCGGCTGTTGTCTGCACTCAGCCACCTCAGTGTCGGGACGTGTACATTGCCATGATGATAGGACTGCAGCCAAGCTACTTGTCATGTGGTGTCTCTTGCATTGTCAGTGTGGCTGACGTATATGCATGTTTGCTGTGTTTTGCACGTGGGCATGTGTTGGATGTGTGAATGTTGATGTGTTGGGTGGGTGCCCCTTTGGGCACATGGTGTTCGTGGGACTACTTGGTGTTTGTGTGTGTGCTGAGGTGTTCCCGTGGGATCAGGGACATGATCCAGAATCATTGTGGGTGTGCAGTGTGCCCTGCTTGATTGTGCATGTGTGCCATTGTCCCCATCTCCCCCCGTCCCCCCACTCCCAGGTCACTACGCACCATGTTGATGTGATGTTGGGTCATGTTGGGCAGTGTCCAGATCACCAACTCATGTCACCGTCTCCCGACTGGTGACTGTGGCCACCATCATCTCCATGTCATTCAGCTCCTGGTGATCTGCTGGCCCCCCTCCTCCGGAGTGCGTTGCTGCTTTTGTGTTGGCAGCGGGTTTCTGCTTGGTTTTGACATTCACATCAGTCCAGCGCCTCTTGTGCTCTTCCATTGTCCTCCTCTGCCATGCGACGGCATTCACATGGTCCGAGGTGGTGTGCATCTTTGCCTCTTTGTTGCCAATGACACATTGGAGGTGACGTACAGTTGGTAGTGGTGTTCTGTCTCATCCGTGGCGATAATCGGATTCTCCTGTAGACTGTACCCCGTCTTCCTCTTCCTCTTCTCATTGCCCTTCCACGAGCCCTGTATTCCTGGGTGTTCCTCCGTGGGGAATGTGGGGTTCATGTTGTCCTCTGCAGTCGGTCAGGGTGCATCCGTGGTACTCCGCAGTTGGTTTAGTTTTTAGTGGCATTTTCTGTATGATGTTCCTGTGCTTTTTCCCGCATTACGCGTGGGTATTGCTGGCCTCTCGCTGGTTGTCACTGTTTTGTTATCGCGTTTGGGCCCATCGCTTCTTTTTACGCGTTGGGGTTTGTGTTTTTATCTCCGTCGCGGTGGTTGTATCGCGGACATTGGCCACGTTTTCGGGGGACTATCGCATGGTACCGCCGTGTTGTGAATTCCACGTTAACACTGGGTTATTTTCCCGCGATAGGCTGCGATGTGTAAAGCTGCGTTAACATTTTTTGGAGGTGTTTAGCACACGTTCTTGTGAATATCCCCCTTAGTGTTTTGAATGCTCGCTTTGATGACGGCCTTTAACGTCGTCACTGGGGTCACGAAAATTATGCGTTTACCCTGAGCCAGGACTCACTCTCTCACCACAGCAATCTACACTGCTGTCAGTGTTTTTTTTAGTAGGTGCAAAATGCATTTCAGCATTAGTGTATAAATTCAATTTATATGTAATTGGTACTGTGTCACCTTGATTGAACGTTAGGTAAGTGTATCCTGATGATCACCAGGTTCATTATGTTCACAGGTGTGTGTAAATGTTTAGAAGCTATCAGTCAGCTTGTACGGAACGTAAAATATTTGTGTGTCTAATGTGTTCTTCAGAAGTCTGGATATATCAAGTTGTAGAATAGTTTAACCCATTTTGCGTGATCTGAAATGTATGTTCTGCCAAAAGTTAGGAATCTCAATAAGGATTGTAGTCTTTTCTATGTTGTTGGAGGTTGAAGCAGTGCACATTTCTATAAGAAGTGTGTCACAAGGCTTTTGCCTTCACTTGACAGCTCATATCCCAGAAAAAGGTGGGCAATCAATTTTTGATTTTTTAAAATTCAATTTGTAGTCTATGTGAGCAAACCCTAATATTATACGATCTACTCTTGTCAAGTGTTCCATGAGGTCCTCATCTGTCAGATAAATATCATCTATATACGACAATGCCTGGTCATCAAAACTTTGAAGTAGCTCTATTACCTTGGCTAAAAACAGCCGAGGCTATACTTATACCCATGGGGCACTCGACAGAATTGCCTCCTTTGAGCCTAGCACCGAAAATGTGGGAAGATGTCTGCTTCCAGGTGCAATATTATGGCAGATAAATCCATTTGAGATATGTGTTGTTTCGTGTTTATTACCCACAATGTTGATCATTTGTGCGGTACTGTGTGCATTCTGTACTGCAAATGTGAAAGTAGCTGTATTTAAGTGTCTTTAGTCTAATACTAGATGATATGAATGGTCCAGTTTCATTACTAGAAACAAAGGATTATCCATAGATGAGGTGCAACTTTTTATGACAACTTGATTCAAGTTGTTCTAGGGTTTTCCTAACTTGTTTTTTAGCTTCATGTGTAATTGGGTATTGTCGTTGAGGTTGTAGGGGTGTCCTCAATGGGAACTCATGATAAGGGGAACCGTCATTCCATCCCACATGGTTACAGTATAATGTAGGAGTTAGTGCTAATGCCCACTCCTTGGCGTATGAATGCCTTATTGATTCTGGAACAAGGTCGGAGAAAGCAGGTAAAATTACAGTTTCCCAGTTTGGGCACTCCATTAACAAATCAGGTGGCTAATCCTTTTCAGGCAAAAGAATATTGTAACCGTAAGTTAAGTACTCCCAAAAGAGAACATTGATGTTTCTGGGTATGTTCCCTTCCAATTGGAATTGTATCTCATATAAACGATGGGGGACACCTACCCTAGTATAGATTTTCACTGTGATCTACTCACTCAGCGCTACACCAACCAGACAATCCATCAGGTTCTTCTGAACTATTGTGACTTCTGATGCACTCTCTAGCATTGTCACCGCCCATTCCCCGCTTTGAAGCAGAGTCCTCAATATCCGGGGTATGTCTGACCTTTAGTCCATCTACTTTCTTCTTTTTGAATTAAGGCTTTGAAGGTTTCAGTTTATCTTCTTGTTTTATTATGTAGTCAGATGAGTGTTGTGTGTCCTTCTTCTGTCTCACATGCTCCTCTGATCTGTGCTTTGACCGTCCACCTCTCTTCGAACATTTATTGGATGACCCCTGGAAGGAACAAGATGAACGTGTATCAGTATTCTGATACTTTTTTTTTTTTAGAGTTTTATATAGCGCAAACTAGACCCGAGACATCGGGTATCAGAGCGCTTTACATGAGCACCAGTTTCATTACAGATGGACACATTCATTTTTGTTAGGCACAGGGATATTGAGTGATTTACCCAGAATCACAGGATGTTGAGCGTCGTTGCCGAGACTCGAACCCGGCTCCCCAGCTTCTAGGTCGACTGCTCTAGCCGCAAGGCTACATCCTCTCCCCACTTGTCAGGTGGTCTAATATTATCACAATTTTGAAGATGAAATCATTTTTCAGTGGCTTCCTGTTGTGGGTACCCACCCCGTTACTTTGTCTTGCCTTTATTTCTTTGTTTATTGTCCCACTTTTTCTTTGTTGAAGAGTCCAGTGCTTGCTTGGAGCTATCCTTTTTTAGAACTACTCTTCAATTGTGGTTTACCATGTATGGCTCCAAAATTATCTCTACCTAGGGTAGCATAGGTTTCTTCGATAAATTTATGTAATTCGCACTCCTGCTGTGCAGGAGTCAAATCCCGTATGTGCTGGTGTATAACCAATGCTTCTGCTTCCCCTTTTATGTTGCTTAATATAATGACGGATACTGCAGCAAAATTGCCCATCAGTTTCATCCCCAGGTCCAGGGCAGGTGCTGCCCCGTACTCATTTTGAAGCTGTTTCAGCACTTCAGGCAAAATAGCCAGGGAAAGAGTACCATGCATTCTGGTATATATCGCAGAAAAGACTGTACCCTAAGTTGTGCAGTCCTCCACAGGGGGAGCCATCCCCAACGGCAAGCAAATAGTTAATATTCTGTGTTTTTTCTGCGGGCCCATATGGGGAAACACAGCTTCAAGCCAACTTATTTTTTGTGCAAACCAGAACGGAATCTCCTTCCATCTGATGGGAACTTTTCCCGTGACTGCATTTAGCGTTTGTGAGCTGTCCACGCAGGATTAAGGGTCAATGTTTGCATAACGAACTATGTAAGGCATCTATATATTGTTAATAAATCTTTGTATAGTTTTCGCACCTCTGCTGTTGGTAAATTATCAACATTAGGATGCGGTGTGTATCCGGCTAAGACTGGCCATGTTGCTCCTTCATTGCTGATCGGACCAAATCTAACATTTGCTGTCATGTGTGGGAGGGTGCCTTTAAACCAATTTATGTGTACTTGGTAGGTTAGAGGTATTTCTATCTCATCATATGGGGTATAGTTAGCCAATAATTCATCCTCAGTACAGGTGTGAAATAATTGTTAGATATTGCCTGCAGCCGGGAATGTAACCCAAGAATAGAACCCCTCTGTCCTAAATGCTTCGTGTTCCTCAACTGCGAAGGTATCATCTCCACCCCTGGTTGTGAGATCATGGTGTAATAGTTTCAGAGTAACCGCATGTCTGCAGTTCTCAGCTATGTTCAATGCCTGAGGATCTTCGCCTCCCGGCATAATAAAAAATGAATTACAGTGTGGGTAAACACAGTGGGAATCAGATCTTTTAAGAGTTCAAGCTTGAACAGCCTACAGCCAATATATAGGAGTTACCTACTCAGCTGAGGGGGATATTCCATACCACCACAGACATCTCCTGTTAGGAGGTAAGTAGAAGTCTCTGAGATGGCACGATTGAACTACTCAGGTGATCCATTAAAATAAGAACCCAACCACCATTGGGCGCCATGTCATGTAGTTTCCACCCTATGGTAGGAACTGTGTGTTTGTGGACAGCGTAACCGTTGGGATGGTGCCAGACTGATTCCATGCACACCCTCAGAATATGTAGTCCTATAGGCCAGCTAGCTCACAGTGCCACCATAAGTACCAGTAAACCCTGGCGGGTAGCAAATGATTTTGGTAACCACTGAACGTGACAGCCCTGATCCCCCAGGAATCGTGATAACAGATCTAGAACCCTTTCGCTCAATCACTCATGTTCTCTTCCTCTCAGAGAAATAAACAAGGAATACACAGTGGGACGTTTTCAATATTTATTGAACTAACGTGATTCTTGTGTAAAATATATGTGCTGCAATGATCAATAAACAGAAGCAAATGAAATTGATGCTCGGATATGAATTTACCTTAATAAATGAAAGGACAAGAGGCGTTTGGCAAAACAGGAACAAGTTGGTTTAATTAAATGCCGCGACCAGTAGAGTATCGACAGAGGAGAGTCTGAAGCAAGTCTCTCATTGTACAGAAGTTTTGGCTGATCATTTATACCATTTGTGAGGTACAATAAACCAATCTGGCTTTCTTTGCCTAGTCATAAACAACAAGTACAACCATCTGATAAGGGGGACATAGGTGGCTTGCAACCTCGGGGAGAGCTAGTGTGGGCCAGTGTATATGTGTCCAGATGCCGGGCGTGGGGAGCATGTGATCACTACGTGTGGTGTGCATGCTATGTCCTGATTGGCTGAGTGTTCCTAACTGTATGTGGCATTTATCTTCATGGTATTTTAGGAATGCACAACTTTGAAAAATCGTGTTTTATTGGGGCCAATTTCCTCAGACCTGTTTGTGGTATAACTGTCTATCTGTGGGATTAATCAGGGTTTCCCTGGGTGCGTGTTTGTCTCTGGGCTAAGTGTAACCCCACATGTGACCTGTCAATCGGTAGGCTCAGGTTAGGGTCGCAGATCCTGTCTGACCACATATCTCTGACTCGGGGTTGATGGAGTGGTCACCTTGGGTGAATCCGACAGCAATTATATGATTTCACTAAATTGCGTACAATTAACATGGCGGTCATTGATGTAATTCTTGCCAATATCCTCAATATTGTGCGTACAGTTGTTCTAGCGTACATCGATGTTGTCTTTACTGATATTAACATTGTTATGCATGCATAGATTATGGCATACATTGACATTGTTTATACTGGTATCAACATTGTTATGCGAGCACATTTTATGACGTGCATCAGCGTTGAATATATTGGTATTGCCGTGGCCGGGCCTGCATTTTTCATGGCTTGTAATGACATCGTATTCACGGATATTACCAAACGTTATTAGAAGACTTGGACAGTGAACCAGAAAAAAAAGTTCTTCCATTGGGATAAAACACTGTGGGGCATATTCACAAGGACCTACCGCCGATTTATCTCCACCTTAACCCATCAAAAGTGGAGATCAATTTAACACCCCATTCACAAGCGGGTGCAAACTGCAGACATCGGCAGTATTCCAGCGATAACTGCCCCAAAATGTATCTCCACGGTGGACACCACCAACTAACCCTAATGAGATGCAGAGTAGGCGTTCCCGTGCAAAAACACACGAAAACACCACAACACCACTTTCACAACGAACTACCAGATCTGCGATGCGAGTCAAAACCACACGATAAGCCGCGGTAGCAGCAGGGATTTAACACCTGCCTTTTGCTGGTGTAAAGCAGGACGACTACCTGCAGCATGAAAGGGAGCCCAGCCAAGAGCCACATCTGAAGACCCATAGATGCCATGGAGACAATGGTCATGCAGCTCCGAGACCCATGAGGGCCACAACACCCAACGCCACCACCCCAGGCCCACCACCACCCCCAGGACCCATCCCGCCCCCCCCCCGGGAACACCACAGAGGCAGCGTACACAAAGACAGTGGACCCACCTGAAACGCACCTGCCGGCCAGACCCAACGCCAGAGGAGGACATTGCCCACTACAGGCCCAAAAGGACAACCATCCCCCGCATCCTGACCCACATCCCCCACCTGCTGATGGTACCAACACAGGGGACAACCAACATGCCTCCGCAGACAAAGCTGCCGGCTGCGCAGCACATGTCGGCCTCTGGTACCATCGAACCCACAACTGCCAGAGTCGGAGGAGTCACACAGCCAGCCCCATCCAAGGTCATCACACCTGTCCTGGATGCCAACATCAGCCTGGTACCCCAGCCCCTCCACTTCACCCACACTGCGCAGGAGCAGCTGGAGACCAAGCAAGGCCCCTACACCATAGCTGGATTCCCTCACGTGTCAGGGCCAATCAACTGCACACATGTACCCCTCGTGCCCCCTGCCGACACTGCACACAACTACCACAACAGAAAGCACACGCATCCCATGAATGTGCAGGCAATAGTGGACCGCCCGGGACCCCTCAACAATGTCGTGGCCAACTCCCCAGGCAGAGTGCATGATTCTCACATCTCCCGACAGTCCATCATCACCAGGCGCTCCCAGGATGGCACCCATGGTAATGCAATGCTCGTTGGTAAGTCCAAAATGAACACACCACACACCTCCAGCCCACAGTCATGCAACTCACGACACTGGCAATAGGCACGCAGCACAACTACATTCAACATGCCACACAACATGCCAACCGACCAGACACGACAACACAACTACATTGGGAACTTGGCCTTGCCATGCCCACAACCCAGCCACGGCATGGCACCACAGACACACAATAGCAGGATGTGAGGAGAGGCATGGAGCAGGCATGTGCAAGAGCGGCAAGTGACTAAGGAATGTGAACCTACCCAATGCCAGGTGTGGCGTGGAGGTGCCGGACAGACCACAGCGAGCAAATCACGGAAATGGCCATGTGGAGATCAACTGCTGGTGCATGGAGTGTAGTGGCTAGTGGACGCTACCATGTCCCCACAGGCTGTGGGGCAGAACACGGAAATGTCGCACGTTACGTCCCCCCCTGCATGCGCAGGCAGAGTGGGTTGGACCTGCGTATGCCAGGCCTGCGTAGGGATGTGAACAAAAAGCCTGTCGCACTGGGTGTGGTTCTCATTCGGAATGGACAACGTGTCTGCCAGGGCGGCGCCTCTCAGCCCCCCACGAGTCCTGCGCCAAGCGCGGCGGGACCTGTATCCCTGTGCGCCTGCTGCACCCCGGGCTGCTGGTCCCCAGACCCGTCATGCCTGCCCCAGCGCACCAACGAGGCTCCGCTCACCTGCCTACACCGGCATGTGTCAAAGAGGGCCCACCACGTGCCGGTGCAAACTCCAAGCCCCAGTCCCGCGACCTCTGCAGCCTCCGCAGACCATCGCTGCCCCCCCCGACGCTGGCCCACATTACTCCTTTCTCATTGACATACACCACCGGCATCCTCTTCGGCCCAGTCGGTCCCACATGTGGAACTGTGTCCTGAGTCTTGAATGGCAGTGACCCCAAGTCAGTGGCAGCCGCCACAGCACCAGACTCCCTTCGATCAGTGAAGCATAATTCCGTATCGCTGGCCCGCGACACGTGGTGCCACTAACCCTGTTCAACGCCAGCCGGCGCCACGTGGATGAGGGCACAGGCCTACACAGTGGTCCAGTGGGTCCTACATGTGGAACTGTGTCCTGAGTCTTGAATGGCAGTGACCCCAAGTCCGTGGCAGCAGCCACAGCACCAGACTCCCTTCGATCAGTGAAGCATAATTCCGTATCGCTGGCCTGCGACACGTGGTGCCACTAACCCTGTTCAATGCAAGCCGGCGACACGTGGTGCCACTAACCCTGTTCAACGCAAGCCGGCGGCACGTGGTGCCACTAACCCTGTTCAACACAAGCCGGCGAGACGTGGTGCCACTAACCCTGTTCAACGCCAGCTGGCGCCACGTGGATGAGGGCACAGGCCTACACAGCGGTCCAGTGGGTCCTACATGTGGAACTGTGTCCTGAGTCATGAATGGCAGTGACCAGATGTTTATTGCTGAGTTTATATCACTAAACTCCCTTCTATCAGTGAAGCAAAGGTATGCATTGCAAGCACACGACACGTGTCTGTGGGCCCGTGCTGACCGCTGCCCCCGGCCTACACTGCAGTCCAGTAGGCCCCAAATCCAGCACTCAGTCATGATTCATGAATGGCAGAGTCCATACCAGTGAACGCACGGAGAGGAGTAAGAGGAAGATGCGGTTCAGTCCGGATGAAAGCCGGATCCTCGTTACGGAGGTGACCGAACACTAGCAACAACTGACCTGGTGCCACTAACCCTGTTCACCGCAAGTCCGCGTCCCGTGGTGCCACTGAACCTGAACTACGCAGGCCGGTGGGACCATCCAACCTAAGCCCGCGACACTCGGTGAATGGCCCGTGCTGACCGCTGCCTCAGGCCTACACTGCGGTCCAGTAGGCCACACATGTGGAACTGTGTCCTGGGTAAGATATGGAGCAGTCCACACCATTGGACACGCCTCATCGCAGACGGCATCCCCTATCAGCAATGGTGCCACTAACTCTGTGCGCAATGACTCATGGGCACTCTCTGGTTGAACTTTGGTGGCATCTGAGTCCATGGCCTGGGGGTTGTCTGCATCATCACCTGGCTGGGCCGGACTTGGTGTCCGACATGTGTCTGTTCCATTCATCTCCACCATAGTGACTGTTTCTCGGTGGTTCTGCCCTCTGCATCATGCCCTGGGGGTACACCTTCCACTGTCCACCGAGACACTCCGCGACAACCCCCTTTGACATCAACGAGAACCTGCTCTGCTCTCGTGACCCTGCCCCAGTGTACCGCAAGTCAGCGGCCCATGGCGGTAGGCCCGTGCAGGACGCTGTGCATCCAGGGCCACTAACTCTGTGCAGCTCAGGTCATGGATCCTTTATGGTTGAATGGTTGTGTCCTTTACGATGTACACTGTTGTCATTTTTTGACTGCACCAGACACTCCATGACGGCTGGTGTACACACACCCCACACACATCCAACACAGGTGTCACTCGACATGTGAGCCTGCTAATAAAAGTGGCCGGGTGCACGTGCCCGTAGCCATTCCCAACAGCTAAGCAAGTGTGTCCGTGTGGTCATTATGTCAGCATGATGGGCCGCAGCCCTGCAACATCACAGTGTGCTGTCTTCAGCTGGGATACCATGTCACATGGACATGTAGCTTCGCCTGCCCCCCCCTGCATGCACAAGCGGCGTGTGCTGGTCCGGCGTCTGTCAGGTCAGCGCAGGGGTGTGCTGATTCGGCAGGGGGATCAGGGCGTGGCTCTGGTCTGGCCTTGAACAGGAAGTGAGGAAAGTGTGTCTTTGTGTTGGGGTGTTGTTGCCACCAGGGCCACAGTAGTTGATGTTGCAATGTAGCATGCACCTGGAGGGCGGGCCCGCACGTACGGGGAAATGTAGGAGCGCAAGCCTGCTCGGTGTCTTGGCACATGCATGCCAAGTGTTATATGTATCAGTCCTGCGGCTGCATGAGTCAGGTGTCTAGCCCCAATTGCGATGCGATCACAGCCAGCCATGGACTGTACACCTGTGTCCGCCCCGTCCGGACCATTGGACTACACTCATGTGGCCGCACACCCTCAATGGCCAGCTTACAGGTGTTGTTGGCATGCCGCTGGACATGCGCAGACAGGCATGACAATGGTGTGCCATAGGAGTGCACGTGATACAACCGCGCAGCGCACACATGTATGGGGGCTCGTGGGAGGGAGAAGCAGCTGTGAGGCAACGTAACACACAGTGAGGCCGCTCATGTGCCACGTGCTAGGCATATCATCTATGATTCCCTGGGTCGCAGACATCCCACCCCACCCACGATAGGCCTCAGTACATCTCCTGTATGCATGCAGATGGTGAAGTTACTGTAGGGATGAAAGGTCCTTTGTCTGCACTATCGGGCGGTAGCACATCTGCAGCTCCTAGATGGGACTTGCATGTGCCCAGCACCCCCTGACAGATACAACAGCATTTCCAGGCGACTCCCACACTACGCACTGCCCGACGTGAGGCCAACGTGTACACCTCCCACATGCAGAAGTCCTTGGTCGTAGTTAGCGTGCGTGAAATGGCCTTCACACGTACTCCCACCACACCCCAGGCCTGCACCCGTTGCTCACAGACACTGCTCATTGCTGTGGCGTTTCATCCGCAGGACTGGCGCAGGTCAGCACAGTGCCGCTTCAAGCAGTGCCACTGACGCAATGGCAGACCATCCCTGACACATGCTCAACTCCAGTCACGTGGACCTGTACCATGCACGTCTGCTGCATGTACTGGGGGCACTGCCTGCGGCAGTGCTGCGGATCAGTTACAGGCTGAGCTTCCGCATTGCCAACGCCACCTGCATTCAGCATGTATCGCACTGTCGCTCGTGCATATTCGAGTGGTCCATGAATGTCTGCCTCTCCAATGTTACGGTAGCTGACCTGGATTTCGACGTGTGTGTGCGCCCCTTGTTGGCCCATGACCAGGGGTGTCACCGTGATTCCCGTTTATGGCATGCCTGGATGTTTGGCATGCATGCTGGCAACTGGACCTGGGAGATTGCACGAGTCGTCGTGTGCAGTGACCACATTGAGCCGCTCCCCGATTGGGCTTTCGTGCATATTGGGGCCAGGGGTTGGAGTCAGCACATCTGTCCGGGACAGCTGATGGGTTACGCCGCCGACATGTCAGATGTGGTGGACAACGATCTCGCATTGGAAATGTTGGCCTACGCTGCTGCACTCACGTTCATGGACGAGTGACAAGGTACCTGCAGCCAGGACTGCATGTGACTCATTGCACGTGTCCAGATGCCTGGTTGCATGTTGGGGATCTGGTCACATGTCCCAAGACGACAGTGGACATGGCTGCATTGGCCTGGACTCCTGATCCATGCGCGGAGAACATACGCGGGTTGGCAATGACTTGTGTTGGTGATGGACTCCCCCGGGGTGGACATGGGCGCTTTCCGACGTTTCTCATTCAGACATGCTGCTGCTTTGGTCTGCATGTCGTGGCACTTCCCTTGGCCGTACTGACACGCAATCGTTGATAAAGTTTCCGCACGTTCACTTGTCTCCAACTGTGTTGAGTGTTTATTTGTATGCCAATGTGTGTGTGTCATGGCCTATCTGGGTCCCTGCCTTACATGCATTGCTACCCCATCAGGGCTGTGGGTTGGTACTTGTGCATTATCATGTCCCTATTTCGTGCTTTGCTAGATGCGTATGGCCATTTACAGGCCACAAGCGGGTGCACTTGTGTCCTGTGTTGGGTTGTGCATATGTTGGTGTTTGTACCACATTGTGTTGGATGTTGGGGTGCTCTGCTTCTTATGTGTGTATGCTGCATTGTGTGTGAGATGTCCCTTCAGCTCTGATTTGGCTCACCCTTCTCCCTTTCAGGCAGTGTGGTTTTCACTTCTGTGCTTGTTCAGTGGTGTGGTATTGCCGACTTGTGTGACTTGTGCTCTTGGTTGGTGTTGTTCCTCTTGGGCATGGTTTGTCTGCAGTTGTGCTGTGCTTAATTGTGCATGTGTGCCATTGTGCCCATCTCCCCCCGTCCCCCCAGTCCCTGGTCGTTCCTCTCCCTGTTGCTGTTGTGTCTGTTGATTTTGAGCAGTTTCCGGCCCCCGACTCCTGCCACCATCTCCAGACTGATGTGGTGGACACCATTTCCTCCATGTCATCCAGCTCCTGGTGTGGCGCTGGACTCCCACCTCCGGTGTGCATTGCTGCCTTCTGGTTGTTGGCGTGTTTGTGCTTGTTTGTGCATTTCGCATCATTCCAGCTGTTCTGGTTTTCTCCCATTGTCCTCCTCCGCTCTCTGGCTGCATTCACCTTGTCCACGATGGCCTGCCATGTAGAATGTTTTGTTGCCAATGGTGCTTGTGGGGTTGTGTGCTAGCTCCGACTGCCTCCATTGTGCTTCGCTGTTTTCTGTTTGGTTTGTCTTTCTTTTTCCTGCTTGTGTTGTGCTTATTCCTGCATGCCGTATATGTGTCACGGGCCTGGCGCTGCTTATCGCTGCTTTCCTCCTCGCAAATGGGCTCATTGCATGTTTTTTGGTGTTGGGGTTTGTGTTTTTATCTCCGTCGCGGTGGTTGTATCGGGGACATTGGCCGCGTTTTCGGCAACCTATTGCATGGTACCGCCGTGTTGTGAATTCCAGGTTAACACGGGGTTATTTTCACGCGATAGACTGCGATGTGTAAAGTTGCGTTAACATTTTTTGGAGATGTTTAGCGCACGTTCTTGTGAATATCCCCCTGTATGTATGCAAGCATATAAAACAATATATAAATCTGGCATACTCCTACTATGCATCCCCTAACATAGTTGTGGAGGGCATGTGTGTGTTCTGCCAAGAATTCCCATACTGGAAGATTTCATCCCTGTTACCTGAAGGGAAAGAATGTAGGTCCCCGTCGTGGTCACGAGCTGGACACCCCTCGTAAAGATATCAGCAGGCTGATGGGCCGAAGTATCAGCATGTAGGGAACTCACCAATGACAGCAAAGCGCTCCTCTGCTAACACTGGGAAATGGATATTTCTTTGTGACAAAAGGCATCCTTGCCTTGGTCCGAGATCTTGATCAGGCTGCCATTGTTTGTGTCTTATAGATAGCTATGTCGCCATTTGTACGAAAACATAAAGCACATTTGCGCAACGTATGTATAAACCTTGAACATAGAGTCAAGGTCGCATGATAGTGTTCTTGCGAAGTTGATTTTGTAAGCAAGTATAGTTTCCAAGAAACTAATCCAGACTGTCACAGCTGGAAATGTGCATCAGAAGTAATCGAGTAAAAGTGAAAGCAACTTTAGGAAAGATCCATGTATATGTAAAATGGCAGTGTTTCCTGCCAGGCCTAACTGGAACACATGACAACATGCTCCGTTGAGTTGTGCAGCTTCACTTCTGATTCTTTGCCAGACTGACAGCCCTTGTTGCCACCCTGACCAGCGGAGAGGGGAAGGTTTGTCTCCTCTGGCATGCATCTACTCTTTGGAACCGTGCTCTGTGATCCATGCCATACTGCTTGTAGTTGTAACACTGGGTTTATCCTCCAGTGGGCTTTCCACATGGGGCCAAGTATTATAGCATTCGAGAGCGCTCCTCTGTGTACAGTGAAAACAAAGCCCTGGTATGCTGCTAGCGCTGAGTGCGGGATCTGTGTTTGAGAGAGGTGCATCTCTAGACAGCGATAGGGCAGCTGGGGAGTCAACGCACCTGCAGCAGAAATTTCTGCAGCCGGTAACACTGACCCCAGTTCTGCAGACACAGCTTAGGTGGTCAGTGCGCATGCTGCAGCAGGGATCTGCTCATGAGATGCAGCAGGTCACTGGTAGGGCTGATTAATTTCACAGGCGAAGCAGCAACATTTATTAGTAATTCCATGTTACAAGGGTAACTCGAACAACTAAATTCCTCCAATTCCGCTGGTGGAATTAAAAATTCCACCCATCCCTTATATCTATAGCTTTTCAGGATCACCCATTTGTTTCACACTGGTTTCCAACACAAACTGAAAGTAGGTTGAAAGCACAAATATTGGGAAAAATGGCCTACCTCTTTGAAAAATGCCAAAACTGTGGCAAAAAATTAGATTTTTTTATTCTGCTTTGCAGGTTCCTGAAAGTTGGGAAGATGGTGACTTTAGCACTGCAAACTTTTGGTTGATACCATTTTTAGGGAAAGAAAGACACTTATGCAGAGCACATTTTTTCACATTTTTCACAAATAAACTCACAGAGTAGCTGTATTTTGACTATTTGCTTGGTACCCTCCAGGGGAATCCACAAACCCTGGGTACCTTTGGAATCCCAGGATGTTGGTAAAAAAGTGGCAAATTTGGCATGCATACCTTATGTGGAAAAAAACTTAATGGAGGCCTAAGCTCAAACTACCCCAAATAGACACAAAAGTGCTTAGCACTTGGTGAAAAACTTCAGCAGCAAAGAGTTGAAACCCTTTTTAATGGTAAAGTCGGATTTTAACTCACAATTTTGAAAATGCCACTTTAGAAAGTCAGCATTTTCTTGTCCTAACTCATTTGTGCCTCTGTCAATGTGCTGAGTCGCATGACTGTGAATGACTCTACTGTTGGGGTTTGTGTATTGCTTACAGACAATAACACAAAAGAGAACAGAACAGTAGTGTGGGCTATATGGGCTGCACCAGTAAATAAGTCCTCAAAATCTGATATAGCACAAAGGTGCTCACACTTGACTTGACCCCACTACTGAGCGGTCAAATTTCAGAGAAAACTAATTTCTCTTCTAATAGCAAAGATAGTATCAAGGAGCACACTAATATCTAAAGCAATTCAAATGTCGAGTACAATATAATCTTTTAAATCATGGCATTAATGAAACATATGTAGATGGGAGTCTTGATAGTTCTTGAATTCAGTGATGTTGCTTTTATTTACACAATTTAGAAGAATGAATACATGCATCAGCCCAGCCAGTGCGTTTCGTCCGTAAAAGGACTGCATCAGGGCTGTAAAAACAATTAAATCAACATTTTTTAGTATCAATTAAATAACTTCAAAATGTAATCACAAAACTTAAATAAAGACACAAGAGAGACAAGACAACTATCAGCAAGAATAGTATGTTCTGTCCTTAATTCTTAGACCAAGAGAGCATCCGTTAATCATTACACAGTCAAAATTGCATAAGCGACCCCCTGTCTATATACACTCTAATTTACAATAATGATAACAGTTATTTTCACAATCATTTAATGATCATTTTATAATAGATCTACGTAGATCATGACATCAAGAAAAAACACAATGCACAAAGAATCTATACAATCTTATAAATTCTGGCTAAGTCGATTTGTTCTCAATGCACTAAGCGGGATGGTAACCAGTTTCCTATAAATGTCACCTTTGAACACAAAAAGAAGATAGGTCAATCATATTTGTTATCCTCTACATCTTATTTCCACGTTTCTCCAATCCCCCATGAACAGATGTTCTAACCTTCTAAATATCAATTAGTAATTTCCACAGCATAAGTTTTAAGGATAAATAAAATTAATAAGCACTGAACCATCGCTATAAGTTGTAAGGTCTCTATATCTTCATTTTTCGCTGAATAATATTCATAGCTAAATGCAGATAATTCACTTAAAACATGACGTGGTATAAATACCAATAGAGCAGGCCTTCCGACGGAGAATAGTTATATTTTGTGTAGTGAATCCCCTGTTGCATGCTATCAATCACCCAAATTAAAGCCTCGGTTCTTTGATCTATAAAAAATAAAAATGCAAAGTGAGCCAGGTCCGGAATCCCATTATTAAAAAATCTAAAAAAGGGACAAACATCTAATCATAGTCACTGAGATAAGAATTTCAAAAAAAGGAGTGATTCTTTATTGATAAATAGATGCAGTTGAATCTTATCAGAAAAAATCCTTCCTGATTAATATATAATCGCTGGTATTCCCCGTAGCGTAAAGAAGGTAAGGTCTATGAACAACGAGCAACAGTACAATATCATCATAATACTCATTGCCCGAATATACACAATGATGTATCTAGTATCTACAATATGAGTCACCAGTGACCCCTGAGCAAATTTGCTTAAAGATAAAATTCACCGAAAGACAGTGTAAGTTCTTCCTAATCTACGCTTGGAAGATCGAGGTCTGTCAGCAAAAAAAAGTTCATACCAGAAAAGTCTGGTCCAAATAGTAATGCCAAAGTGTTTAAGGTTAGCTTAAAACACAAGTATTGACAAACTATCTACCCATGAACAGCTGATTCATTATTAAATTAGCCAAGAAAAAGTTTTGCCCTTCATAAAAAATGTTTACCCACAAAGAAAGTGCCAAGTTGCCAAAAGCGCGGTTATTAGTAAAAAGTATAGGCGCTCGCCTACAGTTAATCCTCTCACCTCCTGAGCAAATATCCTCAGTCTTCTTGTCAGTCGTCTATCTGTGAGTGAGAATTCCCCATCACCTACACTCCTTTTAAACCGTAACACAACCAATCATCAAGCATTCATGTTGCTGCCAAAAATATCAGCCTATCAGAGGTGCCCTTAACCAACCCAATACAAACGTCATGCTGAAAATCGGGTGCGGTTTTTACTCTGGTCCACCATATCACACGGCCAATCAGAGAGCGAGTTTCACTCAACCATTCGAGGGAGGTTCAATGTGCTCTCCACTCTAGTATCTCCTCCTATCAGATGAAAGCTCGGTCAAGCCTAGATTTAGTATAATAGTCCTGCAGAAAACCGATAGAGGTTTTCACTGTGGTCCGCCATATCACGCGGCCAATTATAGAGCGAGTTCTACTCAACCATTCAAATCGGTAGAGGTATTCACTCTGGTCTGCCATATCACGCGGCCAATAAGAGAGTGAGTTCCACTCAACCATTCAAGGGCGGTTCAATGTGCTCTGAACTCTAATATCTCCACCTATCAGGTGAAAGCTTGGTCAAGCCTAGACTTAGCATAATAGTCATGCAGAAAACCGATAGAGGTTTTCACTCAGGTCCGCCCAATTACCCAGCCAATCAGAGGATGAGTTCCACGCACCACTGTGAGGGCGGTTACGTGAGCTCTCCCACCTAAATATCTTATCCTATCAGGTGCAAATTCAATCAGGCCCAGATTTAGCATAAGTGCAGAAAACCCGGTAAGGGTTTCATTCAAAAACTCCGCGTAATTCTTCCAATCACTTGAATGTTCAAAAACAAAGCTCTGATTTGGAGGTGAGGTACCGTGTGTACAACATCCGCATTACAGTTACAAGACGTCATTTCCGCCTGATATAAGAGCCAATCCTGAGAATTTTGATTTTGGTCTTTTTTTAAAAATGCTAACAAACCAACATAAGTGTCCATATAAGTTATTTATAATTAATAGTGGCAAAGCGTTATTTCCAATGTAGAACAAAGCTGATCTAAATTAAATAAATTCCAAAAACCCTAATTCCTTAATAGAACTAATTCATTCCAATTACCCGATTGGCAAACATTAAAAATAAAAGTGATAGACCAAAGCGGAGCCCGACAAAGCCACATGTATAATAGCTCCACGACCTGAAATACCCACGAATAAATGCAAAACGCGAATCATATTTCAAAAGGACAGTCCAAGTGAAAGTAAAAAGCCCGGAAGAAGCTCCAAAACGAGCTGTCAATATCATACAAGGTCCCATACAGATAACCTAGGTTATTACATAGTATATGTAAGTCAACCTAATCAAAAATTAATATATGTTCTAATAACAACAGAATCAAAGATGCTTGTCATCAACATAAAACAAAAAATATATTTTCACTCATGGACAGGCAGTCACACGCACAAGTGAACAGCCACAAATCTATTAAAGCATAGTACCCAATAAAATCCAAAATTAGGGGAGTACTGCCAAGCTATGTGCTCTATAAAAGAAGCACAATAGGCGTGTGAAAAACTGTCTTAGCAGTATCGTTTCAAGCTCGTCATTTGCACAAAAACAAGCAACCTGTGTGTTCCCAATGTGAGACACCATAGGCATTATGGGATAAATATTAACAGTAGCATTAAAGTTCATCTATCATGCCAAATGCCATATAATCATTGCTTCCCTAAAGGTTATAATCACCATTCAATCGATCATAAAATAATCACCAAGTGTATCTATACTACAAAGAGGCTTTGGCACACAAAGTCATGAGTCTACATTAAGTCTACATCAGAATAAATGACTGAACAGTACCATAGTACGCAATATCTTTTCTACAGAAATAGTTGGCAGAGAATCTCCTACAGGAAGAAATGTAACTCATGTTCCAAATTAAGGCCCATGGACATAGTTCTTAGTCTACTAATCCATTTGGCTTCATTTTGTCTCAGCCTCAATTCTTTGTTCCCGCCTCTACGATCAGTCTCCAGCTTTTGGATTCCATGGAACCCAAACTCCATTTCATCTGGGTGGTTAGCAATCATGTGTTGGACTAATGGAGACCTGTCATCTTTGTTTTTTACAGCTCTCCTATTTTCCTAAATTCTTAGTTTAAGTGCTTTAATAGTACTACCGATGTAAACTTTGCTGCAGTTACAAATTATAGCATATATTATAAATGTACTATTACAGTTAATGAATTGGTGAATGACATGTCTCTTAGGTGTATTGTATTGGAAATCCTTACATTTGACCCCAATATTGCAAACACTACAAGCCCCACAAGTAAAGAAGCCAATTGGTTGGGTCAGCCATGTTCTCCCCATGCATGGTCTAAGATAATTCCTCATAATCCTATTTCTGATGGTAGGACCTCTTTTGCATGTGATCAGCGGTTTATCAGTAATCACAGAGGTCAGCCCTTGCACTATGGAGGAGGATTTCAAGCTAAGTCTTATGGATCTTAAACAAAGGTTACGAGATCTGGCTAACCCTGAAACTATCTTGGAAAAGGCAGAAAAAAGAATAGCTAGCATAAAACGAATTGATACTCTAAAGAAAAAAATCACAGAAGAAGCGTCTAGAAAGGATAGCATTGGTTACGACCTTCAACAGACATCATCACCAGATCTATAAAATCTTACAGAAAAATTGGGACCTGTTAAAATGTGTCCAAGGGCTGACGTCTGTGATTACTGATAAACCGCTGATCACATACAACAGAGGTCCTACCATCAGAAATAGAATTATGAGGAATTATCTTAGACCACACATGGGGAGAACAGGGCTAACCCAACCGATTAGCCTCTTTACTTGTGGGGCGTGTAGTGTATGCAATATTGGGGTCAAATGTAAGGATTTACAATACAATACACCTAAGAGACATGTCATTCACCAATTCCTTAACTGTAATAGTACATTTGTAATATATGCTATAATTTGTAACTGTGGCAAAGTTTACATCGGTATTACTATTAGAGCACTTAAACTAAGAATTCAGGAACATAGGAGACCTGTAAAAAACTGACAGGTCTCCATTAGTCCAACTCATGATTGCTAACCACCCAGATGTAATGGAGTTTGGGTTCCATGGAATCCAAAAGCTAGAGACTGATCCTAGAGGCGGGAACAAAGAATTGAGGCTGAGACAAAATGAAGCCAAATGGATTAGTAGACTAAGAACTATGTCCATGGGCCTTAATTTGGAACATGAGTTACATTTCTTCCTGTAGGAGATTCTCTGCCAACTATTTCTGTAGAAATGATATTGCATACTATGGTACTGTTCAGTCATTTATTCTGATGTAGACTTAATGTAGACTCATGACTTTGTGTGCCAAAGCCTCTTTGTAGTATAGATACACTTGGTGATTATTTTATGATCGATTGAATGGTGATTATAGCCTTTAGGGAAGCAATGATTATATGGCATTTGGCATGATAGATGAACTTTAATGCTACTGTTAATATTCATCCCATAATGCCTATGGTGTCTCACATTGGGAACACACAGGTTGCTTGTTTTTGTGCAAATGACGAGCTTGAAACGATACTGCTAAGACAGTTTTTCACATGCCTATTGTGCTTCTTTTATAGAGTACATAGCTTGGCAGTACTCCCCTAATTTTGGATTTTATTGGGTACTATGCTTTAATAGATTTGTGGCTGTTCACTTGTGTGTGCGACTGCCTGTCCACGAGTGAAAATATATTTTTTGTTTTATGTTGATGATAAGCATCTTTAATTCTGTTGTTATTAGAACATATATTAATTTTTGATTAGGTTGACTTAAATATACTATGTAAGATCCTAGGTTATCTGTATGGGACGTTATATGATATTGACAGCTCGTTTTGGAGCTTCTGCCGGGCTATTTACTTTCACTTGGACTGTCCTTTTGAAATATTATTCGTGTTTTGCATTTATTCATGGGTATTTCAGGTCGTGGAGCTATTATACATGTGGCTTTGTCGGACTCCGCTTCGGTCTATCACTTTTTTTTTTTAAGGTTTGCCCATCGGGTAATTGGAATGAATTAGTTCTATTAAGGAATTAGGGTTTTTGGAATTTATTTAATTTAGATCAGCTTTGTTCTTCATTGGAAATAATGCTTTGCCACTATTAATTATAAATAACTTATATGGAAACTTATGATGGTTTGTTAGCATTTTTCAAAAAAAGACCAGAATCATAATTCTCAGGATTGGTTTTTATATCAGGCGGAAATGACGTCTTGTAACTGTAATGCGGATGTTGTACACACGGTACCTCGCCTCCGATTCAGAGCTTTGTTTTTGAACATTCAAGTGATTGGAAGAATTATGCAGAGTTTTTCATTGAAACCCTTACCGGGTTTTCTGAACTTATGCTAAATCTGGGCCTGATTGAGTTTGTACCTGATAGGATAAGATAACTAGGTGGGAGAGTTCACATAACCGCCCTCACAGTGGTGCGTGGAACTACTCCACTGATTGGCTGGGTAATTGGGCAGACCTGAGTTAAAACCTCTATCGGTTTTCTGCCTGACTATTATGCTAAGTCTAGGCTTGACCACGTTTTTACCTGATAGGTGGAGATATTAGAGTTGAGAGCACATTGAAACACCCTTGAATGGTTGAATGGAACTTGATCTCTGATTGGCCGCGTGATATGACAGACCAGAGTGAAAACCTCTATCGGTTTTTCTGCAGGACTATTATACTAAATCTAGGCTTGACCGAGCTTTCATCTGATAGGAGGAGATACTAGAGTGGAGAGCACATTGAACCACCCTCGAATGGTTGAGTGAAACTCGCTCTCTGATTGGCCGCGAGATATGGTGGACCAGAGTGAAAACCGCACCCGATATTCGGCATGATGTTTGTATTGGGTTGGTTAAGTGCGCCTCAGATAGGTTGATATTTTTGGCGGCAACATAAATGCTTGATGATTGGTTGTGTTATGGTTTTAAAGGAGTGTAGGTGAAGAGGAATCCTCACTCACAGATAGACGACTGACAAGAAGACTGAGGATATTTGCTCAGGAGGTGAGAGGATTAACTGTAGGCAAGCGCCTATACTTTTTACTAATAACCGCGCTTTTGGCAACTTGGCACTTTCTTTGTGGGTAAAAAATTGTTATGAAGGGCAAAATTGTTTCTTGCCTAATTTAATAATGAATCAGCTATTCATGGGTAGATAGTTTGTCAATACTTGTGTTTTAAGTTAACCTTAAACACTTTAGCATTTCTATTTGGACCAGACTTTTCTGATATGAAGTTTTTCGTGCTGACAGACCTCGATCTTCCAAGCGTAGATTAGGAAGAACTTACACTATCTTTCGGTGAATTTTATCTTTAAGCAAATTTGCTTAGGGGGACACTGGTGACTCATATTGTAGATACTAGATACATCATTGTGTATATTCGGGCAATGAGTATTATGATGATATTTTACTGTTGCTCTTTGTTCATAGACCTTACCTTCTTTACGGTACGGGGAATCCGAGCGATTATATATTAATCAAGAAGGATTTTTTCTGATAAGATTCAACTGCATCTATTTATCAATAAAGAATCACTTAATTTTTGGAAATTCTTATCTCAATGAGTATGATTAGATGTTTATCCCTTTTTTAGATTTTTTAATAATGGGATTCCGGACTAGGCTCACTTTGCATTTTCAATTTTTATAGACCGAAGAACCGAGGCTTTAATTTGGGTGATTGATAGCACGCAACGGGGGATTCACTACACAAAATATAACTGTTCTCCATCGGAAGGCCTGCTCAATTGGTATTGATACCTCGTCATATTTTAAGTTAGTTATTTTGCGTTTAGCTCTGAATATTATTCAGCGAAAAATGAAGATATAGAGACCTTACAACTTATTATAGCGTTGGTTCAGTGCTTATTAATTTTGTTTATCCTTATAACTTATGCTGTGGAAATTACTAACTTATTTTTAGAAGACTATAACATCTGTTCATGGGGAATTGGAGAAACGTGGAAATAAGATGTAGATGATAACAAACATGTTTGACCTATCTTGTTTTTAGCTTCAAAGGTGACATTTACAGGAAACTGGTTACCATCCCGCTTAGTGCATTGAGAACAAATCGACATAGCCAGAATTTATAAGATTGTATAGATTCTTTGTGTATTGTGTTTTTTCTTGATGTCATGATCTACGTAGATCTATTATAAAATGAGTATAAAATGATTGTGAAAATAACTGTTATCATTATTGTAAATTAGAGTGTATAAAGGCAGGGGGTCGCTTATGCAATTTTTACTGTGTAATGATTAACAGATGCTCTCTTGGTCTAAGAATTATTGACAGAATGTACTAATCTTGCTGATAGTTGTCTTGTCTATCTTGTGTCTTTATTTAAGTTTTGTGCTTACATTTTGAAGTTATTTAGTTGATACTAAAAAATTGGTCTAAGAATTAGGGACAGAACGTACTAGTCTTGCTGATAGTTGTCTTGTCTATCTTGTGTCTTTATTTAAGTTTTGTGCTTAAATTTTGAAGGTATTTAGTTGCTACTAAAAAATGTTTATTTAATTGTTTTTACAGCCCTGATGAAGTCCTTTTACGGACGAAATGCGTTGGCTGGGCTGATGCATGTATTCATCCTTCTAAATTGTGAAAATAAAAGCAACATAATTGAATTCAAGAACTATCAAGACTCTTGTCTACATATGTTTCATTAGTGCCATGATTTAAAAGATTATATTGTACTTGACATTTGAACTGCTTTAGATATTAGTGTGCTCCTTGATACTATCTTTAATAACACAAAAGGGGCTTCGGTGTGGACAGAATGGGCCATCCTGGCAGAATAGTTGGGGCAGAGCTGTACCCAGTACCACTTACACTTCAACGGGCTTTTTGTCTTGCACACACACAGGAATCCAGCACTGGGCCTGCCCTGTCTTTTGTCACCCCAGACAATTTGGAGCCTTTATAGGGGATGAACGTTCCACAACTAGATGTGGGGGTAGGACCGGGAGTCCCCGACACAAAGGCTGGCATCAGGTATAAATCTTGGGACTCCAAAGCCACTCTTCAGAACACTCTTGGACTTGTAGATGTTACAGAAGAAGGGCTACCCTGATGCCACAGGGCTACCATGCTGCTTGAAGGACTGTTGCTGTCTGAGAAGGAAGAGCGACCCTGTTTGCCTACTTCCTAGGCTAACCAGAGTGACACCAAGGGTCAGTTGACTGATCTCCTGTGTAAGGTTCAGTAGAAAACAAGCTCCAGAGGAATTACTGCAACTCCCAGCTGACCTGCTGCAACTGGGCCTGCCAGGACCTTCAACTGGACTTGCCTGAGCTCAACTGGCTTCTGCTGGACTGAGCTCCAGACCCCCAAGTGGTGCCTCCCAAAGTCCTGGACCCTTGTCTGGCATCAGAATACACTCCTTTCCAAGAAAAGGTTAAACTCCTGATGTTTAGGCTCCTCATGACCGCAATCGTGTTTCTTTGCACGAAGACTCTGCCGCCTGTGATGACCGCCAATCAGAAGCTCTAGTGAAACATGCTCTTCGTGCCACAACCGCCTGTGACGACTGCCAACACAAGAGCCGCACTTCACACTACAGCCATGATTGCCAGTGGTAACCATCAAAGTGAAGCTACAGCAATGACCGTCTGTGACAGGGACTGACTCTTTGGGCTGCAGCGATAACCATTCTGCGTTCTCTGCCTGCTCCTCATTGTATCCTCCAACATGCATTCTGGCTCACAAGGTAACATTTCAGCTGGAGCAACCTGGTCCCTGTGTTCAAGGTGCGTCTATCACGGTTGGCCTGAACTTATGACTGTACCTCAGTTTAGCACTACCAGATGACCAAGAGGGCATTTGGTTCTTCTAGGTGCAATTTTCACTAAAAACGGAATGGAATATCTTTAGTTGTACTGATTGTATTTTTGTTGTTCTGGTATCAGTTTATTGATTAAAATGTACTCTATGCTTCTAAATTTGGGGGATTTTATTGCAAATTGCTTTGTGGTTTCGCTTTATTACTGCTTGTGTGCTTCATAAATTCTTTTCATATTGTTTCTATGTTAAGCCTGACTGCTTTTGTGACAAGCTACCACAGGGCTAAGCACAGGTTAATTTAGTAACTTTTTTGGTTCACCCTGATAAGGTCTGTAGTTGTTGCCTGAGTGTGGCTCCCCCACCCCCTCAATCAATAACCCAGTTTCTTATAATGGTGCTCATAGTGTTTCACAAGATTGATTTGCACAAAGTTAGAAGGCTTTGATGAGCACAGAATTCAGCTTTGTTATGGAGATGGACCCTCTGGTTGCTGACAGATTTGTGAACATGGAACATAATAGGTTGCAGAGTTTTCACATTACACTACCTTACATCCAAACCCACTTGCTGAGGAAAGCAAATGGTGTGCTCCTACGCATGGCCTAAGCATTTAGAAACTTGCACTCGTATTGCATTGTATAAGTGATGAACATAACGTGGCTCTCACTCATGCACATTGGGTGGATGTAAACAATCAAGCACTGGTTATACTTATGATATCTTTGCTAGTGGCAACTTTGGTGTGATAGTACCATACATAACACAAAATCTTATACCCCTTGTTTAACCGGCAAATTGATTTGATTGTAGATCAGAACCAAGATTGTCGCATGGTGTAGGGCCATAATTTTAAATTTGCAAGACACATATATGAACACATACTACAGTATTTTACACAGTAGGGGGCTTATTTACAAGCCCCTTGCGCCACCCGTGCATCCCTTTTCCCATGCTAAAAATGACGCAAAAGTGGCACAAGGTACTTGTAAATAAGCCCCTAGGGGTTTATTACGGTATACTTAAAACTTTTTTCTAGTGTATCTTTAGAACAACTATCTCTAAACCTATTTTCTGTATTCGTGGTGAGGCCGGAGCTTGCGATGATGTCAGTAATCGTGATCCCCGCCGATACAGCGCAAAGCGGAAAGCAAAAGCAGAAATTCAATAGTCACCACCACTTTCAAAAATGATAACTATATAATTAATTCTAACCATCACACTAGATAAATCACTATCTAAATAACTCCATAAATACATTTATCAGAATCTCAATATAATACAGTGTGAGGGAAAAGCGACATCAGTTCTGCAAAGGTATCTTTCATTAGGATTTCTAGCCCTACCCCAGTCAATGTGCCTAGGTCATTGCCACCTCAGTGCACAATCATGAGGTGAGGAGCTTGGCAATCCACAATGGTTTTAACCAAAGCCAGCAACTGATGAAACTTTAACCCTTTCTGGCCAAACCAATTAATCTCCACATATGGCAAACCCAAGTCCCTGTCAATACGTGTCTTTTTTGCAGCCTCTTTAGCCCAATAGACATAGCTGTGGCCGACAATCCACACTCTAGGCATTTTGAAGTGAAGGCGCAATAGCAGTCAGGAGAAGACTGGAGCTGAATGAGGAAGTTTTCCAAATGAAAAGCAGTTCAAATGGAGGTGTTTTATTAAAAAAAATATATATATATTTCATTGGATGCTGTCAGTAAGTAAGTGAATAAAATTAGGTAGTACGTTGGATGCATTAGTAAGAAGTCCTATTAGTGGCTGTTGTTTAAGAAAAGGAATGTAATACAGACATGGATATGATTTTAATTCTGTGCAGTAAACCACACCTACTGTATCATATTTGGAAGTAGCATGTTCCTTCTAGAATGTGCTGTGAACTTGTGACCTTCCGGTTCCACGGGGTTGCTAGATACACTGAGCTAAGAGTGTATTGGAGGTAATGGTGTTGAAGAGACAGAACATTCTTTTAAAAGTTGAGGAGTTATGACATAATTTAAGTAATGATACACTTTAATTTCCAATTGAGGACAATGTAATAAACTGTTGTGCAGTATCTAAATTTAAACAAACTGAAGCTAAACATAGGTTTGGACTTTTCATGATTACTCCGCAATCATAGTAAAAGAATCACAAACACGCGGAGACTGGAACCTTGTTTTGAAAGAGATGGAAAGAGTGAACAGATGCTAACCATTCAGAAGTGCAGATAGAATAGACTAAATGAAAGACAATTTTACTTGCTGCCTTTCTCATGATCATAGAGTGGAAAGATGGTTGGAAAGAGGTTGCCATTTTATAGTTGCTGGTGTACCATTCTTGTGCTTAGTTTTTACAAATCCTAACTGTGTCAAAATAATTTTAAAAAGAGCTAAAACAACAATCTAATCTATGAACTCAATTCACTGGTATGTACATAACTTTTTAGTTATTTAAAAAAAATACATTAGATATGAAGATGTATATGGGAGTTTGATAAAGAGAGTATCACAGTAATATGGAAAAAATAAATGAGATGAACTGTATCTATCAGAGTGTGTGTGTTCAAGATGTTAGTACGAAATGTTTTGGGAAGTAAGAGAAAAATGAATTAGTGGTCCTTTATTTCATTGTGTAGTTTATAGAAAAATAACAGTACAGTATTGTTCAAAGTTGTAATGAAGAATGTATTTAAAACAAAGAATGTTTTAAATGTCTAAGCATCATGTGCAGAATAGATACATCTATGTATCTACATTCTGGGAGTTTTAGTACTTTTGGTCACATTATTAAACAGGAGTTGTGTAGTCACAAGTAAAACATAAAAAAATATTATGCACCTGTATACGTATTCTAAAGTAGAAATATTTGTTAGGTATGTAATAGGAAGTGTTTGTCAATGCAGTTTTTTACTTATATGAGTGGTTTGCATATGCGGAGATGGTGTGATTTTTTGTGGTTGCAGATAGTTATATGGACGGTGGGACTCTTGAGTTTGTAGATGTAGAGAACTATATATTTTTGGAAAGATGGATTGAAGGTATATATCTATTATGGAATGACACATATGTTTAGATGGTGACCTATGTTCTTCGCTGCTTCTGTCGGCCAACGGCCGTCGCGAGCACTGCCTCTGTAGTGCTGCGCACGTCCGTTGGCCGACGCGGCCCCGCCCACTCAATGGAACGCCCCGCACCGCGGCGGAATTGCCGCCGCGGTAAACGGGTTAAGGCTAATAAAAATGTCATGTATGTGTTGAGGGTGGTGTTTATTTCTTTAAACATGCTCTGTTTAAAATTGAGGAGAGTTTATAGGGCAGAATATATTTTGAGAGTTCTTGTGCTAACTTCATTTGGCGTGTAACTTTTTTTGAGAAATGCTGAATATATGTTTTAAACACACAAGAACATTTTGAGAAATGCTGTAGGTATGCCATTAAGAAAAGGTTATGTGCTTTGAAAAAGTGAGATTTGTTCTTTTTAATTTTAGAAACTTACTGATGCATGTGCATAATGAGTAACAGAGCAATGTATGCTTGTAGAGAGGCATGTATCCAGTAATTTATAAACTGTGAGATCTAGACTTTTCTGACACATAGGTCTTTAGAAAAGGATAGATATGCTAAAACAGATAGGTTGATACTGACAGGAGGAGTTAAACAATGAGTTACAGATATAGTCACAACTGTTACGTATCTAACAGCAATGGAGATGCTTTAGAGTGACCTAAGCATTACTCAGGCACTCATCCAATCACTCAGCCACAAATCAGGCAGTTATCGAATCACTCATGTACTATGTACGCACTTCTTCCATGACTCAGGCACTACACATGCATTCTTCCAAGCATGGAGGCACTAATTATGTACTCATTGAACCAGGCATGCAACACCCATGCATTCATCCAATCACCCAAGCACTAACCATTCACATATACAGTCACCAAAGCTGTACCTATGCAGCTATTGAAACACCCATGCACAAACCATACACTCATCCAAGCACTCAGTTATAACCCATGCACTCATTCAAATACTGAGGCACAACCCATGCACTCATCCAAACTCTCATGTACTAGTCATACACCGATCCAATTACGCAGGAAGTACAATTGCAGTGAACCTGTCACCCATGTAGTATCTATGCTCTCATCCAATTACTGAGGCAATACTCTTGCACTAATATAATCACAACAGCAGCACACTTGCTTTTATCCAATCACTCAAGCTTTAACAATGGACTTATACAATTACTCAGACATTAGTCATGCACTCATGTAATCAGCCAGGCACTACAGATGCAGTCATTTGATTATCCAGGCAATACTCATGGGGGTATATTCACAAGAACGTGTGCTAAACATCTCCAAAAAATGTTAACGCAACTTTACACATCGCAGCGCATCGCAGGAAAATAACCCTGTGTTAACGTGGAATTCACAACACAGCGGTACCATGCGATAGTCTCCCAAAACCGCGGCCAATGTCTGCGATACAACCACTGCAACGAAGATAAAAACACAAACCCCAACGCAAAAAAACGTGCGATGAGCCCATTCGCGATGACGAAAGCAGCGATAAGCAGCGCAAGGCCCACGACACATATACGGCATGCGGGAATAAGCACAACAAAAGCAGGAACAAGAAAGACAAACCAAACAGAAAACAGCCAAGCACAATGGAGGCAGTCGGAGCTAGCACACAACCCCACAAGCACCATTGGCAACAAAACATCAGACATGGCAGGCCATCGTGGACAAGGTGAATGCAGCCGGAGAGCGGAGGAGGACAATGGCAGAAAACCAGAACAGCTGGAATGATGCCAAACGCACAAACAAGCACAAACACGCCAACAACCAGAAGGCAGTAATGCACACCGGAGGTGGGAGTCCAGCGCCACACCAGGAGCTGGATGACATGGAGGAAATGGTGTCCACCACATCAGTCTGGAGATGGTGGCAGGAGTCGGGGGCCGGAAACTGCTCAAAATCAACAGACACAACCGCAACAGGGAGAGGAACGACCAGGGACTGGGGGGACGGGGGGAGATGGGCACAATGGCACACATGCACAATTAAGCACAGCACAACTGCAGACAAACCATGCCCAAGAGGAACAACACCAACCAAGAGCACAAGTCACACAAGTCGGCAATACCACACCACTGAACAAGCACAGAAGTGAAAACCACACTGCCTGAAAGGGAGAAGGGTGAGCCAAATCAGAGCTGAAGGGACATCTCACACACAATGCAGCACACACACATAGGAAGCAGAGCACCCCAACATCCAACACAATGTGGTACAAACACCAACATAGGACACAAGTGCACCCACTTGTGGCCTGGAAATGGCCATACGCATCTAGCAAAGCACGAAACAAGGACATGATAATGCAAAAGTACCAACCCACAGCCCTGATGGGGTAGCAATGCATGTAAGGCAGGGATCCAGATAGGCCATGACACACACATTGGCATACAAATAAACACTCAACACAGTTGGAGACAAGTGAACGTGCGGAAACTTTATCAACAATTGCGTGTTAGTACTAGGCCTGGGCGGAAAACTACGCTACGCTCGCGTAGTTTGCGCAACTACGCGCTATGCAAATTACATGTAGCACAGTGCAAAAATGCGTAGCTTAGCGTAGCGGGCATTTTTTGCTTGCTCGCAGTCCTCAACGTCAAGTTGGCGACCGCGAGCGAGCAAAATGACATCCCGGCGAGACTTTTTCCTCGTTCGCGATCAGCAACATCAAGTTGCTGATCGCGAGCATGGAAAATAAACCTCCCGGCGAGATTCTCAACGCAGGGAGGTCAGGTTTCTCATTGCGAGTGGTCGCGTATGCTCGCGACCGCTCTCGATGAGAAACTGCCAGTCCGAGTTGAGAAAACTGCCGCTCGAGTACAAATCTACTCAAGCGGCAGAAAACGACCGCTTGCACTGTGCAAGATGCCGTTTGCAATGATTGCACAGTGTGGTCAAGCATCCGGCACTGTGCAATCATTGCGAACAGCATTCCCTACCGCACTACGCAGTTCGCGTAGTGCTATGCGTAGCTCGCGTACGCGTAGTGCTACTATGCGAACTACGCCCAGGGTTAGTCAGTACGGCCAAGGGAAGTGCCATTACATGCAGACCAATGCAGCAGCATGTCTGAATGAGGAACGTTGGAAAGCGCCCATGTCCACCCCGGGGGAGTCCATCACCAACACAAGACATTGCCAACTCACATATGTTGTCCGCGCATGGGTCAGGAGTCCAGGCCAATGCAGCCATGTCCACTGTCTCCTAGGGACATGTGACCAGATCCCCAACATGCAACCAGGTGTCGGGACACGTGCAATGGGTCACATGCAGTCCTGGCTGCAGGTACCTTGTCACTCGTCCATGAACGCGAGTGCAGCAGCGTAGGCCAACATTTCCAATGCGAGATCGTTGTCCACCACATCTGACATGTCGGCGACGTAACCCATCAGCTGTCCCGGACAGATGTGCTGACTCCAACCCCTGGCCCCAATATGCACGAAAGCCCAATCAGGGAGCGGCTCAATGTGGTCACTGCACACGACGACTCCTGCAATCTCCCAGGTCCAGTTCCCAGCATGCATGCCAAACATCCAGGCATGCCATAAACGGGCATCACGGTGACACTCCTGGTCGTGGTCCAACAGGGGGCGCACACACACGTCGAAATTCAGGTCAGCTACCGCAACGTTGGAGAGGCAGACATCCATGGACCACTTGAATATGCACGAGCGACAGTACAACACAGGCTGAACGCAGGTGACGTTGGCAAGCCAGAAGCTCAGCCTGTAACCGATCTGCAGCACTGCCAATGGCAGTGCCCCCAGTACATGCAGCAGACGTGCATGGTACAGGTCCACGTGACTGGAGTAGAGCATGTGTCCGGGATGGTCTGCCATAGCGTCAGTGGCTCTGCTTGAAGCGGCACTCTGAGGACCTGCGCCAGTCCTGTGGATGAAATGCCACAGCTCGGAGCAATGAGCAGTGTCTGTGTGCAACGGGTGCAGGCCTGGGGTGTGGTGGGAGTACGAGTGATGGCCATTTCACGCATGCTAACTACGACCAAGGACTTCTGTGTGTGGGATGTGTACACGTTGGCCTCACGTCTGGCAGTGCGTAGTGCGGGAGTCGCCTCAAAATGCTATCGTATCTGTCAGGGGGTGCTGGGCACATGCAAGTCACATCTAGGAGCTGCAGATATGCTACCGCCCGATAGTGCAGACAAAGGACCGTTCATCCCTACAGTAACTTCACCATCTGCATGCATACAGGAGATGCACAGAGGCCTATCGTGGGTGGGGCGGGATGTCTGCGACCCAGGGAATCATGGATGACATGCCTAGCACGTGGCATATGAGCGGCATCACTGTGTGTCACGTTGCCTCACAGCTGCTCCTCCCTCCCACGAGCCCCCACACATGTGTGCGCTGCGCAGTTGTATCACGTGCACTCCTACAGCACACCATTGTCATGCCTGTCCGCGCATGTCCAGCGGCATGCCAACAACACCTGTAAGCTGGCTGAGGGTGTGCGGCCACGTGAGTGTAGGCCAATGGTCTGGACATGGCGGACACAGGTGTACAATCCATGGCTGGCTGTGACCGCCCCGCGATTGGGGCCAGACACCTGACTCATGCAGCTGCAGGACTGATACACATAACACTTGGCATGCATGTGCCAAGACCCCGAGCGAGCTTGCGCTCCTACATTTCCCTGTACGTGCGGGCCCGCCCTCCGGGTGCATTCTACATTGCAACATCGACTACTGTGGCCCTGGTGGCGACAACCCCCCAACACAAGGACACACTTACCTCACTTCCTGTTCAAGGCCAGACCAGAGCCACGCCCTGATCCTTCTGCCGAATCAGCACACCCCTGCGCTGACCTGACGTACGCCGGACCAGCACACGCCGCTTGTGCATGCAGGGGGGGCGGGCGAAGCTACATGTCCAAGGTGTCAGCCACTGCTGAGGTGACATGGTATCCTCCGCTGAAGACGGCACACTGTGATGTTGCAGGGCTCCGGCCCATCATGCTGACATAATGACCACACGGACACACTTGCTTAGATGTTGGGAATGGCTACGGGCACCTGCGCCTGACCACTTTTATTAGCAGGCTCACATGTCGAGTGACACCTGTGTTGGATGTGTGTGGGGTGTGTGTACACCAGCCATCATGCAGTGCCTGGTGCGGTCAAAAAACCGACAACAGTGTACATCGTAAAGGACACAACCATTCAACCGTAAAGGACCCATGACTTGAGCTGCACAGAGTTAGTGGCCCCGGATGCACAGCGTCCTGCATGGGCCTACCGCCACGGGCCGCTGACTTTCGGTGCACTGGGGCTGGGTCACAAGAGCAGAGCAGGTTCCCGCAGATGACTAGGGGGGTTGTCGTGAAGTGTCTCGGTGGACAGTGGAAGTTGTACCCCCAGGGCATGATGCCGAGGGCAGAACCACGCTGAAACAGTCACCATGGTGGATATGAGTGGAGCAAACACATGTCGGACACCAAGTCCGTCCCAGCCAGATGATGATGCAGACAACCCCCAGGCCATGGACTAAGACGCCACCAAAGTTCAACCAGAGAGTGCCCATGAGTCATTGCACACAGAGTTAGTGGCACCAGTGCTGATAGGGGATGCCGCCTGCGATGAGGCGTGTCCAATGGTGTGGACTACTCCATATCTTACCGAGGACACAGTTCCACATGTGTGACCTACTGGACCGCAGTGTAGGCCTGAGGCAGCGGCCATCAGGGGCCATTCACCGAGTGTCACCGGCTTAGGTTGGATGGTCCCACCGGCCTGCGTAGTTCAGGTTCAGTGGCACCACGGGACGCGGACTTGCGTTGCACAGGGTTAGTGGCATCAGGTCAGTTGTTGCTAGTGTTCGGTCACCTCCGTAACGAGGATCCGGCTTTCATCCGGACTGAACCGCATCTTCCTCTTACTCCTCTCCGTGCGTTCACTGGTATGGACTCTGCCATTCATGAATCACGTCTGGGTGCTGGATGTGGAGCCTACTGGACCGCAGTGTAGGCCAGGGGCAGCGGTCAGCACGGGCCGACAGACACGTGTCGTGTGCTTGTGATGCATTCGTTTGCTTCACGGATATCAGGGAGTTTAGTGATATCACCCCTGCAGTAGACATCTGGTCACTGCCATTCATGACTCAGGACACAGTTCCACATGTGGGGCCTACTGGACCGCAGTGTAGGCCGGGGGCAGCGGTCAGCAAGGGCACACAGACACGTGTTGTGTGCTTGTGATGCATTCGTTTGCTTCATGGATAGCAGGGAGTTTAGTGATATCACCCCTGCAGTAGACATCTGGTCACTGCCATTTATTACTCAGGACACAGTTCCACATGTGGGACCCACTGGACCGCTATGTAGGCCTGTTCCCTCATCCACGTGTAGCTGGCTTGCGTTGAACAGGGTTAGTGGCACCACGTGTCGCCGGCTTGCGTTGGACAGGGTTAGTGGCACCACGTGTCGCCGGCTTGCGTTGAACAGGGTTAGTGGCACCACATGTTGTCGGCTTGCGTTGAACAGGGTTAGTGGCACCATGTGTCACCGGCCTGCGATATGGAATTATACCTCACTGATCGAAGGGAGTCTGGTGCTGTGGCCGCTGCCACGGACTTGGGGTCACTGCCATTCATGACTCAGGACACAGTTCCACATGTGGGACCCACTGGGCCGAGGAGTACGCCGGTGGAGTATGTAAATGTAAAAGGGGTACTGTGAGCCTGTGCCGTGGAGGCCAGCGCTGGTCTGCGGAGGCTGCAAAGGTCGCGTGCCTGGGGCCAGGAGCTTGCACCGGCACGTGGTGGGCCCTCTCTGACACACGCCGGTGTCTGCAGGTGAGCGGAGCCTCGTTGGTGCGCTGGGGCAGGCATGACGGGTCTGGGGCCCAGAGGCCCGGGGTGCAGCAGGCGCACAGGGACGCAGGCCCCGCCGCGCTCGTCGCAGGACTCGTGGCGGGCTGAGAGGCGCCGCCCTGGCAGACGCGTTGTCCATTCCAAATGAGAACCACACCCAGTGCGACTGGCTTTTTGTTCACACCCCTACGCAGGCCTGGCGTACGCAGGTCCAACCCACTCCGCCCGCGCATGCAGGGGGGGATGTAACGTGCGACATTTCCGCGTTCTGCCCCACAGTCTGTGGGGTCATTGTAGCGTCCACTGGATACTACACTCTATGCACCAGCAGTTGATCTCCACATGGCCATTTCCGTGATTTGCATGCTGTGGTCTGTCCGGCACCTCCACGCCACACCTGGTATTGGGTAGGTTCACATTCCTTAGTCACTTGCCGCTCTCGCACATGCCTGCTCCATGCCTCTCCTCACATCCTGCTATTGTGTGTCTGTGGTGCCATGCCGTGACTGGGTTGTGGGCATGGCAAGGCCAGGTTCCTAATGGAGTCGTGTTGTCGTGTCTGGTCGGTTGGCATGTTGTGTGGCATGTTGAAAGTGGTTGTGCTGCGTGCCCATTGCCAGTGTCGTGAGTTGCATGACTGTGGGCTGGAGGTGTGTGGTGTGTTCATTTGGTACTTACCAACGAGCACTGCATTGCCATGGGTGCCATCCTGGGAGCGCTGGGTGATGATGGACTGTCTGGAGATGTGAGAATCATGCACTCTGCCTGGGGAGTTGGCCACGACATTGTTGCGGGGTCCCGGGAGGTCCACTATTGCGTGCACATTCATGGGATGCGTGTGCTTTCTGTTGTGGTAGTTGTGTGCAGTGTCGGCAGGGGGCACAAGGAGTACATATGTGCAGTTGGCCCTGACACGTGAGGGAATCCAGCTATGGCGTAGGGGCCTTGCTTGCTCTCCAGCTGCTCCTGCGCAGTGTGGGTGAAGTGGAGGGGCTGGGGTACCAGGTTGATGTTGGCATCCAGGACAGGTGTGATGACCTTGGATGGGGCTGGCTGTGTGACACCTCCGACTCTGGCAGTTGTGTGTTGGATGGTACCAGAGGCCGACATGTGCTGCGCAGCCGGCAGCTTTGTCTGCGGAGGGATGTTGGTTGTCCGCTGGGTTGGTACCGTCAGCAGGTGGGGGATGTGGGTCAGGATGCGGGGGTTGGTTGTCCTTTTGGGCCTGTAGTGGGCAATGTCCTCCTCTGGCGCTGGGCCTGGGCGGCAGGTGCGTGTCATGTGGGTCCGCTGTCTTTGTGTATGCTGCCTCTGTGGTGTTCCCGGGGGGGCGGGATGGGTCCTGGGGTTGGTGGCGGGCCTGGGGGTGGTGGCGGTGGGTGTTGTGTGCCTCATGGGTCTCGGAGCTGCTTAATCATTGTCTCCATGGCATCTGTGGGTCTTCCGATGTGGCTCTGTGCTGGGCTCCCTTTTGTACTGCAGGTAGTCGTCCTGCTTAACACCAGCAGAAGGCAGGTGTTAAATCCCTGCTGCTACCACAGCTTATCGCCTGTTTTTGGTTCGCATTGCAGATCTGGAAGTTTGTTGTGAAAGTGGTGTAGTGGTGTTTTGGTGTGTTTTTGCACGGGAACGCCTACTCTGCATCTCATTAGGGTTAGTTGGTGGTGTCACCCGTGGAGGTAAATGTTGAGGCAGTTATCGCGGGAATACTTGCGTTGTCTGCAGTTTTCACCCGCTTGTGAATGGGGTGTTAAATCTGTCATCACTTTTGTTGCGTTAAGTTGGCGATAACTCGGAGATAAGTCCATGTGAATATCCCCCATGTATTTTTGTAATCATCCAGGTAATACCTATTCAATTATCCAAAAACACATGGGCATCAGTCATGTACTCATTCAGTCACTGAAACATTACTCATGCAATCTGTCAGGTGCTATTTATGCACTTATACAATGATGTACGCACTATGCATGCACTAAATAAATAATGTATATGCTACACATGTAGTCCTGTTATCACCCAGGGACTAGTGTAGCACTCATTCAATCAGTCAAGAACAACTTTATTTCGGTTCAAAAGATCCATAAACGTTTACAGTAGAATTATCACAATATTTAAAACAATTACAATCAATAGTTTAAAAGAACAACTCATAATAGTCCAGGGAAATAAAATTCTTTACATACAGTAATTGAATTGGAGAAGCATGGTGTTTTACAATTCATAGAATTCAGAGAGCATAAGATACTATGCACACATTTAATCATCCAACCACTATCTATGCATGTATTGAACCTTTGAGGCATTATTTATGCACTTATCTTATCATTCAGGCAGTACTTATGCACTCATCCAAACACCCAGATAGTAGCAATATAGTCATGCGAATACACAGGCATTAACTATGCAGATATGGAACCACTCATTTAGTTCCTATTTACTTAGGGAATCATCCAGGCACTACCTATATTCTGAGGGAATCACCTAGGCACTATCTATGCACTCATCCAATCATCCAGGGAATATTGTGTACTCAACCACAAACACATGTTTTTACAAGTTTTAGTGAGGACTATGTATTCTTTTAGAACCATCTGGTGAATTATATATGTAACCTGTCACACACTGTTTACATGTATTTGGACGAATTAGTGAGCTATATGCTGTGATACAGATTAATGTGCAGATTTTTATATGCAGTGTTTCTCAAAATTTAAATATGACACATCTCAGTAGAAAAGTAATGAAACACTAAGGGGCATATTCACAAGGACTTATCACCAAGTTATCGGCACTTTAGCTCATCAAAAGTGGAGATAGATTTATCGCCCCATTCACAAGCGGGTGCAAACTGCAGACATCGCCAGTATTCCCGTGATAACTGCCGCAAAATTTATCTCCACGGGTGACACCACCAACTAACCCTAATGAGATGCAGAGTAGGCGTTCCCGTGCAAAAACACACGAAAACACCACTTTCACAACGAACTGCCAGATCTGCGATGCGAACCAAAAACAGGCGATAAGCCACGGTTGCAACAGGGATTTAACACCTGCCTTTTGCTGGTGTTAAGCAGGACGACTACCTGCAGTATGAAAAGGAGCCCAGCCAAGAGCCACATCTGAAGACCCACAGATGTCATTGAGACAATGATCATGCAGCTCGGAGACCCATGAGGGCCACAACACCCACCGCCACCACCCCCAGGCCCGCCACCACCCCCAGGACCCACCCCGCCCCCCCCCGGACCACCAAAGAGGCAGCCTAGACAGCGGACCCACCGTAAATGCACCAGCCGCACAGACCTAACGCCAGAGGAGGTCATTGCCCACTACAGGCTCAAAAGGACAACCATCCTCCGCATCCTGACCCACATCGCCCACAGGCTGACGGTACCAACACAGCGGACAACCAGCATCCCTCCGCAGACAAAGCTGCCGGCTGTGCTGCACATGTTGGCCTCTGGTACCTTCCAACCTACAACTGCCAGAGTCGGAGGAGCCTCACAGCCAGCCCAATCCAAGTTCATCACACCTGTCCTGGATGCGATCATCATCCTGGTACCCCAGCACCTCCACTTCACCCACACTGCACAGGAGCAGCTGGAGACCAAGCAAGGCTTCTACGCCATAGCTGGATTCCCTCACTTATTGGGGGCAATCGACTGCACACATGTACTCCTCGTGCCCCCTGCCGACGCTGCACACAACTACCGCAACAGAAAGCACACGCATTCCATCAATGTGCAGGCAATAGTGGACTACCGGGGACTCCTCAACAATGCTGTGGCCAACTCCCCAGTCAGTGTGCATGATTCATACATCTTCCGACAGTCCATCATCAACCAGCGCTTCCAGGATGGCACCTATGGAAATGCATTGCTCGTTGGTAAGTACCAAATGAACACACCACACACCTCCACTCCACAGTCATGCAACTCACAACACTGGCAATGGGCACGCAGCAAACATACATGCAACATGCCACACAACATGCCAACCGACCAGACACGACAACACGACTCCATTGGGAACCTGTGCTTGCCATGCACACAACCCACCAACGGCATGGCACCACAGCCACACAATAGCAGCATCTGAGGAGAGGCTTGGAGCAGGCATGTGCGAGAGCGGCAAGTGACTAATGAATGAGAACCTACCCAATGCCAAGTGTGGCGTGGATGTGCCGGACAGACTTCAGTATGCAAACCACGGAAATGGCCATGTGGACATTAACTGCTGGTGCATGGAGTGTAGTGGCCAGTGGATGCTCCCATGTCACCACAGGCTGTGGGGCAGAATGCGGAAATGTCGCTCGTTACATCCCCCCCTGTAGGCGTGGGTGGAGTGGGTTAGCCCTGCGTACACCAGGCCTGCATAGGGGTGAGAATAAAAACTCAGTCGCACTGGGCGTGATTCTCTTTTGGAATGGCCAACGTGTCTGCCAGGGCGGCGCCTCTCAGCCCACCACGAGGCCGGCGCCGTGCGCGGCAGGGCCTGCGACCCTGTGCACCTGCTGCACCCCAGGCCGCTGGTCCCCAGACCCATCTTGCCTGCCCCAGCGCACCAAGGAGGCTCCGCTCACCTGCCGACACCAGCGTGTGTCAAAGAGGGCCCACCACGTGCCGGTGCAAGCTCCAAGCCCCAGTCCCGTGACCTTTGCAGCCTCTGCAGACCATCGCTGGCCTCCACAACGCTGGCCCACAGTACTCCTTTTTCGTTTACATACCCCACCGGTGTACTCTTCGGCCCAGTTGTTGGCACATGTTGTACTGAGTCGTGAGTTTTGAATGGCAGTGACCAAAAGTCTGTGGCAGCGTCCACATCACTATACTCCCTCCAATCAGTGAAGCCAAAGTCTGCATCGCAAGCACATGACACGTGGCGCCACTAACCCTGTTAAATGCAAGCCGGCGACACATGGTGCCACTAACCCTGTTCAACGCAAGCCGGCGAAACTTGGATGATGGCTCAGGCCTACACTGCGGTCCAGTAGGTCCCACATGTGGAACTGTGTCTTAAGTACAGAATGGCAGTGACCAGATGTTTATTGCAGAGTTTTTATCACTGAACTCCCTTCGATCAGTGTCCCAAACTCTGCATCGCAAGCACACGGCACGTGTCTGTGGGCCCGTGCTGACCACTGCCTCCAGCCTACACTGCGGTCCAGTAGCTCCCACATCCAGCACTTAGTCATGATTCATGAATGGCAGAGTCCATACCAGTAAACGCACGGAGAGGAGTAAGAGGAAGATGCGGTTCAGTCTGGATGAAAGCCGGATCCTCGTCACGGAGGTGACCGAACACTAGCAACAACTGACCTGGTGCCACTAACCCTGTTCACCGCAAATCCGCGTCCCGTGGTGCCGCTGAACCTGAACTACGCAGGCCGGTGGGACCATCCAACGTAAGCCGGCAACACTTGTATGAGGGCCCCTGCTGACCGCTGCCTCAGGCCTACAATGCGGTCCAGTAGGTCCCACATGTGGAACTGTGTCTTGGGTAATATAAGGAGGAGTTCACACCATTGGACACGCCTCATCGCAGGCGGCATCCCCTATCAGCACTGGTGCCACTAACTCTGTGCGCAATAAAACATGGGCACTCTCTGGTTGAACTTTGGTGGCATCTGAGTCCATGGCCTGGGGGTTGTCTGCATCATCATCTGGCTGGGATGGACTTGGTGCTCAACATGTGTCTGTTCCATTCATCTCCACCATAGTGACTGTTTCTGTGTGGTTCTGCCCTCTGCATCATGCCCTGGGGGTACACCTTCCACTGTCCATCGAGACAGTCCGCGACAACCCCCTTTGACATCTACGAGAACCTGCTCTGCTCTCGTGACCCTGCCCCAGTGCACTGCAAGTCAGTGGCCCGTGGCGGTAGGCCCGTGCAGGATGCTGTGCATCCGGGGCCACTAACTCTGTGCAGCTCGAGTCATGGAGCCTTTATGGTTGAATGGTTGTGTCCTTAACGATGTACACTGTTGTCGTTTTTTGACTGCACCAGGCACTCCATGACGGCTGGTGTACACACACCCCACACACATCCAACACAGGTGTCACTCGACATGTGAGCCTGCTAATAAAAGTGGCCGGGCGCACATGCCCGTAGCCATTCACACCATCTAAGCAAGTGTGTCCGTGTGGTCATTATGTCAGCATGATGGGCCCGAGCCCTGCAACATCACAGTGTGCTGTCTTCAGCAGACGATACCATGTCACCTCAGCTAAGACCTTGGACATGTAGCTTCGTCCGCCCCCCCCTGCATGCACAAGCGGTGTGTGCTGGTCCGGCGTACGTCAGGTCAGCGCCGGGGTGTGCTGATTCGGCAGGGGGATCAGGGCGTGGCTCTGGTCTGGCCTTGAGCAGGAAGTGCGGTAAGCGTGTCTCTGTGTTGGAGTGTTGTCGCCACCAGGGCCACAGTAGTCGATGTTGCAATGTAGCATGCACCCGGAGGGCGGCCCCGCACAGACCGGGAAATGTAGGAGCGCAAGACCGCTCGGGGTCTTGGCTCATACATGCCAAGTGTTGTGTGTATCAGTCCTGCGGCTGCATGAGTCAGATGCCTAGCCTCAATCGCAGCGTGATCACAGCCAGCCATGTACTGTACACCTGTGTCCGCCCTGTCCGGACCATTGGCCTACACTCACGTGGCCGCACACCCTCAACGGCCAGCATCACGGTGTTGTTGGCATGCCGCTGGACATGCGCAGACAGGCATGACAATTGGGTGCCACAGGAGTGCACGTGATGCAACCGCGCAGCGCACACAAGTGTGGGGGCTCGTGGGAGGGAGGAGCAGCTGTGAGGTAACGTAACACACAGTAAGGCCGCTCATGTGCCACGTGCTCGGCATATCATCCATGATTCCCTTGGTCGCAGGCATCCCACCCCACCCACGACAGGCCTCTGCACATCTCCTGTATGCAAGCAGATGGTAAACTGACTGTAGGGATGACAGGTCCTTTGTCTGGACTATCAGGCGGAGGCACATCTGCAGCTCCGAGCTGGGACTTGCATGTGCCCAGCACCCCCAACAGATACGATAGCATTTGCTGGCGACTCCCACACTACGCACTGCCCGACGTGAGACCAACGTGTACACATCCCACACACAGAAGTCCTTGGTCGTAGTTAGTGTGCGTGAAATGGCCTTCACACGTACTCCCACCCCATCCCAGGCCTGCACCCGTTGCACGCAGACACTGCTCATTGATCCGTGCTGTGGCATTTCATCCACAGGACTGGCGCGGGTCAGCACAGTGCCGCTTCAAGCAGAGCCACTGACGCAATGGCAGACCATCCCGGACACATGCACAACTCCAGTCACGTGGACCGGTACCGTGCACGTCTGCTGCATGTACTGGGGGCACTGCCATTGGCAGTGCTGCAGATCAGTTACCGCTAAGCTTCCGCCTTGACAACGTCACCTGCGTTCAGCCTGTGTTGCATTGTCGCTCGTGCATATTCGAGTGGACCATGGATGTCTGCCGCTCCAACGTAACGGTAGCTGAACAGGATTTCGACGTGTGTGTGCGCCCACTGTTGGCCCACGACCAGGAGTGTCACCGTGATGCCCGCTTATGGCATGCCTGGATGATTGGCATGCATGCTGGCAACTGGACCTGGGAGATTGCACGACTCGTCGTGTGCAGTGACCACATTGAGCCGCTCCCCTATTGGGCTTTAGTGCCAATTGGGGCCAGGGGTTGGAGTCAGTACATCTGTCCGGGACAGCTGATGGGTTACGTCGCCGACATGTTAGATGTAGTCGACAACGAGCTCGTATTGGAAATGTTGGCCTACGCTGCTGCACTCGCGTTCATGGAGGAGTGACAACGTACCTGCAGCCACAACTGAATGTGACCCATTGCACGGGTCTCGATGCCTGGTTGCATGTTGGGGGTCTGGTCACATGTCCCAAGATGACAGTGGACATGGCTGCATTGGCCTGGACTCCGGATACATGCGCGGACAACCAACGCGGGTTGGCACTCACTTGTGTGGGTGATGGACTCCCCCGGGGTGGACATGGGCGCTTCCCAACGTTCCTCATTCAGACATGCTGCTGCATTGGTCTGCATGTTGTGGCACTTCTCTTGGCCGTACTGACACGCAATTGTTGTTGAAGTTTCCGCACCTTCACTTGTCTCCAACTGTGATGAGTGTTGATTTGTATGCCAATGTGTGTGTCACAGCCTATCTGGGTCCCTGCCATACATGCATTGCTACCCCATCACGGCTGTGGGTTTGTACTTGTGCATTATCATGTCCCTGTTTCGTGCTTTGCTAGATGCGAATGGCTATTTGCCGGCCACAAGCGGGTGCACTTGTATCCTGTGTTCGGTTGTGCAAATGTTGGTGTTTGTACCACATTGTGTTCGATGTTGGGGTGCTCTGCTTCCTATGTGTGTGTGCTGCATTGTATGTGAGATGGCCCTTCAGCTCTGATTTGGCTCACCCTTCTCCCTTTCAGGCAGTGTGGCTTTCACTTCTGTGCTTGTTCAGTGGTGTGATATTGCCGACTTGTGTGACTTGTGCTCTTGGTTGGTGTTGTTGCTCTTGGGCATGGTTTGTCTGCAGTTGTGCTGTGCTTAATTGTGCATGTGTGCCATTGTGCCCATCTCCCCCGTCCCCCAGTACCTGGTCGTTCCTCTCCCTGTTGCTGTTGTGTCTGCTGATTTTGAGCAGTTTCCGGTCCCCGACTCCTGCCACCATCTCCAGACTGATGTGGTGGACACCATTTCCTCCATGTCATCCAGCTCCTGGTGTGGCGCTGGACTCCCACCTCCAGTGTGCATTGCTGCCTTCTGGTTGTTGGCGTGTTTCTTCATTTTTTTGCGTTTCGCATCATTCCAGCTGTTCTGGTTGTCTTCCATTGTCCTCCTCCACACTGCGGCTGCATTCACCTTGTCCACGATGGACTGCCATGTACAATGTTTTGGTGCCAATGGTGCTTGTGGGGTTGTGTACTAGCTCCGACTGCCTCCATTGTGCTTCGCTGTTGTTTTCTGTTTGGTTTGTCTTTCTTTTTCTTGCTTTTGTTGTGCTTATTCCCGCCTGCCGTGTGTGTGTCGCGGGCCTGGCGCTGCTTATCGCTGCTTTCCTCATCGTGAATGGGATCATCGCATGTTTTTTTGCGTTGGGGTTTGTGTTTTTATCTCCGTCGCTGTGGTTGTATCGCGGAAATTGGCCGCGTTTTTGGGAAACTACCGCATGGTACCGCCGTGTTGTGAATTCCATGTTAACACAGGGTTATTTTCCCGCGATAGACTGCGATGTGTAAAGTTGCGTTAACCTTTTTTGGCGATGTTTAGCGCACGTTCTTGTGAATATACCCCTAAGTCTATCAGTGACACAGTGGTAGAGAGGCACAGAAATAGCTCTTGTGTTGTTTTTCGGACTTACAGTATTGAGATACTGTATGTACTTTTAAACTTTGGTTGACGTTTATTTTAAAATTTATTACAAAAGGGATAAAGTGGTCTTTTAGTGTGTATAAGTGAGAACTGAGATATAGTGCAGCTGTGTTGAGGAAAAGGTGCTATAATATTAAAAGATAACTAATTAATTATGTTTTGTGTTTTGGTTTGGGTTTGGTACATTGAAGTAAGTGCTTGTAGTTATGTAGCTAGGTTTATCTGTAGATTTGAAACTGCAACATAACATAAAAACTGTTTTTGTATTATATGTAAGCCAGCAGTAAAGTAGTTGGTACATTGGCTTGAATAAAAATTCAAATATACTTTTTTTTTTTTTACAGAACAATATCTGCATAACTTCAGACAGAATGCCTACAAAAGCTCGCAGGAAAAAGAAACAGAATCAACTACAGTATATCTGCAGAACTGAGACACAAAAAGGGCAAAATGAAGAAAAAGTGGTAAAAGAAAAAAGAGCTACTGGTAAGAGGACAAAGTCATTTCTTAAAAATATATATGGACATTTCCAGAGATTACAAAATAATGATAATAAAATTAAAACTATGAGAAAGAATATGAGTGGACAAAGTGTATATTGTAAGAACAGGAAAAAATGTAACAAAGATGGACATACCTTAACCAGGAGACAGAAGCAGTTTAAGGAAATCAGAGCCTGGATGTTTCGTAGTAGAGTGGTTGTAAATCTACTGAGAACTATGAAGAAGTATAGAAGGAGCGAGGCACTGAAACACAAAGAACGAGTTAAGAGAGTAGCTGATAAGGTATTTTATTTGAAGAGGAAACTTTTAATTTTGAATATAAATAAAAGGAAGATTCTTGACAAAATGGTGTTGTGCATGAAGAGGCAAAACCAGAAGAAAAAATTAGTGAACAGAAGTAACTTTTGTAAAGTTTTTAGTGTAGAATGGATACATACTTCTAGTTCAGAGCCTTTCTTTAATGAAGAAAGCTATCTCCAGGATAACAGATTAGTTCATGCTATTGATGAAAAAGGATGACATTATGAAATGAAGAATGACACTCCTATAGAGAAAGAGGTGATGGTACCTAGAAATGTAGAACAAGTTATTGCAGAAGAGGAACAAGGCAGGTGTAGTGAGGGCCCTGTATACGGGCACAGGGCTATGCCCCCTGGCTCTACCAAACCAGCACCACTCGGCATGGCGTTAACCTACACCAGTAAACAACTAAAAGATATTCTCCTTGCTAATAACACACAGATCTGCCCCCACCTCGACATGGATTCACTAGTCACCCATGCCACTACCAGCTGCTCAAACTGCTCGTTCAAATTGGAAACCCACAACAGATCATCAGCCACTCGCATGCATCCCACTTTCACAAATCAGGAATACATTCACTCAGCCCTTATAAACGCACGTTCCCTCCCTAAACACAAATACGAAATGTCTGATCTCTTAAAGGACTACAATCTGGATATTTTATTTATCACAGAAACCTGGGGTGACCCCTCTTCTGAACCAGACTTCTGTACCGCGACCCCCGACGGCTTCTGCGCAAGCAGACACGATAGAACTATTAAAAAAGGAGGAGGCTTGGCGATCATTTATCGAGACAAGTACTCAGTCAGGACAGAGACAATTCCCTCTATGGTCTGTGAAGCACTCACCTTCTCGATAATGCTCACTGAATCCCAATCCTTTAAGGGAACCCTCCTTTACCGCCCACCGGGTTCTCGCTCTGAATTCCTTTCGGCTATGGGCAGCTTATTAGAACCCTTAGCAGGAGAACCCAATTTCACCATCCTGGGAGACTTCAATTTTCACTTAGAGGCTCATGTAGATAAGGACACCTCATCCCTCACAGCAGAACTAGAGGCAGTAGGCCTCTCACAGTTAGTGACAAGCCCCACACACTCAGCCGGCCACACGCTTGATGGGCTGTTCTCTAATAACCTGCAAATTTCTCTAAGGAACGTCCTTCCTCTAACCTGGACAGACCACTGCGCAGTTCTGTTCGACATTCAAACAGGGAGAAACACCCCTTTGCACACTAGTTCCCTCCCCCCTAAGCAGTTCAAGGCGTGGAGTAGCATTGACCATCATCTCCTTAAATCACACTTGCTATCCACTCAGCATGACACCACACAAGACCCTGAATTGGCTTCCACTAATTACTCAGAATGGCCCCACAACGCTTTCAGTGCTTTAGTACCACTTAAAAATGCTTCCAAAAACAGGAATGTCCCTTCCGCCCCTTGGTTCTCAGAGGCGCTGAGACTCGAGAAACAAAGATGTAGGAATCACGAAAGACGCTGGCGTAGAAATTACGACACCGCGGAAAAAATCCGCTACAAGGAGGCAATGACCAAATACAAACACCTCATAATCTCTGAGAAAAGCAACTACTACCTTAGATAAATCGAAACTGCCCAAGATTCTGTTAAGCAGTTGTTCCAGGTAGTGGCCAAGCTATCAGGGCCGGCGACGAATTCCTCCAAAGACGCCACCCAAACCCTCTGCAATTCATTGGCCAGTTTCTTCCAAGAAAAGGTTAGCCAAATATACGCCAACTTCTCAGCCCAAACTAAAGCTGGCTATTATACTGACAACCCCATTGATGATGAAATCACTCCTACTTTCTCGGAATTTAGCCAGGTCTCACTGGAACAGATCACGGACCTAATTTCCACCGTCAAATCTGGATCCCCCAATGACCCTTGCCCTCTTTCTATTTTGAAACTGATCCCAGACTTGATAGGCCCCAACCTAGCAAACATCTGCAACTCGATGTTCTGCACAGGCACTTATCCTTCCATTTGGAAGAAGGCTATCGTCAAGCCTCTGCTAAAGAAGCATAATCTTGACCCCGCAGAGACCAAAAACTTTAAACCAATTGCATGTCTCCCATTCCCAGCAAAAAAAATTGAAAAAATCATGAACACACAGCTGGCCCAGTTCATTGATGATAACAACCTACTGGATGACACACAATTTGGCTTCAGAAAGGGCCACGGTACCGAGAAAGCCCTCATCAAAGCATCTGATGAAATTAGGATGGTAATTGACCACGGTGGTGCCGCGGTCCTTGTGCTGTTGGATTTATCAGCAGCCTTTGACACGGTCGATCACGCCACCCTGATCGACCGTGTCTCAGCCATCGGCATCAGACATAGGGCCAAATCCCTCCTATCCTCTTTTCTATCCAATCGGACTCAGCTAGTAAGTCTCGGCGACTTCAACTCCCCATCATTTGCCCTCCCGTGTGGTGTGCCACAAGGATCATCACTGAGTCCGACCTTATTTAACATTTATGTGTTGGACCTGGCAAGGGTCATCAAAGCCCACGGGATGGATCTAACATCGTACGCCGACGACACACAATTGGTGCTTGCAGTACACAATGATGGAGGGGCAGTTGTGGCAAGCTTTCAAGAAGGAATGTTGGCCATCAGTACTTGGATGGCTAACAATTGCCTTAAATTAACTCACACAAGACGGAGGTGATGATCTTTGGCAATCTTTCCCCTGGCTGGTCCCCCACATGGTGGCCAGCCAAGTTGGGATCACCTCCGTCCCCGTCACAAAGGTCAGAAACTTGGGTGTTATGTTTGACGACAAGCTGTCTTTCACACACCACGCCAACGCAGTTGTCTCCTCATCCTTCTACATCCTCAGGATGATAAAAAAACTCCTACCATTTCTCCCATCCAGTGCTGGCAGAACTCTTATCAGCACACTGGTAATGTCGAAAGTTGACTACTGTAACGGTCTCCTAATTAAAGCCCAGGAAAAGGTCCTTAGTAAGCTACAGTTGGTGCAGAACGCGGCCACCAGGATTCTGTCAGGCACCCCCAAGTTTAATCCGATATCCAAGGTGGTGCGACAGCTCCACTGGCTGCCCATAAGAAGCTGAACCAAATTCAAGGCGCTAAGCATTGCATACAAGGCAACCCACAACACTGGACCTGAGTTTCTGAAGAAAGCTCTTTGCTCATGCACGTCCAGTAGACCCTTGCGCTCTTCAGCAGCCAACCTTCTGACGGTCCCTCGAACCAAGAAAGCCTCATGGGGTGATAGACGATTCACAGTCGCCACGGCCAGACTGTGGAACACGCTCCCCCTTCACATTTAGACCAGTCCTACCCTGCTAGCCTTCAGGAAACATGTAAAAACATGGCTCTTTAAAAAATAAGTCACCTGCTCCAGGGCCGTCCTTCTCCTTACAGTCCGCAGCGCCGAGACACCCAAGGGTATTTGCGCGCTTTACAAGTTGCTTAAATAAATCAATAAAATACAAATGGAATGGTAGTAATGTTTGTAGTCTGTGACAGCAATCCATTGATATACTAAGAAAATTCCTACGTATCTTTCCAAGGCGCAGTTTAAAACACAAAATAAGTACTTTACAAGGATTGGATCCTTGCAAGATTAGAAAGCATACAAATTTGCAGGGACACTCACTAGTTTGTTTATCAAAGAGAGTGTCCCAAAGCACCTTTCATCATTTCAGGATGTTAGTTGTACATCACTCAACAATGCAAACTTTAGTTAGGAGGCTGTACTATGTGAAAACGTCTGTTTATGTTTAGGAGAAATGCATAGAGCACATTTGCATGGTACTGTGGCAGATGTAGAAAAGGTTTGTGATGATGTGCAGTTTTGTTTCTTTGGTCCTGAGCAGGATCCTAGGGAAAATGCAGAGTTGTTAAGAGGAGGAATTGCATAAAAGGGCACAGATATTACAGTTGATAGCTTTGAAGACGAGATAACAAAATTTAACACAGTGTAGTCTAAAAAACCAGAGTATGTTGTTGACACTCTCACTACAAGATTCAAACACAGACTGTTGACTTGTATTTAAAAAGTGAAAAAGAAAATAATAATAACTGGCAAAAGTTAGCTGTGTATTTATTTGTAGAGGAATGCTTTGACTTGTCCATATGGCAGGTTATATGCACGTACTGTTACAATAAATTATAAGATTATAAAATGCCTGCTAATGTAGAAAAACTATGAAGCGCTAAAAATAAAACAAAATCAACATTTATGATTCTTTGCAGCATGGCAAAGGGCTGTTATGGACTCCTATCCAGCACTCACTACAACTCCACAATCCATGCAGAATGATGCCACCTGGGAAAACCCTTGAGCCAAATCTTGAAGTTGAGATTGGACCTGTGAAGGGACTCTCTGCCCCAGTGTTGTTGCGGCTGCTATTGAAGTTGAGGGTCCATCAGCCTTGTGTTGCCTTCTTGATGCTTTTAGATGATTGTCATGGTATGTTTTTTGGTGGTAAAGCATGGACGAATTTCCCGCAAGAATATTTTTTATTTGTAGCCCTTGACAATGTCTTTTCACATATTGTGCATTGTGCAAATTTAGTTGTAAAACTGTAAACCAATGAAAGTTCTTTGTTTGATAGTTATGTTCTATTCATGAGTTCCGAGGTTGAAAGTTATTTTTTGAAACTGTTGTTTTTTACAAATGTGTTGTTAAAATAAAGTTAAACCATTAGGTTACTAAACACCTAGACTAAAACGTTCTGTAAAATATGTCTATATATCTGTTTTGACTGACATCATTGCGACCTCCGGTGTTGCTGTGAAGAAGGAAAATGCATTTTTGATGTAGTTATTTCGACAAATGAATACAAAGGGGAAAGTTAAATTATTATCTTACTAAATAGCTACACTGAAATGTTATGTAAAATATGTCCTACATGTGTTTTACACTTTTTCAAAAACACCTGCTATTTGCAGTGTGTCCTTGGCAATTGCACACATAGAATTACACAGGCACTACCTATGCAATCATACAATCACCCAGGCACTACTCATACACTTACGTAATTACCGAGATATTACACACTCACCCACAGACCCATACACCCAGACACCGACATATACAGCCACTAACACACACTCTCAAAGTTTACAGGTTACAGTTAGGAAATAAAATTAAAAATAGCTTCGCAATTCACTGAAAAAAACAAAGGTTACAGGGACGTTATAGTTAGGAATTAGCATTTAAAAAACCTTAGAAATTCACTGAAAAAAACAAAGGTTACAGTGATGTTATAGTTAGAAAATATAATAAAAAAAGCCTTAAAAATTCACTGAAAAAACCAAATGTTACAGAGACGTTATAGTTAGGCTTAAGTTTCACTTGTACAAAATCAGTGAAATTCAGCAGTTATAGTTGACTGAGCTAACTATAACTCTTGCCCCCACAATGCCCTGCTTATGACCTTATATATTACATCACTTGTGACATGGTCAGTGACATCACTGATGACATCTCAAATTACATTACTGATGACATCACTGATGACATCATCCATAGAATCTCTGGGCCCGATTCACAGAACTAACTTAAGACAAAATCCTAAACTTACTACCATTTTGGTATTCACAGAAGGCACTTACTCATTTTGGTACTCACAGAAGGCACTTACTTACTCATTTTGTGTAACTTACACATTTTGTGTAACTTACTCATTTTGGTATTCACAGAAGGCACTTACTCATAAATGAGTAAGTGTCTTCTGTGAATACCAAAATGAGTAAATTACTCATTTTGTGTAACTTACTCATTTTGTGTAACTTACTCATTTTGGTATTCACAGAAGGCACTTACTCATAAATGAGTAAGTGCCTTCTGTGAATACCAAAATGAATAAGTTACACAAAATGTGTAAGTTACTCAAAATGAGTAAGTTACTCAAAATGAGTAAGTAAGTGCCTTCTGTGAATACCAAAATGAGTAAGTGCCTTCTGTGAATACCAAAATGGTAGTAAGTTTAGGATTTTGTCTTAAGTTAGTTCTGTGAATCGGGCCCTTAGACACACCCACTCTCACCCCAATATAACCTTTCATACACCCCTTCCAACTTCCACATTACCATTCTCAAAACCATTGACACACCCATACCAGTACTTACACAGCTACTCACTGATTCATAGGTCTACACACACATCTACTCATACATGCATACAGCTACTCATACACCAACTCACTCACTAATACAGCCACTGATATATCCACTCATATACCCATACAGCTACTCACACACTGTCAGTCACCCATACAGCTACTCAAACACCTACTCACTCACCCATAGAGTCAATCACACAGCCACTTACTCACCTATCCAGTTACACGCATACCCACTCACTTATTCTTACAAATACTAAGACATACTCACTCACCCATATTGTCAGTGACACAAGCACACACTCACCCAAATAGCTACTCTCACAATCACTCATTCACACATACAGTCATATACTCCAACACTCACCTATACTGCCTTTCACATATGCAGTTACTCACCCACATGCCACTGATACATCCATTCACTCACCAACATAGCCATACACAGACTCAATCACCCATACAGCTCCTCAGAGACACACTCACTAATCCATTCAGCCACTGATTCACCCACTCACTCATCCATGCAGCCAGTCACACACCCACTCACCCACCCACACAGACATTCATACACCCATACAGGTACTCAGACAACCAATGAATCACCCATACAGTAATTCACGTACCCACTCACCAACTTATACAGCCATTTAGACACCAACTGAGAGACTGATACAGACATTCAGACAACCATGTCACTCACCCTGACATTCACTGAGATACCTAATCACTTACTTATACAGTCAGTCACGCACCCACTGCATCATCCACATAGGCACTCATACACCGACAGATTCATCAATCCACCTTGGTATATATATTTACCGCTCATAAACTTTTTATAAACACACAGTCACTGGATGATGTCATCAGTGATGTAATCTGTGATGTAAATTGATATATCATCAGTGATGTCATGAGTGATGTCACTGACCATGTCATGAGTGAAGTAATATGTGAGGTCAAAAGCAGTGTATTGCAGGGGCGCGAGTTATAGTTAGTTCAGCTTATTATAACTGCTGATTTTCACTGGCTTTATATGAGTAAAGCTTAAATCTAACTATAACGTCCCTGTAACCTTTGGTTTTTTTAGTGAATATATATTATCTACTGGCGGTCGCCAGTAGATAGTTATAGTTAGGACCTATTTTCCATAGGAAATCTGCAACATTCTATTTGAAATAACTCTTGCGTCGGTTGACGAATCTTCGCAAAATTTTCAAACTTTATGGCCCGCTCCGGTCCGCTCCTACCCTGAAAGTCTCAGGGTGATTCGTCAAGTGGGGGCCGAGGAAAAGGGGGTCCCAAAACGTGTTTTCCCCATTCATTTTCCCATAGGAAACTTTAGACACGGCTACAGCCCGAACTGCTGAACGGAATTACACCAAATTTGTCAAAGAGGTAGTTCTTGGTTCAGAAAGAACCCTTTTGTTAAATGGTGTAAATCCGTTCAGTAGTTGCGGAGAAATTAAAAAATAAGAGTCAAAAAATCAATTTCCCATAGGAAACTTTATGCAAGGCTACAGCCCGAACTGCTGAACGGAATTACACCAAATTTGGCAAAGAGGTAGTTCTTGGTTCAAAAAGAACCCTTTTTGTTAAATGGTGTAAATCCGTTCAGTAGTTGCTGAGAAAATCAAAAGTAAAAACACATATATATCTGGGCGGAGCCTAACCACACATGTCATCGTGAGATCTGATTGGCTGTCAGCACTTCATCCTGGAATTGCTGGCAGCCATCTTGGGACCAATATAAATGATAGTACCCCATTGAAATGCATTGTAGTGAATCGAAGATTTTGAGGGTTACCAAAAGGAGAACTATAAAGGGTGATAACAGACTTTAGTTACATTAGAATTCATTTGTTGATGGTACCATACTAATTTCAGGAATTGTGGTGTGTTCTAAGGTGATTTTACCCTGTGAAAAACCTTCTGCTGGGATATCATGAATCATGTTTGAGAGAAAACTATTTTCACATGCTTGTCCCATACAGTTTTGGAAGGTGCTCCAGAAGCTAAAATGAGAGCATATTTTCTGTAAATTCACATTATCTTTCTCAGTCATGTGAGAATGAAGTCTGACATTCTCAGTAAAACATGTACATCCAACAAGGGCAGAGACTGTCAGTTGATTCCTTTGTGTTCTACTGCAGCTTCCCAGAGTGTTCTAAAGAACAACTAGAGTGCTAACAGCCTTACTTATGACAAAAGTATGGCACACCTGAAGCCATCTTGATTGGAATAAACTGGTAACACTTAAAACATTTAATTTAAAAAGGAACAAAATGATGGGGTTCATCTTGTCATAGAAATTATGGTTAGTGCTCTGGAAAGAAAAATTAGGACATGTTTCAAGTGTGATCTCAAATATCTTCCTGTTATATTTCAACAGGACCAGCCTGTCAGTTGATGCCTTTGTGTTCTACTGCAGCTTCCCAGAGTGTTCTAAAGAACAACTAGAGCGCTAACAGTCTTACTTATGACAAAAGTATGGCACACCTGAAGCCATCTTGATTGGAATAAACTGGTAACACTTAAAACATTTAATTTAAAAAGGAACAAAATGATGGGGTTCATTTTGTCATAGAAATTATGGTTAGTGCTGTAGAAAGAAAAATTAGGACATGTTTCAAGTGTGATCTCAAATATCTTCCTGTTATATTTCAACAGGAGCAGCCTGTCAGTTGATGCCTTTGTGTTCTACTGCAGCTTCCCAGAGTGTTCTAAAGAACAACTAGAGCGCTAACAGTCTTACTTATGACAAAAGTATGGCACACCTGAAGCCATCTTGATTGGAATAAACTGGTAACACTTAAAACATTTAATTTAAAAAGGAACAAAATGAGGGGGTTCATTTTGCCATAGAAATTATGGTTAGTGCTGTAGAAAGAAAAATTAGGACATGTTTTAAGTGAGATCTCAAATATCTTCCTGTTATATTTCAACAGGAGCAGCCTGTCAGTTGATGCCTTTGTGTTCTACTGGAGCTTCCCAGAGTGTTCTAAAGAACAACTAGAGTGCTAACAGCCTTACTTATGACAAAAGTATGGCACACCTGAAGCCATCTTGATTGGAATAAACTGGTAACACTTAAAACATTTAATTTAAAAAGGAACAAAATGAGGGGGTTCATTTTGCCATAGAAATTATGGTTAGTGCTGCAAAAAGAAAATTTAGTGCATGTTTTAAGTGAGATCTCAAATCCTCTTCTATTTCATTAGAAAATTCTGACATGCAGACTGAAACAATCACTTTCAATACCAGCAGTAGACTTCCAGTTAACTCCTTGGTGAGCAGTAGCTTTACTACAGTGATCTAATGAACAACTAGAGTAATAACATTCTGAATTTATGGCAAATGTGTGACACATCTGAATGCCTTCTTGATGGAATCAAAGTAAAAACTGAAAGCATTTCCTACTGAGGACACTGCAGTAAATGAGGAAATTAGGAAACTTCATAACAAAGAAGTCTTCCAAGATGGCCACCAGTGAAAAAGAGCCCAAATGTAGCACAAATATTACCCAGATGTAGCCCACATATAGCCCAATGACAAAAGTGTGCAAAACAATTTTTATTTTTAGTTTTTATGCAGTTTTATGTAGTGCAGACTGGTCAGGTATTGGAGCGTTGCATCTTAAAACATGACCCCCTACACTCCAAAAACACCACTGCACTACCCTAAACCCTAAAACACTACCCCAGCACGACCCCTATACTACACAAGCACCACTGCACTATCCTAAACCCTAAAACACTACCCCCAGCATGACCCCCTACACTACACAAACACCACTGCACTACCCTAAACCCTAAAACACTACCCCAACACCACTGCACTAACCTAAACCCTAAAACACTACCCCCAGCACGACCCCCTACACTACCCAAACACCACTGCACTACCCTAAAACATGACACCCTACACTACACAAACACCACTGCACTACCCTAAACCCTAAAACACTACCCCCAGCACGACCCCCTACACTACACAAGCACCACTGCACTACCCTAAACCCTAAAACACTACCCCCAGCACGACCCCCTACACTACACAAACACCACTGCACTACCTTAAACCCTAAAACACTACCCCCAGCACGACCCCCTACACTACCCAAACACCACTGCACTAACCTGAATCCTAAAACACTACCCCCAGCACGACCCCCTACACTACCCAAACACCACTGCACTACCCTAAAACATGACCCCCTACACTACACAAACACCACTGCACTACCCTAAACCCTAAAACACTACCCCCAGCACGACCCCCTACACTACACAAGCACCACTGCACTACCCTAAACCCTAAAACACTACCCCCACCACGACCCCCTACACTGCCCGAACACCACTGCACTGCCCTAAACCCTGAAACACCAGCCCCTGCACGACCCCCTACACTGTCCGAACACCACTGCACTGCCCTAAACCCTGAAACACATACCCTAGCACGACCCCCTACACTGCCCGACCACCACTGCACTGCCCTAAACCCTGAAACACCACCCCTTCACGACCCCCTACACTGCCCGAACACCACTGCACTGCCCTAAACCCTGAAACACCACCCCCAGCATGACCCCTACACTGCCCAAACGCCACTGCACTGCCCTAAACCCTGAAACACTACCCCCAGCAAGACCTCCTACACTGCCCGAACACCACTGCACTGCCCTAAACCCTGAAACATCACCCCCAGCAAGACCCCTACACTGCCCGAACACCACTGCCCTAAACCCTGAAACACCACCCCCAGCACGACCCCCTACACTGCCCGAACACCACTGCACTGCCCTAAACCCTGAAACACCACCCCCAGCACGACCCCTACACTGCCCGAACACCACTGCACTGCCCTAAACCCTGAAACACCACCCCCTGCACGACCCCCTACACTGCCCGAACACCACTGCACTGCCCTAAACCCTGAAACACTACCCCCAGCAAGACCCCCTACACTGCCCGAACACCACTGCACTGCCCTAAACCCTGAAACATCACCCCCAGCAAGACCCCCTACACTGCCCGAACACCACTGCCCTAAACCCTGAAACACCACCCCCAGCAAGACCCCCTACACTGCCCGAACACCACTGCACTGCCCTAAACCCTGAAACACCAGCCCCAGCACGACCCCTACACTGCCCAAACACCACTGCACTGCCCTAAACGCTGAAACACCACCCCCTGCACGACCCCCTACACTGCCCGAACACCACTGCACTAAACCCTGAAACACCACCCCCAGCACGACCCCCTACACTGCCCGAACACCACTGCACTGCCCTAAACCCTGAAACACCACCCCCTGCACGATCCCCTACACTGCCCGAACACTACTGCACTGCCCTAAACCCTGAAACACCACCCCCAGCACGACCCCCTACACTGCACGAATACCACTGCACTGCCCTAAACCCCGAAACACTACCCCCAGCAAGACCCCTACACTGCCCAAACACCACTGCCCTAAACCCTGAAACACCACCCCCAGCAAGACCCCCTACACTGCCCGTACACCACTGCACTGCCCTAAACCCTGAAACACCACCCCCAGCATGACCCCCTACACTGCCCGAACACCACTGCACTGCCCTAAAACATGAAACACCAGCCCCAGCATGACCCCCTACACTGCCCGAACACCACTGCACTGCCCTAAACCCTGAAACACCACCCCCAGCACGACCCCCTACACTGCCCGAACACCACTGCACTGCCCTAAACCCTGAAACACCAGCCCCAGCACGACCCCCTACACTGCCCGAACACCATTGCACTACCATAAACCCTCAAACACCAGCCCCAGCACGACCCCCTACACTGCCCGAACACCACTGCACTGCCCTAAACCCTGAAACACCAGCCCCAGCAAGACCCCCTACACTGCCCGAACACCACTGCACTGCCCTAAACCCTGAAACACCACCCCCAGCAAGACCCCTACACTGCCCGAACACCACTGCACTAAAGCCTGAAACACCACCCCCTTCACGACCCCCTACACTGCCCGAACACCACTGCACTGCCCTAAACCCTGAAACACCAGCCCCAGCAAGACCACCTACACTGCCCGAACACCACTGCACTGCCCTAAACCCTGAAACACCACCCCCAGCAAGACCCCCTACACTGCCCGAACACCACTGCACTGCCCTAAACCCTGAAACACCACCCCCAGCAAGACCACCTACACTGGCCGAACACCACTGCACTGCCCTAAACCCTGAAACACCACCTCCTGCACGACCCCCTACACTGCCCAAACACCACTGCACTGCATTAAACCCTGGAACACCACCCCCTGCACGACCCCCTACACTGCCCGAACACCACTGCACTGCCCTAAACCCTGAAACACCACCCCTCAGCACGACACCCTACACTGCCCGAACACCACTGCACTGCCCTAAACCCTGAAACACCACCCCCAGCATGACCCCCTACACTGCCCGAACACCACTGCACTGCCCTAAACCATGAAACACCAGCCCCAGCACGACCCCCTACACTGCCCGAACACCACTGCACTGCCCTAAACCCTGAAACACCAGCCCCAGCACGACCCCCTACACTGCCCGAACACCACTGCACTGCCCTAAACCCTGAAACACCACCCCCAGCACGACCCCCTATACTGCCCGAACACCACTGCACTGCCCTAAACCCTGCAACACCAGCCCCAGCACGACCCCCTACACTGCCCGAACACCATTGCACTACCCTAAACCCTCAAACACCAGCCCCAGCACGACCCCCTACACTGCCCGAACACCACTGCACTGCCCTAAACCCTGAAACACCAGCCCCAGCAAGACCCCCTACACTGCCCGAACACCACTGCACTGCCCTAAACCCTGAAACATCACCCCTCAGCACGACACCCTACACTGCCCGAACACCACTGCACTGCCCTAAACCCTGAAACACCACCACCAGCACGACCCCCTACACTGCCCGAACACCACTGCACTGCCCTAAACCCTGAAACACCACCACCAGCACGACCCCCTACACTGCCCGAACACCACTGCACTGCCCTAAACCCTGAAACACCACCCCCTGCACGACCTCCTACACTGCCGGAACACCACTGCACTGCCCTTAACCTTGAAACACCACCCCCAGCACGACCCCCTACACTGCCCGAACACCACTGCACTGCCCTAAACCCTGAAACACCAGCCCCAGCATGACCCCCTACACTGCCCGAACACCACTGCACTGCCCTAAAACATGACACCCTACACTACACAAACACCACTGCACTACCCTAAACCCTAAAACACTACCCCCAGCACGACCCCCTACACTACACAAGCACCACTGCACTACCCTAAACCCTAAAACACTACACCCAGCACGACCCCCTACACTACACAAACACCACTGCACTACCTTAAACCCTAAAACACTACCCCCAGCACGACCCCCTACACTACCCAAACACCACTGCACTAACCTAAATCCTAAAACACTACCCCCAGCACGACCCCCTACACTACCCAAACACCACTGCACTACCCTAAAACATGACCCCCTACACTACACAAATACCACTGCACTACCCTAAACCATAAAACACTACCCCCAGCACGACCCCCTACACTACACAAGCACCACTGCACTACCCTAAACCCTAAAACACTACCCCCACCACGACCCCTACACTGCCCGAACACCACTGCACTGCCCTAAACCCTGAAACACCAGCCCCTGCACGACCCCCTACACTGTCCGAACACCACTGCACTGCCCTAAACCCTGAAACACATACCCTAGCACGACCCCCTACACTGCCCGAACACCACTGCACTGCCCTAAACCCTGAAACACCACCCCCTTCACGACCCCCTACACTGCCCGAACACCACTGCACTGCCCTAAACCCTGAAACACCTCCCCAGCATGACCCCTACACTGCCCAAACACCACTGCACTGCCCTAAACCCTGAAACACTACCCCCAGCAAGACCTCCTACACTGCCCGAACACCACTGCACTGCCCTAAACCCTGAAACATCACCCCCAGCAAGACCCCCTACACTGCCCGAACACCACTGTCCTAAACCCTGAAACACCACCCCCTGCACGACCCCCTACACTGCCCAAACACCACAGCACTGCCCTAAACCCTGAAACACCACCCCCTGCATGACCCCTACACTGCCCGAACACCACTGCACTGCCCTAAACCCTGAAACACCACCCCCTGCACGACCCCTACACTGCCCGAACACCACTGCACTGCCCTAAACCCTGAAACACTACCCCCAGCAAGACCCCCTACACTGCCCGAACACCACTGCACTGCCCTAAACCCTGAAACATCACCCCCAGCAAGACCCCTACACTGCCCGAACACCACTGCCCTAAACCCTGAAACACCACCCCCAGCAAGACCCCTACACTGCCCGAACACCACTGCACTGCCCTAAACCCTGAAACACCAGCCCCAGCACGACCCCTACACTGCCCGAACACCACTGCACTGCCCTAAACCCTGAAACACCACCCCCTGCATGACCCCCTACACTGCCCGAACACCACTGCACTAAACCCTGAAACACCACCCCCAGCACGACCCCCTACACTGCCCGAACACCACTGCACTGCCCTAAACCCTGAAACACCACCCCTGCACGATCCCCTACACTGCCCGAACACTACTGCACTGCCCTAAACCCTGAAACACCACCCCCAGCACGACCCCCTACACTGCACGAATACCACTGCACTGCCCTAAACCCCGAAACACTACCCCCAGCAAGACCCCCTACACTGCCCAAACACCACTGCCCTAAACCCTGAAACACCACCCCCAGCAAGACCCCCTACACTGCCCGTACACCACTGCACTGCCCTAAACCCTGAAACACCACCCCCAGCATGACCCCCTACACTGCCCGAACACCACTGCACTGCCCTAAACCATGAAACACCAGCCCCAGCATGACCCCCTACACTGCCCGAACACCACTGCACTGCCCTAAACCCTGAAACACCACCCCCAGCACGACCCCCTACACTGCCCGAACACCACTGCACTGCCCTAAACCCTGAAACACCAGCCCCAGCACGACCCCCTACACTGCCCGAACACCATTGCACTACCATAAACCCTCAAACACCAGCCCCAGCACGACCCCTACACTGCCCGAACACCACTGCACTGCCCTAAACCCTGAAACACCAGCCCCAGCAAGACCCCCTACACTGCCCGAACACCACTGCACTGCCCTAAACCCTGAAACACCACCCCCAGCAAGACCCCCTACACTGCCCGAACACCACTGCACTAAAGCCTGAAACACCACCCCCAGCAAGACCACCTACACTGGCCGAACACCACTGCACTGCCCTAAACCCTGAAACACCACCTCCTGCACGACCCCTACACTGCCCAAACACCACTGCACTGCATTAAACCCTGAAACACAACCCCCTGCACGACCCCCTACACTGCCCGAACACCACTGCACTGCCCTAAACCCTGAAACACCACCCCTCAGCACGACACCCTACACTGCCCGAACACCACTGCACTGCCCTAAACCCTGAAACACCACCCCCAGCATGACCCCCTACACTGCCCGAACACCACTGCACTGCCCTAAACCATGAAACACCAGCCCCAGCACGACCCCCTACACTGCCCGAACACCAGTGCACTGCCCTAAACCCTGAAACACCAGCCCCAGCACGACCCCCTACACTGCCCGAACACCACTGCACTGCCCTAAACCCTGAAACACCACCCCCAGCACGACCCCCTACACTGCCCGAACACCACTGCACTGCCCTAAACCCTGCAACACCAGCCCCAGCACGACCCCCTACACTGCCCGAACACCATTGCACTACCCTAAACCCTCAAACACCAGCCCCAGCACGACCCCCTACACTGCCCGAACACCATTGCACTGCCCTAAACCCTGAAACACCTGCCCCAGCAAGACCCCCTACACTGCCCGAACACTACTGCACTGCCCTAATCCCTGAAACGCCACCCCCAGCAAGACACCCTACACTGCCCGAACACCACTGCACTAAAGCCTGAAACACCACCCCCAGCAAGACCACCTACACTGGCCGAACACCACTGCACTGCCCTAAACCCTGAAACACCACCCCCTGCACGACCCCCTACACTGCCCAAACACCACTGCACTGCCCTAAACCCTGAAACACCACCCCCTGCACGACCCCCTACACTGCCCGAACACCACTGCACTGCCCTAAACCCTGAAACACCACCCCTCAGCACGACACCCTACACTGCCCGAACACCACTGCACTGCCCTAAACCCTGAAACACCACCACCAGCACGACCCCCTACACTGCCCGAACACCACTGCACTGCCCTAAACCCTGAAACACCACCCCCTGCACGACCTCCTACACTGCCGGAACACCACTGCACTGCCCTTAACCTTGAAACACCACCCCCAGCACGACCCCCTACACTGCCCGAACACCACTGCACTGCCCTAAACCCTGAAACATCAACCCCCAGCAAGACCCCCTACACTGCCTGAACACCACTGCCCTAAACCCTGAAACACCACCCCCTACACTGCACGAACACCACTGCACTGCCCTAAACCCTGAAACACCACCTCCAGCAAAACCCCTATACTGCCTGAACACCATTGCTCTGCCCTAAACCCTGAAACACCACCCCCAGCACGACCCCCTACACTGCCCGAACACCACTGCACTGCCCTAAACCCTGAAACACCAGCCCCAGCAAGACCCCTACACTGCCTGAACACCACTGCACTGCCCTAGACTCTGAAACACCAGCCCCAGCAAGACCCCTACACTGCCCGAACACCACTGCACTGCCCTAAACCCTGAAACACCAGCCCCAGCACGACCCCCTACACTGCCGGAACACCACTGCACTGCCCTAAACCCTGAAACACCAGCCCCAGCACGACCACCTACACTGCCCGAACACCACTGCACTGCCCTAAACCCTGAAACACCAGCCCCAGCACGACCCCCTACACTGCCGGAACACCACTGCACTGCCCTAAACCCTGAAACACCACCCCTGCATGACCCCCTACACTGCCCGAACACCACTGCACTGCCCTAAACCCTGAAACACCACCCCCTGCAGGACCCCCTACACTGCCCGAACACCACTGCACTGCCCTAAACCCTGAAACACCACCCCCTGCACTGCCCCCTACACTGCCCGAACACCACTGCACTGCCCTAAACCCTGAAACACCACCCCCAGCACGACCCCCTTTACTGCTCGAACACCACTGCACTGCCCTAAACCCTGAAACACCACCCCCAGCACAACCCCCTACACTGCCCGAACACCACTGCCCTAAACCCTGAAACACCACCTCCTGCACGACCACCTACTCTGCCCGAACACCACTGCACTGCCCTAAACCCTGAAACACCACCCCCTACACTGCCCGAACACCACTGCACTGACCTAAACCCTGAAACACCACCCCCAGCACGACCCCCTACACTGCCCGAACACCACTGCACTGCCCTAAACCCTAAAACACCACCCCCAGCATTACCCCCTACACTGCCCAAACACCACTGCACTGCCCTAAACCCTAGAACACTACCCCCAGCACGACACCCCTACACTACCCGAACACCACTGCACTACCCTAAACCCTAAAATACTACCCCCAGCACAACCCCCTACACTACCCGAACACGACTGCACTGCCCTAAACCCTCAAACACTCCCCCAGCACGACCCCCTACACTACCCGAACACCACTGCACTGCCCTAAACCCTAAAACACTCCCCCAGCACGACCCCCTACACTACCCGAACACCACTGCACTGCCCTAAACCCTAAAACACTCCCCCCAGCACGACCCCCTACACTACCCAAACACCACTGCACTGCCCTAAACCCTAAAACACTACCCCCCGCATGACCCCCTACACTACCCAAAGACCACTGCACTACCCTAAACCCTAAAACACGACCTCCTACACTACACAAACACCACTGCACTACCCTAAACCCTAAAACACTACCCCCTACATTACACAAACACCACTGCACTACCCTAAACCCTAAAAACTACCCCCAGCACGAACCACTACACTACCCAAACACCACTGCACTACCCTAAACCCTAAAAAACTACCCCCAGCAGTACCCCTACACTACCCAAACACCACTGCACTACCCTAAACCCTAAAACACTATCCCGAGCACGACCCCCTACACTACCCAAACACCACTGCTCTACCCTAAACCCTAAAACACTCCCCCAGCACGACTCCCTACACTACCCAAACACCACTGCACTACCCTAAACCCTAAATCTACCCCCAGCATGACCCCCTACACTACACAAACACCACTGCACTACCCTAAACCCTAAAACACTACCCCAGCACGACCCTCTTCACTACCTAAACACAACTGCACAATTTGTTACAGGCGTTGCAACGCAGGCCTGTGGTGCTTACTGGAAGTACCTAGTGGGCTAGTTGGGCCCCAGGGACCCTCAGGATTCAAGGTGACCTAATCCCCCAACTTAAAACGCACCACGGGGCGCGTTTTCACAGTGGTGAAGGGAGGGGCGGGGCCTCAGGTGACATGTGCGCAAACACGCCCTGTGGTGCGTTTTAAGTTGGGGAATTAATTCCCTTTGAATCCTGAGGGACCCTGGGGGCCAACTAGCCCACCAGGTACCTTCAGTAAGCACAACAGAGTTGCATTGCAGAGAGGTGAAAAAGGTGCGTGGCCTCGGAACGCCTCTCTGCAACTCAGCTCTGTGGTCCTAACTGTAGGTACCTGGGGGCTAGTTGGGCCCCAGGGACCCTCAGAATTCAAGGGACTTAATCCCGCAACTTAAAACGCGCCACGGGGTGCGTTTGCACACATGTCACCTCAGGCCCCCCCCTCCCTTCACCACTGCAAACGCGCCCTGTAGCGCATTTTAAGAGGTAGTTTTAATCCCCCTGCCCTATTATGTACTAGGGACTTGCAGAGGAGGTCATGCTAATCACAGGGGTACCCCAACGCATAGTGTTCCCTAGTGTATGTAGGTGTTTTCACTGTATTCTAAGTGTCTTTTAGCATAGCACTGGCTCTGGTTAGTCAGAGTCAGTTACCACCAGTACCCGTCTGAAAAAGTTGTGGGCACAGGATGATTTTGCAACAAGGCCTCTTTCTGCTCCTCTGTTGGTTCTTTCTGCACATCTTTTGCCTCTTTCTGTGCGTTTTTTCTTCTTTCTTCACATGTCCTACCTCTGTAGGCATAGTTAGAAACTAGCATTTAAAAAAACCTTTGAAATTCACTTAAAAATCATAGGTTTCAGGCACGTTATAGTTAGAAATTAGCATTTAAAAACCTTTGAAATTCACTGAAAAAACCATAGGTTTCAGACACGTTATAGTTAGAAATTAGCATTTAAAAAACCTTTGAAATTCACTGAAAAACCATAGGTTTTAGGGACAGTTATAGTTCGTTGGACATTTCACTCGTACAAAACCATAGAAATTCCCCGTTATAGTTAGTTCAGCTAACTATAACTCGCGCCCGCAATGCACTGCTGATGACGTCACATATTACATCACTCATGACATGGTCAGTGACATCACTGATGACATCACTGATGACATCTCAAATGACATCACTGATGACATCATCCATGTGATAATTTCATGCATCTTCTCACACCCTAATATAACTTTTGATACACCCACTCTAAATTACAGACTGCCATTCTCAAAACCATAGACACTCCAACACCAAAAACTACATACCCACTCACTGATTCTTAGGTCTACACACATCCACTCACTCACCCGTACAGTCACTCATACTTAGTCACTCAGTACAGGACTATCATATGCACTCATACACCTATATAAACACTCACACACCGCCACTCATCCATAGAGGTACTCACACACCTAGTCAGTCATGCAAAAAGCTTAATCACACACCCATTTACTTACCTATACAGTTATACACACACCAGCTCACTTACTCATACAAATACTAGCACATTCTTACGCTCTTATACAATCACTGATACAAGTACACACTCATCCATACAGCCACTCTCACAATCACACACTCTCACTTATAGCCATTTATATACTCCAACACACATATATACTGCCTTTCACATATGTAGTTACTCACACATGTACCACTGAGATATACATTCAATCACTAACACACCCATACACACACTCACCCACCCATACAGTCCATCACAGATGCACTCTTGAAACCATGCACCCAGTGAATCACCAACTCACACATCTATGCACAGAGTCACACACACCCCACCCACACAAACACTCAGGCACCCATACAGATACTCAGACAATCAATCAATAACCCATGTAGACACTCATGTAGCTATTCAGAAAGCCATGCAGCCGCTTACAAACCAACAGACAGACGGATACAGACATTCACACAGTTTAGTCACTAACCCATGCATTCAGTAAGATACATTTAATCACTCACTTGTAGAGTCAGTCACTCACGTACTAAATCATCCATTCAGACACTTATACACCCACTCATTCTTCAATACGCCTTTCCCTATATATATTAAACATATTTAAACTTTACAGAAACACACAGTCACTGGATGATGTCATCAGTAATGTCATCAGTGATGTCATTTGAGATGTCATCAGTGATGTCACTGACCATGTCATGAGTGATGTAATATGTGACGTCATCAGCAGTGCATTACGGGCGCGAGTTATAGTTAGCTGAACTAACTATAACGGGGAATTTCTATGGTTTTGTACGAGTGAAATGTCCAACTAACTATAACTGTCCCTAAAACCTATGGTTTTTTCAGTGAATATATATATATATATATATATATATATATATATATATATATATATATATATATATATATGTTTGTTATCCAAAGTAAGCCTGATGCTTCAAGGACGCACTCCCAGCCACTTAATTACAGAAGAAAACCGGAGACAGCATTCCAGATTAATTTACTTTTATTTCCCAACGCGTTTCAAGGCAACGGCCCCTTCATCATGGGTCACTGTAGGATATGGCTTGGAAATCCCGACGTGCATGCTGCTTTTATATTTTCGCCCCCAGTGGGACACGCACATCACGTTACATTCTGCATAGCATGCTGGACTTTGTAGTCTTCACCGGTCATTGTTGCCCCCAGTGGGCTCCTTGCCACATCCAGTAATTCGTCAGTGTCCTTTAAATTGTTAATACACCTTTGTAGGTCCCAGGATGATGTTCCGGTTTTAATTTTTCCTGACTGGGCTGCTCGCAGCTGTGAGAAAGTCCCGGTGCTGCGCAGCCTTTCCCACTCTCCAAGCCAAATGCGATGCAGTGCGCGCAACGAAATTCGTTTCATTGATTTAAATGTTTACTTACCAGTATAGGTCCATAATCCGTACTTTGCTACCCCCCACCCTGCCCCTCCCCCGCCCCACGTCACCGCCCGGCCTGCACTCCTACACGGACCGTGACTGCTGAAGTGTCTAAAGTTCATAAGAATTTCTCAGCGTAATGCACAGTCGCGGTCCGTGTAGGAGTGCAGGCCGGGCGTGACGTGGGCGGGGAGGGCAGGTAGGGTACACTGGACTATACAGGTAAGTAAACATTTAAATCAATGAAACGATTACTGCGCGCAGTGCATCGCATTTGGCGATGCAGTGCGCGCAACGAAATTTGTTTCATTGATTTAAATGTTTACTTACCTGTATAGGTCCGTAATCCGTACTTTGCTACCCCCCACCCTGCCCCTCCCCGCCCCACGTCACCGCCCGGCCGGCACTCCTACACGGACCGCGACTGGTGAACGATGCCACCCACCTCATTGGAAATAGCTCCCAGAATACTGCCTTACTAATGTAATGAACTAGAAGTTTCAATGCGGACTTGAGAACAACATGAAATGCAAGTACTGTACATGGGGAAGGATACACAGCTTTATTTGTCAATTGGCTACATAAAGAAAAACATTTTATCAATCATGCACAAAATTACAACGTCATGTGCTGGCGTGATGGCATATGTTTTGTTTAATTAATTGAGCATTGAGGCTAAAGTTCCCTGCAGAATATTACACCGGATCCATTTCAGTCAAGTTATACAGTCGATCTTTGCTGCTGAAATAACAGATATTTCACAAAATTTAGACCAGGGTCTGATGTTTATTAACAGCACAATATACCATCACAATTATACTTCAAGAGACATCTTAAATCACAGTTCACTGGCTCATTTTAAATCAGGATGGAGAGACATAGATAATAAATATAAGATGTCTGATTCTTTAAAACGTTGTAAATCTGCATACGAACATATACCACTGTACAATATGTAAATGTATTATTCTCTACCATATCAAACAAACTAGTACCTAAAAGAAGGAAAACTATGATGCATATTAGCAAGAACGGCGTTAAAATTATCGCCGCTTTAGCGACAGGAAACTGCCGCTAAAGCGGCGATAATGGGCTTGATAATATGCCCTGGAGAATTCCAATAGAAGCCCAGGATCACAGCAGAACATGGGCTTCTATTGGTATTCTCAACACCAGCCCCAGCATGACCCCCTACACTGCCCGAACACCACTGCACTGCCCTAAACCCTGAAACACCAGCCCCAGCACGACCACCTACACTGCCCGAACACCACTGCACTGCCCTAAACCCTGAAACACCAGCCCCAGCACAACCCCCTACACTGCCCGAACACCACTGCACTGACCTAAACCGTGAAACACCAGCCCCAGCACGACCCCCTACACTGCCCGAACACCACTGTACTGCCCTAAACCCTGAAACCCCAGCCCCAGCACGACCCCCTACACTGCCCGAACACCACTGCACTGCCCTAAACCCTGAAACACCACCCCCTGCATGACCCCCTACACTGCCCGAACACCACTGCACTGCCCTAAACCCTGAAACACCACCCCTGCAGCACCCCCTACACTGCCCGAACACCACTGCACTGCCCTAAACCCTGAAACACCACCCCCTGCACCGCCCCCTACACTGCCCGAACACCACTGCACTGCCCTAAACCCTGAAACACCACCCCCAGCACGACCCCTTTACTGCTCGAACACCACTGCACTGCCCCAAACCCTGAAACACCACCCCCAGCACGACCCCCTACACTGCCCGAACACCACTGCCCTAAACCCTGAAACACCACCCCTGCACGACCACCTACTCTGCCCGAACACCACTGCACTGCCCTAAACCCTGAAACACCACCCCCTACACTGCCCGAACACCACTGCACTGACCTAAACCCTGAAACACCACCCCCAGCACGACCCCCTACACTGCCCGAACACCACTGCACTGCCCTAAACCCTAAAACACCACCCCTAGCATTACCCCCTACACTGCCCAAACACCACTGCACTGCCCTAAACCCTAGAACACTACCCCCAGCACGACCCCTACACTACCCGAACACCACTGCACTACCCTAAACCCTAAAATACTACCCCCAGCACAACCCCTACACTACCCAAACACGACTGCACTGCCCTAAACCCTCAAACACTCCCCCAGCACGACCCCCTACACTACCCGAACACCACTGCACTGCCCTAAACCCTAAAACACTCCCCCAGCACGACCCCCTACACTACCCGAACACCACTGCACTGCCCTAAACCCTAAAACACTCCCCCAGCACGACCCCCTACACTACCCAAACACCACTGCACTGCCCTAAACCCTAAAACACTACCCCCCGCATGACCCCCTACACTACCCAAAGACCACTGCACTACCCTAAACCCTAAAACATGACCTCCTACACTACACAAACACCACTGCACTACCCTAAACCCTAAAACACTACCCCCTACACTACACAAACACCACTGCACTACCCTAAACCCTAAAAAACTACCCCCAGCACGAACCACTACACTACCCAAACACCACTGCACTACCCTAAACACTAAAAAACTACCCCCAGCAGTACCCCTACACTACCCAAACACCACTGCACTACCCTAAACCCTAAAACACTACCCCCAGCACGACCCCCTACACTACCCAAACACCACTGCACTACCCTAAACCCTAAAACACTCCCCTCAGCACGACTCCCTACACTACCCAAACACCACTGCACTACCCTAAACCCTAAATCTACCCCCAGCATGACCCCCTACACTACACAAACACCACTGCACTACCCTAAACCCTAAAACACTACCCCCAGCACGACCCTCTTCACTACCTAAACACAACCGCACAATTTGTTACAGGCGTTGCAACGCAGGCCTGTGGTGCTTACTGGAAGTACCTAGTGGGCTAGTTGGGCCCCAGGGACCCTCAGGATTCAAGGTGACCTAATCCCCCAACTTAAAACGCACCACGGGGCGCGTTTGCACAGTGGTGAAGGGAGGGAGCGGGGCCTCAGGTGACATGTGCGCAAACACGCCCTGTGGTGCGTTTTAAGTTGGGGAATTAATTCCCTTTGAATCCTGAGGGACCCTGGGGGCCAACTAGCCCACCAGGTACCTTCAGTAAGCACAACAGAGTTGCATTGCAGAGAGGTGAAAAAAGGTGCGTGGCCTCGGAACGCCTCTCTGCAACTCAGCTCTGTGGTCCTAACTGTAGGTACCTGGGGGCTAGTTGGGCCCCAGGGACCCTCAGAATTCAAGGGGACTTAATCCCGCAACTTAAAACGCGCCACGGGGTGCGTTTGCACACATGTCACCTCAGGCCCCCTCCCTTCACCACTGTGCAAACGCGCCCTGTAGCGCGTTTTAAGAGGTAGTTTTAATCCCCCTGCCCTATTATGTACTAGGGACTTGCAGAGGAGGTCATGCTAATCACAGGGGTACCCCAACGCATAGTGTTCCCTAGTGTATGTAGGTGTTTTCACTGTATTCTAAGTGTCTTTTAGCATAGCACTGGCTCTGGTTAGTCAGAGTCAGTTACCACCAGTACCCGTCTGAAAAAGTTGTGGGCACAGGATGATTTTGCAACAAGGCCTCTTTCTGCTCCTCTGTTGGTTCTTTCTGCACATCTTTTGCTTCTTTCTGTGCGTTTTTCTTCTTTCTTCACATGTCCTACCTCTGTAGGCATAGTTAGAAACTAGCATTTAAAAAAACCTTTGAAATTCACTTAAAAAATCATAGGTTTCAGGCACGTTATAGTTAGAAATTAGCATTTAAAAAACCTTTGAAATTCACTGAAAAAACCATAGGTTTCAGACACGTTATAGTTAGAAATTAGCATTTAAAAACCTTTGAAATTCACTGAAAAAACCATAGGTTTTAGGGACAGTTATAGTTCGTTGGACATTTCACTCGTACAAAACCATAGAAATTCCCCGTTATAGTTAGTTCAGCTAACTATAACTCGCGCCCCGCAATGCACTGCTGATGACGTCACATATTACATCACTCATGACATGGTCAGTGACATCACTGATGACATCACTGATGACATCTCAAATGACATCACTGATGACATCATCCATGTGATAATTTCATGCATCTTCTCACACCCTAATATAACTTTTGATACACCCACTCTAAATTACAGACTGCCATTCTCAAAACCATAGACACTCCAACACCAAAAACTACATACCCACTCACTGATTCTTAGGTCTACACACATCCACTCACTCACCCGTACAGTCACTCATACTTAGTCACTCAGTACAGGACTATCATATGCACTCATACACCTATATAAACACTCACACACCGCCACTCATCCATAGAGGTACTCACACACCTAGTCAGTCATGCAAAAAGCTTAATCACACACCCATTTACTCACCTATACAGTTATACACACACCAGCTCACTTACTCATACAAATACTAGCACATTCTTACGCTCTTATACAATCACTGATACAAGTACACACTCATCCATACAGCCACTCTCACAATCACACACTCTCACTTATAGCCATTTATATACTCCAACACACATATATACTGCCTTTCACATATGTAGTTACTCACACATGTACCACTGAGATATACATTCAATCACTAACACACCCATACACACACTCACCCACCCATACAGTCCATCACAGATGCACTCTTGAAACCATGCACCCAGTGAATCACCAACTCACACATCTATGCACAGAGTCACACACACCCCACCCACACAAACACTCAGGCACCCATACAGATACTCAGACAATCAATCAATAACCCATGTAGACACTCATGTAGCTATTCAGAAAGCCATGCAGCCGCTTACAAACCAACAGACAGACGGATACAGACATTCACACAGTTTAGTCACTAACCCATGCATTCAGTAAGATACATTTAATCACTCACTTGTAGAGTCAGTCACTCACGTACTAAATCATCCATTCAGACACTTATACACCCACTCATTCTTCAATACGCCTTTCCCTATATATATTAAACATATTTAAACTTTACAGAAACACACAGTCACTGGATGATGTCATCAGTGATGTCATCAGTGATGTCATTTGAGATGTCATCAGTGATGTCATCAGTGATGTCACTGACCATGTCATGAGTGATGTAATATGTGACGTCATCAGCAGTGCATTGCGGGGCGCGAGTTATAGTTAGCTGAACTAACTATAACGGTTGAATTTCTATGGTTTTGTACGAGTGAAATGTCCAACTAACTATAACTGTCCCTAAAACCTATGGTTTTTTCAGTGAATATATATATATATATATATATATATATATGTTTGTTATCCAAAGTAAGCCTGATGCTTCAAGGACGCACTCCCAGCCACTTAATTACAGAAGAAAACCGGAGACAGCATTCCAGATTAATTTACTTTTATTTCCCAACGCGTTTCAAGGCAACGGCCCCTTCATCATGGGTCACTGTAGGATATGGCTTGGAAATCCCGACGTGCATGCTGCTTTTATATTTTCGCTCCCAGTGGGACACGCACATCACGTTACATTCTGCATAGCATGCTGGACTTTGTAGTCTTCACCGGTCATTGTTGCCCCCAGTGGGCTCCTTGCCACATCCAGTAATTCGTCAGTGTCCTTTAAATTGTTAATACACCTTTGTAGGTCCCAGGATGATGTTCCGGTTTTAATTTTTCCTGACTGGGCTGCTTGCAGCTGTGAGAAAGTCCCGGTGCTGCGCAGCCTTTCCCACTCTCCAAGCCAAATGCGATGCAGTGCGCGCAACGAAATTCGTTTCATTGATTTAAATGTTTACTTACCTGTATAGGTCCGTAATCCGTACTTTGCTACCCCCCACCCTGCCCCTCCCCTGCCCCACGTCACCGCCCGGCCTGCACTCCTACACGGACCGCGACTGCTGAAGTGTCTAAAGTTCATAAGAATTTCTCAGCGTAATGCACAGTCGCGGTCCGTGTAGGAGTGCAGGCCGGGCGGTGGCGTGGGGCAGGGTGGAGGTAGCAGCGGATTACGGACCTATGCTAAGCAAACATTTAAATCAATGAAATGACTTAGCAGCGCAGTGCATCGCATTTGGCGATGCAGTGCGCGCAACGAAATTTGTTTCATTGATTTAAATGTTTACTTACCTGTATAGGTCCGTAATCCGTACTTTGCTACCCCCCACCCTGCCCCTCCCCCGCCCCACGTCACCGCCCGGCCGGCACTCCTACACGGACCGCGACTGGTGAACGATGCCACCCACCTCATTGGAAATAGCTCCCAGAATACTGCCTTACTAATGTAATGAACTAGAAGTTTCAATGCGGACTTGAGAACAACATGAAATGCAAGTACTGTACATGGGGAAGGATACACAGCTTTATTTGTCAATTGGCTACATAAAGAAAAACATTTTATCAATCATGCACAAAATTACAACGTCATGTGCTGGCGTGATGGCATATGTTTTGTTTAATTAATTGAGCATTGAGGCTAAAGTTCCCTGCAGAATATTACACCGGATCCATTTCAGTCAAGTTATACAGTCGATCTTTGCTGCTGAAATAACAGATATTTCACAAAATTTAGAGCAGGGTCTGATGTTTATTAACAGCACAATATACCATCACAATTATACTTCAAGAGACATCTTAAATCACAGTTCACTGGCTCATTTTAAATCAGGATGGAGAGACATAGATAATAAATATAAGATGTCTGATTCTTTAAAACGTTGTAAATCTGCATACGAACATATACCACTGTACAATATGTAAATGTATTATTCTCTACCATATCAAACAAACTAGTACCTAAAAGAAGGAAAACTATGATGCATATTAGCAAGAACGGCGTTAAAATTATCGCCGCTTTAGCGACAGGAAACTGCCGCTAAAGCGGCGATAATGGGCTTGATAATATGCCCTGGAGAATTCCAATAGAAGCCCAGGATCACAGCAGAACATGGGCTTCTATTGGTATTCTCAAGGGCATATTATCAAGCCCATTATCGCCGCTTTAGCGGCAGTTTCCTGCCGCTAAAGCGGCGATAATTTTAACGCCGTTCTTGCTAATGTGCCCCTATGTTTTGTATATTTGTCCTGGTGTACATCTATGTGCCCGAATGCTTTATATGTGTAGGTTTAGAAAAAGTGTGAAACTTCACATCCAAATTTTTGTTTCCTTATTTGGAAATTGTATTTATATGATTTCTTTCCTTCTCACTGTGACAGGATGCACAGCGTCTTCTGGAAGCCTCCAGTCAAGCTTCTGCACCCTTATGCTGCAGACTCATTTTCCATGTTGTCAGCAGCCCAAGCTGGTGGGTTTCTTTCGTTTTTCAGCATCCTGGTCACCTCATTATCACACCATTTTTTTTTCAATTTTTTATTTATTTTGTTATGGAACTCCGACGGAGGTCCACAAAAACACACCGACAGATTAAAAAGACAAACTTTACATATAATACAAAATTCTTCCTTTATACATCGCTGCCCCTAAGGGAAATTCTTATACCAAGCGTACTGTATAATGTGCAAATAGTGCAATAAATACATGAAACAATCGAATATCCAACCAACAAATGTTATGACATAGAAATAAAATTACTATTAAAAATTTCCTAATAAATAGACAAAAATGTTTTAAAAAATTGATAGATCTTATGACAAACCATTTCCATTCGGAGGAGACAGAACCAAAGATCGGGCCTCCTGGGCGGAGTGAATATTAAATTTGATAAAAAATGGCTTTAAGAACACACGCCTAGCACTTTGCAACTTTGTACATACAAATAAAACATGATTTAGATCCTGGATTTGTGACTGGCACATTTCACAAATTCTCTTCTCTCTTGGTATTTTATCCCAGATACCAGTGACTTCTCTTAGAGGTATCGCTTTGTTCGCCCTAAGTTGGCAGGGTATGCCCAGACGTGGGTCCCTTGCTCACTTTGCCACTGGATTCAAGATAGCCTGGCTGATGAGGGTTTTGAACCCGAAACCGGTCCCAGGATGCTTGTTTCCGGTCCAGGGAAGACATGGCTTGGCAGTTCGGGCTGGACTGTTCCCATGAGGCACATGGTCAGACTGATTTGCATATGGCCATGTCTGAACTGGGGTGGTGGAGTGAGCTAAAGAACGATGATGGATTAAACCCAGATCAGTTGACTGGGGGTGAGTGTTTGATTTGCTCTAACGCTCCGTCCATCATCCCCTTTGGTATCGCTTTGTTTGCCCTAAGTTGGCAGGGTATGCCCAGACGTGGGTCCCTTGCTCACTTTGCCACTGGATTCAAGATAGCCTGGCTGATGAGGGTTTTGAACCCGAAACCGGTCCCAGGATGCTTGTTTCCGGTCCAGGGAAGACATGGCTTGGCAGTTCGGGCTGGACTGTTCCCATGAGGCACAGGATCAGACTGATTTGCACATGGCCATGTCTGAACTGGGGTGGTGGAGTGAGCTAAAGAACGATGATCGATTAAACCCAGATCAGTTGACTGGGGGTGAGTGTTTGATTTGCTCTAACGCTCCGTCCATCATCCCCTTTGGTATCGCTTCTCTTAGAGGCAGCAAATTAAGTCTCAGTAGGAGTATCAGCCTTCTGATCCCGTGAGGGATATTCCAAGATAAATAAGGCTGTGATTTATTCCCCAAGGCACTCCCACTGACCACCTCATTACTGGACCTAGACTGACTTAAAGCAGCGTCTCTCACCAAACTGATGGAGGGTATGGACTTCTTTAAAAGCTGTTTCAGTACAGATTTAGGTATAGGAGAGGCGGGGTTCAGACCAAGACCAAAAGTTTCATTTGCATATACAAAGGACCAAAAAAACGTTGATTGATCTTTTAGTGTGTCAAAAATTTCTATTCTCAGGGCAGCCCTAAGTGTACCCTCCTCCCCCGAAGAGAGGGAGTTACCCCATCGCAGAGCCGCTGCCAAGGATAAAATAAAAGACGAGACTAAACCAAATTCAAGACATAGTACATGTGGGGCGGCCAAAGAGTTTAAATTGCAAATTTGACACAGGTTTCGTCCTTCCGCCTTATCAAAGGAGAGCCAGTAATTCATATCCAATACCTCAGCAGCATATATTAGTGAAGGAGGGTTTTTAACCTTAAAAACTGATAAAACATGGCCAAAATGGCGTCTGCCACAAGTTTTGTAGAATCTATTTAATGCACTCGCCTGGGAGACAGCCTTACTAACACAATGTTTAATGTGCTCCAAATCTCGGCCGGTTTTAGAAAAAACCTTCCCCAAATATAGGTACGAGTCAACCAATTCCAGCTTTTCAGAACCAAGCATCCATTTTAGACATCTCTTTATTCTGAGCTCCTTCTTGCGGAAGACTAAAATCTTGCTTTTTGCAATATTTATTTTCAAGAAATGGGCCTCTGCATATTTATTTAGGGCATCCAGACGACGTTGCAGGCCAATGGGCGTTAGATCGAATATTGCAACATCATCTGCGTATAATAGAGAACCAACGGGCATAGTACCGATTCTGGGGGCATCCCCCCTCACAGAATTCAGGGCGCCGGGGAGATCAGCAATATACAGAGAAAACAAAAGAGGTGCTAATAAGCAACCCTGCTTAAGCCCATTGTATGTTCTAATTTTACATGATAACCCCCGAGAACCTCCCATTAGAACTTGGCACCAGGTATCTGTATGCAATTCCATAATAAGGCCCTGAAGATGATGTGGTATGCCAAGGAGAAGGAGCTTTCTCCACAGCGTTTGGCGATCCACTTTGTCAAACACCATGGAGAAATCAATAAAAGCTGTATACACTGGCATACCTCGTGAGAAAACATATTTCTCCACAATAGTCTGAACGACCGCTATATTGTCAAGGGTGCCATGGTTCTTTCTAAAACCAGCTTGTTCCGGTGGTAGAATATTCTGGTCATACGCCCATTGTTGTAAATGACATAATAAACTTTTTGCGAATAGTTTGCCTGAGGCATCCAGCAGGGCAATCTGTCTAAAGCTAGCCGGCAGAGTTTTCGGTCCATTTTTGTACAGAGGGACTATAATACTCCCCTTCCAAGAGGGGGGTATTTTATTCATAAAAAAACAGTAGTTAAACAGTGGCTCTAAAAAATCACCCCATGCATCTGGCTCCTTTTTGATTAGTGCAATCGGGATTCCATCCGGCCCTTGTGCGCCGGAGGTTCTTGCATTCTTTATATAGCTTACCACTTCCTCTCCTGACGGGGGCCAAATTCAGTAAATTCGGTAAAAGTGGATTTAACCCCATCAGTCATCACAGGAGAAACTGGGCTGTTATTTTTGTATAATAGGGAGATGTAGTCCACCCAGTCCTTTCTGGGATCGGAATGGGTAGAGCCCTCTGCCTAGAGTCACAATATTCCGCGATCAGGTGCCAGTACTTTCTTGAGTCTTTGGCCCTTGCGGCTTCCCTCAGCCCAATCCACTTGGCGTCAAGCTCCCTTCTTTTTCCACTAAGCATACAGCGTCTTCTTACTCGCTTGAGACGGTTAATTTCCTGCTGCCGACCAGTAAGGAAATGTATATACTGTTTTCGGACGAGACGGTTAATGGCTTGATTTAAAGGTATCAAAGGGGACCTACCCTGTTTAGGTAGACGAGGTCCAGAAGATATAGAACTTAAATTACATATCTTCTCCATTTGGGCCTCAAAGAAGTATATAATATTGGCGTAAGCAAGACCCTGCTTTTCTGCATAAACTTTCTTCACAATCGAGCCTACTTCAGAAATGTTTTTTTGCGTCCAAAAGGATCGACCATTTGCTTTGTTAAATGTAGCCGTGCCCTGACCAATATTCCCCGGATCCAATATGGGTAAATCAAAATCCACTGTCATACCCACTATGCTATGGTCGCTCCATATCGACGGGAGGACAAAGAAGTTATCACAAGCTCCAAACATTTGATAAGAAACAATCACATAGTCTAAGAGGCTCTGAGTGTGATGAGAGTGAAAAGTGAAATGTGCTATTTTGTCCGCGGGCACTCTCCCGTTTAGAATAACCAGATCTAGACTTCTGATGCTATCAAGCAGGAGGAGCCCCCGTTTGTCTGTTTTTATTTTATTTGGTAATAAAATCTCGGTAATGTGCCAGATTTCCTCTTTGTCAGTATTGGCATAAATCCCCGATGCAGAGTTCGAGATTTTGGCATTTAGGTCCCCCACTATTGTCACTAGGGGGCATTCTTCCCTAATAGCTATATCCTGAATAAAAGAAAAAAGTGCACTCAAAAAATGATCAACATTTCTCCCAGAAGGGATATACAAGTTTGCCACAAGGAAGGAGGTGAACCTGCCAGAATCTCCCAAACATGCCAGCTTCACACATATACAAAGGTTTGAGGGGTGGCAGAAAACCTTCTGGTTCCAATTAATGGAGTTTTTAAGCAAAATGGAGATCCCCCCACTAGCGTGTCCCCTTTCTGAACGCTTGGCAGAGCAGGAATAAACAAAGTAGCCATCACATTCAAACTCTTTAGAGGACCACGTTTCTTGTAAGCATATGATTAAAGGGTTCATAGTTTTCAAGGAGTTCAGTTTCGTTTCATTGGGTCCCAGGCCGGCCATATTCCAGGACAAGAGTAGCCCACCCAGGCTACCTCAATGGAGCGGTCCGTGCTACTTTCGGATGAGTGTTATTCAGAGCTCTTGCAACCCAGCTCCACTGGCCGGATTCATCTTCTATGTCCGGGGTCTGAGGGGCAACTGGAACACCGGACACAAAATTTATTGTGCGTCCCCTCCTGTCCATGGAGACCACTATATCTTTGGTGTTTACCACAGAGTACTCAGTATCAGGGCCCAATGCATCTAGCGCCACTGAATTAATAGCCCTTGGAGCTTTCAGATGATGAGTTTTAGAGCCCACAGTTTGATATTTATCATGTTCTTCAACGGATGTTATGTCAAGCCCTCTTTTAAAAAAATGCTCACAATTCTGCAAGACCAGATCGGCCACTATCAAGGAGCCAAAAGTGACCCTAGAATAAGGAAGAGTGTCTTGTACATTAATCATCACGTTTAGAATATCCTCACTTGCTATCAGCTTTAATGCCTCTAATTCCGAGAATAAGCTAAGTATGAATCCTCTGTTTACCGGCGTGGATTCATTATCAAATAGCCAGGTAAAACCCACAATAGGAGATAAGCTGGTCTGTACACTACTAGATTTATTTGGAGCGTCCCTCCAGGGGATCCAAAGAGGGACCCTATCCGTGAGGCTGATCGCTTGTGTACCACGATGTGGTTGAATGTTCAAGTATGGGACAATATTGGAAGTTGATGTCTCAATATTTCTATTAAAAGAAGATGTGGTTCCTGTGGGTGTTCTATTCAGCCCAGCCTGCGTAATAATTGGAAGTTGGGGCCCTCCCTCTAAGTTACCATCCACCCTGGAATCAATGACCCCAGACCCCGGCTGTAGCGAGGGAACCCCATAACCAATTTGCGTTTCCCCTCCCAGTTGATCAACTATCTCATTAGGCAAGGAAGAATGGATTGCCTGGAGGGACTGTGACAACCGGGTTGGTGGGGGTACTACTGGTCCGGAGTCCCCTAATCTCCCAGCTGGTACTATGGGCGCTCTGGTGGGATCTCTCGGGTTGCCATCTGCTAACGGAGACTTGCGGCCTTCCTTCTCCATTATTAGATGAGTATCGCTCTGGCTTTCCAAGATCCGGGAAAAATGCAATTTTTACGCTTTTCGTTTAGAGAATCGTCTAATTTTTGTATGTTTCTTTTTCATGTTTTCCCCCTTATGATTTATTACTGGGCTGTCCCTCTTACCTACTTTCAGTCCTCCCTTCCCTAGCTGTACAGGGGAGTGTACCTGGGTGCCTATAGGGGAGTGTACCTGAGTGGTGGGAGAGATTAGAGTCTCCCCCTCCCCTCCCACCCTCCCTACCTGCTTGATTTGCTCGGTTTGGCCCCTGGTTTTCTCGACTTCTCCGGCGCCCCCATTCTACCCTTCTTAAACAGAGGGAAGATTTTCAAGGTGGACTTCTCCGGTGGGAGGCTCATTTCTGCCTCCTCGAATAGTGTACTTAAACAGAACTCTTCCTTTTCGAGATTGCACAAAGGAACCAAGGGGGGCACCAGGAAATGAGGAGTTCCTGCCTGTACGGAGGCGTCTCTCGAGTCTCCCGAGTGAACATATGGTACTGGTCTATTGTTTGGCCGTTCTCCCATCTGGGGGTGAATCGTAGAAGTAGGTTTGGTAGTGTCAGACTTATTTACCTTTTGAACTTCAAATAACATTACAGAAATCATTTGCAGTATGTGGTCAGAGCTCAATACAGATTTCTCTAATAAAGACAATATAGAATTTAAGATTTTTTCAATACAAACAAGATATTCTGAGTTCACACCATCCCTCTCATTTCCCCATTTCGGTTGTGTGCCAGGCAGAAATACCTCATGGGCAGACTCCATAGAAGTACCAATCAAATGACTTGTGCTACAATATAAGAAAGACATAGAAAGACGCCTAGGAGAGGAGCTTACAATTGGAGTGTTTTTTTCCCTAGGTCCGCTTATTAACTGATCATCCTTATGCGTAAAGTCAAGATGGTCTCCCAGTCCCTTGTTTGAGCTTCTATATCAATGTCCGGGAGTGTAAAGTCTTCCCCTGGCGTTGGCACTTCATATAACGTTGCCTTCTCCACCATGGGAATATCGCCTAGGTGATCATCCAGGCCGCCGTCCTCTCATGATCCCTTATGGGTGTCCCCCCTGGCTGGTGAGACAACCTGTAAAGCCTCAGTCATACAATCTTTCCTTGACTGCTTTGACTCATTTAATGAAGTGATTGGCTGACTCTGCTGAATCTCTCTACAATAAGGAGCTATAGAGGGAAAAACAAACCAGGCCGCCCTCCACTCATCAATCATCAATACAATAAGGCCTGGCTGTTACAAGGGGTAAATGATCTCTTAGTCTTAGGACAGGCAGCTGACGTGGGGATATCTACCTCCAACCAATCTCTGGCAATATGTCCAGTTTAATCCTGTCCCAGAAACCCCAATATAAATGTCTTAAAGAAAAAGGAACTGAAGTCAGTCAATCTGCAAACATATATCCTACCCCACAGCCTAAGAGTAAAGAGCACTTATAAATAAGTGAGAAAGTAAGTGGGCACCTCACGTACGCAACACCAGGGAGGCTACCGGCAGGTTCTCACCAGTATGCCCACGTATATCATCATCGGTTGCCCACTTACTGAAAAAATGAAATAGTGTCCAGTACAAAGAACAAAGAACAGAAAAAAGAGTTAACTGTCCCAAAACACAGAACCCCGTGATTCACAAAAGACCATGTGTTCCATATAATTAAAATTGAGATAAGACTCACTGTTAGATTGCCGTCTTTATTCACAGTCGTGAGCTTACTCAAGTTAAGAGCACTGCATGTTGCTAACCATTTCTAAGCAGGCCAACATGTTTCATTGCCATTGCTTATGTCGTGGCAAATTCGTCAGGGCGCAAGGTTCTTTTACTCGCCTTGAGGTAGATATCCCCACATCAGCTGCCTGTCCTAAGACTAAGAGATCATTTACCCCTTGTAACAGCCAGGCCTTATTGTATTGATGACTCTGCTGAATAACAGGGGGATCAAAGTTCAAAAGTGCACAGGGGGGAACGTCAAGCGGTTGCTCACTAGGGCCGTCCTCCACTCTTTCAGAGATCTGAGCCCAGGCCCGGGTCCCTTTACAAGACTGCACCTTGCACCCCGCAAGACTACCAAGGGTTCCCTGTGCTTCCGCGAGGGGCAACGAGGAAGACTTTGCAGGATGGAAATTGAAGGTCTGGCCTTCTTGGACCACTGCTGCCACCTCGGGAGCAATCCGGGGCATCTTTCTGAAAAAACCAGTAATGACAGTGTGGGATTTATAGCAAAGTTGCTGTAATTGTCTGGAGCCACTAAACGATCTTCTCAATTTATGGGATTGACTTGGAGAAGAGGAGAGCACGCGCCCCGAGCGTAATTTTCTCGAGGTCATCTCACACGGGCTTACGGGCTTAGGTGCCTGCCTGGCTGACTCCTACCTCCACTCACTCAATCCAATTAGCGCGCTTCGACTTTCCGACCACGTCAAGCCCTTCACTCTTTATACCGCTCTCCACTCTCCACTCGTCCGTCCACTATCTCCAAACTGGATCCGGAATCTCCAACTCTCAGTTCTCCGCTCTCACTCTGTCGCCACTGATGCCTTCCTGCTTCCTGCTGCACTGTACACTGTGCCTTGCTGTGTCTTCCAGAGAGTCAAAGACCAGCCTTCAACTAGCGGGCTGAAGCTTAGGCCAAGGCCAGCCTTACGCTTGTAGTTGTAGATGTAATAGAGCTGAGATAGGGCTGCGATAGGGCTATGGCTAAGATGATCTCTCGGCAGCTCTCTCGCCAGCTCCTCTCCAAAGAGTCCGTGTCCTCTCCAAAGTGTCCGTGTCTCCGTCCCCCACGGACACCACTTGCCGCAAACTGAGACCCGGGGGGACTCAGCACTCAGTGCAGCACTGTACGTCTCTGCACGGTGATTCAACGTAACACGAGCAGTCCTCATGTAGTCCTCCTCCAGTCCGTAAGACTGTGCTGTGATCAAAGTGGAAGAAATAACCTTCTCAAACCGCAACTTGCGTAGGCGTAATTGCACTTGCACTTATGGTTTACTTCTGTTGTTATTACTGGAGTGCTGCCTTTTAAACTGGGCGCGGTTGTGCTCTTTAAGGGGGGAATAGGGCTTTTCCAGCGGGGAGCAGGCAAAGGAGAGGCAAAGGGGAGGCAAGCGGGGCACACAGGACGGGGTCACAGGCTGCACCCGATCTAATCGGGCCGCCTCCGCAACACCGCCAAGGGCTCGCTCTCACTGCAAATCAGTAGGGTAAGGTCAGACATTCCAAAGGATGATTCCATCAGGCGTCCTTCCACAGGAGCTTTTTGAGTTCTCAGGCAACACCAACAAATTGCGGACACCATAGGCTGAGTGCGCTTCCACAGGGGGACTGTTAAAAGCTTAAGGAGGTTACCTCTTTCACCTGCTTTTCACTTGTATCAGGCCTCGATCCACCAGAATACCAGGCAGCCATCAGTACTGGAAAAAAGCAGAGAGAGATGTCATCCTACCTGACAGGAAGGGTGTGGTACTAGAATAATGTGTCAAAATATTATCTGATGTAGATGTAAGACATTTTGCTATTAGTTGAGGGGGATGAGTTCCCACACAAAGTAATAACCACAACCCTTGTCAGGGTGAACCCTTACAGTCACCAAATTAACATGAGCTCAACCGCCACCAAGCTTAACTTAGAAGCAATGTGTAAAGTATTTATGCAATACCAAAATAATAATAAAGTCAAAACAAAAGTAGAATCCCAAACCAATTTACCAGAAATATATTAAATGTTAGTAATGAGACTAAAATAACAAAAATCCAGTAATGGAACCCAGCGTTACGAATGTTTTAAGTTTAAATGTGAAGATAGCACCAAAAATTGTTAAGCACCAACCATGGCAATCTGGTCGCGCTTCACTGGTACCTGGGTGCAAGGTAAGGCAGACCACGATGGAGTGTGGGTTGGACACAGAAACCAGGTTCAACCCAATAAGACGTATTTATTCCTGAAATGAAAGTCAAAAATCCTCAGTGGGGCAACACAACAGGCTGTAGTTAGGAGCGCCCCTTATCAATGGATAACTGCTGAGAGAGGTCTTGGTGAAGCTGCTGAATTTAGTGGGGATAAATTTGAGTTTCTTGCCCAGAGAAGGTCCCTTGACAGCTGGATACTTTTTTTGTTTTCGCCTGGTGAAGATTTTAACTTTCGGACTTAGACTCTTTTTTGGAGCTCGGATTTTTCCACTTGGGCAAGGCTGCAGGCTGTAGCCAAAGAGAACTCCACAAGGCCTGTTACCTTCTCCATGGGGTTCAGCTGAATCTGATTTGCTGTTGTGGAAATGCTCTGAACCAAAGCAACTTACATCTTTGGCTCAGCAGCAATGCACCTTCATCGGATTGACTTAGCTGGTTAGTCCTGGTCATCCATATGTCTTTGAAGCCAAAAGGATTCTAAACCTCATGTTTCCAGAAAGGTTAGGAGGAGTACACATTGACAACAGCCAAGGGTATAGAACTTTGGGGACAGCACATGGTGAGTAAGACTCACTCAAGTAGTGGACAGTACTTGGAGAGTAAGACTCACTCCAGCAGAAGCTAGCAGTAGGGTCCACAGCAGGTCCATTTGGAACTGGTCAGCTGAGCAGTTGCAGAATAGGCCTCTAATAGCTTATTTTGTCCCTGTAGCATTAATAGAAGGCCATCCTTATCAGCCATGCAGTCTATGTCTTTGTCCTGGGTACAAGAGAGAGAGTAGGTGCAGTCTTCAGGGCTCTTCTCAGGTCAGAGGCAGCAGGTCCAGTTCTCTTTTGTTCTTCCACAGGTCCAGAAAGTGTTCAGAAAAGGTACCGTGGGTACCATATTTATGCCTGGCACCAGGCTGTGAGTATGGGAAACTTCTGTCCACTCCATAATGGGGAAAGGTTCCCAAGGGGAATCACACCCACTTTTACAACATTTCCTGTGTGCCCCACTACAAACAATTCCACAGATCTCCTCTCTACCTAAAATCAAGATAGCAGAACCTTTCTTTCCTTATGAAGAGCTCTTGTGCCTAATCTAGAGGTGTGGCCACGGGAATGAGCAACCCCTCCTCTGTGGTCACTCTAAACTGGTTGTGGGGAGAGCTCCTCCCCTACTGGAATTGGTGCCTAGCCAAAAAGAGAGATAAAGTCGAGGGATGATACAGGTGTTAATTACAGACTACCTGTGTCATGATAGGCATCTTGTCGTTTTGGGCTTTTTATTGGACAAATATCAGAAACTACAGTTCCCAGGTTACCTAGGGAGAAACTACATCAGTTTGAACTCCATGGCTGAACTCCATTGCTGGCCAAACGAAGGTAGAGAGGCAACAGGAAATGAAAGCAACTGCAGTTTAACCTAGTTGGAAAGTAGGTAAGCCCAAAACGACAAGAGAATAGATTACCGCTAAACATGTAAATGCCGAAATGAATAACCACGCTCTGTAATATTCATGTAGAGTACGCAAGTTAATTGAAACCAGCGAGCGCCGCTACAAGAGAGGAAGTGATCCAGTGAGCGTTCCAAATGCCGAGAGCGTATTAAGCAGAAAATGCCCGGCTTAAAAGGTAAAAAAGCTAAAGCCGCAATACAAGTTAATGAAGCATGATAAATATCACAACCTGCAAGAGTTTGATTAAGCTTTTTTATTATTTGCAGGAGGTTATATGTAATTGCCTCAAAAACTAGTAATGGACCAAAAAGATAAAGAAAAGGTAGGAGATAACTGCCGATAAAAGAAATATTAAAATACAGCATGTAAAAAATTTATAATATTGATAGTGCTCTCTGTTTTTAATAGAATCCCCAATTATTGAGAGCAAGCATCTTTTGGTGAAGCGTTTACCTCTAAGTGAAGATTAATAAGAATTCTCAGGTAAAGAACTTGAGTAGAAACAATGAGAATAGTGAATTTAAGGTGAGATGGAAAGGAGCTTTTTGTAATCATTGCTTTATGTTATACACCTTTACAGAAATCACCATTGCTGTTACAATTCAAATGCCCTGATGAGATTCCTGGTATTGAACGCCCAGGACTCGAAACACGTCGGCACAGGCACAGGCACATAAAAATACAGAGCACAGAGGAATGATGAATAAAATCTAATCGGAGAGTAGTGAGAACACCTCCAATCTAATTTCCCCTGTATTAATTTGGGGTATTGGATATAGACGCTAAAAGAGTTTTCAGGATCATAATCCAAAGTGTATGATTAATTGTGATATATGTATTGGATGTTTTACCTTTTCTTCTTTTTCACAAATTTTTGCACTGCATTCATGTATTATATGTTGTATACCACATTTATTCATTTATGTTTTTGTAAATAAGGTTGTATAGACTTTTGATATGACCAGACACTTGTCTTTTTCACACTAAAAAAGTGGCGAAAAACAAGAATCTAGTGAAAATAAAAAGGTTAAAATAAAATACCAGTTCAAACTGAAATCAATGGTTTGACTATTTAGTGAAACAGTTCAGTAAATAAAGAACGCAAGGTACAGGCTTATTTCTTTTTCTTTTAGAACATTGGCATTTTCTTGTCTAACCCATTTGATGCCTGCAACCTGTTCCTGGGTCACATGACCAGGTGCAGTTGGCAGTTGGCCTTTAATGTATTCCGCCCAAACAGCATCACAATAGAGCATCCGGGTGTTGGCATGATGGGCAATCTCTGGCAGGATGGGGAGGCAGAGCTGTCATTAACCATGCTTGCACTTCAAAGGCACTGGTCCAGCTCACACACAAAAGACTTCACACTGGCCTATTTTACCCCCAGATTGGCTGGGACCAGGGCAGAGAGGCAGTGAATTCTAGAAACCTCTGTAGGGGAAAAATTCCAGAAGCTTCTACCACTTCAAAGGGGGCACCAGGTATAAAAATGAGACCCTCAGTCCCACACTTCAGTACACTCCTGGACCTATGGATGCTACAAAAGAAGGATGCCCTGCCGCCCTGCTACTTAATGCCTGTCCTGCTTGCTGAGAAGGAAGAATGGACCCGCACCCCTTATCCCAGGCTGAAGTGACTCTAAGGGTCGGCTGATTGACCTCCTGTTCTGATCTAGACTCAGCAAGCTCAGGAGGCCTCACTGCAACTTCCCAGCTGACCTGCTGCAACTGCACCATCCTGGACCTGCAACTGCTCCTACCTGAGCCCTTCTGGCCTCTTCTGGAGTGACTTTGTGATCCCCAACAGCCTCCTGGGTCCTGGACCCTTGGTGTTGCATCAGGTGAGCTCCTCCTTGAAGAAAAGGAGAGGTCCTGAAGTTGAGGGCACTTCACAATGCGAACAGGCCCTTTCCCACCAAGATCTTGCCACAAATGTGAAGCTCCAGTGTACCTGACATTTCCCACTACAGCGACCACCAGCGATGACCGGTAGCACAAGATGTGCACTTCGGGCTACAGCTATGACACCCCGCGGGAACTGCAAATGCAAATCTACAGCAACGACCATCTGCCACGACCAGTGGGATCTTCATGCTTCAGAAATGACTGTTGCAACACCTGGCCTGCTCTTCATGCTATAGTGTTGACCATCTGCTACGCTCCCCTGCTCCTCACAAACAGAACTCTTCACACTGGACTTTAGAAAGTAACTTTTTCAGTTGGACTAACATGGTCCCTGTATCCGGCCTGTACTCCATCTCAGTCGGCGTGAACTTGTGACTTTCACTCGGTCTCACATGACCAGATAACAGCGAGTGGCGACTTGTGCCTTTAGGCACTAAACTTACCTTAAATCTTTGAAATTGCATATCTCCAGTTTACTGATTGGATTTTTGTCATTTACTCCATTTTTCTAAATTGGTATGGGATTTTTCTTGTGTTGTGTCTTCACTTTTTTCCTGTTTGTGTGCTGCATAACTACTTTACACATTTCCTCTAAGTTAAGCCTGGCTGCTTTTGCGCCAAACTACCAGAGGGTTAAGCACAGACTTTTGTGGTTCACCCTGTCAGGGATTGTGGCTATTATTTGAACAAGGGCCCAGTGGCGGCTCGCAGAGGGAGTGCTGCGGGGCGGTGAAGCGGGGCGGTGGAGGGGCTGGGTGGGGGGTAGTGGAGACGGACATACGACGGGCAGGAGTAAAGGTCGTAAATAAATAAATAAAACTATTTACCTTGCGCTCGCTGCATCGCCGAGTTGGCGATGCAGCTAGTGCAAGGTAAATAGTTTTATTTATTTATTTACTTACTTTACTCCTGCCTGTCGTATGTCCAACTCTACTACCCCCCACCCAGCCCCTACCCCTGCCCCACCACCCCGCAGCACTCCCTCTGCGAGCCGCCACTGCAAGGGCCACCCGCAGTCAACCAACAACCCAATTTCTCACAATTGTGTAAAATGTAAAACCTGCAAAATTGCACATAGTTTGCAGCCTGCACTCAGGCAACTGTCATTATATAGAAAGATGTTCTTGAAAGTGTACTTGAAGAGTAACTGTTATATAAGATGGTCTTTGCTTCGTGGTGTAGCATGAAGTGAGCACTGGGAGAGATAAGTTAAGACAAAGTCTTGGGCTGATTTAAGTAGTTGAAGAGGTGGACTAGCTCTATTTTACCACCTGAGAGAGTGGTAAATTGTTCCATGTCACAGGAACTTTCAATGCATGTGCTGCCTTCAACTGAAAATGTAGCAGTCTTTGTTGAGCTATCTAAAGTAAACTACAGAACTTAGGAGAATCACATACACAAAGCAACTTAACAACACAATTAAAATATAAGGAGGCATATTGCAACAAAACAATCAGAACGCGATGCAACAGCTGCAGTACAACATACAACACAAATACATTACAATAATGCAGCACAAATACAAAGAAGCTCAAAATAACAACAGAATACATCATCACCAGAACAAATATGCACAAACTTTCTTGTCACTCATTACTGCAACCATATTCTGTTTTCATAATATGTTGATAAGAGGTGTTTGGAGCAAGCACAGCCTTAACTTACCATTAAGGACATGAAATAATGTCAATCAAAATGATTTGTCATCCAACCCTTAGTGTCACACTAAGGCAGCTTTATATGCACCAGTGCAGCCAAAGACATGATAGATGTGCACTCTTCATAAACATGGTGCTGACAATTTCTTTGCATTTTTGCAGAGCTGCAAGTTTTCATGCAGCACCGCACTGCCTCACTTTCAGTAAATCTGGGACAAGGTACACAAAACAAATTAGACCCTGCAAATTTTGCATCACTCATTTTGTAAATGTAAAAGATGACACAATGCTACCAATAGGTGTTTTACTTGACACCTCTTATGTTCCATTTTGCTTTTTATGAAGCATATGATATTGCATGACATAAAATCAAGCAAGGGATGACAATATCGTTTAATTAAAACACACTGAATACCCACCATTTTTTGTACCCCACAACCACGGAACGAGAACGTCTAATACACCTTGAAGAAATTGAAAAATATATATATATATATATATATATATATATATATATATATATATAAAAGGAATCCATATTACCGGGACCCCCCATTCTTTGCCAAGATATATAGGAATTTTTAAATATACACTGAGGGGGTTTTACGCCTGGGCCGAAAGTAGACAAGAGGACTATATAATACCGTTTGTTGCCTCTAAATAAAGTAAAAAACTGTAGTGGGAACTGCAAGCGGACCACGCTGCAGTTCCCATGGTTACCAGGAATAGCGTTGGGGTGACGTGTTTACGTGACTTGAGGATGCAGGGAGACGTCGTCACGTGACCGACCTCCCAACCACACTTAGAGAAGCCTCGCCCGGCGGCTGGGATCTCTACACGGCGAGCCCGGGACAAGAGGTCAAGGCGGAGCACCACCCTTGGAGCAGTAAGGAGTAGCGGGGGCAGGCACTTAGCGCGAGGGGGCCGCATGGAACTAAGGGTCGTGTGTCCTTACGCACAACCGCTCCATATTACAAGGCGGAGAGCTACTAAGGGGGATGTGTATGGTTTTTAAGGTCGGCATGCGAATACCTAGCTCCGTAAACTTGGCATATCATGAACTATCAGGATCAGAAATACCGGGATCATTAACGCTCTTAGGTGGAGGGCCATACAGAGGTTCCTTTCTGATTCCCGAATAACACCTCGGCATTACAGTGCACAGAACCCTAAATCAGTGCATTAGAAACCCATATGGGTAGATGGAAGTGTGGATAGCTCAGACATAGTTTAGAGCGCATTTGCAATCAATCTTTAAACTGTGTCTCCTTCATGTTTTTATTCTCCCCCAGAGTGTGACTACAGGGGGTCTCCTCCTCTTACTCGCCAGTTAAAGCATGGCTAAAGTTAAACTCGGTGAGTTGAGTCTGTCATTTCCTTGGATGGAGAAGGGAAACGAGAGCATGAGGGGCATTTGCCCCAGCAAAGTACGGTTCCTGTTGACCATATTATATGGACGAGCATGTGTGATAGGTCCGACTAGGGTCACCACAAGATAAGGCATAATATTTGCATGCCATTTTGTCTGCATACAGAGGTGGTACATGCCTCCTTGGATGTACGAACCAGATACATTCAATAAAAAGAGTGCTGGTTGGTTGGATGGAGTGAAACTGGTTGTACTTTACAACCGTTACCCAGGTATGACTGACCCCACCCTTTTTCCATCTTTTCCCTACCCACAGATTAACTGGAGTGAGTTACTGAGAGGGTCCGCCTTCCTGCGAACAACTGGTTCCGGGGACTCCAAACTCGGGGTATTGAGGGATTTTAAGATACTGGGATCTGAAAGGTCCTGATGAATGCTGTGGTGACCTGTAATTGTAGGCACGAGTCAAGCAGCTGAAAGATGTCGACAATTTGGCAGTAAGGAGGGGTGAAGTAACTCCTAATATTTTCCTGTCACCACCATCCTTTACGTTTTTAATCCTGGTCAGTGGATCTAGGAATAAATTATTTACAAAAGAAACCACTGAACTAGTTTTAATCTTCACTGCACTTTTTCTTTCGGTGATCGCAGGATCCATTACCTATATTATTATTTTTATATGTTTGTATTGTCTTCCCCTCCCTTTTGCTTCACCCCATGTGTTTGTCTGCGCAGGGGTGTATTGAAGCAAGCCCGATGATGAAGCATGTCACAATTTTGTGAGTGAGGGCAGTATTTTTTCACTAAGCACGTGCCACCTCTCTTTAAGAGATTCATACACACTACTTCTCTCTGTGTGTGTTACAGTTTTGATTGGGGAAGCTGGAGTAGTGGTAGTGTTGTGCCTCTCCCCCCTTCTTGTGTGTGAGAAACAATGCTACCATGCACATTTTAAATGGTGCCACCTCTAACACTTCAAGTAATTTGACAACAATTTGATGGCCACATATATTACAGTGAATTTTAGGCATTGTGTCATGCACAGTGTGTAATTCCTATCTGAAAAAGTGTATTAGTCAACATATGGAGCCAGCTCTCAAAACAGGCAGGAGTTTTGATCCCTCTGCTGTTTTTGTTAGTCGTGTTCTAGGCTGCAAAGGTTCAAAAGAAGAGATTATTTATAAAATTTGCATTTCAAGGTGTGGGCGGAAAGGCGCCTTTATATGCTAAAAATCTTTTGAATTTCAGGACTTTATTAGGCAATATAATTGAGTCTGTTTGCAGGCTTCCTGAAAAAAACTGAGAAAATCTTCAGCTATAAATTGTATAGCTGAAGCTAAAATAATTCCACCAATTTAAACTTCTTACTTTCCACAAACTGCTCAACATATTTCTTTGTTCAGTTCATTATAGAGAACAAAATACCAATCATAAGCCTGTTCACAAAGGCATTTTGGAATAGGTAAAGTACTACTCTTTTAGTACAATTTTATGTCCTCTTATATGCCTTTGGGAATTGGCCTGAAACATCTAAAACAGGAATATTCAAAGACTATTCATCTACAGTTTGTACAAACAGAAAGGGTTCTGTCCATTTTGCAATGTCACTATAGGTAGTTGGATGTTTTGAGCTGGGTTGGGAGTGAGTGCAGTAAGTGAGTAAGTGCAGGCCTCCAGTGCACTGTGGAGCAGCGAGTGAGGCCGCTCCCTCCAAACAGTACACTGCTCACATGCATGTGAGCAGCACCAGGATTGGACAAGGGAGTTCCAGCGTCCTGTTCCAGTTCCTGAATGAAGAAGCAGTCCGGAGCAAGGACGTCGCGTTAGGTACGTTTTATTTTTATTTTTGTATAATATTTTGTGTGCACGCACCCCCACACCTCCCCGTAGATGCCAGCTGCCACTGGAATTTGGCTTCAAACAGTGCAATCAAATGAAACTTTATCAGTTTAGAAATTCATTTTTAATTATCAACTGTGAGAAATCAACGAACTCCAGGAGTTTTGCGGGATGACCACAATAGAACCTTCTATCAAAGAGTTTCCAAAAGTATTAGAGATCACACATGAATAACTGTGCATGCTGCAAATTTACACATTTTAAAAAGCCTGCTAAAAGTGCATTTGCTCATGCTAACTTTTTCCCCAGGGGAAACTAATTTCCAAACCAAGAAACACCTTGCCTTAAAATACCATCGTTTTTGGGGGTGGTTCCCTGACAATTTCCAACCTGGATAGCACATTACTACTGTCTTTGACAGGATTTATTATTCAGCTGCATCTGGGGAGAAAATATGTCTTGGAAATGTTTGTGATAACTGGCAAACCTCAATGATTGCTATTCATCAACTTTCTTAGCATACCTGCTCTAAAAAGGTCCACTCTGTGCTCCTGAAAGCAGGTTTCCTCCCACATAATATTACATCTACGTATGTGTGAATCAGTCAGTTTGTGAGTGCAAATTCACATTTTGTGTATTATAAACATGCATTTGTATTTGGTATTAAAGTCATTTGCACTACTAAGGTCATCTTTAATGTGCAAGTTTGTTTATGAACCAGGGGGGATATTACCAAGAAATTGCGATAATTATCGCAAAGCGCGCTTAACGCTGTTTTTTTATCGCCGGCTATCTCTGGATTTCATCGCGGAGATAACGCGTTATTATCAACGCTTATCTCCAAGGCGATAAAAAATCCAGCGATAGCGGTGAAACCCAGCAATAGCGCGAGAAATCCAGCGATAAATTCAACGCGCTAATGAAAAGCTTGCTAATAGGCAGGTGAGGACTTAACCTTACAATGCACCTCCCATTGACTAGAATGGTTAAGTCAGGTTTTTAGCAGGTGTTAGATTCCAGCGATAATCGCGGTTAGCGCGAATTTTTTATCGCTCGCGGGCATTGCTAATAGGGGAAGTTGTGTTTGCGACTGTTTTCAGTCGCTTTTAGTTGGGAACGCCTACTTTGCATGTCATTAGCGATATATATCGCTGACATGCAAAGCGGCACCAAAACGGTCGCTTTCGCCATAAAGCTGTCGCTAACTTGCTAATAGGGCGATAGAAATATCGCCGCTTTAGCGGCAAAAAGTGCTGCTAAAGCGGCGATAAGGCCCTTGCTAATATGCCCCAAAGTCCTCTGATTGTAAATGTAATTCACTTGTTTAGCAATTTTCTGTGAAAGAGATAGGCATTATCAATTATTTGGTCGACAGGGATGCAATCATTTACTGATTTCATCAAATTTAGGCAGCACAGCAACAGAAACTACTACATCATTAAGATAGTGTTAGCTGAAGTTTAGCAAAATTTATTTTCAGTTCTGTACGGAATTTCTAATAGACTTCGCATAAAAAGAAACATATTTGTAGTCATAAATATAGGATGTGTCATGGTCATACCAGTTGCCTGGCTTAAGAACTCCACAATTATCTATGGTAGAAAGAAGAAATCAAAGAGTCATCAATGATAGAAGGATGCATAGATGACAACTAATAGGAGAGAAGCCAAAAACACAAACTATACTAGAAAAAGTGGATTTGCCACAATTGAGTAAGAAGCAGGTGTATGATCTTAAACGTAGGGAAGCAATGTTACAATTGATGACACTGGAAGATGTTCGAACTGTGATTGTGGTAGTTTGTCTCAGACTCCAAATGACATACAGTGGGAGGATAAATAATGAGATGAAAATGTATGTATGTGATTATTATTTTGTGCCAGTCAACATGTTTTTATAATGTTTGCTTTTACAGAACAATTGTGTAAAGGTCTTCACCATGAAGGGATTGAATTCAGAAATGCATAGGATAACATTAAATTTGGGAAATCAATTTTAATGATTAGTCAATGCTTTAACGGTTTGAAAGAAATCATATAAAATGAATATGGATATTACATCAAAACAAAATAAAAAGGGAATTTAGTTACCCAAATTGGATGCTTCACTTATTCGACTCAGTGAACAACAAAATTATTTATGAGACTGCGGAATATAGTCTAAGGAGAATGCAAGCTTACACTGAGTGCAGAATTGACCTCAAATGTAAACTTGAAGATAATTGTTATTTCCCCAAGTTAATGAGGGGTGGAAATACTCAGATGCTTCATAGATTTGAGCTGCTGATGATGGGTGATCTGATTGACGAAAAGGTGATCATGCATATTTGTGATAGGAAATAAATCCACAGGTACAAATAATTTTTTCAAGCTATATCTTCTGGGTTCCCTGCGCAACTGCGCGAAAGTGTCATAGTACACTCCAAGACCGGACTGGCCGTAGAGGGCACTGATCGTTTACACAGTGGTCCGCCAGAGTGGGGACCGGTTTTGGATGCCTTTGGGGCTGTTTTTGTTACCGGGGCCAGTTATGCAGCAATATCGGCCCCCTGTAACTAAAACAGCTGCAGTGTTTTCCACGCGCAACAGTCCCCCCCTTTCTCCCCCGCCCCTGCGGCCGGTCTGACTCAATTGCCAGGGCCGGGTGGAACCCAGAATCAGGCTTTAGGCTACCTGAGTTGCAAAGGTGGAGAACAGTTGTTTTGTCAAAATTGAGAAAATAAGCTGTGTTTTTTGATGGAAACAGAGACATTGAAAATGTGTGGCATAGATACCTGGAATTCTTTATTATAACTCATAACTTCACAGAAAAGTCTAAGTGACTCAAATGTTGGGAGATACAACATGTAGTGTGAGCCCCTGTAGGTGAGAGGACTGAGAATGCTTTTCCTCCCCTTTGCTCACCATGCAGCAATCAAGTGTAGTCAAGCAACCTGAAGTAATGCAGATTGTGAAAAGGCAAATTTTTATATGAGTGTATTGGCGACTGAAGCAGGGAGACATACAGTATGATATTCTTAGCGGCATATTTTCAAGGACTTATCGCCGAGTTAGCGGCACTTTATTGCAGCCAAAGTGGCGATAGATTTATCGCCCTATTCACAAGCTGGTGCTAACAGCCGATATCGCCAGTATTCCGGCGATAGCAGCCGCAAAAAACATCGCCACGGATGACACCGGCAACTAACGTTAATGAGATGCAGAGTAGGCGTTCCTGTGCAAAAAGCCACGAAAACGCCACTTCGCAATATTCTCTACGACCAGCCAGATCGGCGATAAGATCCCAAAACAGGCGATAAGGCGCGTTAGCAGCAGGGATTTAACACCTGCTCTTACCTGGTGTTAAGTCGGACGACAACCTGCACCACAAAAGGGAGCCCAGACCAGAGCCACACCTGAAGAACAACAGATGCCATGGCGTTACTGATCATGCAGCTCGGAGCCCCAAGAGGGCCACAACACCCACCGCCACCACACCCAGGACCCTCCCCGGGGCCCTACCCCGGACAAAGATATTTTACATCAACTTTACGAAATCATGAACAAAACAATTCGCCTGATGTCGCACAAGTACAACAATTAACATTCATGTGTGGTCAGAAAAAGGAGAATCATTCATTCATCTTTGAATTTCCAAACAAATTATTTTATTCAAATGTAACTCAAAACAACTATTCGGAAGAGTCATGGCGGGTCTTCTCTGGACAATCTGTAAGACACAGCCTACAAGACAAAAATCAAGATAAGAAGGTGAATCATGCACTCGTCAAAGGGCAGAGAGAAAGAGAGAGAGAGAAAGAAAGGGAGAGAGAGAGGGTGAACGAGAGGGAGAGAGAGAAAGAGAGAGAAAGGGGGAGAGAGGGAGAAGGAGAGAGAGAGAAACAGAGGAAGAGAGAGAGAGAAACGGTGAAAGGAAGAGAGGGAGAAGGAGAGAGAGAGAAACAGAGGAAGAGAGAGAGAGACAGTGAAAGGAGGAGAGGGAGAAGGAGAGAGAGAGAAACAGAGGAAGAGAGAGAGACAGTGAAAGGAAGAGAGGGAGAAGGAGAGCGAGAGAAACAGAGGAAGAGAGAGAGAGACAGTGAAAGGAAGAGAGGGAGAAGGAGAGAGAGAGAGTAACAGAGGAAGAGAGAGAGACAGTGAAAGGAAGAGAGGGAGAGGGAGAGAGAGTGCCGACACTGCGGACCCAGGCCTCACTGCTCACCTGCTGCCACCGGTGTGTCTCTCCAACCACGTGCCGGTATACACTGCAGTCCACCAGGTCCCGTATCTGAAACAGAGTCCAGATTTATGAATGGCAGAGTTCATATCAGTGCACACACCATCATCGCTTGGCCGCCCCTGCGCACACAGGCTGCTGCACCCCAGCCCCTCCCGCCGCCCAGCGGTGTTTGCCCGCCCCTGCGCACCCAGGCCTCACTGCTCACCTTCCGCCACCAGCGTGTCTCCAAGAGGGCCCACCACGTGCCGGTGTAAGCTCCAAGCCCGGGGCCCGCGACCTTGGCAGCATCCACATCATGCAGCCCCGCCCCACGGGCCACCAGGTCACACACGTTATTCTGGGTCTTGATTTTGCAATGGCAGAGATCATATCAGTGCACACGGCATCATCGCAGGCTGCACACCAGCTCAGCTCCATAGGTGCCAATAACTCTGTGAACCGCGAGGCAACGCCACGTGGCGGTAGGCCCGCGCTGCCCGCTGGCTCAGGACTACACTGTGGTCCAGCAGGGCTCACACAAACCCTTACCAGGACGGCGCATCTTTGAAGCTGCACACCCGCTCAGCACCTAAGGTGCCCCTACCTCAGTGCGCCGAAAGTCACCGTCCCGTGGCGGTAGGCCCATGCCAGCCGCAGTGTTTCCGGTGGCACCAACTCTGTGCAACGCAAGTCATGGACCCTTTCTGATTGAGTCCCGTGATATGCCAGGCAGACGCAGCCATGTCACCTCCGGCAGTGGGGAAGAACTGGGACACGTAGTGTCGTCGTCGTCCCCTTTATACGTACGCCAAGTGGGCTGGGTCGGCGTGCGCCAGGCCAGCGTAGGGGTGTGAATAATTATCCCTGGGCTCTGGGCGTGGTTCATTTCTGGGCTGGACAGGAAACCAACTGATGCGTGTGTCTCTGTTGCAGTGTCTGCGCCACACGGCCCGCAATCGACAATGTTGCAATGTTGCATGCACCCGGAGGGCGGCCGCACAAAGGGATTGTACAAGGAGCACAAGGCCGCTCGGGTTCTTGGCTCATGCATGCCAACTGTTGTGTGTGTATCGCTATTGGTGCACCATAAGCCTAAGGCCTAGCCTCAATTGCAGCGCGAAAGCCACATCACATTCCCAGAATGCAAGCAGTAGTCAGACTAACATTAGGGATGAAAGCTCCTTTGTCTCAATACATAGGCGGAAGGACATCTGCACCTCCGACCTTGGTCTTGCATGTGGCAGGCACCCCCTGAGAGAGATACCATAGCAGATGATGACGACTCCCACACTACGCACAGCGCTAATGATAGACCAACGTATCCACACCCCACACACAGAAGTCCTTGCTCGAGGTACTCTTGCATGGAATGCCCTTGACACTTACGTACACAACAACCCATACATCCAAACGTTGCACACACATATGACTCATTGCTCCGAGCTGTGGCATATCATCCACATAACTGCTGCAGGTCAGAAGAGTGCCGGTTCTACGAGAGCCACCAACGCAATGGCAGAACATCCCAAGCGCATGCACAACACCTGTCACGTGGAACTGTACCATGACCGAATGCTGCCTGTTAGTGTCTGATGCATTGGTCTGCATGTTGTGGCCCTTGTCTTGCCCGTATTGACACGCACATGGCAATAAAGTCCACGCAACTTCACTAGTGTTCAACTGTGATGAGTGTTGATTAGAATGACAAATCGTGTGCCTCAATGAGCATTGTCCGTACACAGGGAGGGACTGACTGACGCATTTCACTTAGGGGTGAGTCCCTATTGCCAGCTCCACCTCTGTGAGCCAGACATAGTGGTTGGGATAGTTGCTGATAGACCTGTGCTCTTACGTGTCTTCAGCAATGTGAGTATGGTATCCATATTCTTGCCATGTGGATCAATGTGATCCATCACTACAGGCTGTGTCCACCCAGTTTAGTGTGAGTAGGTATGCAAAGAGATGTTCTGTTGTCAAATGTGATGGGGGACACTACTTTAGACCTGCCAACGACTTTGACATTTCATACGCAGCCCTATTTCTAACATTGCGTGGGGCAAAGTTGAGGAATTGCACGATTGTTGTTTCAGAGCAATGAGGCCACAGCTAGTGCACACATTCCCAGTCATCTCACTTCCTATGTGTGTCACAGTTAAACATGCGCATTGCTTTCATTTCCCAGGGTGTACCTATTTGGGCAATCAATGTCCTTACATTCATCCATACTTTCATACTTGATCGATTATGGACATGACACATCTGTGTGAATTTGAATGATTTATTCACATTCGGTGGAGTGTCGGACCTGGAGCAGTACATGGCCATGCAAACCCCACATTACATTGTAGCCCAGTGGAGGGCCAACCAGAGTCATTTAGGGATTGACAAGTACATCGGAAGAGGAAGAGTACAGTTCGCAGTCTGATTGCTGTGTCATTGGTAAGCAAACAAAATATGGCAGTCCATGTCGAGGTCCAAGGTGAGTATCGAGAGTGTTTCGGGGGACAGTGGGAGGTGTTGTTACAGGGCATGATGCAGAGGGCAGAACCAAGCTGAAACAGGGCATATGGCGGAGAAGAATGCTACTGGCTCCTTCTTACTACAAAGGTGGAATCACCCGCATCTTTGTCCTCTATGTCATCTGTCTGACATGTGGGTGCTGATGTTTGGTCTGCAGCACTGTGTGCCACTGACACATCAGGGGCCGGAGATGTGTGTGTAGAAGTACCAGCAGCATTCATCAGCAACTGCCTTAGTGGCAGCAATACGATGATGAGGATCTGTAGGGCATGGAAGATCCCAACAACTTTTTGCTGGTGTGCATCCGTGGCAGCCATTCTTTCCGCATGCATCCGCTCCATGTTCTCCATTATCCTCAGAATCTGTGCCAACTCTCGGCTGACATCGCTGAGGCCACTCTGACTAGACAGTTGTTCTCCTCTCAGAGTCATGACTCCAGCGATGTCGGGCATGGATTGTTGGACATCATGGAGCAAACTGTGGGTGTCCGTTAGGGAGTGTAAGTGGTCTCTGATGGGACTTAGACACCCACGTATGTCATCTAGATTGGCTGCCATGAGGTCGAACCCCACCCGCACCTGTTCAGCCACCTCCTTCTGGCAGTCTAACACATGGCCTTGGAATGCGATGTGTTCTTCGGTGAGGTGCTGGGAGCCAGCCGTGGTGGTGGGTGCTTCCTGCTGTGTGGTCTGTGCAGGGGGTGGGGTCTTCGTGATGCAGCTGGGCTGCCCTGCTCCTGGAGGTGGGTTGCCGTAGCTGTCCATGAGCTGTTGTAGGGCGTCGGTGTCGAAGGTGTGGAGGTCCTCTTCATCATCACTGATGAGTTGTCTGGTCTGTCTGGTCTGCTCTGCAGGAGGTGTTGATTGTCCCTCTGCAATGTGAAGGGGAGATGCATTTTAACATTGTGTTGACATGTATATTGACGCATTGTTCAAGTTTACATACAGACTGCATGACAATGTACATTGTGACTGTTTGGGAGGAGCTGACTATTTGATGCGGGACAGTGGACATTTGAACTACATCACGGATGTGAGGTTGTACACGTACATTATCATCTCACAGTTTCCTGCTATGCCAGATGTGATTGGCCAGTTTCTACGCCCAAGCGGAACCAGTTGTGTTCTGTAGTGAGAGTGTTGCACTTTGTCCCACATTGTCGTCAATGATGATGTGCTGTTATTGCTATGTGTGTGTGCTGCATTGTGGGAGAGTCGCCCCTGCAGCTGTGATTTTGCTGCCCCTTATCCCTTTGAGGCGGTGTGCCTTTGACTTCTGTGCTTCTACAGTGCTGAGATGTTGCAGACTTGGATAATTTTGGCTCTAGTTCGGATTTTGGACTCTTGGGCATGGTTTATCCGCAGATGTGTTGTTGACGTCAGGGGTTGTTTGTGCACGTGGATGTGTCAGAGTGTGACCTGCTCCTTTACGGATGTGTTCCACACTCAGCCACCTTAGTGTTGTGGCGTGCACCATGTCATGATAATTGGACTGCAGCCAAGCTGTTCGTCATGCAGTGTCACTTGCATTGTCAGTGTGGCTCACAGACACGCAGCTTTGCTGGTTTTGACATGTGTGCATGGGTTGGTTGTGAGATTGGTGCTGTGTGGGGAGGGACCCCTTTGTGCCCATGGTGGACGGGGGCCTACTTGCTGTTTGTATGTGTGCTGCAGTGTGCCAAGGGGATCAGGGACATGATCCAGAATCATTGTGGGTGTGCAGTGTGCTCTTCTTAATTGTGCATGTGTGCCATTGTGCCCATCTCCCCCCGTCCCCCCAGTCCCTGTTCGGTACTCACCCTGGTGCTGTTGTGTCAGGTCATGCCACCGTCTCCCCACTGATGACTGTGGCCACCATTTCCTCCATCTCATCCAGCTCCTGGTGTTCCGCTGGACTGCCACCTCCAGTCTGCATTGCTGCCTGATGGTTGTCAGCGAGTTTCTTCTTGGTTTTGCGCTTCGCATCATTCCAGCGCCTCTTGACCTCTCCAATTGTCCTCCTCCTCACTCCGACTGCATTCACCTTGTCCAGGATGGACTGCCATGTTGAATTTTTATTTGCCAATGACACGTTGGAGGTGACGAACAGTTGTTGGTGGTGTTCTATCACCTCCGTGATGATGATCCTGTTTTCCTGCGGACTGAACCTCGTCTTCTTCTCCTTGCCCTTCCGTGACCCCGAGGTCCCAGGCTGGTCCTCCTGTGGGCTTGTGGGGTTCTGGTCATCCTCTGTACTTGCTCCGGCTTCCTCCATGGTGCTGCGCAGTTTTAATTATTTTGTTTGTATTTTTCAGTGCCTTTATAGTGTATTTTCCCGCATGACGCGTGGGAATTGCAGGCCTGTCGCTGGTTATCGCTGATTTTTTTATCGCGGTTGGCCACATCGCCACTTTTTTCACGTTCGTGTTTCGCATTCACGGTAATTTTATCGCGGTCATTTGACGCGTTAGCGTGAGACTATCGCATGGTACCGCCGTGTTGAGAATACAACGTTATCACAGTGTTATTTTCCCGCGATGGTCTGCGATGTGCAAAGTTGCGTTAAGCTAATTTTGCGATAATTATCACACGTTCTTGAGAATATCCCCCTTAGTGTATTAGCGTGACAGGGAAAATTAAGTGTTTCTTCAAGGCTGCTATATGTTTGTTTGGTGTTTATATAAAAAAGGTGTGATATAAATCTGAGAAGAGACAGCCATGATGTGAAGGTGAATGGTTTCATTTCTTAGACTCGCTACCCTGGCCTTATGGGGAGCCCCACCTTGAGAAAGGGGAAGCCTATTGGGAATGAGTTTTCCTCCCCAGGGATCTGAGTCTGAACACAGAAGGGGTGTGTTTTTGTCATGGGATTGAGTAGACAGGAGGTACACTGTGCAAAAGGATTGAGAGAGGTTTAGGTATGTTTGATGGGTTTCTAGGCCTATGGGTAGCATTCAATTGACCTGTAGCTTGGCTGCAAGAATGAGAGTATTTGAATTGTAATGCTGGACTAGCACAAGAAACCCTATGTGACAACTTGGCGATAACTTCAGACACACTGATTGAGAGTGGCTTTAAAATTATACCTACTACAGGTGACTTTCAAATATTTGTTTGTTTTTGAAAAGGGAGACCTGCTGATGTTTAAATCTCAACAGACAGACTAAAAAAATCAAAGGCACAGTACCATGAACCTAACTTTAGGAGAAAAATATTTCTGTTGGATTCTTTTTAAAAAACGGTCCTCAGGTCCACTGAAAAATGTAGGCATATTTTATTTTGACCTTAGAGAAGATTGTGGACATGAATTGAAGTGAGAGAAAACTGAAATTTTGTGGCATTTATCAAAACTACCATCACATCCTTTGGATTAATTTATCTGAGAGGTCAAAGCTAAATTGACATACAAGCATGATAATTATTTTTTGATTTTGCAGCCTTAAATACACTAGCCAAGATACCCAAACAAAATCAGTCATTATGAGCATAGAAAATTTGAAAAGACACCTGCCTAACGTCTTTGAAATGTTATATAATTTGTTAAGAACATGAAGAATGTTTTGGGTAAGTTTCAAAACATTACCTAGCAGTCAGATATATGGGTGGTCACTCCACAGTATCTCTGCACACCTCTAAGTGGCACAGATAAAATCTAAAGCTGCCACAATTTTCCTCAAACACATATAAGCTAGTGTTAAGGATCACACTTGGGGGCATATTCTCAAGAACATGTGATACCTACCGCAAAATTAGCTTAACGCAACTCTTCACATCGCAGTCTATTGCGGGAAAACAACTCCGTGTCAACGTGGTATTCACAACACGGTGGCCCCATGCGATAGTCCCACAATAACGCGTCAAATGAACGTGTTGAAGCTAACGCGATGCAGAAAAAACGCGAAACACGATTGCGAAAATAGTAGGGATGAGGCCAATTGCGATACAAAAATCAGCGATAACCAGCGAGAGGCCTGCAATTCCCACGCGTTAGGTGGGAAAATGCACCATAAAAGCAGAGTAAAAAAACTGTGAGATGACAATGTACGAGCACAACACCATATCCGTGACATAGAACAAATGACCATTGTCCCTCATCAAATAGGCATCTCCTCACAGTCACAATGTACATTGACATGCAGTCTGCATGTAAACTGCGCCAATGCTGAAACATGCATGTAACACACAGTGAAACCGCATCTCCCCCTCACATTGCAGAGGGACAAGCAACCCCTCCTGCACACAGACGTGCCATGACCATGATCAATCAATTATGAAAGCGTGGACGAATGTAGGGGCAGTGACTCCCGCTTACGTACATGTTTCCCATGTTGTGGGACTTGAGTCACAGGGGGCATCCCTGCATCATGGTGGTACATAGCTGACCCCAAAAGGAGCCCTGTTGTCACCTGTAGGACACAAATGGCAGCCAAAATGGAATGAATTTGGACACATGTGAAATGCCGAAGAGTGGGATTCCCTACTAACTGCGACACACAGAACTGGCAGTTCGAATACGTGACACCCTAAACAGCCTCTCTGCACAGAGGTGACACACTCACCATCCATGAACAAATCATAAAATTGTCAGCAATACATGTCGCACTCACACTTGTCTGAGTGATGTGCCTGTACAGATGAGTGACATGCACTCAGGAAATGTGTTTTTTGAATGCATTTATTTGCACATGCTGTGCCTGTGGTCATTTTGTACTGTCCCATTACTGCCAAGGACTGTCACAATGTGACGTGCTCATGTGAAGAAATTGTCAATGATGGTTTTCCTATGGGCTATTCCTGCTGCGGCTGCAGTGGGGTGTGGTCCACCTGCCTCATCTTCATCATCATCGTCCGGTGCATCTGGCACTTGTATCCATGGTGCCTTGCTGCGTACACATATGTTGTGCAACACACAACATGCAACGATCATCTTGCACACAATGTCTGGGCTGTACAGGAGCCTTCCACCTGTGATGTCCAGGCACCTGAAACGTGACTTCAACACGCCAAATGTGCGTTCCACGATGCCCCTGGTGCGTCTGTGAGCCGCATTGTACTGCCTCTGGGCCTGTGTGTTCGGGGCTCGGAGGGGTGTCATCATCCAAGCGCAGAGTGCATATCCTTGGTCACCTGTGACAGTGCAGAGAGACATGAGTCAATAGTTGGTTCTGCATGATGTGTTGGCAGGCTCACTGGTACATTGGTGTGTGATATGTGTGACTTTGTGATTCCTGCATGACATGTACTGCTTGTTGCAAATGAGCGGCATCAATGTGTATTACGTAGCCTCAATGCCGCTCCTCCCTCCCCCGAGCATATTCACTAGTGTGCGCAGCGCGGTTGCATCACTTGCACCCCTACGGCACTCTATTGTCATGCCTGTCTGCGCATGTCCACAAGCCTGACAACAACACAGTGATGTTGATGCGCTGAAGGTGGACGGACACATGTGTGTAGGCCCATGGTAAGGACAGGGTGGACACAGATGTAGAGTTCATGCCTGGCTGAACTCGCCATGCGGTTGAGGGTAAACCTTTGGCTTATGCTGCGGAAATAGCGACACACACAACAGTTGGCACGTCTGATCCCTGACCCCGAGCGGACCTGCGCACCCTCATTTACCCCTCGGCAGAGCCCGTACTCCGGGTGCATGCTACATAGCAACATTGTATATAGCGTGACGGGTGGCACCGATACTACACTTGAGACACACGCATTAGTTACTTCCTTGGCAAGGCCTAAACTTAACCACGCCCAGAGCCACGTGTTGAATGACCACACCCCTACGCCGTACTGCCGTACGCCGGTCCACTCCCTCATGCTCACAGGGGGGTCCGACACAGCTACATGTCCCAGGTCTACCCCACTGCCTGAGGTGACAAGGTTGCGCCCGCTGTACACAGCACAATGTAATGTGGTATGGCCCGGGGCCCTCATGCATACACAATGACCACACGGACACACTGAGATTATCCGTGGAACTGGCTACGGGCACGTGCGCCCGGCACCTTTTATTGCCAGGGTCACACGTCCAGTGAGGCCGGTGCTGGATGGGTGTTGGGTAGTGTAAGCCACCCCTCAGGGGTTGGTTGGTGCTGGCAACAACTACAACAGTGATCAGACAATCAGAAGTTCAAAGTACAAACAGCAAGGGTCCATGACTTGAGCTGCACAGAGTTGGTGGCCCTGGATGCACAGCGGCCGGCACAGGCACACCGCCACGGGACGGTGACTTGCGATGCACTGCGGTAGGGCCACGAGAGCTGAGCGGGTCCTCGTTGATGTCCAAGGAGAATGTCGCGGAGTGTTATGGGGGACAGTGGAAGGTGTCCATCCAGGGCATGATGCAGAGGGCAGAAACAAGCAGAAACAGGCAATATGGAGGAGTTGAATGCTACAGTCTCCTTTTTCCCACAATGTCAGTATCAGCTACATGATGATGAAGACAACCCCCAGGCCATAGACTCAGATGCCACCAGAGTTCAACCAGAGAGTGTCCATGACTCCCGTGGCACAGAGTCAGTGGCACCAGAGCCGGAAGGGGATGCAGTCTGCGATGAGGCCTGTACAATGATATGAAGTCTGCAATGAACAAATCAAGACTCAGTTCCAATTGTCTGTCCTACTCGACCGCAGTGGGTGCCGGAGGCAGCGGTCAGCGCGGGTCACCCGCTGTGCAGCCAGCTCCTCCTGGATCTCTAACACACAGCATTGAAATGGCATGTGGAGAAGATTCCTGGTTGACGGAGGTGGAGGCACCAGAGCTGAGCGGGTGTTTAGCCAGCGACGATGCCGTGTCCTGCCTGTTACGGACTGTATTGGATTGGTGTGAGGCCTGCTGGACCGCAGTGTAGGCCGGAGGCAGCGGTCAGCAAGGGCCCACAGACACGTGTGGTCGGAATGCTATGCACAGAGTTGGTGGCACCACATCGAAGGGAGTATACTGATTTAAACTCTGCATTCATATATGTACTCTGCCATTGTGTAATCAAGACTCAGTTCCTTTTTTTTTTTTTTCAATTTTTTTATTTTAGCGAGGTGTACACATATAAATTGGAAAGCAGACAAATATTATACATTCAGATAAGACAAAAAAAAAAAAATTATACTTAGGCAAAAACAATCCGAGACCATCCATAGTCAATTAGAAAACATATCATATTAACATTCGAGGAAATTCCAAATACGATTAAATTTTATCATTGAACGAATAGATCGAGTTTTAGCTAATGCTCGTTCCTTTTCATAAATATCCTTCATAAGAATCAGCCAATCAAAAAATGAAGATGGATTAGAATTAATCCACTCTCTAGCTATACATAGACGGGCTGCCACTAATAGAAAAGACATTAAGTTTCCCATATAAGGATCATCACATATCTTATACCCCAGCATTATTTCTTTGATCGATATAGTTAGATCAAGATTCAACTGTTGACCAATATATTGTGTGACTCTTTCCCAGAACTCTGATAACTTAGTGCATAGATAAAACATATGAAGGATATCAGCTGCCTTTTGACCGCATTTAGGACAGATTGTTCTATCCATACTCCTACTGCCTGGTACTTGTGTTACTAGTTGCCATTTTGTTATTTTGTCTGGAGTATAATATAACATGCAGATAGTTCGAAACTGTTGTAACTTTAGACTTACAGAATGTACTGAGTTATTTAATTTGTCTAGAGCCATTGTGATTTCAGATGTTTCTATATCCACATTCAAAGTCTGATTCCATTTATTTGCTAATTCACTAAGATCAGCACTTTTAACACTCCACAAATGTCCGTACATTGTACTAATTCTAATTTTGTGAGCAGGATTTAAAAAACAAGTAAGGACTATATGAGAGTGCGGCAATCAAGACTCAGTTCCAAATGTGTGACCTACTTGTCTGCTATGTATGCCGGTGGAGTACGTCAACGAGAAAGGAGTACTGCGAGCCTTGTCCGCGGAGGCCGTGATGGTCTGAGGAAGCTGCCAAGATCGAGGGTCTCTGGCTTGGAGCTAGCACCGGCACATGGTGGGCCCTCTTGGAGACATGCCGGTGTCAGCAGGTGAGCAGTGAGGCCTGGATGCGCAGGGGTGGACGAGACTGGTTCGGGGACCAGCGGTCTGGGCTGCGGCAGGCGCACAGGATCGCAGGCCACACCGCTCACGGCGACGGCGTTGGCCTCATGGCGGGGTGGGAGGCGCCACCCTGGCAGACACGTTGGGCATTCCGGAAGAGAACCACGCCCAGAGCTACGTGCTTTTTATTCATACCCCTACGCTGGCCTGGCGTACGCCGGGCCAGCCCAATCTGCACACGCTTACAGGTGGGATGTCACAAGCTACATTTCCGAGACCTTCCCCACTGGCTGGGGTGACATGGTTGCGTCCACTGTCCACAACACTACCACCACCAGCAGTATATGTCGACATGGATATGTCTGTGGTCTGCATACTGCAGTCTGTCCAGCACGTCCACGCCACACTTGGCATTGTGTGCATTCTCATTCATGGGTCACTTGCCTCCTTCGCACATGCCTGGTTCCCACCTCTCCCCACATACTGCTATTGTGTGGCTGAGGTGCCATGCCGTTGATGGCTCATGTACATGGCTAGCCCAGGTTTCCGCAGTACGTTGTGCTGTTGTGTATGGTGGGTGGGCATGTTGTATGTGAGTTTGTAACGTGTGCAATCCCAGAGTTGTGAGTTGCATGATTGTGGAGTTGAGGTGTGTGGTGTGTTCATTTGGTACTTACCAACGAGCACTGCATTTCCGTAGGTGCCATCCTGGAAGTGCTGGTTGATGATGGACTGTCGGAAGATGTATGAATCATGCACACTGCCTGGGTAGTTGGCGACGACATTGGTGAAGAGTCCCCGGTGGTCCACTATTGCCTGCACATTGATGGAATGCGTGTGCTTTCTGTTGCGGTAATTGTGTGCAGTGTCGGCAGGGGGCACAAGTAGGACATGTGTGCAGTCAATTCCCCCAACACGTGCTGGAAGCCTGCTATGGCATAGAAGCCTTGCTTGGTCTCCAGATGTTCCTGCACAGTGTGGGGGAAGTAAAGGTACTGGGGTACCAGGCTGATGTTGGCATCCAGGACAGGTTTGAGGAACTTGGATAGGGCTGGCTGTGAGACTCCTCCGACTCTGGCGGTTGTTTGTTGGAATGTCCCAGAGGCCAACAGGTGCAGCACAGCCAGCAGCTTCGTCTGAGGTGGGATGTTGGTTGTCCGCTGTGTTGGTACCATCAGCCTGTGGGCAATGATGGTCAGGATGCGGAGGATGGTTGACCTTTTGAGTCTGTAGTGGGCAATGACATTCTCTGGTGTCAAGTCTGTGAGACTGGTGCGTTTCCTGAAGGTCCGCTGTCTTTGTCTGTGCTGCCTCCGTGGTGGTCCAGGGGGGGGCGGGGGGGGTCCAGTGGGGGTGGCGGGCCTGGGTGTGGTGGCGGTGGGTGTTGTGGCCCTGTTGGGGCTCCGAGCTGCATGATGAGTAGCTCAATGGCATCTGTTGTTCTTCAGGTGTGGCTGTGGGCTGGGCTCCCTTTTCTGGTGCAGGTTGTCGTCCGACTTTGCACCAGGTCAGAGCAGGTGTTAATTTCCTGCTGCTAACGCGCCTTATCGCATGTTTTGTGATCTTAGCCCCGATCTGGCTGGTCGTTGAGAATGTTGCTTTGTGGTGTTGTCGCGGATTTTTGCACGGGAACGCCTACTCTGCATATCATTAGCGTTAGTTGCCGGGGTCATCTGTGGTGATGTTTTTTGCGGCTGCTATCGCACCAGCTTGTGAATGTGGCGATGAATTTATCGCGACTTTGGCTGAGATAAAGTGCCGTTAACTCGGCGATAGTTCCTTGAGAATATGCCCCTTGGATTCTTCTGGACATCAATGAATTTGTACTACAACATAAATATTTGTAATTCAATGGATAATTGTTCCTCAAAATGTTTGCTCTAGCCATGAGATCAAAATTCTCTTCATTTGGACTCTTGACTATGGGTTCGTGAAAAATTAAACAAGGATGAAATTTGGAAAATTGTGGGCTGCTACATCTGATTGATGTACAAAGATGATATTTTGGATAGTTGGAAGAGAGGTAAAACTGCAAAATGTGCTTAAAGAGACATGGAATAGCAATTCCATGACCAACAAGTTATCAACATAGTTTAGACTTAAAAATATATTTGTATAAACTTAAATTTAAAATATGAACTTTAAACTACGCATTTTCGAGTGATCCTCACCACTTGCATGAACACACTGTCATCCATTGGGTATTCAGGGTTATATCAGTGACTGATTATATTTGATGATTGGTAACAACAATCTAGTCTATGAACCATCAGGAAACAATGGCCAGCCCCATCACCCAGCCTGCTTCAAACATATTATTGCATAAGAATATGTAATTATACAACATTGTACAATTTCAAAACATCAGAGTACAATCCTTTACTCGAGATTGAGAAAAAGAAATTATAACTCCATACTGCTGAAACAGCCAATCAAAACATCTCTAATGGTCATTAAAAATTTAAAAGGAATAAATTCAGCAATAACTGACTGATTGCTTAATATAATAAAAATGAACTAGTTAGACTAATGGTGAACACACACAGGCATAGTGGGCCTGATTCACAGAACTAATCTGAGACAAAATCCTAAACTTACTACTTTTGGTATTCACAGAAGGCATTTAGTAGTAGTAAAGTTAGGATTTTGTCTTAAGTTTGACTTAAGACAAACTTAAGACAGACTTAAGACAGACTTAAGACAGACTTAAGACAAATTTAAGACAAACTTAAGACAGACTTAAGACAGACTTAAGACAGACTTAAGACAAAATCCTAACTTTACTACTACTAAATGCCTTCTGTGAATACCAAAAGTAGTAAGTTTAGGATTTTGTCTCAGATTAGTTCTGTGAATCGGGCCCATATTTTTGATAGATATGGACTTAAATCTGAGTGAGTCAACACAGTTGCTTAGCATCAAGTCGTACTACTATTATTTAGCTGTGGCACTACAGGACATGCAAATATGAAAGTATAGGCACTTAGTTTCAAGCTGTTTAGGATCTAAAAGAAGTAGAGGGTCTAAAATTATTAAGGGACAGGTTTACTAAGCCTTTGCATTGTCCTTGCATCATGCAAGGTGATGCAAGTACAACGCAATTGCTTCAGTAAGGTGTAAAAAGCCACGCAATCGGTGATTTGTGCCACCTTGCATGCTTTGTAAACAAATGTAATGCAATGCAGCAGCTTTGCAGAGTTGCATTATATTTCAAGCTGGCAGGCATTCCATGGTTGAACCATCATTGTTCCTGTGCATCCACCTATGGATTTGACGCAATTCTAAATTTACAAAGGTTTGTACACCTGGAATTGCATCAAATCGTATGCCTCCAAGAGGATGGTGCTATGTGAGAAAAATGTTTTTTTCTCCTCATTATTTCCTCCATCTATGTGCAATGCATTCTGCCTTTTGGGCTCTTTTGTTCACCTTCCTGCACAAAACAACTCGGCCCATAATGCAGACACCCTTGCAGCATGGCAGTAGGGTGCCTGCATTGTCTAAGCAGCACATAGTGTACCACTGGTAAGAGGGAGCAGTAGTGCTCCATATCTTAGTAGATATGGTGCATTTCTGCTCTCTCCGTTTTACACAACACATCCAAGAGTCTGGCTTTGAATACAAAAGTCACACTCTGTAGTCCTGTTATGTAAATGTCCAGTATTTGTAAAGCGCGAACAATTACCCGAGGATGTCAAGGCGCTGGGGGCCGTCGGGAAGATTAAGCGAGCTATTGCCCAGAGTCACATGGTGCTGGGCTGATCTGCCACCGGCGCCAGGGATCGAACCGTGAGCCCCCCGGTTCCGGAGTCAGTCGCCCTGGCCGCTGCACCACACTTCTTCCCAAATTGTTGATGTAACATATGATCTGAAATCCATTACATTCATTCTAGACACAGGGGGGCATATTTATGAGCCCCTTTGCGTCGCTCTTGCACCACACAATGTGGCGGTCATGCTTGATGCTGCAAAAGCGTTTGACTCACTGGAATGGCCATTCCTATTCACTACCTTAGATGAACTCGGAATCCCAAAAGGTTTCAGCACGCTAATCTGCCTCCCATATACAGCCCCACTAGCCTGCTTAAAAATGAATGGCAAGTTAACCGACCCTTTTACATTAACCCGCGGCACCAGACAAGGATGCCCGCTGTCTCTTCTTTTATTCATAATAGCTATGGATACTCTTGTTCGTTATTTTCAAGAGCAACATCTAACGAGAGGTCTCCATTTCCACCGCGGCCCCCCCTAGCATCCCTCTACGCATCCGACATAATGCTATTTGTCCGAGACCCGGAAACCAATCTGCCCCCGCTACTCCGTGAGGTAGTCCGCTTTGGCACCCTCTCCGGCCTCGCAATCAATTGGAACAAATCAGAAATGTTCCCTTTAACAAGTGCAGCAACCCACTGTCCCCTGCAATTCCCCCTAAAATGGTGCACTGACCCATCCAAGTACCTAAGAATTTACCTCCACCGCCAAAGCTCAGATGTTATACGCCTGAATTACGGCCCGGCCATGGACAAACTGGCATCCTAAGTGCACCATTGGATAAAACTTCCATTATCCATTGCAGGCAGAATAGCAATTATAAAAATGGTAGTGTTTCCACTTTTTTATACTTGTTCCTTAACATTCCCATAGGCCTTACCACTGACTTTTTCGATTCCCTTCGAAGCGCTCTAACATGCTTAATATGGGCTGGGAAGCAACCTAGGATTAACTGGCATACCCTTACCGTGCCATAAGAACGTGGGGGTTTTTGTGTTTCAGATTTCTATCTCTATTACCTGGTGGCGCAAGCGCGCTTTGCTTACCACTGGTTCCATCATGATGCCCGGTTACAGTTTCTCAAATCGGAATGTTCCCAGGTCCACCCTTATCCACCTTCCACTATATTGCCATGTGGCCTACCTAGCAATACCACTGAAATACAAATGCTGCCCACTACCATCTGGGCCTAGGCTAAGCTTCAATGATATCTCAACTACGATCAGTAATATTCCCCACACATCCCCCTTGCTGATTATCCCTGGTTGCCATTAACTACGAAAGTGCTCAATAATCACACCCTATCCAGCTGCCGCCTGCTCTGGATAGGTGACTTATTAACGAATAGTGAAATGCGTACAATCGCATCCCTAGTGCAAGGACATAACGTGACATATATGGATAGGTTCATACTACACCGGCTACATAAAACCATGCGTGTCATTTTCCCGACTGCGCCAGCAGAACCCACTGAGTTTCCACTAACATCATTAATTATCAACACGTCAAATAGCTCTCATTTGGTTTCACGACTATATCATATGGCTCTCCCTCTGAAACCGGTAATGGAAAGAGGAGAACGGGCAGACTGGGAAGCAGATTTAGGGGCCCTTTTACCAGACAGTACATGGCGTTTCTGTTGTGAGCAGACCAAATTGGTTTCCTATAACCACCGACACAAGCTTATTCACTTCAAATACCTGCATCGCATATATACCACCCTACACCTGTTGGCTAAGTTTGACCCTACCAAACCACATTGCTGCGCTCGATGTGCCAGAGACCGGCCAGATTTTGCGCACTTAGCATGGAATTGTGTATCGGTGCTTGCCTATTGGGAGTAAATATTCTGCATTCTGTCGCAAATGATTGCCATAAAAATTGTCCCATCCCCACTAACAGCGCTTCTGGGGTAACGTCAACCTGTCTTCTTGTTGGACTTGGCCCTTTTTGGCTAAAGTTCCCTAAACTCTTTGCCTTCCCCCTAGACCTTTTTTCTGACATGGTGATGCCAACTTAGATGCTTTGGGCACTTTGCCACTGCTGATCAGTGTCAAAGTGCAAGTGCTCCCTGTGTAAAGTGTAATGGTAATTGGTTTTCCATAATTGGCATGTTTGTCTTACTAGTAAAGTCGTTGTTAAGGTGCACTATGTGTGCCAGGGCTAGTAATACAAATGCTACTCGTGGGCCTGCAGCACTAATTGTGCCACCCATATAAGTAGCCCCCAAAGAGAGAACTCAGGCCTGCCACTGCAGTGCCTGCACGCAGTTTGCTACCTGCCATGTTGTCCTGACAAGTGCACCCACTTGCCAGGCCTTACCCTTCCCTTTCCATGCACATCTGACACCCCTATAGTAGGCCCAAGGTACCCCCCTGGGCAGGGTGCAGTGTCTGTGAAAGGTAGGACATGTACTGAGGTGTGTACCATGTCCTAACAGTGAAATACTCTCCATTTCGTTTTTCACTGTTGTAAGGCCATCTTGCCCATAGGACAGAATGGGGAATGCTGTGTAATATGTTTCCAGCCTATCTTCCCATAGGTTAAAGATGGAGAGGTGAAGTTTAGTGTGCCTGAGCTCACAATTCAATAACACATCTTTTTGTGAAGGTGGTGTTTGAATTGTGTGTTTAGAAACCGCGCTTTTAGAAGTGGCTGGTTTTTTTGTTCTAACAATTCTGTGTGTCTCTGCCTGGTTGTGGATTGACTGTCTGGATTTGAATGTGATAGGATCTGGGAAATGTCTTGACCCAGGGGAGGAGTAGGTGAGACAGCCACGGTTGACCTGCATCTGGAATGTACGGGGGAGGAGTAGCCCCTGGAGGTGAAGAGGCCTGGGCTGCTGCCATAAAACAAAGGCTCCATCTCCTGCTGAGTGATTGAAGATTCAGACCCCCACTATCAAAGGAAGAAGGTGTCACTGGCAGGGAGACACCCAGAACTGGTTTGGACAGGGTTCAGTGCCCCCTGAACACAAATACTTCAAAGACATTTAGGGGTATAACTATGAGAGCTGAAACCCCTGGACTTTGGACTGAAATCCATATTGAAAAAGGATTGAACCTACTTGGTGCAAAAGAGGAACCTCTGCCAAAGAAGAACAGCTGAAGAGACTGAAGAGAAGGACTGCCCTTGCTGTGTGTTCTGGGGCTGGCCTGTAGTTTGCTGGTTTGACAAAGGAGAGGACAAGGGACTTTGCTGTGTGCTGTGTCCCCCTGATTGTGAGGACTTTGATGTGTGCTGTGTCCTGAAGTAGCGTGTCTCCAAGGGCCCGAGGAGAGCTGGCTCCCTGTTGTGGAAACTCAGGAACATAACATTTTCCAAGTGAGTCTCAGCGACGCTGTGTGTGTGTGCTTCGTGCAGCCTGAGACCTTCGTGAGGATTGCCCTGTGATCGTGTGCACCCGGAGTCCAAGTGAGTCTCAGCGACGCTGTGTGCATGTGCTTCGTGCAGCCTGGGACCTTCATGAGGATTGCCCTGTGATCGTGTGCACCCGGAGTCCAAGTGAGTCTCAGCGACGCTGTGTGCGTGTGCTTTGTGCAGCCTGAGACCTTCGTGAGGATTGCCCTGTGATCGTGTGCACCCAGAGTCCAAGTGAGTCTCAGCGACGCTGTGTGCATGTGCTTCGTGCAGCCTGAGACCTTCGTGAGGATGGCCCTGTGATCGGGTGCACCCGGAGTCCAAGTGAGTCTCAGTGACGCTGTGTGCATGTGCTTCGTGCAGCCTGAGACCTTCGTGAGGATTGCCCTGTGATCGTGTGCACCCGGAGTCCAAGTGAGTCTCAGCGACGCTGTGTGCGTGTGCTTCGTGCAGCCTGAGACCTTCGGGAGGATTGCCCTGTGATCGTGTGCACCCGGAACTCAAGTGAGTCTCAGCGACGCTGTGTGCGTGTGCCCTGTTGCAGCCTGAGACCTTCATGAGAAATTGCCCTGTGACTGTGTGTCCCGGAGCAGTCTTGTTCTCTGCTTCGATCGACAGCGTGGCCAGAACTGCTGCGATCGTCATTGCCATCGGCCCAGATCGGCATCCGCAGAGGAGCTGTGGAAATTCACCGCTGCCGGCCCGAGCCTCCCTTTGCCAAGGAGAGACCTCGAACCATCACCGTTGGGGGGGTCCGAGTTCCACTGCCCCAGATCAACGAAGTCGCACCGGAGGCCCAAGCCGAGAGAAGAGGAGAGGAGAGTGAAATCGCATCCCCCAGGTAACGCTCAGCGAGCGTGCGTGTGTCGCCACCTGGGGCGGGGTGCGGGCTCCGAGGGAAACACTCTCGGCCTTTCCCATCTTTGCAGCGCGAGCCCCCGCTCAAGCCCGTATCGCGGCCCGTACTTGCCGAGGAGTGGCAGTACCGGGGCCGGAGTGTGGAGCTGCACTTTGTTTTCCATCATAACAGTGTTGGGGGCATATTCTGGCAGTAGCTGACCGCGAGTCAGTAAGAGTGGCCTAGAGACCGTCCAGAGCACCGCGATCGGTGCCGGAGTACATTATTTTTGCATTACGAACTGCCTGATTGTTGCATTACGAATTGCATTATTTTTGCATTACGAACTGCCTGATTGTTGCATTAAGAATTGCATTATTTTTACATTACGAAGTGCCTGATTCTTGCATTACGAACTGCATAGCATTGCATTAGGACTGCATTGGATCATCGAGAATTGCTCATTAATACTGCAAGAACCTACCAGTGTGTGCTGGCCTAATAACTGGCAAGGTGAAATATTACAAATACGTATATGTTGGATTTTTATCATGTGGTCTCATTGTATATCTTTCTTTTATAACCATATAATTGTTTTTTTATGAAACTCTTGTGGAGTCCATTTATGGTGTTATACCTGTGTCACTGAGAGCGTGGTTGCAAATACTTTACACATTTGCCTTGGAGATAAGCCTGGCTGCTCGTGCTAAGCTACCGAGGGGGTGAGCAGGGGCTATCTGAGAAGGTGTCCTTCCTTTCCTTGACTTAGAAGCAAGGGTCCCTATTTGGACTAAGGCACCTACCTCAGCCAACTAGAGACCCCCAGTTCTAACACTTCTCATTACAGGAGTGCAATACCATACCATCCACTGTGCATTGTATATTCCGGCATGCTTATTTTGCCCCTTCGATGTATAGTCCCAACAACCTGATATTGTGATTATGATATGAATCTGTTGTTGTTTTTTGCTTGTTCAAGTTAAATGACATAACGAATAAAGAAATATTTTTAAAAAGAGTGGGGCATATTCTCAAGGACTTATCGCCGAGTTAGCGGCACTTTATCGCAGCCAAAGTTGTGATAAATTCATCGCACCATTCACAAGCTGGTGCTAACAGCCGATATCGCCAGTTATCCTGCAATAGCAGCCGCAAAAAACATTGCCACGGATGACACCGGCAACTAACGCTAATGAGATGCAGAGTAGGCGTTCCCGTGCAAAAACCAGCGGAAACACCACTACGCAACACTACCAACAACCAGCCAGATCGGCGATAAGAATCAAAAACATGAGATAAGGCACGTTAGCAGCAGGGATTTAACACCTGCTCTTACCTGGTGTTAAGTCGGACGACAACCTGCACCATGAAAGGGAGCCCGGCCCACAGCCACACCAGAAGAACAACAGATGCCATGGTGCTACTGATCATGCAGCTCGGAGCCCCAAGAGGGCCACAACACCCCCCGCCACCCCCCCACGCCCACCACCCCCCCCCGGAAACCCCCCCAGGGCCCTACCCCGGGCCCCCCCCGGACAAAGATATTCCACATCTACCTTACAAATTCAACAATCCGCCTGATGTCGCACAAGTACAACAACCAACATCCATGTGTGGTCCGAAAAAGGAAAAACAGACATACATCTTAGATTTCCAAAAATAATCAATGAATTCAAATTCAACTCAACATCAATAATTGGAAAAGTCATGGCGGGTCTTCTCTGGACAAACCGTAAGTCACAGCCTGTAAGACAAAATTGAAGATAAGAAGGTGTGTCATGCGCTCAACAAAGGAGAGAGAGGGAGAGAAAGAGATAGAGAAAGAAAGGGAGAGAGAGAGAGAGTGAAAGAGAGGGAGAGAGAGAAAGAGAGAGAAAGAGAGAGAAAGGGGAGAGAGGGAGAAGGAGAGAGAGAGCAACAGAGGGAGAGAGAGACAGTGAAAGAAAGAGAGGGACAGTGAGAGAGAGAAAGAGAGAGAAAGAGAGGGAGAGAGAGAGACAGTGAAAGAAAGAGAGGGAGAGTGAGAGAGAGAGAAAGAGAGAAAGGGGGAGAGAGGGAGAAGGAGAGAGAGAGTATCAGAGGGAGAGAGAGACAGCGAAAGAAAGAGAGGGAGAGTGAGAGAGAGAAAGAGAAAGAGAGAAAGAGGGAGAGAGAGAAAGAGAGAAAGGGGGAAAGAGGGAGAAGGAGAGAGAGAGTAACAGAGGTAGAGAGAGAGACAGTGAAAGGAAGAGAGGGAGTGGGAGAGAGAGTGCTGACACTGCGCACCCAGGCTGCTGCACCCTTGCCCCTCCCACTGCCCAGCGGGGATTGCCCGCCCCTGCGCACCCAGGCCACACTGCTCACCTGCTGCCACTGGTGTGTCTCCAACCACATGCCGGTTCACACTGCAGGCCACCAGGTCCCTCATCTGAAACAGAGTGCACAGCTAATGACGGCAGAGCACATATCATTGCACATGGCACCATCGCTTGGCCACCCCTGCGCACACAGGCCGCTGCACCCCAGCCCCTCCTGCCGCCCAGCGGGGATTGCCCTCCCCTGCGCACCCAGGCCACAATGCTCACCTGCTGCCACCGGTGTGTCTCCAAGAGGGCCCACCACATCCCAGTGCAAGCTCCAAGCCCGGGGCCCACGACCTTGGTTGCCTCCACATCACGCATCCCCGCAGCGCGGGCCATCAGGTCGCACACTTGATTCTGGGTCTTGATTTTGCAATGGCAGAGATCATATCAGTGCACACGTCATCATCGCAGGCTGCACACCCGCTCAGCTCTCTAGGTGCCACTAACTCTGTGAAACGCGAGGCAACGCCACGTGGCGGTAGGCCCCGCTGCCCGCTGGCTCAGGCCTACATTGCGGTCCATCAGGCGCATACTTGACTCTGGGTCTTGATATCGCAATGGTAGAGACATTATCAGTGCACACTTCATCATCCCAGGCTGCACACCCGCTCAGCACTTTCGGTGCCCCTACCTCAGTGCACAGTAAGTCACCGTCCCATGGCGGTAGGCCTGTGCCGGCCGCAGTGCAACCGATGCCACCGACTCCATGCAACGCAAGTCATGGACCCTAAATGATTGAGTCTCGTCATCGGCCAGGCGGACACAGCCATGTCACCTCAGGCAGTGGGGAAGAACTGGGACACGTAGCGTCGTCATCCCCCATTTATACGTAAGCCGAGTGGGCTGGCTCGGCGTTCGCCAGGCCAGCGTAGGGGTGTGAACAATTATCCCTGGCCTGTGGACGTGGTTCATATCTGGGCTGCACAGGAAACCCACTGATGCGTGTGTCTCTGTTGCAGTGTCTGCGCCACACGGCCCGCAATCGACAATGTTGCAATGTTGCATGCACCCTGAGGGCGTCCGCGCACGAAGGGACTGTACAAGGAGCGCAAGGCCGCTCGGGGTCTTGGCTCATACATGGCAACTGTTGTGTGTGTTCATCTCTTTTGGTGCACCATAAGCCCAAGGCCTAGCCTCAATGCAGTGCGATAGCCACATCACATTCCCAGGATACAAGCAGTAGTCTGACTAACATTAGGGATGAAAGCCCCTTTGTCTCAATACAGAAGGCGGAAGGACATCTGCACCTACGACCTTGGAAATGCATGCGGCAGGCACGCCCTAAGAGAGATTCCATGGCAGATGATGACGACTCCCACACTACACACGGCGCCAATGAAAGATCAACGTCTCCACACCCCACACACAGAAGTCCTTGCTCGAGGTACTCCTGCATGGAACGGCCTTGACACTTACGTACAGGACAACCCATACGTACAAACTTTGCACACTCATACGACTCATTGCTCCGAGCTGTGGCATATCATCCACATAACAGCCGCAGGACAGAAGAGTGCCGGTTCTACGAGTGCGAACAACGCAATGTCAGAACATCCCGGGCACATGCACAATCCCTGTCACGTGGAACTGTACCGTGACCGAATTCTGCATTTGTTGGGGTCACTGCCACTGGCAGTGTTGCGCATCAGTTACCATCTGAGCTTCCGTCTTCCGTACGTCACCTGCGTCCAGCCCTGGTTCCACTGCCGATCATGCATATTCGAGTGGCCCATGGATGTCTGCCTATCCAACACAACGGTAGTTGAACTGGATTATGACATGTGTGTGCGCCCCCTGTTGGCCCACGACCAGGAGTGTAACCTTGATACCCGTTCATGGGATGCCTTGGTATTGTGCGTATGTGCTGGCAGTTGGGCATGGGAGATTGCACAGTTCCTCGTGTGCAGTGACCACATCGAAGAGCTCCCCTATTGGGCTGTGTTGCAGATTGGTGAAACGGCGTGGACGGAGCACATCTGTCCGGACCAGCTAATGGATTGGCTCGCCCCCGTGTTCGTTGAAGTCGACAACGACGTACTCTTGGAACTGATTGCCCAGGAAGCTGCGCTCGCTTTCATGGACGAGTAACTACGTTCCTGCAGCCACAAAAGATTGTAACCCATGGCACAGGTCCCATCACCCTTTTGCATCTTGGAGAAATGGACACATATCCCACCATGACAGTGGACATGGCTGCATTCGCATGGACTCAGAATGCATGTGTGTGCAAGACTGCGGGTTGACACACACCTGTGCAAGGTTAGTGGACAGTGGCACCTGGCAACGTTCCTCAAACTGACACACCGCTGGAGGGAGAGTACACACATGGCAATGTAGTACTACATGTGACCTTGTTGGACTCTTTCACCTGCTCACTGTCAGCAGACCAAACAGTCCTCGCTGTCCGGTGGTACAGGACTATGCAGATCCCATGGGCTGTGAGTGGTGTCCCCTGACACGGTGCAATGAGCATTCGCCAAACACCACATGACTCGTCCAGCAAGGCAAGGTGGGCTGAGACCGTCGGCATCCGTCATTGTTGGTGATTATCTGTGCCTCCCAATGTCTTTCACCTCTACATGTTCCTTTGCTGCCTGTTAGTGTATGATGCATTGGTCTGCATGTTGTGGCCCTTGTCTTGCCCGTACTGACACGCACATGCTAATAAAGTGTACGCAGCTTCACTAGTGTTCAACTGTGATGAGTGTTGATTAGCATGCCAAATCGTGTTCCTCAATGTGCATTGTCCGTACACAGGGAGGGACTGGCTGATGCATTTCACTTAGGGGTGAGTCCCTATTGCCAGCTCCACCTCTGTGAGCCAGACATTGTCATTGGGAGAGTTGCTGGTGGACCTGTGCGCTTACTTGTCTTCAGCAATGTGAGTATGGTGTCCAACTTCTTGCCATGTGGATCAATGTGTACCATCAAACCAGGCTGTGTCCACACAGTTGAGTGTGTGTAAGTATGCAAAGAGATGTTCTGTTGTCACATGTGATGTGGGACACTACTTTAGACCTCCTACCGACTTTGACATATTTACACACAGCCCTATTTCATACATGGATGTGGGGCTACGTTGTGGGGTTGCAAGATTGTTGTTCATGATCAATGAGGCCACAGCTAGTTCACACCTTCACAGTCATCTAATTGGCCATGTGTGTCACGGTCAAACATGCGCATTGATGTAAATTCCCAGGGTGTACCTTTTTGTGCAATCAATGTCCCTACAGTCATCCATACTGTTATACTTGATTGAACATAGACATGACACATCTGTGTGATTAGGAATGTTTTATTCACATCCTGTGGAGTGTCAGAGCTGGAGCAGTACATGGCCATACACACCCCACATTACATGGTTGCCCAGTGGAGGGCCAAACAGAGTCCTTTAGGGGATGACAAGTCAATCGGTAGAGGAAGGGTTGAGTCCGCAGCCTGTTTGCTGTGTCATTGGTAACCAGAGCAGATATGGCAGTCCATGTCGGGGTCCAGGTGAATGTCGCAGAGTGTTTTGGGGGACAGTGTAAGGTGTTGTACCAGGGCATGATGCAGAGGGCTGTACCAAGCAGAAATAGGCCATATGGCGGGTGATGAATGCTACAACCTCCTTTTTGACACAGAGTCATTACCATACACATCTTCGTACTCTGATATGTCTTCTGTGTCAGGTGTGCCAGGTGTGTGTGGTGGTGTTATGGCTGCATCACTGTGTGCCACTGACACATCAGGGGGCGGAGGTGGTATGGCTGCATCACTGTGTGCCACTGACACATCAGGGGGCGGAGATGTGTGTGTCAAAGTTCCTGCAGCAGTCATCTGGGACAGGCTCTGTGGCAGCAATGGCAAGATGAGGATCTGCAGGGCATGGTAGATCCCAGCTACATCTCGCTGGTGTTCAGCCGTGGCAGCCATCCTTCCTGCCTGCATCCGCTCCATGTTCTCCATTGTCCTCCGCATCTGTACCAACTGTGTTCTGTCGTCGCTGGAGCCTCTCTGCCTAGACAGTTCTTGTATCCGAGTAATGGCTCCAGCGAGGTCAGCCAAGGATTGTTGTAGGGCATGGAGCGGACTGTGGGTGTCCGTTAGGGACTGTAAGTGGTCCCTGATGGGACTAAGACACCCACGTATGGCATCTAGTTTGGCTGCCATGAGGTTAAAACCCACCCGCACCTGTTCAGCCAGCCCCCTCTGGCAGTCTGACACACGGCGTTGGAATGCCTTGTGTTCTTCGGTGAGGTGCTGGGAGCCAGCCGTGGTGGTGGGTGCTTCCTGCTGTGTGGTCTGTGCAGGGGTGGTATCACCTCAATGCAGCTGGGCTGCCCTGCTCCTGGAGGTGGGGTGCGGAGGCTGTCCACGAGCCGTTGGAGGGTGTCGGAGCAGATGGCCAGGGGTACCTCCTCCTCATCACTGAAGAGATGTCTGGTCTGCTCTGCAGGAGGTGTTGATTGTCCCTCTGCAATGTGAAGGGGAGATGCAGGTTAACAGTGTGTTCCATGTATGTGCACGCATTGTACATGTTTACATACTGACTGCATGACAATGTACATTGTGACTGTTTTGGAGGAGCTGGGTATTTGATGAGGGACAGTGGACATTCCGACTACATGACGGATGTGAGGTTGTACTTGTACATTATCAACTGACAGTTTCCTGCTATGCCTGATGTGATTGGCCATTTTCTACGCACATGCAGCACCAGTTGTGTCCTCTGTTCTGCGGTGTTAGTGTGGCACTTTGTACCACATTGTCGTCAATGTTGATGTGCTGTGATTGCTATGTGTGTGTGCTGCATTGTGGGAGAGTCGCCCCTGCAGCTCTGATTTAGCGGCCCCTTATCCCTTTGAGGCGGTGTGCCTTTGACTTGTGTGCTTTTACGGTGCTGAGATGTTGGCGACTTTGGTCATTTGTGCTCTTGGACGGGTTTTGTACTCTTGTGCATTGTTTGTCTGCAGATGTGTTGTTGACGTCAGGGGTTGTATGTGCACGTGGATGTGTCAGAGTGTGACCTGCTCCTTTGAGGATGTTATCCACACTGGGCCACCTCAGTGTCGTGGCGTGCACCATGTCATGTATTTTGACTGCAGCCATGCTATTGGTCATGCAGTGTCACTTGCATTGTCAGTGTGGCTCACAGAGCCGCTGCTTTGCTGGGTTCAGCACATGTGCATGGGTAGGTTGTGAGATTGGTGATGGGGGGGGCCTTTTGTGCGCATGGTAGACGGGGGCCTACTTGGTGTTTCTATGTGTGCTGCAGTGTGCCAAGGCCATCAGGGACATGTTCCACAGTCATTGTGGGTGTGCAGTGTGCTATTCTTGATTGTGCATGTGTGCCATTGTGCCCGTTTCCCCCCGTCCCCCCAGTCCCTGGTGGTTTCTCACCCTGTTGCTGTTGGGTCAGGTCATAACGAGCAGTGTCCGGACCCCCAAATCCTTGCGCTGTCTCCGCACTGATGACTGTGGCCACCATTTCCTCCAGCTCATCCAGCTCCTCCTGTGGCGCAGGACTCCCACCTCCAGTGGCCATTGCTGCCTTCCGGTTGGCAGCGAGTTTCTGCTTGGTTTGGCTTGTCACATCATGCCAGCTCCTCTTGACCTCCTCGACACTCCAACTGCATTCACGTTGTTCACAATGGACTGCCATATTTCCGTTTGTGTTGCCGATGACACAGTGGAGGTGACGAACAGTTGTTGGTAGTGTTCGGTCACCTCCGTGACGATGATCTGGTTTTCCTGCGGACTGAACCCCGTCTTCCTCTTCTCCTTGCCTTTCCCAGGCCCCGGGGTTCCTGGCTGGTCGTCTGTGGGGCTTGTGGGGTTCGCGTTGTCCTCTGCACTCGGTCCGAGTGCGTCCATGGTGCTACGCAGTTAAATTTTTTTCTGTTTTTTTCTCTGCTTTTATGGTGCATTTTCCTGCATGACGCGTGGGAATCGCAGGCCTGTCGCTGGTTTTCGCTGATTTTTGTATCGCCATTGGGGTCATCGCAACTTTTTTCGCGTTAGAGTTTCGCATTTTTTCGGCGTCGCGTTGATTTAACGCGAGCATTTGTCGCGTTATCGTGAGGCTATCGCATGGTGCCGCTGGGTTGGGAATACTGCGTTGACACGGTGTTATTTTCCCGCGTTAGACTGCGATGTGAGAAGTTGCGTTAAGCGATTTTGGCGATAGTTAACACACGTTCTTGAGAATATCCCCCAGTGTTTTTTCTGGTGCCTAACTCCCAAAAAATGACAACTGTGTTTTTTCCAGAGCAGACAAAACATGCTATTTTTTGCAGTGATGGTTTTAAAGCACATATTTATTTTAAAGGAGGAGTAATATAAGATACGTAGCATCTTCTCATTGGTAGTGTGTCTAATGAACTTATGTTAGACTGTTTAAAGCATGAAACGACTGTGAATTACACTCTCACTCGCAATCACACTCACATCTCATTACTTCTCCCACTCACTCTGCAGGGATTCTGTCTGATTTGCAGGACTATTAATGGATTACAAAGGTAAGCATGCTACAGTCAAATATTTTAATAAACACATTCTTGACCACAGTTGGGTGTCAATCACCTACATCTTACTGAATATTATGACATTATAGGAGAGGTCAACCCTGCCAACAGCATAGTACCTTGTGAAACCTTTGAACTTTTGAATAACATGAGATTCGTTTGTAGCCCTGCATTCTAAGCCACCTGAAACTTGATGCATTAAGCATGCTTGCCACTGCTTTTCTGCACTCTTTGCCTGACTACATTAAAGTAATGCTTCTGTTGTGTTGACATTAATAGCTGGAAGTGTCTCTAGGTTAAATATCTTACTTTATGTCAATCTTGACCTTTTAACAGACATCACATTATATTATGGGACTTGCAATTTTGCTGTAACTATTGAACTATGGGTTCAAAAACATCATCAGTAAAGGGTAGTTGGATAAAATGCCAGGATTGAATGAAGGTATCACACCTAGCAATGGAACACCTTGCAGCTCTGAATTTGTTGCTATGTGGTACCTGTCACTACACCTGGTGTACATTTTTTGAAGTCTGAGATGCTAGGCAGGTAACTTGCTATCAGTTCTGAGTTATTAGAAAAGGGGGTTGATTAATCAAATGTTGTTTTTCCAATGTTGTGTCTGTGGCTAAATGTGATAGTACATATTGGCCAAGATTCTTATGAGCCAGCCATTTCACAAAATCAATGAAAGACTTAAGTTAAGCACTGCAAAAGATCAAATATGATTTTATTTTTCCCATATTCTCTACAGTGTATAATATCATTTGATTAGACCTAAAACATTCTTCTAAACACTGCACCTTAAATCCAAGCACACAAAACTGGAGGAAACAAAAGGAAGTAGAAACAGTAGTGTGGTGAAATTACTAAGCAACAAAACTCTACCACAATAATTTTAGACCAGCTTTTCTTGCTACTTCATTGTATAGCAAAGTTACATTGTGTTGGCCCCTTCAGAAAGAAAGAAAAATGGCTAATTCTCTCTCACTTTCCTTTCTTTGAATGGCATTTTAGTTTGAGATTGTGCATGTGTTTATCAGTGTTTAAATGTTGTGGAAAACCCCCATCCTCTTGCCCCCTCGAACTACCTTCAGAGTGTCCTGGAGGTCGATACTCCCATCTCCAGTGTCGCCGATGGACCTGGAAGAAAACATAAAAAACTGACCATCAGAAAGCTTGGAGATGGCACCACAAACCACCAAAATTGAAGAAGCACTTCTTGCCTTCTCAGCAGGGCGGGGCTACCACGGTAAAATGCAGATGAAAGGGTGGAACTGCTGCGCAGCAGGAGAATGCGGAGGAGAGGACAGCGCGAGGAGAAATGAGCCAAAAGGACCAAAGCAGAGCAGAGCTGCCAGGAATCATGGAGAGCTGAGAGGGTGAATCGGTAGCCCAGATGAGCTACTCCAACATCCCTGAAGAGTCTCCAGAGACTATGGGGTCGATTCCGATCCCGGTCGGAGTCGCACCTAACACCATTCGCCCGGGAAAAAAACCAGGCGAATGCGTGTTTCCCGACCGATTCGCACATACGTCCGAACGAGCAAGTACGATGCGCATAACTGCCCAAATCCCGACCCAGTCGCACTCACCCAATACAGCTCCTGTTCTCCGACCGATGCGGATCCGGAAACGCAGAATCGAGTCGCAAGGAGGCCCAAACGCAGCCCCGTCCGGCCGGACAAGTACGATGCGCCTTCCGTACGTGCCGAACCCGTCGCTATGCACGGCACGTCAAAGCATCCGGGAAAGGCGCACATAAGCTCCGATTCGCGCCACAAGACGATCCACGGCTACGAGACGAACAAGCCAGTGACGAGGATGAGGCGAAGCACAGAGAAAGACGAACGAGACGAACCAACCATGAATCCCATCGCGCCGATCCTCCCAATACTCTACATCTATTACCGGAACTGGTACGGACGCGTACGGCGCAGAAGGTAAGTCAGACACCCACCACACAAACAAACCACACGTACCCGACATATAACACACACAAATAGGGATGCAGAAATGACTTACACCAGCAACAGCAGCACCATAGGGGCGGGATGGCTATCACCAATGCTGCATACACACATAGGGGCCTGGATGCCAACCACGAACACCACCCCTACCCATGGGGGGCTGGATGCCTTCCACTACTACCACCCCAACCCAGGGGTGCTAGATGCCTACCACTACTACCACCCCTACCCATGGGGGGCTGGATGCCTACCACTACCACCACCCCTACCCATGGGGGCTGGATGCCTACCACTACTACCACCCCTACCCAGGGGGGCTGGATGCCTACCACTACCACCACCCCTACCCATGGGGGCTGGATGCCTACCACTACTACCACCCCTACCCAGGGGGTGCTAGATGCCTACCACTACTACCACCCCTACCCATGGGGGGCTGGATGCCTACCACTACCACCACCCCTACCCATGGGGGGCTGGATGCCTACCACTACTATCACCCCTACCCAGGGGGGGCTGGATGCCTACCACTACCACCACCCCTACCCATGGGGGGCTGGATGCCTACCACTACTACCACCCCTACCCAGGGGTGCTAGATGCCTACCACTACTACCACCCCTACCCAGGGGGTGCTAGATGCCTACCACTACTACCACCCCTACCCATGGGGGCTGAATGCCTACCACTACCACCACCCCTACCCATGGGGGGCTGGATGCCTACCACTACTACCACCCCTACCCAGGCGGTGCTAGATGCCTACCACTACTACCACCCCTACCCAGGGGGTGCTAGATGCCTACCACTACTACCACCCCTACCCATTGGGGGCTGGATGCCTACCACTACCACCACCCCTACCCATGGGGGGCTGGATGCCTACCACTACTACCACCCCTACCCAGGGGGGCTGGATGCCTACCACTACTACCACCCCTACCCATGGGGGCTGTATGCCTACCACTACCACCACCCCTACCCAGGGGGGCTGGATGCCCTACCACTACTACCACCCCTACCCATGGGGGCTGGATGCCTACCACTACTACCACCCCTACCCAGGGGGTGCTAGATGCCCACCACTACTACCACCCCTACCCATGGGGGGCTGGATGCCTTCCACTACCACCACCCCTACCCATGGGGGCTGGATGCCTACCACTACTACCACCCCTACCCAGGGGTGCTAGATGCCTACCACTACTACCACCCCTACCCAGGGGGCTGGATGCCTACCACTACCACCACCCCTACCCATGGGCGCTGGATGCCTACCACTACTACCACCCCTACCCAGGGGGTGCTAGATGCCTACCACTACTACCACCCCTACCGATGGGGGGCTGGAAGCCTACCACTACCACCACCCCTACCCATGGGGGGCTGGATGCCTACCACTACTACCACCCCTACCCAGGCGGTGCTAGATGCCTACCACTACTACCACCCCTACCCAGGGGTGCTAGATGCCTACCACTACTACCACCCTTACCCATGGGGAGCTGGATGCCTACCACTACCACCACCCCTACCCATGGGGGGCTGGATGCCTACCACTACTACCACCCCTACCCAGGGGGTGCTAGATGCCTACCACTACTACCACCCCTACCCAGGGGGGCTGGATGCCTACCACTACTACCACCCCTACCCATGGGGGGCTGGATGCCTACCACTACCCCTACCCATGGGGGCTGGATGCCTACCACTACTACCACCCCTACCCATGGGGGGCTGGATGCCTACCACTACCACCACCCCTACCCATGGGGGCTGGATGACTACCTACTACCACCCCTAACCAGGGGGTGCTAGATGCCTACCACTACTCCCACCCCTACCCAGGGGTGCTAGATGCCTACCACTACTACCACCCCTATCCATGGGGGCTGGATGCCTACCACTACCACCATCCCTACCCATGGGGGCTGGATGCCTACCACTACTACCACCCCTACCGAGGGGTGCTAGATGCCTACCACTACTACCACCCCTACCCATGGGGAGCTGGATGCCTACCACTACTACCACCCCTACCCATGGGGTGCTAGATGCCTGTCACTACTACCACCCCTACCCAGGGGTGCTAGATGCCTACCACTACTACCACCCCTACCCATGGGGAGCTGGATGCCTACCACTACCACCACCCCTACCCATGGGGGGCTGGATGCCTACCACCAACACCACCCCCACTCATAGGATGGACAATGCATGACACAACCAGCACACTACAACCTAGGGAATGCAAGAAAAAGACATCCCCCAACACCATGACAAGCGTGTGTAGACTGTGTCAAATGCCTACAACACTGAACATGACTTTGAACACACAATGTGACCCCCTATCACATGTGTCACACATAAATGTGTGTGGCCTCCACAATGCAAGCAGACCATGACCACTGTGGCAATGGGGTCCAACCCCCATCATCACAGTGACCAAAAGGTAAGTGTGGGGTCCATAGCTGAAGCACATTTTGAACACTGTGGCAATGGGGTCTAAGCCCCCATCATCACAGTGACCAAAATGTAAGTGTGGGGTCCATAGCTGAAGCACATTTTGAACATTGTGGCAATGGGGTCCAACCCCCATCATCACAGTGACCAAAAGGTAAGTGTGGGGTCCATAGCTGAAGCACATTTTGAACATTGTGGCAATGGGGTCTAAGCCCCCATCATCACAGTGACCAAATGTAAGTGTGGGGTCCATAGCTGAAGCACATTTTGAACATACCCATGGGGCGCTGGATGCCTACCACTACTACCACCCCTACCCAGGGGGTGCTAGATGCCTACCACTACTACCACCCCTACCGATGGGGTGCTAGATGCCTACCACTACTCCCACCCCTACCCAGGGGGTGCTAGATGCCTACCACTACTACCACCCCTATCCATGGGGGGCTGGATGCCTACCACTACCACCATCCCTACCCATGGGGGGCTGGATGCCTACCACTACTACCACCCCTACCGAGGGGGTGCTAGATGCCTACCACTACTACCACCCCTACCCATGGGGGGCTGGATGCCTACCACTACTACCACCCCTACCCATGGGGTGCTAGATGCCTGTCACTACTACCACCCCTACCCAGGGGTGCTAGATGCCTACCACTACTACCACCCCTACCCATGGGGGGCTGGATGCCTACCACTACCACCACCCCTACCCATGGGGGCTGGATGCCTACCACCAACACCACCCCCACTCATAGGATGGACAATGCATGACACAACCAGCACACTACAACCTAGGGAATGCAAGAAAAAGACATCCCCCAACACCATGACAAGCGTGTGTAGACTGTGTCAAATGCCTACAACACTGAACATGACTTTGAACACACAATGTGACCCCTATCACATGTGTCACACATAAATGTGTGTGGCCTCCACAATGCAAGCAGACCATGACCACTGTGGCAATGGGGTCCAACCCCCATCATCACAGTGACCAAAAGGTAAGTGTGGGGTCCATAGCTGAAGCACATTTTGAACACTGTGGCAATGGGGTCTAAGCCCCCATCATCACAGTGACCAAAATGTAAGTGTGGGGTCCATAGCTGAAGCACATTTTGAACATTGTGGCAATGGGGTCCAACCCCCATCATCACAGTGACCAAAAGGTAAGTGTGGGGTCCATAGCTGAAGCACATTTTGAACATTGTGGCAATGGGGTCTAAGCCCCCATCATCACAGTGACCAAATGTAAGTGTGGGGTCCATAGCTGAAGCACATTTTTAACATTGTGGCAATGGGGTCCAACCCCCATCATCACAGTGACCAAAAGGTAAGTGTGGGGTCCATAGCTGAAGCACATTTTGAACATTGTGGCAATGGGGTCTAAGCCCCCATCATCACAGTGACCAAAATGTAAGTGTGGGGTCCATAGCTGAAGCACACTTTTGAACATTGTGGCAATGGGGTCCAACCCCCATCATCACAGTGACCAAAAGGTAAGTGTGGGGTCCATAGCGGAAGCACATCTTGAACATTGTGGCAATGGGGTCTAAGCCCCCATCATCACAGTGACCAAAAGGTAAGTGTTGACATTGAAAAAGCTGCAACTGCCAAACTGCATGGATGATTCCTGGTCACAGAACAACAAACACATCAGTGGCAAAGTAGTGCTTGTGTCCCATAGCAACATAGATTGGGGGAGGCAAACAGTGCAGTGCAAATAAGACATACCTTTGGCCATGTGCAGACAAACATCACCCATGGGGGCTGACACTGTCAACATTCATCAATGACACAATGACAGAAGTGACCATCATAATGCAGACCCACTTTTTTGCACCAATGGGCACACAAATGTAGATATCCTGTGGAGACTGTAGATGTGAGGTGAACAAATACCATACCATGGCAGCAATGGGACACACAAACAATGATCATTGTGCTGACTGATGACCTAGGAGTCCCAGGGACAGCAGGTGAAACCCACCAAACAACATACAGCCAATGGCACACTAAAGATATGCCAATGCAGTGGTGCAGATGCACAAACACAAACAGGCAGACCCACACTGCACATCAAACACAACAGGTGAGGGGGTGCCAGTGTCCCCAGGCAACCACACAACACATGATGAGGCCTGAATACCAATTACACAGATGCGCATACAGTGCCACACAAAAGTAACTCATGGATCCAAATCCCCTATGTGGGCAATCAGGCATTGTTAGATGAGAGGGAGCACAAATCACACATGTCACACAAGCATGTAGGAACAGCAACTGACTCAGTAAGACACAGACACACCACAGCACTACCCCCAGGGTCCCCACAATGTGTTGACCCTGGGCTGCATGACAATCCCACTGTGATGACAAAGCTAGATGTCGTTCACACTGTGAACCACAGTCATGTGTCCTGATCAACAAACTACCATCACACCTACACAAGCACAAATGAATCAGCACGGCCAGTAAGCCAAGGCCAACATGGAGGCAGGGGTCTAGCCGGGCAACAACTCTCATCTGCACACACTCAACACCACACACCTCGACCTCCAACAATGTGCAGCAGTGAAGCTCACATGCACTGGTGACATTGCACATGCACCCATGACAATCTCATGGGGGGTGGTAACTAAGGTGCAGAAACACATCACACATGGCCACTCAACAAGACTCCTGAATGTCTGACACACTGCACACTACGCTGTACATGGACATGACGGCAATACCACACCAACCAATAGGATCCCAGCCACAGTCCCACACCAATGAAGAAGCCAAGGTCACCCACAAAGAACACACATAGACAACTACCAACATTGCAGCCCTGACCCTGAGGAGTGCCAGCAGTCACACACACAACGTGTCACAATCACTGAAAGCTAACACAAACTGGAAATTACATGACAGATGTAAACAACAAGTGCCAAGGGGAATCCTGACTGTGTCCCATCTGCGTTAGCCCACAAACTCAGCCCTGACAGCAAACACACCTATGGGTGACACCCTGATGACCAGTAATGTGCCATGCACCCACATCACAGAGAACCCAGGGAGAAGACTTTGGGGGAACATAGATCAACTCAGCAAGCATCACAAACAGGAACATCACTAGGGATCCCAGCATGCACAGCAAAATGGAAGTGAACACACACAGACATGCTCACACAACACACACCTTGGGCTCAGGCAATGTCACAGGATTACTCACTGCCATGAGGGGACTCACTCCTGTGTGAGGAAAGCTGTGCCATATGTCGCCTCAGTAGGGCTCCATCATGTCAGCAGAACACTTGGTCACACAGTCAACAATTAGCACGAAATGAATGCTCCCGTCATATCAGCCTGGTCATGGGAGTGTCAACGAAATCATCAGCACAGATCCAACACACATGTATAGCAAGTTGCACTGACAACACAGATGAGTCCTTCCCCATTGATGCCCAAACTTGCATGTCCAGTGGAGATGGCCACACGGTCAGGGAAGTAGACTAATTGAACAATGGCAAGCACAACAGATGTGCAGGGGTGTAAGCCACAGATGTGATATTGCAAATGTAAGTAGGAAATCCCATTGCCAAATATTGAAAACATGACACCCTCATATGCTGCTAAGGATGACATGGATACACTACAGGATAGGACACATTACCCGTGGACCACATGGGTTCCTGCACAGTAACACTTCATTTTCATGAGACCAAAAATCACCATCACTGCAGCAAGGGCACGGTTAGCATCATCAACATCATGTACATCAGAAGCAAAACCACTAGAGAACAGAAAGTAGCTTTATTCAGCATATGTGGGTTCAAAAGTTAAAGTCCAGAAAAAAAGAAACAAAGGCCAATGGCCAGTCCATTCTGAAAGTCAAAACAGGGTGACAGTGGCAGATGTCACCCTACGCATGCCTGCACTGCTACACACCAGGGACAATCCCTCGGAGGGGCATACGGGGGGCAGGCCAGGCACCGCAGGGACAGGATCAGGGCTCACCAGAAGGAGGCAGGGAAGGGGTGGTGGGTGCTGGAGAGCCACTGACAACTGCAGTGGAGGTGTCTGACATGGTGTGTGCCGGCACAACTGGGGGCATGACTCAAATGGTGTGGGTGCCGGCACGACTGCAGTGGGCCATGCAGATGGAGTGGACAGGTTCCCCACTGCAGTGCCCAAGTCAGACGGGGTGGTAGTGGACTCCACTGCAGTGCCTACCTCCAGGGGAGGAGAATGGGGTTCAGGTAAGGTGGGCAGGACAGAGGGGGAGGACACCATCTCCACACCAGTGGCACAGACATGTGCAGCGGGAGGTGTGGTGCCGGAAGAGCAAGTGGCAGGGGGAGAAGGCCGGATATTTTTGGGGATGGTGTATCTGTGGGTGGGGGAACCTGGGGCAGGGTGTGGTGGGGGCACCTGTGGAGTGGGGGCCTGAGGGATGGAGGAAGGAGACTTGGTGCTTGAGCTGCAGGGCGGCGGCGGGGTCTTGCTCTTCCGGGTCCTGGGGGACTTGCGGATGGGGGCGTCAGTCGGTCTGCGCCTGGGGAGGGTGTCCGGGGCGAGGGCACTCCCCTCCGTGTGGGTGGGCTTCCTCTTCCCCCTGAATGCTGGATCAGCTGGATTGGAGGGGAAGAGGCCGAGGTCACTGAGGAAGACCCGCTGTGTCTTTGGGGTTGCAGGTGAGGCAAGGGAAGGGGCCTTGGAGGGAGAGGTAACTGAGGACTGCGCAGTGCTCGTGGATGCGTGTGTGTGTGCCTGGGCCCCATCCCCTGTGAGTGTGGTCTCAGTCCCCTGACTGTGCGTGCATGTGCGTGTGGATTTTGGCGTGTGTGTCTGTGTGCTGCCTGTGTCTGTGCTGGTGTGTGCCTGTGCCGGTGTGTGTGTGCTTGGGACAGGTAAAGTGCTGGGGAGTGTGGATGGGGCAGAGGTAGGAGGGGTGAGGGACTGTTGGAGGAGGGACACTACTGCTGTCAGGGAGGAGTCCATGGACCTATTGCCCCTCTGTAGGGCAGACATGCCCGATGAGATGCCCTCCATGAACGACACCAGCTGAGTCAACAGAGTGGTGTGTGCATGGAGGACACTCAGCATCGCTGTCTTCCCTACATGGAGCTGGCGAAGGAGGTACACAGACTCCTCACTCAGGGCAGCAGGGGACACAGGGGCAGGGGTGCGGTGCCTGGCACGAAGGAGACATGCTCCCGAACATGGGAGCCTCCACGGACTTCGGGAATGGGAGCCGATGGGAGGGCGGTGGTGGTGGTGGTGGTGGCGGGGACAGCAACACTAGCATGGGCCCAACTGCGATAAAAATCCAGCGAAAAGCAGCGCCAGGCCCGCAAGTCCCACAAGCAAGGCGGGAACAAACACTACAAAAGCTGCAAAAAAAAACACCTACAAAACACAAACAACTGCGAAGCACCATGGAGGGAGCCAGAGCAAGTACAGAGGACAACCAGAACCCCACAAGCCACACGGGGGATCAGCCTGGGACCTCGGGGACAGGGAAGGGCAAGGAGAAGAAGAGGAAGATGCGTCTCAGTCCGCAGGGAACCAGGATCCTCATTACGGAGGTAACAGAACACCACCACCAACTGTTCATCACCTCCACTGTGACATTGGCAACTAAAAATACAATATGGCAGTCCATCTTGGCCAAGGTGAATGCAGTCGGAGTGAAGAGAAGGGAAGCTGACGACTGCAAGAAGCGCTGGACTGATGTGAAGCGCAAAACCAAGCTGAAAACCGCTGCCAACCTGAGAGCAGCAATGCAGACTGGAGGGGGGAGTCCAGCGACACACCAGGAGCTGGATGAGATGGAGGAAATGGTGACCCAAGTCATCACTGGGGAGATGGTGGCAGGAGTTGGTGGACCGGACACTGCACAACATGACCTGAGCCAACAGCAACAGGGTGAGTAACGACCAGGGACTGGGGGGACGGGGGAGATGGGCACAATGGCACACATGCACAAGTAAGCAGAGCACATCTGCGGACAAACCATGCCCAAGAGTCACAACACCGACCAAGAGCCCAATTTACCCAAGTCTGAAACATCTCAGCACTGTATAAGCACAGAAGTGAAAGGCACACCGCCTGAAAGGGAGAAGGGCCAGCCAAATCAGAGCTGAAGGGGCAACACACCCACAATGCAGCACACACACATAAGAATCAGAGCACCACAACATTGACAACAATGTGGCACAAACTGCAGCACTCTCACAACAGAACAGAGGACACAACTGCTGCCACTTGTGTGTTGTAAATGGGCATTCGCATTTGGCATAGCAGGAAACTGTGAGATGACAATGGACAAGTACAACCACACATCTCTGATGGTGTAGAAATGTCAACTGTCCCGCATCAAATAGGCATCTCATCACAAACATTCACAATGCACATTGGCATGCAGTCCGTTAGTAAACTTGTACAATGCGCGGACATACATGTGAACACAGTGTCAATCTGCATCTCCCCTTCACATTGCAGAGGGAGAATCAACACCTCCTGCAGAGCAGATACAACAACTCAGCACTGATGACGAAGATGACCTCCCCAACATCGACACCGACGCCCTCCAGCAGCACATGGACAGCTTTGGAACCCCTCCTCCAGGAGCAGGGCAGCCCAGCTGCATCGAGGAGAACCCACCCCCTGCACAGACCACACAGCAGGAAGCACCCACCACCATGGCTAGCTCCCAGGACCCCCACGACCAACACATGGCATTCCAACGCTGTGTGTTAGGGTGCCAGGAGAAGATGGCTGACCAGCTGCGGGTGGGGTTTGACCTCATGGCAGCCAAACTAGATGCCATACGTGGGTGTCTAAGTCCCATCAGGGTCCACTTACAGTCCCTAACGGACTCCCACTGTCCGCTCCATGCCCTCCAACAATACATGGCTGACATCGCTGGAGTCATGACTCGGGGACAAGAACAACTGTCTAGTCAGAGTGGCTCCAGCGATGTCAGCCGGGAGTTGGGGCACATGCGGAGGATCATGGAGAACATGGAGCGGATGCATGCGGACCGATTGGCTGCCACGGCTGCACACCAGCGAGATGTAGCTGGGAACTTCCATGCCCTGCAGATCCTCGTCATGGCATTACCGCCACACGGCCTGGTGCGGATGACTACTGCTGCTACTATTCCATCCACATCTCCGCCCCCTGAAGTGTCCGTGCCAAACAGTGCGGCAGACCAAACACCACCACCCACATGTGAGGCACCTGACACATCAGAGGATACATCTACAAGCGCTGTTGTACTAAGTGGTAGCTGTACTTTTGAGCACATTCCCTACCTAAATCAGCTTTTTTTGTTTCATTCTTTGTTGACCATTCAGCTTTGTTCTAGGTCCCATACTTAGCTGCACTTTGAGCTACTTAGATTGAGATGTAGCTGTATAGTCATGCCTTAGCCTCTTGTGCCTGGGAGATTTTGCACCATTTCAGTTGGACAGGTCGTGTTCTGCCTCCCTCATCTATTAGTTTCGTCCATCCTAAGGAAAGAATCAGTCAAGTCATGAAATACCCCACTTAGAAGGGACCAAAGAACCAAACCCAAAATTGGGTGGTAGTTTTATTTGCCCAGATCCCTTAATTTCCTCTGATGAACTCCAAGGCTTTGTGCATTAAGAGCCTCATTTACAATATTTTGATGCACAGCAGTGCAGCAAGCCTTCCTGCTGTGCTGCAGTGCGTCAAAATAAAAGGGCAGGAATGCGCCATATCTAAAAGATATGGCACATTCCTGTCCTTCTCCCCTGCGCCGGCACATAAACAACAGCCGCGTACCAGCGCAGACACCCTTGCGTCATTATGCAAGGGTGCCTGTGCTAAGGGGATGATTGTTTTTGTGCCGGAAGGGGTACCTTCAGGCACAAAAACAATCATTAAAGGCATTTTCCTCTTTCTCTGCATGCTGCAGAATTAACACATTTGAAGAGTCTCTGTCATATTGCACCATCCAGCTGAGTCTGTACAGGGCTTCGGATCTACTCAACATTCATCAGCCAAACTAACAAAAGAGGGAAACTTATATGTCATAAATTTTTTCAAATGAGTTCTTAGTTATGCAGGAACTATAGCTTTGTCACTGGGCTGCAAAGCCTCTAATTGGATTACACTGATCACTCTCTGTTACTGTGTGTTAGAAATCTGGTCTCTAGTTGGCAGAGGTATGCACCCTGTCCAACTAAGGACCACAATCCTAGTCAGGGTAATTAAGATGCACACCATAAATTAACCTCTCTCACCCTTTGGAAACTTGGCACAGAGCAGGCAGGCTTAACTTGAAAGACACTGTGTAAAGTATTTGTGTAACACCACACACAGTAACACAATGAATACACCACAAAAAGACTCCACACAAGGTTAGAACAATAGATATGATTGTATAAATAAAACAAGACCAACGCAATAAAAATCCGATAAGTAGAAGTCGAGATATGAATTTTTAAAGATTAAATGTAAAAATAGTGCTTAGAAGCAATAGGCACCTATGGGGGTTATCTGGTCATGCTGGACTTGGGCAAAGTCAAGAGTTCAGGCTGACAGGATGGAGTGCAGGGCGAATACAGGAGCCAACCAAGGTCCGCTGAAGAAAGTACCTTGATCCTAATCGCAAAAGCGAGATGCGGCGTGCAGATGAGAGATGCGTATGTGTCGATACAGCAGTCAAGGTGATGCAGCAATTTTCTTCACACAGTGGTGGTGATGTGCTGGTTCCGAAGACAATGCGCTGAGAGGTGTTGGTTCAATAGACCTCCATGTAGTCACGGAAATGCGTTGATCTTCCCACACTGCAGCGGCAGCGAAGCATTGGTTCCGATGCGTTAATTATTAAAGGTGATGCGCTTGTTATGAGAGCAATGCGACAACGCTGCTCTCGCAACAGTGACAATGCAGACAGGAGATGCTTCAGTTTGACTAGTGCAAGCACCTGGGTCCACTTCCAATGGACCAGGCACAGGAGCAAGAGGTGAGACTTTGATATCCCTGAGTCTCAAAAACAGAAGGCAAGCCAAAAAGCCCTTGGAGATCAGTCTGGGTTTAAGCAGAGTCCAGTTCTCCCTCAAAGGGTCAGATGGAAGCAGGCAACAGGGCAGCAAAGCAGAAAAGCAATTCTTCCAGAGAAGCAGTCCGGAAGATTGAATTAGCAAGGTTCACACTAGGGGCTAGGTAGCGGACCGCTATGGAGGCTTTCCTGTCCTGGGTGCACTGCTGATAGTAGCAGGAGAGGGTGTAGGAGGCAGGGATGTCAATTACGCTAAGTTGGTTTCAATGGTGTTCAGACTTGAGAGTAGGGGGGAGATTTCAGCTGTCAACATTGATTTAAACCTCTCAAAATAACCCTCCATGAGTTGAATCAAGCCATCATGAACCGGATTTGGGATGTCCTCCTCTCCTACAGTGAATGATGGGGGGGTTAGAGGAGTTGTGAACCACCAACTTCGACCTGTGAATGGGCTTCCAGTGTGGCTATGATGCTTTTACTTGGATGCTTGGGCCAGGTGCCTTGTACGGATTTCCTGGGAAGTACAGGGGTAGGAACACAGCTCACCTGAGGTATAGGTCTGGATATTTTTGACAACCTCGCAATTTCAATGGGGGGCATGTTTGTAGTTGAGAGGCATTCTTGATCTAGGCACAAGGTTAATACATGCAGGGGCGAGCTCAAAGAACCTGACCCAGAGCATAGATTTAGGGAGTCTTCTCTCTGTTAGGGTGATTTCAGTGTTAATTACTCCCACAGCTCGCTCCAGCATGCGAGTGATGGAGGTACATTTATCGGGAGTGTAGGAACAAAGCTGCAACCAACAACTTTCTTCTTTCCCATGGTAAGCAAAATTGATTTAACTAGTGCATGAATTTGAAAGGATCCGTTATGTGGCCAGGGTGAATGAAACAACTTTCTTCAGCCATGTTGAAACAAAACCTTTTCGCACATGAAAGCCAAGGGGTGTGGTTCAGCCTAGCCTCCTCTGGGCGAAGATGGGTGGGAAGGCGCCTGCACTTTTGAGCACTTTCTTCAGATCCTGGCCCCTCCTTAAACAGGGGAATGCTGGGGAAAGTAGTTGCTCCCCAGCAGGGCTCTAAATGTCAAGGTGCCGCAATGCGGGCAGAGGAAACCGCTCAAAGGACACACCCAGTAGTAGTATGCTAGGCAGTTGAGATCCATGGGCATCCTGACAAAGTATCACAAGTGTAACAACAAAAAAGCCCCAAGTTGATGAAGGTGAAGCAAGAGTCAAATTTAGAAAAGTGACCAATTGAGAGAAAAAAAGAGAAGTTAAAATTCATATTGGTCTTAGATGTGGAATAGTAGTGTTCATCAAATTACTGTATAACACTGCACAAACGCAAGCCCTATCCTCACCGTTGATCACCAGTGTTAGAAATTGGGTCTCCAGTTGGCAGTGGTATGCACCCTGTTCAAGTAAGGACAACTATCCTAGTTAGGGTAAGTCAAATACACACCATAAATTAACCTGTGCTCACCTTCTGGTTGCTTGGCACAGAGCAGGCAGGCTTAAGTTAAGAGGCAATGTGTAAAGTATTTGTGCAAAACAGCACACAGTAACACAATAAAAACACCACAAAAAGATTCCACACCAGGTTAGAAATATAGATATGATTTTTATAAATAAAGCAAAACCGAAACGACAAACATTCAATAAATAGAAGTCGAGATACACATTTTTAAAGATTAAATGTAAAAATAGCTCTCATTAGCAATAAGCTCCTATGGAGGTTATCTGGATGCGCTGGACTGAGGCAAATTCAAGAGTTCAGGTCAACCTCGATGGAGCACGGGCCGAATACAGGAGCCACGTAAGGCCCGCTGAACAGACTACCTTGATCTTCATCGCAACAGCTAGATACAGCTGAGTGATGCGTCGGTGCCAATGCTGCAGTCGAAGTGATGTGTTGATTTTCTTCATACAGTGGAGGTGATGCGCCGGTTTCGAAGACGATGTGCCAACCCGAGAAGAAATGGTTCAATAGATGATGAACCGGGTTTTTCCACACAGTCAATCTTCCTACACTGCAGCGGCGGTGATGCGTTGCTTTCAATGCATCAGTTCCTTAAGGCAATGTGCTTGTTCCAAATGCAATGCACCGATCCTGCTCCAACAACAGCGGCAATGCATTGGTTCTGCTACACGCAGACAGGAGATACGTCGGATTGACTGGAGCAAGCACGGGGTCCCCTCCCAATGGACCAGGCACAGGAGCAAGTGGTGAGACTTTGATATCTCTGAATCTCAAAAACAGGAGGCAAGCCAACAAGCCCTTGAAGATCACTCTGGGTTCAAGCAAAGTTCAGTTCTCCATCTGCAGGGTCAGAGGGAAGCAGGCAGCACATCAGAAAAGCAGTTCTTCCAGAGCAGCAGTCCAGCAGAGTGACAGTCCTTGAAGCACCACAATAGTCCTTCTTTGTGTCAGAGTTTATTTACAGGTCCTGAGGTGTCTGATTTTGTGGGTTCAGAGACCCAGTTCCAGTTGTGCCTTTGGAGTGAGGGTGACTTCAGTGAAGGGTCTCCTGGCTCCAGACTCACTAAAGTCTGTCAACCTTTTGTGTGGGAACAGGATACTGCCTATTGCCATGGGGTCAATTTAGGCCCAAGCAGGAACACCACAATTTTCCATGTTCACGTTTAAACTTTATTATTATTATTATTCATTAATTTTATAAGGCGCACAGCTACCCGGAGGTTTCCCAGCGCCATCGGACTAACGCAGAAAGGGAGAGAAAGCTTTATTGGTTAAATAACCTCGCTTTGAGACCTTTGCGAAAGTTCGTGTAGATGGTTTCATGCCGAAGTGGCGTGGGGAGTGAGTTCCATAGTGATGGGGCCATATAAGAAAAAGACCGGCCACCTATACGTGAACGTCTGATCCTAGGTACTGAGAATTTGTCCTGAGTGGAGGATCGGAGAAGACGTGTTGGGAGATAGGGATGGACTAAGGCACTCAGATCCTGTGGAGCTGTGCCCATTTTAATTTTATGCATATAACACAGGGCATTGAATTTAATGCGGTTCTCCATCCTAAGCCAGTGGAGGTCGAGGAGGGAGCCTGAAATAGATGCCTTTCTAGGCACCTGACAAAGCAGTCTTGCCGCCGAGTTCTGCACTACCTGCAGTTTTTGAACCACCTCCTTATTGGCTCCTAAATACAGGAAGTTGCCATAGTCCAGCCTAGAAGTAATCAGGGCCTGAACCACAGTTCTTTGTGTGGGACCAGACAACATCCAAAATATTTTTTTGAGCCATTTTAGGATGGTGAAGCAGATTGAGGCGACCCTGACTGCTTGCTGCCTCATTGATAGCTGGTCATCAATGATTATGCCTAGATTGCGGACTAGTTGCATTGGCTGGGGAAGATCACCCATTTGAGGAGGCCAATGTCGGGGGCCCCAAAGATCTTTGTTTTTTCCAAGAATTAAGACCTCTGTTTTTCCACCATTAAGTTTTAGCATGTTGGCATGCATCCAACCAGCTATATTTTGCAGCCTTGCCTGAAGAGAAGATACCTTAGATGCCTCATTGGTGGACAGAGAGAAGATTAGCAGGGTATCATCCGCGTACGAATAGATAGATAACCCAGCCTCTTCCGCTATAGTGGCCAGGGGTCTAACATAGATATTGAATAATAGTGGGCTGAGGATAGAACCCTGTGGCACTCCATAAGGAGAAGTGTGTGACTTAGAGCTTGCTGATGATGAAAAGACCTGAAAAGTCCGGTCAGTCAGAAAGTCATTAAGCCATTTGAGTGCTGTCCCAACAACGCCTACAGAGAGCTTTAAGTAGGGCGGTATGTGACACAGTGTTGAAGGCAGCACTCAAATCAAGCAATATGACTGCCACAGTTTCACCCATATCAAGACGTTGACGCAGAGTTTCTGTAACTCCCAAAAGCGTGGTTTCTGTATAGAACCCAGCTCTAAAACCAGATTGTGATGCATGCAAACATTTTTGGGAGTCAACAAATTGTGTCAATTGTTGATTTATATGTTTTTCTAAACTTTTGAAAAAGCGGGCGGAAATTAGATAGTTCCGTCGGATCAGCACCAGCTTTTTTCAGGAGTGGACGAACCATGGCATGCTTCCATGCCGATGGAACGGCTGCTTCTTGCAGAGATGCATTAAGCAACTCCATAATAAGTTTGAGTGATGATGGTTCCAGTTTTTGAAGAATGGGGATGGGGAGAGGATCTCTGGGCGAGCCGGATTTAAGGCTATTTAAGATGCGGCTGAAAGAGGTAGTGTCCAAAGGCTGCCAGTTTTCTAGCATATTCGTAGGCGTGGTGATCTGATTTGCCGGTGGAGCAATGCAGCCTAATGTGGGGAGAGACCTCCTCATTTGCTGCCCCCCATTAGTTGTTACCACATTCATTTCTGCGTACATTTTCTCCACTTTGCCAATAAAAAACTTTGCTGCGTCCTCGCATTGAGCTTCATTGAGCACAGGGGGGGGGGAGGTTGGCATGCTGCTCCCGAAAGATCTTTAACTAATTTAAACAAGACCTTGGGGCTGTTATAGGCCGATGTAATGGTGTTGTTTACATATTCAGCTCGGGCAGTTTTGCAGAGAGAGTGGTAGTCCCTTTTAGCCAGTTTATATATACGTCTGGATTCAGGTGCGTAGTCCTTCCTCCAATGTCTTTCCAGTGCTTTGCATTTGGTTTTCTCTGTTTTTAACCTTTCCGAGAACCATCTTTTATGAACGTTGACACTTGACACATTTTTTGCTTGCATGCTTGTACAGATAATGTTCCATGAAATAACTTTGCTTCCATTTACACATCTTCATAGGAACATTATCAGAGCCTTGAACATTCTGTACGAAAGCTAAAGCCCACTGTGTAAAATTATGTTGTTTAGTATTGTTCGCTCGGTGACAGCCCTGTCCGGGTAGGATCAATAATGGCAGCTGGACTGGGACTTAGGTATGGCAACATAGGTGATGTTTAGTATATAAACAACATCACTCCTTTGTTTAGTTAGAGGAGCATTTCGCCGGCACTGTTGAGGTCACTCCATGCTGGAATTCAAGCCCAACTGATTCCTTTTCACCTCCTGAGAGGGATGATGCCCAGCAGTCCACCAAGACAGGCTCCCTGATGACACTTACCCACAGGTAACGGGGGAGTTAGATCACCATACAGGGATTTTGGCAGATTCACAAACCATAAGACATTAGGATAGGGAGCGCTAGATAGGAGAATAACTATCACTATACATATATGCAACCATATATTCCATGTAACAGCACAATGGTTGGATTGTTGATCTTCACCATTCTCATAATGCTGATTACACTTTTCTGTTTCCTTCTATTGATTATTGCAGTGCTCATATTTTACACAAGAAATATAATGTTTCAATAAATATTGAAATTCCATGTTGCGTCTTTCTTGTGGATCTCTTTAGGTATGCATGAGTTACGAAACAAAAAGGTTCTAGATATGTTTCCACGATTTCCTTGGGGAGTCAGGATTGTAATGTTCTGAAGTTGCACATTCTACCTGTTACCTTACCTGGTTAGGGGTACAGTGAGCTTGCTGGACAAAGGCCAACATATCCTGATGGTATGAATAGAATCTGTCTTGCACAGTTTTGACCTTCATGTTGTCCACAGTTTTACTGAGAAAGTATAAGCCATACGATATGGTGGCACCAACGTTCTAGCTTTGGTTCTTATTTAATGGGTTGTCTAGATAATTTTCTTTTGCGTACCCAAAGACCCCTACTCACCTACTAACCAGAGACATCTGTGGTAAAAGGGAAAAATCCTCCTCAGCTGAGTAAGGAACCCCTATGTATTGGCTGTAGGTTGTTCAAGCTTGAACCTTTCAAAGGATCACCCTACAGAGGTACCCTCTCTGAATTCCACATATTCAAAAGGCTAACGCAACACCAGTTAACACACCAGCTACCCGCAGACATGCAGTTACATAAATGATGCAACAACATGGGCTACCCCTTTTGGGAGGAGATGTTACCTTCATGGTAGAGGCCCATGAAGCATGCACAACAGAGGTATTCTATTCATGGGTTATATTCCCAGCAGTGAATGCACAATAAATACATGATCATGCTTGTGCTGTAGCTGCAGTTCCTAACAACTACACAGCTTATGAAGCACTAGAAATACCATTAACATTTGAAGAACACCAAAATGAATTTGAAGGCATCCTACCACAGATAAGTAACGATGTTAGATTGGGTGCCCTCAACAATGAGGGAGCAACATGGCCAGTCTTAGCCAGTTACACACCATACCCAGACATAACAAATCTGACAGCAGTAGAGCGATGCGCACTGTGCACAGGTCTGGTCAGAATATATAGATGTTTGACACAATATGTATGCAAACAATGACGATAAATCCTGCAAGTGCAGCTCAAGCAGCTGCACAACCACAATTAGCTATTACTGGAATTAGTCCAGTGATCATCAATGCAGTCGTTGTTAAGGTTCCCATCAGAAGGGAGGAACTTCCGTTCTGCATTGCATATAAATCAAATCAGCTTGAAGCAGTGTTTTCACATACAGGACACCAAGAAAAACATGGATTTCTCACAATATGCTTGCCAATGGAGATGGCTCATCCAGTGGAAGACTGCACCACTTGGGACACAGTCTTTGCTGCTGTATATACCAGAACTCACAATACACCCTCATTAGCTGTTTTGCCTGAGGTGCTTAAACAGATTCTGGCATCGATCATTAGGCAGTGTGGGTTTTTGCCAGTTTCGTATGCCGACGACACCCAGGTAGTGGTGTCAGTTTCAAGTAATGTGGAGGAAACAGCAGACCGCTTTAATGATTGTATGATGCAGGTTAATCAATGGATGCAGCTTAATTGCCTGAAACTGAACGGTGACAAAACCGAAGTCATGCTATTAGGATCAGATGCAGCCTTTTGGTCTCCTAGATGCTGGCCTGCCAGTCTGGGCGATTGCCCAAACCAAGTGTGCAAAGTTAAAAATCTGGGATTCATATTTGATGACAAACTGACATTTAACGCCCAGATAAACAACCTCTCTTCAACCATCTGGTACATCTTAAAAATGATCAGAAGAATACGCCCATTCATTCCTCTTGACTCACATAAAACACTAGTTACGGCATTGGCCCTGTCCAGATTGGATTATGGCAATGTTCTGTATGCGGGGATCCAAGCCCAGCATTTCAGAAAACGCAAGCGTCTGCAGAATGCAGCAGCAAGGTTAGTGCTAGATATTCCGAGATCGGAGCCGGTCGCCCACAGATTGAGAGCCCTCCATTGGTTACCGATGGAAAAAAGGATCATGTTCAAATCATTATGTTTAGCCCTTAAGGCTCTTCATGGTACAGGACCACAGTTTTTGAGAACACACCTGAAATGGTATGTGCTGGCAAGAAGCCTGAGATCAGCTCACACAAAACTTTTACAAGTTCCTAAGTTTAAGCAGGTTAGGTGGGGGGGAAGAAGCTTTCTGTTTCGGACAGCCAAAACCTGGAATATTCTCCCTATCACGATAAAAAGCAGCACTTCGCTACTGTCTTTTAGAAAAGCCTTAAAAACTTGGCTCTTCACTTGTTAAGTTTGCGTACCACCATATCAGTAATCCTCTGCCCTTCTGACTCTAGCGGCAAGACGCCCCAGGGCATTCGCGCGCTTTATAAATATATAAATCAAATCAAAATGAGTACGGTGCAGCCCCTGCTCTGGATTTGGGGATGAAACTGATGTGCAACTTTGCCGCAGTATCCGCCATAATGTTAAGTATCATAAAAGGGGAAGCAGCAGCTTTGGCTATATGCCAGTGACTCACATAGGTTGCTCAGAGAGACCAGGAGTGAAAATTACCTAAAATTATTGAGGAAACTTATGCATCAATAGGTAGAGACAATATGGGAGCTAGACCTAATGAACCACAGATTAAGGGCAATTCAGAAAAGGATAACTTGAAGTAGGCCCCCGAGTGTTCTGAAAAGAAGTGGGAAAATAAGAAAAATAAAGAAAAGACTAAAACACGAGGCGGATCTCCTCAACAGGAGTCAACTGGAAATCGCTACAATCTGCACAACCGTGATACAATTAAAACGCCTGATAGGTATCAGGATACTTATACATGTTCCCTAGTTCCTTTCAGGAGTCATCTTAAAAACGCTCTGAGAGAGGAGAATGATGAAAGCACTGAGCAGAGGAGTATGTGAAACCAAAGAAGGACTGACAACCCTGTTCTGACTTCATAATAAAAAATGTAAGACAAATCTAAACAGTCCAAGCCTCAATTCAAAAAGAAGGAGATTGCGGGCATCCAAGTCAAGCATGCCACAGATATTGAGGACACCACTTCTGAATGGGGACATGGGCTCTGACCATGCTTGACAGCACAGCAGAAGTCACAATAATTCACCAGAATCTTATGGAGTGTCCTGCGGCTGTAGCAACGAGTGACTACATCCAGATGGAAACAGCAGACCCTAATTGTCCCTAGTCAATTATATGAATTGCAAATACAGATGGAGGGGGATACACCATGTACCATAAGGGTTCTCTTTTGGGAGAACTTGTCATTCAGTCATGACATTGTCTTGTCTGAAATGGGTGGGCCAACGGAGTTTGCTGTGGATTGCCCAAAGGGTAAAAAATAATATTTCCTGCCTTTTCCCTCTTCGTTCCAGATGCAGTTAAACATTCTTACACCAAAGAGTGGGTCTTAGCACAAGCTCTGCCACTATAATGCAACTATGTGGGTTCGGATGACAGTTCCCCTTATCACATCATACCTGTGAGGTCAAGCCCACAACTACAATGAGAATACCATATTAAAAATTAGGCCAAAAAACAGGTTATAGAAATTTATTTTATTTATTTGATGAGTTTAATATAGCGCTGGCTAGACCCGGAGGTATCAGAGCGCTTTACATGAGTGAGTGACAAGTTACAAGTTACATCAGTTACAAGAGCATAGTCAAACATAGGAAGAAAAAAAAACAGCAATGTTACGGGAATTCATCGGAGGGAGGGGGAGGAAGGAGACATAACAGGGAGACGGGGAGAAACTGTGCCCAATGTCCGGCTGGGTAGGTGACGGCCGAGGGGGTGAACCAGGGCCGATCTCCTCTATAGCTGTCTAGGCAGCTCCACCGGGCATTGGCCATAATGCTCGGACTCCGCTGTAAGGATAATGATCAGGTTTAATCTGAGAATGTCGAATCAAACGAGGGAGTTGGAGATATGAGAAGCTGCAGTCCGATCAAAACCCAGGTGTGAATGGGGTTATTATTCAGTGATTATCAAGGCGTAATCAGCAGGAAGCTCGATGTGCGGGAGAGGCAGTCGCCAAGAGAACCGGAGAAGACTACGGGCAGAACGAAGTCAAAGGGCGGGCACCATCTTAAAGTCAGGTGCTGTCCTGGCCCGACCTTACAGTGGACACCACCGCCTCGAAATGTCCCCAGAATATAGCGCCTTCGTAAGGGGGGATCAGATGGAATGCCCCAACAGCTCAATTTGGGAGTGCCCCGGAGCCTCAGGAGTCCCCCGCAGCAGTAATCAAGACTGGTCCCAGCCGCCATCTTGAGGTCAGGCACTGCCCTGAGTAGGCTCTACAATGAATATTTCGGCCTCAACAAAGTCCCCGGGCCAGATCGCTATGTCAGGGGGGATTCCCAGTAATGCCCCCACTGCTACCATTAAAATGTTAAAATCTGCTTCTTGGAAGAACCCCTATTCAGTCACAATGTGCGCCATCTTGGAATTAGGCACTGCCCCGGTCTCAATCATAATGAGTTAGGGTTTGAGCTCGCTGTAGCTTGGGGGGCTATTGTGGACACAGCGTTAGTTCCTCGTGCCAGAGTCATCTGTGTTTTCCCCCTAGGAGTCACCCTTGCAAGACTGAAGCAGGGCAGGGAGGGCCGCCCTTACCGAGCTTGTGAACCACATCGGGTGCATCTCCGCTCCTCCTCGCGTCTGTAGGGCAGTTATTTCTCTTTCGCGGTGGGGTCAGAGGCGTCCCCACATGCAGCTAGCCTCATCCCATGGAACGCAATGCCGCCGGTTCCGTCCGCCTGGAGGTCTCACTCTCCGGTCCCTAGCAGCCGCCGGAAGCCGCTGCCATTTTGTCTCGCCAGCACTGTTCGCTGCAGCCTTCAAGAAGCTGTCGCCGGCCCTTTCCACCAAGCTGTGAGCGTCCAGAGGTGTACTCATTCAAGCGCACACTCAGCCCGGCATATCAGAGTGTTTCCACCGGGTGTTGAGCGGCGAAGCAGTCTAACTCACGAGGCTCACCAGGGAGCCAAGCGGATTCACATCCTTGCGGCCATGATGGCATAGGCTCCGTAAGCGCTCCTTCTGGAAACTCAGAGGGTGAGCAGAAGGCCACAAAAATAATTCCGGGGAGAAAGGAAGACGTTGGAGCACGGTCAGTAGATCCCCGCAGGTGTAGGCGGCAGAAGGGGAGAGAAAAACCAGGGCCAAGTGCCAAAGGCAGTTCCCGATCGGAGGAGCTCCCAGCTGGAGCTCCTCACCCAGCGGCCATCTTTTTGTCTCGAAATACTCACACAACTTGAATACCAAGATGTAATAGAAAGTTGCACCTCACCAATGAGTAATCTTTTGTTTCCAGTAATGAAACCAGACCATTCATATCATTTAGTGTTAGATTACAGACACTACAACACCGCTACACACTCATTCGCTATACAAAATGTGGATAGTGTGGCACTAATGAACAATATAGTGCGTAAAAAATGTAAAACTACATTAGACATCTTGGGTTTTTCTACCAAAGAATAGCACTGAAAGCAGGTACATGACAACAATCAGCTCTCTAGGTTCTCAGAAACAGTTCTGTTGATTGCCACAGGGGTATAAATAGCCCAGGGCTTTTTTCAGCCTGGGTAACTTAACTTTTACAAGATTTTGACAACCAGGCATTGTCCTATGTCGATGACATATACTTGACGGATGATGACTTGTCAACTCACTTGGCTAGAGTAGATCGCATAGTTTTGGCATTTGCTCACATAGGCTACAAAGTTAATTTAAAAAAAAAAATCAAAAATAGCCTATCTCAGTGTCCTGTTCTTGGAATATGAGCTGTCAAGTGAAGGCAGAAGCCTTACAGTACATTTTTTAGAGAAGTGGCCACTGCAACAACCACCAAACACCAGCCGCGGCCCTTGCAGGTAAGAGTGGTGGGGAGGTGGGGCCGGGTGGGGGGGATTTCAACAGACAACAACGAGGGAAAATTAATTATTTATTTAATTTTCCCTTTCGGTCGTCTGTTGAATCCCCCAACCCACCCCACCGTACTTACCTGCATGGGCCGCGGCTGCAAAAAACATTTGAAGAAACACAAGTCAATAATGGTTTCCTGAACTGTGGCATAACTTACATACCAGACTATGCACAACAGGTAAAACCATTCTATGACTTGATTCATCCAGACTTTTCAAGTTCACATTGGTCATCTGAACACCCACACATTCTACATTCAGTACAAGCTGCCATGTTTGCTTCAAAACACTTGCACACATGTGTAAACACCAAAAACCGGTTGATCTGTATAATTGCGGGTGCCTCAGGATACACCTATTTTACATTCAATGAAGGAGACACAGTACCCATTGCATATAAATGTCCTTTATATACAAATGCAGAAATACCAAAATAAAAAAAGTCCTGACAGCACTACAGGCTGCTATAGTGAAAGAAAGACAATTGGCTCAGGGGAAACAAATAATTGTTGTGACTCCCGTTCCAGATTTAGAGGCTGTTATAAAGTCAGGCGTTCCAAACTAGAAAGCTTTACATCCAAGATGGATAATACAATGGGCCAACTCACGCTCACAGCAACAGATGTAGATTACATATTTGACTGTACACTACAAACACAAACATGCCTACAATATGAGCATGAATATCCTCTGCCCAATTAAGTCATGCCTCTAGATCAGTATGATTGCATAATCTACTTTGATAGTTCTGCTCAGCCTACCATAGGGACAAAGTACCAATGTTCTACTGTGTGCGCAGCAGTAAAGTGTAGAATGCAGAATGGAGAATCCCAAACTCATAAAACCTACACGCACTCACTTGGTGAATGCACAGTGTAGCTGGCTGAACTGAAGGCTCTAATTCTTGCATTGATCCTGGATTCCCTACACTAATTTTATGTGATTCGTATTATTGTGTCCAGTCTTACGATGAGTACTTACACTACTGGAGCCAGAATGGATTCAGAGATTCCAAAGGATACACGATAAAGCGGAAGATGCTTTAAGGACAAGAGGCCAAACTAAAAGCATGTTTGCCACAAACTCAGGTGATTCACACACTGAGTCATCAGCTTGTAGGAATACACTTTGCTGGGAATTCAATAGCTGATGAAGCTGCAAAAACAACAGTGTAAACTGCTGCAGTCACCGCAATTACTAGTTGCAGTACAAGGATAGATGAAGACATCATGACGGCTGTCAATGCTGCACGTGTTGGCACTCTCCTCCACACGACATCTCTATTGATCTCTGACAATCCTCTGTCTTGTGTCTTTTTGGACCACTGTGGACCCTTACACTCAGATGGGTCTTACAAGTACATAATGGTAGCAGTGGATTTATGTTCTCGATTCCTATGGGTATGGCCAAAGCGATTGGCTGATGCTCAAAGTGTTATAAAAGACTTGCAAGTCTTCATATTGACATACTCAGTAGCCACATTCCATTTGGACCAGGGGCCGATGTTTGCCTCAAGGGCTTACAAAGACACCATGGGAAAATTAGGTGTGACTGTGCAGTATTCCTCCCCTTATCATCCAGAGGGAAAAATGGTGGTGGAGAGTAAGAACCAAGACTTAAAGCAGTCTTTAACAGCTAGGGGATTAGGTTCAGGTTCCAGTTGAGTTCCCTACCTGTATAGGATCCAGAGAGCCCTAAATAATCTGCCTAGAAAATTCCTGGGTGGTCGGACTCCCTATGTGATCCTGTTTGGGGTTAGGATATGGGTTGTAGACCTTGACAGTCCCCATACAGTGGTGGTGGAAACAACTTTTGATATTAGTGAGTGTTTGGATGTCTTACAGGAACTGAACAACTTCAGAAATGCTCAGAGCAACATCGAACAGAAATGTTCTGCCACTGGTAAAGGGAAGGAAGCACCAGCAACTCCTGGTTGAATTCCAAAGATCGGCGTTCTGATACAGGGGAAAATTGCGGACAAGAAGTAATTCAGGCAATCCTACGTACCTGTCCTGGCTGTTGAAGGTACCAGAACTGTACTTTTACCACCCGTTGCTGGCAGCAAACACAAGAGATTGTGTCTAACAAGCTCATCAAAACACATTATTTGGCCGGTTCTACACTGTAGGCCAAAAGGGCTCCTGGGTAGTTACCTGTCTCCTCTCACTACCCTACAGGAGGTCCCGTTAGAAGCTTTGACCAACGATGAAGCTTCTTCTCCCTGGCTGGGGACAGCTAACACTGAAGTATCACTTCTTCCTATTACATAAACAAATGCCATACAATCATCATGCTCACAAACACAGATTTCAATTCTGCAAACAGACAATGATGGTGTCTACCACAGTGTATCACCATTAGAGTCATCTACAAGTTCTACACAGCTCCACGAGCCTCCCACCTTTGTGAAAACAGCCTCTGACTACTTTATCAACTTTGATGACTTCTCTCCTGATTTTTCAGACCCAGATCCTCCTCAACAAAGGGGAGTATGTGAATTTTACATTTGCCTCAAAAAGGCTTACTTTATCACACCTTGGACATACATTTGGATTACAATTTCAATACTTTTCCTCTTCATCTGGATTGGTTTTGTGATTGTCTTTTTCTACTTCTGAGCAGACACTATTTCCCTGAACGCTCTGCTGATAAACTGGTAAGTGAGGTTTTGAAAACCCATTCTTCATCACACAAAGTACGAAGAAACCTTTCCCTGCTGAACATTTCACCTGTTCCGGTTCCAAATGGAATTGTTTGGGATAAGGTATCCTATAATATAGTTGGAGCAACAGAAACTTTACAAATACCTTATGTATTTTGTTTCCTTGAATTATTATCACTCCTAACATGCAGTACTGGTGCATGCACACTTGACAGTGATAGTTTGGTTGTATCTCAGGAATCACTAATAATTGAAAAAGTTAACAAACCAAGACACTATATTGGTAGCCGTGCTATGAGAAATTGGATTACTGGTTGAGGAGGGTGAGTCCCTACTCAAGCAGCAATCACAATCCTTGTCAGTATTGAGACATAAGCAAACCTCAAATTAACCTGTACTCAACCCTCTGGTAGCTTGGCACAGAGCAGCAAGGCTTAGCTTAGAGTCAATGTGCAAATTATTTATTTAGCACTTCAAACAGTAATAAAGTGTAGACACAACCCCTGAAAAATCGCACACCAATGTAGAGAAACAGAGTAAGTTTTAATGACTAATTCAAGGCCAAAATGGCAAAAATCCAATCAATAGAACCAGAGATATGCAATGTTAAAGATTTCAGTGAAAATAGCACCAAAAAGCACAAAGTGCCAGCTGTTGTTATCTAGGTGGGCCGGACAGGGACAAAGTCACAATTTCAGGCCTACCGCTATGAGGCACAGGCCAGCTACAGGGACCTAATTTGGCCCGCTGAACACAGTACCTTAATCCTAGTTCAGAAGAGATGCGGAGTCACGTGTCAAGGATGTGTCTTGCAGCAGAGGTGATGTGAACTCTGGGCAAGGAGATATGTCACGCAGTGGCAGTTCTAGGGAGCTCCAAAGTGCGAGGCACTGTCCCTGTATGGAAGTGCATTGATCAGCAGTGGTTCCAATTTGCTGGTTTGGTTGAAACGATCCTTTGCATGGAGATGCATTGTTGTTGATGGGCTGCGATGGGTGATGCGAAGTCTTTGCGTCAGGGCAGTCCATGCAACAGAGGCAATGCATCGATTCCAATGTGTCGAGCAGCAAAGGTGATGTGCCGGTTCTGTGGGAGACATGCCACATCACATGCCACATCACGGAGGGGATGTTGATTCTGCTCGATCCACATATAGGCTGGCTGAGCACCTTCAGACCCACCTCCAAGGGTCCAGGACTGGGTGGCACCACTTGGGAGGAAAGGACTCACAGATGGCTGAGTCCAGGTGCTCGGTTCAAGGTTGTTGAAAGCCTGCTCTGTCCCTGAGTCTTCTGATCAGGAACCCAGCCAATTAGCTCTTGGAGACAAGTCAAGTCAAGTCAAGATAAACTTTACTCAGCCAGAGGCCATAGAAGCACACATAACAAGGCCAACACATTTAAAAAAATTGAGATAAACGTACATAAAACACATAGCGCTGATCCAAATACAATCAAAAATCTTCTCTCCAATTCATATCATTTAATGAAGTTTTATAAACATTGTCAGTTACAAATTCAAAGATAACAACAAGAAACAACTTTTAAGGTACGTAACCCCTCCTGATTAGAATGCAGTCACTCTGGGCTCCTGGATTTAGAGATGCAGGCTGAGTCCTTCTCACCTAGGGAAGATGGTAGCAGGGCAGCATGTCAGCACAGCAGGGCAGCAGTCCTTTAGAGCAGCAGTCTAGCAGAGTGACAGTCCTTTCAGCTGCACAGAGTCCTTCTTCCTGGCAAAGTCCACAGGTCCAGAAGTGTATTAAACAGTTGGGGTCTGATGCCCAGTGTTGATACCTGGTGCTGACTTTGAAGTGGAGGAAGCTTCTGGAGGTTTCCACTCCTCTGAGATGTAAGGCATCCCTTTCTTTCCTGTCCTGGCACCAGCTTGTCTGGGGTCACAAAATACTAGTGACAAACCCTTTGTGACAGTGCTCAGGCAGGACCTTTGTGATGTACAAGTGTGGTAGGTGACAGCTTCCCCCTCGTTAACTCAGAGTGGTCCATCCTGCCAACACCACTCTTCCCTTTGTCTCACTGCTTGGGAGAAATACATAAAGAGCAACTGCCTACCACACCTAGTCATGTGACCCAGGATCAGGCAGCAGGTACCAAATGGTTAGGACAAAGAAATTCTGAATTTCCTAAAGCTTTTTTTCTAAAATTCTGACTTTACCATTAAACAGGGGTTTGAATGACAAATCTTTAGACACCAAACTCGACCGGTCTACCTGCTCCAAATTGGAAGTTACACCTTATTAAATGTAATAAGCTAACTCCAATGTTATCCTATGGGAGAGGCAGGCCTTGCAATTGTGAAAAACTAATTAGGTGCTTCTCACTACCTGGATATGTAAAACCTAAAAGTGCATGTCTTACTTTTTAAATACACCTCACCCTACCCTCTGGGCTGTTCAGGGCCTACCCTAGGGGTGACTTCTATGTAATAATAAGAAAGTTTGGGTCTGGAAAAAGATTTAGTTTTCATAACGACATGGCAGTTTAAAACTGCACACACAGGCTGCAATGACAAACCTGAGGCATGTTTAAAGGCCTACTTAAGTGGGTGGCACAATCAGTTCTTCAGGCCCACTAGTTGCAATTAATTTGCAGGCCCCAGAAACATGTAGTACCATTTTACTAGGGCCTTACAAGTAAATTAATTTTGGCAATTAGATGTATGACAATATCACCATGTTTTAAGGAGAAAGCACAAGCACTTTAGTACTGGTTAACAGTGCTAAAGCGTTCAGAGTCCTAAAGCTAGAAAATACCTAGCCAGCAAAACAGGAGTGTTGAAGGCAAAAAGTTATGGGAGAACCATGCCACAGGGGCGTAACAAAGGCCCCCGCAGACCCTGCCGTGCGGGGGGCCCGAGCTCCAGGGGGCCCCCTCAGCAAAGTATGCTGGCCTGAGAGCTCCTGAGTGAGCCGGAAGGGGGGCCCTCCATGTACTTTGCAGGGGGCCCCCTCGAGTTTTGTTACGCCACTGCCATGCCAAGGATGCAAGGTCTAACATGAGCCATTAAACTTTGGATTGAGATTTTTGTTGTACCAAAGTTTGCTGTGAGAAAAACACTGGTCAATTAAAACGGAGCACCTTTATAGACTACCACCCCCTTTATATCATTTGTACTTTTGCACCTTTTCACTTATCTGCACCAGATTTGGCAAACTTTTTGTTTGAATTGTGAGCACTTTTCACCCATGTTTGGTGCAACTTCGTCAAGGAAAACCGGACTTAATAATCGAATAAAAATGGGTTTTACTATGCAGATATGTATCAGTTTTAAATGCAGAGAAACACGTGACTTTGTAGTAGAAGACCAAAAACAAATGCTCTCTGTTCAAAGTTAATTAATATAGGGGCATATTATCAAGGATTAGCGATATTTATCGCTAACCACGCTTAGCGCGTTTTTTGTTAACGCCGCCTATCGCTGGAAATTATCGCTGAGATAACACCCTATTAGTAAGGTTTATCTCCATAGCGATAATATTTCCAACGATAAGCGACTAAAATGCGAGAATATCGCTGGGAAACCAGCGATATTCTCGCATGACTGCTAAGGTGGATTCAGCATTAGAATCCACCTCCTATACTTCAAGCAGGTAAGTCATCCTCACTAGCAGGTGTTAAAATCTAGCGATAAACGCGCTTAGCGCAAATTATTTTATCGCTTCGCCTGCCTTGCTAATAGGGGGTAGTGGTGTTAGCGACTGTTTTCAGTCGCTTTTAGTAGAGAACGCCTTCCTTGCATGTCATTAGCGATAATTATCGCTGACATGCAAGAGCGATGGAAACGCGGCCGCTAACGCCTGAAAGCTGTCGCTAACGCCTGTTAGCGACAGCTTGCTGATAGAGCGATAAAATTATCGCCGCTTTAGCGGCAAAAAGTGCCGCTAAAGCGGCGATAAAGCCCTTGATAATATGCCCCATAGTTTTACAAACACAGAAAAATAGAAATCGCTCATCACAAATAATTCCCTTACTTTGTAAGTCAAGGGTAAAAGTTCTATTATTACTACTCTCCCCATGTATGTAGTGTGCTATGCATATTTCAGTGCTCTTTACAATGCTAGACTCTGTTTCTTTTTCTCTCAAACGATGTCTCTGCTTTTCTTTATTTTACAGAGCTGGTATCCTGTGAGATTGCATGCTTTTAAACAACACATTTTCAAGCGTATGCTGGCTTTAGCTGCACATACTATGAATACTTCTGATTTAAAATATGCTTTCATTCTTTTTGCTTCCACTTTCCTGCATTGTAAAACTTTGTGTCCAACACATGAAATATGCTTTGAAAGCAATAAAAAAATACACACTTAAAAAATAGCTTCTTCCTATATAGGCCATCTAACCAATGTGACCGCCATTTTTAAACACGGCAACCAGTCTCATGGATTGAAAAATGTGCATGTAAAAGCAGCCACTGAGAACATATATATCTAGATAAATATTGTTTAATGTGATTTTCCTTTACATCCAGAATTTAGAGATGAACAGTCAAGAATTGTTTTACCTAAATATTAACCCAGCTCTAAAGCAGTGGCGGACGGTGACATTTGATAGTGGTGCGGCTTAAAATTTGTCTGAGTGCACCGTGGCGAGCGAACGTAGGGAGCGAGCCCAAACATCCCAAGGGGGGTCAAAATTTGGAGAAAAGAGTGGGCAAATAGTGCATTTTCAAGTAAATTTGAGAAAACAAGAAGGTTAAAAAAGCAATTGTGAAAGTGCAGTTATTACATTAATGAAGAGATGTCATATAACGTAGGTAGCTGCTTATTCAGTATAACCACAGAGCTTCATAACATTGGTGGAGTATTGGGGGGTAGGGCGGGGGGTGGGGGGTCAAAGCATAACGAAGTGCACCTGGCTAGCAAATTGTCGATTTTTGTCAATGATGTGTGTTATTACAAAGCAAAACAATACCACCCTTCTCATGTGACAGAACTTGTATTGTGTCCCAGAATGGAATGTTGAGTGGACCAGGAAGCATCGCCACCAGCCAGTTACCCTGCACCCCCGCCCTGGCTGGCAAGTGAAGGGTATACATAACGTGTTGATCTGATGGTGGCCAGAATGGGCAGTGGCTCGACATGAAACAGCGGAGGAAGGGGAGGGCGGACATCCTGTCTGTGCTCAGACTAGACCCCCCCAACCCCCACCCTGGAAGGAACACCCTATCATGAAGAAGCGGAGCTCCCCGCCACCCCGCCACCCCTCACATGGACACATGACTTGTTTGCACCTTGGAGGGTCCGGGCGGGGTCGAGGGGTCCAGGGACCGCTTGAGTTAATGAGCTGACCGTAAATCACGTAATAGGTGCGTGAGTCAGAAATCCTCTTGCTGAAAAGAAGGGTCGAGTGTTTAAGTGTAATTCGTGTCATTGCCGTAGGTACAACAGCGTAGCCTAGGGTGAAACATCGAAGCAGGGCACCCTCACCTCTGTTTACCCCACGTAGAATGAAGGCTTTCTTTCCCCATTAGGGCTTCTGAGACGTTGGGTGCATGTAGCGCACATCAGGGATCGATCATTAAGGATTAGCTCGGCGCTACATAAACTTGGTGGAAAGAACAGAGTGCCACAAATCGCTCCCATGCCCCCCACACATGCCCACCCAGAGGCTAAGGCCAATCCAGTGTCCACGGGCACGAACCAGCTCTGTTGCCAGTCCTGTTCACAGACTGCCAAGTGCCAGCCTGCCCCTTCACTGCGGGCTAGGGAGCACCTCTTCCGGGAGGGGTGGGGGCCCAAGAGCAGCTGGGTGAGGTGCACTGGAGGGGGAGGATGGAGCGAGTGGAACGGGGGTTCATGTGCAAGGCATAAAATTGAGGTGTAATATATGAGCACAGCCCCTAAAATATGGCCCTATTAGTCTTCCACTGCGAGCCTCACTCGGAGGCTGAAGAAACAGGAGGGAGGAATAAGAAGGGGGTTCGTGGGAGATGGACAGGCACGATGGTGTGGGGAAAAAGGCATGGGAGGCATGCATGGGAAGAAGGATAGTTAAGAGAGAGAGCGGAGCAAAGGAGAGGAGGGCTATAGAAAGGATGAGAGAGAGCAGGTATTCATTGCAGGCAGTAAGCACGTGCAGATTAATGGGACACCGAATAAAAATGTATCTTAAAAAGTGAGAGGAAACAGCGAATCCTGGAAGAGGGGGAGAAAGGCATGTACATACTAGACATGCACACAGACATGCTCACACAAGCACACATATACGCACTCACACGCACGTGCACACACACACCGGCAAACACAGACATACACAGGCACACTCAGACGCATGTACACAGGCATGCACCTTTACACACTCTCACACGCCCACTCACTCACAGAATATACCCCGAGGCCAGTCCTTTTCCTGTTCTTGTGATAAATGCATTTCCCTAAGCCTGCACAGACTTGTCTGAAACATGCCTCGAGCGCGTGTGGCCCCATCACATTCCATGGAGGGGTCCCGTCCCCCGGGTAATTCGGACCTGGCAGCAACACTGGCCCATGGGGGGGGGCTGAGCCCCTGGCTCAGTGGCTGCCTCCAGATGTCTGCCTCCCCGCAGACTGTACGTATAGCAGGCGTACCCCGGCACGCTGCACAGACAGGCAGGTGCCACTTTACAGGTACCCTGCCCCCTCTCCCCTTAGTCGAAGTTCAAAAACACAAGACCACCAGGCTGCACTGCTCCCCCCTCCAATCTCCCGCAGCGCATGGCGACTGCCAGATTTCCCAGAGAGCGGGTGGCTTCCCTGGACCGTCTACAGATCTCCCTGCCTGTAAATGTGACTGAAACAAGCAAACATCAGAGCGCTGACCCACATCTCGCACGGAAACCAGACGCAAAAGCTCCAAAGAACCAGGCTGGAAGAGCGAAAAGCACAAAAGTGCCCTTACCTCCTAGAATTTCCAGACACCCTTCTTCCATGCTCGAAATTCCCAAAACGAAGAAAAACAACCCAACATCCACAGGCCGGTCCTTCCAAAATGTTGGCCACCCCGAGCAGTCACGGCTCGCAATACTCGGGGGTGGAGGTTGAGTCGCGGGGGAGTTATCACGCGGGGGGGTTGAAGAAAAATAAAACTTACCTGACCGGTCCCACGCTGCCTCTGCTCCTGGGCCGGGTCCGCGTTTTCCTGCTCCTGAACAGGAACATGCATGGTCCCTCCCTTCCTGTAAGCCAATCACAACGCTGCAATGGCAGCGTTGTGATTGGTGCGGAGTCCCGGACAGCGCCCAGCCGGGCAGCTGTAGGGAAGTCATTTTCTCTATGTAGGCTGCAGGCAGCCTACATAGAGAAAATGTAGAGTGCGCATGACTGCTTTGGTCGGCCCCAGGGCCGACCAAACAGTCAGGGTACTCAGAGTGGTGCAAGCCACTCCTCCCCGACACGTCCACCCGCCCGCCCCCAACCAGGCATACCACTGCCCTCTGCTTTCTTGCAGCACGAGAAGCAGAAAATAAAATGGTATTTAAATTCCCAGCAAAGCCTGTACAGGAGTACAATATTCAGAGGTTGGCAAATTGAGTGCTTTTAAATTAGGTAAAAGTAACACCTGTTGTTAACAGCAATTAAAAACTGCAGACTTATGGTATGAAGCAATATATAAAACATCTTTTCAATATAGTTTTACTTTAAGACCGCATTACATTTTTTACATTTGAAATAGCACACGGGTTGCATCGCTGCACACATGTACCATGTACCTGGAAAGCTGAATGAGACTCACTTGATGGAGTGGGTGGGGGTTCATTACCAAGTAAATCTTAATTTGTAAATAGGAGAGCGCGCTTCTTAACATTCTTTTACCTAAAGGTAACTTTTTGTTGCTGCTGGACTTTCGTATTGCAGTGCCATGTGTCTTCAAACCTGGAAGCTGAAATCAATGCTGTTTTCCACGAGTCAGAATGTAAAGTGCTAAAGATCAGTGAATGGAGCGTTCAGTGGAAGGTTGGAAACATCATTTGGAGGATGTCTGTACGTTCCTTTTGGGTGAGAATTTGTCTTTGTTTTTCGCATTTGAAAGGAAGTTGTTCATGTGAGCTGCTGAGGGAACATTCTTCAACTTGACTTACTTTAGGGCTGCGCTTTGTAGGTCTCCTATGTGGGTAGCAGACCAGGACCACACTATCTCAGTATGAAATGCACATGGACCCTCTTGGTGCTCATGCACTCAGGCTACACTGCAACCCATGGAGAGGACAACGGAAAAAAACTTCTGTTTTGGCTCAGTATTTGGTGAATCCCCAATTCAGACTCCATTCTTGAAACATTGAGTTAACGTTTTGTAGTGTAGTTCCTATTTCCCTAATAGGCTCTGCGCATTGGAATAATATACCCTATAGGTTTGACATAGGACTGAGGTCAGTATGTCCCTATCGAGTATATTAAACTTAATTTACTTTGTACCAGCTAACTCAGAGACCACTAGAAACTCCTTGTAAACAAGAAGGGAGTAGTTTCTGGCAACCGCATAAACATGACAACTTTGTTTCCCTTTAGAATCGGAACACTCTCAGAATCGTGGAAACAACATATAACAGTTTCACTCAGCTAATCGTGCATGCTTAGTTTCTTCAGAGTTACACAGAAATAATAGACGGGCGTTTCAATAAAAGGATTTATTGAACAGTCTTGTTTCTCGTGTAAGAGATATGAGCTGTTACAATCGTAAGACAGTATGTGAGATATATTATGTACAGCGTAAGCAGTAGAAAGAAATAATACTGCGCTAGCATTATCTTTTAGCTATGACACATATATTCATATACATCAATAACTTAAGCTAAAAATGCGAGTACTCATAAGATGCTTCTCTAACTAGTTCTACCCCAGTGTACCTAACCTAAGTGTAGTGCAAGGTAAGAAGTAGGTGAAGTATTCTATAGTATGGTATGCTATAGCCTAGTATCCCAAGTCTAGTATGCCAAGAGTCCCTCTAGGATCTAGTCAGCTCCATACCTTGAGAATGAGAGAGGTGGGAATCTCCTTCCGGGTCTCGAACTCTAACAACCCGCGAAGGGAGTCAGAACACTGGAAGCTGGATTCTCTGCGAGCAGGGATGACAGCGTCTCTTGTCAGTGCGTCAGGCTGGGACACGGGCTCCTCTAAAGTCGAGGTCTCCTCCCACTTGCTTGGGCAAGGGAAGGTATATTTATACCCGGTAGGTGCCTTGGAATGTTAGCATTGACGTAAAGTCGGGCAGAGGAAGACGTCAGGAATGAACCCTTAAGGAATAGCGGTTCATGCATAATAAATGAGTTCTTGGAGAAATCAATAATCCTGTGCTAGGGGAACTCCCAAGAGCTTAAGGGTCTGGTTTCTAAGAACTCGTTGTGACGTTAGGGTGGACAGATGTAGGTGACCATGCCTATATTTGGATAGCATGGCTAATGCCTAAATAAGGACTGGGATCTTATGCCTATATAAGGGCAATGCGAATTGTGCCTATATAAGGACATGTATCATGAAAACCTATATACGGACACCTAAAGCGTAATACAACACCCACTCCACTTTCGAATGAACGATAGTACTAAATGCTAAACATTAATTGCTAAACATTGAACTGAGTACCACATGTTGCTAAAAACATTTCTAAAAGCATATTAAAAGAAGTTTAAAAAAAAACTGTTGCTAAACATGTAATGCAATAGGTACTGTGCATTTTAAAGCATTTGTTCATTCTAAGCATATATTGGAAATAAATGCAACATGAATTAATAAACAGAAATATATACATATGACGAAATGGTTGACAAGTTTTCAAAAATCAAAGCCATTTCATAACATGGTACTAAATGAAATTGTAGTAAATAAGGTGACAATGTGTCCCTGGAAGTATTCAAAGAAGTCCGTTCTATATGAATAGTTCTACTGTAAGCAGATTGAATTGCCATGTATTTTCAAAAATAGAGAGAAAAAAAATTCAATTTTTAGGAAGAGTTCCAAGTTTAGTTCTCTTTTGAAAATATGGAGGCCAAATTCATTGCGTCCCCGGTACACTGTTAGCCGAATCAAAGTCAGTGTTTGGGTCTGGTGTAAACATGAAATCATCTATTCCTGTAGACAAAAGATCATCTACCGATGTCGGTGACAGTTGAAACACCTCGTTTAGAAGGTTAACTGCACAGAGATGTGAAGCATCGCCTTCAGCATAGGATGCTGCAGCAATGTTCGCGTCCGTTGTTACCTGTGTGCCTGTTGATCCATCTCGTACCTCAGCAGCAGCAGGAAGCGTCTGTGAGATCTCAACGAATGCCGTCATCAGGATTGGTAGCCTCTGGGGACAACACAGAGCATGGGCCGTTATCAGGTCCAGCAGAGTATCGATATCCGTTGGCACGACTGATGGGAGTGTTAGACAGATGTCTAGCACGCATTCTTCACTGCAAAGCAGGCAGCGTAGAACAGGTAAGATGCAATCTTGCCAGATTGGTCTAAATGACAGAAACCATGTTGTATTAAGTTCCCGTAGACGAAGTATGCCCAAAAGTTGCACTATGCGCTCACGGCACTTACGTTCTAGGAGAGCTTTCTCCAAATTGCTGGGAGTGGCGCTGGTTGATAGGCTTGCCATAGCGTAGTAGTAGGAATAAAAACAGGATTCCCGCAACCAGTGCTAGAATTAATGGCACACCACCAAACACCGAATGTGCGAAGTTTGGAATAATTCCGAGGACTGCCTGAGAAGGTGTTAACAGTCCTGAACAGATGGTCTTAAATACATGTACAATCCCGCTCATATCAGACATGTTTAAGATACGTCCCATCATTGATACGAAATGTATAGGGCAGTTTGTACGAATTAGAGCCTGTATCTCAGCCGAAGTCCTTGCAATTTGTAAATCTTAGATTTCTTTGGCCGAGGTCAAAGGCACGGTCTGTTGTAAAAGCATGGCTTTCATTCTGCTTAGAGTATCAAAACGTATAAAAGAAACATTCAATGAAGGCCATAGAGGCGACTCCCTGACTGTGTCTATTGAAGGGAACAATACTTGCATACAACAAGTAACCCTGGAGCTAACCGTCACCAGATATGGGATGCCTGGCAACATGCCACAGCAACTCTGATCATTCAACATGAGGTAACTCCTGTTAGAAAGTTGGCCAAACGTTGGATTAATCACAGCAGCCGGTGTACCCTGCAGGTGGCAGGACAAGTTTGCCACAGAACCATTACAAGCCCTGTGTAAAGAAATGTCCTGACATATGAGTGAACCGCTCAGTGCATTTTCACAATGTGTACCGCTTAGAAACACTTCACGATCCCCACTCCAACATCTGTATTCGTAAGGTAAATTCCAGGATGTCTTAATGTATTCTTTACCCAACCTTTCATATTTGCCTGCTTGCATTTGTTTGAGGCAATACTGAAAATGAAAAGTAGTGACAGGCAGAGTTATTTTGCCATGGATAAGTCATTCTGTAGCTGGTTTTTCTGCTACCGTAAATGGTAATTTTTCCAGTTTTTCAATGCTCAGCACTGTATACTTTGCTCCCCTTTGTGCCAGTTCAATCTGTTTATCCGTTAGATTGTATTCTGAAAACAGAGATGACGTGTTGATAAAACTCCAAGGCACATAGCCTGCACGCAAGGATTGCAGCGTCCAGCCTAACAACATAATAGAACGTAACTGAGATTGGCCTTGTTGTAACATGGCTAAATCTTGTTCCAGTATGTCAATAGCAGAGGATACAATGTTGTCCAGTGAATACATTCTTGATGACAAAGTTGTTAACCCATTGTCTACCACAGTGAGAGATTTCTCTAAGTTAATACGATCAAGCTCACGTATTCTTTCTACGGCCTCTGCCTGTGAAACCTTCCATATTTCATTATAAGCAGCATAAATGCCGGCATATATGAAACATTTTTGACGCGGTTTTCTTGGTCCTAGCAAGAAATTCCTAAGGTCTGCCTCTTCTTTAAGTAAAGATAAGTGTTGTTTCACATCCTCGAGTGTAGATTTTTGTAACCAGTCGAGGCACAATTTTCCTACACTGTATGTTGTTACTACCCCCGGATGTTGTCGTTGAACATAACGTGGGTCTGGCCTATGGATAGTAAAGCCCTGTATTCTATTCAGGAATCTTTCTTGACAGATGTTTGTGTCTGTGGGCCAGAGCAACCAGTTTTCCAATCAGGATCTGTTCTGTTGTTTTGTAGTATTGTGTCTACTGTGACCGCTCCCTGTGTAGTGCTATTACTTGCAGGTGTTGGTACAGAAGGTGTGTTCATGTCTTTGATCTTGGCTAAACCAAGGCAAGACGCTTGTTGCACAGTGTCATTCAAAAACATTATTTGCTGTGGGATGATACATGCTCTAAACAAAGCTTCTATCCCTGCACTTGCCAATCTTTAGAACCCCAGACAGATTTTGTGTCGATTGTGTCTTTCCAAAAGTCAAATCCTTGTCTAGACAGTTGGGTAATAAAGGCTGCAGAATAAATCTGTTTTGTATTAGTTAACATAATTTTCTGTCCTGTTTTGTTTACATTTTTATAGTAAAATGTTTCTGGATCAGATGTATTGTACCCTGAAAAATAATGGAACTTATTTGCAAACGTTTTTGAACTACCCTTTGGTGGTGTAGGTCAATGTTCCCATTGGTTAAACATAAACACATTTGTAGGTGTTGCAGATTTATGCAAGAAATGATGACCATAGTGGTTGTAACAAAAAAGCTGTTTGTAGTCTGATGAACCCTCTAAGTATTCATTGTTAGAGAATGCAGCAGACCTTTCTAGATCAGACATCATGTCATTAACCGCTTGACCGCGGCGCGGATTCCGCTGCGGTGCTGGGCGTTCCCTTGAGTGGGCCTGTCTGGGTGGCCCCCAGCTATCCTCCGCACACGCCCACCGTGACGTCGGACGGCCGGGGGCCGTCCGACGCATGGAAAGGGTTAACAGTCTCAAAGTCCCAATCATCTGAATAGGTACTGGAGGTAATAAAATCACTTAATGGAATTTTAAATAAATGTGGAATGTTCAAAAGTTCAGTTGGGCCGAATATATCAAAATCTGGTTTGTCCCACACTATACCATCCTGTATAGGAACGGCTGTGATGTTCACTGCTGACACGTCTCTTGCTTCACGATGGGATGATTTGTGTGGTTTTAAAAGTAAGTTCACATTTTTAGTTTCAGTGTCCATATGGATGTATCTGCCATTTATAAGCAAGCTGATAGGCATAACAAAAGCTAGCCAAAGCAGAAAGAAAAATATTCCAGAAATAATCCATAGTTCAATCCATGGTGAAACCAGATAAGTCTCTTTCAGGAAATGAAAAAGGTCTTGTACTTGTTGTTTGAAAGTTTTTAGGGCTGGCGTCGTTTCAGGCTCACGTGGATCCTCAGAAAGCGTATCAAAGTTAATGAAATAGCCAGAAGCAGTTCGGTCAATTGTTGGAATTGCATCAGGATTTGTTGAAATCGCTGGAACCAGTTGATCACGTGTTACGTTGGTGTAGACAGGTGTATCTGGACGAACTGTTACGTGAGTTTCAAGAGGGATGAGTTCCATAGCATTGTTGCTTAGTCCTTCATCTCTTACTGCTGAATTCTCGATGGTTATGAGTCTTTCAGTCTGAACCTCTTGGATAGTAGCGAGAGGAGTGCGTCTGCTACTAGGTCGGAGTCCACGAGGCCTACTATTTAGTATTGGCCACATACTGTGGTTTGATGAGGTCGATTGACACAAATCTTTTCTCCTTTTTTCCAGCAAGGGGCGGCAGAAGTACTGTTCTTGTTCCGTGGACGGCTAGGACAGTTACTGGTTGTCTGTAAGAAGGTCCAAATTCCTTCTTGTCCGCAATCTTCTCTCTGACTAGATCCCCAACTTTTGGGATCCAGACAGGCCTTGCTGGGACTGCCCGTGTTTCCCCAGTGGTGGTTGGCTTCAGGAACACATTGCTTTGTTTCGATCTTAGTTCATTTAGATCCTGTAAAACAGCCAAACGATCTTTGATATCAAAGGGTTTATTTTCCACCACTGTACCTTTACATTCGAGATCAGGAACCCACATTCTTGTCCCAAATAGGACCTCATATGGAGTGACCCCCCCTAGAGAACCTCTTGGCAAAATATTTAATGAGCGCTGGACCCCATAAAGATGTTTGACCCACCCATCACCCGAACCTAATACTCTAGCTGTTATAGACTGCTTTATGTCCCGGTTTTTCCTTTCCACAACAGAATTTCCCTCAGGATGAAACGGAGAGGAGTACCGCAATGCTACGCCCAAACTGGCCATGGCTTCTTTGTAAGCCCGAGAGCTAAATGCAGGGCCCTGGTCAGAATGTAGTGTGCCAATTGCGTATGTGCCGATAAAGACTCGCAAATCTTTTATAACAGTTCGAGCGTCAGCCGAGCGCTGAGGCCATATCCATATGAACCTAGAATTAGTGTTTGTGGGATTGCATTTGTCATAAAGGACGCCTGCGCATAGATAGTCTAATGCTGTCTAACAATGGTGTCTGTACTGGGCAAGCTACCTTGTAGCATGGTGTCTGGTGGCGTTCTGCGCTAGTCTGTCTATTGCAGTCTCTGCAGTCATTGATGAAGATGTGAATCTGTGTATTCTTTCCAGGCCACCAGTACATCTCTTTTAATGTTAATATTGTTTTAGAGATCCCTTGATGTGACAGACCCTCCCCCAGATGTGCTTCATAAATCAAAGCTGCTCTATGTTCCATGTTTGGTATTACCCTATCCCCCACTCCAGGGATTCGAGCAAAAGGAACGTTGTTTGCATCAATTACATAAGAGTACTTGAGTGGAAATTTCTTTGGTAACGCTGCACCACTGTCTTTGCTTGAAGCATTGACAGCCAACAATATCTCACTGTCTATTCTCGTTTTTGAACGAGTGATCGCAGCTACGGAAGCTGTCTGAACAGCCCCCTTTGCGGCTTCATCAGCCAATGAATTCCCTGCAACATGAACGCCATCACGTTGATGACTCAGCGTGTGTATCACTTGAGATTTTGGTAGTTCGTTTCTTAACTGAACTACTTGTTCCCAAAGCGTTTTATGCTTTATTGTGCCACCTTTTGCATCTTTGAACCCGTTTTGAAGCCAACTCTGTATATATTCATTATATGACTGAACACAGTAAAAAGAATCGCACACTATAAGTGTGGGGAATTCGCGATCTGTATTTCAAGTGCCAGTTTGAATGCTTGTAATTCAGCTCGCTGAGCTATACAATCTCCTAGAGATTGAGTTTTAGTGACCATCGGTCTGAAGTTACCATTGCGCATGCGACCTTTAACGATTGCGCACGCTGCACTGTAAGCCTGCTTACTCCCTGTAGCGGGTTGTGCTGATCCGTCAGTAGAAATTATAAATTCGTACTGATCGAGAGGCAAAATTTCAGTGGGCAGAGGACATTTATGTTCATATTGCAGGAACGCCTGTGTTTCTAAATCAGGATCAAAAACATATTCAACATCTGTAGCAGCAAGAGAATTAACCCATTTTATCCATCTAGGATGTAAAGCTTTTGCATTTGGAATGCTCGCTTTTGTAACCGCCTCTAAGGCTGGTACTGGAGTTACGACAATAATGCGTTTCCCTTGGGCTAGAGCTCTTTCTTTTGCTACAGCGGTTTGAACTGCTGTCAGTATTTTTTCTGTGGAAGTGAAGCGCATTTCTGCTTGTGTATACAAATGTTATTTGTATGCTAGTGGTACTTTTTCACCCTCATTAAATGTTAAATAGGTGAATCCGCATTGACCCGAAATTATCCGGATCACTAAATTGCGTTTATTTACGTGGGTTTGTAAGTGATTTGTTGCTAACGTGTTAGCTTGGATTGAACGCAGGATTTCTGTGTGTTCCTGTGTCCAATGTTTTGTTGAAAAATCAGGTTTGATTAATTCGTAGAGAGGTTTAACCCTTTCTGCATAATTTAGAATATAAGTTCTCCCAAAATTTAGGAAACGATGGATTGTAAATTTTTCAGCGTTTTTGGAGGTTGGAGCAGCGCTAATTTTTCTAAAAAGTTAGCTGCCAGGCTCTTGCCTTCACTTGAAAGCTCATATCCTAGGAAAAGGACATTGAGATGGGCAATTCTGGATTTTTAAATTTGAATTTATAGCCCTCAGAGGTGAAGCCCAATATAATGGTACTCACCCTGTTCAAGTGCCTATCTAGGTCATCGTCTGTCAGATAGATGTCATCGACATATGACAATGCCTCATGATCATAAATTTGTAGTAACTCTGTTACTCTTGCTGAGAATAACCCCGGGCTGTTTTTGAACCCTTGTGGGAGTCTACAAAATTGACACTGAGTCCCCATTATTGAGAAAGCTGTTAAGTACCTGCTTTCAGGTGCTACGTTTTGACAAAAGAAACCATTTGAAATGTCCAATGTGGTTTTATATTTTTTACGCACAATGTTATTCATTAATGCTGTACTATGTGCATTTTGCACTGCAAATGTTTTGGAACAAGTGTTCAAGTGTTTGTAATCCAAAACTAGACGATATGTATTGTCTGGTTTGGATACAGGAAACAAAGGATTGTTCATTGAGGAGGTGCATGTTTCAATCACCCCTTGGTATTCAAGTTGATCTAAGATCTCCCTGACCTGTTTTTAGCTTCTTGCTTTATTGGGTACTGCCTTTGTGCAGTAGGTTGATTTTTTAGATGTATTTTGTGGTGAGGTGAGTCCCCATCCCAACCTACATGATTTTTGTATAATGCTGGGGCCTGGGCAACTGCCCATTTCCTGGCATAAGTATATTTTAGGTGAATTGGAATCTGGTTGGAGAAGGCTGGCATAATGATGTCCTCGCCATGTGGGCACTCCCTGACAAAGTTTGGTGGCCAGTCCTTTTCTGCTAGAAGTATATCATAACCCCTTGAAAGTTTCTCCCAAAAGAGTATTTTCACTTTTCTTGGTATGTCTCCCTCCATTCGGAGTGTTATTTCATATAACTTTTGTGGAGTACTAACCCTGGTGTCTACAGTCTCTACTGTGATGTACTCATTCAAGTCCACTATCTCCAGAAGTTCCTTCAGGTTCTGGCGAGCTATTGTTACTTCTGCTGCACTGTCGAGCATCGTCTGAGCCCATTCTCCGTTCTTGAGCTGTGTTCTCAGTATTCTCGGCATTTCTGATCTTCAGACCTGCAACCTTCTTTTTTGTGAATTGAGGTTTTAATTTATTTTTCTGAACGTGTTTATCGTCTTTGGATTTCACGCGTTCTTCTTTGTGATCTGACCGTCCTCTTCTTTCTAATCTCTGTGACGATATCTGAAAGGTACGAGAGGAACGTGTATCAGTATCTTGATACCGGTCAGGCTTTCTTAAATTATCCCTATTCCTGAGGTTATACCTCCTTTCAGAGGGCTCCTTTCGAGGAGACCTACCTCGGGATTGAGAACGTGTCTCTTTTGAATTTTGTTTATTAGTTTCCCACTTCTTTGTAGAAGATGTAGGATTTTGTTTAATAGAGTCCTTCTCAGGACCTTCAGATAGTTTTGGCTTCAAAGGTTTTCCACCCAAACTATCTCTGCCTAATTCTGCATAAGATTGTTCTATTATTCTGGGTAGTTCATGTTGATGTTCTGTTACATCAAATTCCCTTAAGCGTTGGCGGATCGCCACTGATGCTGCCTCCCTTTAATATTAGATAATATTATTGTTGAGACCTGGTCGAAGTTTTTCAGTAATTTCATACCTAAATTCAGAGCAGGTTCTGCCCCGTATTCGTTTTGAATTTGTTTCAGGACATCTGGTATTACTGCAATTGATGAAACAACATGTGTTTTAGTATAGATGGCAGCAAAGACTGTGCCCCAAGTGGTGCAGTCTTCCAGTTGTGGTGTGATCCCCATTGGTAAACAGATTGTTAGGATTCTGTGTTTCTCATAAGGGCTAGTATTTGGAAATACTGCTTCGATTTGAGTAATTTTTTGAGCTATCCAGAATGGAATTTGTTCACGTTTTGTGGGCATTTTACCCATGACTGCGTGTAAAGTCTGTGGAGTAATTTTTAGTATATTCCCCTGTTGAGGGGTTTGATTTGGAATGGTCATTGGTGGTTGGACTGTGAAAGTCCGCATGACATATTAGACTAATTGTCTGTAAATTTTTATTAACTCTTGTAGTTGAGTAAGTAATTCATCCTCTGACATTTCTTCGATGTCAGGATGAGGTGTGTAGCCGGCTAGAATCAGTCATGTTGCTCCTGGTCTACCTAGTTGACCGAGCCTGGTAATGTTTTTGTGATGTTTTAGGGCGCCTTTAAACCAGAGATTATGCTCCTGGTATGTGAGTGGAATTTCAATATCCTCGAAAGGAATATATTCCTCTGGTGGTTCATCTTCTTTAAAGAAGTGAAACATTTTTGTTACTGGATTTGATTCTGGGAATACTATCCATGAATAGAATACCTCTGTCTGAAAGGATTCGTGTGCCTCTATCATGAAAACTGCTCTACCACCTCGTGGTGTTAGGCCGTGTTTTATAAGTTTTAGAGTGATGGCTCTCCTAAAGTTTGGAGGGATGTTTATAACACCCTCATTAGTTTCATTTAAACCTGTAAAATTAAAAGCTATTACGACTGGGTCAGCCGCAGCTACACCGTTCTCGGTAGCAGTATCCCCGTTCAGGGACATTATTTTTTGAAGAAATGTAGAACAAGTTTCAAGGAAACAAAGATAAAGTGCACAATATTTTGGAACACTGTATCCTTCAACGTTGATCAAACCATACAGCTAATATATAGGATTTTTGTCCTATTCAGCTTTGGCGGATTTTTAACCCTACCCACTCCAGACGTCTTATGGAGTATGTGAGTAGGGGTCTCTGAGAAAAGCGCGACTGAGTTACTCAGTATCTAGCGTTAAATTAGTGCCTTATCAAACGTTGGGCGCCATGTAGTGTAGTTCCTATTTCCCTAATAGGCTCTGCGCATTGGAATAATATACCCTATATGTTTGACATAGGACTGAGTTCAGTATGTCCCTATCAAGTATATTAAACTTAATTTACTTTGTACCAGCTAACTCAGAGGCCACTAGAAACTCCTTGTAAACAAGAAGGGAGTAGTTTCTGGCAACCGCATAAACATGACAACTTTGTTTCCCTTTAGAATCGGAACACTCTCAGAATCGTGGAAACAACAGATGACAGTTTCACTCAGCTAATCGTGCATGCTTAGTTTCTTCAGAGTTACACAGAAATAATAAATGGGCGTTTCAATAAAAGGATTTATTGAACAGTCTTGTTTCTCGTGTAAGAGATATGAGCTGTTACAATCGTAAGACAGTATGCGAGATATATTATGTACAGCGTAAGCAGTAGAAAGAAATAATACTGCGCTAGCATTATCTTTTAGCTATGACACATATATTCATATACATAAATAACATAAGCTAAAAATGCAAGTACTCATAAGATGCTTCTCTAACTAGTTCTACCCCAGTGTACCTAACCTAAGTGTAGTGCAAGGTAAGAAGTAGGTGAAGTATTCTATAGTATGGTATGTTATAGTCTAGTATGCCAAGTCTAGTATGCCAAGAGTCCCTCTAGGTTCTAGTCAGCTCCATACCTTGAGAATAAGAGAGGTGGGAATCTCCTTCGGGTCTCAAACTCTAACACCCCGCGAAGTGAGTCAGAACACTGGAAGCTGGATTCTCTGCGAGCAGGGATGACAGCGTCTCTTGTCAGTGCATCAGGCCGGGACACGGGCTCCTCTAAAGTCGAGGTCTCCTCCCACTTGCTTGGGCAAGGGAAGGTATATTTATACCCAGTAGGTGCCTTGGAATGTTAGCATTGACGTAAAGTCAGGCAGAGGAAGACATCAGGAATGAACCCTTAAGGAATAGCGGTCATGCATAATAAATGAGTTCTTGGAGAAATCAATAATCCTGTGCTAGGGGAACTCCCAAGAGCTTAAGGGTCTGGTTTCTAAGAACTCGTTGTGACGTTAGAGTGGACGGATGTAGGTGACCATGCCTGTATTTGGATAGCATGGCTAATGCCTAAATAAGGACTGGGATCTTATGCCTATATAAGGGCAATGCGAATTGTGCCTATATAAGGACATGTATCATGAAAACCTATATACGGACACCTAAAGCGGAATACAACAGTTTCTGCCTTTAGTCCATGTTATATTCTTAGGTCATGTGTCACCATCATTACTGATCAAGCTAGGAATGTAGAATGTAGAATGCAGGCTAGAGAGTTCTCTTGTAAGCATGAGCTGGCAGTTGATAGTGAGTTGGCTGCTTGTTAATGGTCGTTACTGGTAGCTTAATAAACTACCTTTATTTCACCTTATCTGAGTGATATCTTCTTAAAATTGTCGAGACGAGGAAGTGATTGATGACCTGGTGACACTCAGTGGTGGTTGATTCACTTTGGATCCAGTTCCAAGAAGGACCACGACCCTGATTTCACCATGTGATATTAATTTGCTGATTATCACTTGGTAGTGTTTGCTGGTGAATCGGGCAGCAGCCTGATGGACAGTGCAGCAAGTATTTTAATAGAAAGCAGCATATTTTGGGCAGATTAACTTGTCACAATCCAACTGTGAGCGCAGAGTCCTGTTTGAAGTGCAGCGTGTGAAGAGTCTTTTACTAACATGCGTAACCGAAGCTGCTGCACATGAGGAGCCTTTGCTTAACACGCGGAAGCGAACATCCCGGCTGCGCATGTGAGGGCTTATGGACGTGTCTCAAGCAAACGTGCATGTGTGTGTTAGTGGACAAGAAACCCAGGCCCCAGCGCGTGTACTGTTGGCGTGTGCTTAGGGCAAGGAGAGCACCTACCAGTGATCCGGGGGCAAGATCGAGCCTCCACTGGTGTCAGCGTATGCGAGAGGAGGAGGATCGTTTATCAATCTGGGATTTCTACTAGAAGTGAGAGATACAAAGTGGGTTCCAGGATTCATCTGACTGTATTCATAACAATGGGAAATTTGATTGGAAGAGCTGTTCAGCCAGTGCTGAAACACACATTTTTCTTGTCTAGACAGTGAATTTTAGGACAAATGTTTTTTCCTTTTCTTCTGTTTGATTGATTGGCTGAACTTGAATAATTGGGACATTGCTGATCTGTTTAAGAAAGAATGAGAGTCTGAGTTGCTTGAGAGGGTATCATATATAAGTTTTGTTGTCTTGTATATTGAATTATTCTTGCACATAGAAAGCGCCCGCAATTTACATACAGTTTCACAGTGTCATGGCTGTACAAACTATACCAGCACCCCGCTATTTTTGTAAGAACCATGGGGCAGATTTACAAGAAAGTGACGCATCTGCAGAGATGTGTCACTTTCCCTGCCCCACCCTGAGAAACCCTTGCACCACCATGGATGCGCCTTATTTACAATACGGTGCACCATGGCGCAAGGATTGACAGATGATCAGCAATTCTGACGCATCTGTTGGGACAAATGTCACGCATTGCTGGAGTCGTGTCGCAAGCACGATGCAACTCCAGCAATGCATTTTGAGGCCTATTCCCACTACACCGCGTCACTCCTTACGCCTGCTTCAAGCAGGCGTAAGGTTTTGCCGCAGTAGCGTCCTAGAAGTGACGCAGTGAAATCTTGTAGATTTCACTGCGTCACTTTTATGAGGCTTACCTGCGTGGGAACGCCCTCCCTGCATACATTATACCTGACGCAGGTATAAAGTGACGCAGGGCTTTACAATGTGACGCAACTCCCTAGATGCGTCACGTTGTAAATTGGCCTAATTTTTTGCGCCGCCGCTGCGTCACAAAAGTGACGCAACATCGGCGCAAAAGTGTCACAAGGGGCTTGTAAATCTGCCCCCATGACTTGTGAGGATGGCGTGGGAAGACTGGAAAGATACGTTTGAAACATATTTGGAGGTCATCGGAGATGTATTTATTGCAAAAGGAAACTAGCCATATTAAAAGATAGCTTAGGCGTGGAAGGGAGAAAAGTCCTGAAACCATTATCAATTCCTGTAAATGAGAGTAGAAATATGGATCCTGGCTCTGATGCAGATGATGTCTTAGAGGATGAATATTTAAATGCTTTGAAAACATTAGAGGTAGAACTATGGAGAGAAAATAAGTATTGTGATAGAAACGCTCAAGTTTTTTTCTCGTGCTCAAATGCTTAGAGAAACAATTGAACAATATGTTGCAGTATTGAAGAGAATGGCTATCTCATGTATGGTTAGAGGCTTATGTGATGAAATAATAAGGGATCAGTTTATCAATAGGACTAATTATTCAAAGATTCAAGAAAAGTTATTACACCTAGAAGATCCCAGGTTAGAGAAAAGAATAGACATCGCAAGGCGTATGGAGAATACTTTTCATTACTTTAAATAGTTGAGTAGTAATTCATCCAAAGGGTGGAACAGATTTAAATTTCTAATGTAAATGCTCTGCACAAATCAACATGTAAGACTCGTAGTGAGTCTATTGACAAAGGTGTAGTAAAATCACAAGAGTCTGACAAAAAGAGGGCATGCTTTAGATGTGGGATCATGAAACATACTTCTGCGGTGAGGAATTGTCCTGCTTCCAAAGTCAAATGTTTCAGATGCCAGAAAGGGGGGGGGGGGCGCTTCTCCAGAGTATGTAAAATGACTGGTAACTTCATTGCTAAACATTGAGTTAATCTGGTTTATGGGGATGAAATGTTGTAGACTGAGCACAATGTAAACACGAATGATGATGATGATGCTGAAGTGCTGGTAGTGTGTGTTGTGGAAACACAAAGCAACTCTAATGTAACAAGTGGGACATATTGCCATCCAAAATGTACTGTTAAAGTGAAGGGGATGGAGGTGCAAGTATAGACTGACTCATGTTTACTATTTACCTCGATAGACAAATATGCATGGGAAAACTTGGGCAAGTGTGATTTGCGTCCCACTGATGTAAAACCAGAAGGGTATTGTGGTAGCAAGTTGCCAGTGGTGGGTTCTTTCAAAGCAGAATTGGAGTTCCAAGGCAGTAAGGCAACGGGCAAGGTTTATGTAGTTAAAAATGGGAAAACATTGTTGGGATGGAAGGAGCAGCAGTATTGGGCATGATATTAAATCCCAACCATCCTGACCAGTTGTCCCTTACAGTGCAGAGTATTGTGAGGATTTGGAGCTCTATATTCACAGATTTGTTTGCTGAACATTTGAGTTACTTGAAGAAATTAGAGCAAAGGATAATACTAAAAATGATGCGGTGCCTGAGGTGCATAAAGTTCAAAACATTTTGTTTGCCTTGCTATTACAGTTAAGGGATGATTTGAAGCTGTTGTGCAACAATGGTGTGATTGAGCCAATTGAAGCTTCCGATTGGTTGAGTCCCATTGTGCTAGCCAAGAAAACCAGTGGCAAAATTTACATGTGCGTACATCTCAGGGATCTAAATGATAGTATATGGGTAGATCGGCATCACCTTCTCCCCATAAATGAGATGTTGATGTCTGTGTGAGGTGCCAGGTGCTTCACTACCCTAGATTTATAGAGTGCCTATCATCAGGGGCTATTAAACTCAGAGTCTAATCTCACGTCCTCTGTAACTCCTGAAGGGGCGTACCAGTTAATTTGCATGCCTTTTGGACTTGCCTCTGCAGTCTTCCAGGGGATCATGCAGGGCATATTGTGGGGCATGTCTAATCTACTGTTTTTTCAGGACTATGTATTGGTATGGGTGAAAAAAGAATGCTGTGAAGTGTTTTGATGGAAGTGTTGTAAAGATTGGAACTGGAAGGTCTCACCATCTGGTAGGAAAAGTGCAAGTTTGGGATGGAAGAGATGGAATATTTGGGGCATACTCTGACATACGAAGGTGTCAACCCCAAGTTTAAATTGGTAGAGGCTATCAAGAAGGCACCCTCTCCTCAAGACAAGGAGCAATTGCATTCATTTTTGTGGCTTGCTGAGTATTACTTCATGTTTGTGGATAACTTTTCAGAAAAGATTCATGTGTTATGGGCACTGATGAAGAAGGGAGTACGGTTTCAATGGACGTCATCTTGTCAACGGGCATTTGACACTGTGATGGACTCTATCGACAAAACTGTGGTTTTGAAACCCTTTAATTTCATCATAGCAACAGAAGATAGTAACAGTGGATTAGGGGCAGTGTTGATGCAGATGCATGATGGACATGAGAGGGTAGTGGCATTTGCTCCTCACACACTCAAGGGGACTGGGAGCACATACTCCACCATAGAAAAGGAGGTGTTGGCTTGTGGGTGGGGTATAAAACATTTTTAGAACCTTTGTGTGGGGTGTGAAATTTGAATTGCACACCAACCACAACCCATTGATAGAGTTGTTTTCCACAGCTGTTGCTAGTAGAGTCGCTCCTTGTACAGCCAAGTGGTTATATCACCTTCAAGAATTCATGTTTTCTATTAGGTACATGCAGGGTATAAAAAATATCAATGCCGATTGCTTGTCCAGGTTACCCTTGGCCTGTGAGGCTGGTATTGAGGATGATGAGTGGGTGTCGCCCGAAACTGCTGAGGTGTGCAAAGGTGCCATCAGTGAGGATGAATGAAGGCAAGCAATGTCAGAAGATGTGGAGTTAGGAATGTTGATCAATTCATTATTGTATGAAAAAGTTTGGAAGGCGTTAGAAGAATTAAGGGGCATATTAGCAAGACCCACGTTAAAATTATCGCCGTTTTTGCGGCAGGAAACTGCCGCTAAAACGGCGATAATGGGCTTGCTAATATGCGTTATGGAATTCCAATAGAAGCCCAGGTTAGATGTCCTGCACATCTAACCTGGGCTTCTATTGGAATTCTATAACGCATATTAGCAAGCCCATTATCGCCGTTTTAGTGGCAGTTTCCTGCCGCTAAAACGGCGATAATTTTAACGTGGGTCTTGCTAATATGCCCCTAAATGCCTTCAAGAATATGTGGAATGAGCTGTCGGCAGTGAGGGGAATTGTGAGAAGGAGTGATAGTTTAGTTGTACTAAGCTATTTAGGTCAGATACTAATGATATTGTTACACAAGCATCCTGGTGGCAAGTCATCTAAGAAGTGGAAAGCCCTTTTTGATTTCTGGTGGCCAGGCATGAATATATAAATTGAACGATTTGTTCTGGATTGTATACCATGTACATGGAGAGACAAGTCACACATGTTGCAGGATAGTCCAATAAGTCTCATTGCATTTCCGGAAAGAGCATGGGAATACGTTGTCATAGATGTATGTGCCCCATTCGATTCGTTGGATACAAATGATAGATTTGATGTGGTGATGATGGACTACTCTTCAAGTAAAGTCTTCTAAGGTGATTTTGTTTTGTGAAGATATTTTTAGAATTTAAGGTTGTCCAGGAGTAATTTTGACCAACAATGGCCAAAACTTTGTGTCAGAAGAGTTTGAGTAATTTCTCAAAAATTGGGGAATTAAACATTACAGGACTGCAGTATATTACCACAGTGAGAATGATTTAGTTGAACGTTTTAAGAGTGCCATGCACTGTGGCGGTGCCAGCTTGGATGGAAAGGACAAGTCGACAAGGGGTTAAGTGTGATGTATTGAATGAAAGAGTGAGAAAATATCAAAATCATTATGCACAAGGACACAATTGTAGATTAATAAAAAGGAGTGGAAATTTTGAGAAAGGAAAGTACGTGCTGGAGGAGTGTGCCAGAAAGGTTGTTCGATGTTGTCTGATCTAAAAGAAGTGCATGAGGTCAAAGGGACTATGGTAAGCCTCTCAGATGGAAAGTGGTGGAACGTGAGAAGGGTTATGGTGCAACAACATTAATAGATTAGACCTGGAAGTAAATCAATGGATGTAACAAGGGAGAAATCATCTACCCGTGTTAGGAGGAAGTCGAGAAAATTAGAAGATTACATGTGTTCATAGACACATATTTTGATTGAGTATACACTTATGCACCTCGTTTTGTATACTGATAAACCTATATGTATATATATACAAAGCTTTGATGTAATCTCTATAATATTCTTTATGTAATCTATATATATGTTTTTTTACTTTTGGTTATGGGAAAGGGGGATGTGTTATGTTATATTCTTATGTTATGTGTCACCACCATTAGTGCTCAAGCTCCTGCTAGGAATGTAGAATGTAGGCTAAAGAGGGTTCTCTTGTAAGCAGGAGCTGATGTTTGATGGTGAGGTGGCTTCTTGTCAGGGGTCATTACTGGTAGCCTAATAAACTACCTTTATTTCACCTTATCTGAGTGATGTCTTAAAAGTTCAAAGTCAGCATGTTGTTATCTTTTGCATGACTTGTGAAAGTATTATTCTCCTCTAAGTACTGATTTGTTATAACACCATGCAACACCATGCAATACAAGTGTGATTCTAACTCCTCAATACCTCCAGCTCAGGGTTTAACAGTAGATTTTGGAAGTAAACATGTAGTCTGATTTGACCTATGATCATCTTGCTGGTTTAGGCTGGTTGCATATGGAATTTTGGAAAATCCCCACTTGATTTTGCAATGCAGGCTAAAGGTTAAGAAGTTGACCACTAAGGAGGAGAGGCTTCGCACAAGCTTATCACAAGAGGTCCTGCCAGACTGCCAAAACATCCAGTGATGAGAGGAATTGATCCCTATTGGTAGTGTGTTACTACAAAGGCATACTTTCTGCTAACAAAGGTGATCCGCTGTGAACAGTTATGCAGTGCACAGGGCCCCAAGAAACTCGAGAGGCAAGTTAGCTATTCCATGAAATCCTAGGGGCATATTCACGTGGAGCTATCGCCGAATTAACGGCACTTTATTGCAGCCAAAGACGTAATAAATGAACCTCCCCATTCACAAGCCGGTGTTAACAGCCCACAGCACCAGTTTACCCGTGATAGCAGCCGCAAAAAACATCGCCACAGAGGACCCTCGCAAATATCACTAATGAGATGCAGAGTAGGCGTTCCAGTGACAAAAGCCGAGACAACAGCACACCTCAACATTCACAACAACCACCCACATCCACGATGAAAAACACAAAACAGGCGATAAGGCGCGTTAACACCAGGAAATCTACACCTGCTCTGACCTGGTGTAAAGTCCGACGGCAGCCAGCACCACAAAAGGGAGCACAGCCCAGGGCCACAACCGAAGGGCAACAGATGCCATGGAGCCACACATCATGCAGCCCGGACACCCAAGAGGGCCACAACACCCACCGATACCACACCCAGGCCCGCAACACCCCCCCCCCCCGGGACCACCCCCAACCCTGAACTAAGAAATTGCACACCAACACCACGAATCGCAAAACAAACATTTTGCCTGATGTCCCACAAGCAGGAAAATAAACATACATGCGTGGCCAGAAAATGGAGAATCAGTCATACAGCAATGCAATCACCAACACAAAACACCATACAAACAAAAGCAGAAACAACCCTTAGGATGAGTCCTAGCTGCTCCTCACTGGACAATCCGTAGCACACATCCTGGAAGACCAAATCCAAGAGAAGAAGGTGTGCCATGCGCCCAACAAAGGAAAGAGAGGGAGAGAGCCAGGGAGAGAGACGGAGTGAGATAGCACAAGCAGCGCAAGGCCGCTCGGGCACCTGGCTCCACATGCCAACAGGTGTGTGTGCATCGCCATCCGTACACCATGAGCCCAAAGCCGTGTCCCAATCTCAGCGCCAAACCCACATCACATTCCAAAAACGAAAGCAGTAGTCAGACAAACATCAGGGATGAAAGCACCATTGTCCCAATGCAGAATGCGAGAGGACACCTGCACCTCTGACCTTGGTCCAGAATGCGCCTGGAACACCCTGATAGAGATGCAATGGCAGATTGGGCCGACTCCCACACCACACATTCCTCAAATTAACCATCCGACTCATCCACAGCCCACACACAGAAGCACCTGCCTGTGGTACCCCCGCATGGGATGCCCTTGACACTCATGGAAACAGCAACCCATAACCCACAACGTTGCACACACATTCAAATCATTGCTCAGAGCTGGGGCATATCCTCCACACAACTGCCGCAGTCCAGAAGAGTGCCTGTTCACGAGACGCACCAACGCAATGGCTGGCCATACCGGGCACATGCACAACCCCGTGACATGGAACAGTACTGTGCACGTATGCTGCATTTACTGGGCGCACAGCCACTGGCAGTGCTGCGGATCAGTTACAGGCTCAGCTTCCGCATTGCCCACGTCACCTGCGTCCAGCCCTGGTTCCACTGCCGAACATGCACATTCGAGTGTCCCATGGATGTCTGCCTATCCAACATAACTGTTGATGAATTGGACTATGACTCGTGACTGCGCCCCCTGTTGGATCACGAACAGGAGTGTAACCGAGACAGCCGTGCATGGAATGCCTTGACATACTGCGTATGTATTGGTAGTTGTGCATGGGAGATAGCACAATTTCTCGTGTGCAGTGACCACATCGAGGCACTCCCCTATTGGGCTGTGTTGCGGATCGGTGAGACGGTGTGGGCTGAGCACACCTGCCCGGACCACCTAATGGACTGGCTCACCCTGGTGTTCCTTGAACATGACAACGACGTACTATTGGAACACATTGCACATGAAGCTGCACGGGCATTCATGGACGAGTAACTACGTTCCTACAGCCACATCTGATTGCCACCCACAGCACATGGCCCAACAACTTGTTGCATCGTGGGGATTGCTCACATATCCCACCACAACAGAGGACACGCCTGCCAACATTCGGGCTCTGGATGCATGTGCATGGAATAACGCATGTGTACACACACCTGTGCAAGGCGACGCAGGTCCATGGTCGGAGCAACACAGCGTCGTCTGGCAACGTTGCCAATTCGGACACACTGCTGGGTGAGAGCACACACATGGCAATGTAGCACGACATGTGAACCTGTCGGACCCTCACACCTGATCACTGTTGGCAGAGCAGACAATGGGCGCACCCCGGAGGCAGAGCACCATGCAGACCCCACGTGCAGTGAGTCATGCCTCCTCACACGGGGCAATGTGCAGACGCCAAACAACACATGACTCGTCCAGCAAGGCAAGGTGGGCTGTGAGCATTGCCATCCGTGATGAATGTTGTCCATTTCAGCCCCACCATCATCTGAACCTCGACATGTACCCGTGCTGCGTGTAAGTGTCTTAAGCATGTCCCTGCCTGTTGTGGCCGTTGCCTCATCCGTACTGACACGCACATGCCAATAAAACCTATGCCACTCCACTGGTGTCTAACTGTGAGGTGTGCTGTTTACATTGTCCACTTGTGTGCCACAATGAGCCTCGTCACAACACAGGGAGGAACTAACTGACGCATGTGCAATGGGGGTGTGTCCCTTTGGCAAGCTCCGCCTCTGTGAGCCAGACATTGTTTTTGGATAGGTGCTGGATGACATGTGCACTTACATGACTCCAGCTATGTGTGTATGGTGTCCAACCTCTGACCATGTGGAGCAATGTCATACATCACAACAGATTGTGTCCACACAGTGTGTGTAAGTCGGTATGCGATGTGAAGTTCTGCTGTCACAAGTGGTGTGGGATACCACTCCTGGCCTGCCACCGTTTTGGTCACTCCTACACACGGCCCTATTCAACACATGGACGTGTGCCTAGGTTGGGGTGTTGTGAGATTGCTGTTGATGTGCAATGGGGACACAGCTAGTACTCACCTTCACAGTCATCCAATTGGCCATGTGTCTCAGGGATACACATGCGCATAGATGTCAGTTACCAGGGTGTACCTTCATGTGCAATCATCGTCCCCACATCCAGCCATACTTCCATACGTGAGTGAACATAGTGATGACACATCTGTGTGATTTAGAATGTTTTATTCACATTCAGGTGATTGACGGAGCTGGAGCTGTACCTGGCCATCCAAGCCCACATCACATGGAAGCCCAGTGGTGGGCCAACCAGAGTCCTTTGGGGATTGCACAGTGATTGGGAAGAGGGAGAGTGCAGTCCGCAGCAGGATTGCTGTGTGATTGGCCAGCGGGGAAGAAATGGCAGTCCGTGTCGGGGTCCGGGTGAATGTCGCAGGGTGTTCCGGAGGTCAGTAGGAGGTATTTCCCAGGGCATGATGCATAGGTCATGAGCAGGCAGGGACAGGCCATATGGCGGTGATGGATGCTACTGTCTCCTTCCTCACACAGTAGTTCCCATCCCCTTCTCACTGCCCTGATACGGGTTCAGTGTCGGGTGTGTCCGGTGTGTGTGGCGGGGTGATGGCTGCATCGCTGTGTGCCCCTGACACATCAGACTGCGTAGGCGATGGGGCAGCATCACAGTGTGCCACAGACACATCAGGGGTCGGAGCTGTGTGTGTAAATGTTCCCTCTGCAGTCATCTGGGAATGGCTCAGTGGCAGCAATGGCAAGTTGGAGTACTGCAGGGTGTTGCTGTTCCCAGCCACGGCTCGCTGGTGTCCAGCCTTGGCAGACATACTTCCAGCCTGCATCTGCTCCATGGTGTCCATTGCCCTCCGCATCTGTGCCAACTCTGTGCTGTCATGGCTGGTGCCTCTCTGACCAGACAGTGCTTGTATTAGACTCATGGCACCAGCGAGGTTAGCCAAGGTCTGTGGCGGAGCATGGTGCGTACAGGTGGTGTCCAATAGGGACTGTACGTGGTCCCTGATAGGACTCAGACACCCACGTATGGCATCGAGTTTGACTGCCACGAGCTCGAAACCCACCCGCAGCTGATGAGCCAACTCCACCTGGCAACCCAACACACGCCGTTGGAATTCCATGTATTGGTCGGGGGTCCTGGGAGACAGCCGTGGTGGTGTGTGTTTCCTGCTGTGTGGTCTGTGCAGGTGGTGGGGTCACCTTGAGGCAGCTGGCCTGGCCTGCTCCTGGGGGTGGGGTGCAGAGGCTGTCCAACATCCGATGGAGGGTGTCTTGACATATGTGCAGGTTGTCCTCTTCATCATCAATGGTGGGATGTGTGGTGTGCTCTGCAGGGGGTGTTGTTTGTCCCTCTGCAATGTAAAGGGGAGATGCAGATGTATACATTCAGACTGCATGCCAATGTACATTGTGGCTGTTTGGGGGGTGCTGGCTATTTGATGGCAGTCATTGTGTTTTTTGACTACATGACGGATGTGTGGTAGTCCCCGTACATTATCATCACACAGTGTCAGGCAATGCCAGATGTGGGTGGACAGTTACTACGCACGAACGGAACCTGTTGTGAGCTCTGTCCTGTGGTGCTGGTGTTGCACTTTGTACCACATTGCCTTCATTGCTGATGTTCTGTGATTGCTATGTGTGTGTGCTGCATTGTGGGTGAGTTGCCCCTGCAGCTCTGATTTCGTGTAGCCTTCTCCCTTTGAGGTGGGGTGCCTTTGAATTGTGTGCTTTTCGGGGCCTGATTTGCTTTTGACTTGGGTCATGTGTGCTCGCGGACTGTTTTTGTGGCCTGGTGCATTGTTCGTCTGCTGCGTGTATTGTAAGGCATGGGTTGTGGGTGCACGTGGACACGTCGGAGTGTGACCTGCTCCTTTACGGATGTGATCCGCACTTGGCTACCTCCATGTCACTTCGTGGGCCATGTCATTTTTTGGGGGCAGCTGCCATGCTATCGGACATGCAGTGTTACTTGCATAGTCAGTGTGGGTCATGGAGCAGCTGCTTTACTGGATTCAGCACATGTGCACGGGTCGGTTGTGATATTGGTGTAGGGGGGGCCCTCTGTGCACATTGTGGATGGGGGCCTACTTGGTGTTTCTATGTGTGCTGCAGTGTGCCAAGGCATTCAGGGACATGTTCCACAGTCATTGTGGGTGTGCTGTGTGCTGCGCGTAATTGTGCATGTGTGCCATTGTGCCCTTCTCCCCCGTCCCCCCCGTTCCTAGTGGTTACTCACCCTGTTGCTGTTGGATCAGGTCGTATCGTGCTGTGTCCAGGCCCTCCAACCCTGCCACCGTCTCCTCACTGCTGACTGTGGCCACCATTTGCTCTAGCTCCTCCTGTGTCGCAGGGCTCCCACCTCCAGTCGCCGTTGCTGCCTCCATGTTGGCGGCGAGCTTATGTTTGGTCTGCCTTTTCAGATCATGCCAGCGCCTCTTGACCTCCTCCAGTGACCTCCTGGACACTCCGACTGCACTGACCTTGGTGACGATGGCCTGCCATATTTCGGTTTGGGTTGCCAGTGGAGGTGCCGAACAGTTGTTGATGGTGTTCGGTCACCCCCGTGACGATGATCTGGTCTTCCTGCGGACTGTACCCGGTCTTCCTCTTGTCCTTGCCCTTCCCCGAAAGCGGGGTTCCTGGATGGTCCTCCGTAGGGCTTGTGGTGTTCGGCTTGTCCTCTGCACTCGGTCCGGGTGCATCCATGTTGCTACTCAGTTTGAATGGTTTTTGGGCTTTTTTTTGTCTTTCTTTTATGGTGCTTTTTTCCGCCGGCTGTGTGGAATTTACAGGCCTGTGGCTGGTGTTCGCTGATTTCTGTACCGCAATTGGCCTCATCGCATGATTTCTCGCGTTCGCATTTTTTGGGCGTGGCATTGATTTTCACGCTGACATTTGACGCGTTATCTGGTGGCTATCGCATGGTACCGCCTTGTTGTGAATTCCACGTTGACACAGGGTTATTTTCCCGTGATAGGCTGCATTATTGAAAGTTGCTTTACGCTACTCTTGCGGTAGTTATCACACGTTCTTGTGAATATATCCCCTAGTGTAGTGCATAGAAGTAGCGTTAGCGCGGTAGCATGCAAGGATATTCTAAAACATGTTAAAACTGTTGATTTTATTGTTACTGCTGGCAGCATGCGCAAGTGCTGTTTAATTATATTCTATGTCATTATTAATGTAGTAAACAACAGAATAAGACTGTTAAAATAAATACTTTAAAATATTCAGTCTTTCCTCGTGCTACGCTTGAGTGTGCTACACTAAGAATGAAATTGGGTTTGAAATACTGAACACTTTATAAGAATGTTAGCTACCCAGAAAACACAAACAACACCCTCGTCGAAATGCTCAATGCATTGTGTGGGGCTGCTGTTAAATTGGACTTCCTTTCTCAGTGATAGTGCATTGAAATGGGTATCAATGGGTTAGGAACATGCAGCCCAGGGGTGTACAACTAAGGATTTGCAACAAATAGCCTCACATAATTCTGTGTGACATGGCCATAATATTGATAATAAACCACAGTATACACAAAAAAACGAACTCAGAGTGTCAATTCTCTATAGAAACAAATGCTTGTCACAACACCGGGGCAGGGAACTTGCTCTGAATTTGAAAAGTTAACTGTCCAGTTTGGTTCTTTAGGTAATGTTGGTTTAAAGAGGAATCACCCAATCATTTATTGTACTTCACTAACATCCTATGTCAATATTGGTTCATTTCATATCACCTGCACAGGAGTGTTTAACTAACTCTAACCTGAGTCCAGAGGACCTCATTATGAGTGTAAATGTTATCTTTCTGTTAAGTCAATCCCCTCGTGTTTCCAATACCAGGAGTACTCAGTAGCTCAAGGGGGATGGAATTATTTGTTGAACCCTCTGGGTTCATTAAGAAATTATGATATACCCAGGGAAGCTATGATTCTAGGTCTAATTACCCAGTTTGAGATTCCTGCTGCTTTCAGTAGACAAAATCTTTGGGTAAATCTAAATCTAAACATAATCACGGTGTTTCCAAGGAGGTTGTCCTTTTGATGGGACTTTTGTTACCTACCACATTAATATTAATGTCGAACACATAATGAAGACCTTAATACCCAAATAAGGGGCATATTATCAATGGACGGCGATAAATATCGCAAAGCGCGCTTAGCGCTTTTTTATTTATCGCCGTCTATCGCTGGAATTAATCGCCCGGTTAGCGCATTATTAACAAAGCGTATCACCGAGGCGATAAAAATTCCAGCGATAGCGGCTTTATCGAGGGGATATCGCTGGAAATCCAGCGAAATTACTACATAGATGGCGTAAACGTTGTTAATAGGCCAAGGTGCACTTAGCCTTATGATCCACCTGCCATAGGATAACTAGGGTAAGTCAGCATTTTATCAGACGTTAGTTTTTGGCGAAAACCGCGGTTTCGCCAAAACTAACGTCTGATAATATGCTGTGGGCCGCCTTGTAAATATCGCGATGTGCTCTTAGCGATATTTTACATGTCTTTCTGTGTGAGGTACACCCAGTGACGCCCACTTTGCATCTCATTAGAGATGCAAAGCGAGGCGTCAGGAAAACGGCTGCTAACATGCGCTAATGCATGTTAGCACCGCCTTGTAAATAGGGCGGAAAGATTATCTCCGCTTTTTTGGCTTTTAAAGCCAAAAAAGCGGAGATAAGGCCCTTGATAATATGCCCCTTAGTCTTTGAAGGAACCAACATTGACCTTGTGGACCGGACCTCATTATAGTAGTTGTGGACCTCATTAGACCCTTTTAAGCTTTAAATGAAAACATGGACGTCAAAATTCACTGCAGAACTATTACTCAATTCTTGCCAAGGGAGTTCCACCCAGTGACTCTGGCTGTGACAATTTTAAGAAAGACTAGTTTGGCTTTGCCTTCTATTGACTTATTTAATGCAGCCCTAATTATTCTCAAATGTGATTAAATTCGATTTGATATTGACTCTTGGTCACAAAATACATTTAGAGAAAGAAAACTATATATATGGCACTGTCTAGACACTAATGAATTTAATACCGTGGGTGAAAAAAAGTAGACCTCCCATGTCCAGTGACCTAGAGGTGGCATCAGCGGATATCACTCTTGGATTGCCTCGACAGTACATACTCTTGTGCCCATAAAATCTGGATAAGCAAGCAGAGCTACCTCTACTGAGCCCTGGTTTTCAGAGGTTCCCAGGCTTTTAAAAAGGCAATGCAACCGGCAAGAACGGTGGTGGAGACAATCTTATGACGTCACTGAGAAAGAAATGTATAGGGAGCTGATTGCAGAGTATAAAGAACTGATTCACACATCAAAAACCACCAACTTCTTGGATAAAATAAAAGCTGCAAATAACAGTACTAAAGAACTATTTGCCGTGGTCCAGAAACTTAGCTGAACCCCAGAGAGAAGAAATACTGTTGTCGATCATACCTTTTGCAATACTCTAGCTCCTTTTTTCAGGAAAAAGGTATGCACTATTTCATTTATGATGTATTTGCCTTGAATCACTCTAGGGAAATGAGTAGCTCCACTGCTGAAAGTAAAGGAGTTCTGGCCAATTTAATGACCTAAAGTATCCATCAAAAGCTAATTTGGTTCGGTTTTTGAACTTTCCGTCCATCTCTTATGACCAGGTTTGTGAGCTCCTCTGTACAACCAAAACTGGTTCACCGGCGGATCCCTACCCCCTAGAATAGCCCACGCAGCTTTGGATCCTATTGCACAGCAACTAGGGGATATTTTCAAATCTATCCTTAAGACAGGAATATTTCCAAAAATCTGGAAAAAGGCTTCCATTCTGCCTTGTTAACAAAAACCTAACTTGGATGCTTCGAACCCTTGTAATTCATGCCCGATTTCCTGGTTGCCTATGCCGGCAAATATTCTGGAAAAATTTATTAATCAAGAACTGACTACTTTTATTAATACCAACCACATTCTGGATCCTACGCAGTACAGGTTCAGGAGTGAGCACAGCACTGAGCTCACACTGATTACTGCAACGGAGGAGATCAGACATGCGGTTGATAACGGAGGAAATGCCGCTCTGATTTTACTGGACCTCTCTGCGGCCTTCGATATGGTAGACCACGGCCTATTGTTAAGTCACCTCCAAGAAATAGGCATAGGTGGGGTAGCTCTTTCTCTTGTTAAATCTTTTTTAACCGAGCGTGAGGAAATTGTGGAACTAGGCAGCTATGCATAGCATACTTTTCAACTCCCTTGTGGGGTTCCACAGGGCTCGTCACTGAGCCCCTCCCATTTCAACCTATACGTTATTCCTCTGGCCAGGCTCATTAAATCATTTGGCTTTACTATGGTGTCATATGCCGATGACAAACAGATTATCATCTCTATTACAAACAACATTTCGGAGACAACTTTTAAGTTTCATAGCTGTATGCAACAGGTAAGTAAGTGGATAATGGAGAGCTGCCTGAAATTAAATTCAAACAAAACCGAGGTTTAATCTTCAGCAGTAACTCTTCTTTCTGGTCTCCTAAATGGTGGCCTCAGGAACTCGGCTCGCTCCCTATTCCAGTAACAAAGCAAAAAACCTGGGAGTTATCTGTGATACTGCCTTGTCCATAACACACCAGGTAAAGGCCATCACTTCATCCACCTTTCTTACATTAAAATTCTGAGAAAAATCTTCCCTTTCATACCTCTGAACTTACAAAAAACGGTTGTCTCGACCCTCATTTTATCAAAGTTAGACTACTGTAATGCCCTCTTCGTCGGTCTTCAGAAGGGTCTTCTTAACAAACTACAGGTTCTCCAGAACGTAGCTGCTCGTCTACTATCAGGGATCCCCAGACACTCTTCAGCTAAACTAGCTCTCAAATCCCTTCACAGGCTTCCTGTGGAGAAGCAGATTGATTTCAAGGCCCTTTGTACTGCCTTTATGGCTCTTCATAATTGCGGACCGGAATATCTTAAAGACTAGTTCCAATGGTATGTTCCAAGAAATCTCCGATCCTCATCTCAAAAGCTGGTGGAGGTCCCCAGATTCTGGCTTTCAAACTGGGGGATAAAAGATTTGTTAATGTTACTGCCAGACTATGGAACTGTCTTCCTACCAATTTAAAGAACTCTCCTGACCTGCTTCCCTTTAGGAAAGGCCTTAAGACCTGGCTATTCACCCGTTAGTTCATCTTTCTATAAAAGCAAGTTTTGAGTATGGCTAAGTCCTGGCTATCACCTTAGGTTTTTCATATAGCGCCTAGATGCCTTCGGGTATTAGTTTGCGCGCTATAAATAAATAAAATAATAAATAAATATATATGGTGGACCTCTTAAGGGTATGAAAGTGCAGGTTCTTTAGGGGAAACGTATGATGCATATGAGGAAAGAGGGATACATAGCAAGGTTGGTAATTACAAACAAATCATTCTAATGTAGTCACAATCTAAAATGGCTGCTGGCACATAACATTAATTTTGTTGCACACTGTGGACATTCCTAATACTGTGCACTGCCTTGGCATTATGTTACTTAAATTAGTAGCACAGAGTTAGCTTTGACCTCAACTCACTCTTCAGTTCAAGGCATTGCTTCCATGAGACACTGCTGGCAGAGCTGTTTGTGCCAAATGCAGTTCCCACTACAGAGCTGATGTCAGAATACACTCAGCTTTACAGCTCCTGCCTGTAGAAATGACTAGAAGCAAGCACTGGAGGTTACTCAATTCCCTTGCTGTTAAACATCTACTAACACTAAGGGGCTGATTACGATGTCGTTCGGAAAGGCTCCCAATCCAATTCGGAACATATGTTTCCGACCGAATCATACACATTTCCAATCGACTGATTACGATGCATGGAAACCGTTCGGGCTGTTCGAATCGGTTCCGAAAGGCATTCGGACAGCCCGAGTCTTTCATGGCCGATTCGTACAGCTCTATGAACACGGTTCTCGAGCGAGTGATTACAATGACCGATTTGGACAGCTGTTCCGATTCGGTGTGCCTGACACGAAATGGCTGTCGGAATCTGACTTTAGGGGTCCTTAGCAGGCCCCTTTTCACCCTGAGGTCTCCGGTTGGGGCCCGTAGGGGTACCATAGGGTGCCCGCCACAGAGTGCAAGGTTTTCCCCAACCACTTATTTTTTCAATGGGATCCTGTGTTCTCGTTTGGAACACCAGCTCCCATTGAAGTCAATGCAAGTCCGACCAAACGATGTTAGGAAGCATCGTAATCGGTCGGTCGGGCTTGCAGAGCCCGATTCGGTCAGAAACGATTCCAAAACCGAGTCGGAAGAGTTTCCAAACGACATCATAATCGGCCCCTAAGTATGAGGCAGACAATCCATAGGCCTTTGCTTCAAGTTCCCTTTCTGTGCAGCTCCATCCCATGTTTAGCAAGGGGCAGGCTGTCACAGACCTGTGCTTCACAGGTTCTATACTGACAGCAACTCCTCTACACCAGTTTGGGCACCTGGTAAATGTCTTTCATGGAAATAATTTTACAAACTCTGGGAAAACTAATGCATAATATGCTTTTACAAAACATAAACTGAGTAATATATGATACATGGGACACTGCAATCACTGTATAAAATTTGTCTCAAATTTCTTTATAATCAGTGAGTTGTGATGCACCCAGCCGCGGATTATAAAGAGAAGATGTAGGAGCTCAACTATAATAACTTACACATGATTTCTGATGTTAAAATGCCTGCTGCTAGAGCCAGCAGCAGAAGGAATAGCAGGTCAGGTCACGGAGCATATTTGAAGCAGCTGTTTTAGAATCAAAACCATAGGTGGCTTTTTTCTATGTGTTCTGTTTTTCTAGCCTTGCAGCGACAACCAGAAAGGGAATATTCATGGCAGCATGATTATTTTTTTCACTTCTTAAGTAATTATAGAAAAGTTTGAATCTTCTTGCGTGTTACTATACATTCTGAAGGCCTGCTGCATTTTTTTTAAACTGACTTGCATTAAATTGATTCTAATATCTTCTTATAACACATATTTCACCTGATATTTAGTTTTGCTGCATTTAATTTTCCACTAGAGATTCTATTTTTATTCTTCAAGTTTGCAAATACACTCCCTCCTTTATATGAATGAGCTATGTACTAAGGATCTAAGGGGCACATGCATCAAGCTAGGCAATTGCGATTCCTTAATAGCGATTATTAAGGAATCGCTATTAAGGAATCGCAATTGCCTATGTATGTAGAAATCGCTCAATAAATAGCGATTCCTAAACATTCCTTAATTGCTACTCGCAAATTGCGAGTCGCAATTAAGGATACCTACCCATTCATTCCTATGGGCCAGGAGGCCCATAGGAATGAATGGGAAGATATTCACTATTAGCGATTCGCTATTAAAAGAATGGCAAATAGCGGGAGCTATTTCAAGGGTGCCAGGGTGTCAAAAGGACACCCTGTTGCACCCTGAAATCTGCACATGAGTACATCTTGACACACACATGCCCCAAGGGCATGTGTGTGTGTAAAATGGAAGTTTGAAAAATGAACTTTAGTGCATTTTTCAAAGTTTTGCAAATTACCATGCAGTTTAACTTCATGGTAATTTGCTCCCTATTAGCAAAATCGCAAATTTTTTAACTTTAATGCATTGCATTTAAGGAATCTCAATTTGTGATTCCTTAAATGCAATTGCAATTTAAGGAATAGCAATTTTGCGATTCCTTAAATTGCGATTTCTGCATTTGGGATGATGCATCCCAAATGCAAAAATACTGGTCGCAACGGGGCAGATTCTGAGAATCTGCCCGTTTGCGACCAGTATTTCGGTTGATGCATGTGCCAGTAAGTGGTTTGTGAGGAAAGTAATGGTGTGTTCAGGTTTCATAAGTGATAAAGTACCCACTTAGAATTCCATAACCATATAAAGGAACTCGATCTTTGGCCTTGTTCCTCTATATGGTTATGGAACTCCTCTGTGGCTTGCAATATTCTTCTAATGTATGGCAGAGGGTAGATTATCTCATATATTATCATGCAGAATACACAGTAGCGAATAAATGTGTGGACTACATAACATTCATGGATCTAACCTTTGCAATTGACCATGTCAAAAGAGCAAAGTTGTGCTGCATTTTAACATAAACAAATTGTGATGGTCAACTTCCGTCTTTGTTAAAAAGGGAACAGCAGTGAAACGTTCACATTTTTGTAATACATAGCAGAGTAAGACATTGGTATATTTTGCCATCTTTTACATTCAAGGTGTGCCCTCATCAATGACGTCATATATATATTTTAACCCCAGAGGGACAAATAAAACCCATGCTGCTATATGTCCGTTATGTAGTTTTAATATCTCACATGGTTATTGGGTTACAGGAGCTCAAATATGATGAACAAATCGGGGAGCTTTATAAGAATACAAACATAGTTGAATAAAATATATGTCTATTTTACAGTAGTTAAGACATATTTAGAGGGTCGAATTAGACTACAAGCTATACAGGCCTCCTCTTACAGCTGCAAGGCATATTCATAACACGTAATTAAATGGAAGGATGGTTAGGTATAGCCAGCATCATATAAGAGACACCATCTAAATTGGTTCTATATATTCTAAAGAGAAATCAATCCCTATTGATGCTTGTAATGTTGAAATGTGTGACTATAGCAATCCAGCTCTAATTCAATAAAAAGAAAACGGTTTACTAAGGTGGCTTCTGTGGTTTTCTAAAGCAAAACCTACTTACATCATTCATTGGAACTAGCATTCTTTTAATTAGCAGATGAGATACTTGTGCCAACTGTGAACTGTGGATATTGAATATCAGTTGTTACCATCCATACATTTACCACACATGCCTGTACCACACATGTAATATAACGTGTTCACATTTATAAACCATTGCAATATGTAAATATTTATATATATTATGGGGCATATTTATCAAATAGTCACACACCACAGTGCAGCAAGCCACCTTGCTGCACTGTGCTGCGTAAAAGGGCAAGGGCAGGAATGGCTGTATTTAACATTATACTGCGCATTTTTGACTTTTCCCATTGCTGGTGCACAATGTGCTACCAAGACCATAGTGCAAAGGTGCCTGCATTGTAAGCAAGATTATCTTTGTGCAGGAAAGGTCACCTTCCTGCACAAAAACAATCCCCGAGGCATTTTCTCCTTTCTCTGTGAGCTGCAGAATGTAGCTCACAAAGACAGAGGAAAAAACAAGGAGAAATAAACGTGTTTCCCTTGTTACACCTCACTTGGGGAGGCGTAGCAGTTTTGGTGCATTTCTAGGTCTACCACTTATGGTAAGTCAGGGAATTTTTCACACTCCATGGGTGTTGCTTGGGAACACTCATGTATCACCCATGTAACGCCTCCTTGGGGTAGAGTAACACAATTCAGGGATGCGTTATTCTGGATTTATCAAGTAACTCAGGGCCACACAAGGCGGCCTTGAATGGCATGACAAATGACACTTAAAGAAACCCTTCAATAAATATGGCCCTATATATATGTATTCTGAGCTATTTTGTCTTCCATTGTGTCTACCCCAGCTCTAATAGGGCAGTATACTTCTCATGGGTCGGGCCCCCTATTAGTTTGTCCCCAAACAGCTTTCACAGCAAAGACGCAGACTCACTCGGAACCTTTAAAACTCCTTATTACACCGTACCATTACCAATCCCTGAACCATTAACACCCCAAATCACTTTATCCATTACTACCCCGAACCTTACCCATCCTTGAACCCTCAAAACTCCATACCCTTATCAATCGATAAACCCTAAAACCCCTTACTACACCATTACCATACCCATCCCTGAACCCCTAAAGCCCTTAGACCCATTATTTATCCTTAATTCTCTTGTTTGATATTTAATATAATAAAAAAAAAAACAGCATTATGGTAAAGTCCTGCATTATATAGTGCCAGAAAATGATATTCCTAGTACTTACCTGCATGGTAATGGCCGCATTGTAAAGGTAATGCGTTGTAACACCCATGATGCAAGCATTACATACCACGGTTATTGGTATGGCCTACTGATAAAGCAACTCTAGATCAGACTGTAATAATGGATTTCATGCTCAGGATCCATGTAAGAAGTTTCCCTAGACTTCCTCTGGATGGCTTAATGAGATGTTGGCTTACAGCTATCAAATGCATTTCATGACGTTCATGAGTATGAATCCTGGCAATTCAGACTCATCCTTCTATCCTTTGATGTTGGTAAATTGAGCACTAGAAACTGTGTAATAGTAATATCTTTTATTCAAGGTAATTGGAAATGGCAGAAGTGCTACATAACAAATATTCTTACTTTTATTCTCATTCTGTTCTTATTTTTATTGTTATTCCTACTATGATTATTTTTCTTATTCTTATTGTGATTCCAATTCCTATTATTATTGTGATTCCTACTCTTGTTCTTATTTATATTCTTATTTTTTTATAGAGTTTTATGTAGCGCAAACTAGACCCGAAGATATCGGGTATCAGAGTGCTTTACATAGCATCAGTTTCGTTACACAAGGACACATTCATTTTTGTTAGGCACGGGAAGATTAAGTGATTTGCCCAGAATCACAGGATGTTGAGCGCCATTGCCGAGACTCGAAACCGGTTCCCCAGCGTCAACGTCGACCGCTCTAGCCGTAGGCTACATCCTCTCCCCTAATTATCCTTATTATGTTTTTATCCAGAGCAATTGTTTTTAAGAAAGCTTGGTCATATCATCAGGCAAGATGAAGTTGGGATCCAAAATATATTTAGGAGATAAGATGCCTGAAACCTTTGTCACCAAATTACAAAACATGTCTATTAAGGATATATGTGTAAACAAAAACAAAAAACTCTGCAGGCAGGAAAACTGCATGTTGATTGTAAATATTGCATATATAATTAATATATTAGAGCATTTTATATGGAGGCTTATTCAAATGATAAAGAGTGCCCCCGAATATCAGTGGTGGATGTGTTCAATGACCCACTGACGGGTGTTTGCTGTATTTTATAAGGAATTGAGAAGATGGTACATCAGTCTCAAGTTATTAAAACTAGGGTGCATATTTACTGAAACTTTGCCCAGGGTTTCTGCCACAAAAGTGACGCAAAACTGGCACATAGTGTTGTGGTGGGGTTTACTTTCCAATGTAAATCATGATTACATTGGAACCTTGCCTAATGTAATGTAAATTAGCGCTTTGTGGTACTTTGTGTCACCGGGGAATGCCACGGATGCTTCATGGACACTCCCATACACCCACCAATGAGTTGCACACAAATCCCTATCTACTAACGTTTGTAGACAGGGATTTGCACCAAATCTTCCTTCTCGAGGCAGGCTTAACAACAAGTCTTCACATTTTCCAACTTTGCACTTGTGTTGAGCTGTACAGCACGTATACAAAGTGGGAAAAGTATTGAAGTGTAGGTTTCCTTTCAGAACCAAATCTATGTGCACACATTTGCGTTACGGTACAAGGGTGTGTGCGCTGGTCCATGACAGCGTGCCAGCACTGAGGCAGAGAAAAACAGCACTATATCTTAGTAGATATGGTGCTATCTTTCTCTCACCCTTTGACGCAATGCAGTACAGCAACTTTGGCCCCTGCACTGCGCTGCACTAAAACTTAGTAAATGTGTTTGAAAGTTTACAAATTGCAGACCAATTTCCTTCCATTTTATGTGTTTGAGATGCCCATTGACATTATTTGATGCAGGATTTTTTTTTATTAAGGTTTATAGTGCTGACATCTTGGAAATCAATTTAAAGTGCTGTAGAGATATATAAGGCTGTCTCACTGAGCTATTATAAAATGTTGAATTTTCTATAAACTCATTGCCACTATTGTGTCCTCAAAATATATTGTGATCATAAAGTTTTATTGTATGGTTACTTGATAATAATAATGATGATGATGATAATAATAATAATAATAATAATAATAATTATTAATAATAATAATAATAATATTCATAATAATAATGATTTAGTAGTTTTGCAATCTCTAGGGGGTTGTCATTAGCAGGCTTCATTACACCTATTTTCATTAGCATCTCATTGGCTAGGCGATGTGGTGTTTTCCAGTAGTGGTCTCTGCGTATTGGAAATAACTCAACACCTTGTTCTTTTCACTGAATTCAGCCCTATGTTGATTGGATTTGATGTTTATGATTATGATTGCATCCATTTGTAAACTTGTAAACGTGGGAATTACCTTGACTTTTGAATTTTTCTTTATAGCTCTGGTGAGTAGTATCTGTAATTCAAGGCATTAGGTCATTGTTTTCTACTCCAAAGCTGAGCCACTCTTTGATGTTTTCATGAAATATTTCTATTCCCGGGCATAGTATTTTATTTATATCTATGGGTCATAAACTACCTATTTCTCGAAGGAGATCAGAAACAGCCAGAATCCCTCCAAGAAGATCTTCTCCATTATTAAAAATCTCAAAAATGCTGGGGCGCCTGTGGCATCTGCCGTTAAGTCTAATGAACAATGTGAGGAACTTGCCACCTTCTTTATAACAAAGGTGGATAACATCTACAAGACCTTCCCCCAGATAGCTAGGGCCCCTGATCCTGAGGACTTAGCCTCCACCGCCCACACATTGGCCACCTTTCCACCAATTACTGAAGAAGTACTTAATATTAACCCTGGGCAAAGCACTACGCTACGCTCGCGTAGTTTGCGAAGTTTGCGCTACTTCGCACAATGCGAATTGCAGTGCAAACACGCGTAGCGTAGCGTAGTGCAGCGGTCATTTTTTGCTTGCTCGCGGTCCTCAACGTCAAGTTGGCGACCGCGAGCAAGCAAAATGACATCCCGGCGAGATTCTCGACGCAGGGAGGTCAGGTTTCTCATTGCGAGTGGTCGCGTATGCTCGCGACCGCTCGCGATGAGAAACTACCAGTCCGCGTTGAGAAAGCTGCCGCTCGAGTAAAAATCTACTCGAGCGGCAGTAAAAGACAGCTCGCACTGTGCAAGATGCCGTTTTCAATGATTGCACAGTGCGGACAAGCATCCGGCACTGTGCAATCATTGCGAACAGTGCACTACGCAGTTCGCGTAGTGCTACGCGTAGTTCGCGTAGTGCGAACTGCACTTTGCGTAGCTTCGCGTGGCGCTACTTCGCGAACTACGCCCAGGCTTACTTAATATACTCTGTAGAAAGGTCAAATCTGGTTCTCCAACTGATCCTATGAAGCCGGAACACCTAATGAGACTTCTACCGGTACAACTTACAGCTTTGGGCCAGGTTATCAACCTGTCCTTGGCCATGGCCAGAGTCCCCAGGACATGGAAGCAAGCCGCGGTAATGCCGCTTCTAAAGAAGCCCACTCTAGATCCGACAAAACCTGAGAATTTTCGTCCTATCTCCTTGCTGCCTTGGACCGCTAAAATATCCGAAGCCTATGTTAATGCCATCGTTTCAGGCTATCTAGAGGAAAATAACATTCTGGACCCCTCTCAGTGTGGCTTTCGCCTGGGTCTTAGCACAGAGTCCGCCTTGCTAGGTGTGACCGAACACCTGAGAGCAGCACTGGATGAGGGACGTACTTCGGCACTGATCCTATTGGATCTCAGTGCCGCATTTGATATGGTCTCCCACCAGATTCTGATCCAGAGACTGAAGGAGTCTGGTATCATGGGCCCCGCCCTGGCGTGGCTCACCTCCTTCCTCTCGGACAGGTCCTTTCAGGTGTCGGCCCCCCCATTTTCATCTAGGGTGCACTCCATCAAACAGGGCGTTCCGCAGGGCTCTGCGCTAAGTCCAACGCTTTTTAATCTGTATGTTCAGCCCTTAGCCGCAATAGCCAAGAAGAGCAGGCTGACTATTGTGTCATATGCTGATGATACTCAATTAGTAGTCGCCCTCTCCAACGACTGTCTAAATGATGTTGCTAAGGTTCGAAGTGGGCTGGCGGACGTTGCAGGGTGGATGACTGCCAATTGCCTCCAGCTCAACGCCAGCAAGACTGAGGTCCTGCTGGTGGGGAAAAATCCTGAGCTATGGAGTGGACATTGGTGGCCTACCACCCTGGGACCAGCTCCCACTCCCAAACAGGTGGTGAAAAATCTTGGTGTCTGGGTCGACTCGGCGCTTAGTTTTCTGGATCAAACTAAGAGGGTGGCGGCGACTTGTTTTGGTATTCTGCGCAGCCTTAGGCCCATGCTGGGCTTCTTTGACCCCTCTATCTGGCAGACGATCGTGCAGGCATCTGTGCTGTCGAGACTGGATTATGCCAGCGTGCTCTATCTGGGGGTCAACAGGGCCTAGATCGCTAGACTGCAGAGGGTCCAAAATGTCACCGCCAGAACTCTTCTTGCCATGCCCAGACGCTGCTCCACCTCCAGCGCCATTCGTCGGTTACACTGGCTGCCAGTGGAGAGGCGGGTGGAGTTCAAGTCTCTCTGCTTTGCATTTAAGATCTTGAAATATCCTATCTCCGGGATATTATCGGGCTTACTCTCCGCCTATATTCCCACGCGACAGCTATGTTCTGTAGGCCAGCAGCTGGCACCGATTCCTCGAGTGAAGAGGGCCCGCGCAGGTGGGCGCTCTTTCCGCGTATTGGCAGCCAAGCTGTGGAATGGCCTTCCGTTGCACATCCGGAGTATGGACAACCTTTTGGCTTTTCGAAAAGCACTAAAAACCCACCTGTTCCCTCATTAGGCTTTCAGCGCTGTCTTCTGTCATTTTGACACCCTTTGACCCTTCTCTTTCTTTGCCAGGCCGGACTCATGCTGCTAGCTGCTATCATTGCTCTTAGCGCCGGGACGCCCCTTTGCTGGGGCAGCTGCGCGCTTTACAAGACATCTTAACATAACATAACATAACAATGTCTTTCTACAGTATTTTTTATTTATATCTAAATGAGCTGCAAAGAAAACATGTCACTGACAATGTGTGTGCTACTGGTTCATTCACAAAATATTATTTAACAATATATGTTTTAACAATGAATGTTTTTATTTAACTTTTTGTATTTTAGGTGTAGTCTTTTCACAGGTGTTCCAGTTCTGTGCCTGATTCTACATATCAATTTGGTGAGAAATTATGCGGCTCTGCTGCCTTTTAGCTATGGTCTAATTTGTGTGTTGAATTGAACTTGGAGATCGAAAATGACAGCTAGAAAAGTATGTTTCCCATGTGTTTTGGTTGCCTTGCTCCTCAAAGAAATGCATTTGCAATTGCATTTGCTGAGCCTTGTTGGAAATGGCCCATTTGGAAGGGTTATCCCCAAACATTTTGCTTCTTCCTCCTATTTTTCCTGACCTGTTTTTGTTGGCTATAGGACTATGGGCATTTTACCACTGCTGATCAGTGCTAAAGTGCATATGCTCTCTGTCTAAATTGTGATTTTGATTGGTTGTCATGATTTTCATATTTGATTTAGTTGTAAGTCCCTAGTAAAGTGCACTGAGTGTGCCAGGGCCTGTAAATCAAATGCCACAAGTGGACTTGCAGCACTGGTTGTGCCATCCACATTGTAGTGTAGCTCCTATTTCCCTAATAGGCTCTGCGCATTGGAATAATATACCCTATAGGTTTGACATAGGACTAAGGTCAATATGTCCCTATCGAGTATATTAAACTTAATTACTTGTACCAGCTAGCTCAGAGGCCACTAGAAACTCCTTGATAATCAAGAAGGGAGTAGTTTCTGGCAGCCGCAAAACATGACAACTTTGTTTCCCTTTAGAATCAGAACGTGTCCCAGAGTCGTGGAAACAATAGATAACTATTTCACTCAGCTCAATCGTGCATACTTAGTTTTCCTCAAAGTTACACAGAAAGAATAGACGGGCGTTTCAATAAAAGATTTATTGAATAGTCTTCTTTCTCGTGTAAGTAATATGTGCTGTTACGATCACAAGACAGTATGCAAGATAAGTAATGTACAGCGTAAGCAGTAGAAATAAATAATACTGCGCTAGCATGATCTTTAGTAGATATTCATTTACATAAATAACATAGACTGAAAATGCGAGTACTCATACGATGCGTTTCTAAGCTAGTTCTACCCCAATGTACCTAACCTAACCCAGGTGTAGGGAGAGGTATGAAGTAGGTGAAGTATTCCTTACTATGGTATACTAAGAGTATGTTATGCCCAGTATGCCTAGTATGCCAAGAGTCCCTCTAGGTTTCTAGTCAGCTCCATACCTTAAGAATGAGAGAGGTGGGAATCTCTTGCCAGACTCGAACTCCAACACCCCGCGAGGGAAGTCAGATCACTGGAAGCTGGACACTCTGCGTGCAGGGATGACAGCGTCTTCTCAGTGCGTCAGGCCGGGAAATGGGCTCCTCTGAAGTCGAGGTCTCCTCTGATTTACAAGGCCTAGGGAAGGTATATTTATACCTGAGAGGTACCTCAGAATGTTAGCATTGACGTGAATCGGACAGCGGAAGACATCATGATTGAACCCTTAAGGTATAACGGTTCATGCATAATAGATGAGTCCTTGAAGAAATCAATAGTCCTGTGCTAGGGAAACTCCCGAAGCCTAAGGGTCTGTTCTTCAAGAAGTCGTTGTGACGTTAGGGTGGACGGATGTCGGAGACCATGCCTGTATTTGGAGTGCACGGTTTAATGCCTAAATAAGGACTGGGATTTTATGCCTATATAAGGGCAGGGCGAATTGTGCCTATATGAGGACATGATACAGGAAAATCCATGTACGGACACCCTAAGAGGAATAGAACACCCACTCCACTTTCGTGTGTATGATAATAATAAAATGCTAAACATTTAATATGCCAAACATAAAATGGAGTACCGCATATTGCTAAGAACATTTCTTAAAAGCATTAAAAAACATATAAAAACCTATTAAAATGCAAAAGGTACTGTACATTTTAAGCATTGCTTTTCTCAGTTCAGGCATATATTTGGAAATAAAATGCAGTTTGAATGAAATAAGCAGTAAATTTACATGTGACAGAAAATGATCGATAAGTTGTTCAAAATCAAAGTCATTTCATGTCATGAAGATTAATGAACTTTTTAGACAAATAAGATGACAAAGTGTCTTGGGAAGTACCGCGAAGTCCGTACCATAAGATTAGTTCTACTTCAAGCAGATTGAATTGCCATTTAGTTCGAAAAAACGGAAAAAGTTCAATTTGGGAAGAGTTCCAAGTTTTTGAAATATGAAGGCCAAATTTTACTGCGTCTCTGGTACACTGTGGGTTGAATCAGAGTCAGTGTACGGGTCTGGTGTAAACATGAGATCATCTATTTCTGTTGACAAAATATCGTCCACTGAAGTTGGTGTCAGTTGGAACACCTCGTGTAGTAGATTAATTGCACAGAGATGTGAAGCATCGCTCTCAGCATAGGATGCCGCAGCAATGTTCGCGTCCGTTGTTACCTGTGTGCCTGTAGATCCATCTCGTACCTCAGCAGCAGCTGGAAGCGTCTGTGAGATCTCAATGAATGCCGTCATCAGGATTGGTAGCCTCTGGGAACAACACAAAGCATGGGCCGTTATCGGGTCCAGCAGAGTATCGATATCCGTTGGCGTTGCTGATGGAAATGTTAGACAGGTGTCTAACACGCATTCTTCACCGCATAGCAGGCATCGTAGAACAGGTAAGTTGCAATCTTGCCAGATTGGTCTGAATGACAGGAACCACGTGGTATTAAGTTCCCGTAGACGAGTCATGCCCAAAAGCTGTAATATTCGCTCACAGCACTTTCGTTCAAGGAGAGCTTTCTCCACTTCGCTCGGAGTGATGTCTGCGAATAGGCTGGCCATAGCGTAATAGCAGGAAGAGAAATAGAATTCCGGCAACAAGTGCTAGAATTAATGGTATGCCACCAAACACCGAATGTGCAAAGTTCTGGATTATTCCGAGTATTGCCTGGAAAGGTGCTAACAGACCGGAACAGATGCTCTTAAATACATGTACAATTCTGCTTGTATCAGACATGTTAAAGATACGTCCTATCATTTCCACGAAATGTATAGGGCAGTTTGTACGTATTAAAGTCTGTATCTCAGCCGAAGTCCTTGCGACTTGTAGATCATAGGTTTCTTTGGCCGAGGTCAAAGGCACTGTTTGTTGTAAAAGCACGGCTTTCATTCTGCTTAAAGTATCAAATCTTATAAAAGACACGTTCAGCGAAGGCCACAAAGGCGACTCCCTGACTGTGTCTATTGGGGCAAACAATACTTGCATACAGCAAGTGACCCTGGAGTTGACCGTTACTAGATATGGGATGCCTGGCAACATGCCGCATGCAACTCTGATCATTCAACATGAGGTAACTCCCATTAGAAAGTTGTTCAAACGTTGGATTAATCACAGCAGCTGGTGTACCCTGCTGATGGCAAGACAAATTTGCCACAGAACCATTACAAGCCCCGTGTAAAGAAATGTCCTGACATATAAGTGAACCGCTCAGTGCACTTTTACAGTGTGTACCGCTCAAAAACACTTCACGATCCCCACTCCAACATCTAAATGTATATGGTAAATTCCAAGATGTCTTAATGTATTCCTTACCCAACCTTTCATATTTGCCTGCTTGCATTTGTTTGAGACAATACTGAAACTGAAATGTAGTCACAGGTAGTGTGATTTTGCCATGAATGAGCCATTCTGTAGCTGGTTTTTCTGCCACTGTGAATGGTAACTTTTCCAGTTTTTCAATGCTCAGCACTGTATACTTTTCTCCTCTTTGTGCCAGTTCGATCTGTTTATCAGTTAGATTGTATTCTGCAAACAGAGCCGACGTGTTGATGAAACGCCAAGGCACATAGCCCGCATGCAAAGATTGCAGCGTCCAGCTTAATAACACAATAGAACGTAATTGAGATTGGCCTTGCTGTAACATCGCCAAATCTTGTTCTAGTATGTCAATAGCAGAGGATACAATGTTGTCCAATGAACATATTCTGGAGGACAAAGTTGTTAACCCATTGTCGACCACAGTAAGTGTTTTCTCTAAATTAATACGATCTAGTTCACGTATTCGTTCTGCGGCCTCCATCTGTGACACTTTCCATGCTTCTTTATAGGCAGCATAAAAACAGCAATAAAGTTGCCGGCATATATGAAACGTTTTTGACGCGGTTTTCTTGGTCCAAGCAAGAATTCCCTAAGGTCTGCGTCTTCTTTAAGTAAGGATAAGTTTTCACATCCTGTAGTGTAGATTTCTGCAGCCAATCTGGACAGTTGTTCGTGTCTGTGGGCCAGATCAACCATTTTCTCCAATCAGGATTAGATCTGTTGAGTTGTAGTATTTGGTCAACTGTAACCGCTGCCTGTGTATTGTTATCACTTGCAGGTGTTGGTACAGAAGGTGTTTTCATCTCTTTGATCTTGGATAGTCCAAGACAAGATGTTTGTTGGACAGTTTCATTCAAAAACATTATTTGTTCAGGGATGATACAGGCTCTAAATAAAGCTTCTATCCTCTGCACTTGCCAATCTTTAGTACCCCAGACAGTTTTTGTGTCTATTGTGTCTTTCCATAAGACGAAACCCTGTCTAGACAGTTGGGCAATAAATGCTGCAGATAAATCTGTTTTGTATTTGTTAACATAATTTTCAGTCCTGTTTTGTTTACATTTTTATAGTAAAACGTTTCTGGATCAGATGTATTGTAACCTGAAAAATATGGAAACTTGTTAGCAAATGTTTTTGAACTACCTTTTGGTGGTGTAGGACAATGCTCCCATTGGTTAAACATAAATACATTTCTAGGGTTTGCAGATTTATGCAAATAATGATGACCATAGTGGTTATAGCAATACAGTTGTTCATAGTCTGATGAACACTCTAAATATTCATTTTTAGAAAATGCAGCAGATTTTTCTAGGTCAAACATTATGTCATTAACAGTCTCAAAGTCCCAATCATCAGAATAGGTACTGGACGAAATGAGATCACTTAGTGAAATTTTAAACAAATGTGGAATGTTCAATTGTTCCGTCGGGCCAAAAATATCAAAATCTGTTTTGTCCCACACTATACCATCCTGTATAGGAACGGCTGTGATGTTCACTGTTGACAAGTCTCTTGCTTCACGATGGGAAGATTTATGAGGTTTCAAAAGTAAGTTCACATCTTTTCTTTCAGTGTTCACATGGATGTATCTGCCATTTATAAGCACGCTCATAGTCATAACCAAAGCTAGCCAAAGCAGGAAAACAAATATTCCAGAAATAATCCAGAGTTCAATCCATGGTGAAACCAGATAAGTCTTTTTCAGAAAGTGAAGAAAGTCTTGTGCTTGCTGTTTGAATGTTAATGAAGCTGGCGTCGTTTCAGGCTCACTTGGATCTTCTGAGAACGTATCAAAGTTAATGAAATAGCCAGAAGCAGTTCTGTCAATTGTTGAAATTGCATCAGGATTTGTAGAAATCGCTGGAACCAGTTGATCACTTGCTACATTGGTGTAGACAGGTGTATTTGGACGAACTGTTACTTGAGTTTCAAGAGGGATGAGTTCCATTGCATTGTTGCTTAGTCCTTCATCTGTTACTGCTGAATTCTCGATGGTTATCAGTCTTTCAGTCTGAACCTCTTGGATAGTAGCGAGAGGAGTGCGTCTGCTACTAGGTCGGAGTCCACGAGGCCTACTATTTAGTATTGGCCACATACTGTGGTTTGATGAGGTCGATGGACACAAATCTTTTCTCCTTTTTTCCAGCAAGGGGCGGCAGAAGGACTGTTCTAGTTCCTTGAACTGCTAGGACAGGTACTGGTTGTCTGTAAGAAGGTCCAAATTCCTTCTTGTCCGCAATTTTTTCTCTGACTAGATCCCCAACTTTTGGAATCCAGACAGGCCTTGCTGGGACCGCCGGTTTTTCCCCAGTGGTTGTTGGCTGCAGGAATACGTTGCTGCTTTTCGATCTTAGTTCATTGAGTTCCTGTAAAACAGCCAAACGATCTTTGATATCAAACAGTTTATTTTTCACCACTGTGCCTACATGATTGAGGTCTGGTACCCACATTCTTGTCCCAAATAGGACCTCATATGGAGTGACCCCCTAGAGAACTTCTTGGCAGGTTATTTAATGAGCGTTGGACCCTATAAAGATGTTTGACCCACCCATCACCCGAACCTAATACCCTAGCTGTTATAGACTGCTTTATGTCCCGGTTTTTCCTTTCCACAACCGAATTTCCCTCAGGATGGAATGGAGAGGAGTACCGCAATGCAACGCCCAGACTGGCCATGGCTTCTTTGTAAGCCCGAGAGCTAAACGCAGGGCCCTGGTCAGAATGTAGCGTGCCTATTGCGTATGTGCCGATAAAGACTCGCAAATCTTTTATAACAGTTTGAGCGTCAGCCGAGCGCTGAGGCCATATCCATAGGAACATAGAGCATGAATCCACTGCAACCATGATATATTTATAGTTACCGTCCCTTTGCAAGGGACCGCAGTGGTCCAGGTAAACACAAGCTAATGGTTTGTCTGAAATTAACAGGGGTGTCTGCGCAGGGCGTTTCACTGTGGAGACTTTCATCTGCTGGCATAAATCACATTCTAAAACATAGTTCTTTGTTTGTTTTCTAATGCCAGGCCACCAATATCTTTGCTTGAGTAAAAATACTGTTGCAGAAACACCTGCATGGGCAGAAGCTATCCCTTCGTGTGCTCCTAGGATTAGTCCTAATCTACGTTCCTTGTTTGGAATTACCCTATCCCCCACTCCAGGGATTCGAGCAAAAGGAACGCTGTTCGCATCAATTACATAAGAGTACTTGAGTGGAAACTTTTTGGTAACGCTGCACCACTGCCTTTGATTGTAGCATTGACAGCCAACATTATCTCACTGTCTATTTTTGTTTTTGAACGAGTGATCGCAGCTACGGAAGCCGTCTGAACAGCCCCCTTTGCGGCTTCGTCAGCCAATGAATTCCCTGCAACGTGAACGCCATCACGTTGATGACTCAGTGTGTGGATCACGTGAGCCTTTGGTAGTTCGTTTTTCAACTGAACTACTTGTTCCCAAAGCGTTTTGTGCTTTATTGTGCCACCTTTTGCATCTTTGAAACCATTTTCAAGCCAGTTTTGTATATATTCCTTATATGACTGAACACAGTAAAAGGAATCGCACACTATTAGTGTGGGGAATTCTCGATCTGTACTTTCAAGTGCCAGTTTGAATGCTTGTAGTTCAGCTCGCTGAGCTGTACAATCTCCTAGAGATTGAGTTTTTGTGACCATAGGTCTGAAGATGCCATCTCGCATGCGACCTTTAACGATTGCACATGCTGCACTGTAAGCTTGCTTACCCCCTGTTGCGGGTTGTGCGGATCCGTCAGTGTAAATTATGAATTCGTACTGATCGAGAGGCAGAATTTCAGTGGGCAGAGAACATACTTGTTCATATTGCAGGAACGCTTGTGTTTTTAAATCAGGATCAAAAACATATTCATCATCTGTTGCAGCAAGAGAATTAACCCATTGTATCCATCTTGGATGTAATGCTTTAGCATTTGGAATGCTTGCTTTTGTGACGTCTTCTAAAGCTGGTACTGGGGTTACGACAATAATGCGTTTCCCTTGGGCTAAGCCTCTTTCTTTTGCTACAGCGGTTTGAACTGCTGTCAGAATTTTTTCAGTTGAAGTGAAACGCATTTCCGCTTGTGTATACAAATGAGATTTGTATGCAATTGGTACTTTTTCACCCTCATTAAATGTTAAGTAGGTGAATCCGCATTGACCCGAAATTATTCGGATCACCAGGTTGCGTTGACTTACGCGTGTTTGTAAGTGATTTGTTGCTA